>OX421358.1:24601793-27001793 GCA_949126925.1 Cheilosia vernalis
AGTTACGGCCTTGGTTGGTTTTTTATACGTACTGAAAAAACAAGTTTTAATTTTATTCTCTAAGTCTAGGTCTTTATTCAACAACTGACAAACTCATAATGCGAGAACAGACTCACAATACTGATAGGTATTTATATATATAAAATAGATTATACCTATATACAGGTTTATGTGTAAGTATACAACATCTCCCTTTTTAGCAATAATAATACTTATTTTAATTATTCATTTTAGGTACAAAGGTTTTTTTTAACAATATAGATAAAAGATTAATTTATACAAAATTATTTCACAATATACGAAAGCAACTGTTGATAGTATTAATTTTTAAAACTAAAAATTGAGTATCTCTTACATATATTTATGAATGGTAGTAAGTAAGTTTATCAGGCGGTATTACCTTCCTTCCAAAACGAGTCTGGTATCCTTCTGATAAAATGTTATTATTATTATTATTCGATTCTGGGTTCCTAGAACTAGAACTTGATTGAATGTCATTTTCTGTTGGATCAGGCTTTTCAACACTGGGCATATTCGAACTTGGATCTTTGTTCAAAATATGTTGGCGATTTCGGCGACTTAAAGTTCCGTCTTTACCTTCAACAATAAAAGATCGTGGTTCTTGGCATAATTCCACTACTCTTCCTGGAATCCAAACAGATGTCGGATTCTTTTTATAGAAAATTTTTTCACCCAGTGCAATTGGTTTTAAGTCTCTAGCATTTTTATTGTAGTATCTTTGAGTTTTTTGAGATTTTTGTTGCACTGAATGTTTATACTTGTGAACATCAACTAAAGTTGGCTTCAAAATTTGTGATGACGCTGGAATTTTTGTTCTTAATTTTCTTGACATAAGCAGTTCAGACGGAGAAGGAAAAGTGCCTTTAGAAGTTGTTCTGTAATGGAGAAGAGCGACATATGGATCGGTATTAGATTCTTCGCATTTATATAAAAGTTTTTTAATTGTTTGAATCGATCTTTCGGCAAGGCCGTTTGAACGTGGTAAGTAAGGTGACGATGTCACATGATCAATATTCCACTCTTCACAAAATTTGTTAAACTCTTTTGAGTTGTATGGTGGACCATTATCGGAAACCATGATAGCTGGCACACCATGACGTGCAAATATCGACTTCAATTTTGTAATTACAAAGTTACTGGAATTTCCGGTATTCAGAAGTTCTATTTCGACAAATTTCGAAAAATAATCGACTACCAAAAGATAAAGTTTTTTATTAAATTCAAAAATATCTGTTCCAATTTTATACCAAGGTATATTAACAATTTCATGTGGACGTAAAGTTTCTTTTTGATTTGAGTTTCTATAACGTATACAACTTTCGCAATTTGTTACGACATTGGAAATGTCATTGTTTATATTAGGCCAAAACACCATATCTTTGGCTAGACTTATGCAGCGCTGAATACCCATATGACCCTCATGTATGAGTTTTAAAATGTCTGGACGAAGCGAAGTGGGTATTATTATTCGATTATTTTTAAATATAATGTCGTCTATTACATGTAAATCATCTTTGATATTGAAATATGGCGTTGCTACTTTGTCAATTGATTTTTTATTTGAAGGCCAACCTGTGTGAATATAATCTTTGACTTTGCAAAGGATTGAATCATTCAATGAAGCATCCCGAATTTGTTGCAGTTTTGAAGAAGGCACTGAAAGGTTTGAGATCAAAAGATCACAATGAAGGGTTAGATCTTTATCAAATTCGGTGAGTGAAGTTTCAGGTAAAGCTGCTCTAGAAAGAGTGTCCGCCGTGAACATCTCTTTACCAGGTTTGAAAATGACGGACAGTTCATATGCCTGAAGCCTAAGCATAAATCTTTGGAGCCTTGCAGGAACCTTGTGTAACGGCTTATCAAAGAGAGGCACTAGCGGCTTGTGATCCGTTTCAACGATCACCTTCCTGCCGAAGACATATTGGTGATACTTTACGCAACCAAACAAAATAGCAAAGAGCTCCTTCTCAATTTGAGCGTAGTTTTGCTGACTGACGGTTAAAGTGGCTGAAGCGAAAGCTATTGGACTGTTGTTATGGCAAAGGACAGCACCTACTGCACCTTTAGAAGCATCGACTGAAAGAGTAAGAGGTTTATTAGGGTCATAAAAAGTAAGTACTGGTGCCTTCGAAATTAATTCTTTCAACTTAACGAATTCTTTTTCGTGTGCATCGTTCCAATGCCACTTAATTTCTTTTTTCAAAAGCTGTCGAAGGTTGGAATTTTCAAAAGATAAATGATTAACAAATGAACCGAGATAATTTACCATTCCGAGGAATCGTTGCAAGTCTGCGACAGATTTTGGTCGGGGCATATTGCAAATCGCTTTAATTTTAGAATCATCCGGTTTGATTCCATCTTTATTAAAAATATGACCTATAAATTTCAGCTCGTTGACACAGATTTTTGATTTTGACTGGTTAAATTTTAGACCTATTAATCGTGCTCTCTCTAGTACTTTTCTTAAAATTTCATTATGTTTTTCCAAAGTGTCTGCAAAAATTAAGAAATCGTCAATAAAAATCATTACACCCTCTATATCGGAAAAACTATTTACCATTTGGGCATGAAAAATTTCCGGTGCAGATTTTATACCGTATGGCATTCTTAGAAATCTATACCTCCCGAACGGAGTTATAAAAGTACATGCCTTTGATGATTCCTCATCGAGTGGAATAATCCAAAAACCTGAGTTGGCGTCGAGCGACGTAAAATATGTTGCTCCACTCAGTTTAGCTTTGAAATCATCTAAACTGGGGAACTGGAAATGCGACCGAAGAATCGCCTTGTTAAGATTTCTGGGATCGAGGCATAATCTTAATTTTCCATTAGGTTTCTTAACAAGGACGATTGAATTAACCCAATCTGTTGGCTCATTGACCCTGATAATGACATTCAATTTTTCCATTCTTAAAAGCTCTTCTTTCAGAGAATCTAACAAACTAAATGGAACTTTTCGCGGACAGTCAATCACTGGAACTGCGGTGGGATTAATTTGTAAATGACACTCATTTTTTAATAAACCTAGACCTTGGAACACATCACTGAATTTAGAAACTATTTTAGAATAATTTGAATCATTACCACATTTAGAAATATAATTTTTTGAATCAGAAAAATTAGAATTATTACTATTATGAGAATTTAAATTTTTAATTTCATCTACCTTTTTGATTAAATTTAGGTGGATAGACGACTGAAGACCAATAATAGCTTGACATTTTATATCCACAACGTAAAAAAGAATTTTGTAGTGATGACCTCTGTGTTGACAATTTAAATTACAATATCCAATGACTGGTAGAACTTCTCTGCTGAATGTCATGATTTTTGTAAACGACTTCATGACTTTAACGCCACTGCTGATCCCCTCGAACTGCTGCTTTGATATTATATTAGCTTGTGCTCCAGTGTCTATTTGACATTGCACAGAAACACCGTTGATTCGAATAGGCACTATCCACCGATCTGCATGCACTTGTGATGTCGATGAAACTGCAAAAGCTTTTTTTTTGTACAACATCCCAATAAATAAATTTGATGTGTCTTCTGAAAGCTCATCGTAATCGATGTCAACATTTCTTATGTATGCATTCTTGTTTTTGCACATTTTAGCGAAATGGTTCATCTTTTTACAGTTGTTACACCTTACTCCCAGAGCTGGGCATTTACTTCTGTGTATTTCTCCGCACTTATAGCAGCGATTTTGATATGATGAAGAGCCCTTTGTTTTGTTATGTACTTGATGGCTTGGTGTATATGATGTCGATTGGCTATTGTGTGAAGTTCGTATATTATTTTTGTTGGAAAAAGACGAATTATTTGTATTTTTGTGTTGAGGGTTTTGCGGCTTTGACGATGAACGGTGGATAGCGGCGATGATGTTGTTGTTGCTGTTGGTACTTGCTAGCTGTAACTGTTGAGCTTGCTCTTTTGTTGCTTCCATTGTTTTTGCAATTTCGATAGCCTTATCGAATTTTATGCCACCTTCATTTAATAATCGTTCTTTGATATTCGAAAAATTATTATTTAAGCCACATACGAAAATATCACGGACTAAATCTTCTCTTAGGTCTTTGAAATCACACGACAGGCTCAGGTTTTTCAAAACTGTGATATATTCGTCAATCGACTCACCATCTTTTTGTGACCTAGTGAAGAATTTATGGCGTTCCATGACGATGTTGACCTTGGGAAGAAAATAGGCCTCCAATTCCTCAATCAATTTGTCATACTTGACGAAGTCTAGGTCCTCGTTGAAGGAATTGAAGATTTCCAAAGAATCTGGCCCCATATAATGAAGTAGAAGTGCGACTTTCCGTTTATCGCTTTGGTCCTCCAGATTCGATGCTCTAAGAAAAATTTTAAATTGATTTAGCCAATTCTTCCACGTGGATGGTAGGTTCGTAGATTTTAAATTGAGCGGTGAAATGGATGCCGAAATATTATTCACAACGGCATACGCGCTTGCGGTTGGTTTCGGTGGGTCTGTCATTTTTTTTTTTTCAGAGTTAATAATTTACTGACTTTTAATTTTATGTTAGAAACCGACAAACAAAATATAATATAGTTTTATTATATTATCCCACTTCTGACACCATGTTGGTTTTTTATACGTACTGAAAAAACAAGTTTTAATTTTATTCTCTAAGTCTAGGTCTTTATTCAACAACTGACAAACTCATAATGCGAGAACAGACTCACAATACTGATAGGTATTTATATATATAAAATAGATTATACCTATATACAGGTTTATGTGTAAGTATACAACAGAAATTAAAAAAAAAAAAAAAACACAAAAAATTCGAAAAAATGAATGAAATATTTATTTGAATCGATAGTTTGAACCTTGCAATTTAATGTTTAAAGATAATTTCATGCAAATGTTGACCGCGGCTGCGTCTCAGGTAGCCCATCCGCTGAGTCCAATTTTGGCATACTCTTTCACACATATCGGCCGGTATCTCACGAATGAATGCATGGATGTTGGCTTCCAGTGCGTCAATCGAAGCGGGCTTGTCCCTATACACATTAGCCTTGACATACCCCCACAAAAAATAATCTAGTGGTGTCAAATCGCACGATCTAGGCGGCCAATTGACCGGCCCGAAACGTGAAATTAACTGTTCACCAAACTCGCCTCGCAATTGCGCCATTGTTTCGCGTGCTGTGTGGCATGTGGCACCGTCTTGTTGAAACCACATATCATGCAAGTCAAGAACTTCCATTTCGGGCAAAAAAAAGTTTGTTATCATCGCTCGGTAGCGTTCACCATTGACAGTAACGCTGCGATTCGCATCATCTTTGAAGAAATATGGCCCAATAATGCCGCCGGCCCATAAACCGCACCAAACAGTGGCTTTTTCGGGATGCATTGGTAGCTGTTGCAATGCTTCTGGCTGATCTTCACTCCAAATGCGGCAATTTTGCTTATTTACGTACCCATTCAACCAAAAATGAGCCTCATCGCTGAACACAATTTTTCGATAAAAAAGCGCGATGAACATTTCGAACCGAGCACGAATTTTGATAGTAAAATTCAATAATTTGCAAGCGTTGTTCATTTGTAAGACGATCCATGGTTAAATTGCAAACCAAACTGAAGCTGTTTGACAGTGACACAAGGTACTAAACACACGTCAGCTGTCAAAACCAGTGTTGCCAAAACCAAACCAGCTAAAAAATCACCCGTTATATACCTACGTGTAAGCTTAGAAATTGAGTCTCCTTAAACCGTCCCAAAACCTAGATCGGCAAGGTCGGAGTACATAAGAATATGCAGTTGCAACGTCAAGGCTGATGTATTCTTCACTCAAAAACCGATTTCCGTCACGACCCGTTTCAGGGCATTATGGGAATATTTATATAGTTACGGCCTTAGCCCTAGATAAAGGTGCTTGCCTACTTATAATACACCTGAAAGACTTTCCAAAAAGACAGCCTACAATGTACCATAGAGCGTAAAGGCTCTTTCAAGTCGAAGTTTTATTTCAACTCCTCAACAAAGTTTATAAGGAGCCAGCTAAAGTAGGATCTAGGATATTGTGGGTAAGCAAAACATCTTCAATAAGGCAACAAGGAAACGACTTCCGACTAATCGATTCCATAGAATCTTGTACTAAGGCGACTGACAGTATAAGGTTACACCTAGATCTAGATTGAGATCTGTTTAAACTAATTCAAGGCAATCTCTGTTTCCTTGTCGCATTAAATACTATAGAAGATCCCCACCAGCCCAAGGTTGATCTATAGCTCAGGTGCGTGGATGTGAGCAAAAGCGAATGAAGATTCCACAATTAGAAACCCGATGTTTTGGACCGACCTTGTCAGTGGTGAAGATCTAGACTTCCTATCTTCTTGGTGTTGAGGTAGAATGTATAGTGATTCAATACCTTCTAACAACAACAAGCTTGCCAAGCCCTCCTTATCTGTATCGTGGCTCCACCAAGCCTGACAGCAGTTTAAAGAAGTTTCTGTAATCTTAAGTTCATTTCTCTTTATGGTTGCCAACTAGATTAAGGAGAGCTCAAGGAACGCAAATTGCAGCATCTGATTGATGGCATAGGCAGCCGCCTTTAGTTTTAGAGCCCTGAATATCCAAGGCTGTTGTTTTTTGATTATGAACTTGATATTATGTTGGAACTGGGAAGCAATCTGAAATGATCGGTCGGTGTTTTTTTTTAAAGGGGTTCCATGATTTGTTGTTCTTGCGTAAAGTTGTTAAACTAGTTACAAATATGTTGAATATACTGATCCGGACTGTGCGTGTCGTCTAGAAGCGTCGCCGATTGCCCTCTTTTTGAGCCTCAAGACTGGTTAAGAAGTCGCTTTTTTAAAAATCGTCGAAATGGCCCCTTTTTCAGTTTAAGTAAGATCTTATTCTTTATTGAACGAAGGCCACGAATACCTACATTTGTTTGCTCTTGTTTTGGTTATAAATAAATGTTTTTTGCAGTTTTTTTTTTCTGACACCTTTTTATTTCCCTTTTTAAAAATGTTCACCGTCAACATTGCCCTAAGTATGGTTGTCACTACTTTTTATGACGAAAGATTTTCAAAGAAACAGATTTTAGACTTTAATTAATTATTTTATTCTAACCACTTTTTTTGTGCTTAAAATTACAGTAAATTCTCAACAAGGTTTTTCTTTGCTTCTCTTCTCGGCGTTTTTCGACTTTCCAGTAACGGTACAATCGAAATATATGTATAGAAAATGGTTTCGAAAGAAAATGGCAGCAGCCATCAGACTGAGAAGTTGAGCTGTATGTTATAATGGACGCATTCAAAATATCATGGTCTTTGAGTGTATTTAAAGCTATTTATGAAAATGGTTATTTATAAATCAAATCGTAGTTTCAAAAGAACTAAACTCACAGTGACGTATAAAATCACTAGTAACATGTCAAAATAACAATAAAATATATTAACCATATGGAAAAGAACGGACTGAAAGGCCAAACCAATAGAATGCATTGTTCATTGCGGTAACGTATATAACTGACAGATGGGTATAATACACGCCATATTATGGTAGGTGACCCCAGAACCAATGCATAGGCTGGTTGCGACTGATGAAGTAGGTTTGCTTTCTACTTTTCTGTCCGTTGGTTCCGTTGACACTTTTTAATAGCCTTTTCACACCGAGTCGAAAACCGGGTTTTCGCGAAAACTCTCGAAAACTTCTACGAAAACAGAAGTTTTCCCATACATATTCCAGTTTTCAAAACGAGTCGTTTAAACACGAAAACAACACCACACCTTTTGCAATATCAGCAAATTCAGCAGAATGGCTGACCGAACAAATGTCCAACTCACGACTTAAAATCATTTTCCACGACTAATTGATGGGCTAATATTATTTTTAAATGCACAAAATTTATTTCATTTGCTAATTAATGCGATCGATTTTTGCAACCAAAAAATTGTGCACAGAAGTTTAACAACTAGCACAGCTGATTGAAACGTCAAACGAAAACTTGTTGGTTGTCGGTGTGATGTGAATGCATCGACGAGTTTTCGAACAAAACACGGTTTTCGGCTCGAAAAGACTCGAAAGTAAGCACTTCAATTGGTGGAAATGCTGACCTAATGAGAGCAAATGTCATCGTTATTGAATGAATTACGATTGTTTTGTAAAGCGCAAAACATACAAGCGAAAAAGTTTCCAAATGAACAATTTATTGCTTAAGATGAGATGTTACCATTTGTGCTGTTGCGATCCAAGTGACCGAGAAACATTTTCTGCTCATGTGCGAGCATATGAATTACATAATGCATTTTTCTAAATCAACAGTAATTTGATTTGCACATAACTAATTGCTGAATAGATCACATTTAAGAGAGCGACAAAGAGAGTTTACGTTAAACAGGTTGATAATAACAAGAAACAATTAACTGTTAACAACTAAAGCAAAAATATAGGGTATATTACGTTACATTTGGCACATTTGACCAAAACAATAAAAACGATATAGAAACAAAATATAACAAGAATTTTAAACGAAATTAAACAAACAATCTTAAACATTCCGCCGCCCCTGAAACATAGTTTCAGAACACAGGAAGAATAGCCAGTTTGTGAATCGGGCGCATTAAGTTGCCGTTGGCCGTTTTCAGCGTGACGACTCGAACATGACCATCTGCGCCTGGATGTGTTTCAATAACTCGGCCCATTGCCCACTTTCCGGGAGGTAAGTTGCTCTCTTTTATAACCACCAGATCATTTACTTTTATGTCGGGTTGAATCTGTTGCCAACGAGGTCGATGTTGCAATGACGTCAAGTACTCCATCTGCCAGCGTTTCCAATAGCCTTGGATTTTGGATTGTAGTTGCTGCCAGCATGAAAGTCGATTCGTTGGTACATCGATCGTTGGTTCCGGAATGGCAGCATAGGATTCGCCTAAAAAGAAATGAGCAGGGGTTAGGGGTTCGAGTTCTGTGTCTGAAATTTGACACAATGGTCGCGAGTTTAGAATCGCCTCGATTTGGGTTAGAAGTGTATAGAGCTGTTCGTAAGTCAAAACGTCGGTACTTATCACACGCCGAAGATGCTGCTTCACCGATTTCACTCCAGCTTCCCACAAGCCGCCGAAGTGAGGTGCCGATGGTGGAATAAAGTGCCATGAAATTCCATCGCGAGCTAAAGATTCTGCTACGAGCGAGTTATGGTTTTGCGATAACAGAACTTCATGCATCTCAGATAGTGAACGAGCTGATCCGCGGAAGTTTGTTCCGTTGTCCGTGTAGAGATGCGATGGTTTCCCACGACGCGCGACGAACCGTCGGAAAGCGGCCAGAAAAGCGTCAGTGGTTAGGTCACTAACCAGTTCTACGTGGATCGCTTTTGTCACTAGGCAAACGAAAAGCGATATGTAGCCCTTAGAAAGCGTCGATTTTCTGCCACACTTCACCTTTAACGATATTGGACCCGCGTAGTCACAACCGCAATGTGTGAAGGGTCTGCACGCTTGGATTCTTTGCGAAGGTAGGTTGCCCATCAGCTGGTTTGTGGTAGTTTTCCGTTGACGAAAGCAGTGCATACAATCATGCGTGATTTTACGAAGCAAGTTACGGCAGCCAATGACCCAATACTCTTGCCGTATGAGCGCAAATAAAGTTGATACGCCGGGATGCAGAAACCGGATATGGGCGTCGACAACGATAAGCTTCGTAATAGCGTGTCCTTTGGGTATGATGACTGGATGCTTAGTGTTGAACGGGATGTTAGCATTTTCGATTCTTCCACCGACTCTCAGGATACTGTCGTCATCTAGGAAAGGAGACAAATTAATGATTTTCGAATTATTTGGAAAGTAACCATGTTGATGAAACGATTTAACATAGTCACCAAAATACCGATCCTGCAACCATTTGATAATTATCTTTTTTGCACCGAAGATTTCATGTGGTTCAAGGTGAAGTGAAGAGGGTAGAGAGTGTTTGCGAGCTCGACGAATGAAGCGTTGGATTCGCGCTACAGTTCGGACCAGAATGTTCCACGTTGACACCCGCGATGAAAGTGATTCGAATGGGTGATCATCGGTGATGACGAGGTATGACTTGTTAGTCACTTTCTTCTCCTCCTGGTTACAGCTAGGGTCGTCTACAACATCACTTACTATCGGCCAATTCTCAGCACTTTCCTTCAACCAATGTGGACCAGTCCACCAAATTGGATGTTCGAGCAGTTGCGATGGTGAGATTCCGCGAGATGCACAGTCGGCGGGATTGCATTCCGATCTGACGTGATACCATCTGTTTCTGGGGATCGTGTTGAGAATTTCCGAAGTACGATTGCCCACGAAAATATTCCAGCGACGAGGGGGAGACGAAAGCCATGATAAGACTACTTTTGAGTCCGACCAAGCGTAGATGTGATCAAATGTGACGTTGAGGGACTTTTGCACCGCAACGAGAAGTCTGGCAAGCAAAACGGCGCCACAGAGCTCTAACCGCGGGATGCTTAATTGTTTCAACGGAGATACGCGAGATTTTGCGGCGAGAATATTCGTTTCGAAGGCTCCATTGGGTAACTCGTAGCGCGAATAGATAACAGCGGCGTACGCGGATGCCGATGCATCTGAAAATGCGTGTAGTTGAAATGACGCATTTCCAAGACCGATGGTTCGCGGTATTTCGACGTTTGTAAGAGCTGGAAGCTCCTCACGGTATTTTTTCCATTGACAAGCAATTGAGTATGGGAGTTTGTCATCCCAATCAAGATTGCGGTGCCACAAGTCCTGTAGCAGAATTTTAAGTTGCACAACTGAAGGGGAAAGGAAACCGAGGGGGTCGAAGATGCGCGCTACGTCTCTTAAAATTTGGCGTTTTGTAATTGGGTCGTTAGGATTGTAATTTAAGCGAAAACTGAACAGATCGCTTTTCGAGTTCCAATACAGACCGAGCACTTTTATCCACGAATCCGCCTCAGTGTCAAGCGAAATATTTTGGTGTGAAACGTTTTCAGAGTCTTGGCGAAGTTCGGCACAATTGCTGTGCCATTTGCTTAATCGCATACCGCATTTTTCGAGAAGTTCTACTAAGGAATCACGTTTGAAAATTGCTTCAGCTAAAGTGTCTCCACCCGAAACGACGTCGTCAACGTAAAAATCGTTCAACACAATATCCGAAGCGATTGGGAACTCATCACGATAGTCTTTTGCTAATTGTTCTAAAGCCCGAACCGATAAAAATGGAGCGCACGATGTTCCGTATGTTACCGTGCGTAAACGAAAATGTTGCAAAGGCTCCGTTGGTGATTTCCGCCACACAATGCGCTGGAAATCCGTGTCTTTTTCGGCCACCCAGATTTGGCGAAACATCTTTACTATGTCTGCTGTAAAGACGAATTGATGTCGGCGAAATCGTAAGCAGACAGAGAAAAGATTCCGTTGGATGGGTGGGCCGATCATAAGCGCATCATTTAGGCAGTTACCGTTTGAGTCCTTGTAGGACCCGTCGAACACGACGCGAAGTTTCGTTGTGCAGCTGTCTGGTTTCAGAACAGCATGATGGGGCAGGTAAAACACGTTTTCTTTATAGATTTCTGAAGCAGGGACTTTCGACATATGGCCTAACGTCAAGTATTCATCGAGAAAGTGTGTATAACTTTGGAGTAAGTCAGTGTTTTTCGAAAACCTTTTTTCCATCCATCGCAAGCGCGAAACAGCTCCGTTTAAAGTGTCACCGAAGCGTGGTGGTGATTTAAATGGTAATTCGACGATGTATTTTCCGCACTTGTCACGGCGATGTGTTTGAAGAAAATGTTCTTCGATTTGTCTATCCTCATCCGATATGATTGATTTTGGATCAACTTCTTCGATCGTCCAAAAGGATTGCAAAATCGAGTCGATATCTAAATGGACATGATGTGACGTAATGCAAGGCTCGGTTGTCAATGGTAATGGCCCAGCCAAAACCCAACCGAAAACAGTTTTTTGTGCTATTGGATAGCCTTGAGTGTTATTGACGCATTGTCCTTGTAAAACTTCCCATGCTTTATCTGCACCTAGGAGAATGTCAACGGGTTCAGATTTATTGAACGAAGGATCGGCTAGATTTAGTCGATGCAGGTGATTCCAATCTTCGATGGAAAATGAAGTTGTTGGTAGATTTGTGGTTACACTTGATAAAATATAAGCATCAACTGAGATACTATATATATCACAGCGTGACGTAATAACCAACGAGATAAGGCCTCTGGATTTACCAGCACTGGTAGATCCAATACCGCATATTGGTATACGAGCGTTTCTTCGTTTTATTCCGAGTCTCTGAGCGCATGACTCTGTAACGAAAGATACCTGTGAGCCTGAATCAATCAGAATCCGAACTTGCTGGTATTTTCCGTTGACGTCCAATACTTTTCCTAGCGCAGTGGGGAGTAGTGTTTGGATTATAGGGTGCGTAGCGTTGATGGAATGGTTATTCACAATGGATTGCGATGATGTCGAAGGAAGATTTGACGAGTTGTATGGATTTTGAAGGCCAAAGTTAGTAGGTGCGGCAGAACGTGACGAAGTGGTGTTTGTTTGTGGATTAAACGAGTGGTGAGTGGCTGTGTGAGGGGGTACGAAATCGGGAGTAGGACCGCGATTAGCCGGAGTGTTGCTAATTGGTGGATTAGCCGAGTGATTAGTGGTAGTATTCACGGAATCATCATGAACCAAAGTATGGTGACGCGTATTGCATGATCGACACCGAAACTTTGACTGGCAGCGGGCTGAAGGGTGCCCAATTCGAAGACAGTTAAAGCAAAGTTTGTTAGTTTTAACAAACTCTCGACGAGATTGTAAGTCCATGTCAAGAAACGCTTGACATTGAGAAAGACCATGGTTTGCATTACACTTGACACATACTGCTGAGGTTGAAACATGCATGCTTCTTACCACTGGTTTTCTCGGTCGATGTGCTTCGCGAACACTTATCTTACAACTTTCCAATGCTTCGCACCGACGATCCAAAAAGTCTAACAACTGTTCTATAGTAGGATAGTCCTCGGAGAAATTCTCCTCAGACCATGCTTGACGAGTTTCAGGGTCCAGTTTGTTGGTTAGGATATAAATGAGCCATGGATCCCTGGTAAGCGATTTTATCGCTGTTAAGCCCCGGACAATTTCATCAGCTCCGTCCGATATTTTACGTAAAATATTAACGTTCGAAGTTTGAACCGACGGTAACTCCATAAAGGTTTGGATGAAATTATTTACGATGTGCCGCGGCCTATCGTAGCGCTTTTCAAGTTTTTCCCACGCCTGAGTATATGTATCGTCGCATACCGGTAGATGATTCAAAAGGCTTAGCGCTTCCCCACGAAGGCACGAAATTAAGAATTGGTATTTGCGAATCGGCGATAAATTGGACTTTGTTTGGATAATGCTTTGGAACATATCACGAAACGTTGGCCATTCTCGATAATGGCCCGAAAATGGTTCAACTCTTACTGATGGCAGAATCCCGTCATCACTTTTTGCCGATTTGCTTAGAGTGTCAATTAAAGCCTTTTGCTGTGTAGCCAATTGGCCGACGAGATCGTTGCATTTCTCGACCTTTTCGCGATCAGTTATTGCTGATAGTAGACCCGACTTGACAACTAAAACCTTTGCCTCGAATTCTTCGAATTCTGGGCCTGGATCTGTATAGCTTTCGTTATCTGCAAACGTATACAAAAGGTTTTGGGAAGCCGCGAACTCTTTCCACAAATCATCCACTTTGTAGTATCGAATCTTAAGGTCCATTAGCGAAGTTGCATCCGAAATAGTTTCCACGTAAGTAACTAATTTCGTTAACGAACCCTTCAAATGGCCACGAGTAGCACGAAGTACTGGCAACGTCCTTGACTCGGACATTTTATGAAAACACCTCAATTAAATCGGCTTTACGAACGATGTATGCGATTAAATGATTGAACAGAATTGATTTCTGTAAATTTATTTAAGTTTTCTATTTAGATATCACACGAAAAAACGAAGTACTATGAACAATTATTTGGAGGAAAAATTTTTTTTTTTCTCTGCGAGAATCCGGCTCGAATTGGGACCAAAATGTTTTGTAAAGCGCAAAACATACAAGCGAAAAAGTTTCCAAATGAACAATTTATTGCTTAAGATGAGATGTTACCATTTGTGCTGTTGCGATCCAAGTGACCGAGAAACATTTTCTGCTCATGTGCGAGCATATGAATTACATAATGCATTTTTCTAAATCAACAGTAATTTGATTTGCACATAACTAATTGCTGAATAGATCACATTTAAGAGAGCGACAAAGAGAGTTTACGTTAAACAGGTTGATAATAACAAGAAACAATTAACTGTTAACAACTAAAGCAAAAATATAGGGTATATTACGTTACATTTGGCACATTTGACCAAAACAATAAAAACGATATAGAAACAAAATATAACAAGAATTTTAAACGAAATTAAACAAACAATCTTAAACAACGATAAAACACATTTATTGGTGGAAACCTTGAAACGCGCCGATGACAGTTTACTTACAAATCATGCTGTTCGTTTGTGCAAAGAATTTGTAACAGATTTTATGGAACTGTTCCTTCCGCTGAATACGCTTCGCCACAATAAGCCCGACGTACTTTATGAATCTGTTCCATAAGTCCATCAAACCCCATTGCCATTATCAATTTCACTTCGACTTCTGACATAAATTCAATAAAACAGTAAAATATATCTCGATGGGGATTTTAATTCGGTCAAACTTTATGACTTCTTTTCCACACAGCGACCATTAATAAAATGTAGTCCTCACCAGTCAAACCGCTCGCTAGATGCTTTTTAATGAAATAGAAAAATAATAAAACCGAAACCAACAATTTATCTGTTATTGCTTTCGTTCGCAAAACCCCTTTTATTACCCAAATGATGTATATCCGTGGGAAGCGATAAACTTTTATTATTTTATTCCCACTGACAGTATGCACTGCATTATTCCGGTATGTCACCGTGGCATAACCCCATCAAAACAAATGACAACACTGTAAAATATGTCATTCCGTTCTTGATCCCCCAGCACCACATATACGTTATATAAATGGCTGCGACCACTAGTACCCGAAAAACCAATGGATCATCGACAAGTTCTCGCAACGCAGCAACTATTTTATAACAACAAAAGTGGAAAAGTTAAATTTTCCAATAACGCAAATGTATGACAAATTACGCAGAGTTTCTGGTCGTGCTCTGACCCAATTATCGGTAAACGTCATCAGGGGATTTGCATTTAAATTTCAAATAAATTACGGAAATGAAACAGCCGCACGAACGAAAATAGCCAAATCAGTGCAGCCATCGTGGAGACCGCCAAAATGTGGAAACTTCAATATTTCATGATCCGTTCGGCATTAAATCAACCCGCGGAGGTTCAAATTGCATATTAATTACTGATTCAAAATTCCGTCTAAACATATTCGAATTAAGGGTGCGTTCAGCTGTGAACGATTGTGCGAATGCGAGCGCGGCTTTGACAGTCGAGTGGTAAAGTTTTCTCTGCAACCATGTTTTTTTTTGTTTGAGGGAAGAATTGACGTTAACAATGTTCCTATTGCTGTTTTACTTTTGAGTTGAAGTTTGGGAATTCAATTAAAAGTATTACACGCAGTTTGTTCGTATGAGAGGAAAGTTTTGCAGTTTGTTTTTGCATGTGCGATTTAAGAAGAATCGCAGTCAACGGAGAACAAAGAAGTTATCATTTGTACGATTGTTAGTGAGCTTTCCTGGAACAGACATTTGGAATAATTTGTTTGCTTATGCTGATGGTGTTCAGTGGAACGTTTATTCGCTGTTCGAGTGTCAAACAACAAACGGGGATAATGGAGGCGATGCGAATGTGTTTTGAAGGGAAAACCGAGTGGGATTGGGATGTTTAATTGAAAAGCCGATTCGATGTTTTGGGGGAGCTTTAGCTAAAGTTTCTGTAGTTAAATAGTAGTCAACATCCAATACGTCATAACCGCATGTAACTTTTACTTTTTGTGAATGGAGCCCATTTTTCTTAACTTCTTTTTTATGAACGCTAAAACTGTTACATTAGATAATATAATCGTACTCGTAACTACACATTCAAAATATCAACTGAGTACTAAGTGAATAATTTCTTGACTAGTTTTGTCGGCTACACTTAAGGCTCCGTCAAACAAAACGCCTTTTTAACACCACGGTTAGATTTTCTTACGCAGCGGTGACATTATTTGTACCCGACGTTCTAACCGTCGCTTTAAAGGACGCAACAGAGAACTGTAGCCCTTTGCCCTCTGTGTGACAGGGGATATGTATTGCAGTATATTACATTATAGCTGTCAAACGCGGATGTCAAACTCGGCGTCGAAACGCATTAACATCAACAGATTAGTGTCAACTGTCAATCTAGGCTAATTAAAACTGACACACATAAAGTCAGCCAGCTGTCAGACTAAAAAAACTTAACCAACCCCGCAGTATGGAAGAGAGTTGCATTATGCGTCAAATGACTTCGTAGGATCCGGATCAATCAATACCGCTTGGGAGAAAGAAGTTGACCTGTCAGACTGTCACCCATCTGTTGAAACTCTTAACCACTAAACACATTGGTGTTTTAAAAAATAAATTCTGGAAAATATTGTACGAATTTCAACTGTCAGATTAACTAAATATATACGTTATTTTAACACTCAAGCTGGGATTCGAAAAGATAAAACAGTATTCTATTGAATTTTGGTAATAAAATAACTTTTATGGATTATTAAATACCAATAAAAATATCACTTAAAACATTTCTTTAATGATTCAAACCAATCACCTAATTCACTATTTTACTTTACGCTTATTCATCTTCACAACCGATTACTATTTCGAACTTTATCAATCACTGTTTAAAAATAAACTGTCCGTCCCTGTTCTCAAACCTGTCTTCCATATTCGCTCTCGCTCTGTTGCCTATCGAAAAGTTTCTGGTTTATTCCGGCTGGTTCTAGAATCAGCTTAGTGGAGAGTTAAACTCAGTTGACAGATTCGAGTCCCTAATTGGAAGTTGGACTTGTTTGGTGACTAATGGGTTGTTTACACTTCACCATTTAGCGTAGAACCGCTACATTCCACATCACATTATTATAGTTATAGTTGTCATATTTCTGTCACTGAGAGTTGCCAGACTTATGCCGATTTTATCACCTCTTGTAGCAAGTGCTTTTTCTCAATATTCGAAATACTTTGACAGCCCTTTTTTTTTTCTCCTTTTGCTCAATTAAGCTTAGTACACTGCTCGAGCTAAACTAAATTTTATCTGTGCTCCAACTTTTCTCTCCAAACATCAGCTAAAGTCCTAGCTAAATTTTGACATAGAGAGCGCTGTGGATAAATGTCACAAAAAACAGCTGTTCTTTGAAAATAACTAACTTGAAAAATTGAACTCTTGCTAATTTAAACCATTTCCGATTATAGGTACCTACTCCTCGTCGAGGAGTTTATTAAAAAAAAAATCATCCTTGCTTACTTCTACCGCTCTCCGCAATACGAAAACGAAACAAACAACAACAATCTGTCAAGATTTAGTTTGAGAAAATGTGCCGACCCTATTAAATGGGCACGCTGAATTTTGACAGATACACGATGTTCATTCTGAAACAAAAGTTTGACTTTTTAGCTCGAGCAGCGTACCACTTAGCTAAATGGGTTCGCTTAAATTTAGCTCATCTAACTTTTGGAGAGAATTTTGTATGGGAGCGAAAATTTAGCTCGAGCAGCGTACTAACCTAGAGCGGTTAAAGTGTTGCGCTTTATGAAGCAATTTTCCAACCAACTCGCGTAGAGGAGTAAAATAACTATTTCCAATCCTCGTCATAGATGGCGCTTTTAAAAATATAGATCCATTGGCAATTGCTAATCCGCACAGTCAGTCCTGGAAGTTAGATGTGATAAATTAATGATTGTCACCTCCAATATAGTTGGGGCATCTCCTAGAAGAACTGTCAAAAGTAAAACCCTGCAAGGTGGCGTCCTATCTGTAACTTGGTCAACAATATGCAGAAAATGACTGTAAAAACTGTGCAAAGGTCTGCAAGGTCATTGTTTACGCGGATGGCATTGCTATTGTCGTGTCAACAAAACACCAAAACAGCTTAAAGGAACTCCTACAAAACGTCTTTAAAAAGCTAGCAATGGGCTCTTAATGGCGAATCGCTCAAGATTGCTAGGAAGCCCCTGAATATGTCCCCTTCTCCAGTATAAATATAAAATTCCACACATTGTCCCGCCATCTATCAATGTCACAAGCTTAGTATTTTCTAATGAAGCTAAATACTTACCCCTTATTTTAGACGAGAAGTTAAACTGAAAGCCTTACACACAAGAATGAGCTGAAAATTTTATTATTGCAAAGAAATAAATGGCGCCTATCTGTCAGGAGAATTGTCAGAAGTGAAACTTCTCGAATCATTTACTGGCTAAACTTCTCAGCAGTAACACCAATGGTGTTGTGGCTTATTGGACCGTCTTGGAAAAAGCGATAAATCCTGATGAGCGACGTCTTGTTTGTGCGTCAGTGGAACACATAGGACTACCCTTGTTTGAAACAGAATCATTTTCATCTGACATCTATTGAAATTGTTGGTATCAGAAACGCAATTGTAGCAGTTCGTCTTCATTTAACTTCACAGTGAACCAGTAAAACGCTTCTATTCTCAGTACATAAGGAACTTCTTCAAGACTCATATACTACACCATACCCAGCGTACAGTTTGAAAAAAAACCTACCTAAAAGTCGCTTTTCCACCGAATCAATCTGGGAGTATATGCTGACGACTTGGAAAATGAATCGACCTACTGCTTTATGATGGAGAAAAATTTGTGAAATAGACTAGGTCTTACCCTTTCCTTCAGTCTTTCCATACACCGCAGCTTGTTGCTTGTTCACGGCTAATAAAAGGAACAAAGGTCGATATGGGATGTGTTATCCAAGTGGAGCAGCAATCATATCCTTTCAATTTGTCACTAAAACCTTTATAGTAGTTCTAAACTGTCATTCATCTCGAAGGGAGATAGCGGAAATCTTCAATATTCCCCTCTGCTGGTGTGGTTGGTGGCATAGGAATACTTGGGGCAATATTCAGGCTGATTAACTAGCCAAATGTGGAATAAGGACTACACCTAATATTAGCCCAAGCTGGATCTGAGACACCCTAGGAGCTAGGTCTTTCTCTACTGACGGATTTTATATCAGGGCTTCGAAAGGTGTCACCACTGTCTGCAAGGCGAGTACGCAACAAGGGTTAGCGAATATTCAAACATTTGTGAAGAAGCTATATCTATGAAGACGAGGATTATCAGGAGACCATTCTCATGTCTCTTGAACTCCATAATGGTCTAAGTGTGTCATCATTCCCGACATTCACTTCAACCTTACCTAACCTAACCTATATTACAAATGGCAACCATAAGCTGATGTAGCTCATGTTATTAACACCACTGAGCAAACATTATGTTCAAAGTTTGTGTGCGAGTTAAATTTCTCCCACTGCTCATTCGAGTGCAAATACTACGGGAAAATTCATGTACACCTACTTCTATACACACATCCAGATGTAGCTAGCGTATGGTTTTGCTTTTGGTTTCCTGGAAAATATTTCCCCAAGCGCCAGCTCGTTGTGTGACCGTAGAAAATTCTCGCCTGCATGCATCCCTAACCACAACCACACACACATACTGCAAAAGTGATTTCTTTTCAACATACACCTCCCCTGACTCCTGCCTCATGCCTCCTGCATCGTTGTCCAAGTCGGTCGTACCTGTAATGTGTGTAAATGGAGCCCTCGCACTTTTGCCAGTCTAGTTCAACCACGTTTCCTTGTGAGAAACACATTTTCCAAATGAATGCTAATAAACGTTGCGTCGCGTCGTCGGTAAAAGGCCTGTACCTACCACACTCACACACTCGACAAAGCCAACTTGCCTACAGCGGCCCACCGTAATGGGATAATTACAACAATGGTGCACTTAGGGGTGGTAATGGTAATTATTATGTGCAATTGCAAATGTTTAAGTGGTGGCAATTATTTAATTAAGGACGCCATTTAGGTACAATATTTTTCAGCCGCATCTTCGTTTGACTGCGACCACGGGTGGTAATTAAATTCCAAAGCTACGCTAGTTGAATTGTTTTCCATCAGTTGTTCGTATGGCTTTTATTAACTGGCACTTGATGGCGGGAGTAGTGCGCTCGATAGCATTTTCATTCTGTTGCCAAAAATGGAGGACAGTCAATTGGTAGCCAGAAGTTATGCGTGGTATAGGAGGATCATCTGAACGGCCATTGATTTGTTTCGCCAGTTGATGGTCTGATGTTGGGACATAATTTTGATATCAAATTGAAATAGAGATCTAAAGGACCGATAGTTTGCCGAACCTATGAGAACTGCGGGTTTCGACTTTTTAGGACTGCCTCACATTTGGTTAAATATTTTTGAATTCGTTGGCGGATTCAGGTCGTGGTCCTTATTTTTAAATTTGTATTTGAAGACTGTTATGTGTATTTCAGGCGGAGCTCCATGCCATCAAGGAATGCGCAGAACTCATAAATATTTCAGGTATGAAATATATTCACAGCCATCTTCAGCATCAAGTAGCTTTAAATTCGTTTAGCTTACCAATCATTGTCTCAAAATCAGTCATGCACTGCTCTTGGCTCCAGAAACAAAACCAAAATATGGTGGGTTACAGGAAACGAAAAAGTTGACGAGCTTTCTAGGAAAGGGTCAGAGGCCACTTTTATAGGACCAGAACCTTTCTGCGCCGTCACCAAATCAGCAATTAACTCCACTATAAAAAGCTGGGAAGACAAAATGTGTATCAAATAGTGGGTATATCAGAAATGCCAAAAGGGCAGTTTTAAACCTCAGAAGGCACGATAACAAAAACCTTGTAGGCTGCCCGACAGGTCACCGCACGGTTTGCGATACCACCTAAACAAAATGCATATAGTCAACTCCCCGGAGTGCTGGCTATGTCTTGAAGAAGACGAGACGACTGAGCACATTATGTCCAGGGGTTGAATCCCGTAAGGCGATAGTTGATAGTCGCTTTTGTGATAGTCAAATACGACAGTCACATCTCACATCATTCTGCTTCTACGATCGCAAAATAACTATACAAATTTGGCATCACTTCATCATTTTGAAACAGAATTTTTGCTGTCAGTTATTATTTGAATAATAACTGAAAATAACCTAGGAAAATATCCCCTCTATATTATTTCTTTAGTTTCTGTAGTGTGTTTCTCCCTTTTGCAGTTCACACGCTCAACCAATCTTAACAAATCAAGTGTCAAAAAAAGATATTTTCAGGGTGCTTATGTTTGCATTTTTACTTTTTCTAAAATATTAACAATTGAAAAAGTTCAATTTTACTACACTAAATTTCAACTATGCAGTTTTGTAAATACTTTGATTCGGGATACACTTTTCTTTCGTTCTTCATGCCTGTACAAATTACAAACGACGTCACGAAAGAGAGTCGACGGCCGAAGAGAGTTACAGTCAAGATTAGTGAAAACATATTGCTCTTATGACTCTTAACATATTCACAGATAGGAAATCTTAGAAAGAATTTTAATTTCAAAATCTACGGAGGAATTGGTTAGGTGTAGTTGTGGATCTCCGAAACCACTCAACCGATTTCAATGAAATTTTGTGGATACCCATCCAGTTGGTTTCAGTTTTAAAGATAGGATAGTTTTCGACCCGATAGACACGGAAAAACCGGGTGGGTACCCCTATAAATAAAAGAGACTGACGTCTGAGTGTGGCACTCATAACTCGAGAATGGATCGTTCGATTTTTACGATTTTGGGCTTGGAGGATTCGTTTAGGAAGGACATTATGCTACTTTTTGTCGTGAAAATAAAAGTTTAAAGGGTTGAGATTTGGAATAGAACTCAGTATGGCAACCGCACTTTGTAAAAAAATATACTGGGTAGGAAAACAGGTTGTGTCACTTCCAATACAACAAAACTTATTTCAAAAGTTTGATTTTTAAATTCTTTAGATGTTCCAGGCTCACCGCTACACAATTTTAATTCGAAAGTCGGCTCAGTTATAATTTTGTTGAGCGACCCCAATCAACCGAAACTTTTTTAACGGATTGGGTTTGATTTGAATGTGAAGAATCTCAAATCAAATGTCTTGGAAGCGAAGATTTTGACTTAAAAATTCAAGCAACGGATTCCGATGATTTGCAATTGGTTTCCGAGCGCCTTCAATTTCCCATGCATATCGCTTTCATTATGAAAAAAAAAATAATAAGTCGCAAGGACAATCGCTGGATATTTGTGACATCAATTATTGAATTCCCATGTTTTTTAATCGTATCAATCAATCGTATGTGGCGTCGTGTACCGTAAAACACTTTAGTGAACAAAATTAAGGTTGGCTGACACGTCAATCATTGCGATTTGATTTAAACACATCAACAATGCTATACTTTAGTTATTTGTATTGTTTTTAATATAACTTTTGAATACAGAATTTGAATTGACCGAATTACATAGCAGCATGAGCATTGTTCATTCTCGGAATTATTATTTTCATTACATTAACGAATTTGGGCGGAACGAAGTTCGCTGGGTCAGCTAGTTATTATTTATTTTGAAAAAAAAACCTACAACCATACAGTGTATGATATGCCTGCCTTTTAGGACTACACAATTATAATTGTATCTACAGGTATAATGGTATGTGAACACATTATAATGTTCATAATATTACCTCTGGAAGAAGAATTATTTGGTTGATTCCAAAATCCAAAGGTACAAATTTTATCGTAGTTGGGCCTTGATGCAATCGCATTTTTCTAATGACTCGGGCTGTTATTTCAGCTACAGTACTTTGACCCATTGATGCAGCCCAGTCTGTTGGCTACTTGCATTTGGTAACCGCCGCCTCGGAGAAGGTTTAACATTGCAGCTGTTTGCAGAATTTGCGATAGGTATATGCGTTGGTTAAGACCATTTGGCAAGTCAAGCAATCTCACGACCTTTAGACCTTCTTTTGATACCGTAACGAAAATATGATGAAACTCACATTGAATTTGGAAGTTGAAATAATTATATTTGAGTTTATTCTTTGGAAGCGCACATTGAATTAATTCCTATCTTCTTCGTTATCTCTTGAAAGTTTCTGTTGTTTTGCTTTATTTTCTGTTTTTTTTTTTCTTTTTCATTTGTCACAACTGAAATTTACTAGCCAGCCGTGATGACAACCAATATGTACCTAATAGTTTTCAGCAGTTTTCAGTACAATTTGGTTAGGTGATGCCAGATCTATGTAGCTAATTTAGAGAAAACATCAGCTAGTTATTATATGAGTTATTTTCATTTATTAATAAAAGTATTTAACTATAATATGTTATTTATTTAGCTAGGTGCTAGGTTAGACTAGATTAGATTAGAGGCGGGAGAGCCTTCGAGGGGCTCTGGGACTGCGGCTTCTTAAAGGAGCCTATTGTGCCTTCCCATTTAGTTCCCAGAGTCATCTTTTTACTCCAGAGGCAGTCGGGAAAACAAGTAACTTCTCTGGGTGTATGTCAGCAAGAGATGCTGGATTAACGAATTCATCTCCTAGGATGTCTTTCCTAAGACGATGAAGAGCCGGACAAAATCTGCAGATTGGATCCGGGGAGACACCAATGCGGTGGAGGTGTTTTTTCACGAGAAAATGGCCACTTATTATTCCTGTTAAGATTCTCAGGTTATTTTTGTCCAGATTAATCAGAAAAGTGTCTTTCTGGGGGAGTATTTAGGGAAACATTTTTTGGTGCAATTCTGCCCAACTGCGTTTTGCCAGATCTCGTTCGAATCGGTGTGAGATAAGTTCCTAGTATAGTTCCTGAAGAGGTTTTTACTGACTCCGCAGAAGGGTTCAGGTCCGATAAGTGGAGAGGATGCTCCTATTTTAGCCAGTGACTCGGCTGACTCGTTGCCTTCAAACCCTCTATGGGCTGAGATCCAGTAGAGGATGACTATGGGTTTTTCTTAGAAAGTTCGTAGATGATAGTGAATGTTTCTAGGATTAGTTTGGATTTTATAACCGATGAGTCAAGAGCTTTGGGAGCTGCTTGGCTATCTGAAAATACAAATATGGTTTTACCTCTAGTTCTAGAACTTAGATTTATTCTAGCGCAGAGGAAGATTGCAAGAACTTCAGCCTGAAATATGGATAAGTTTTTCTCAAGGCTAAATGAAAAGTTCACCTGGGGCGACTCACAGCGTATATTCCAGAGACAGTCCCTGACTCCATCTTAGAACCGTCTGTATACCAGATGATGTCAAGATGTGAAGGATTAGGTTTGTATTTTTCCCAGTCTTCCCTAGGGAGTCATGATTATGGAGAAGTTTTTATGGAAGCCATATTCCGTTATCATGTCGTCAAGAGGCATGCTCAATGGGCTTGAGGGTTCCATGTTGTCAAATAAAGACAGATTACCTCCCTGATACGAGTAGGGGTCAAAGTTGTTCGAATGGAACAGACGGTGGATAATTAGTCTGGAATCCATTTGAATGGAGGAGCGTAGTCATGCAGTTCCCAGCTATACGTTGAACTCGCTCTAGCTTTTTGACTGTGGTGACTTCGTTAGTCTTCGTTCACCAGGCCACGGCAGCATAGGTTATCGCTGGTCTTACGACGAGCGAATAAAGCCAGAATATCATCCAAGGTCTCACACCTCAGTTATAACCGCAGACTCGTGTTGCGGGCTAATTATTAATACGGGTGTTGATATTTCAAATCACTAAAACTAATCGAAACTTAATTAATTTGTTTGTTATAGGAATGTTATGAAAATTCTGAGTCTGCTATTTAGTTGTAGGGCAGACGAAAAAGGAGTAGGTATAATACTCCTATTGTAGAACTTCAAAGCCCGTCCAAAACCCAAACGGGACCGAGTTGTATGTGACGAAAGACCGCTTTCAAAAATTTCCTCTACAGTAGCAACACTAAATAAATTCCAGCGTCCACTCCTCTCTATGTCCTTCTGCTTTGCTCATAGAGCTTACTCGTGCTATGGTCGTAGTTTCGAAATGAGAACTTTTTCTCCGTGAGACTAGATCTTAAGGCTGGGTGGCATGGCAGGGGTAGACGTTTCTGTGCCCCGTAGTTTCTCGCAGCTCTTAAGAGATAATCGACCGGAGTAAACGGTTTTCAATAGCCAGTAAATAGACGCAGGTAGCTATTGAAGCACAATTTTATTTTTCGACCTTGATATTGCATAAAGCACCAAAAACCCCCTTTTTTGTGTGTTTTTTCTGCGCCCCGGTGGGGCAATCCCTAGATCAAACGTTTTTATTTTTTTTATGATTTACTTTTGTTACCAATGAACTACTCGAGGTAGCTATTGAAGCACAATTTTGATTTTTTGTGCTTACCATTTAAAACTGCAGGTTAATATTACTAAACAATATAAGCAAACAATCTTTGTGGAGGAACAAGGAACTATTTTTTTAATCTGTAAAAAAGAGAATGGGCTTTGCATATTTGTATGTCTGCTCAATGAATAACAGTTTGATGTTTAGTTCATAAAATAGTTAAATTCAAATTTTGAAAATTTTACTATTTTACTGCATTCTGAATTTTGTTTCAGAGTTTACGCACACTTATGCAATGTAGTTCACAAAATATCCGACATGGCGTTATTCGATTTTTCTCTAAACTTACTCTCTATTGAGAATCTATAGTTTGCAGATTTTCGCTCGCTGGAACTGTTTGAACAGGAAATGACAAAAAATTGTTTATTTCGCTTTGTTTGGGTTTCTGATAGATACATACTAATATTCTTGCTGTTTGATAAAGTGAAGGAAGCAACAATGAGATAAGTTTTGATAATCCGAGAAAAAAATTATATGAGAGTGGGTGGGAACTGGGTGATGACTTTGTTGTTGTAGATGTGTTTGAATTTTTTGCTTTGTTTGTAGGAGTTTCAAATATTATTGTTTTATACATATTTCCTTGGAAAAGGCAAACGTTCAATATTTGTGTTTTTATTTAGATATTCCGAAATAATTTGCTGACTATTTTCTACTGTTACGAGTTCAGATAATTGAAAACAATAGCAAGATGCCGAAAGTGTTAAAAATAAAAACAAATTCATTTGGCTTTTAAATATTAATTATTTTTGCTTTATAAATTCAAAATAAAATAATTAAAATAGGTAATGTAATTAAAACATTCCTGTATAGTGCATTGTCAACACTAATACAAAGTGAAAATGGTATTATTGTTGAACGGTGTGTGCTTTTTAATGGTGCCGTGAAATAACGCGGAGCGAAATAATATATTTCAGTTTGTTAATGTGAAAGCGCAATAACGCCGAGTTTTCCAATTCGGCGTTATTTCTCTCGGCGTTATTTCACGGCACCCTATCTATTGCCCTTCATCAGCTAGAGTCTAGAGACTTAATAACTATGGAAGGTGTAGAAAAAGAAATTAATTGTTTGAAAATAAATTATGAATATCTATTTGGAGCTAAAAGAAACTCACAACTCAGAAACTTTTTTTTTTAAATTTAAGAGCAAGATCATATTACCAAGAGATAATTTAGCTTTCCAGTGTTTGGGCCCTATGATTTTGTATATTTACTAAAATTAAAAGAAGATGCATTCTGAGAAATGTAAATGCAAAATCCGAGAAAATCTAAGGCATATACAATACAGGTATCGAACACCTAACAAAAAAACATAGTCCATAAGTAAATTTCTGCTTAGATTAAATGCCCTTTTGATTGTTCTTGTTTTTTGAATCTCCTTTTACGTTGTTCTGGTAGAGACGCTCATTATGACTTTCAGATGTAAAAAAATATCACCTTATTCCTGTAAGCTGTCTGGTTAAAAAGCATATAAGCTTAAAAGTAGTACTAACACTTCCCATCCTGTTTCTTTCCGCTCGACACTAGAC
Source organism: Cheilosia vernalis (assembly GCA_949126925.1). Lineage (NCBI taxonomy): Eukaryota > Metazoa > Arthropoda > Insecta > Diptera > Syrphidae > Cheilosia > Cheilosia vernalis. Next base: position 24,628,748 of record OX421358.1, read on the forward strand.
TTCTAAAGAAAAACCGGTATAATGTAATAATCGGTAAGACGTAAGAGTGATATAGAACTGACTACATAATACGTACATTTTATTAGGCTAGAATATCTTGGTGAATTGAGGTTTTTAAATACGAGTATAAAATGACTAAGAGAAGCTCTGCTTTTCTAATTGGCAGATAATAAAAGTGTTTAACTTGCTAAGCATTAGCGTGACTTAAATTAAGCTGCAAGTTCACAGTTGATATAATAAAACACGTAATTACATATCAAAGATATCGTTTTTAGTTCCCAAAAATGTGTAGATTACCCACATATCATTAAATTAATGTAGTGTAATTATGTATCGCCTTAGTAGTACAGAATACTAACAGCCATATACTTCGATTTTCTCACAAAGGCCGAAACGTACAGTTACAAATTGATACAACTTTCAGCTTGCTAAAATTTAAGAAAAGTTCTAATAATATTAGCGGTAAGAAAGATTGTGCAACCCCTTGGTATAGAATTCCGTGAAAGGACAATAATAAATACATAAATGAATAGTGTATTATCTAGGCTAGGTTCGGTGGGCGTTTCGCATAGATTCTTAGTTTAACTATAGGTACAAGAAACCCATCCCAGACCCGCAAACAAGGCAAAAGCTACAAACAAGCCAAAACCAATTTTATATAAAAATATCAATTATTATTGAATCTTGGATACATATCTTGAAAAGTAGAAAATTTGCGATTGGATTTGTACGATGTACGTAATTCGTAGAAAACTGGATATCACACACACTAACATTTTCAGTCTATTCAGACAGAGTTTGCAGCTCAATACAGCTAGCCTATCGCCCTAGGCAGCAGGCTTGTCCTTTTTGTTGTTTTTTGTTTTGATTTGTTTTGATCTTTTGTGCAGCGAAATTGTTATTATTTTTATTTAGTGAACGTTGAGCGAGTTCTCATTTTACAGACTCTGTAGTCACAAATGTGATCTTAATGGGGGAGGGTGTTCTCGGCTATTTGAAATTCTGTGCACTAATACATGTAAGCATGTTTACATGAGCTCGGAGTTCATAGCTGAGGGACACCCACTCTTAAATTAAAAGGGATTGGGATGGGAACTAGACCTCTGTTCGATTAGTGTATTTAAAATTTTCTGAAAGAGGGCGCAGATATCATTGTCGGTCGTCACGGCACATATACGTGACCCTCATTGGTAAATGCTTGCGCTTACACTGGAGGCAATCGGGTATCGCGTTGTCTTCGTTCTATTAACGCTATCGTCAAAGTTTACAGTTAGTAAGATGATAAGAATAGCAGCGCGAATCGACTTCCAGCTTTCAACGAACATTTGATAGAGAGGTTCCAGCGTGACCCAATCAATGATGATTTCATAGCCAGTACTGCCTATCTATAAACGACAAACGCGAGCTCACCATGACAGCTCGTTTGTCAGCTAACGCTTTTTAATCGACATCAACTGTAAAACCTCGCAACGTAAGCAACATTATTTTGTTTAGTTCATAGATTAGTCTTTCTTTTATATTTCTTCCTCTCCAGATGGCGCCACTTATTGCTGACTCTTCTCCATCACATTCCACTGTTCCAATAAATTTCCAAACAAATAAAACACCTTCCTAGATTGTAAACAAATGCACTTTATTTTCTCTAAATATTTTTCCTACAGTCTAGTTTTAAAAAGTATCGTAAAATATTTTTATTTAAAAAAATAAAAATGAAATATAAATATAAAATTTGTGTTACATAGTACCTAGGCTTGATCCTTGTGACATTTTTCTCTAATTTAACATTTTAATAAATTACAATAAAACAGTTTGCTTCAACAATTTTTATCTAATGGAATTTTTATTTATTTTTTTTTTGTAGCGGGATCTACTTTCCAAAAAGTCTCATGAAAATATATCAATTTCAGAGTCGGACGACTCACTGTCAATAATTAAACTACGATAGGGAATAGGCTGTTCACGGTTCGGTAAAAATAGCTGCTCGCTGTGCGTTTCCAAATTTGGGTCTGCTTCGTCGGGATCGGCTTCTTCTTCCGCTGTCAATGCGCAGGTTTCTTCATTTGTTGGGCTGAAGGCCACTCTGTCGTATGAGTAGTCTTTTTGAAATCCAAATCGCTTACCGGTGACCCTTGCAACCACTACAATCGCAATGACCAACATTGATGGCACAAAAATGGCCATAAATATCACTGGTAAGCTCCTCCACCTGGGCGTTGTGTTCGATCCTTCATCCTGATTGTTGCCGGAACTCCTCTCGGCAAATACATAACAATGGGATTCGTGTTCGCTGATTACTCTCAGCTGACTGCCGGGGTAGCAGGCAGTGCAGTGTGACGTACTCGGTCCACTGCAGCGGAGACAGGTTTTGTCACAGAAGGAGCAGATTTTTTGCACACCCGCGTCAACAGATGGCTCGTCGGATGTTGAACGGGCGACCATTAGAAGACGTTGGGCTTCTTCCAGATCGGCAAAGGCTAGTGATGAGTCATGTTCGGTGGCCTGTTCATCGATCAGGGGGTAGGTCTGGTCAGGACACTCGGTATAGCAACGACCATCGAAAAGGTAGGTGGGTTCATCACAAGCTGTGGGAGAAAGAGATGCTATTAATTATTTGGAATATTTTGTAGGCGGTGTCAGTTGACTTGGGTATATGTATATGTAGTTAGTCTGTAGGGCAAGTATGTTTATACAAAAGTTGTAGTCAATACAGAAATGCACAAGCTTTCAACTAAAGGCTGGAAATAGCATGCGATTCTACGAAATGAATGAAAGAAGTTGGGGTGATATAAGGTTGGGATTTGAAGAGACGGGTTCGAAAATAGCTGTTACAGCGGTCTTTGTAGATTTTTTTTTTTTAATAATGCTGGGACCAATTTTTTCGAGTCCGCCTTGAGAAAGGAAAAGAGTGCTAAATTTGTTTTGCATGAGCGTTTCGACACAAAATTCAGCCAAATAATTTCAACAGTCTCACTCATTCCACCTCTTTAATTATTTACTAAGACAGATAATACAAACCGAACGTTTTGCTTCGAATTCCTTCGAAAACGAAAGGAACTTTCGTTTACATTAAATCATTCGTCCGCAGGAAAACGTTTGAATGTTTTCGCCCTATGGAATGCCTTCCTTTTCTTTTTACTTCATGTTCCTATTAAAAAGAACGACACTTTCGTTTCGTGTAAAAGGAAAGCAGCGATAACTTTCTATTGACGTTTTTCACTTTCTTCAATTTTTTCTAAGGTTGAAATACCATTCAAAAATATTCAATTTAAACTGCACGGATTTTTGTAATGAAGAGGAAGAAAAAACGACATTTTCTTTTTTGCATTTTCGTTTTTTTGAAATGCGAAAGTGTACCCTTTGGTATGTAACTCATGCGATAACTTTTTGTTTTAATTCAAATCGTTTAGTGATGGATAATATGGATGCGATAATTGAAAACAATGGGCGCACGGTACGAAACAGTGTCAGGGTTTTTAGAGCGTATTTCTTAACTGTAGGCACGAAGGGAAAATGGATTCTGTGGTGAATTATTTCTACTACTGTGTTAGCCGGGCTCTTTCATCAATTTCGTAATGTCATGCAATTTTATGAACTACTGCAAAAAAAATAAATAAATGAAAAGCACTGTAATCTTTAAGATAATTAAAAGAAACTTAATAAACAAACAAAAATTACCAATTTATCAATTCAATACAACCAGGCACAAACATTTTTTTTAGTATTCGATGCATGCGTATATACTTAATATGTGTTTACAAATCTACCGATCAAAATGGAGATTGTCCTTTTTTTAATTTATTGTAGTATGTTCATACAAAAAAATTATAAGATAAATAACATTAAAATATTACAATAAAAACAAAATGTTCTTTTCGCTACTAAAAAATGTAAAAAGACAATAAAAAATAACAACACAATTTACAAGAAAAATTAAAAAACAAACGTCAAAATTAGGTTTTTTTAATTTTTGTTAAAAGAACTAGCATTTGGTAGATTTTTGCAAACATGCTCCAGAGCAAAATGAGGATTAGATCAATGTCTATAGTTTCTGTACTTAGGTAGGTTGGTGTGAACAAAATAAAAGAAAATGTTTGGGTAAGTTGTTTTTGACATTTAATTGATGACGTTTCACGTTTGCGAAGAGAAATGTCAATGAATATTTGATTATTTGGCAGTTTGCATTCCTAGTCACACAGGTCCTCGTGAATTGGAACACAGTGACTACTCAGCTGTGGGGCTGAAAGAAATTTGGGTTTTGCTTATGCATGATTGACGTAAAGACCGTATCAATAAACAAGTCATCACCTAAAGTTTACTTTCGCGTTTTTAAAGACTCGTGAAATATGCTTAGTAGATTATCTTCTTTAATGTCATGTTCAAATAACAGTGCGACTTATTAACTGGTTTCGAGAGTACGAGTAGATATGTGTTCATAAACGTCTTTACTCTACTGCACCCAGATGTAGGGTACCGTTTTTTTTTTTTCAGTTCAGAACAAAGTCTGAACTGTCAAAAAAAGTTCAATTATTTTTTAGCAAAGACTCATCAGTGCTTTGAATTTGTGTGCCCTCTATGAGCCACAATTAATTGAATGAGAAGTCCATAAATAAATCTGAGCACAGCCTTTTTTGACAGTAAACCGTATGTTTGCTGAAGAGAAATGTAAATGCTGTATAAAAAATGGAATAGATTGTAAAAAGGTAAACCCAATGAGAAGAAGAAATTCAAAAAGGTTTCTATTGAGCTGTCATGAACTGAAAAATAGTGCTAAAAAATTATATTTAATATCTCGTATACCAATCGATCTAGATGTAAAGAGGGCGTGGCAGTTATTTCTTATTAGCCAAAATATCGCAGCTTTTCCCTAAACTGATCTATACGCAATATTACAGTTCAATTGTGTAATTAAAGGAAAAGTAAAATGTCTGTTTTGTATTTTAGATCTTATAGCAATAAAGGGTGTGGCATACAACTATTACGGAACGAAATGTAGGGAGAGCTCTTGTCGATGCATGTATGCACGGTTGCAAATAATTTCGAGTGTCTAAAACCCTAAAATGACAACGGCTGCTTTTCACAAGCAGGAACAACAAGATTCCAAGATGGTTAGAGGCAGATTATAAACAAACCTCCAATGAAAGGAGTTGACAACAAATCTCAGACAATTTACTTGTCTATTGAAATGGGCTTGAATAATATTGACGTTGCTTAAGATGTCTATAGGTAGAATATACACAGAGCGACTCGATGCCAGGTCTCCTGCCAAGAAGAGTGATTTTTTTTAAGACACCAACGCAAGACGCAACGCCTTTGGTAGCGCTTACAATTATGGAAGGTGATCTTTAAAGAGTACGAAGCAGTTAGTCATAGCCTGCAGTTTATAGAGAGTGGGTATAAGTTGGGTTCCAGGTCCGCCTTCTGACTGAAGCGCTACCTAAGAAGACTTGAAAACAATTAAAAATGGTTGCAAGTCATTCTGACTTTTGTTTTAGTAAGATATAGATGCACTTTGTATTATGATCCTTTAAAAAACACGAAGTCGACTTAGGACTTAGTTCTAATAGCTCTAAAAATCTTGGGATAAACTTTCTGCCATACTATGAAAAAATGCAGCGGAGAATTGTTTGATTTTTATATAGATCTACAACTGGCTACAACAATTTGTTTGTGCATCGAAGAATGAGTTTTTTTCTTATAATTTGTAACATTGTGCAGGACCTTCGACTGTAAAATACTTCAGACCTTCGCTTTATATGTAGATATATTGAAGTGGGTCAAAATAAATGTCTCGAAAACTCGTAATAATTTAGAAATCATTTGAGTTAAGGAAAATATGGCGTCTTATCTGAAGTAGCGGTGACAACAACCCTAAGTGTTGGACCCTATTCTATTGCTTACTTGTAATGGAAACAAACTGCCTTAAGCCTGAACTACATTCAAACAAAAGTGGGCCATTCCATCACTAACACAGCACACTTTTTCGTATTTAGCTGAGACAACTACCTCACCTAACAAGAGTCAGAAACTATAGAATTGATTTGATTTTAATGAATTTTTCCAAAACCATGTATGTGTGCAACTTTGCCTAAAAGTTTTATTTTTAGCGTGAAAAAAGTGAAGATGAGAAATTATTTTCGGGTTTCTTTTTTTTCTAATTGAAACAATGGAACGTTAAATTAGTCCCGCCGCCACAGTGCATTTGTTAATAATATTAAAATAACCAAAATATGAAATTAATAAACATCCATTAACACAAAAAAAAAAAATAATTCAAATAGTTTTAACAATTAATTCGAAACTCACCAGTTTTTCTAGATTATTTTTTCTAAAAAGTTGTTTTATTGATTTTTGTTACAAATAATTTTCAATTTGAAAAAAAAAGTTAACACAATTTGTCAGAGCTGGGCGGGATCAGAGAGAAGATTGCCTACAAAATCTTGAAAATTGAATAATATCGTCAGCGTTGTTTTGAAATTGCGTCATTTTTTAGTAGCGATCACATATTTAAATTTTTTTTTTTTTAATAAAACAATTTGAATTTTTTCTTGTTTTTCTTTTTTTATTTTGTGAAAACATTATTTTTTTTTTCATTATATCGTACCTAGGTATATATTCTTTCACATATTTTACGAATTAGATTTTTTTTTACATGATATTCACTCTTATTTTATTTTACTTTATTTATATTATAATTTCGAATTTAAGTTTTTTTCTTTCTTTTTTTTTGTGTTTCTTTATAATATTAAATATTCAATTGTTACGTTTATAATAACATACTTAGAAAACTAAATACGATTCTTTTCTTGTTATATTAAACATTAATTTTGTTTACGTTTAGTTTTATGTGGTAGGAAAAGTTTTGTTGTTTTTCGTAAAAAAAATTTCTTTTGAGATACATTTTAAGTGTTGTTCTTTAGACATTTCCTATGATTGATATTTCAAGTTGGTTTTCATTTATTTATTTTTGGTGCCTTCGTTTAGTTTTTTACTCACCATTTTTCCCCCCGAAATGCTTATGTTTAAATGTATAGTTTTCAATTTATTGTTAAGATTATGCTATTTTTAATTTTAATGTAGGTATATTTAACTATTGATTTTTTTTTCGTGTTTATAGAGTTGGTTTTTGGCATTGAATATATATGTTTTTTTTTTCTTTTTACAACGTTTGTTTGTTTTAACTTGTGTTTTACAAAAAAAAAAAAATTAAATAGAAGAAAGTACCATCGCCCTTTTAAACTACAAACAAAAATGGAATAAACAATAGAAGTACACTTAAATGCAAGAAGTTATACAGTGCATGGGAGTTTAAACATTTATAAACAAAAGTTAAGTAAACAAAAATAGGAGTTAAACAAAGTTATAAAAATAGGCAAATTAAGGACGGCAAGATTGTAACTGTTTTAAAAAACAACCAAAAAGAAGACACTGCAGTTTGAAATGGTTAGAGACATATTCAGGACGCGTTGAACAGTCTCTGTCGTAGGAAGTATGTTTTTTAAAGTACAGTAAAGGGGTTTTATTTGATTCGAGTTGAGAGTGACTGTTGAGCATTTGTATGGCCCAAATGTAAGCATGAAGTAAGTCTTACATGCTTCAATAGTTATGCAATAATTTGACAGAAGACTGAGTGCCATAAATCGCAGTTATAAACAGAGAGTAACAAAGAGTATTTTCAGTTACGATTTAAAAAGTTAGCGAAGAATTTCTTATCGTTTCCAAATTGTTTGGCTTAATTGGAAGTTTTTAAATTGTAATTAAAAATTCAAGTTTCGCTTGGGACTCTCAGATGACTTCGCCGGCAAACAAAATGTTCTTCCGCGATACCATTTTTTTTTTTCATATTAGTCGGGTGAGACTATGTCACACCGTTTCTATCGTTCAAATTGTGAGCCCCCATTTGAGATTGGGATTTAAACTGATTATTGAATGGCATTAACTATAAGTACCATTCCAATTGGACTGCAAAATTATTAATGCCATTCCAAAAATATGTATTCATTTTCATTTTCACACCCGAAGTCTTACCGACGCATACTTTCCCTTTCAAATAGATATAGCTGCCGCAAACGCGAACACAACCAACATCCAACAGTCAAATCCAATTACTTTGCCAAAATTGGAAACATGCATATATTGCCAGATGCAAATCAAATCAAATTAATCTCATATGCCCCATCCAACTGGGTACTTAATTGACAATACAATTTATTACTTAAAACATTGCAAAGTTAAAAATTCAATTTAAATCGGGTTATGTTGCGAAATTCAATCCTCAAGTGCAGCATTTCACAAGAGAGAAATAAAAAAATATTTAAATCTTAAGCAAATCTATTTAAATTAACAAGTCGATACCGTGTACAGGGTGCCTCTATATTTATACAAATGATTGCAAATAAACCGCGTTAAAAATCAATAATTTACAATTTAAATCGCAAGCAACTACGTTACGATCACCCTGTACCTATAAACATAAAATTTGTATTGATTGGAATTATAAATATGCAGGTAATATTCAATATAATACAACAAACAAAAATTTCAATAAAATTAATAATTGAACTAAGAGATTTCTATAAGTTTACATATTACAGATCTATAGTGATAAAAATAAAAACCTATTTTTGTCTAATAATCAACAACGTAAAAGAGAACAGGGTGTGCAAGAAAAAAAACTAAATACGTAGTAACCCACAGTGAAACTGTGAATATAGGTCGACAAAACAAGACATCAGAAAACGTAAACATTTCTATTGGAATTATATATAACAAATATAAATGTACAATTAAAAATATATTTACTAACTGTAAATCTTCTATTATTTTGACAGCACAGGGTGGGTAAATTGGGTGTGGTTTTAATTGGAGGGGATATCGCAAAACAATTGTAAAATTGTTAACGAACGATACGGATTATTTTACTGGCCTATCTAACTTTCGGGATGATGATGATTTTTTTGGAAAACGTTGACAACCCGCCATATAAAAAGAGAGCTGAAAATGCAGTCGTGTGCACGACTTGGCAACAATTTTGATGTGGAAATGTGTTTTTTCTTAGCCCAGATTCAGGTGACTGTTTACAATAATATGAGCATATTTCAAGTGCCATGTGCACGACCTGCCATTCACTGGTCGTGAATTAAAATTAATTACCATACCTAGTTAGGTTAGGTTTCAATGCGCTACTTGTGTTTTTCCTCGTCGGTTGAGTGGGTTTATGGAGGTCATCACAAAATCACCTGGATTGCCATAGTTACAAGTGATTTGTTTAATCAATTAGGAACCTCGTTCCCTAATGTGGCAATAGGTTTATCTCTGTTCTAAAAGCTAGTTCAAACTGCATTAAAAAGCGATACTGCATTTAAATGAAAAACCATGATTTATTTAGAAAGCTTTTTGACTTATGGGGCGACTGAGTAAGTCGTGAACTTGACCGTATTGAATCTAGTTTATCAGCAATAGGTAGCGAAATATGCAACACGAATCATTTTACCGACGGGACACTTTTCCAAATGTCAATAAAAATGTCAATGTAGTCAAGTACACGACTCACGACTATGATGGTCTTCATATAATAAGACATGACTAACATGTGCTTCAAAAATCAATAGAAAGGTCGATTGAACGTGAAAGTATAACTGACTTACGTGGCATCTTTAGTCGTGAGCATGACTTCGTTGCAAATGATATAAATATAAACCTAAAGCCGGCTTCGTTACTTCGGGCAACGTTTCGGAAGGTGATAGAAAGGTAGACATTGCTTAAGTTTCTATCGTTTCTTAAGACTGATTCATGACCAAAGCAAGGCAAGAGCTGACTGATGTTTTGCAGACTTATCAACCAGTTCTTGTACGCATAGCCTGCTCGGCTTAAGTTGATAGTTTGTAACCGTCTAGAAATGCGGTTACCACGGGCTTCTAAGCTCGTTGATATTCGTTCACCGCAGGAATCCACGACCGACTGCCATAATCTGAAAGAACACTGAATGAAAGCAGGACATAACAAAAGCGTGCGGCACGCAGCCAAATTTTTAAACATTCCTGCACCCTTAGGCTTTTGACCACTAGTAAAACATTGTAGTTATTTTCGCCTGCAAAGCCACACGACCGGTCGTGATGATTTTTTCAGGGTGCACAATCCAAGCGAAAGTTCTCTGGCATATTGCTAAAAACGAGTTATAAACGCATGTGAATATGTACGTTTTAAGAGATATATTTAATTACTTGCAGGCAGCCTTTACATAGGTCAGAGCTGATAGCAGACGCTTTCATAAAATAGAACTGCATCCAAACACGATAAGGCGTGGAGTCAGTCGTGTACTTGACTCGATAGAAACCCGATTCACAGAAGTATTGTAAGATGACCAGGCAAGGCCCAACTGGAAAAGCTGTCAATTTGTCTCACTCTCACTCCGGTAATATTTTTTATGTGAATGTCGAAGATTAAAGTGAATGTTGTTGGACATTTTTCTCGGTTTTCCGTATCCAATTTTCCAAGCGAGAGTGCGGTTGCTCAACTTGTACCGAAGGCACTATTTTCTTGTATCATTACTTCTGAAATTTTATTAAATATCGGGCGCGCTCTGTACCTTAAATTGCAATTATCACAACCTGTGACGTGTCCATTGTATTAAGTATCCTTAATTGAGAAAATTTCTCTATGAGTTTACGAGTCACAAATGAAAAAGACTGAATTGGGTGAAAAACCCTGAGCGTTACTCCGTCTTTCTCTTACATGGACAAACAAAAATATGTTTCAGGAAGTCATCATGAGTTGACTGACTCAAATAAAAGCTTAGTCTTGTATTCAAAAGTGAAAGTATAAATTTATTAGGAGAAATTTCTTTAAAAGGGGTAATGTAAACTGGCCCCAATCGCCCCACCAGTTTAATTTAAATGCAGGGTTGGTCATTAAATTCTGCTGCATCACAAATTTCAATAAAATATTTACCCAGCTACATCCACTCATTACTACCCCCCACCCTGTACACTGTTCGTTCTTTATTAAACTGCTACATATTGTGCTGCGCGTGAGTTGGTAATATAAACAAATTAAACAAATTAAATGGGCTTGTTTTGTTCTTAAAAAAAAAAAAAACAATTAACAAAAAGATTATATACAAACTTGAATATATATGATCTGTTCACACGTAATATTTTATTGCTAATGTATTCCATTGCATTGGCTGCCTCTCGCTTTTATTCTCAATTAATTTCTGTCATTGATATTTTTACGAACACAAAAAAAAGATGAATAAAATATAAAACAATCACAAATTGTATGGAAGAGAAGGGTATTATCATCATCGTCGAACTATTTGCTATATATACGAAATAATTTATTATTATAATTAATAAAAAATAATAAAGTATCATATTCAACACATAAATGCAATATAATATAATTTGTTTCTCATTTTAAATTGCTTACTTAGATTTAATTAAACACAAAAACAACACAGTTAATATATATATTTATTTGTGGGGGTTTTGTTGTTTCATTTTGATATGGAAATAAATTGAATTATTATTCTTTTTAACAACAAACACAACAAAAAAGAATGTATGCATGTAACGAAAAAGAAAATATGGTTAACATCGAATTTAAGATATGCACGAATTCATAGAGTCTACTACAGTGTGCGAGTTACTGTAAATATATTATATATATATATATTTATTTATTTATTGACATTCAAACGATATGAAATAAGAAAGTGTATTATTATAGTAATTGTTTTGTTTTAAATATATTTTTTAATTAAACGAAATTTGCAACACGCGCTGTCATTGGAATTGGTTTCGTCATTTCCTTTTTTACTTTTATACTCGATTTTGTGCGTTTCCAGGAACTTTATAAATATATATACGACACGTTTTATATTTTCCCGTGATTATCCATTCCAATTTTGTTGTTTTACGATTAAATTCATGTTTTTATAATTTTTGTGTTTACTTTTACAATTTAAATTTAATATTTTCAGACACAATTTGATTTTAAACACTAGTTTAGGTAATTTGTTTTTTTTTGTTTACTTTTTTAATATATAAACAGTCTTAATTGGTGACTTTAAAGTTAAACGTTTAAATGGTTAAAAATTATTTCTTTTTGCTTGCAATTTGGCGCTGAAAAATTACGTTTTTTTCGCCTAGGAGTTGCTTTTTTCCTTTAGTTGGGGTGATGAGGAAATGCAATCATTTTCCTTTGTGTGATAAAAATCGTGCAGGATTTAGGCAGGGGAAGTTGGATCTTACAAAGAAAACAAGTTTACACTCGCGAGTAGGGTTTTCTGCTCATTTTCTTACGATAGGGGATAAGTCGGACTGGAAATGGTGGCGCTTTCGAACATTTTAGCTACGGGACTTAAAACTGAGAGATCTTGACTAGGAAATGGATATTTCCCGTTTAAAAACCTCACAAATATGTGGATAAGCCTTAAATAGATGAAAATGTTTTAAAAAATACCAATCAGGTTCCGTTTTCGACAGCTACTGAGAAGAATTAAAAATTACCCCTTCTGGGATCTATAAAACTTTGGAAAACAACTCTACTTTATATATTTACAAAGTTAAAGGGCCTTGTTTTGTAGGTCAACAAAATGTTAAACAACAAGTGTAACGCCTTCAAGTTCTCGTACTTCAAATCTGCTGAGCCGTAGAATTCTGCAATTCTTTAAGACTGAAAAACTAATGTTCAGCTGACCAAACTCTTGTCCTAGCCCTAGTTACGAAAGTTCCTTTATACTCAGCCACGATTTTACACACAGAAAGAAAGGCCTTTCTTCAAAAAAGAGCCTGTTTAGTGTTGATGCGGCAAGGAAACGAGTTTTACAACACTAGCTCCATTGGGGTAAGCAAACTATTACAGAAGATGTAATGTTTTCGAGAGCTCGATACTCACAATCTCCACCGAAAGTGGTTCAAATTTGTACTAGAGCTTTGTTGGGAAATTCACAAGCCTCACCTATATAAAGACAGCTGCTTTTTTGCGGCTTTTCGCAGTTCATTGGAGAGCATACAATGACGAGCGGGGGGGACATACACATCGACTGCATAGAAGACTGAGCTGTTCTATGTTCTGTAGGTACCAATGGGATATGCTTGGTTGCCACTTGAAAATAAAGTTTGTGTCCAAAATTCGAAATAAAAATGACTGTCGCTAAAAATGACCAAAATAATTTAAGTAATCGTATTCATTTAAACATATTCTTCCTGTAGGTACACAGATCACATATTACTTTTTTAATTATTGATAATTAATGGAATAAAATTGACCATGTGACCAAGCGAAGAAGTTATGACCAATTTTGGTCACAAATGACCAAGATGGCAAAAGTGGATATACTCCGAGAAATTCTCTAAAAATTGCACAAGGTAAGCGCAATATTTAACATAATAATTCCAATTTCCCACAAAAACATTCCTTGCGTCTTCAAGATTGTAAAGCGGGATTTGTTTTGACAAATTTCTTATGAGGAAGGAGTTGATTTTTCAGCGTGAAGACATAAATCCCGAGCTAAGCATATTCAAAAAATTGGACCCACAACTCATTGATAGACAAATGAAAATGAAGAACAGGAATAGGACGAATGTGTTGCAACTTTGTGCCGCACTGGGCCCATTAAAACTCGGAAAAATTATCTACAAGAGTCAAAGGTTATTTGCTAAAAATGTTAAAAAACATGTTTCTTAAAATACTATACAGGAATGCGACGTAGATCTTTTAGAGCCATGTGCTTATATAAATGTAACACCCAGGTTCAAGCTCCATACTGAAAGGTTCCTACAGCGGACCTTGTTTTTAGATCGAGATCAGCTCAGACGTAGGGAACTATTTTGACAGCACGAGTGCTTAGAAGGAACTAAGACCACTCAATTTTGAAAGTCACTAGCCAGATCCATGTAGATCTTAAGCTTGATTAATTTGGTTTATAAAGGGTGTTTTTTTTTAGAGGTATGCAACTTCAAGTTGGCATCACTATTTTAACTGGCGGCCATTTTTTGTCAGCTGTCAAGTGATTTATTTTTAGTTTGGTTTGGCATTTAAACATGAATAGACAGAGGCCTGAACAACGCTTCCAAATTGTGCAAATTTATTTTGAAAATCATGGTTCTGTTTGAAATAAGTATCGCTCGTCAACTTCCATAAGCGAATTTTGTTTAGCGATGAAGCTCACTTTTGGTTGAACGGATACGTCCATAAACAAAACTGCCGCATTTGGAGCGATGATAATCTTCAAGTATATGTTGAGACACCGTTACATCCACAAAAACTGATTGTTTGGTGTGCTTTATGGGTTGGTGCAATAATTGGTCCGTACTTCTTTAAAAACGATGCTGGGGCCAGAACGTTACAGTCGTAGGTTAGATTAGGACTACCGACTTTTTCGTTCATCAATTGAACAACCATGACGTGCAGGAGCTTTCAACAAGACCGCGCAACATGTCACACAGCTCGTGCTACAATTTATTTATTGAAGGAAACATTTGGCAACCACATATTTTCACGTTGCGTACTCTGATCCCGACCTCCAAGATCGTACGATTTAACGTCGCTTGGCTATTTTCTGTGGGGATATGTGAAGTCGATAGTCTACGCCAATAGGCCCGAAAAGATTGACGACTTGAAGGACAACATTCGCCGCGTTATTGCCGATATACGACCACAAATGTTCGAAAAAGTCATCGAAAATTGGACCCCCAGATTAGACTCCGTCCGAGCCAGCCGTGACGGCCATATGCCAGAAATCATATTTAAATTATAAAGCCAGATGATTATTTTTCAAATAAAGTAAGTTTCATATCAATTTAAAAAAATTGTCTTCGTTTTATTCCATTTCAAAGTTCTATACCCCTAAAAAACACTCTTTACAAACACGCCCTTGATATAAATATGCCACGTAAAGGCGAAAGCTTCAGAGGGGATCAGAAAAAGGTGCTAAACTGTCAAAAAGGTTATGCATGCACTAATCCGGCTTGCAAGTTGGTTCTGGGGTACAACTTTGACAGCGTCAAGTTTCCTGGGGCCAATTACGTATATACGAGTAGCTATCAGAGTGTGTTCATACCCGGCGGTGGTTAATTTTGACACTAGCAGAAAACGATCTTAATGGTCAAAGCAAAGTCCCACAGGGTTCCATACATTAACATTCACCAATTCTGTTCCGAAGTTTTTTAAAGACCGCTGTGGAAAAGGGGATCTAACCTACGAAAGCTGTTCAACTTGCCTACTCTCGCATAAAACTCTGAGCTTGCAAGAAGTGAAATGCATTGGAAGGGTCCGTACTTAGTATATGGCTCGGTTGTATTTATGTCTCTCAACAGACTTGCCTTCCGCTCCTTATTGCCATATCCATAAAATTTGTTTGCCTTTGCGAAAAGTTGTTTTGAACATTTCTCGCTTTTAAATTCCTTCCAGCCATTTACAACTTTAGGTTTCCCCCTACCATGACCGAACGTTTACTAAAAGCCAGTGACCCTAATCTGAGAGTATTGTCGCTCAGTTTTTCCCAATGAGAAACTCAACAATTGAATTTGAAGAATGTCGTCCCTCGGATGAATTCCACTAGCCCAGTTAAGCACTCGTTCTCGTATCTTCATTAACTCAGTCAAAAAAGAAAAAGAGTGCTGCTGAAGTTAGAGGAGAAGTTTTGCGCCCGCTCAAACTTAGTCTCATGACAAATTGTCTCCGATTATTGAAAGCCAAAGTGAACAGAAAAAAAAGCGCCCGAGGCAGTACAAATAAAGAAGAACCGTCGTGAAAACTTTTTCCCTCCCTCAACTACAACACTGTCACTGACTACCTACCGATGACGACCATGACGACAATGACGACGACGACGACGACGACGATGACATCCATGACGATGATAATGGCGATGTTGACGAACGCCATCATCAACTATCCGCTCTAATGGCAAAAGTCCATTTTGTGATATCCATCTTTTTTCTGTTTTTATGTGTTCACTCAAACTGCTATTTTAATTCGCTACACACCGCCACCCGCTCCAACGGGGCGAATATACATCACAAAAGGATGAGGGAAAAAAAAGAAGAAATTATAAAAGCTATATGCAGGACAGCTTATTGTAGTCGCGAACAATTTACTACCAAACGACAGATGCATGACAGGGAATTATTCCACCCAGTATCAGAAGTAGGACCAGGACTGTGTTGAGTTTTGCAGGCGCAAAAAAAGGGACGAAAATTCCGTAGCGAATAATTTGCACGTTATGTACCTTAAATGGGAGCAAAAAAAAAAGAAGGAAAAACCCGGGATCCACTTTCTTTTTTACCAAAGTTTCGGCGGCTTTCCTTTTTTTTTTTTTTGCCTTTTTGCTGTTCCAATTTTGTTCCTTTGCCGGCGCGCAGTGAGATAGGGATACAGGGAAAAAAAAAAGAAGAAATCCCTAAATGAAATGAACACACCAACGGAATGGCATTCTACAGATATGCTGACAGATGGCCATGTTAGAGCAGTGTCCTTTCCATATCCACTTTTGGGTTAGAAGTTATGTGATTATGTGTACTTTTTGGCATCGTTATTTCGCATTTGTATAAGGACGACCGGGAGACATTTTCATCTTTTGTTGAAATAAAGTAAAGCAAGTAAGGGTGGTGGGATGGTAGATGCGCCATACGGCCATTTAAAGTGATGGTTAAAATTTATCTGCAAGGAAAAGGACTGTGATTTGGTTTGCTTTTTGCTGCGATTAAAGTGTTTAAATTTATTGGAAAATCGGTGGTAATTCCAGTGGACTTAGGAGTATCTCACGTTAGGGTCGGAGTCCGTTACCTTATACACCAACCAACTGTGTCTGGCCATTGATAGGTGTACTAATGGTTTAGCGAATGTCGAAACCGAAGCAGAAGTTTTTTAGAATTTAGTAGGAATTTTCCATCACCATTGATAGGGATTGGTAGATCTAGTGGTTGGGGCGCTATATTGACACTTAGACCTAAATTGCAGGTAGCCCGCTCCTACGGTCTTTATTTGAGAAGTGAGATGCATAAAGGGTTAGTGAGAGGATGGAAGAGTGACTTGAACAATCAAATTGTTTATATTTATATTACAAACGGGGATTAGTAGAACCGGACTGTCATATTAGCTAATGCAAGAACCAACTGAATTTCCCCATCGTTTGCTGAATTGACTTTTTAGTGAATGTCAAAACCGACAACATCTGCTGATTTTAGGAATTTACTTGGAATTTGTCTGACTAGTGGGAAGTAATCGAGTGACACTAGGAATAATAATTTAAAATTGCGAAGACGTTTAAGGTGAAATATCAACTGGTTTTTGTCTTAGCTGTGATGCTTATAAAGCTTTCTAGTTACCTTTTTCTATCATCTTCCATTTGTAACATCTCCTTCGTGAGTGCATAGGTTTTCAGCCTACTTTCCTAAAAGCAAGCACTTGGTCCAATGCGTTTTGTAGATTTGTATTAGTGTGTTAGTTTCAAATAAGAGTAAACATCGGAGGCGATTTATCAGCGAGCGAATGGAAAGTGCTTGATTGCTTTAATTTTGAAAGTTCAATGATGGGCATAAAATATCTTTTTGAATAGAATTGCTCCCACGATCAGGCTACGTGTCAACAGGGATGGTAGGGACATATAGAAAGGCGCATTCCTAGAAACCTCCAATAGCAACCCTGGGCCAGATTTTGACAGAATTCCAAGCGCTAACAAAATAGGTCCGTCCGTGTACTTTCAGCACAGAAATATGAAAAATGTCAATCTCTAAAATCGAGAGAAAAGTCTCTCAATTTCAAGAGAAGTCGGATTTCTTAGAAAAAGTTTAAGAAATGTCATTTTGACATTATCGTAAAATGCAACATCTACATAATAAATTGGAATTGAATTTTTTACAAGCTTAATAAACTTTCCATTTTAAATGCGCTGATATGTTTCAGGCGAACATTTAATTATAACTTGTGCCTCTGCCATCGTTGAAGACGAAAATATGTCAAACTTTTGAGTTGTCACTGTCACAGCTGGCACATTTTTCATTTTCTAGTAAGTCGAAATTCGGCGCATAGAAAATAACGAAAATATTTAAAGAGGGGAAATGGATTTCTCTCTCTTAATTTTTTTCAATTTTCTCATTAGGTACGCGTTCGCATTCGCACAGTTTCTTAGGAAATTTCAAATATTTTTACGTTTGCAAAAAAGTACCCGAACGAACCAAATTTAAAAGCGAAATGGGGCCACAATGAACTGGTAATTCTTTCGAAGTAAATTTACGAAAAACCCTACAAATGATTTTCGAAAACATCGCACCCCAGCTGACAGATGTCAAAGAAAGACTCAAATTGCGTTTTAGTATAAGTGGATCAAAATGCCAGCGTTTTTCACAGTTTCTTTGAGCGCACTGCTCTTTTGTGTTGAATAAATAGAAATGCGCAAAACTAGCCCACCGACATTTGGCGTTCTAAATTCGAAATCGAAAAGCTGGCAAATTATTAAGACTCTTTCTGGCAGACGAAAGAGGCCCTTTTTAACCATCATAAACGAAGAAAATTTAGCTTCAAGACACAAAAATTGAAAGACAAATTATATACACGCCAAATGTCAAAAAGAAAACGAACAAAATTCGACAAAATTTACGAATTATAATACAATATTTATGTTCGAAATATGCCCGAAGGTTCTAGCTAAAAATGTCGCCCCCGCCGAGGGTCGTTTCATAAGGTCTAAGTCTACGATTGTTTCTTCCTTCTGACAACCTACCTTGGTGAGTGCCAAATTTGACACGCTTCTTGACATTTGTTTTTTTTTTTACTCGAATCGTTGTGTCACTCTTTACTTAATCGCGTGCCGTAATCATGCCGAGAATGTATAAGTAATTGCACTTAATTAGTATCTTTTGATGACGTACTGCACCTTATATACGATTGTTTTGTTATTTTTAATTTCCGTTTTGTTGTTGCTTTTATCTAATCCGAAATCTTAAGTCTAAATATTGAGTGTTCTGTTTTTTTTTATAATTTAATTCCTAAGATATACCCTCAACCCTAACAGCTTGTTGTTGTTTTTTTTAAGGTTTCTTTTTTTATTTCATCTTACAAAAGGTGTTGTTGGCACAGTGTTTTGTGTTTAAATTTTTTATTTAAATTCTTACATCAATATCTAAGTTAAGCTTAAACTTTTTACACATTTTTTTTTTACATTTCTTACTTTTTAGCAGCTGCATCTATTTTTTTTTGTTAAAATGCTTGTCAAGTTAATTATACCTCACAAGACTTTTGTTTATATATTTTTTCGTTTTTGTACAAATAAAACATTGAGTGTTAAGTATAAAACATAAAATTAAAAAGAAATTTACATATCACCTATTTTTTTGTTGTTGTTGTTCTTGTTTAAATGTATAAAGATAAAATTTAACTAAAATATTATTAGTAGAGATAGAAATTATTGAAGGTATTTGTTTTGTTTTTATTTTATTTTACACTTAGAACGTAGTAGTTTTTAGTTTTTTTTTTTGTTTTTATTTTAGTTTTATTTTTAATGCGCGTCTGTAGAGAATCCGGTTAAAAACAAATACACAAGAGATTTGGTTTTTTTTGGTTATTAATGTTTTAAGGGGTGTTTTGTTTTTGTTTGCGTTCTATGATTTTCGCAGTAGTTACGAGAAGTTTGTTGGTATTAGTAATTGTCTATTGCTTGGAATAATATTTCTACTTAATTTTCGATTAGTTAATTTCGATTGAACGCATCTTGTTGATATTGTTAAATAAAGTTGTGTAAGAACGTAAAGAATAAAACACAAACCTATGCATCGTTGGTCAAGTGTTGCCCGTTGACATGCGGTGCTGGTTCGATCGTGTGCATGCTGGACATCGGCTAGGGATTCGCCAATCTGCAAATAGAGAAGTGAAGTTTGATTTTAGACAGTGAAAGAATAGTGGATTGTTTTTTTCTTCCTGTTTTTCCTTAGCAGCTTGGTAACTTGTGTTTTATGATACATAACCGGTGCCTACAATTTGACGAAGTGAGCTGTTTCTTATGAACTCCTTAAGTTGAAATGTTCGCCTAAAGGCTTTGGGAACAAAGTGTTGTGTTTAAAGTCACAAGTTTGAAATCTCGAAGAGGGGAATAGCGACCCGTTCAAAATACAGACAGAGATGTTAACCTGAATATGGTTATCTCAGGGCGATTCTACAGAGAACTTAGGCTAGGGGCACTCACATATTTTCCGTCGCGCAACCTCAATCATTAGTGATGTGCAGCATCAGGCGAAAATGAATGACTTTGTAATTGTAAAACTGAGTACATTGGCCATCTTTTCGTTCTAGGTCCCCAAGCAAATGTGCGCCCATGAAAGGTGGGTTGCCGTTCAGCCATTTAACCGCACTAAACCATTTTCGTTTGAGAAATTCTTGCAGCGGGACCGGGACCGGGACGCTACCATCAACCTGTCAAGTAATTCAATTGTGTGCAAATGCATTTGGTGGAAACTCCTTACTATAATTTGTATTATATGTGTCAGGATTCACTTTACTTTTATATTCTTCCGGAAATGTTGCACTAACGAAACTCGCAAATTCAGTGAGTTGCAATCATTTTTAACCAAACAAATGATTCAATTTATTCAAACATAAAACACTTTTATTTATTTAACCCATTTCAATAATTTTTCCAACCATTTGCAGTCTTCTGAAATAATTTTTAACTAAAAGGATTTCCTTTCTATTGTCTTCAATCATTTCTAGTCGCTTGCATTCACTTGCAATCATTTGCATTATTTTCCCAACTATTTTCAATCGCTTTCGTTGGCTTCCAATCATTTTCCATGCATGTTTTGCAATTTCCAATCATTTGTAATTATTTCCAACCATTTGCATTTTCTACCGTTGTAATCGTTACTATTTACGTAGAGTAAATATTGACAAGGTACGGTAAAGCTACCAATCTCTAATAAAAAGGTGACAAGTGACGAAAATTAGTGGAATATTCGCAACCATGTGCCTTTTAAAACTGAGAACTTGAATACAGTTTATGGGTCCTTGAGTAAGTTAAATTATTGAAGACTAGGTAATATCTTCTCCTACGACAGCAGTCGGATAAAACCGAGACAAGAAAAAGTCAGACTCGAGCTTAAAAATAGTCTTGCTTAATCGATATGGTTTTAGAAAGCATAGGGTTTCCTATAACGAATGGTGCAAGTTGTAGTACTGACACGAAAGATGAACCACAAGTACAAGGTTGTAATTAGGAAGTTCGGCAAATGGTCAACAGCCTGGCTGGTGTGCAACACTAAAAGGCTACTAGTTAGACTTGCTCGTTTCTTACACTCACCCATTTTTGCAATACTTGTCAATAAAAAAAATCCTAAGGTTGTTGGTTTTCGCAATAACAGAAATTAGTAAACATAATGTATTAGTTGTGTTCATCCCTTGATAGCGTGCAGGCATTAAAACCGTAAGCTAGTGAGTCCCGCAGTCAATAAAACAGTGGAAATTTACTGGTTTTACTTCTTAAAGACAAATGGTTGGAATGACAGGAACAAATTGTAAATGATTGAGAAATAATGCGAACTATTGGAAAATATTGATGGCGAATAACAATTATTTGAAACGAATGGTTACAAGGGAATGGTAAAATCTACAAATGATTGAAAGCGAGTGAAAACGCTTAAAGAACAACGAACATTTTTCCAAATGGTTAGAAAATAATGCAAATGATTCCAACTTATTGTAGAACATGCAAAAGATAAGAAATGGATACGAAATAATTGCAAGTGATTTCAAAAACAATGCAACCAAATTTGAAATGATTGCAAACATATGAAGACTATATAAAATGGTTGGGAAAAAAATGACAAATGGTTGCAAATAATTAGGAAATAGTAGAAATTGGTTAAAAATTGTTTGAAAAAGAATGTAAGTTAAATAGAATAAAACAAATAAAAAGTAATTGCGAATAATGAAAAATAATTGCAAATGATTGGAAAAAATTTAAGCAATAATTGGAAATGAAAAGAAATGATTGAAAACGATTGAAAAATTAACCCATTGTAGATGAAAAAAAATAATTGGAAAATAATAAACACAATTTAAAATGATTGGAAATGGTTGCATTCTAATTATTTAAATTATTTTCTTGGAAAAATTTACTGCTTTATCACTGAGTGAAATACATACCAAAAATTTTGTTTAGTAACAACCACTTGAGAGGAGTCTAATGGTGAACGAGTAATGAAATCCGAAATAGCTATTATTCAAAGTGAGCCCATCAAAGAGTTTCTATCTCTATAAAAGTTTATTGACACAAATTCAACAAAACTTTCTGAATGCAAATTGTCACGGGAAAACCCGATAAGTGAAAATCGTTGTTCATCTTTTGAATCATTTGAAAACATGTATCTACCCTAATTCGTTTCCGACTCCTGTTGATATACAGAGGACTAGAGCTACCGAATAATTTTCATCACTTAGGCCGTGGCAGCATTTCGAAATTCCAAAAAAATGTTCGCAAACTTATGACAGAGAAAATATTGGCATGTCAAAAAAATGGAAAAATGAGACAGATGCAAAGCGAATCGTTGCTTTAAAAGTGACATCTCTTATGGAGTTACTTTCTTCCACTTCCAGTGGACCAACAAGCAATTCCAGTTGAAATAGCATACAAATAAAGAGTCACTTAGCGCAATGGTCTCCACTTCATATTGGTGGAGAGAGAGACTCGATGAAATAGCCAACACAAGCCCAGATGCAGTTTCCGAAAACGTCCTCAAAGTCATAAATAAAGACACCATTCCGACAACGACAATCGACAACAGACATGTCTCGATAAAAGCCCACACTCGAACGACTGCCAGCAATATCCCCCAATGTCCGCATTCCAATCCATTTCATTTCAATTCAATATTTATAACGAAAACTATATGACTTGTTCCTGCTGAAAGCACTCCGTCATAAAGCTTTCATCACACAGCATTAACGATGACAGAACATTCATTAAAATTAAAATGCAACTGCCATCCTACGTGCGCGCAACGACATAAAGTGAGGCGTTGCACAGAATTGAGGATAATTTCATACAAAATTCACTGTGCCAAGGCCATTCAACTTTACTAGAGTGCACTGCCTTTTTGTCCCATCTCAATCGCCTGCCAGTTCGCTAGCTCTGTATCCATTCCGAGTCCTTTTGTCTGACTTTAACACCGAAAATCAACTCGAGAAACAACAAATAAATAAATTTATGGAAAAGCATTTATATCCCAGAGATATATCCATTTTTTGTTTGCCTTTACCACTACTACTACACACACACACTCTCACAGATAGATAACAATTGAAAAGTTCTTCAAACTAATGGCAGTACTGTGCGCCCCGTTCCAGGGAAATTTAGCGCCGGCCGCCCCACCACCTAGCAGTGTTTAAAATTCCTGGTACAATGCCCATTGGCATCCTATGGCACATGAACAGACACATTGCTGCTGTTATATCGGAGAGTTGACTCCTGAAGAAGATAATTTCAAAAATTCCACAAAACAGACCAGAGAGAGACAGAGAGAGAGAGAGAGAGAGAGCTGGAAGGGAAAAGTCCGCTTTCACAGCAGAAAAACTTTCCCGCATGCAAATTTATTCCCACTAGTCGCTGATAAAGTGTGACCCACTGGCAGCGGTAGGTATGGTCACGATTGATTATTAATAAAAAAAAACACAAACAAACCCCCCTGAGAACAAATAAATTTAAATTGAAAACTTACAAAAACAAAAAAAATAAAAAATGAACGAGCACAAGGTGAATAAGGATATTCTACTCGTAGAATCAATACACATACCTGCTGCACATTTCTCCATTGACCGCTGGCCGTATCCGGGTCATATTCGAGAAGATTGTGCTCCATATCGCCGTCGCTGCCGAAGGACGCCCCAAATTGACCGGGGCTGATTTGAACGGGATCATCTGGTTGGGCGGGTGCCTCGGTTCCATAGAAAATCAAGTCCCATTGTGTGATTTGCGCTGTTGTTTGTAGTTGGGACGGTCACAGGACATCACATGAAAGAGAGATGGAACAAAATATAAATACGTATGCAAATAGGAACATCAAATTTGTGTTTAGTATTTTCTCTTTGATTGGATTAAATTTCAGCGAAATAAAATATAAAGAAAACTCAATGAAAAGAAAATGAAATATCATGCCAATGCCACTCGTTGACCTCGTTTATTTACAATCGACAGTGTGTAGGAGCTGAAAATGTTTCTGCCAATGACATGACCCTAAATCAGCATCATTGACAGCGATGACAGATGATTTTGACATTTATTGTTTGCGGCTAATGACACTTTGTTAGGGTACTTACACGAATTGTTGCTGCCCAAATTATGGTGGCCACCGCACTTGATTAGTGGGGTAGCAAAATTTTTGCATCTGACATGGGAATTGGATTTTCAGTGTCAGAATATTTGCGGCATAAGAACGTGTTGAATTTTTCTAACTAAAAACTTTCACGACCGATGTAGTAAAAGCGTTGGTGAAGGTGGAATGTAATTACAGCATTTGATGGTACGAGGTTCCTACCTGATGACAGATTCTTATATATAAACTTGCGAACCCCCTGCAGCGCCATCTGCCGGGCTGAATTGTGAATCTAAACCATCCAGGGCGCCACTCAAACGCATACAAAAAAATTCATTCAAATCGGTCCAGCCGTTTAGGAATAGTTCAGTGACATACACACGTACAGTAGAATTATATATATTAAGATAGGCGAGGCCAAATATACCCACTTTCGCTGCCTTAAACACAACACATTCTTGATTTTTTTTTGTTGGGATGGTTGTGCAGTGATGTAACGTAGTGTGTAGTTTGCTTTCCAATATTTGGCGTTTAAGCTAGGTTACTAAAATGGTAAAATTTCTACCTATTTCTAAATAACTACAGGTTAAAAATATTGTCCCTAAGGGTAAGCCTTGTCCTGGTTGTATGGCGTGGGCTGTGTGATGTGGTTCCAACTATTTCAGAACGATCCCTTGGCATTATAGGACCATATGTGCGGTAAAAACGTCAACAAGGCAGTTAGGTCTTTTGGTACTCTGATGCGACTAGAATGTCGCATTGTTGTTTACGAGATACCATGGAAACAAACCTTTTTGGGCAAAATGCCTGTGTTTAGTTTGGCTTTTTGGATAAATTTCTTACCAACTACAACTGCGTTTGTGTGTGAACTTTCACTGTGTTTGCACTAAGCACCTATATTCTACTAGTGTTTTATGTCGTGTTTGCACTATATAATTTTTTTATTTCTGCTATATTTGATACAGCTGTGTATATACGTCTGATAAAAACCGTAAGACGAACGCGTGATTTCCTAATTTTGTTTGTGAATAAAGGTGAAAATGCCCAAGAACGCGTGCAAAGATTTAATTAAATTAGAACAATTTGTGGTCAAGTTCGAAAAAGATGATTTTTCAACCGATGGAATGGGATCGATAAGAAACTGCAAAAAGCAAAAGGACCAGTTGCTGAAGCTGTGGTGAAAAAGTTCAAAGCCGTCTTTTCTGCAAACGAAGGATTCAACAGCATCCGAAAAATAAATTGTGTTGCAAATGGCGCTGACTCCAAACTCCCTTTAAATGATGCAGTCGACGACGTGACATCTTTTAACTGGGCTCCACTCGTCCCTGTTCAGGTCCTTCAGCTCTTTTGAGGGACAATCGCAGATGTTTGCTGCCAGAACATTTTAAAATGTATAATATGGTAGTACAGTGTTATTATAATGCTTAATTTTTTGTTTTTTTGCTTTTTAATAAAAGGCATTTATGCCTTTTTCACAGATTAGTATTGCCTTTTTTTGATTTTTTAGGTCAATAAAATCCGTTCCCTGCTCATGAGCCTAAGCAATAATGGCTAAAAACAGACTTACAGGGCTGGAAATATGATAAAGAAGCGAAAAAGCGGACCACTGGTAATAATATAAAATCCAGGACCCACTTTTGTCATCTTGCCGAAACTTGCACTCTTTCATTGATTAAGTGTTGTTGGACTACTGTGAAATGGGTTCCAGGTTGAACCCCCAAGAAACTCAAATTACGTTCACTCTTTTTTTCAGCTACACTACATTTTCTTGAGTTGAATTTTTTGGTAGTCAAACACACTAACCACTGAGTTAACATATAAGCGGCTCATTAGACCGAATAATCCAGATTTTACCAGATTTTACATTTCCATCTAGGAAATTGTGCAGAAAGTACTCGTAGGCATACAAAAATGAAAGCCATCTTATAGATGTTGATTCGAAAAAAGGACGACAATAGAAAAAGAGTCAGTTCAGTGAAGTTGTAAAATCTGCACATAAAAATAAGCTCGTGAAAGTTTGAATTATTTTTTCGTTTGACGTGAAAACCATGAACATTTTCATATTTTATTCGAAATCTTTAAGACGCTGGGAAGGCTTTTGGTTTTGCTGTTCATTGCCAGGCCTACTTTTTGCGGCCATTTTTGGGCAGAATCTATTTTTTTCTGACTTATCTGTCTTCATTACCTGAACAACTTTTCAGCAATACACAAAAAACGGCCCAACACTTTCTTAAACATTTTCACCAATTAACCAACCAGAAGCTGAGTATTAGCCTAAAGGTGGGAGCAGATCAAAAACACCTTTATTTGAATAAACACTGAATGCCGTTTTAGGAAATCCTTAGTTTGTAATGAGGGAAAATCTATACATCTGTTTATAAGTTTAACGAAAAATGTTTTTAACAAAATTTAACAAATTTGAGCAATATTCTATGAGACGTTATTTTTCGCTCTCCCTTTCTTTTAAGCAAATTTGAGTAGCTATGGGGCGAAAGATATTCATGCGGCTTATTCCCGATGCCAAAATTGGGTAATTAGGAGACAACTTGCGATGCAACTTCAGTAGCGCCTTTTGTGCGAACAGATTATTAATGGATTATCTTTCGTCAGTTAAAGCCTAGTATGCTGCTCGCGCTTAAATTAAGCCCCCATGCAAAAATGTCTCTAAAGATAAAATTAAGCAAAGCAGTTAAGCCAAGCAGTACGCAGTTCAAGCTAAACTTCTGAGCCGCTGTACGAAATTACACAGAATTTAAGTAAGCGTATTAATGCAATATACATTTTTTTACAGCAAAATTTTGACAGATCAGAGAAAATATTGGCATTCGCAACAAAATTTCAAACGAAGCAGTACCAATGGAGAATGGTTAGTTCAACACAAAGAAATTTGTTATTTTTAACTTAATTTCTTTTAAAATGTAGAAATTTCTTTAAAAAAGTACCAAGTGACGAAACAGAGCAAGTCAATTAGATGTGCCAACACATTTCTTTTTTTGACGGAACTTACCTGTCAAAATTAAGCGAAGTGGTGGAGAGAAACATTGAAGAGGCGCTTAATTTAAGCTTTCCTGGAGCAGCATACTAGGCTTAAGAGTTTAAATATAATTTTAAGCTACTGACCGAAAGGTTCTATGTGAAATAAAATATCGGGACGAATATAATAGAAAAACTTGGCAACAGTGTCACCTCTAAAAAACATCTACAACAAGATTACCGTCGTAAAAAAAAATGATTTAGTCGTTCGAATATGACCCAAACTTGTAGGTCTTTTCCAATTGTGGCCATATGCATATTCCACAGCAATATTACATATTTGTTAATACAAAAACTGATTTTTTTTTTCACACCAAGGAGCAGGTATTTAATTTCCATATTGGCGTAGGCGTACGGCGTATACGTAACATTTTTGGTATTTCTTTGCTTTCTCTCCTTGAACCATGTATTATAAGTCCAACCTACTTATTTACAATCTACTGAATTAAGCTTCTTGTCTTT
The DNA here is from genome assembly GCA_949126925.1 of Cheilosia vernalis. Taxonomy (NCBI): domain Eukaryota; kingdom Metazoa; phylum Arthropoda; class Insecta; order Diptera; family Syrphidae; genus Cheilosia; species Cheilosia vernalis. The sequence goes on from OX421358.1 coordinate 24,656,548, forward strand.
AAGGCGCGACATACGATCTTTTTATCGTTCCAAAAACGGCTGGTAAATATTCCAATCAAATAATTTAGAAACTTACTTAACTCATCGAAGTTCGGTCACAGAACAAGAACAAATGCAACAACAATATTTACGAGGGCAGTTTGATAAGTCAGTGACTTTTAGAATTCGTTCGACTATGATCGTTTGAAAAGTTATGGAATTAGTGGCCTGAGTTAATTTTTTAGTTTTATTTATTCAGAATAAAATTGCTTAGAATTTGGTCTGGCGTTTGGAATAAGAAGGTTATTTGAGCAACGATCTTTTACTGTGTTGGCTTAATTGAATGGGTAGTGATGTGTCACGGCAACACTGGCGATAGAACAAATACCATCACTGAACTTGCCCCTTAAACTGTGATGATTGACAAGACATCTCTCAACTGTCTGTCGAAATCTCTACGTCCACATGTTCGCGCGCAAAAAGTTAACCTTCTTCTGTTTAACCACCAAATTAGTTTTTAAATTGTATTAATGAACCAAATAGACACGACATATTTTGTCTTTTCCTTTTTGATTTTCTTCTTTATGCTGTTAGCTATGGCCACAGTTGTTGTTGCAATGCAATAGACTAATTTCAGCGATAAGAATTGAATGGAAACAATTTACAGTTATTACATATTTCTATTTTGCTTTGCCTATGCCGAAAGAATGTGCATTCTAGGCGATCATCAGAATAGACTCAGGAGCCGTAATTTTAGTTTTTGAAAAGTTGTGCTAGTGAAAAGTGTCAAATTGTCTTCTTAATCAAATTTTGAATAATTTAACACAAAATGGGGCGTGGAGCAGCATTAACTTCAGAAGAAAGAGGCAAAATATTGGCATATCGAGACAGCAATCTTTCAACCAGACAAATCGCTGAAAAAATTTGTAGAAGTCAGTCTGTTGTTTGCCATTTTTTAAGAAACCCATCGGCTTAGGGAAGAAATATGAAAAAACCCTCCTGGAAAGCACTTACGCCTTGCGAGGAGCGAAGGATCCTTCGAGAAGTTTCAAACTCAAAGTGTTCTGCAGCCAAAATTCGACGGAATTTGGGTGTAAATGCCAGTGTAGCTACCGTTCGACGAGTAATCCGCAAGGCAAAACATCTTAAGAGATTAAAACTAAAAAAAAAAACACCGCTTACCGACATTCGTAAGCAAACTCGCTGTCTCTTTGCTCGGAGTCATATGACATGGAATAGAGAGTGGCATCAAATCGTTTTTTCCGATGAAAAACGCTTTAATTTGGATTCAACTACTACTTCCATGATATGAGAAAGGAAGAACACTATTTGACCCGTCACCATAGTCGTGAGGGGGGTATAGTGGTGTGGTGTCATATCCTATTGTGGAACATTTGATATTCAATTCGTTTCATCTAAGATGAACGCAATAAGATACAAAGAGCTGCTCCAAAATGCATTCCCCCATTTTTCCAACCTTTTTGAGCCATTATCTTGGACGTTTCAACAGGATAATGCCCGAATCCATACTGCTCGAGTCGTAAAGAAGTGGATAAATGACCAAAATGTGAACTAATGGAGTCGCCTCCATACTCTCCTGACCTCAACATTATAGAGAATTTGTGGGGATGGCTTTCGCGTAAAGTCTATCAATCCGGTAGACAATTTGAGAATATAGAATTATTAAAACCTGCCATTAAGAACGCCTGGAGCGAAGTGTCTATGGACTATCTGAAGGCTCTCTACGATTCAATCCCTGACCGAATTTATGAAGTGATTTTAAATAAAGGTGGTAATGCATTGTAATAACTTATTTGATACTATTTTTTTCAATAAATCTGTGATTTATATTAAGTGTTTAACCTTGAGTCTATTTGGTTGAGCGATAAAAAGTGATAACTTTTGATGTTCACTCACAAAAAGGTTTTTTTTTTTAATTAACCATTCAACTTAGAACGCTCATTTTTGTTTTGTTTAATTAAGAATTGAATAGTGCGTAATAAAAAAATAAGTTTTCTTAATTATATTCTTAAAATAATAAAATAATAAACTCCATCTTCTTAAAAATTAAGTCTGAGCCTATTTGGTTGATCGGCAGTGTATATATCGTCAGTCTTTTTTGTACCCATAAAATACAACAGGTATAGCAAAAAGTTTCTTCAAAAACCCGGCAAATGGCTATGGGCCTATAGACCACCGCCAAAACAGATTTTCTTGTTCGAGAACTCCTCTCGGGCGCAGCTCATTTGTCACCCCAAGGCTTCTTCCTTTGGGTTTCTTTGTAAATTAAATGTTAAACGGTCATGTTCCCAATCAAGTCGAAGTGAAAATCAGCATCGACACCCTGTGCTCAAACTTAACGTTAATGCACATTCCATCTGTTTTTCAAAAATCTTGCTCCAATATTTTTCTGAAGTGAGAACATACGAAAAAATGTTGCGTATACGCCCTACACTAAAAAAAATAATTTTTCGAAACTGGGCCTTAAAAGTCGATCTTAGTTACGGCGTGAGTTGTTTGCAAAATAAACATATTTGCCATAGAGTTGATGTGCTTTTTTTTCGAAGTTGAAACAATTTTTAGGACAGCTATACTTTTGGATTCGTGCTTTTCTGAAAGCTGGACTTGGGATGCCTTGGGCATAAACTCATTCAATGGTTTTTCAAATTAATAACTGACTAAGGTAAAAGGCTAGGACTTTTTGCAAATGACTTCTGCATAAGCTGTAGAGACGAAGAGGAAATAGAGTCCGTGGAACATCTTCTATGCCACTGCCCAGCTTTACAGGAACGCCGCTCATCCTGTATGGGAACTAGGTTCTTCAAAAGTTTGGACGACTTGGCAGGGATACCTCTATCGGACATAAAACTATTCCTCAACAGATCGAAGTGGTTTTGTTAGCACATGTCCTTGCATGTACACACAGGGTATTCACAATGGGTCTTTCATGGCTTCTGGGTGAAATTTGCATCGGTTGCAAAACTGCCCTCCCAACCTAACCTAACCTAACCTAAGGTAGACGATTGGCGAACTCAGCCATGATTTTCGACATAAATTTGAACAGTCTTTGATGTACATCATCATCTATTCATGATGATGTATAGCAAACGTTGCTGACAGACCTTTTAATGAGCATTAAGTTCCAAATATTAGTGTTATTAAATATTTAAAATTTTGAAAGCAAAATCTGATTAAAAATTACATCAAACGATTGGATTGAAAAACAAAAATGCCGGTCACGAATCCTGAAGGGCACACTTTTTCGTTCGCTTTTGTCCGTTCATACGAAAAGCAGAAGACCTACAAGTTTATGCCGGCTTGGGGGCTTCCTTACTCTCGGATATTTGTCAGACTTTCGCTTTCTTTTCAGGTGTAACTTGTTTGGGAGACCGAACTTTAAAACCCCTTGCTAATTAGTCCAACACACTAACCACTGAGTCGTTCTATTCCCCTCGTTTTGTTTATTTCAACGCCCAAGTAAACAAATTATTCCAATCGGAGATCCGCCTAATATATTTGAGTGCCACCCTGTACAATACACATCTATATCCAGAATTTAATGCTAACGAAGGCGTATGAACAAATTTTGTAATATTCGTTGAACTTCCTTCGACGTCAACGTTTTTAGAACTAGGTTATGACCCTTTTAGTAATAGTGACAGTTAAAGCAGTGTTTCAGGCTGCAGTCACAACACCTGTCCAACTTTAATGCGATAAAATGACACACACATCTAGCACATGACACACACTTGACATAACACAATTACGGACACATATCAACACAAAACGACCGCACCAAAAACCTCTATACCGTCGATAATTTTTCAAGATCCCTGCCTATACGCAAAATGCAAATCCAAATTGCAACCCTCAGATTTTGTGGAAAATTGTAAACGAAATTAAAAAAATAGACATAAATTCTATCTTCGCGAGAACAAATCCTCGCCTAAGTGCGAGCATCAAATCTGAAAATTCAAATCTCCGGCTTTGTTCCGAGCTGGTGGTATATTCCCATTTTTTTCAAAATCCTTCCCACCCAACCCCTACGTAGGTAATTTAATAAATAAAAATGAAAACATAAAAATTGTGCTTTGCAAAGGAATCAAATCATATAAATTTATTTTAAAAACTTAAACGCTATAGCGAACAAAATTCTTTTTAAAAATTAATATATAAAAAATCACACAGACGACACAATTCATTTTCAAGGAACATTCCCAGAAATATGAATGTAACCAATAAGCCAAACATGCTTGTGAAACAGAAAAGGAAGAAAAAAAAAATTAAAAACAAATCGACAAAAAAGGATGCGAGAATTAGTTTGCTCGTGGGAAAATGTCCTCTGTACCATTAGTGCTTTTCCGATTCGGTATATACATTTTTTCACCCGGTCGTTGTGTGGCTGTTCGCGGTGGTGATGGTGGTGGCGGTCTTGCCAGTGGCTGCTGTTGCGACGACAGCTGTTTCTGAGTTAGTTGCTGTTGTTGTAGTTGATATCCGTTCGGTGGAGAGGATTTTTTCGAGTTCTCTCTGGATGGTTTTGGATTTGTGACAATACCACTGCCACCTCTGCCATTAGCCGCCACACTGGAGGAGAACAACGACGACGACGACGATGATGATGATGATGATGATGATGATGGTCGGGATGATGACGAGCTCCCACTGCTGCCGCCACCACCTAAACCAGCACCGACTGATGGATCATAGAATTGAAATTGCTTCCGATTGGGTCCCTGCCTAGTTGAAGATGACAAGGACGACGATGACGACGACGACGATGATGATGAGGAGGACGAGACCGATGGTCCTCCTGAAGAGGATGATGACGGCAGTGATGATGTTGCATCTTTCTGCTGCTGTCCGGACGGGATGACGAGTCCACCTCCACCACCATTCCCGATATACGGATGGAATTCTGGGAAAATTTGCTGAATTTTTTCATAATGTTCGAAAAGTTTCGGTATACGGTGATTTGTCTTCTCTGGCATCGACGACGAGGACGACAATGATGATGATGATGCGGATGCGGATGCTGCATTTCCAGCTGCCGATACTGTGGCTATTTTGGTCGTTGCTATAGACCCCACTATGCTGCCCCCATTGTAGGCGTTGTTATCCTTCACTTGTTTGGCCGCCTTGATTGGTAGTTTACCAGCTGTCATCGTTTGTCCGACACTCTGGCCAGACTTATCGGATGCGGACTTACTAGAAGAGCCTAAATTCGAATTGTAATTCGCTTGTTGGGACATTTTGGGTCGTTGCGTTGAGCCAGTCGACGACTGCTGTTGTTGCTGCTGCTGTTTTGCGGATGCGGATTTGCCACTCGAACTCGGAATACGATAAAAGTTGTTTTTCGATGGTGTTGACGGCTGTGACGACTGTTGTTGCGAATTACCAGGACGATTGGATGACTTTGAGCCTTTATTCTTGCCACCGCCTCCACCCCCCGAATTTCCGCCATTCTTTCCGTTTTTCGATTTGTTTTTGGCAGAGCCAAGGATAACCCCATAGGTTGCCGACACTTGATGATACTGCTGCTGCTGTTGTTGCTGTAGCTGCTTCTTGGTGCCACCCAATATCGCCGTGCCATTCAGTCCCTTCAGAGCGGCAAGCTTCGCGTTGAGCTTGCTTTGTGTGGCGAATGTGTTGAAATTGGATGGCTGCAATCGGGGATACTGTGGCGAGTATATTTGATGGAGATTTGTCGACGTTGACGATGACGACGATTGCGATGACAATGAAGACGACGACGACGATGAGGAGGATGCCGATGTTGTAGTGTCTTCGGACGGATTTGTGCGAATCGATACCGGATCGTTGGGATCGATTGTCAGTGTTGTACCATAAAATATAAGCGACCACTCCCGCAGTAAGGCATGACCTACTTATTGTTTAAATGTTATTTACAAGATTTATATGTGAATGGATGCAGAGTGATAGAGTTAAGTGGTTACCGCCACCAGTGGAATTGTTTATCCAAAGAAAGCAGCGTGGAAAATAAAACATTTGGTTAGTTGGGAAAATTTTCGTTTTGACAATTCAATGTGCAATGCTAGAAGGATGGTGAGGAACACCTGGATCGGAACTTACCCATGTAACGTCCTTCGTTGTGGATCTCTAGCTGCCAGTTGCCGTGCGGCGACTCACCCCACGTGTGCACGGACATGAATGGCCACTGATTGAAGCCGGATCGGGAGACGTCATGAATTCTGTAATTAAAAAGGGGATGGTAAGTAAAAATGTTCGTCAACACTTTTAGTGGTCCTTATGAATGTAAATGTCGAATATTATAAGTTTAACTTTAATCGTAACGCTTTTAAGAGGACCCATAAGCAGTGACTGACACACGATTTAAACAGGGACAGAGAGGGAAGATCTAAAGGCTACACAATAACCAGATAACAGTTTTAGTGGATCGTCGCAGATATAGGTTAGGTTAGGCTTGGTACACCGAAACTCATACTCAGACCAAGAGTTGTAGGTTTATTTTCATACTCATATGTACGTCATACCTCATACCACATGAGCGCCGCATATGCTGATCAGCTATATTTAAAGAAAAAACATCAAACATTAAGAAAAAACAACATTATGGACCAATGAAAGCACGAATGGGATACATCACTGCATTTGGCAACCATTTTGCAACGCAAATTGACATTCATTCAATTTAGTATGTATTTATTTAATTATTTAATTTAATTAAAAACAAATAAAAAATAGGTTTTTGCAGAAGACATAAATCTATCCGGTTTTCAGTGTTCGATTAAGAATTTATTTTGTATATACAAAGGAATTACTAGGGGCAATAAATACTAGAAAGAAATTTAGTGTCCATGTTCACAATATTAAAAAAAAAGGCATACAGTTTTTTTTTTAATTCATTCCTTAAATTGCAAAATTTAAAAGTACATAGTTTGAATTAAAAATAATATGAAAGAAGAGGTTCATGGCTTTCAGAAATGCTATAGTACTTAACTGCAAGTGTTGCTATTGTTTTTTAATATTTTTTCTATAATTTTATGTACAAATTTCTTTTTAAATGTCCCCTCCCGCCTAAAATAGAATAGATAGAAAATATGTTTGTATTTTACTCCTATCGTAACGTACTTTAACGCAGTCTCCATCGCGAATCTCTAATCCATGTTCAGAGGAACTTACAAGCTCAATTTAGTGTCAACTCAGTCGGTGTCTAAAATTAAACCACGTTCTGTTTTTTTCAAAAGTTTGCCTGGTTTCATTAGTTTTCTTTTTTCAGTCATCAAACGAGTTGCTGCATTTAATGCAATATTTGTCAAAAGAAAAATTTTCAGCGCTGCCCCAACTCGTTAGGAATATAATGGGCGCATTGTGCAAACAGTCTTTGACCTCAATGGTCCTCATTTCTACCTTTTTCAAAAACGTTTTTGAAAATGAGGAAGATTGGGATCCTGAAGCTATTGCTTTATCGAAAGGTCTGATGTTTTACTGATAGGAAACTTATTATACTTTGTAGTATTGTATTTAAAAAAACCGGCCAAGTGCGAGTATCACTCGCGCACCGAAGGTTCCGTATTTGGCTAAAGTCCAACACATCACATATTATTTGAAATCTATATCATTCAATCTTTCCCCTCTTCATGAATTCATCACAATTTAGTTTAATTTAATTAGGCTTAATATTTTTACTCTCAAAAATTACTCGCACATGAATCTCATTTTCTAATTATTACCTAGTACCCAACCCACGCCAATTTTCCATTCTGTATGCGACCTGTCCCAATTAAAAACTATTGACTAAAAATATATTACTTTTATTTTGTTCTGTACTCCCCAAAAAAATGTTTTATATTCCCCAACGAAGCAGGCGGGAACCCTGGTGGGGTTCTGTCTTTGATGGGGTCAATTGTGCACAACTGCGTAGTAGAGATTAAAACTTATGGGAGCAACGTATTTTACATGGTAAAATTATCTTTTTTGAAAATATCTTGTAAACTATTAACTTTTCGGCAAAACAGTATTCAGCACATATATAGATAAGAACATGATCTACGAAAAAGGAATATATGTATTTTTTTGAGAATCAAGAAATAAACCGTTTTTTGGGCGAATGAAAATATTTTTTTCACCAGATTACTAATTAATCCAAAACCAATCGATGTATTCCTTCCATTGGTATTTGTCGTTTAACTAGAGGTTATACCGGATGTTGTGTGTAAATTTTAGCCTCCTATGTCAATCGGTTCTTGAGATAGACCTGGTAACAAAATTGGCTTAGTGGGTTCGGACAGACAGACAGACAGACAGACAGACAGACAGACAGACAGACAGACAGACGGAGAGACATCCGAGCGAAACTAATAAGGTTACGTTTTTTCCCTTTGGGTACGGAACCTTAAAAAGATAATAATTCTGTCAGTAGTATAATAAAAATGATACTATTTTGCCTTTAAATAAAAGAAAACACACGTCCTCTGCGCAGTCGATTTTATTCTGCCCTCTATGCTTGGTGTACAATGTTTTTGTTTATTTCAAAGAGAGTGATGCTAGCTGAATTCTTAATAGAAAATTATATTAGAGTACAGTAAGCTACGCAATTTTCGCGTTTTATTGACAAGTAAATATTGCTACAGTAGTGTATCTATTGTTCGCGATGAGCTATCGCTTGGTAGATGGAGCCACTGACAAGCCGCTGTCAGCTGTCGTCGGGGAGGCCATCTTGACTTTATTTTTTCGTTCTTCCTCTTTTTTCAAGAAAACCCATCTGGTCGCAAAAAAGGCGAAGATATTAAAATTAGATTGTAAAAGAAAAGTAGACTAAAATAACTGCACGCCTGACAATCACTACACTATTATAGAACTAATGTTTGTTAAATATCCTGTGAAAATTCTAAATTACCAGAGTGGCCTTAAGCGGCATATACACACGTCAAAATCTCTTCAAGCATGCGAGAGTGTATTAGCGAATTCTATTTGACGTTGCATATACACATATCAAGCATGTGGCTTCAATCATTCGTTTTTACTTAGATTTTGAGGTGAAAGGGTACGCGCGCTTGTTTTTGAAATCGGTAAATATACACAAAAAAATAAGATTTTACGTCCCACAACGCTGGTAAAGAACGATAAAGTTCTATGAATTCCAGAAAAAAACATTTGTCATCCATCCTACACAAAAAAGAAACAATTAAAATAAATTCCACCGATGTTGCTTCCTCGCCGTTCAATCGAAAATGAGCATATACATCATCAAGCAGTCAATCACCGATATACACTTATCAAGCATTGACACCTGATTGAACAAAAATCAAAACGTTTTGATTTTGCTTCAAGCATACACACAGCGTATACGTGTCTCATTTTCACTAATACACTCTCGCATGCTTGAAGAGATTTTGACGTGTGTATATGCCGCTTTAGAAATCAGACCTTTTTCTCTCATAGCGCCTTTTTTCGACTCCTCAGAATTCTGCAACGGCCATTCTTGACTAGATTGGTCGGCTTCCCCTCCATAAACGTCAACTGAAAAAACTATACACGTGAACACTCTGGGCCAATAAAAACTGAGACGCATCTAGTCAAACATCTGTCGGACTTACTAAACTACGAATCCGAACGTCCCCAATATTAGGCTTGTTTTTTTGAGCTACAAATCCTACTTTACTTTGCTTTGCTGAGATCGAAGCTCAAAAATACACGGTTATTGTTTACATCAAGTTAATAAATTAAAAAAAAAGAAACATTCGAACTCAGCATTGTATGAATATTTTAAAGCAATTTTTCCAGTTAGCTTCCTCAATTATTTACAGAGCTCATAACCGAAATATTGTGACGTTCCAGCGATGAAAACAGAACTAAAGTTGATTTGCGATGAAGAATTTTACGTCAAAAACTGGGGCAGATTCTGTAAGGCGAAACGATCAAACGTTTTCGTGCGCTCGAATGATTGGCCACATGCTACACAAGCAACTTTCTTCGTGCACACGAAAACGTTTGATCGTTTTGCCTTACACAATCTGTATTCTGATCTTAAAGAAACTTTAATCAGTACTGATTTGGATAAAAGTTTCACTGAATATTTTCTGTAAAATAATGTTGACTTTCCCCGTGACAGCCGCATCTGTAGAGAGATCTTTTTCGTGTCCTAAAAGAATAAAAAAAATTGCTTAAGAGATAAATGTGGTCACGAAGGGTTGTCAAATTTTGATCTCATTTCGATTGAAAAATCATTGTTAAAAGAAATACAAGCCAAGGGAGATTTTATGACCAAATAATAGATCATTTTGCTTGAAAAGAAAGAAAAAAAATAATTTTAAGAACAACATTTAACGTTTAAAATTATTAATATTATTTTTTATTGAAATGCAGTTTTTATTTCTTTTATATGTGCAATTAATGCGAAATGATCTTGAACCAAAGGACTATTATGACTCGATCATACACAATTTTGCTTAAAAATAGAAAGTTGTATTTAATGTACAAGATTTAGGGCCGGTTTCTTCAATCTTGGTTATCTTTAATCATTGGTTATTCCAGCTGGTAACCAGCGAACGTGTATGTTCAGCAAAATATTTACCAGAGAATCAGTGGTTTGGTTAGTTAACCAGACAAATCGATAACCAGCCGATTTTGCGCGGTTAATGAGATCTAACCACTGATTTTCTGTAATTTCGTTTGTTCAAGATTTTTTTCATTTTGACGTACCTGTTACACAAAAATGTTTGTACAATATTGTGCAAACAAAAAGAATTATACAAATAGAGAAGTGAACCAGTAGAATCTCTCACATCGGATTCGTTGACGTTTTCAACTGACCCATATATAGAATACACTAAACATCAGTCAGTTGAGGGTACAGGTTTCAACATTTTAAGCCGATGACAGCTGTCATAAATTGAGATAAGGCCCACGCATTAGATGAAATATTTTACAAAATTTTATTGGTTATTGATTTTGGCTTTATTTCGATTTTGGTTTAAACAAAATGCTTATTGTCTCCTTAGTTCTTAAAAAATTCCAGTACTGTTCCATTTTGACATTTTTTTTTCTGTTAAGTAAGATAACTAAAAATGAATACATTCATAAAAGAATTGCCTAAACAAATTACTTATTAAAAACAAAAGGACCCGAAAACAAATAAAAAATAAATTAACTAAGGATTCGGTCAATCACTGGACTGACAAATAAATTGGGAAAAATGGAACGATTTATGACCAAAAAAACGCTCAACAAAGACTCATTTGTTTTTACTCATTTATAATCATTGGTTAACCTAAATCTATATGGTAAGCTGACGAAGGATTTTACCAGCTTTGAACAGACCGACCCTTAATATAATATTATTATTGTTTTTTTTTTTTTTTTTTTCATATACCACTTTGCCCTTAAGTAATTTGAATAAAGCGATATTCTCTTGAATAAACGGCTTTTAATTTTATAATTTAAAAAAGTTTCACTTCGTGATTGATAACGATAATGAAAATTGTAAGATAAATCAAATTTGAAGGCCAGAAAAGGGATGTGCTTCATATTGTAAACCTCCTTCGGAATTTATTTCCCCTTTGAATCTGATTTTTTTTTTCGATGTTATGTTCGAATGTATTGCCAGTTATTAATTGCAATTTATTCATTTGTCACTCCGGGTGGTTCTTGTGAGATTTTTGCGAGTATTTGTGCGTAACGAGGAAATCGTGTGTATTTGAGTATGCGTAAGGACGCATTTGATTTGATCCTGATTTTAATTTACAAAGTGTTCAATTTAGTGAAGTGGTTAAGAGAGTAGAACGCTGATAAAGTGCATTTAGATTGCCAGCTGGGAAACAAACCCAGACGGATGATAAGAATAACTTTTTAAGAGACGCTGTAACCAGTTGCAATGTTTAAGAAACTCATATAATTCAAACTGCATGGACAATGCTACATGAAAAACAGAACTACGAAAAAGTGGGATAATGGAGTTGTTGACACTAATGGCGAGTTCGGAATCGACAAATACCAAATCAAGGAGGGATAGGTATTATTAAATTCAATGGGAAAATTATTTATCTGACAAAGGTCAAGCTGTACAAAAGTATCAACGACTTCTACGCTCACAATCTAAGTTAACATTAAATGGAACAAGTCTAGAATCATCGCAGTCAAATGACCAAATTAAATTAGGGAACTCATCGCTAACATCATTGTCGAACATTTGCCAACGGACCATCGAAAGGTAAAGATAGAGCCTAATACAGCTGCTGCACTACAGCTCAGTGTCAATAGGTTGTGGGTATTCTGTTTCCTGGAAATATCAACGACAAAAAATAAATTCTTAGGAGCAGAGATAAAAATATGAAAAGACCTTTTATTCTCGGAAGAATCGATCGATTTAGGTAAAACAGGGTACAAGGACTCTCATCCAATACCAGCAATCGTTATCTTGATTCAAGGACCAATGAATTTTGAAGAAAAAAATAAAATATAGAGGTAAATAAATGAATTCAAATAAATCAAAACAAAAATCACATAAGATGTGAACTAGACCTAAATGCTTTTAAAAATTGTTTCTTTTTCCTTTTAAACGAATAAAGGTATTCAATGAGATCTGAGTGTGTTACCTTTTTACTGACTGACCTTGGGCTGCCTTTGACAGACCGCTCCGTAGTCAAAGTAAAGTAAAGATATTATTTTTAAAGGGTGTTTTGGGAGATTAGTTGGTTTTCCATGATGTATGAAAATTGTGTACAAAGCGAGACACATACCCTAACTTGACGCAATATAACTTTGACATTGCTTTGCTAGAAGTCTCGCGAATGATGCAACCTATCTGACGTATAGCAACATCAACGAAAATGCAGTTATTCAAAAACTTTCTTCTTGTATTCTCTTTATAAACATCATAACCTAACGCAGAGTAAAAAAAAAAACGTTTGCCAGAGGGAAACAAAGTCCGAAACGCCCTAAGACCGATTGCAAATTCAAATCAAAATATTTCAAATCATTACAAGTTTTATTATCAAAAAAACTCCTTCCAAGCAGTAAATAAATAAATCCCAACACAAAAATACACTTTCATCAAAAAATAAAAAAATAAAAATCTAAAATCTACGAAAACATGTACAAGACCCCTGAAATCCAAAAAAAATCCCTATAAAAATATTCGAAAAGTGCTGGCCAGGCTTAAAATGCGATTGCACAAAGGACACCGTGCCGACCGTTGGATTATCGTATGGACACACGTTCTGCAGAACACATGTCCACAAATTGTCACCACCGGCACATTGTTCAAGTAGGGCTCCAGGCAAATGGCACACATATACTTTTTATCCCTCGACGTCGATGTCGAGAATGTGTTCTCGTTCACCTTGTCCCTCCTCGCACCAGGTATGCGTTTATCATTCGAATGGGAATCACATGCTCGATGCAGCCCAATTTCGTTTGTGACCAGAACTCGGGAATTTACTTTGGAATCTTGATGTTGCGTTCGTGAAACTTCGGCTGTTTTCGCATTCCGTTGCTGGTATGGGTTCCAGCGACGATTTACTGTATCCCTTGACCGGGAGGTGCTCGCAACAGATGGGCTATTCCTTTCGGTTTTGATCACCGTCATAATGTCCTCTGCGATTTTCAACAGATCCTGGAGTGTTCTTAGTCGGTTGTCCTCCTCTGTGGCCATGATCGATGGATTGGATTGCAATAATTGTCCTCGTTGATTCAGGATGGTTTTTTAAAAATATAAGCGCTGTTTATCCTTCGACTTTTTTTCCAACAATGTTTTTGAATTTCGCTTCCTAGTTTTTGTAGGCACATTTGGTTGAAAATAATTTCAACGATGATGTGTTTGGTTAGTGTGCGGCAGAGTGTTTTTCAGTTGGTCGCAACATTTGTTGAAATTGAAACACATTAGCTATTGATGGTGGTTTTCGAAAAGAGTATGTTTGAGGTGGCGATGCTAACATCTTCAGTTAGACAGGTGTGTTTGTGGAAAAGTGGAATCGTGGAATGGAAAGTCATCGTTGAACGTCAAGTCTTGGGTTCTTAAATTTGTTACAGGTCGTCTGTTTCTCAACTGTTCTAGTGTGGTATAAGATCAACCTTTGCTGGTTATTATTGGTAGCGATTGTCAGTATTTTTGACGACCAAACTCGCTCAAACTCTATGAAACAACAGCGTCTAGTGGAGAGAAACAGTGCGGAACTGAAGCCTGTCATTGGAAGTGCAGCCATCGACGAGTTTCAATGAGCCCAACGAAGCACCGACTTCGACAAGGAGTGCGGCTGGAACATGCAGCTAAGAACGGGCTCTCAACCAATATTGCAGATCGAAACCAGAGCTACTAGGAGAGCTGAATGCGAGCTCTACCTTTTTGGGACGTTTGGGTGATGGTCGGTCAATTTTATATCCACAGAATAAATAGAAGAAGTTTCCACGAGAAACCGTGGCGACTTTGATCAGGTGACATGGCTTAAAATCGGACTGACAAGTCTTCAAGAACGAGCTGAGGTACGACGCGAAAGTGGTGGAAGACACCTTTGATGGGCGGATACGCAATTGGAGAGCGATCTTAACTTACTTAGTGAACGTAATTGAAGGCGGAAAGTTAGGGGAGCTTTGTATTTGAGACTGTGGTCCATCACGGAACAAAACCAAAGTAAGATAGTCGACAAGAGACCTCTGACAGTAATTTAAACTGAAGGAAGGTCTTTAAAAGTCAAGATCTACTCTAAACGTAATTGAAGGGTTACACCTTTGATAGCGAGAGTCTGTCACGCTTTGTATACCAGACCAAAAAAATATTTCAGAGTCAGGAAAAAGAGAATCAGTAGAACTTGAGAGCTCCGACCAAAGTTTTTTGAGACTCTCCAGCTGTCCATGCATCTTGAATGAAACAAACAAAACTCACGAAAACCGTGCTTATGAGGTAAAAGAATAGCCACGTGATTGAGTCTTCAAACTTCAAGGTAAGTTGCGGGGTATACATTTTTGATCGAGCAACAGCCTTTCCAAAAATACTCATAGAAAATCATTCAAAATGCAAACAGAGGTCACTTCAGACCTTACTGTATCTTCAGTTAGGGTGCCTGGTCCCGACGTAGAGCCTTAAAATTTTGACAGAATGCCAATTGGAGAGAACCAACTTCGACACCAATCCCTTGGAAGTTATTGTGGCGAATGTATCAAGTATTTAGCTCTATATGCGCCCATAAAGTCATAAATAGAGTAGTTAGAATAGGTAGGTTCTGGGACTGTGAAAGTGGCGGAATTCGCCACCCTGGTGACGTAAGAGTTTGATTGACAGCTATGGAACTGATCTGTAATAATAAGCTGATCACATGAGGCTGTTAGGCTCAGAAATTCCGGCGAAACTAGGCGGATCTGGACGAAACTTTTTGACGCAGGGTACCTCATGGAAGGGGTTTGTTCAAGAGTCAGTGTCAACCAAGCAAATAGGTCGAAGACGTCCAATAGATTGATCTACCTCAAAAAGCAACACTTCAAAAAGAAAGGCCACTAAGGCCGAACACCTAACAACTCAGTAGTCATTGACAGCTGTTAAAAAATCGGCGTAATTCTATCCGATTATCCTGCCACTTTATGGTTCTACGGACCAACTTAAACGGGCACAGAAAAGTGTCCTTTAAGAAACATACTCGTACAAAAAGAGGTCACAGTTCCCAGGTTAAACAGGTAAACCCGACTGATCTTCCCTTTAGGTATAAGACCAGAAACATAAGAACTAGAAGACGCTGCCGATGACCGATGGACTTTTTTTCGAAACATGAAAAGCTGCCAACTCAAAGGCACACAGATCTGCCCTAGTTACCTCCCTGTGGAAGACACTACAATAAGGAAAATCCTGTGCCTAGTAGAAGACTAGAATAAAGTCAAAAGCATCGTCAAATAGTCAGGGTAATTTTTGACACTCGTTTCAAAAATTGCCTAGAGGCTTTTATATTCAAGAGGGTTTGCAAAGAGTTTTTGTAAGCTTGAAGACAACTTGTGAGACCGTTAAGAAATATCCGAGGACCGTACAGAATTAAAGACTTCTTCGTTAAGTTAAAACAGCAGATCTATATATTTTTAAGTATCGTGAAAGCCAAGAGTCTAAAAAAAGGGTCTTGAGTTGTTTTCGAATTTTTTCGATTGATGTTACTTAAATTCAAAATAAAAGTTGGTTTGAGTTGTGGTGGCTGTCTTAACACAGTCAAGACACTTAGGCATTCAGGAGGCGCTACAATCCGAAAGGGAATCTGTGGCATCTGAAGCTTAGCCAATAAGCCTCACTTCGAAGAGCGGTCTTTAAATAACTGCCGCCGGTTTCAAGTCGAAGTGCTCCGTTTTAAGACCGCTACATTAGACAGCGGCGACCTTTACTGTGCTGGTCCTCTCTGTGGAAATCGAAGAGTCTTAGGTGGAACATGATATCCCGTTTGTTCTATGCGGAATGTCTGCATCTGTTAATCCGACGAAACTAGTGTCAGTCTTGAATGTTCTGTGAGCTATTGCTCGCTCTGGAATAATGTAGTTCGACCACAGGTTGGCGTCGCTGTACACATTGCAAAGCTTGCTGTTGGGGTTGCTTGGCCTGGTTTTCTTCGCAATAGTAAAATATATAGGTCCAATAGACCCTAGGGCAAACTTCTCACAGCTATTCGTTTGCGTGGATAAAGGATGTACAACTGTATGCTGAATAGCAAAGCCTTGTCATGGAGTTACACTTTCGAATGGTTGTCAGACGTTTGCGAGAAGTCGCCCAATAGAAATAGTAGAAGGGTCCTTCCGGGGAGTGAACCCGAAACCCCTCACTCTCTACTACAACCGGTCTTCTGCGCCCATGATTACTATAGCCGCCTTCTAGGATATCTAAAGATAGATGGAACTAATAAAGTTTCGACTTCTCGGTCTAGGGCAAGGGTGATTAAAGCAATCCACCCTCGACTAAATGGACAGACCCGAAACGATTGTTTGTAGCCCGAACCAAGTCAGAAAAGGTGCAGTTCGATGGAAAGTCGACAGTCCACTTAAGACTAATGCGTCTTTGCAAACGTCAATTTGTTTCAAGCCAAGTCAGCTTTTCAGAAACGTTAACACTACCTATCGACATCCTCGCCGAGGAAATGGGTAACAATAGGCCAGAGCCAAAGGACGTGAACGATTTCCCTTTCATCCCAAGAAGGGAAATAGAATAGATCCAATTTCACCCCAGAAGAAAACATCTCTCTCGGAATCATGGTTAAAAAAAAAAACTCCAGTCGCATTGATTTAGAAAACTCAAAAACTACGCACCTCTTAGTTTCCAACAGACATCTCTTTGTGCCATTTTCCGTAGGCCCACCATATCGGTGAAACAATTCCACAGAGATCTTCTTTTCTTTTAAGGATTTATCTCATTCAAGGAGCCACTCTTTTGCTTCTTCCTTTGCTTGGGTTCATCTGCGTTAATTAAAGAAACTTTTTGCGTGTGCTGTGCTTCTTCAAGTTTCTCTCACTCGCTCTGAATGGAAATCGAATAAAGGAAAGCCGAAACCCATCCTTGGTTCATTGAGCATGAAAAAAAAAACTCCTTCTTCGACTTTTCCCAAGGAAGTCCACAGCCCGAAGAAAAAAGGATGCGGAACCGACAAATAATGGAAACGACTCCCAGGGTAAAGAAGAATAAGGCAATCCGCTGGATATTTATAGCGGAGTACCGCACATTCTGCGGTACCCATTGGCATAGAGGACCAACACTGCCACTTTAAGCGTCCATTTGGCGTGCAGATTAGGGGTATCGTCTACGTCGGATTCACTTTTAAAAGTGTCAGCAAATTAATAAGTCGTAAAAAAGTTTCACTTCGTTGTTACGTCGGCGACGCTCCTGCAACAGTCGGTGGTATAAATTTCAATTGAAGGTGGAATAATCAACTCAGGGGGGGGTGGGAATGGTAAAACTTTTTCCACCGCATAGAACTACGGAGGGATCTCGGGGGTACGAGTATTGAGGGTTCATTATTTTAAGATTTAGATTCTGTGTCAGCTGGTACAATGGCGCGGAGTACTCGCATAATGTCCTTGCGGAGGACATAAATCGGGTGAGTACGTGTGTGTGTATAAGAGAAGGGAAAGAGTCAATAAAAACATCACTTTAGGCTGATATATTGGAAACTTATTGTGTATTTGCGACATTCTGGGAGACTATGAAATTCTGGTCACCCCTTAAGCATTGTAAGCTGTTCCATTATGGTGGACGGTATTAACAGATACAGAGCTGTGCTGGGAGTTGTATTGCAGGTGCAAATGGCGCTAGTTTTCTGGGCGAATTAGTGTATTAAAATGCAGTCGGAGCGTTCAAGACTGTAGGTCACTGGAAGTAGCCAACAAACTTTTGAAACTCCGGACCATCAAAGCATGAAGGGTTTTACCAAGCATAGGCGGTAAGGTAACCACCCAACAAAGTGGCGCTTCAAAGAGGGGCGAGAGCGTATCGTGAGCGCTGCGTGCAAAAGAGGACGGCTTTGGCTTTTCAAAAGGAAATTGAGAACGAAAGAAAGGCGCCCGATAGGCGAAACAGAAGCGCTTAACTAGGATCACTGTTCGGAAGTTGGATTGGAGAATGTCAGAGATGAACAAGGGAATCTGTGTAGAAACTGTATAGAGGAACCACTTCTGCAGACTAGTCTACGAGGAAAACCTTCCGAAATTCAAATAAATCCTCCAACTTGAACGATGTAAATGAAATCATGACTCGCGTTGACCCGACTTAAACTAAGTGAGCGTATCAATACCTATACCCCGGAAAGTCTGGACAAGTCGCCCTTCTGATGGAACTATTAAACGAAGCGGGAGACAACTTGCTGGAGATCAAACACAAGCTTGATAAATGAAGCCTCAGAAACCTTTTCCACAAGAAAGAAGACGCCCTAGGCTGAGCCAACTATAGAGGCATCAACCCTCTTAATAATAGAATACAAGATCCGGTCTGTCATACCTTCTGAGTAAATTATTACAATATTTTTCAATGAACTGATTGTTCCCTACCAGTTAAGTTTCCTGCCCGAGAAGTCCACAACTTGACCGCTTTTCACACAACACAAGACTCTGGAGCAAACCTCAAAGATTGATTGGTACCCACAATCTGCTTATCGATTTTAGGACCGCATATGACAGTACTTCTAGAGAAGAGCTATTTAGAGCCATGTCTAGTTTTGACATTCTTGCAAAACTCGTCAGAATGACGATGCACAAAAGCTTTCTGGTCCATAAGGTTACGTTGGACTGGGTTAGGTTAGGTGGCGGTCTTAAAAGACGCACTTAGACCAGAGCTATAGGACCGTTGTGATACCACAAGTGAGGGGAAGGCAAGGTGGCCCTTAGTTCTAGACCGGGCGTACTAATTGGAACCTTGTTGCTGAGAACACTCTTGAGAAGCTCTGACTAATGAATCGTAAGAAGTTTCGAAGGGTGACCGCGGCTCTCAAACTAATTTAGGAGGATTTTAGATGAATTGTGTATTCTGTATGGGCAGTGGCTATGGGTAGTGTTGGAGCACTAATCGAGGGTACCCAGGGTTAACCCTCGGACAAAAAGAACAAATTTCATCTCAAAGCTCTTTTTTTTCCACGGAGCAGTCTCTCACCGCCTATAACCTCTAAAAGCTAGCCGGTGTTTGAAAGAAAGTTGCTCAAGGTGGAGGTGACGGGGTGATGATTTTCAAACTTCTGACAATCCGGCGGAAGGGCCCAGATAGAACGTCATTAAATACAGCTAGAACTTTGATTTAGTTTATACACTTTGCCTACTTCGCCTGAGCTATAAACTCCGACTACAACCTTTGTATATACTATTAGAATGTATATACAAAGCTACAACATAACTTCAGAGATCAAAAGAAGAGCTATCTATAATTATTGTCAATCGCTCTTTGATCGAAGAAGGTACCTGAAAGTTGAGTAGTAACCCGTTGTCAATGAGACTCTAAAGAAGAGCCTCGTCATCGTCATCTCTGTGCTGCTCTATCAAGCATGGCCAATTGGTCATGGCCATTGGCATAATTTGATGGAACACATCTTTGGCCGCATTGATCGCAAGATTCTTCGAGTGATTCTCGGTCCCGTTTGGGTTGACAGGCTTTTGATAAGGCATTTTTACAGCGAACCTAACCTAAACTGACTTTTTGTGGAGAATAAGAAAAGTGCGAAAAAGTCGCCTGTAAATGAAAATTTGTTGAAAGCAGTTGAAGAGGACCTTTCCACAAATTTTTGTCCAAATGGATTCGGTAAAGTCAGTGCTGACTGGAGAGCCGTATTGATTGAGACCCAGGGTCTACCCCAGTTTGTTGTTAGTATTAAGGTCTTTGTGATTATTTCGCCCAGATCAAGTGAACGATGCTGCCTAGCACCGACAATAGTTTAAGGCTGTCATCGCATCGGATAGAGCTGACTATGGTCGCTAAGTTTTGGCGCGTGCGAAAATAAAAGAAGTCGCTCCGCTTCTTCACGTCTTTATTCTTCAAAAATCCTTAAACGACTAACTTAACTACGTGGAGAGGTTGGCTCTCATTTAACGAATGTTTAATTGGACACCTTTTAGCTGCCTATCTTCCGCCTCCCAAGTCATCAAATGGAATCCCCCGACGCCTTAACAGATAGAGGCAAGCTTGACGCCTACTTGACAGCGCAGATTCTATGGAACCTATTGGAGAACGTATATAAACGTTTTTTTTGACAAAAGTTCCGGTTAGGTTGTGTCGGATGAAGGGTTTTATTGCAGGCAACTATATTCGTCCATACCCGAGCTTTCGTTGTCCCGACATCGACTAATTCCAGTGCTTGAAATTTTTAAGATCCACTAAAATACTGCACTAGAAAGGTCTTGACAATAAAGTGAGTGAAATCATTTCCGAGCTAAGTCGGCATGCGAAACGTTGCTTTGAAGTTGTTTTTGCCTTCGACAATAAAGAAAGGCTCCTTAGTTTCTATCTATGGGCAAGCTTCTCATCTAAAGAAGCAGTATCTACTCCTACGGTCTCGAAAGCGCCTTAAACGCGGTACTCCCCCAAGCACCTTCGATGTAAAGAAACAAGCCCATTTATTTGTAAGTGATTTTCCAATCCTTGAGACTAGGCTAAGAAGAGCTTCAGTGGTTGGTAGGAAACGGAATAAGAACTCTGTGCAGAACGTACTGGCATTTTTAAAAGCGAGAAATGGTTTTAGCTTTGCTTTCCGTTTTATAAAACGTCTTTAGGAAGGCAGGATTTTATAACTCATCCTCGATGAAAGGAAAGCTACGCGCTAAGAGGCAATTATGGTTGTCTGCAAAACAAAGGGTCAGTTCTTTCGTTTCTTTCAGGGAATATTTATATGTTACGATGATTTCCTTGAATTGAAGATGCTAAGAAACAGATTTCTTCGTTGGGTGCGCTCATGATACTGATATGAAAGCACAAAGCCCAAAAGTGTCCCATAAACATCAACTATGTCCAATGTTATACCTGAACACATTTTAAGTTAAGCCAGTGAGAAGTTGCAAATGGGTCGGATCCTCACTATCAACGATCTGCAAGTGGGTCCAAAGGCAATCAACTACTTGAGAGTTAAACTGACCATTGCTTGGTTAAGAAATCATGTTGGGTTCCAAAAAGTTGCAAATATCACAAAAGCGTTGAACAGGTAATAAGTTGAAACAAGGTCAGGAATCCTACCCGCGGTCGTGAGATTGCGAAAAAGTACAATCAATGGCACTGGAACTACCAAGTAAAGGGAGCAGGTACTACATACAAAAAACTGAAATTAGAAAAAAGAATCTCCAGTCGGAGAGCCTCCCAAGTTGCTTCGTCTATATCCTTTCACATAAGTCGATGGCACGTGATGTGTGTATGCCTGAAACTAAAAAGTGCATAACCTCAATGAAACCACGTACCTACTAATCGCGCACGACAAACACATCAAGTCGTCTTATTCTAAACAGAAAACTATTTTCAAAGGACAGAACATGATTGTCAGTTCAGAAAGGAGATGCCTTCCTAATCCAACCTTCAAATTCATTCTCACCACTGGCACTCTCGGTATCAAGGCCAAAATCCACCCGCAGTTAATTACTTTTTTTCCAAAAAAAAAAAACAAGTACTCATTACATTTGCACCCTCAAAAATACTACCTACTTCTATCATCAAAATCTAATTATTAAAATGTCCATCAGCGGCAGTGGTCCATCCTCGTCCTAAATACACTCCGAGTGTGAAATCATTTCCACCACCACTCAAACGGAAACATGGCCAGTCCCCTACGCACGTAATAAATCACAAATTAAATCCCACAATCCGAGCACTCAACTTCAGTGATTCTGGGCGGCACGTTCCAAAACAGACATACACAAACACACGCAGTGCAAGAGCAAATCGGAGAAATCTCTCTCAAGGAAAAGGACTTACCGAGATGTGAGAAGTGTCACTTTGGTGCCAGCTGGTGACTTTAAATAAAGTTGTATATCTCCACGACGGTGGGAGGTTAGCGTGATTTTCGCCTGTACATGTTCTAAATAATTCACGGATAAGCAGTGCTTAACCGTTAGCTGCAGTGTGATGTATCCCCTCGCTGGAATGATCCTGAAATGGAGAGGGATTTATGTCAGCTAGGTCATCGGCAACTTGACACCCAAATGAAACTTACTTGTCGACATGTGGCGCATTGATTTCACACCTCTGCTGCTCTGGCACAGTCTTCCAGTTGCGTGCCAAATGCACCATGGCAGCGGCATCCATCAGACCGTAGCCGAACGAATGGCTAATGCGACGACCCACTCCGTTCTTGGACCATGTGGAGTCTTTTAGATTGGCGGGCTTTGCTGTTCGTACGACGATGTGCTGAAGGTCACGCCACGTGAGGTTTTTATTGGATTCTAAGACTAAAGCGGCTATGCCGGCTGCTAGGGGAGCCGACGCCGATGTTCCCGTATGCGAAACGGTACAGGAATGATGCAAATCTGTTGTCACAACCTGTTTTTCACTCTGGCCGCCACTACTGTAGGTCGTGGCTAGAGTGGAGCTGCACTTCTCCGAATACCACGGTACATGGCCTTCCTCTGTGGCGCTGGATATCGATAGCGTCCATATGGAGTTTGTGTATCCATCACAGTTGCAGTTGTCTAGTTCGCGACCGCCATTGCCCGAAGCCCAAATGAAGATGCTACCCTTGCCGCTGCGTCCCTTTGTGACGCCTTCGATGAAGGCTCTTGAGGCTAGCTCACCGGGACCGTCGACGGTTTTGCCATCATCATCTGGTCCCCACGACGCACTGTATATGTCAATGTGCTGCGGGTTCAAGCTCAGCGAGCGAGCTTCAACGGCATCGGTCACATCACCATCCAACATGCGAACTCCACCGACACTAGCGCCATAGGCAATGCCAACTGCACATATTGAGTTGTTCGCTGTGGCGGCCACTTCGCCAGCACAACGGGTACCGTGGCGATTCGAGTCTGTCATGTCGTAGTGTGGCATCGGGTCGGGATCGTGCCCGTTGACGTCGTATGACGCTTTAGGGTCCTACAAAAATAAATAGTACTCAAAGTTTGACTCTTTTCAGTGTATATGTGGGAGACTTACATAATTCGCTTCGATGTCGGGATGATCGGACTCCAGCCCATCGTCGAGTATTGTCACAACCACTCCTTTGCCGGTGATGCCATCCTTCCATGCTGGTATCACATTCATATCCAGGCCGCCGCCGCGATTCTGTAAGGCAAAAGGGGATTAGAAAAAAAAGAGGCTTAGAGGCTTTTAAGCAAGACTTACCAAGTACCACATTTGTCCCCATTTCGGGTCGCTAAATTGCATGCTATCTACCAGCGACGGGGACCGCGGTGACGTTCTTGAAGGCCGCATTCGAATGAAGTCTCGTTTTTGACGTCGCTTGGCCGTCTGCTGCTTGGCCCAATGCACTCGATCGTCATCATCGAGCCGTTTCTGATGATGATCCGCCGGCAGGAGAGAACGCTTCGACACTCTACTATGCGCGAAGTGATAGTGATCGTCGAAGATCTGCAATGACAAGAGATTTATTGATAAGTTAGTCACGCATGAAAAGGCGGAAAAGAAAGGAAGTTGCAATGAGAAATGAGAAAATCATGTTATACGAAGAAGTATTGAAGAGCGAAACCAACTTCTTTAGATAAAAAAGAAGAGAGCAATTCAAGCTGATGACGCTTCTTGTCATTTAGAGCACTTTTGAAAATGCCAAAAGATGGCGCCACTGTGGATATCGTACTCTGGACAGATCTGTCAGTTGACTTCCATTAAGTTATATATAGCTTAGAATGGACAGCGATTCTTCGCCATTTATTGAACTACACGGAAAAGCCAGATGGCGCTGTAGACAGTATTTGCGTCGGCGTAGTTTTTAAAAATAAGTAGCCAGTATTTATTTGTAGGGGAAAGTCAAATAGTCATAGTTTAAATGAGTTCTATTTCGCCCTCAGTCACTGTAGATCCCTTGTTAAAATATTCCTAACTTCAAGTAATTAATACAGATGGCGCACCAGTCAAATAAACAACAGGCAACTTAAAGAAAATGTTTTTTAAAAGAATCCCCTCTAGTGAAGATCAATTCGAATCGAATCGAATTGAATTGAACAGCTTTCCAACACCAATCGGCTCATTTTGAGACCCTTCGCCGAACTATGGAGTATTTAGATCAGGAGTGATGACTCTTACAGATTGCGCCAAGGTTGAAAATACTCCGTCTTTCTGTCCGACCAATAGTTTGCTCAACTTCAACGGCTCTTGTCAAACATCCATTTCGCATCCGGATCTTTCTGTAAAGTTCTTGGCAATCACGTCAGTTGACTTTAAATTCCAACAGATGGCGCTGCAGATGAGTGTGGATATGCACTTTAATGTCAATCAACTCAATGATTAGTCAGCTGACATTTTCTTCAATTGTGAAGTTACAGAAAATGTGTTTAAAAGGAGGTGGCTTTCAATGCGAATTAACCTCTCGCCACAAAGAAGTAAGAACCTTCAACCACAGCATATTTCGCCTTAACCCACTTAGATCGTTGAGGACTCTTTAGTGGCGGCGACGCAGTTCATTGGAGATAAATACATGTGGGTTGATTAATCGCATGCAATTCTAGTAAAAGATTCGGCCTTACTAATAATCAATCACTAATGTCGACAACTAGTTAGATGTCAGCTTTAGTAAAAATGTACAGCTTTTGTGAAATGGTACCAATAAACAATTAGACCTCCACATTTACTAGTCCTACAACTTTCTTAGAATCTATTACATTTGTTGTCATTGCAGAATTCAAATTTCATAATCTGTTTTCGTGAAAAACAAGGTCAATGGTTTCTTTCACAGGGAGGATTTTATTCTAAAAGAAGGAATACATAAATTGCAATTAAATTTGCCCAACACATATCTTTCAAATGCTCTTTGAGACTTATTATAAGCAAAAAACAAAACACAAAATAGGAAATGCACAAAATATCCGCTGATCTGTCAAATATCATATGCAAATCAGTAATGCCCTATCGTTCGATCGGACACAATTTTCAGTACTTTTATGGTACGCTTTCCATTGTTTTCTAATACTACCTCGCGATTTCTTTATGGGTGCATTTGTGTCGTAATAAAATCCCTTTCAAATTATTCAATAAACAAAGCACAGTTTATTTGAATGGTTTCATTTATTCGTAGGCTGGCGATGCAAATCAAAACTTATTAGTGGTCTAAACATCACAATTGCATCGTTAGAAAGAGAATATTTTTGAAAATTCGGGAAACTTAGAAACCGACAAAAGTTGAAATTCGAACTGAAAAATATAAAACGCATATTCTCGTACTACCTGTTAGGCTGTACTTGCACCCCCAGAAGTTAATAAACTTGTTATTTTGCATGTATTTGGCTGAGTTCTGATAATTCTATTTTTATAACTATATTTTCCGCGAAGGGAACCTTTTCACGCCAACCATTGTCTCATTAGAGATCCCCATTCTCGGTAAACAAACTCCTTTTGCAAAGAGTTTGAATAGGGTTTGGTTGCAACAAAATATCTACCTGTGTCACCTAAGGTACTGAGAATTGTTGCAAAAAGGTATGAACCGTCCAAACTTAAGTAAGAAAATATTTTATTCTGTTTGCGACGACTGTCAAGAAAGTCTTGGAAATATCTTACAATTACATACAATTAGTTTTTATTAAGCAACTATTTAAAAAGGAAAACCAATCATAAAGCAAGAACTAGCGGTAAAACAAGATAAAACAGAAAAAAAGAACAGAAATATATATGCTTCACATGTTAAGAAATAAAACAAAAATGCAATATTTTTCAATATTTTGCATACATTTGTACAAATTTGTGATTGTTAGACTTAAAAACCATTTGCATTGTTGTATTGCAACGAATTAAATTAAAAAACATTCACAATTTACTAAAATTAATTAATAATTGTAAACGCTCAGGCTGAACAACATCGTATTAAATTCTCTCCTATTTCCAAATTTAATACCGCGATTTTGGATGGTTGGGCAACACTTGTCTTCAAAATGACATAAGGGAGGATCTATTTAGCTAATGCACGAGATAAACATGGCTTTTTCAACACTAACATTTAACCCTACAGTTAGCGATAGTCTGGCAACTATATTTGTTTATTGGTAAAGGGATTTTGGAAAGTGTGGAGTCTTTTCGTAAAGTGCCAGACTAAAGTTGATTATTGGTAAGGCCGATTGTCTTATCTCAAACAATACTTTTTAAACTAATTCAGGTTCTAAACCTTAAAAAAACAAAATGGATGGTTTATTACAATTGAATGTCGCTACGTTTGCGATAGGTGGCGTTACAAGCATCGGCACACACTTTAGGGAAACCTCTTCGCCTTTTGCCTATGACTTGGATGATTCACTAGTCGCTTTATCTTTTGTATTTTCTTAATCACAGAGAATGTATTTAGATGGCGCTAGAGTAAAATGTGAATCGATTCCCCAGTCACAAATCACTCGAACCAAATAGCAAAGATCATCTCCAAATGCTTTAAGTTTCGAATCAAATCTAGATCTAGCCTCAGATGTTTTTTGCGATTTTGGGAATCATCGAGTTAATCTAGATGGCGCTGTTCGAGAAGTTAAATTAAAGCTTTAACTAACAACACACTACAGTCAGTAAATGGCTCATAAATAAACTTTATGGGCCTTACCAATAACCATTTTTAGTTTCGACTCAAAATTTTACTAGTTCACAGTGGCTACATTTTCCATACAAATTTCGCTATTGTGAACTTTCGTAAATTTAAAGTGGGGACTAAACTTTGTTATTAGTACGGCGCTATAACTTTGTAGATTGTTATGCTCAAATAGCCATTCAAAAATCTCCGCGTCTATTAACTAGGGGTACTCACAGATGGCGCTAACATTCATGTCACAACCCACCTGCAGTTTAACTGACCCTGAGACTCTGTATTAGTGGCAGTTTGTTCAACTTTGAAGGTTAAAGATACTAACGCTCTGGGGTAGTACTGGAAGATAAGAGTTACTAACGCGTTGGAGTACTACTAGATGGCGCTACAATTCATACTAAATTTGGTAGATTATTAAAGTTTTAATCAACCAATTGACGTAGGTTCTCATGGATGGCGCTACAACTCGTAAATGACTCAGAAGACTCCTGCATTCTATCTGATTGCGATCTAATGGCTTCCACATCGTTGCTTACAGCTGAATTATGCTTTTCGTCAAAGTACGCAGTTTTGCCAGATGGCGCTGTAGTACACTTAAAGCACCTTGGGTCTCAGCTAACCAATTCGCACTAACTAACAATCCACTGTTAGGCAGCACACAAGTAAATAAAGTAATCTACTTGCATTTGAAATAATTCACGTTACAGAATTCACACAGATGGCGCTTCAGTCAAACTTTGTTTTCTGTTTGTCTCGGGAAAAAAGCCTTGTGGTTAGGAAAGGCTTGTATTACTTGTTGGTATGAAATGAGTGGAGTTGCCAAACAAATATTGGCAGCTACAACCTTGGAAGCATAAAAGGCCGAAACACAAATCTTTGCAAGATATGCGGTTTCATAAGTGTTGCCGGGCTTTTGGGCGATTATATTTTACGATGAGCTATTTGAGCTTTACTGTGACATGGTTTACCGACTCATTAAGCGTCTCGAAAATGACTAGAAGTTGTAGTTTGAACTGACGAAAATGATGAAAGTTCCGGCCGAGGGTTTGATAATGATCTATAAACTTCTTTGTGAGACCTAAATCAGCCCATTAAAAGGGGGGAACCATTGCATGGCGCAAACAAAGAAGCCCATCAAGTGGCACTATCATTTTCTGGACCAGAATTGTTCACAACATCGTTGTACAAGCTATCCTACGACGACTTTGTAGGTGCTCCTGAAAGTGCTTTCACCTAAACTGACACACTAAAGATGTGCTACAGAGAATTAGACCATGAAAATTCCCAAAATTTTACTTCATATCGAGAGCGGACCTCTACCAATTATCCCATCCCTTTCTGTCTAGTCACCCATTTATTAAGCTAGTTAACCCATTTCGCCACGCTTGCTGCTGGCTACGCTTAACCAGTCAAGCATACATATGTTTGGCCTACGATGGCAGAATATCAATGCGCGTCCTCTCTCCGCAAAGTATAAGCCCATCGCCCGAGTCTCACAATCCATACGTAGCCAAGTCGAATATTAAATTTCAGCAACTCCTCCATCCTTGCACCATGGGTTTGGGTATTTTTTTCCCACCCCTTGTACGGATGAGCTGCTGCTCATTGATGAAGAGAATCTTGTAAAATTGTAATTACGAATGCCGATGTAAGGACGAGTGCTCTTTTACTAGGTCAGTGGAAGGTGTATGCCTTCCGCACGTACAATCATACAGCCAGGGGAAGGTGAAACTCATCGATTAATTGCGAAATCCTTAAGGCATTTTCTTGAGTTAATTTCTACCATGCCTACACTGTGCATGGGAATATTTATCCTTTTAGCGAAATGTGTGGATATGCTTACGGAGGGTTCATTCTCTTTAGGAACGTTCAAGAGCTTTTCCTTTGAGTATAGACGCCATGATGATGCTTCTGCTGGGGCATGCAATTAATATGCACTTTCAGCCCCGTGTAGGTGTAATCGAAAAGAGATTTTTTTTCCCGGCAACTATACAAGGAAAGGAGTTATGAATTATTTTGCTCGCTCTATTGTGTGTATGCTTTCCTTGGGGGAAATTACAAAATCTGAACGACGACGACGACGACACTCTCAGGTGGTACTTAATACATGTGTGTGATGGGCGCCACACAGAGAATGGTTGAGGAAATCCATTATCCTTTGGTTACGAGATGGGGTTGTGTTTTTTAACACTTTTTGAAAGGGAAATGTTTTTTGGGGATAATTGTTTCCGTATGGTTGGGGTGGATGTGGGATTTTTACGGTGGGGTATGCCAAGTGGCGGATAAATTGAGTCAACATTTTAACAGATGCAAATGACATTAATTTTGCCGGTTGACAGTTGTCGTTGTAATAGTTGACAAAGGGTACTCGGTTGGAGTGACAAATGGAATTGTGACGCGAAATGATTGAGCGAACAGATTTTGGGGCGAAGAATCACCGACTTCCTGGTGGAAACGGATCTTGGTCTACGTAAAAAGTCGCCGGGAAGTAAATTGTTTTGGAGATTTCTGTGTAGAAGTCCCCGCCAGACTTGCGATGAGTCCAATGTAGATATTCAAACTCGGCCGCGGCTCTTTTTTATAAATCAAAAGGAGAGCAACAGAAATGAAGACCTTAACGTACCTTGTACCTACACAAATCACAAAGAAAGAGTGGGATGAGAAAGCGAGCAAAAGGTAGAGGCGGCGAAGTGTCTGTGGCTGGGTCTTATTCAATTTTTTAACTATCTCGAAGATTGGCCTTTGCTGGAAATTCGACTCCTCCAGATCTGGATACAATTGTTGCGAAGCATCAAGAACTTGGCAGGAATAGCTTAAATTCCATATGCGACTTTTCCTCATACGTGTTAAGACAAAACAGGAGCTCAGTTAAAGACCGTTTACCGTTCGTCCTTGAGGAAGAGGAAACTTCACCTTTATGAGGATGGAAACTAAATTCGCTTATACAGACGGAGAATAAATAAAGAATGAGAGCCTGTAGACTGCCATGATGCGGAGGCCAACATTTGGTATTAACGATTGAATGCGGCCCTGTCATAAAGTGGATAAACATTTACGGGATAATTTTGGAGGCGAAAAGTCCTGAGATTTCGGCATATCAATAAATGTTTTATAACCATTTGACCACTTCTAGAAGACTGTAAGCGACAACTTATCTGAGAGCTTATGAAATGTTTTTCAAAAAATCAAAACCCATCAAAGAGAAATCGAAAAATGAGCAAAACCCAAGCCGAAATCGATTCCAAATAGCTTCTAAGCGTCGTAGAATCTATCCCGAACCTCTTCAAAAAGCTATCAAAGAACCCGTCAAAAAAGCTTTCCAAAATATTCGGAAATGTGTCAAAAAGCCGGTGAAAACTATGTCAAAGAGGAGTCGAAATCGAGTCGAAATTGAAAAACAAGGAAAGAGTTTTCCAAAATCATCAAAAGGGCGTCAAAATTTCGTGAGAAAGAAGTCGAATTCCTGTTGAAATGGCATAGAAAGGAGCGTCAAGCAACTCGTCGTAAAACCTATCCACAAGAACCCGTCAAAAAAGCTTTCAAAAATGTTCGGAAATGTGTCAAAAAGCAGGTGCAAACTATGTCAAAGAGGAGTCGAAATCGAGTCGAAATTGCTTCCAAAAGCGCGTCTAACAACAAAACACATAAAATACTTAAAAAAAAAAAACAAGGAAAGAGTTTTCCAAAATCATCAAAAGCGCGCCAAAACTTCGTGAGAAAGAAGTCGAATTCCTGATGAAATGGCATAGCAAGGAGCGTCAAACAACTCGTCGTAAAACCTATCCACAACTTCTTCAAAAAAAATATCAAAGTGTGTAATAGGTATCTTCAATAAATCCATCAACTTTCGGAGAACTTGTAAAAAAAACCCTTTCAAAATAATTAAAAAAGTGCGCAAAACACAAGTTGAATTCAAGTTGAAATAACCTATACAAATAACGAAAAAAAAATCGTCAAAAAGCCATCAAAGAACTCGGCAAAAAAAGCCTTCCAACATATTCGAAAAATGTGTCAAGAAAGAAGTCAAAATTGATTAAAAAAGCGCGCCAAAGAGCTTGTCGTAGAACCCATCCAGAACCTCTTCAAAAAAGCCGTCAAAGTGTGTTAAAGAATTCGTCAAAAAAATACTCCAAAATCATCGGGAAATGTCTCAAAAAACCGGGTCAAAACTACGTCAAAAAGAAGTCGAAATTGTTTAAAAAATTAGTGTCACAAAATTCATCCAGAATCTCTTCAAAAAATTAATTAAAATGTGTCGGAGAACTTGTTAAAAAAAACTTCCAAAATAATTAAAAAAATGCGTAAAACACTAGTCGAAATGGAGTCGAAATAACCTACAAAAATAACGAAAAATCCTCGTCAGAAAGCCATCAAGGAACTCGTCAAAAAAGCCTTCCAAAATAATCGGATAACGCATCAAAAATAAGTCCGAATCGAGTTTAAATATCTTTAAAATGAGCATCAAGCAACGAGTCGTAGAACCCATCCAAAACCTCTTTAAAAAAAAAACATAAAAATACTTCAAAGAAAGTCGCCAAAAAAGGCTTTCAAAATACAAAATCTAAAAATAAATAAAAAAACGGGTCAAAAATACATCAAAAAGAAGTCCAAATTGCTTAAAAAAAATTAAAAATCCACCAAAATGTGTCGGAGAACTTGTAAAAAAAGCTTACAAAATTATTAAAAAATGCGTAAAACACAATTCGAAATAACCTATAAAAATAATGAAGGAAAATCGTCAAAAAAAGCCTTCCAAAATATTCGAAAAATGTTCAAAAAGAAGTCAAAACCAAAAAATATCCACAACCTCTTAGAAATCAAGTCGAAATTGCTGTGTCTTGCAAATATTCAATATCATGTTACATATTTTAATTTTGTAACCAAACGAACGTCTACAATAGTTGCCAGCTGATAATAAGCCTTTTCAGGCCAGGAAGTCTGCTTCCTTCACTACCCTCGATATCGGTAGCCCAAAAGTACAGATAATCGTTACAGCGCTCTGTTGGTCCCAAGATGCACTAGGATACCCATCTATCCACCTACCCCACCATAAAATTTAAGCCACAATAATGTAGCAGCAAAGCAGGCTCTGGGAGACTTGTCTGTCA
Source organism: Cheilosia vernalis (assembly GCA_949126925.1). Lineage (NCBI taxonomy): Eukaryota > Metazoa > Arthropoda > Insecta > Diptera > Syrphidae > Cheilosia > Cheilosia vernalis. Next base: position 24,688,751 of record OX421358.1, read on the forward strand.
GTCAACAAGTCGGACCCCAAGATCTGTGCGTTTAAAACAGATAGTTGTCTACACAATCCCTAAAGAAGCTGACCACGAAAGACCCATTTAAATGTGCGCAGTGTTGTCAGGCGGTCTTAAGCCAACCCAACCTTCTCTATTTAGCTCTAGAACGATAATCCGAAAATCGAGATCAAAGTATTATATTTTTGAATTCCTAAAAGTGCTCTGAACTTAGCTCCTCGGACGTGGTTCTAGGCAAAAATCAAATATAAATCGCCGCACTAAAATGCTTAATCACGCCAAAAGTAACAACTTAGTCAAATTTCTCTTGAAGATGAAAGCCCTCGGCTACGGGAAAAGTCGCAACATACGTAAGATGAGGTCTAACGAGGGTTGCATATATATCCAATAAGCCAATCTTAGGGCTTAGGACAACTCTGCACCTTAAAGTCACCTTGAAAAGAACCAATCTTTGAACTGAATAGTCCCAAGATCACCAGAATATCTTACAGCACTGCCAAAGAGTGCATGCAGTTTAAGAGATTCTTAATATTGCTAAAATACTAAGTTTTGAGTCGAAGTTAATAGTCAACTTCATAAAGGTAGGAAAGCACCCAAAAAGACAGCTCATCCACAAGAGAAATACGTCGTTTTGTTGGGAGCAAATCACTCTAGGACTTTGTTGGGTTGACTGACAGAGCTTGCTAACAGTATATCAACTCCCTTAATGGTCTCAAACCTTCTCAAAGAGTGTGACACTGACACTGATGCATCTCTAGGACAATCATGATCAGAAAATTCATCGATTCGACCAAAAACTTGCACACATTGATGAAGAGTAGGAAACCCTATCCAAAGCTCTAGTGATGAGGACTGCGTTTCCGACCACCACTTTGAGAATTCTTTCTCGTCAATAAACCCCATATACCCTATTGTACCTTCGTCCTTCCATTTATACGTCGGGTAGTCGGCAATCATTCATGAACCTCAGCCATGAGCCTTTATCATGCTTCATGCAGTCAACATTTGTTTGCACTCAAACGAAGACTTCAGTCAGAGCCAGGTGGCTTTAAAGTTAAACTAGGGCTTGATTGAAATAGACCTTATATATAATGGGCCACCTCGGACCATCGAAGCAAGTAAGTGAATCTGATTGCAATTTGTCTTAAAGGTTTCAAACTTACAAGTTCTGTGAGATGTTGTAAAAAAAATACTCGATTTAGTGTCCGGAATTGACAGCACCAACCTCGCTAGTCATATGGTCCCAGTGGACCAAGCTTCAGGATTTCTTTCTACCAGCTCTTAAAGCCAAACGTGGGCGAAAAAAAAACATCACCCACTCCAGTCTTTAAAAATAAAAACCAATCACAGTTAGCAATCTCCATGGCAACCTATTTGACGTTTAAAATTCAATTTAATTCAATTCTCATTCAAATAAGAAAAATGTCTTTCGTCAGAGCAGCGTTTGAAAAAGTCTGCGGCAGTTTCTACAACCATCACCTGACCAACATCAAGGCATCCTTGGCCCAACTAGCTATCTCGACGCTCTTCCACCGATGGAAACGTAAGTACCAATCTAACTTTCCAACCGATGATAAGGTCTGCCTTCTTTTTAGAAGTTACCGAAAAGCCATCGCCGGATATACCCCATCGACCCAGACCCACGACCAAAGGCTGGTATCCCGACCCGGAGTTCATGTCGCAAAGTGCCGGTGCAGTCTTCTATCCCGACGAGAGCAGCAAAAACCTCAAACACACCCCGTACACGGGGAAAATGCAACCCAAAGTGGACAAAACCGTTCGCAACAGCTTCATCAACTTCGGTCCCACCCACCCGGCCGCACATGGCGTCCTGAGACTAGTACTAGAACTCGATGGCGAACAAGTAATAACCGCCGATCCCCACATCGGACTATTACACCGCGGCACGGAGAAGCTCATCGAGCACAAGACCTACCTACAGGCGCTGCCCTACTTCGACCGGCTGGACTACACTTCGTGCATGTCGTGCGAGAACTGCTACTCGCTGGCTGTGGAAAAGCTGCTCAACATAGAAGTTCCACTGCGGGCCAAGTACATCAGGACCATGTTCGGCGAGGTGATGCGACTCACCAACCACATCGTTGCAGTATCGTCACAGGTGCTCGACTGCGGCGGGATAACTCCACTCTTCTGGCAGTTCGAAGAGCGCGAAAAGCTCTACGAGTTGTGTGAGCGGGTGTCAGGTGGTCGCATGCACAGCGCGTACATTCGTCCTGGCGGAGTTGCATCTGACATCCCGATAGGCCTGCTGGACGATCTCTATGAGTTTTGTGTCAAATATCCGGAAAGGCTGGACGAACTGGAGGATCTCATCACTTCGAACCGAATATTCCTGGCCCGGACCGTGGACATTGGGCGGATTACCACACATGACGCTATGAACTCCGGCTGTTCGGGTGTTGTTCTGCGCGCCACCGGTGTCAAATGGGATCTCCGCAAGACACAACCTTACGACGCCTACGACAGGGTCGACTTTGACGTCCCTGTCGGCTCGCAGGGCGACTGCTACGACCGGTACCTCTGCCGCGTCGAAGAGATGCGTCAATCGGTGCGCATCATCCACCAGTGCCTGAACGCAATGCCTGCTGGCGAAATCAAAACCGACGACCACAAGGTGTGCCCGCCGAAACGCGCCGAAATGAAGAGCTCCATGGAAGATCTGATCCATCACTTCAAGTACTTCAGCGGAGGCTTCCCAGTGCCACCGGGACAGACGTACACAGGTGTTGAGTCGCCCAAGGGCGAGTTCGGCGTGTACCTGGTGTCGGATGGCACTGCACGTCCGTACCGATGCAAGATTCGTGCCGCCAGCTACCCTCATCTGGCGCTGCTGGCGTCCATCGCACCGAATCATTTCCTCGCCGACATCCCGTCGATCCTCGGCTCGTTGGACATTGTTTTCGGGGAGATTGACCGGTAATTACTGTGAATAGTGCATGCATGTGTGTGAGTGTTTGTCGTTAATAAAATTCAAATGGGATACGATACAGCCATTGTCATTATCCTTTGTTGCTGTCCTCTCCCTCGATGTTAATTACAGCCTCATCAAGTAGCCAATTATCACAACTCTGGCGATTAATTCTCTAATCCCGGACGCAGACACAAAAACCCAACAAGGACAAAGGACGAGAGGAGAAACGCAGCAGAGAAACGCTAATTAATCAACTCGAAGGTGGATGTATTAATTGAATTGGACCATCGGGGATTGGTGTGGGTGTATACGTGTGTTTGGGTAGCGACGTATGCGTTGTTACATGACAAAGGACATTTTTAAGTTGACAGGTTGATGGAGTTGTTTCTGCCCAGAAAAAATAATTGACCAATAAAATGGAACAAGTGGGGAAAAGGGTTACCTTCCCCCGGTCGGTGGGAGCTTCTAATTGGTAAAAGGATGTCCTTGGTCGAAAGTGATTAAAGGAGTTCAGTCAGGGAATCGGAAGGGATTGAGATTGCGAATGAGATGTCTTTGGGTAATTTGTGATTCAAGTAGGGAAATGTACGTGCATTAAGACGAAAGGTGGAATGGAAGTGCTTAGTCGTAAGTGTAGCAGAGTCAGAGGATGGCGTCCTGTGGTGCAATCAGATGAGAGCTCCTTGGTTTTCTGTGGTCAGTTGAAAGGTATGTTGAAACGTTGTGATGGTTGCTTGGCTTTGTGCTGCCTCCTCGATTAGGTGCAATCAAACCGAGGTCCTTTGTGCTACCACTGGGAAGAAAGATAGGACACAGGCGACATACTACTACTAAATCAGCCTCACCTATCCAAAGCGTTCAGTCAGTGACTTTGTGAATTTGGCTTAAAAGACTGATATATACACCTACCGAGGTAAGAAATCTATCCAGGGTCCAAATCGGATTATCCTTGAATGAGCATTACATGAAAATATCTGTTTTTTTGTTGTCATTCGTAAAATCGATTTAATTATTGACGGATGTGGCAATTCAGGCACAGGGCGCCTCACGATGGGTCAGCGGCACCGACTTCTTTATTTTCTGGCCTATCTATTAGTGAATATGATCAATGACCCTCACTCCTAATCCCTCCGGTATCTAATCCTTTGGTGTGCAATACAAATGAGTTCATAACTGTTAACTCCAAGGTCGAAATGCTCGTAGACCACGTAAAAACACCCAGTTTTCTTTCTGTGGTGACAGTAGGGGACGTTCAGTATCTAGTTTAGTGAGTTTGACAGCTGTCTGGCTTGATGTATCTCAGTTTTGCTTGGCTTATATCGATCAAGCGAACAGTTGTTTCAATTGACTTTGACGGAGGGGTAGCCGACGAATCATTAGTCCAGAAATTCGTGACTGAATACTAATTTGACAGTTCGGATATGTGGTTGACTTCGGAAAAGTGACGTCTCCGACCAGTCTAGTTTTTCCATTCAGGTTACATCTAGTCCGGACCAATGTGGTTGACTTAACCACTTAATTTAGTAAGTTTGGCAGATGGCTGACATGGTGTGTTTCAGATTTGCCCTAGTTTGGTCACGTGAACAGTTTTTCTTGGTTGACGTTCATGGAAGGGTAGCCCACAAGCCCGGTCAAGAAATTCTTGACTAAGCACTAAATTGACATTTCGTCTACGCGGATGATGTAAAAAAAGTGACGTTACTGAGCAATCCAGTTTTTGTGTTCAGGGAAAATCTAGTCCATAGAAAAAAAATCGAGCTGTCGTGGGACGGCCGAAAGAAGCGAATCATTGGACGTAAAGTATTGGCCCGTGTTACGTTAGCAAATGTTTGTTAGCATGCAACGCATCTAACGCTTCTACGCTGAGCGACAGAGAGAGAGAGAGAGAGAGCTAGCTACGTATAGAACGTGCGCGCGCAACGCGGATGAGAGGGAGAGAGAGAAAAGATATATACGCTACCGCTTTCACCTTTTCTCGGTTCGCTCCCCATCTTCCAAGTGCGCCCATAGTGCCAGTTAGTTTAGATTACTCTCTCTGTTCCTCTTTCGCTCTCTACACACATATATTTAAGAATTTTTCGACTTTGCTTTTTTCCTAAACCATCCCTGAATCAAGACGAACAACACAAAACAAAAATCATCCAAATCGGTGGAGCCATTCTAGAGTTTTCATCTTCCAAGTGCGTGACCCACCGACCGTCCGTAAAAAAGCTATATTCGCTTCAAAAAATTTTGCTTGCTAGACTTTTGAGCGTGAACAATATTTCTGCAATGACAAATGACAGTACGGTTACAATACATGCGACGACTGTTAAATGATGGGGCAAACAATATTTTGCGTAACGGAGAGATTTTATGGGACTGTTCGAATACGTCAAAATTTATACAAGAAAAGCAAGGGTTCTATGGGATTGGTTGTTAACTTCTTCTTTTGTAAAAATAGGACCATGTATAACTTTCCACTTGAGATTACTCCGAAATAAGGATTATGTTTCCTTAATCTCGTATAAATCCCGATATTTATCATGCAAATTTTATGCTTTGTTTCCACCGGAGATTATCTGCGGGATTTAGAAAATTTTCCGTAAATCCCGCGTAAATTCCGGGATTTATCATACAAAAGTTAATCTCATAAAAAGGAGATTTAGAAATAATCTCCTAAACTGACCAGATTTACATGTAGAGTCCGGTTTGTGAACACACTCTCTACAGTTCGGAATGTCAAAAATACCAAGCAAACAGAGCTTTCTTTGACATTGTGTCATAAAAAAAAAATCATATCCGAATTTATTTCTGTAATTTAGCGATTCCTTCTAGAAATGCAACAATCAAACCTTTCATTATATTTTGTAGAATTAAATTATAGCTAATAATATTTAAAGATTTACGGAACTCATGTTTTATCAATTTAAAGTTTTTATTTTTGGCGCACTTGGAAGATGAAAACTCTAGAACGGCTCCACCGATTTGGATGATTTTTGTTTTGTGTTGTTCGTCTTGATTCAGGGATGGTTTAGGAAAAAAGAAAAGTCGAAAAATTCTTAAATCTATGTGTGTAGAGAGCGAAAGAGGAACAGAGAGAGTAATCTTAACTAACTGGCACTATGAAAAATTAAAATGAATTTTAAATAGGCCGCCACGTAACACGGGCCAATACTTTACGTCCAATGATTCGCTTCTTTCGGCCGTCCCACGACAGCTCGATTTTTTTTCCTATTATCACAATTTTGGGTTGTTCGATTTGGAAGTAGTTGACAACATCTGGTAAAACGTCAAGTTAATCTTGTTTTTTTGGTGGAAACACCTCAGGATTTATTTGTAATCTCTTGCCCTTAATCTCGCGATTAGTGTCCGGTGGAAACGTAGCATTAAATCTCATATATAAGAGATTCAAATCCAACCACGAAAACCAACCAGGTTTGCATGTAGAGTCCGGTTTGTGAACACACTCTCCACAGCTCTGGAATCGGGATGTCAAAAATGTAAGACAAACAGGGCTGCATTTATTTCAGGAATGGATGACTTCATTCAGTCAATGTCAGATGTTATACCAACTGAAGCTGGTTGCGGTTGGGTTAGTTTTAAGCGTACAGCATACAAATGCCGTTGTTGACAATAGAACGATATTTTCTGAACCACTTCTTTCATAATAGGTTAATGGCGTGGCTTTGGAATTTTTTTTCAGTTCTCTTTTATAGAGGTATGTCGGTAGTTTTTAGCGATGTCAGGTTCCTGTTCATCTAAATTCTCCAGGAGGAAATGACATCGCGTTTGCTGCTCGTCTGTGGTTTATTCTTTCAGTAAGACGATGATAGTTCAAATTGTCCCCACTTCTAGTGAAAAGTTGTATGATTTTACGAAATGGGTTGCGCTTTGACAATCTAAAAAAACGGTCCATGAAACTATAGTGCTTATTGAAATGGTCTAATACGTTAAAAGCCTGCAACAAGTGTATAGGACTTTCAAGATCATGTTGATACAAGCAGTGTCTTTGTAACTTTGTGTTACAAAGATGCATTACACTTATTACACTTATCTCCATCGCAATTATTTCCGCCGGAATTTTTCGAAAATATGTTCAAATGTATTGACAGTTTATTCAACTATCAATTTAGCTCATATTTCGGTATATTTTGCAAATATTTGTTTTAAGCCAATTAATTTCGTTGATTTGAGCAATTGCAAAGACGCGAATTGGATTTATCCGTATTTTAGTAAAGGAAGTGTCCGATTCGGTAAAATAGAAATCAAAATTTATGAACACTCCTGCCATCGTCAAGCTGAGCTCATTGGAGGCCCAGCGCCCAGAACTGTTCAGATCTCTCTCTAGAATATTCGAAGACTTTTTTACATTCTCTTTGCTCCAATTCGTAGCGAAACCAGTTTTGTTATGTCATTTTGACGGTTTTTTCCTCGAACAATTATTTTTTTACCATTCCACATCTAGTCGAAATTGCCACAGTTTTCCCACTTGAGTAATTTTGAAGAAAGAAAACACACACTGCGGCGATTCTAGTAACGCCATCTATCGGGTACTTATTTATGTAACTTCATTTAACCTTCCCTGTTATTTATTTTTTTTCAATGTTTCTCAACCTGAGTGATTTTTAGAGTTCCTGTAGTAGTTTTAACTTTTGTAGAATAAAGGCATACTTTGTGTTCCTGAAATTGGTTGCGTTTAATAAACCCACAACACCTTATTTTTCATATTTTTTATGAACGAGAAATTATGTAGGTAGTATTAAAAAAGGGCCAAGAAATATTCTAAGGAAATTTTTAGATCGGCTTGCTTTGTGAACACTGAATAGGATCGTAGAAATACGATTTTAGGTTTTCTTTTTTTGTAACCGAAATTCCCACAAAATTGTACTCTTCCTTTTCCCCACGAGACGGTTTCTTATCACCGAAATTCCCAAGAAAAGGTAAATATCCCACGACTCATTCGATGTATCGAAGCAAGAACTGTACAAAGTATGGGAACATTTCAGCCATTGGAACGATCATCACGAACTCGTTCACAGAAATGGGAAGGCGAACGAAAGCTCCAATCTCCAAAACTGTTTAAAATTGTTTGTAAATATTAATCAGTTCCTTCGGAAAGGCTCCCGTCAGCAACTGAATAAAATTTAAGGAAAGCGGATAAACACAATATTTTGTGATTTAAAAAAAATTCAGTTACACTAGTCGGCATAAGTATTTTGACGAAACCATTTTCTGGCTATTGAATGAAGCTTAGCTTATGTAGTATCGTTAAATAACGGGGCGCAAATGATGCGCAAAAGAAAGAATCTATTTTTAGCTCTATGCTTGCCAAATTTTGTACCGTTTACCTTTTCCATTCTCTTTCTGTTGATAAGAATTCATGGAGACAACAAATTTTTGCGCGGCATAAGTATTTTGACGGAACCTTTGAGTAAATATTTTTGCACTTTTGAGCACGTTAAGGCCAAACAACTTTTGTATTTAACTTTAATTGATCATAAACGCTGATAAAAAAACACATATTGATTAAAAGGTGTTATAAACCATAGGTAAAAAGGCATAGTTGAGTTTATTTACCAAATCTTCGATGGTAGCAATGTTTAATGTGTCGCGTAAAACTCTGCACTATCAAATTAATAAGTTTAAAAAACATGACGACATAAGTAACTTAACGAGATTAGGAGCTAAGCGCAAAACAAAGCCCGCTCAAGACCGAGTCCTTCTACGGGAATTTGAGAAAAACATTTTTCTGAAGCCTCAATCTGCTGCAGATCAATGGAATTTGACGGCCAAGAAACAAATCAGTGAGTGATTTTCCATCATCTCCAATTGTTTTTGAATAGTTGAGCTGGAGCTAATAATTTATATTAGAAAATTTGGAAAAAAAGGGCTTGTAACAAAATACTAGCATGATTAATGTCGTTTTCCATTGGTTTCACTCGGGGATCCACTCATTCTGTGGTCCAATGGAACAAGAAAACTGCTTCTGGTTGAATCCACAAGAGTATTGGTGAAATGCCAAAAAATAATCTACTGCATCTGTCAGTTGACTTGTATAAAATACACAAACTACACTTGTGTGAGTGCTTCTTGAGTGGATTCTGACTTCAAATCCAGAAGAGAAATTCTCTCCTCAGAATCACCAGAAGAGTATTTTTTGTGCCAATGGAACGGTTTCAGAAGTGATTTTTTCGATTCCGGACTCTCCCGGACGCTTCTTTTTGCCCAATGGAAAACGACATAAAATTCTTTGCTCTCTGTTGTTTGAAGTATGTCAATCCTATGCAAATTTTATTTTCTCCGCTTAAGTCAACCAAATTAAAAAAAAGCAAAAGACTTCAAATTTAAACAGAAACTGCTTACCCACCTAATCTAACCCTTTCCCTTTTTCGAAATTCATGGCCGTTGCCTATTTTTGACAAATGGAAAATATTTCGGGTGAATTTTGTTCACGATAGACCTGTTTATCAATTTAGGCGAACCGTCAGAAGTTTCGATACAACAATTTAAAAATGTAGCTAATCTTTTGTCTTTCTCACGCTTTCGCGCGACAACTAGTACATTACCAACAGTAAACACCCAGTAACTATCACTGATCGCCACAAATTACTTCCCATCAATGAGTAAACTTGACAAACAAACAGTTTTTTTTTTCAAACACCACTTCCTTATTTATTTATTCATACTTCAGGATGCCAATGGGTTTGGCACAAAAAAAAAAAAACAACAACTGATACTCATCTGACAGACAACATTTAATACGCCTCTATCCTTTAGCAAGCTTCCGCTTGTCGGTTTATTACAAATAAAAGGAGACAACCAGAAGAAAAAAAAAAAAACACTTCATCTAGGCTGGCAACTGACTGAAAGGCTACAAGGATGAGCACGAAGCCAACGAGACAAAATAAAAAGGATACGCAAAGAGCTGGGTATATATCTATAATCCAGTTAGTTGGCGAGGAAAACCATTTAACAGAATCTCCGTTACTCTACAATACTCGTTTATTTTGTAAGCGCCCAAGAAAAACTAACACCACATATTCAAGGACTTTCTGTGCTCGTCTCTTTTTTCCAAGAGATACGACAATGGGGGCAAAAAAAAAAAAAAAAAAACAAGCCCCAACCCGAAGGAAAACGAAAGAAGAACTTGACATGGTTGTTAAGTATGTAGGTCATAAAGTACGTGCAAGATTATTCTCAGGGATTGGATGTATTCTGGTTCTATTTGGCTGGAAAAAAAGTACAAGAACAAGAACAAGAACTCTCAAACACCGAACACACACAGAGCAGTGGTGCGAAGAGAACTTTAAGCAAACGGCTCAACGTTCAACTCAAAGATGAGCTTTTGTTGGCCTGTTTTGGCGGTGGAGGCGGGGAATGTAAATATTCTAGTTTTGTTTGTTTTTTTTTTCTTCCTTCGACTTTGCCGTCTTAAATGAATGTAATCGTTTGAACTTGTAGTATTTCGGGTGAATAGTCTTGGCGAAGGCGGATTGTCGTTGAAAATTTGCAGATATTTATTTTTTTGTTACGAGATAAAAATCTGTTTCACGAGCTTATAACAATGAGATGAATATTTTTAGATGGGGAATTTCGTCTGCCTTGGACTTTATGAGGGGACCGACGATAAATGGAAATATTTTATGAATGAGGGAGGTTTTGCAAATTTAGCACTTGGGGTTGCGTTGATGATCCATCAAATCGTTGGGCTTTTTTTTCTTACTCCCCATATCGATTGGGGAGAGGGTCTGTTTTGTAGTTACCATATTTTTGTTTTTTTATTCAAAGCAATTCAAAGTATTGAAAGCACTTTGTCATAATTTTTGGGATAGAGACCAGTTGTGCCTCGTCGTAAGGTATTGCCTGATAATTTGAACAGTTTTTTTTTGCACATGTGATCAATAACAAATAAATGCACGACTGGGTCGAACAAAACTTTCTCGTCCATTTCGTAAGTTTAATTACTCGAGAACGCGGACGATATTGACATACTTAGTAGAACGTTACGTGATGTCAATGACGTTTTTGTGAGTATTGAGACTGAGGCGGAAAAGATGCACAAGACGAAGGACATATATGATGTCAAAGAAAAAGGCCACCCAACACCGAAATCTCGGATATCTATCTATCTATCTTCTATAACCGATTTGAATGATTTTTGTTTTGTTTTGAAAAAAGAAAAGTCGGAAAATTCTCAACAGGTGGCGTTGTAGGCACCCATTTCGTTTTTCATGGGGAAATGCACTTTGAAAAAAATATAACTAGATAGAAATCGAAAAAAAAATATTTAAAAAGCAATTGTTGTTGTCAATTATTTTAATTATTTTCCAAGCAAATTGTTGTCAATTTTTTTATTTTTTTTTTTTAAATATAGGTACCAAATAAGTTTGTTTATGTTTACTATGTTACATTAAGTAACTTTTTGAAATCGAGTAGATACTTTGATTTGTTTGATGGTGTTTGAAACCATCATTATTGTTTGTCAAGTATTTTCAAGATCCTTACATTAGTCCAAACTTCAAATGAAAGCAGAAATACACAGTGCGCGAATAAAGTGCGCAGTTGGGTATGATAAATTATGTCACCTAATTGTCCAATACACGAATTACAAAGAGAACAACAATAAAATACTGAAGCATTAGCCGAAGCAGTTCGTAAAAATGTTCCGCAATTGAATCGACAACAAATGGTATACAACAAATGCGTATGAACCTTTGATGGAAGCTGTGAGCAAAAGAACTGGTTGCATTTACTTTCTGAGTGCTCCCGGAGGTACTGCCAAAACGTTCTTAATTTCATCGGTTTCGGAACGGATTTGATCGCAGCATGAGTTCCGCATTGATATTGCGACTGAGCATACAAATCAACCAGACACCATCTTGAAAAATCGAAAAAAATCTGAGGATTTTACAATGATGCAAATTGATCGTTTGGGTCGAATGCACTATGGCCCACAAAAGGTCAATGGTGGCGGTGGACAGGACGTTAAAAGATCTTCGTGACAATCAAAACATGGTTGTATTATCCGGTGATATTCGCACGATCAACTGCAGCTGACGAACTAAATGCGTGCTTGAAAACATCAAATTTGTGGCGGCATGTCAAGAAACTCCGATTGACGAGATCAAACTGCAGATGTGTTTTTGAAGCAATTGTTGGGCATTGGTAATGGAAAGATTGCAGTTGATATCTCGACCGGAATTAACACATTGCCCACTGATTTCTGCCATATGACCGATTCTAAGGAAGAGCTCATTCGACGTGTTTTTCCGGGCATACCGCAGAACTTCAGAAACAATAGTTGGCTGGGCGAATGAGCCATATTGGCGGCGAAAAACAGAGATGTCCATGGTCTTACCTCCACTATTAAAAATTTCATTCCGGGACAGTTGTTTTCCTTCAAATCGGTTGACACAGTTATCAACCAGTTGAAATTGTTCGGATCACCACCTCACAATTTGCAATTAAAAATAGGCTCAGTAATCATTAAGTTACGTAACATTGATCAACCTCGAATGTGCAATGGAGACTGGATGTGAAAAAGCTTATGAGCAACGTCATCGAGGCTTCAAATAGATCAAGGTTAGGTGGATATATATTTGTTTTATTTATTAAAACAAACAAAAAACATCAATTCCAACAAATTCACGATCGTTAAAAAAATAACAGAAGGTTCAGAGTTAATTGAGTTCGGGTACAATAATATATTTAAGGTCGTGTTGACATTAGAAAAATGCAAAAAAATAGTATTAGTGTTGAAAAATGTATTTTTTTCCGTAAACGGAGGAATCGCAAAAAGAGGACAAATTTCATATTTATTTAAAAAGATACCGGACATTTTTTTTTAGATAAAAAGAGAGCATGTCCTGTTAAAAGAGGACGTCTGGTCAGCCTGCTCATGGTTGATTCGAGTTGAAATTTCTTCGATTAATTTTCGGTCCCATCTGCATAGAAGGTGAATGGGGGAGGAGATACAACGACGAGCTGTACGGCCTGTATAGCTACATTGACTTAGCCAAAAGAGTGAAGGCCAATCGACTGAGGTGGCTGGGTCATGTAGAACGAAATGGACACCAATGCTCTTTGAAGCCACACACAGCCGAGGAAGGGCGCAGTAGAGGAAGACCGCGACTCAGGTGGCGCACGCCAGTGGAAGGGGACCTTAACCAACTTAGCGTGCGAAAATGGAGACAGCTGGCTAGAGATCGAGCTGGCTCTAGGCTCTTGTTGCTTGAGGCCCCATCCACCTTAAGAAACTAAGTCAGATATAACGATATAGCCGATAGCCGATGACAAGTCCACAATATGTAGAACTTAAGTAGCAGATATGGCTGCAACCTAACCTGAAGATGTGGCCTTCGATGCTAAATTGGCGGATTCATGGTGCCGCACTATATTGGGCAACTTTTTTCTACAGTCTGTCCTCGAAGTAGCTTAGTTATGGCCAAGCCAGCTCTGTGAAGTAATTTTGAAGGCTGAATCTTATTTTTCACCGTCCGTCAAATTTTTCCGTGAACTCACAATAAAAGGTAAAGGCTTCAAATTGCCTTACCCATCAGTCTTGAGATTCAGTTTTATACCGCTTTTACAATGGAGCCCCAGTCACTCTTTTAACTATCCCCAACCTTGCTCCTTAAAGACTGCAGGGCTACTCACAAGTCAAATTGCAGCTGTAGTAATTTTTTAAAGATTCTGATTTTCAAAGTGGCAACCCTTTTCCAGTCACTCTTTTGACCTTGCTCCATAAAGACTGCAGGGCTACTCTTTAGTCAACTTTTAGCTGATCAACTTGCAGCTGTAATTTTTTTTTAAAGTTTCTGTTTTTCAAAGTGTCAACCCTTTTCCCAGTGACAGCCAAAGTGACTTATGACAGCTGGTTTATGGTCATTTTCTCTTGCCATTTCATCGTCAGCAGACTTCTGATACTCCTCTCTATCTCTATATCACCATCTCTAGATGCAAATTCGACAATACTGACAAAATATTGGCATAAAAATGGCAGCACTGCCAAGAAGTCACCACTACATTGCCACACCCGTTGTGTTAGGTTTCACGCCACAACGAAACCCCACGCCTGACGAACGACAATGCTTTAAAATGATGGAAACTCCGTCTTACTTAAAAAGTTGCGTGGCAAAGCTTGTTCCTAATAACATTACAAGCATCCTCTCCTTAACTGCTTTTAATTCCTGAATCCATGCATTAATGGCAGCAATTTTGCCACGCACATAAACATGCTCCAACAATATACTTTGACAGCTCTAACCAACTCTCGCGCGTTGTACAAGTTTCTAAACTTCTAGCTGAATGATTAAACCCACATGACTGCTACATGTGTCGCACTTCTCCACTTCGGTGCACTTTGTCCATAAAAGGAGCAACAGAAAATAATTTGTAACAAGGAGAGCATGCGGAAAATCCTGGTTTAAATTACTTTATCAACAAATTAAACTTTAGGTAGTTGCCTACGCTCCTTACGCCCTTAATGACTCTGCAGGATCGTCGTCAGTATCTGGAAAATCCTCCACATAATCCACGCGCCGCACACCACAACGAAAATGAATTAATAAAGCCAACCAATCTAGTACATAATTTGAGTTTTAATCTTCTTTCGGAAGTAAAAGCAGTACCATATATATATAGTCGTATGTAATCGTGTAGAGCAACCGTTTGGCAGCGCATAGTTTGGCTTTTACAGGGCCATTACCGCATCCGGTACATAGCAACACACATGTTGAATGTGCGCCACTTAAGAAGCAGCACACCCTCAACTCAAGGGGATGCGTTTAAAAGCACTATCTACATGCAGATGTACAGACTACAGACTACAGACCCACAGGCAGACATGTTCCGTTCGTTTATCCTGTCGGGAGGTACACAACCAAATTGACAGCAACCTGTCATCGTGCACAGCTGGAGGAGCTGACTCAGCCTCACATACATCCACTCGCAGTGTGAAGACGATCCACATCCTCAACCATATCCAGAAGCAGAAGAAGAAGATACATTTGTGATACCGAAAACAATCCATAAAACGGTAAATACTTTGGAGAATTTATCGGAGCTCTGTTCGCTTTTGATTCGGTTGTGTGTGAGGTTCATGTTGCGATGCGATGAGTGCTGCTAAGGGCATAAATCCACAAATGCATTTGCAATATCTTACACCACAGTTAGTGTGACAAGGATTCACACACAAACGTCAAGATGAAGTCCCTTTCCCAAGGAGTAGCTACTCCAAATTGATTATGAGCATTGAAGCACAATTTATTGTACGGATGCCTCGTCATTTTGTGTCGCATGTGGCTACGAAAGGACAATTAAAATGTCCACAACCTGAGGCAGGAAATCGACTTTGAGCGATATATTCGAATTTAGTTCACCTGGCAGGACTTGTTTGCAGGAAACTCCAATTTACTGTCAACACGAATTGGTTCCAATTAATTGAAATAACTCTGATTAATTTTGAGACTCATTCAATATCCTTGTGCGTTTTCCTGGGAAATTCTACCACCAATTGCACCAGAGGTGGTAATACTTGCAATCCATCTAAATATGGTCGACAGGAGAATGTAATTATTTAGAGCAAGGTATATGCTATTTCCTTGTCCTGCGGTTATAGTTAAAGTTGCGACAACGAGCTGCATTTATGTAGAACTGGTTTTGGTAATGGTTTGGGGATGCGTTTGAATGCCGGTGTTCATAAAATATAATCTACATCTTGAACGGAAAAGGTGCAGTGAGTGCCCTTACATGTTGTTGCATTGCGTAAAATCTGTTACATCGCTTTGGGCAAGGTTTGCCGGGCAAGTGGCTTATGGAATGCAATCTGCATCCCAATAAGGATGCAGGCTGCAGGGAATCTGTAATTGGTGAGGAGGGTGACATATGATTGCATTATGTGCCTCAATGGAAATGGCACGAGAGACAATCAGGGCTGTTGTAGATTGTCCTGGAATTTTAACACTTTGCAGAGTATAGGTGCAAATAATGCTGCAGAGTTTTAGGAGCAGTAAGGAGATGGAAAGGGTGATTTTTGAAATGGAATAAAACAGGCACTCTAAGTGGTCAATCGTTTCGAGCTAACCGGCGTAGACTAGCGACTTCACATATCCCCACAGCAAATAGTCAAGCGGTGTTAAATCGTACGATCTTAGAGGTCAGGATCAGGGTACGCAACGTGAAACTATGCGGTTGCCAAACCTTTCCTTCAATAAATCAATTTTGGCACGAGCTGTGTTACATGTTGCGCCGTCTTGTTGAAACCACAGCTCCTGCACATCATGGTTGTTCAATTGATGACTGTAACGTTCTGGCCAGCATCGTTTTTAAAGAAGTACGGACCAATTATTCCCCCAACCTATAAAGCACACTAAACAGTCAGTTTTTGTGGATGTAACGGTGTCTCAACATATACTTGAGGATTCATCATCACTCCAAATACGGGCAGTATTGTTTGTTGACGTAGCCATTCACTCAAAAGTAATCTTCATCGCAAAACAAAATTCGCTCGCGATACGTATTTCGAAACAAGAGACTTAATTTTCTAAATAAATTTACACAATTTGGAAGCGTTGTTCAGGCGTCTGTCTATTCATATGTTGAAATGTCAATCCAAACTAAAAATAAATCACTTGACAGCTGACAAAATGGCCGCCAGTTAAAATAGTGTTTCCAACTCAAAGTTCTATACAAGATATTATTTTCGTACAAAATTTCGAACTCAAGATGTTGTAATCAATTCTGACGATTACGATGATATAGCAACTCAAAAAAAAGGGTCGCAAAATTCTGTCCTGTCTGTCCGTCTTTCCCCAGGCCAACAGCCTAAACGGCTACCCGGATTTCGTTCAGCCTTCGGATTTGGAGTTTGTGAGAAAGGTAACCTCAACATTAATGGTACTTTCCATATAAAATTGTTGTACCACTTTGATTTGATCGAAAGCAGCTCTAACGATTTCAACCAAAATTGATATTTAAGCTTAAGTAGGTGAGGTTACCATGAGTGCATAATACCCAGTTTTTGGCTAAAAATTCGAATAACGGTTCTTTCGAAATTTCAACATATACCTATCTCGAAAACGGTCCATACCTACGATTATAACAAAAATTCATTTTTAAGGTAATGTGGTCATTTATAACTTAAAGCAAACTCAGTTTTTCTCAATATTATTGTACAATGGATTTTTGAAAATAGTATTTTTTTTATGTTTAGTTTTATTTAATTTACCTGAAAACCTGAACGATTTTCACCAAAATGCAAACTGAGAGTCAAATTGAGGTTTTCAAAATTGTTGTGTCCTTAAGTTTCAAATCAAAGCAACGATAACGCTAATTTTAAAAACGAAGTAATGCTTACATAACTAAGAATGACTTTTAATCGGTTTTCAACTAAATAGTTAAGCAATAGTATTTTTCAAACTAAACTTTGCAGTATTTGGTACTGTTTTGTCTGACAAATTTTACGAAAACCACTCTAACGATTTTGATCAAAATACATATTTAGGATAACAAAATAGCACTAATTAAGATCCCATTCTTAGTTTTTCACTAAAAAATCTAATAAACAAGTTTTGTAATTATTTATAAAATAAATACTACACAAAGCCGATCTGTGTTCATATATAATTTCAAAACTCAATACCACACTTCCATTAAAAATACAACAACAGCGACGCACAACTTATTTTTAACAAATATTACTCACTTTTTTTCAACCACTTGGAGCCTTTCACAATCAGAACTCCCACTTCATTTGCACCCCTATACACACGTCCATCGGCATATTCGGTTTATAACTGCTTAAGAAAATTCAAAAACAAATCTCTAAAATCTATGTAAAGATATCGGTCTAATACGAACCCTGCTTCCAATTAAAGACACCTTAAACCAGCGCTACTAATATATTCCAGTCAAAAACAAAATCATGCCCCAACACATCAAAAAATAGAAGCTCCTGCTATACGCTTGTCCTCGAACTCAAAAATCTCGAAGGTGTAAGAGGTTGGAACTTATAAAATAGTACAGAAGGCGCCTTTAACTCTCTAACCAAGACTAGCTTCTATCTATTGGTCTGTTACTGAGAGCTTCAACTTTTTAAAACTCACATTGTTATTTGATGTGTACTGCCACTTCAGATGAATAAAACCAAAAGGTGAATTTTATTTAAAAAATATTACTCTTTCTATATTTTTTGAACCATTTCTTTTTTCCAGCATTGCTTCTCAGAATTCAACCAACCCACCTAATAAAATAAGAAAACCACCAATTAAACTTGTGATCAACTTGTTAGAAAAGGTTGTTCTTTTTTTTTATGAGCAGAATCCTTAGTTTTCCCCTAAATTCGAAAAAAAGTTCCCCTTTTTCCCCTAAGTAAGAAGAGAACTGTTAAAAATTCAGATTTTTTAATTTTGCTTTACTTTAATTTTAGAAAATATAATTTTAAAAACACAAGTCCTTAAAGTTAAATATAATGCATTTAATTTTTGTACATGTACGCAGACATTCGATGTGCTGTTTTCTGTCATATTTAGTATAAAAATTTAATTTTCAGTTAACTTTAAAATTAGTTTGTAATGAGAAAAAGTTTAATATGACTTTTAAATAATTTAACTTTCACAGACATTCTGCATTTGTTCCACTTTTTTAAGCTTGTCCCTTGTTTTTCTTTTTCTTTCTTTTTCGTTAAAAAAGCGTCGAAATTGGCGCCCCTCAATCTGGGATCACTGCACAAGATAGCATCCTTCAATTATAACTTCAAACCACACACACCATCCATCCTCTGTCAACTGTCACCGTAGTCATGTAAATGACATTGGAACATTATCTGGCGTCTTTTTTTGTGCTGCAGCAAAAATAATTTCCACCGGAACGACATTAGTGTCAATAAATTTCCCACTCAATTTGCTATATGCATACGACCCAGAATTCGGGGTACACATACATCCCTGTCTCTGGCAAGCACAACACCCGTAAAAAATATGGGCAAACTGTCGAACAAGCATAAAAAATCCCAGAGACATGCCGATAATCTGAGCTTCTCCCTCTCGCTTTTGGTTTCTGCATTTGAAGGATATTTATCAATTTCCGGATTTCAGCAAATTTTGCGAAGAAATAGAAAAAGAAAATATTTTTATAGATTTTGGCCCCTTGCCCGCATGCATCAGAAAAATAAAGCCCACCGAACGCATTAGCCTATATTTCAGGTCAACACATAAAAGGATGTTTGTTTAGGTGAAGAAGATGTTGTTTTTCTTTCGAATGAAGGCAAAACAAGAAAACTGCTCCCAGCTGTTGTTCTTTGCTCTCTGGGTCTGGGTCTGGGCTTGGATTTGGGTTTAGGCTTGTTTCTGGTTATGGTGCTGGGCGTGTGGGCGGCAGGAGATGTATCAAAATGTTTTTATTTCATAAAATGGATTATGTGCGGCAAGTTCGCATCACTTCACCATACACTATCTCTACTAAGTCCTTGTCGTATTAAAATTTATTATCCTTGTTTCTCGAGCAAATTTCCATACACTGAACTCATGCGAAAGATTAAACATTTTACACGCAGAGCGAGTGACAGAGACAGAGAGCGTCGTCTCCTCGTTGTCTGGCGGGGCACTTGTTCGCAAATCCCCTTGTAATACCTATACAAGCGGACAGTCCGGCACGATGGCGAGTGAACTCGATATGGACAATTGTGAGACGATGAGGATGACAGCGAGCATGAATCGTCACATGTGCACATAAGGGACATGCAATTCCATCGACCGTTAGTTGAGTGCTTTTGAATTTTTTTTTTTTTTGCCGTCCCCTTCCTCCTCTGTGTATACAGAACATTGTGTGTCCTGGAGGTGTAGTCAGTAATATGCTTCACAGTCGAAGTCCATTTTTGTATGGAGATAGAAAAGGAACTAAAGCACCTTTGGACAGAGGGTGGTTCCCTTGGTCCTGTGACCAGAGAGAAGTACAAAAAAAAAAAAAATGTAAAACAATTCCTTCACACTTTGTAGATGGAATTTGTGGAAGCTTGTGTTATGCTTTCATCGGAAGGTAGTTTAATAGTTCCTCGAGGACATGTGCGATGTAATCCCAGGGGGGAGGGGATGAACTATTGGTTTTTCATGAATATACCCTGGTATGGTAACGAGAGATCCCCTCAACTGAGGCGTGTGGTCGTTTTTACGCTACAAAGCTGGGATATATCCTGGAATTGAATAATGGAACGTGATTACCCCAAGGAGGGTATTAGTGTTGGTGTAAGCCGCAGACCATCATGGAATTAGAACGGTCGGTGGTTTTAATACAAAATCCTCATGGTTGTGGGACTAAACTTGTATTCTTGGTTCGTGTGATTATTCTTGCGCATGTAACGCGGTGGGTTGTATATTTAAAAAAATACCAAAATTAACAAGTAGGATTATAACCTTAAAGTTGTTTTAAAAAATTAAGAAAACGAATTCAAGTCCGAGATTTTAAGGTTGTTTTGAAGGTATCACCACTCTGTGTTAAGGACGTCAGTCCTTTCAAGGATCTGGGCAGTAACAAAAAGCCCGACAAGACCTTTTGAATATTTTTGCACGACCAATAAGTCAGAGCGATGCAGGTGTGCACCATCGGGAGCTCCCAGCTCGGAAGTCATAAAGGCGAAATGGAGGGAGGTGAACATAAAATCCTTCCGAGCCCTGAAGCTTCTTCCCAACCAATAAGCTTCTGAAGACAGATCTATGGAGACATGCGGCCAGGTTGGTAAGAACCATAAAAGAGCAGTGGACTAAAATGCTCTAATTCTAATATGTAGATATCGTCGGATATAGTGTCCTTTCTGAATGTCGGACAGTACTCAGAAAAATCCTGCATTGGGTAGTCAGCTCTAAAAAGAAGTTATGTTTGGGCGCTTTCGCTAAGTTGTCATTGCAGGTGACGATAGCCGTTCTAAGACAGTTTTGTTTGACCCATTAATTGCTGAATATTACTATTTCCCGCCGGGTGTCAAGTCTGCCACTTTCGAGTCCCGCTTGCCACAGTACCAGGGCTGATTTCAAGTGGATGGACCTCGAAGGAAGAACAATGACATTTAACCACTTAGATATTATTACCGAGAATGAAGCTACCATTTGGACACTGGTTTGACATTGGAATATAGTAAAATATAAGGGTAGGCTATACCGAGCTTAATAAGCCAAAAATGGCCAACTCCCAGATGCAAGACGGACGATGAAGACGACGCGACGGTTCCTTAGCGGGCCAACGACGGCGTGGCTCCTGCAGAGGGAGGAAATAACAAGCGGAACGGTAAGTAGGCCAGCGAAGAGTGCTGACACTCCGTGTGACCGCTGGAGAGTTCTGAAAAGTCGGAAAAAAACCTTATCGGAATCCTCTTTTGAGATCGAAAACTTCTGTGAGGTCGGTACCAATCTTGATGGAGCAGAGAGAGTTTTCCATCGTCATTATGCACAGACGGACTAGGTTTGTGGTGATGCCAAAACCAGACATAGCTTTGTATAGTCCGTCTCTATTATCGCTATCGTACGCGGCCTTAAAATCAATTAAAAGGTGGTGAGTATCGATCTGAAATTCTTGCATCCAGGATCTGCGCAATGTGGATATTTGGTCGAGAGTGGACTTTCCGGGCCTGAAACCGCTCTGATAGGGGCCAATCAGGTTGTTGACGAAGGGTCTCAGGCGTTCACACAACACGGCAGATAAGATCTTGTAGGCGATCTTGAGAAGATTAGTTCCTCTAAAGTTGGCGCAATTATGAGGGTCTCCTTTCTTGTGGATCGGGCAAACAATGCTGAGGTTCCATTCATCAGGCCTACTTTCTTCTGACCAGATCTTTAAGGTGCACTTTACCAGCTCCTCTCCAGCTGCTTAGAATAGCTCGGCGGGAAGGCCATCAGGGCCAGCAGCCTTGTTGTTTTTAAGCTTGGATATTGCTATCCTTACTTCATTTAGGTCAGGTGGACGGGATTGTTGGCCATCATCGTCGAGGTTCAATGGTTCATTCTGCCTGACAGCGGGATTATGGACGTCTTCGCCGTTAAGCAGTCTGCAGAAGTGGTCCTTCAAAATCCTTGTCACTCGGTTTAAAGCTTTGAGTTGTTGAAATTGATAAACCTTCAGTGAACTTTTGTAGGCCATTGGACCTATGCAAACTATTAAAAGATCGATGAGAAGCTGTTGGAGTTCCGACAACTCTGTCAGTGAATTTGGAGTACCACAGCTTGTTCAACATTTTTCTTCTTTCCATTCATGGAATTTTAATGCACCTCTTAAAAGTAAGAACGTCCAAGGTCCAAAAGCGACCTCCCAGTTCCCTTCTTCTCCTGCTTCTTCCCCCTGTGTCACCGGGATCAGTTGCACAGCTTCGTTAAATAAATATTTTATTCCACGAGAGAACACCGTCTCCGCCTCATCCCTATTTAATCCCACAACCCTCCTCGGCAATCCAACTCAAGATACACCATCCAACTACTCGATTTGTCATTTAAATCATGTCAAAGGACCTTTTGCATACACAATACCTACTCTAAATCGATTTCGAATTGCTAAACTTTTTTTTTTCTGCATCTACACGCACCCACCCTCCTGGAAGTGTAAGCACCCTCAGCCACGTACAAATAAAATAAATAAACCCGAAAAGACTTAAAAAAAAAAAGAAACAACAAGATGAGATGGAACATTCCACCTACGGACGACAGATAGAACAAGGAAAAATATCACCTCACCTCACCGGCACTGAAAGTCACTTAAATGTTATCCACTACATAGCAGCGCGCGAGGGATGTAAAACACTGCCTACGTGACTTTCTTCCGCCATTAGGGTTTTTTTTCTCCCACCAATTTCCTTTTCTATTTTATTTAAGGTCCATTACGGCTGTATGGGACATTTTAATCGTGCAATTTCACGAAAAATGCCTGCGTTGCTCCTCGAAAGGCGTCGCTCCTTCGTCATCGTTTGATTTGAAAAACATTGAGAATTGAAGTCCCAAAAGCAGGATATCCACCAACGATAAGCCCGACCGAATAAAATAGAAAATTAAATCACAATCATAACGCATATTGCCGATTTATTGTATGTGTGTGAGAGTGTGTGGGTTGTACTGATGAAAAATTCGAAAATTTCTCTGTGCGCCCTCGAATTTCTATAAAGCTTGACATACGGGAACAATCTCCTTGCAGTTAGAGAAAGGAAAACGAACGAGAATATCATAGAATTCCAGTTAATAGAGTAAGGCAAAGACATTGACAGCGGAGGAAGTGGATGTAGGTGCGGAGGGGGGATTTATTTTTTCTCTCTCTTCTTTTTTAAGTAAGGAAAAAGGAACTGCTTGTGACAGGACAGATAAGGGTGATGCCGTTCCGAGTCGGAAGAAGAAAGGGACAAGGAAGGCAAAGAAAAAAAAAAAAAAGAATAATACCTACGCCAAATAGGTTTTGGCCAAAAATCAAGAGAAGAGAAAAGGATAAGGATGTGCCCTCCTTCGAACATCCGCATTATGATTAAAAGAAAAAGAAAAGAACAAAAAAACCGAAACTTGACAAAATTGCGAATATATCTCTCCGGAAGGTCCGACCTTGTTATTTGCGATAAGAAATCTCTACTTACGTTGAATTTGGTTGAATTTGATCCTGTTCCTGTGATGCGCAACGATGATTTCTAATGCGAAAGCAGTAGAGCAACAGCAAAGAGAGTATAGGTATTTATAATGGGAAAGTGGTTTCGAGGCGGCAAGCCATGAGAAATTAAATTAACTTGAAATCTTATGAACGAAATTTACTGGCGAGGAGTGGGAAGTGGGGAGCATACCTTTGGGCTTGTGAATGAAATGAAAATTTTACCAAGGGGAATCTGTTTTAAGTGTTAGCTTTATGATTTTGAGCGGGCTCTCGAGGTAGGAAAAGGTCAGGGTCGGCATTCTGTAAGGCAAAACGTTCAAACCTTTCCGTATGCATGAACGAATTTCTTCTGGAACTCAATCGTGGACATGAAAACGTTTCAACGCACTTCCCAGAATTTGATCCCAGAACTCGTCAATAAGGTTTTGAGCTTACAAGTCAACTTTAAACAGCAAGAAAAGACATCAGGACAGCTTCAGTTGTTTCCATTTTAAGGACCAAAAACTATTCTTTTAACTAGTGGACAAAGAAGTAGTTATAGTTCACTTTGACCCTTGCTATAGGAGGGGCATTTCATAAAAGACGAAGCAAGGCACTCGTTGACCTTGTCGAATATTATAAAAAGTCGGTGCAGCATTATGACCATAGACCTTTCTTTTCGGAGAAGAATGGGAGGGACCTCCGATTTCTAGTGAGAAGTTGAATCCAAATGGCTGAATTAAGAAGCTCTCTTGGAGAGTTAAAGCTTGTGAGAGGTTCGCGAGAGATGGCGCAATGGAAAACTCCTTGATGCGTTTGGATTTACCGGGGGTACAACCTGGTGCTCTTCGCTCTGTAATCCATCACAATAAACACTGACCCTCCGCGTTCACTTATCAAATATTAGATCACTAAGAGTTACAATTACTTCGCTTTGTTTTTGGGCTTTTAGAAATGACCCCCCTAGGAGGGGGTTCAATGGAAATTAGGACCCATAAGTTCTACGTAAATTGCTTAGAAGTATACAAAGACAGAAAGAAAGATAACATGTGATGTCGACTGCAGAAAATAATTGGAATTTTGTTTGATGTCATCGACAAATTAAAAAAAAAAAAAATTAAGTAAACGTCTTTGGTGAAAGGCCAAATTAGATGAAAATAAATAACAAAGTTAGTAGGGATCTTCTCTGCAAGTCATCCAAATTAGTTTTTATGTACAATCACATTTTTTAACTATTTAGACTCAGCTAAAGAAAGTGCACGACGGAAGATGCGTCTACAGTCTAAGTGCATTTCGACTGCCGGAAGTAGCGAAACCAACGAAGATTTTAAGATCGGTTTTGACCTCCAATCTGATTTTTGAGCGACTACCACGAGCTTTTATTGTGGGGATCTTTTATTGCCATAAATTTTAAATCTATATAGTAAAAGACAAATCTTTCTATTCTTTTCTTTATTGGTTTATTGTTTTCTTGATAAATTTCTAATCCAATCGGTTATGAAGTCTTTTCCAGAATGAGCCTTTTCTTTCTTTTCTTCAAGTCATCCTTTTTTTATTATCGTATGTGATTCAAATGTTTTTCTTTCGTCCAGTGTTTTTTTTTTGTACAGTAGATAGCTTACAATAGTAACAAAATTGCCACCCAGTTACCTGTCTAAATAAAGGGGTGATATTTAAATTGGTGGTGAAAGGGTGGTTAATACTTTCCAACAATCGAAATATTCGTGCGATACAGTCATGCTCTTTATTCATTTTAGTCGACTTCATTGGGGAAGCCGTGTCCCAAAAAGACGTTGCAAATAAGGAGTACAATTTTTTTCTTTTAAATAGGTTGGTGATTTCAATTCGGTGCCGTCATAATTAACCCATATCTAAACCAAATACACGTTTTCCATATATCTATTCTGTTAAGCAACTAACGGCCAACTTAAGAACTCCAATTTCCCTTAAGCCCCTTTTCAGGGGGTCCATCTAGGAAACGCCAAAAACAAACAAAATTGTTGTAACTCAAGTTTAAAAAGCAGATACAGTTAATGGTTCAATGGTTAGGTTACTAGACTAGACTGAGCAAGCGGTTTCAGGTCTCCCCCTAGGAATATAAGAAAGGACTTTTTTTACTACGCGAACTTTTGACAAGCATTCGAGAGTCCGTCTTAATTCAGCATTTCGTCATGTGGACCAGCAGCGCCAACTAATGTTGTTTCTTTTTGCAATCTATTAACAGAAAAGCGTGCCCTTAGTCTTGCTTCCTTCTGACCAAATGGCTTCTTTCTCTACCTTTTCTTACCTTTCAACGGTCCTCAATTCCTCATAAAAATATTTTTAATCAATTGCTTAGGAGAATGGAAAGTGTAGACTTCCGAGCATAGCATCTACAGGGGATACAGAAACTTGTCGCTGTCAGAAACCTGTCAATTCGAAATCGAGCTTAACATACCGTGCCGTCCCGTTCTACGTACGAGGAGTTGTTACGTGAAAGAGAATAAGAAGCCAAGTCAACTTCCATCAACCAGAGAGTGAATTTCATTTTTAAGTTGCTGACAGAAGAGCATTTATCAAAATTAAAAAGAGCATCGGGGAGAAAGGGCAGCCTTGTGGGACTCCATTCATATGGTGAGTTTACGACTGAAAACCTTTCAAAACAACTCGCGGTCAGAGAGGTAGTCTCTTACCCATTGAATGACAGACCCAATAAGTGTGTAGGTACTTTTGACAAATGAACCTGATGGCAAGCTCCGTCAAATGCCTTTGAAATATCAAACACCTTCGAGTGATGATGATTAGAAATATTCGTTTGACTTTTTGGTGAGATAAGCCATCAAATCGCCAGCGGACTTCTGCGGTACTAAAGATCTTTCATAATCTGACGATTTATTAGTCCTTACATGAGCCTAGAAAGAATAGACGTACGTTCAATGAGTCGATGAAGAAAATTCGCCTTTTTAAGAATCATGCTGAACAAATGCTGTCTTCAAGAAGATTTTTAGAATAATAGGAAAAATGGAAAATCTTACGCGATGGTCTAACCAGAACAATCTGGACCAGGCAATTTTTGTTTTATGTCCACATCATGAAGTAGGAACCCTTGCGATTGTCCGAGCGAAAAAGGAACTCTAGAATCCTCTGGAAAGCCCATCTATCTATTGCTGCATGGTGGGTTTTCCAGAGAACTTTTAGTATCGATGGTTTGAGTCTTCATTAAATCGAATTCCTCAATTTGTTTTGTGTCTAAGTCGTTTTAAAAGGATCAGAAAATGAAAAACATCAACGGCGTCAACTCATTTTTCCACTGCCTCGGTAACTCAGCACCCAGTATGACACCCGCAGGCATGGCACTTCCGCGTCCTAAATTTGTTTAACGCGAAACAGCCGTCAAAGAGTAGCGATATGCGACATGTGATATCCCCAAATACATTTGCACAGCCTCGCGCTCTCCCTGCAAATTATTCTTCTTAAAATTAGCAAAATTCCCAAAATTTTATATCCTTTAAGACGTGCTTATACCAATTTGGCAAGCAGCACACTCATTTAAATCCCTCTCATGCCAATTAGGGTCCACCCACGCTCACATTAATAAATACAAAAAAAAAAACCCATTGTTCTCGAGTATATCAATTATTCTCCATACATGACATCCTGTCTTATCCCTTAAGACCGTTTTACTCGCAACATGCATAATGTTGTGTACACAGAAACAAAAAGCACACACACACAAAATGTCATTCATATTAATAAGCAAGGACTGCTGCTGCTTCCCTTTGGCGTCTAATGTTTTTGCCGACGAATGTTTTTCGTGAAATCATCTCTACCATGGAGATGATTTAAATTTAATGTAAGCGCGTACTCAAACCCCACCTGCCGGGGGTTTGGGGGTTACTCAAATTCCACACATCTATTCGCCCGTGCACAATCAAAAATAAATAAGCAAAACATGTGCCAGGACACTATAAAGCGAAACACTTTCATTAATTTTTGCTGGTTTTTATATTATTCTCCATTTGATCCTGGCTGATGTTGGCTTCTTCTTATATTTCCCCCATATATCCTGTTGGGATACAATGAAATTAAATTAAATGAAATTCCCCCTGCTTTATGCGATGTACGAGTACGAGTATAGCTGCGCGTATGTGTATTGCTAAGGAGGGAATATGTTTCCATTTCGTCCTGACCGAACAGCACAACTGATGCGAAAGATAATTAAGACATCATGCCTGTGGTGAGGAGTATCCCAGTTTTGATGAAAATATTCCGCAAAAACTTTTGCTGTCCATGTGCGGCAGGAAAAAAGGGATTTATCCATTGGATAAAAATAATCTCAATTATATTTTTCGTGTACGGTGGAGGGGAGCGCATGAGGGTGAGGGTATTATGTAGTCAACACTCGCGCTTGTACCTTTCATTGTATAATATACTTCGGGTGCCATTAACAGTATTATGGTTCTGCCCAGAGGACCAATAAATTTTGCAATTCCTTAATAATGCAGAGGGCGCAGCATCACGCCGCACAAAACGTGTATATATGCGAGGGTCCTTTCGTGCTAAACCTTCATTTTACCGCCACTGACGGTAGATTTTCTCCACTTATTTTATGAATTTAAGTACACACCAGAGGGTGGCACGTAGTTGTATTGCCGCTTGACTCTTGCGTCGGGCTATGTAATGTGCAGCGAAGAGAAAGTGCACGAGAGACAGGCAGAGGGAGGAAGAATGATGTGATGGTGAAGCCAGGTACGAGGGGACCTTCATAATAAAGTTGGGGAAGCACTTTATTGGTTTTTTCTAAGATAACGCGGAAACGTGATCTGCAGAAGGGATGCTTAGGTCGGTCATTGTATGCATGAAACTGAGCAATATACTAATCACGGTAATGATATTGTCACTAAATTATTTACTTCCTAGAGGGAGGCACATGGACCAGTTGCACTTTCCATGTAGAGAGATGTACTATTGGCTGCGTTCATAAATGTAAAAAAGCGGCAGTGTTCATTAATGTGAAAAAAAAACTGCATTACCGCAGTTGTCATCAGTGTTCATAGGTATAAGCGAAATGACAGTCAAATTGCTATCAACTCTGAATTGAATTTTGTTTTGTTGACGAGTGTCAGGAAGATGACAGGGGAAAAAACACGTAAGTAAACTAAATGAATATTGAATGGAATTATCTTCTATACATAAAAATCAATTGCTGTGCGCCTCGGCTCGACCGATTTGAATGATTTTTCTTTTGTTTTGTTGGTCTTGAATCAGGGATGGTTAGGAAAAAAGAACAGGTGGCGCCGTAGGCACAGGCACACATTTCGTTCTTCAGTTAAATTCAATTACCTTCTATAATATAAGTAGTATACTTAATTCCTTCGGTGTGAAACTCTATGACTTTACAACTCGATAACTGATGGGCCAATTTTCATGAATGCTTGTTTTGTTCGTATTCCTGTATTCCAAGTTTAGCAAGTCTTAAAAGATAGGACAGTTTTGGACCCCTATAGGTGGCACTGTTGTCGATTTGAAATGAATACCAATGAAATTTATGAATTTTCATCTACAAAAATTATACATACATATTACAATTTCTATTTAATTTGTAAATGAAATATCATATCTTTCTAGCTAAAGTTTCATTGAGATCGGTTAAGTTTCTCAAAAAAATCGAAAACAGCGCCACCTATCGGGTCACAAACTATCATATATTTCTTGCTGCATACAACCATGCTCACATACAAAGTTTCATTGAGACCGGTTGAGTTTCTCAGAAAATGGACAACAGCGCCACCTATCGGGTGTCGGTTTCTCGGTTTCGATGACGTGGTGTCGTTTTAAAAGTAACCCGAATTCATTAATTTCTTCCCATGTTCCCATCTAAAAGTGAAGTAATACCTTAAAAAAAATATATATTAAACGCCAAAGTTGTATAATTAAAATTATTAGTGAATTTAATACGGAACTCACGAGAAAAACCAGATATATATATTAAAGAGACTGATGACCATTATTTATTTATTTATTTATTTATTTATTGATTTCATCTACAATTGTTCATTACAACTAACAGATGTTGGAAAATTAAAGTAAAAGTAAAAGAATACAATTAAAAATTTTGAAACTGACTCTCGATAAAGATAAATAAAGATTTTTCTAGAAACGCTTTTGAAAGCTACAATGGCTCTCGTTAGCGGCTCGGCCGTAATTTGTTCGATGATTTTTTTACAAGAGAAGATGCCGTGTTCTCAAAGATCTCGTCGGTGCATATATTGGCATCATTGAGAGCAGAACAGGACATCTTGTATAAAAGCATAGCAAGTCTCTGACAAACATTATATCATGAATTTGACGGCGCGATTTCAAAGATTTAATGCCCAGAAATAAACACCTTGCCTTATAATTTGGAGAGAATTCCCAGTGCAATTTATAAAAAATTAATTTGGTGAGTCGACTCTGAATCTTTTCAAGGCGATCAGAATAGGTTGAGAATGCAGGATTCCAAATCACATCGGCATATTCAAGGAGGGATCGAACTAAGGCAGTGAATAGCGAAAGTAAAGTAAATGGGTCTCTGATAAGTCCCTTCCATTACGTTTTATGAAGCCAACAGTGTATTCAATATGAAATTTAAATGAGAAGGACGTATCGTGACTCCTAAATCTTTAATTGTATTTACCCTGTTTAAATTAATTGAAATAATTGTATAATTATATTCGAAAGCAGATGCACATCTATTAAAAGAGATTACACTACATTTCTTTATATTTAATTTTAAGCGATTGACGTTGCACCAATCAATTATTCTATCCAGATCAGATTGAATCAAAGCACAGCTTTCCATACCTTTAATAGATGAAAATAATTTTAGATCATCCGCATATAGTAAGCATTGGCTATATTTGATCGTTGAAACGATAACATTAATAAAGATAATGAAAAGCAGTGGACCTAAATGGCTCCCTTGCGGTACACCAGATGTACAGTTAATATTTTTCGAAAGCGATGTTTTTTGTATCTCTATAACCCAAGGTTTTGGTTTGGTGAGTAAATCAAAATAAATGGAAAATAAGCATGACGCACAGGTGTAAATAACAATTTTTAGTGAGACTTTGATCAAAGAATGTACCAGATTTACCAAGTTCAAAGTGTATTTGTGTTAATTGATTGTAAAAAGCAATTCACAAAAAATTATGCCTTTTTTCTAAAAACTATTCCTCAATAATGCTGGAGCTTGTATCATTTGTCACAAGCGTTTTTACTTTTTCGAATTTCCCCTTGTTTTATCTGTCAATTTTTGTTTATGTAGAATAGTTCACATCATCGACAACTTGAAGTTCGCCTTAGGTGAAACAACAAAATTCAGTCACAATAGCTAGCAGAAGTTGGTTTTTGTTAATTTAGAGCAAAAGTGGACTTAAGGATTGAACTTTGTTCTTTTTCTTTTCTTTTTAAGTGCCATAGTATTTAATATAACTTTTGAATAAAAAATTCGAATTGACCTAATTGCATAAACAAGCATGTGCAATTGTGCATTGTGCGTGCATGCTCGGAATTATTATTTTCATGACGAATTTGGGCGGAAAGAAGTTCGCCCGCCCAGCTAGTATATATATAAATTCGTAATCTGCAAGCTAAGCTTGTTGATGAAATAAATAAATAAATTATGTAAGTAAATAAAATCATTGATAGAGACAGCTAGGTTTCAACGAAACAGAAACCGTAGCCGACTTTCTTTGCAACTGTCCTTTCATATCTTACGGAAGCTTATTTTCGAAATCAATTCCTTAACGATCTTCGATTTAAAAAATTTGAAGCCTGATCGATGCAAGCATTAAGCTTGAATGGATCAGTATATTCTTATTCCAACTATCGAGATGCACTAAAACTAAGGCCGGCTTGCTGCATACAAAACTTGCCCCGAAAGTAGACTCTCCGGACTAGGGAGCCCTGCATAGGGAGAGATTTAAGGCAAGAGATTAGAGACAGGACTTTTTTAAAACGCTTAAGTTGCCATAGCGGGCCCCTCCACCCATAACAAGACTCTTCACCGTTGTCCAATATTCATATGTTTGGTTTCGTCCTCCTAGATCTGGTGGGTGGATTTTCGGGCTAAAAAGGTATCTCAGAAATGAGTCCCTAGCTGTAGGATGTACATGCCTGGACCTTTCTTGCAAACGGATTGAGACATATGGGGAAGTTCGGTTAACATTCAGCTCGAAATGATTGTGGCGTACGGAGAAGGAGCGACGTTCACCTGGTCAAAAAGCGGTATATACGAGGCTGAGGTGGCAAGGTAACGTCAGGTGTCCCGACAAGTCTTTGAGTTCACCCCTGATGTGCAACAAGGCAGAGGAAGACCTCACTTCAGGTGGTGGGCACAATTGGAGAACGTCCTCAGCTAGTTGGGGATTGCGCAGGAGTGTTAGTTCAGGCCTTGGTCCACCGCGGACTATAGGCCCCATATAAATTAAAGGAAGTAAATATTTAGCGCTAGATGATTAAATAAAAATCGAGTAATACATTGTTGCCTGGCAGCTTGAGGGTCAGGACTTCGCAAAAATTAATGACGTATCACCTCCGACGGATGATGGTTTATAGCGAACACCTCCACCTAGTGAGAGCTAATTCCTTTGGTAAGTTCTACCTTGCTAACGTCGTGTGGGGTATTGAGAACTCCATCAAATTCGAGATCTTGAAGACTTAAGATAGGCTCACAAGCTCCAGTTCTTGGTTTGTAACTTCAGATAAAGGTAAAAAACTAGAGCGCCCTACAGAGCCGTACATCTCGGATCCCTAAAGTCGGTTTCTACAATTTTGAAAAGTTCCTCAGCGTGGCTATATACCGTCGAATCTTTGTCGGACATTCCCAAGAAATGAGGCAGTGGATAAGAGGCTTCAAGGCTTGTACCTATATTTTTTTTTGGGGTCGAACCGTTAGCACCGGATACTGGCTAATATTTTGTTGCCGACCATCCGTTTTCAAAAAAAAACCGCAGTAAGTTTGAGGAATTTTTGGACCGTTCCTTAAGAAGCTCCCACCCAAAGATGTCAATACGAAATAAGAAAGCCGCTGACATTGCCAAGTCTGTGGGAAAAGTGTCAACAAAAATCGATACTTATGGACAGTCCGATCCAACATCTCAGAAGGTTATTACAAATGAATTGAAAATCCTTCGTAGAACAATTAATCCCACTGAGGTTTATGGTGTGTTAACCACTGTCTCGCTGAGCCCACACAACACAGTTTAGCTAAAAATGATGACAGCTTTGCCATAACAACGTTCCACAGCTGCTTACACCGTCAAATCGATTCTCAGAATGCCGACGAACTGAATTCATCCCCACCTTTCCAGTGGCCCATGATTTTTTCGAAGAACAACTAATTGTACAGCTCGCCTGTCACCAAATACTGTGCTTTTTCCGCACGCCCACTTAGCCCAGTCAACCTGTGTTTACCCTTGTCACAAGAAATAAATGAAAAAAATTTCAACTGAAGGCCATCCACGTCGGACAGCAGCTGAACCATCCATTACGTAAGCAATTTAACTGAATTATTGCACAAAAAGTTTAAACACCTGCCTGCTCGCATTACTGTCGTTTCGGCCTACAAATATGCCAGAGGTTTAAGTTTTTTTTTTTTTTTTTTAGTGGAAGCAAATTTACCATGGCAAGCCCAGCCGCCCACCGCCCCATGCCACAGCACTCAACACCAGTCACCATCAGCATAACGCAGCAAGACTACATCTCAAAATGTCAATTGCACATAAGTGGTATCATATTGCGATGCAAAATTGTATTTCGTTGTTAATTCGACAAGGATGCTGTCGAGGATATAAATGCACGGCAAGGATGCCCTCCTCCACGGAATTCTTGTAAATTTGCTGCAGGTGGGTGTGATGGTGCAGTCGCTCCCATCAAAGATTGGTTGCAACGTGTTGTGTTTCTTCTATTTTTTGCTGGCGCACCTTGAATGCTTGGTCCTGATTTATGCTTACATCGGCGCTTTTCACCTCTCCATGTATGCTTTGTAGGGATATGGTGTCTTTGAAATATCGTTGGCTTCTCTGTTGGATACCATGCCGACCAGTGTTTATCGCAACTAGCCGAACTCTTAGGTGCACAAGGGTGTGTGTGATCTGTATGTGTGGTGTGCTAAGGACAGGTCTTGGATATCCTCTATTGTACACCCGGATATCACATTCATGTCGAGGTAATAAATTGCATTTACACGTATGTAGGTATGACGGTATCCTTCTGGTGTAATTTTCAGGAAATTCCTCTGGATGTGCAGCGCGCCGCGTTCGTAACCATGGCGTATGTGTGTGTACTCGTGCAATTATGACCACTTTGGTGTTTTGTGAAATATTTTGCGCACACAATGTTGTGCGAACCGTTAGATACAGCAGATTTTGTTACCTTCTGTTGTGCTCGTTGGGTGCTTGCTGGGGAATGAAAACCGAGGATAAGGAGGGAGAAATTTAATCATCTAACGTGGGAATAATAAATTTCAGTTCTTTCGGTAATAATTGCTAGCGGGGGCGTCGTTATAAAATGTTTCTGATTAATATATTTATGAGCGAGATCCAATTACGCGTCCTTGAGGTTGTACCTATGTACGATTATATAGAGGGAAATTGTGTAAAACGTTTTGTTAGGTTCCTTAGCTGTCGGAATCGTTAGCACTTAAGGACGGTCTTTGGGCCGAAATAAAAAAAAAACCTGGAGGCTATCTAAGGGTACATCAAACTTTTCCAATTCTACCAATTTTTAGATGTAAAAAAGGCGGGCCTCAATTTGTGTTGTGATTCGAATTTATTAATATTCAATTCTATTTCATGCTGCCTGCTTCTCAAATGTCATATGCAACGTTTTAAATGATTTTGTTGTTCATGAGATGCCACGCCCCTTTCTTTTATTCCATCCACATTTTACGAGAAACGCTTATGAAGAAGGCAATAAACCTCCGTTGACTAACATTTTGAAGCAGAGGCCATAAAACATGCACATTTTTTAAGTGACTTAAATGTTGTATGGAAGGTGCCACGCCCCCTAATTCAGAGTTCTTCGTATACTGCTAGGAACATCTGCAAAAGATCCACAGATGTAAGGCAGTCTACGGATAGAAGATCGTGCAAATTATTCTACAAACGTATAGAGTACAACCCGATTGACAGACGTGACAGTTTTCATATATATTGGATGTTCAGCACCATCTGTTACCACTATTTTGTACTAAGAAGAAATCACTGTTCAAACTAAGCAGAATGTAGAAGTTTTACGAAAGTTTTCGATAAATAAATAGAAAGTTGGCGCAACAGGTCCATATAGAATTATACTGTTAGGCCTAGCTTCTTACAACCATTCGTTTGTGAGAGTTCTTATTTTTGGGACAATTATAAAGGACCTATGTACAATAATTCTGTTCGAAGTACGAACGAGTAAAGCTATGGGTTCTATTAAATTTCTAGTCACTGATGTTTGCCAGACGTTTGCAAAAAGTGGAGTGGTAAAATATAATTAAGATGTAATTTTTAATTTTCCAAGGATCAAACCTGAAAACTGGTACTCATTGATTGCACACGTATTCATACATATTTCAAGAAATTTAAGAAAATATCTACGAATTGCTACACATATACGGGTTGGGGCCAAAATTCTGGAAGGGTTATAAGTCTTCTTACAAAGCAATGTTTTCAAAATTTAAATCATTTTCCAAACTTTTTTTTTGTTTGCGGAACATTTTCCAATTTAATTTTTAATAATTGGAGGATCTTGTAAGAAAGAATTTCAGAGAACATTTTCTTATTTATTTTATTAATTTGTACTTTTTTCTCAATTTCGTTACCAAAATTTCCTTTTTTTTAATTTGGAAATGTTTTTTTTATTGAAATTTTTGTTTGTAATGAAATTTCTTATTTCTTGTCATTATTTGGACGATATCTAGATTTTTTTAAAAAAAAATTCTATTGTTTCATTTGTTCATTAAAATGTTTAACTACCTACCTATTCATTTTTAAGACTTTTTATATTTTTCTTTCAGAATAAGCTGAATTTGATTGCTTCTAGTTTAAAAAATCTGAATTTTGTAAGGCAGAACTAAAAAAAAATAATTCTAAATAGAAGCATTTTTGTGTTGGAAAACAGAATTATGCGTAGCAGAATTTTGAAAACATTACTTCGACCCGCTCCCTTTGACCCCTTTTTGTAGGTAACATGTTAGAATTATGTGCATTTCTTAGGAGCTATGTGCATGACAAGTTTTTCACCAGCTTCTCTTATAACTCAACAGTCCATTTTAGGGGGCAACACCCCTGAGGGGGTCATATTTTATTTTTGTCGGATTTACTTCAAACTTAGTCAAAGTACTTTAAGAAGCAAGATACATTTAAGTTAAGGTGAAAATATCAACACAAGTTGATTATTGCGCTGAATTGTGGAATAAAACATTTCCGTTGGGGTTTAGTGCAGTTTCTGTGGTTTAATAAATCGTTTCAAAGAGAAAAACAAATAAAAATTTTAAAAGTAACTGAAATTTATATGAGAGAGTGATACTGACTGAAAAATTGTAATAATAGTATAAATGAGATTTACTAATAACAAAAAATACAAAAATGACAGGTTTGCTCAAAGTGCAAGAATACAAACCGCAGAGAAGCAGGAATTGCTTGCGGGGGAATATTTATTAAAATTATATAACTTTTCAATATAAATAAGTATTTTATTTTGTATTGCATTGTACTGTTTTTAATTCACCCACCTTAGACGCTATATTAAAACAACAAATTAATTCAATAATAAGAAAGAATAATAGTAATCATTCCGTAACTATTTAGATTAAACTGATGTGGGGTATATAACAATAAAAATAATTAATTAAATGGAATCTGCACACAAGCTTAGAGGAAATGTAACTATGAGTACCTACTAATACGACACAAAGCGAAAGTATGATTCAATATTATTGCATTCGATAGTAAATAGCCAATCTTTTACATTATTTGAAAATGAGTGAAAATTGTAAATCGGTAGTTTATTGAACATTTTTGGTGTGGTTGTAGTAAAAATTAGTTAATTTAGCTCTACGTGCAATAGGAACATTAACTAGTGCTAGGTTATTAACATGAAGCGGTGGAGTCTTGATTTACTATTAGGAGTGTTAACACTTTGCTTAAAGAATTCTCTGAGAACTGTGAAAACATAAAGATGTCTTAAAGGCAGAATTCGCAACTCTCTGAAAAAGGAAAACTATAAGCAAATCGATTTTTTCCACAGAGTAATCTAATTAAATGTTTTTCAGCCTGAAGGGCAAAAACTGTTCTCATAAGAACGTCCCCAGTGTTAAATTTAAATGATCTTGCATTGAAACCCATCTCCAACTAGAACATATATTGTTAACAAACATTATTTAAATAGATAAACCTTTTATTAGTTTTTTTTTTTTCAATTTTAACACTCATGCAAAACATTAAATTTGAATACTTCCTCGGCGTTGTCGTTAAAACAACCCGAAAATATTGAATTGAACGCCAGGATTTTTAACCATGTATTGGGAGCCTTTTAAATGTTTTGCCCTACATCTGGTGGGTTCCTAACGAAACATATCTGTTACTTCTTCTAGCTGACCGATTCAAATAATCTCCACATAAAGGGCAAAGAAGAGGGCTTAGGAAAAGATTTTTATTTCAAAACATATTAATGGAATGGGTGTAGTGAATAAATAAGTAAAAATATAAAAGAATTAAAACTACTGTCATAATTAACTAATTTACAGTCTGCCTTTAAATACTTAACTATTTTTTCTTACTTTTCAATAAGAAAATTATTTACAGAGGACTGCAAACAAAACGTTAAAATTTCCAAAAACATGTATAGACAAAATTTCAGATTTTTTTTATGGCACATTTTGACAACCCAGAAAAGGCGTATAAAGTTTTGGGTACACCCTATTATTAATGTTTCTCCGCACTTGAAGTTGTAGAATTATTTTTTAAATATGTATCTGATATTCCAATCGGAGTATTCATAGTCGTTATACACTCAAATATACAGAACAACATAACCTGCACAAGAACTTGTTGAATCTGACAAGAAGTCAGGATGTACTTAGCATTGGACTTGTAGCCTTGTGTTTGCAGGTTGGCCAATTCTCTTGTCCTAGATCTTTAAGTTTAGTGTTACGTTAGAGTTTCCTGATATTTAAAATGCTTAACATTTTCAATTGGCGTCTACTTTATGATAAAAGACTGAAGAGTGAAGCGGCCTGTGGATGTTTTGCTTCGTCGTCGTGCCATCGACCATTAAATCGACCAATTCTCTACTTAACTGAATTGTTGGTCACATTCTGCTTGTCAGATGTGATGAGTTCTGCATGTCCTCTTTAGAAAAGTCAATCAGTTCCCATTCAAATTAAAGTTGCAACTATTCCAAGTGGACACGATTAAATGCACCCAACCACTCTTAAAGCATGTGTCCTTTTTCCAAACATATATAACTCTAAATCTCTTGTGTAAGTTCTCACAACTCCCGCTATCAAAAAGTTCGCAGCGATAAAACTGCCATAGAGGATAGAAAAAAATAAAACTTGTCAAAACCACACCTACACAGGGACAGGAGGTGGCATTTTTCACACGTCACAAAAGCAGAAAACTCTACACGCAACAAAAAATACACAAAATATGTTTTAGCTGTCATTTCTGTGTGTTGTACAAAATTTATTCACAACAAAACGCTTTGAAATATAAAATATAAAACCGGGGGAGTGAAAAAAACCTTAACCACAAAATACATACGAGTACTTTTGCATGCGCATTTTTCTGTTTGGATTTCATTTCCGTAAATATTTTGACATTTGCAATCGGTCACCGTTTTCATTGAAATTGTATTAAAATTTCACAAAAACCATGAGAGAGAAATCCATTTAGTAGTTCAAGTTACAAAAGTGTGTGTTGGTTTTTCTTTTCCGTCAGCATTCTGCGAATATTTCAACTGACAGCAGATGTCACTTTTGGATATAAATATTTTTGAACATTTTTTTTTTATTTTCAAACAAGCGCTACGCAGGTATCCGCTTGTTTTTTGTTTATCTGGATAAAAATGGTATTTTCTCTGGAAGAAAATCCGCAAACAAAAAGTGCAAACATTGGCGTTCTCTGGGGCGGCTTTATAAAATAAGAAGCCGCAAAAAGGCAACCATGAGTGGAAAATATGAATTATTAAAACAGTGCGACAGAGGATATTTGCATTCCGGAACGATTAACAACGGACGAATATTAAACCCATTCAATTGGGGATAGCGGAGTGGACAGTTTCGAGGCTATCGTGGTCAAATTAAGAGCCTTTCAATGGATGTCCATTAACAATTTGTTAATATCGCCATTGTCTTGCAGTTATCGGAGCTGACTTGAGCCCTTGCACGGGAACATTTACTTGCGTTTATTTATTGATTTTTAATTACTCGGATAAAATCGTTTAAAATAAATTAAACGAGAATTACGCGTCCTTGACATGTGTAATTTGGATAACCTTTACAGATGAAACGATTTGGATGTTCATTGGAAAATAAAATAAAAAAAAATGATGGGTCGCCAAAAGAGGGAGATTCACTTCTTCGTTGTTGGTTCATTGAAAATTAAATCAAAAAGGTTAAGTGCTGACAAACGTTTTATTGATTGTTCGGAATAACCTATGGGAGATAATGACATGATAATGGCATGTCACCCTAAGAGCTTGCTATAAAAAATGTCATTCGTCAAGTGCAAGCCAAATGAAAGCAAACTTCTATTTGTTTATCATCAAAATCTTGACTGTTTTTCTCTGCGTATTTTATTTTGTTGGTGATGACAATCTTTTCTGACTGATTTTTTACATATTTTTTCGTAAAATTTGACTCGGAGCACTGCGTCTGATTATCACTTCCAATTACAGCTGAGCATTATTATCATTTTTTTTTTTTTGGAAAAGTGGTTAGTTTGTTGGACTACTAAGCGAGGGTCCCAGGTTCGAATCCCGCATAAACCCAAATTTCAACTCAGGGTTTTTTTCACATCTGATAAACATCCGAGAGTATAACTGTCTTGAAAGAGCTTCTCAACTAGCCTTTTGGGAATTGCTTTAAATCATTGAATTGGCATCAAGCTTGGCTAGCAAATAGGTCACAGCAAGACTGATATTTTATTTAGCGGCTTTCTCTGATTTACTTGAGCTATAGATCATCCTTCTGTGTTGTCCTGAAAATGAGCAATTTATACCTTTAAATCATCGTAAGCAATTTTTCAGCAGTGAAGACTACTGCCGTTGACAAGCTTTGGAAAAAAAACGACTTAACAATGAACTATACGAAAAATTTTGTTGAGCAAATGTGGTCAAAACACTGTCAGTCGTCTAGATGTATGCAGGGCGCATGGATACAGAACCTTCGAGTCTAACCGAGAGTGGAAACGCAGAGGAGCTGGAAAGCATTGCCTTAGGTGGTGCGCACAAGTAGAAGCGAACTGAATCCACTCGGCATGCGCAACTGCAGGGAGTGAGACTATAGGCTTTCTGATGAGTCTTTTTAGTGGAGGCCCCAGGTTTACTCAAAACTAAAGAGCCATCTAAAAAGAAAGAACATAAGGCGAATGATTCAGCTAAACTTTCAATAAAGGTAAACTTTCAATAAAGGTGAAAGTTTTGGGCGACCAAATCGTGCACTTTATTCTTCAAAGGTTACCTCAAGACTGCCAACAGATAAAATAGACACACGCTTGCTAGTCAAAGTATGGTATCTAGAAAATATAAAAAATCGAATAAAAACCTTTATATTATCCTTAGTGATAAGGAACGACATGTTGTTATTTATCTGATGAGCAGAAAGAAGTTCCAGGGATTTGGAGGTATTATTTATGCAGCTTGCTATGTGACGGGTAGCCCATCCAAGTCCTTTGGCCTTCTAACATCTGTACAGCTAATCTATCAGTTTCATGATCAACAGACAACTCATCTACAATAGATATTATTAAAATCCACATTAAACAACAGGTCGTTTCAACCACCTCTCTATTAATTGCTACATAGCAAAGGATGTCTTCACTTGTGCCCCAAATTGGTTATGGTACCTTTTCCAACGGTTGTGGCAATTTAGGTAATAATCATCTTCTGTAGGGCAGAGTTACAGATTTTTCCCTTCATCTGTTGTACATTTTTGTAGGAGTGTAGGCTTTAAAAAGAAAGTCCTATGCAAAACAAGCGCGTTTTTAGTTATAAAAGTGTATAATTGACCCCAATTAACTGTGGATGACATGTCCACTCAATTATATTGGATGAATTGTCCGGTAATGAGTTTGTCTAAAATCCGGTGTATGTCTATTAGAATGCCGTGGATTCCATTTATAAAGAAAAGCTGTAGTCGACCTTTTGGCCTGTGGATTCGTCTCTTACATATATGCATCCTCCTTTGACAGAATTTTCCAATTACAGTTGGCTACTCTAACATCCCAGACATTAATATTCAAGTTTGGTCGTACATCATCGTATTGCATTTTCATCTCCTCCAGATTTAAACAATTGACACTTTCAGTCTGACAATCTCAGTCTGACACATTTATTAAAACTAACCTTGTGAGTCCATATTTTAAAGCCTCCATATTTTCCCACCAATTAGGGTTTACAAAAAAATTGGTTAAGCGATTTGGAGGTTAAACAACACTCCACGACGAGTTCACTGCTGGAAACAATCAACTCATCGGAAGTAATTTTTAAGGAAGTGAATGTAACCTAAGGACCTTATGGTACCTATCGATCGCATTGTCCACTTATTGCGACTTTTGATAGCTTTACCTGTTCACAAAGACTTCTATTGCAATTGGTGACGATTCACTCACCTGAAACAAGAAAGAAAATAATTTTGTTAGCAAAGTATTTAAGGAGAACTTTAGTTTTAGATAGGGAGTTTTTTTTATTTTACATACATGATTATATAAATATCATTAACCTCAATATGCTCTATTCAGATTTCAGATCATTTGTGCAAAATAAAAAAGGCCTATAGGTATTAAGGTTAAGTTCGATGTAGGCATCAGGCAAACACGTCGTCCTTTATTTTTGTATTTATTTACCTATTAATTTAATTTAAGAATATTTTTTTAGAACAGTAGAGGCAGTTTATTTTTATACAGTTGAAAAACTAAAGATTTAAACATTAGAGACAAGATCCGAATGTAGTTTAGTTAACAAAAAAAAACAAACGAGAGGACAACTATCATAAAACAGTTTCTCAATTAGCCATTTGGACTCGTATAAAATTGTAGATCCTTTCGTCCTTAAAAATTATAAACTCACACAAAACGAATGCTTGTGAGAAGCTAAGCCTAGGGTCGGACCTATGGACAGATGAGCCAACTATTTATTTATTTATTTTCAAAGAGCAATATCAAGTGTTACATAGCGAGGCAGACATCCCTTGTGGGGACTAATGTGAGAACAGAATCGAAGTGAAGCGAACTGCATCAGGGGTTGCGCATGTCGACCGACGAACACGTTTGGTTTTAAGTATATTTTTCTGTTGTAATTATTGAATTTGGTGGATCAGAAAAGATAAAAATAATAAAACGGCAGTTGAGAAATGGTCTTGTTCGATTTTTTTCCTTGACGAAAAGCGGAGACTATACCAAAGGTTGTTAATTGTCAAAAAAGTAATTTAGAATATTTTTTCTTTTTTCAAATGCATTGCCTTTCGCGTCAAAATCATAATGTCAAAGCAATACATTTAAAACGAAGAAAACATTGTAAGCTGCCAACCGAAAATTTGTCGGGATTTCCCGGAAATGTTATCAAGCCCGCGGAAGTCAAAGACAAACCTGGTCATTCAATTAAAAGCTAGCTGGTTGACGTAGCGAGGCAGAGTCCGAATCAGTAAAAACTTCGCAGCCAAAGCTTTTACCGGCCTTGCTTTACCCTACAGGTACGAAGTGGCTACAGGTGGTAAGACCAAGTAGCGAACCAGACATTTGTGCAACTTTGATATTAATGCGGCCTCTCCAATACAACGTACTGTAAAATATTGTTCCAAGGTTTTTAACATTCTACAACCTTTCAACTTGGGATCCGGTTACCAAAACGGGAGAGAATTTGAAAAATCGGGTGGTTGCCTTCGAATTGGTAAACATTTTGCTTTGGCAGTTGATATGGTTTGGTCCTTGTTCATTTTTACCACGGCATCTTCCACAAGACCTTATAGGAAAGTCGAGATAAAGCTGGACATCGTCAGCATTAATGTGAAAATTGCAATATTTTATGACAGATGGCAGGTCGCCTATAAATATAGGAAAAAAGAAGAGGTCCAAGAGTTCATCCTTGAGGCACACCACTTCTTAAATACTAAAAGGAGGAAAGATTCGTCCCTAGCGAGGTATCCGTCGGAGCGGATGAAATGTCAGAAACTGCGAATATTCGCTTGATCGCAGTTCGCAATTCGCTCTCATACAAAATTGTCCTTCAGCCCCTTTCTATGTAAATGGATTATCGGACGTAGTTAAAATGAAATTAAAAATATAGGTAGGTAACGTACTGCGGCGGGGTTCGATTTTGGTTCTGTGAAAGAGTGAATCGAATAATTCGTTTTCACATTCGCTTTTACTAAAATGCGATTCTGGTTCAATAAGTGAAAAAATCTGTGGCGAATTCAATATCGCACACTGTGTTGTATGAAATCAGGCCTTCAATTTTCAAACTCCCACTAAAAACGTTAACTTGCAAATGGGGTCGTGAAAAGAAATTATTCACATGAAAAAATTTGACGTTTGGCTTCACATTTTCATAGAACGAGAATCGTTCGAGGTGAATATTATTTAGCCCAACACACTTTGAATTATTGATTGTGAAAATCGCGTTGGCAACAGTGCATATATCCACAGCAGAAAGCGAAATTGTAAAAACATTTATGAGCGCCAACTTCCTAATTGCATGTATAAACTAATGTCATAAGTGACAGAAATAAAAACAATTCTGACAATGACAACTCGAGTGATTAATATTAATTCCGATTTTATTCCAAGGCGAAACGATAACGAGTCTTGCGCCATCATCGGAATATATTTTTTTTGTCTCTACATAGTAAAAATTATTAAATACCTTACAAACATTTTACTTCCATTTTCTCTCCTGGCATTTTTTTGCAGCGCGGCAACAAAACACAAACACATATCTAGAGACCCAATCAACATCGCTTAGAGACTAAGAGGAGATCAGCAAGTCATCCGTGCCACTTCGTACCCATCCAACTGATCTATGGGGCACAGCGAACTATATGACGACTCTTCCATGGACAATTCATCCATTGATTAGAAGACGGTTTATAAGGAAAAAATTTTCGTGCAAAAAGTCAAACAAAATGGTGTCCAAAATGCATATACTACATTCGGTGATGTGAGCCACCAAAACCCCAAAAGCGCTCCTTAGGAAGTTGTATCGTAGATGAGTTGTGTGAGCATGAAGGGGCCATGGATGAGTTTTGTACAAAAGGTAATCCACGTTTAGTCCCAAAAGACAACAACGCGAATAAGAAGATAATCCTGTTTAAAGATGAAGCAACTGAACTTTATAACCATTGAACCATACAGCGCAAAGAGATTATTTTTGATCGAAAGTTCGAACTAATACTTTTGAATAGTTTGGCAAGCAAATGGTATTTATATAGCACATCGACCACAATCGATTTTTACATACTTTGGGACACACTTGACTACAGTCGACCCGTTTTCTAAGTGCTGGTTGAACTAATCAACAAGTCGTCCCTATACCCGCCCCGCTACACACTTGTAGAGATCAAGTTGTGATTTCTCATGCCCGAGTTATAACACAAGGACGCCGCAGCTGGGTCGAGAAATGCGCAGTCGGCCTCATTTTTGACTGATTTTCAAAGCAGCTGAGGCCACGTGTCTGTTATGCACCAGCACAACATTTATGATAAAAAGGTAAACCAAAGTGAGTACAACCGTATGTCAGCTGAAAAAGGTGTTGCCAATTCATAAAAACTTAACTCTAACTAAAAATGTGTATTTTAATTTTCAATTGGACAACGAGCAAGGAAGAGGATTGTAGGATCCTGGCAAAAAAA
The DNA here is from genome assembly GCA_949126925.1 of Cheilosia vernalis. Lineage (NCBI taxonomy): Eukaryota > Metazoa > Arthropoda > Insecta > Diptera > Syrphidae > Cheilosia > Cheilosia vernalis. Next base: position 24,733,321 of record OX421358.1, read on the forward strand.
ACCCTACAGTTATGCAATTAAATATATTCTATCTCTCATCATTTGTTTACCCATAAAGCTTTCTTTTTCTCATTTTGTGTGTGTCCAAATGGCAACGGAACCGTTTTTCGCCACCATTAGTGAAGTCTTCCTTTCCAGCAGATTGCATAAGCAACCAGAAGACAGCTTTAACCGATGTACATCTTTTTTAAAAGTCTCGGAATTCCTTTACAAAACCGCGGTGTATGACGCTGAATGTGGACCACCTATAGCTCTGGATTTTCCGGCACCGACTTTTAATTTTGAGTGGCAGTCCCCAGAAATTTCGATCCTAACCTAACCTTCTCATCGTCGGCCTTAATAGAGGAGATTTTTTTAATACGTAGCATGCCCTAGACAAGGGTTCAACATGACCTAACTACGGAAGCATAGACCGCTCGGAGAAGTAGCTGTTTTTACTATGTCACCTACCTTCCCAGAGACATTCTTCTTGCTCATTTTTAAGTGAAGAGCAGCATTTTCTTCACAGAACCTTCGCGTACACTAAGTTTTGTAACCCTCTCCAAGATCGACCTTTCCGCAAGTCAAGGACACTTCCAAAAACGTTTGCCTTTCAGCTTCTGTTCTCACTGTCACAGATAAGCCTCTGATCTGACGTAAGTTCAGCATTCTTCTGCTGCTTTGTAAAGTGCACATGTCATTAGCATACCACTTGTCAGAACTGCTCCTGCAAGAGCACCCACTAAAAATATGCAAAAAGTCACTCCGACGAGATGCACATCCTCGAGAACCACTAGCTCAGTTTGTGCCTCTTGTTTGTCCGGATTAAGGTTCCTTAAATCTTCATGAAGTGGAAACGCTAAAAACGTAATTTGTTTCCCCTCTTTCTTAATTTATTTACCATCCTTGTGTGCAAAAGTTAAAACATCAACAAAACAATCAGGATCCCTTAAATATACGCTTTAGCAGTGATTTATTCCCCCCGCCAGGCTGCATGCGTTCAGGGCCAATTTAAATTTGCATTTGTTAGCTACCCCCTTCCATTTAAGGAGATTTTAAGTAGCGGTGTCCTTGAAAAGTATTTCTCAATTTGCTGTGTGTCTCTTTCTTTGACTAATACATGCTTCCTTTGTCATTTTGTACATAATGACAGTAATAATCATCACCTAACCATCATCATCGCTTAAAAATCGTTCAAAGATCTTTGATGTCCTGAAACGTGGTTGATGTATGTACATTTGTCACGCTAACGGCCTCATTTCCCGCCACTCTTTCATATAAATTTCGTTTTGTCATGTCCTGTGATTGTCATCCACACACGAACATATACGAGTACTACAACCACTAACACACTAGTCAGTGTCAATGAAAATATTAACAGATGTTTCCCATCCCTCAGATGTCACCCCGAAAACCAAACCAACCGAAATGGGTGTGTGTGTGTGTGCGAGGGTGGATGAATGGAATATCATGGGAGAAGACATTTTTTTTTTTTTCTTAATCGAGGGTGCGACATGCCACCCTGAACATATACTGATACTGAATACTGCTTCTGTTGAGCTGAGGTGGTGTGCCAATCTAAAGGGAACGAATGAATGAAAGAAACGGGAACGCGAACGATTCCTCATCCTCGGATGAAAGGATGAGTTTTTCAATATTACCCCGATTTATCATCATCCGTTCATCTGTATATCGCCCACTTGGCTTTTACTTTGCCGAACAAAATGTATGCGGTATGGCGGAGGTGGGGTTATGCCGTTGCCGTTGCCGTCCTCGTCGTGTCGTCTTCGTTGTCGTCGCCAGGGTGTTGGTTGAAGGTATACACAAAGAATACACACACTCGGTGTCATTGTGGATTTAATTTTACCTTGCTCAAGGCGGCAGGATTGTTCTGCGCCCTCGGTTTTTTTTCGGGGGGTGCAAAATAGAAAAACGACGACGCATTAAGATGATGCAGGGTGACGGTTCAATTATATTTGGTTCGACTTTCGTTTCGTTTTCTCTATTCAGTGCGAAGGGATTTGAAAGGTAAATCAGCAAATAATAGGAGAAATGGGAAAACGTAAATCTACGCCAATTTAGGAGGGTTGACAAGAGTAGAGGACACGTGGTTGAAGTTATACGCCCGCAGTGCGATTAGACGGCGATATGCGACTTAGGGCTCAATAAATCCCGAAGGAAGAATAATAAGGAAATGAAATATAAATGGAGGGCAAGTAATGGCAAATAGATAAGGGCGGATGACGAGCAAGGATCACGAAAAAGTATGGGTGAAGGTTTAGGCGAAGCATTCAATCATTTGTCTTTTTAAGGACGCCCCCAAGACTCTTTCTCTAAATCCTGGCTACGGACGTATTGCTTCAAAAGTGAAGAGCTTCTCTTAGACCTGTCAACAGAGGTTGACAGCGAGATCCGTTGGAGGAAAGTTATGAGCATAAAAATGAAACGAATATGGTGGGACAAGGGAAGGGACTGGAATCACCAAAGTAGACCTTATAAAAGTGGGACAGCCAGAAAGAAGGTTGGAATACTGTTGGTCTGTTAGTAAGCACCATCCGCTTGCAACATGTAGCACAGCACAAATCTTATTGCCAATTGAATACAAATTTAGCTTTCCCTTTGGAACTGGCGGGCTTGTAGCTTGCGATTGAAAAACTCGTGCGCCTTTTTTGAACTTTTCCTCAAGTCGTAATAAGACTTGGGGTTGACCACATCCGTGATCGAGTATTGTTTTGCATGTAAAATCCACAAAAATCAGAGACGCACGGATGCGGTAATTCGACCCAAGAAATTGGTACACTTTGGTAGACTTACAGAAAATCGTTTGTGTCCTATGACAGCGCCATGTTGGGAGGTGATTTTCGTAGCTTTATTTCATTATCCACAGTAGCAACGTGGAAGACTGCTTCACAGAGCACGAGATCCTGCACGCAACAATAGAATTTCACAAAAATTCATTAAAATCGATTGAGTGGTTGCAGAGATCGACCTTATACGCACAAATCAACGTAAATTTTCTATGCCTATAGCTCAGGAACCAATGGGGAGCATGCAGCCAAGGATTCCATTCCACTTTATACCCGCTGCCAGTGTTCATTTTCTTTGCGGACGTTAAGCTTTAGCTATATTCATATGTACACCCCACACTAGACAAGCTGTTCTTTGGTGAACTGGCGGACATTTCAGGATTCAATTTCATAACTACATCGAGTTCCCAAACACCAAACACTGTAACGATGCATTCGTTACATAATTCTTTGCTTTTACTCCAGTAGGTGCCCTGCCCCACTGTGCCACCTACCACATAGTTTTTGCTATGCCCCACTGTGCTGTATCGACTGCACTCCACCTATTCCACTCACCCCCGTATTTGTTTTCGCACTGAATCGCCAATACAGTGCCTGCACACAAAACATCCGATCATCTGCTCCGCCCACCACACTGATACACACGATACACCCCCGCGGTGGTCCAGTAAGTGTTATCTGTTTTCTCGCAGCATTGCCTGCACATTGCCGGTGCATTTGACACACTTGCGCCCAACAACAATTGACAGTGCCACCTCCTCTCTTTACGATTGGGTGTACTAGGTACCCCCCCCCCCCCGCACTAGTCCAAATATTGTTAGTAACAAAAGATATGGGAAGCAATAATTTTCACAGCCGTGATGAAATTCACACTCGTTCACTGGTTGGTATTCTATTAGACCACCAGCAAGATCTCAAACAAATCGAGAAAAACATCAGAGTTGACTAGTACCAATCTCGTGTACTGCTGAGTTTAATCCTCAAGTAGTTAACCGACCACTTGAACTTTTTGGTGCTGGTAGCCCTGCGGGTAACCAGCAAATTGCCGAGTCCACCGCAAGGGAGACTTGAAGACCGCCGAGACTGTCGAAAGACGGACTTGAAGACCGCCGAGACTGTCGAAAGACAGACTTGAAGATTGCCGAGACTGTCGAAAGACAGACTTGAAGACCGCCGAGACTGTCGAAAGACGGACTTGAAGACTGCCGGGACTGTCGAAAGACGGACCTGAAGACTGCCGAGACTGTCGCGAGACAGACTTGAAGACCGCCGGGACTGTCGAAAGACGGACCTGAAGACTGCCGGGACTGTCGAAAGACGGACCTGAAATCCGCCGAGACTGTCGACAGACGGACTCGAAGACCGCCGGGGCCAGAACTATCGCCCACCAGAGCTGCAACCGAGGACCGAACCGCTGACATCGCTGCTGCCGTTAACCGTGGATTATATTTACAAGCCATTTATAATCATTGTAAAAGTATTGTTAACGTTAAACATAAATTGTTGGAGATATCAATTATTGTAAACTAAGTCTAAGAAAATCGTAATAAAGGAAACTCCTCTGAAAACTAAAGTTAGTGTTTCTTTAGGAAGGACTTTGGCGATCCGGCGAGCTAACCTCAGCCATAGACAAAAAGCACCCTCACAACACCATAGGTTGGTTTTGAGCTCCACTTCATTTATCTTTTCGCTATTTACAAGTCTCTTTTATTGTAGTTTCAAAACGCCGCTTTAGAACTAGTTGCGTTTCCTGACAGTTCATCACAAGCATCAAACCTTAGTTGGGTGTAGCTGTCAACAAGAACCGACATAGGCAACTCCAAAAGCTACGATTACATGTATCATATATTTCGTGGCAAATTTTGACATGCTAACGACACAATTCGGCCATTCGGTGGTCAGTCGTGTGTCTTTCGTAGCGACAAGGACAACCCGCGTGACCAGACGCTTGACAGCCGATCACACGTCGTGACAAATTTTGGACAAATGTGTTAGGCATAATGACATTGGCATGTCAAAATTTGAAATGAAGAGTCTCATGTGAAATCGTAGGTAAAGACTCTTGCTAAGCCATCTGTGATATCTTGAATCCACCCATTAAGTTCTAAGGAGGACCGTTCGATGGTTGATGATTTATGAAGTAACAGAGACATCTAGTGCCAAGAAGTATATAACAAACTGCGGAGAGACAAACAATTTCACTTATTTCTTAAACTAAGCAACAACACCTCTGCGAATCTCCCGAGTAAAAATTACCCACAAAAAAAAAAAATCACAACAGCTCAGTCAAATAACCAGCTGTCAAACTGAGAGCTGTCACAATTTCTGACAGACTCCTGATACGAATGAAGTTGCAATTTCAAACCTGTATTAAAGTGCCGGAAAAATTAGAAATCCCTCTTCAACATTTCGTTCGGCTGTCACTATTGCAACTCATAATATGACAATTGACAGTTAATCTACCAACTGTCAGTTAAATATTCACTCTTTCTCAATTAAGTTTCATTCCGAAGTCGTAAACAAGAAAGAAAACCCCCAACTTCCGCTATGCTACTATGCATCTATACAGTTCTACACATTCGCCGACAATAGTTCTTTTAAAGGAAAACGTACAGTAATCACTGCCTCACCGTCGCTGTCTGCTATCCCAAGGATTACGGTAAAATATTAGAAAAAATTCAAATCGCTTCCAGAGACCGGGAGACAGAGAAAAAAAAAACAAATTTTAAATTTAATATATCGCAAGTTGGCAAATAAACACCTGCCTCCTGGGCAAACGAAGAAGCACCATTCGCAAGGATACACACAACACACACAATAAGTTGTGGCTTTTTCGCACTCGCAGACACAGTTAAATTGCACCGAAAAGGGTGAAGTTTTTCGCTCTGCCTTTTTTATTGGTTTTGCTTCGTCGCGATATGAGAAGAATCCGCGCCGAGCTTGTGTACACAGGAGCACAGACCACAGAGTCGTCCTCGTTTGCAGTCAGACCTCAGACAAGATACATATATTATTCGTCGAGGAGCTGCGGGTTCAGTTTGAATTTTATTACCTGTTGAGATCGCACACATACACAGTTTTTTTTTATAAATTTCTCATTTTTATTTTCATTTTACTGTTTCCGCAAACACTACAACCCTGGACTGCAAATCCTTTTAAATATTCAGACAAATGGCATCGCGAAAGCAGCAACTTAAGTTTATTTTATAATGTGCACATATTTCATGGGCGGTATAAAAAAAGGAAACGACCATCGGGTGAGTAGAGCACGTCCAAGTGGTATCTCTTGTTGCGATGCATTTGCGTATCAATTCGAAGTTGCGCCAGCTACTTTGCAGGCACATTTTATGAGTTAAGTTTGCAATTGTACGTGAGATTGGTTTACGAATCGTTGAGTTCAGAGGTTATGGAGGTACCTAAAAGTTACTGGTGTTGTTTTCAAACTAATTGGCTTTATTGGTAAACTTTTGCATCAACTGCAAATGGAATAAAAAGGTACTATAACTAATCAAGCTTTAGTTGCAGACTTATAATTGTTGGACTTGTCGAAAGTTGGAGGTAGCTACAATGTGTTGCTTCACCACAAGCAGACAGTTCATTGTTCTGAAAGACAAGTGAGAAAAAAGAAGCTTTCGAAGGATGTAGCGGACGAACCCTAAGTCAGGCTATATTTTTAGATTTTACTATTTTTTTTCAAAGCTTCGACCTACGAATTTTTCTAAAATGAGGCATTGAGTCCGAAAGGAAGGAGTCCGGTTGTGTATGGCGGTTTTAATATGTGGACAAAGCAGATCTTCAATAAAATTATTTGGGCCAGCAAGATACGACCTTGCAAAGGCCTTTAAAGAGAGCAAGGCTTTAGTCATGTCAGAAGATGTAAACCCTTCGGTTTGGCTCATAAAATGTTGATAAACAGGTGTAAGGCTAAATGTTCCCGTATATTTGCAATTAGGTCATCCAAATAATTTACGGACCTTTAAACAGGAGACCAGCTTGCGACTATTCCTGGCTATTACCATATATAAACTTATCTCATTCAATCGGCAACAAAAAGCCCCCGGACCGGAAAACATCTCGAAAATTACACTCACACCGGCCGTTCATAAGACGACGAACCTTATCTCGCATAGCAAACTATAAGCCTTAATTTCAATATTCAACTGACCCAAAGCTCATCGAAAGGATTGTCTACGCCTTAGAAAATGTTTATAGATTTTTCTTGAGTAGATATACAAAGAATGACAGAATTTGCTTTAAACCGTAGGTATGCTAAGCCTATTTTCTATCATGAATAGGTTCATATTTAGAGCACCATTTACTGTATACGGTTTCCCCCCCGACATTTACTATTGCTGATACCATAATTGGCAACCCAAGGATTCCTCAAGGCAGTCATCTTGGTCCACTTCTCTTTGCCTTATCGGATTTAGTTGTACCTACTCGTTCTTCATTCTTGGTGAACGACAAAGAGGTTAGGTTAAGCCTGAAAATACCAAGCTATATAAATATTTTCTTGTGAACGGTTTTCCCTACCGCCCAAAGTATGATTACTTTTGTAATACTCCTGTCAGCATAGCTTCCGCGGTACGTGGAAATGTCTATAACAGAGAGTCCTCTCCATCGCATTATAAGGCAGGCGAATTCTTCCTCCCTCGGCTTTATACAATGTTTATCTATAGACTTTAGAAATTGTACGTTATTAATTAAACCTCTTTCCTGGGAATGACGATGGGCCCGCCACGGTGCCTGGTCTTTGGTGACGATTTCCCCACTCAAGCTGACCCAATCTATAGACCTGTTTTTGTCAGCTTTGAATACGCCAGCCAAGTTTGGTCATCCTTACATGTTATTCACTCTCTTGGAATGGAAACCATTCTGTGAACCGGTACGACCTCCAATGGGCTTATGAATTTAATCTGTGCCATACCTATGGCTAAAATTGATAACCTTTTACGGGCCCTCAAGTAAGTCCCGAAGTCGCTGAGATAGCCCCTGCGTTCATAAGGCAAACTCCTCCTGATACTTCTCTTCGAAGCGGGACAGTCACAGTCAAAACCGTATTCCATTCCCTTCACTGGTTGTCGAGATTGGCGCTGTCAAACAGATATGCTCACTAAAAACTGAAATAACAACGCCACCTATTGCATTTTATTATAACCACTCTTCTGGGGGTAATAGGAACGAACTTCTAAATCGACTGACCAGTCTTTCAGTCTATAGTCAACAGATCTTTCAGGTCGCAGTGAACTAATCGTTTGGCGAGCCAAATAAGACATTTACTTCGCTTTGACCTGACTTGCACCCAACTTCACAAAGCTCATACGGATATACGTCTTTCCGATCCGCTAGCCCGCATTTCTTTACCAAAAAATTGACTTTATCAATTAAACTCCTTTAAAAGCAATTCCCCAAGTTGCCCAACGCCAAACAAAACGATTTCACTAAGCTTGATGCAGAACAAAGGGGAATTTTTGACACCTCCAAGCTTCCGTCACTTTCCACCTTACAATTCAAAAAGACCAACAACTTGAAAGAAAAACTCAAAGGCCGCTCATTTATTTGCATTTATTCCACCACACTTACACCCTACTCTTGATCTCATCGATCATGCGAAACAACTTGACAAATTTCCTGTCGACCGTCTCGACGAACGCCTTGATGTCGTTCCGTATGATGGCCAGCTCCAGCACAGACTCGCCGCCCTCCGAGCACTTCTTCGACGTCTTGCTGTTCTCGTACCAACACGCCACCCCATTCACATAGTCGTCCACCATGTCCGGTTCGAGGTCGTCTTCGCCGAACGCTATATCCTTGCGCTTCACAAACGAACTCATCAACAGCTGCAGGAAGTCACAGTTCCAGTTGTTCTGCTGGAAGTAAAAGTACTGCAACGCCTTGAGGCTGTCAAACACACTCACTTTCAGATTGTACAGCGAGTTGTTCGAAATGTCCAACAGTTTGAGTTTGGTTTGCTTCTTGAACACACCCTCGGGGAAATCGTGCAAATTCGTCCGACTGAAGTTGAGCTTCGTCAGGCCCACCAGTCGGCGCAGCGAAGTCGCCTCCAAACTGGCAATCGGGTTGTGTGACACATCCAGTGCGGTCACATTGGCTGCGTGCGGGAAATTCGGAATATCCTGCAGCGAATTGTTTCTCACTTCGACCTCCTGCACGTAGCCGTAGATGGTCAGTTTGCGCAGATCACAGTCGTTCGCCAGCAGGATGTCGAGGCTGTCAAAATTGATTGTCGTCTCGACCAGCGGATTACCGGATATGTCCAGCAGCGTCAGTCTCTGGTGATGCTTGAAGTATTCCGACTCGAACTTCATGAACCTGTTGTAGGCCAGTTGGACCTTGGTCAGGTTGGGCGTTTTCTCGAATATCCCCTCGGGCAGAACTGTCAGTTTGTTGTGCGACAGATTGAGCTCGATGAGTTTTCGCATGGGCGCAAACAGCCCACCGGGTAGGTTCTCCAGTTTGTTGCGTGACAAGTCGAGTGACTGCAGCTCCTTGAGTGCGTTGAAGCTGTGATTGTGCAGCTGGCGCAGTTGATTGCCCGCCAGCGACACGGTGTTGAGATTGTCGGCGCCGAGGAAGATGTTCTTGGGGATGTCCTTAATCAGGTTGTTGGCCAAAAACAAGCCCATCAGATTGCTGGCGCCTTCAAACTGCGGCTTCTCGAACGTCTCCACGGAGCAGTTGTCCATGCGGAGGATTTGCAGGTCGGGAAACGTGTCAAACATCAGATGGGGGATTTTGGCGATCGTCGAGTTGACAAACGTCAAGATGATCTGCTTTGTGATGGCGGTGTTGGACAGAATCGCGTAGTCATCTCGTGATATGGTCACTCCCTGGCACAAACCGTTGACGCAGTGATCCTGCAACCAGACGCGTTTCAACTGGCCACCGTGCACCGACCACAAAGCGGATGCTGTGAGTATTACAGTGAAAAATGCGGACCTCATGGCACCAACCGATTGCCATTGAAAATAGAATTGAACTGAGTTACGGCTGCTGGAATGGGCTGACCGTTGACGTTTGCTTGTGCGCTGCCCAGATTGATATGTTTATTGCTGACGGCACAGGGAAATTAACGATTAGAATGCAGGCCCCCAACCAGATGCTGGTTCGTTTGATTGAAATTAATTTCGTTTTGGCATTCCAATTGCGAAGCAAGTATTCAGCTTAACCCTTGAGTGGTTGGTTAATCCGCAAATCAACTGGTGTGCGTCTGTGGACACGCACGCACGCACGCACGCCTGACAAACACAAACAGCTTTGTGTTGGATTTATCGGCTGGAAACGTTTCCACCATAGATCTTGATTTGTCGTCGATTCAATTGACGGGACAGAGGCAAAACCTCATCAAACGCACGATGAATTCAGTTGAACGCGTACTGAATCGCAATTGATGTCAGTTGCAGTGGCGCCGCTATCTGTTGAATCTCTTTGACACATTATATGCTGGGGCTGTGCGGTTGTGGCCAATGCAACAATGTACGAGTGTTACGGGTTGTTGTCGTTGGATTGCGTGTTTGTTGGCAATTAGTAGGCGTCCAGCTGCAGCGTCCTTTTTTTTCGTTTGTAAATCATTCGATTGAGACGATTCATGGATAGGGGAGGGCTTAGCTGCGATAAGTCGTGTGTTTGTAGCGAAAGGTTGTCGCAGTTGCTGGTCACTTGCATCCAGGAAACGGTTTGATTGACATGACATGATGTGCGGATGGGTATCTTCGAGTGGTAGATGTACCCCGCAAAGGAACACTGAATGATGGGCAATTAGATATAGCGGGGCTGTGGCCACATGTGTTTTTTTGTCCAAAGGAATCCCTTCGGAGATATAAATCGGCAGCGGGGTGAGTGTGAATTAGAATCCAAGACCAAGTCTCCAAAATTTTGTCTCCCACATTCGGTTTTACTTAGCTGTCAGTTATTCTATTTCAGTTTTAGAAAAAATAGGATTGGGTAAGCGCCAAGTAAGTACGATAACCAGCAAAGCAGATATCGACTCACTCATAGCTATAATCGATACCCATCCACGTACGATCACTTCTGAAGTCACCAGATCAAACCCTCACTGCCCGTGTAAAAAGTTGTTTCTACTAAAGGCTTTTACGTCATACAACGTGCTGCTAAGAATCTGTCTGAGCCTTCAATTTTGATTGGCATATTGAGGAGCAGGAACAAAAAGATCATACCCACGATTAATATTTTGCAGACGATCTTGAATGCCGCACCACCACCAATGAAACAATTGATTGCTGATCGTAGACCAATTGACGATGAAAGAGTTGGTGATCGGTAGCTGGTGATCGCAGGTGTAGATCGGCAGTTGTGGATCGTCTATAGATCAATTGAATGATCAGCGTAATTTGATTGCCGTGAGACCACCACGATCTTGCGGATAGATATGCCTCGGAGTTTAAGCGTTCTTATGACGATTGACGGGCTTAATGATCTTGCAGGATGATCTACGCTAGCACTGCTTAACCCACACAAACCTAGTCAGTCAAACTGATCATTTGGTCACTCCTACCATATTCCCGATGTGGGATCGTTCTGCGCGACGAAAGTTAGACTAGGACGACTTCCTTTTTGCAGCCAAGGCAGGGATGCTTTAATATCTTAGACGACACTACCACAAAGAAATACTACAAGGAGATTCAACTCTGAAAGGCTGCTATCGCAAGAAAAAAAGAAACGAAGAACCTTTGCCTTTCGCGTATCGATATCCAAAAGTCGTTTGCTGTTAGTATTTAGTAACGATATGAGAGTCACCAAAAACGTCACAACTGATAATCAATCAGCCAACAGCGACGTTTCAAGTGGTCCACTGTCCACATAGCCCTTGATTTGATAAGGACTACCATGCAGCTAGATCTACTCTCCTCCAAAGTGGCGCTGTCGAAAAAACCAGGAGGTCTACGAGCATGCAAGGAGCAAAGTGCATCCCCTCTTCCTGAAGATAAAGGAAGTTTATGAGGACAAGTAGACTCGCCATGCAGAAAATAGAGAGAGATGCTTCTCCATAACCAATGTTTCAGCAAAATCTACAAAAAACGCACCATTGCAGTAAGACCCAAAAACAGACCTGCAGAAGCAAAAATGGAAACTTCTAGAAGGGCAAAGGCCGGTGGTGGCATGGTAGAATTCTTCCTTTAACCCTAAGAAGGACATAGAGCGGCAACAAACCGGAAACTAGTTATTTCAACAGTGAAAAGACTGTTAATGTCCATGTTTTTCCCGGTCTTCCAACCATCAGTGTACACCCTGAAAATTCAATACGAGGGTTTTCTTCGCGATCTTTCATTTGAATATCTTAGCTTTACCCACCAGGGGTGGAAAAAAGTGTACGAGCGTCTGTCTAATAGGACGATCTTTGCGGCCAATTGAAGTTGACTTTTCGGGAATTTATATATAACATACAGTTGGCGCAACAGGTCCGTAGGGACCCTAGGCCTTTTTTTCTGACAACCATTTGTTTTGTGTGAGATTTCATTTTTGGAACGAAAGGAAGGGATCTACAATTTTATGCCGATACTAAACGGCCGACTGAGAAGCTCTTTCAAGACAGTTATACTCTCGGATGTTTGTCAGACTTTCGCGAGAGGTGGCGCAGTGAAAAAAATCCTGAGTTGGAATTTGGGTTTTTGCGGGATTCGAACGTGGGACCCCTCGCTTAAGCCACTGCGCCTACTTTTCGGGAAGTTGCGCTATCCGAAAACTTTGCCTGGAATAGCTCGTTTGTTGAAACCAAATGCGGTAGTTATCTAAACGATCAATTTAAGGTTAAAAAACACTCGATGATCGTGGTTAAGCTCTTAAAAGCGACGCGAAATTAAGACGTTTTGGTTCTCTTTCTCTTGTTGATCAATTGTGCGTTCAAATGACGTGCAGGGAGGGACTCTATCAATCACTTTCTTTGAATTTCTCCATTGTCCGCGATTGGTTAGCTCGGAAGCAAGCGAATATCAACTGTTGGTCGTAAAATATATTTGAAAATTGTTAATATTAATTCTGTAATTTATGTACTAAAAAAGACAAAGTCTTATTTGTACCTACTCTGTAAAAACAAACATAACCCGGTGATGAATAAAAAAAAAGCGCGGGCTTCATTGAACATCGAGTAAACGAAGCTGGGGTTTATTCTTCTTTTTTCCTCCGATCAAACCTTTTAAATGAGTTTGCGCACGGTATCCAACAAAAAACACTAAAAAAGGAACTTTCGTCTAAAAGCTTTGACGGATGTGGTTTGGATATTTCGAACCTCACTTCTATTTGGTCAAATTTATTGAAGCTAAGGCGGTTCAAAGAAATTATACGATCCTGGGGAACATCAACGAATCAGAAACAACGTCTCTAACTAATATGTTTTAAGCTAAACACGTTTTACTTGTGAGTCGAGTCCTTTATTCTCCGCACTCATCTTATGACTAACTTACATACTCTCTAAGAGTTCGCATTGATCAAGCATCAAGCACATGCATAATATAACCTAATTCTTTAGATAAAACATTGTCACATAAGTAAGAGATGACAGCTACAAATTTATGGCAGCTAAGAACCTTGCCAAAATAGGCAATCCTTTTATGGTAATGACATCACAAACTCTATCTTAAGATTTTTATCCACTGCGCAACCGAACGTCGGACAATCATCCGAATTCTGACATATGACGAAAAATACACCTGAGGATGTCGGCAAAAAACCGACGAAACGTAGGGTACAAGGGTGAATTAAAAGTGTCTCAGTTGCATCCGAAACAAAAAGACCATTAAGCTAAATTTCCAAAAAGTTCTGAGAGTATAACTGTCATGAAAGAGCTTCTCAATTTGACGTTCGGACTCGGCCTAAAATTGCAGATCCCTTATATTCGTCCTAAAAATGAAAAACTCACTCAAAATGAATAATTGCGAAACGATATAGGTGTAGGGTCCCTGCGCATCTGCTGGGAAAACCATTTAATTGTTTTTTAAAGGCATGACATTAGCAATTTCAACTCACCAATTCTTTTGGCTAAGTAAAGGCATAGGGAGAGTTAACATGACTTTGTCCAGTAACCCTTGGGAGACTCACTATCCCACTGACGCCGACCGACGCATATACGTTGGCAAAGGTGGGTGAAGATATCCGCTGTAAAAGTCGTTGAGTTAGCTTTGAAAACCTTTCTAAGAAAATATCATACGTGTACTTAGGGTCATTCATTTCGTGGTTTCAAGTTGGTAGCGCTGTCATTTGACATCTGTTAAGCTCAGCTGTTATTTGAAGTGTCATATTATTAGTTGAATGAATCGAAACGAATTATTAAAACTTACTACAAAAGTGGTGATTCAAACGTAGCCACTTTTCGCGCATGACGCGGTGATTATGCCCTTCAAAATCGACCGACTACGCAAGCAATCGGTATAATTGTGAAGAAATTTAAAGACAGTGGAAGCGTTACTGATGTCGTAAGGCCTTCGCATCATCGTGCTGCAAGTGCAATTGCAAGTTGCAGATGATCCGAATGTCTCGATTTCCCGGCCTTCGCAGCAATTGAACAGTCGTACATCTCACTATGGCGTATTTTGTATTTGGATTTGAAGACATGGACGATTATGTGGTTCCAACAAGACCATCACACGACCAATTATGCCTTTATTGAGTGAGAAGTTTCCTGATGGTCGCGTAATTTCACGTTTGGACGACGTCAATTGGCCACCAAGATCATGCGATTCGACCCCATTTGATTTTTTTTTGTGGGGCTTCGCAAAGGACCGTTTCGACGCGAATAGTCCCCCGACTAACATTACCCAAGTTATGGCCGAGATACCGCCCGAAATGTGTGAAAAAGTGGTTCAAAATGATCTCAAAAGTAACGATTCTTGTTGCGAATCTTCCCGAGGCGGCCGTTTGAATTATATTGTTTTTCACACTCAATGGCAAAGTCCAAACTTTGTAATGAAATAGAATTTTCATCAAAAATGTATCGCTGTGTGTGTCTTATTGAGCTTTACTTTCGAAACTAAAAAATTGATGACCCTTGACTTGTTCTAATAAGATTTTTGTTCAATCCCTACAACAAAAAACACAATTCGGGCTACTTGCAATTATCTGAACACTCGCATAATCTTCGAGCAAGCACTTTGCGAATGAATCCATGACAAAATTTAATCCCACCACTCAGGCACTCAAACAAAAATTCGGTAAGACTATGCAAAAATATTCCAACTGTGCTGTCCCAAAAATGGCAGACACTCCCATGAATACCCCCTCAAAAATTGATAACATACTTCCAACTTCCATGGAGCATCATAAGAGTAGCAGCTCACACATGCGACCAATATTGTTGACTTTTATCGGTAAACACCGTCAAGTCCCATGTGTCGCTCCTTATTATCGTTTATATATAGTTTTTCCAACTTCAAACTGTCTGGGTCTGGCACCTACCCCGGCGACACTTTCAACTTTCATTTGTATATCTGCTCATTAAAAACGGAAGAAAATGAAAAAAAAAAAAAAAAACAGAAAAAACTTTATAAGCCACCTGTTCGGTGCGATACGATAACTTTTAGCTCCTTGGAGGGAGCATAATCTCATTTAACCCGAAACAAACTTTCACTCATATCCCAACCCATGAGACGATGCATAGAATAGAAAATAACACCTCGTACTTATATAGTTAGCCGAGCGAGAGATGAAGCAACAAACCCCAACAGATATGGGATAAGATACTTCCTGAACTTGTTAGGGGTAACAAACACTAAACGACTAAACGAACGTATAGGTAATGAGATTGTATGTTCAAGATTGATATATCAAAAAGCACATACACGCACATGCATACACGGTTGGAAAATGAGCCCCACTGCTCCTCAGAGTCACTCGGAGAAGTTTTCATTAATTTTTATCGCCAGTCCTTGGTCCTTTCGTACAATCGGAAAGTGGGATGTGGGAGCGCCGCCCCCCCCCCCATACACATACTCCTACCATCATCGACTATCGATGTTCTATATCCTTATCCACTTGAGAAATACTTCAAGTTGCATAAAAGACTGGAACGTGTATCCATGAGCAGAGAGCCACCGGCTTTAAACCGATGGAGAGGTAAATTTCAAATTCAAACTTTGAACGCATCTACAAACTATACGAGTAAATCGATTAAGGAATTTTCAATTAAAATTCGATGCCACCGACAACGAGAGATGGAAAAAATCAAACGAGACTTGCAAGATATTGAGCTACGTTCGCCTTCGGAAATGGCATACAGAGCAATCAGAGACACAAGCTGCAAGTGATGAAGGCGGTGTGGGAGCCTCTCTGTTTGTGTGTTTAATGGATATGTGAAATGTTTGCCCTTGCTATGGAGTAGTGTTCCACTTGAATGGCAATTTAATGAATCCTGTGTTCTGGAGCACCACATGGAAATGTTTATCCGTATAAGTCCGAACTGCGAGGGTTTGTTTACCACTTCATTTGACGGAATGAAATTTTCATTTGGTTAAGATAAGTGTGCATTTGTGACGTGTATCTCAAAGGGGTCACAGTCACAGTCACTGTGTCAGCCGTCAATGGATATCTGTAGAGCTTGAAACAGTGTAGCTGTTTAAGCGACGGACAGGGCTAGTGAAAGTATTTCACGGGTAGGTGTCTTTGGATAGCTGTTTCAAGGATTTAGCCGAAGAAGAATGCCCTAAAGGAGTTACAAACTCCTTCGGAAGAAGTTTTTGTGATTTTAAGCAGACCTATACGCAAGGTCTTTCAAGGTTAACGGATTATAGAGGAAGACGCCGCCTAGGGTGGGGCCCAGAAATAGAAAGCGGACTAACTTGGATGTAAATGAAAGATAAGAAGAATCTGATCTCCTACCTCAAGTAGGATAAAAGCTACAGAGCCTTTAGGACAGACCTACATCCATACAATCCTTACAAAATCCCAAGATGTGTCCATAGCTAGGTGAGCAGAAACCAGAAAGTAATTTTGTAACGTTGAGTTAGCCTTTAAGTTCTATCCAAGGGTACAGTGTGCTCTCATTAAACTGTTTACTTTGTTTCAATTTTGACACCGACCGTGTATTCTCACGAATTGAAGACCACAAGACGACCTAGACCTTTTTTAGACCAACAAAGGTCGTATTCGCTAAGCAAAGCGGGATCTTTAAAGTCGCTATGAATAAGGTCATAGGTCAAGCTACTTCTCTTCGTAGCCTAGTGGTTAGTGTGTTGGACCCCTTAGCGAGGGGTAATAGCTCCCAAAAAAATCCTTCTTAAGGTTTGTTTCCACTGCGCCACTTCTCGCAAACGTCTGATAAACATCCGAGAGTATAAATGTCTTGAAAGAGCTTCTGAATTAGCCGTTTGGACTCGGCATAAAGTTGTAGATCCCTTCCATTCGTCATAAAAATGGAAAACTCACACAAAACGAATGGTTTTGAGAAGCTAGGCCTAAGTTCCCTACAGACATGTTGCCCCAACTATTTACGTATTTATTTATTACTCCTTTGCGTTGAACGAAGCTGGAGCCGAACCTTTTCCATTGTTAATTAGCTGAAAACCTGAAGACCCTTAACAACAATTATTTAGTGAATAGAGGGCAGATATAGCGAGTTCCTGTGACTTGTCTTTGGAGGCCACCATTGGACCTGCTGTTATTTCACCCACTTAGAGCTCGCTTAAACCACCGGACTTTAGGAAAAACTAACAAAACTGAGATTAGGACTAAGAGCTAGAACTGAAACGAGAGAGTGCTACAGGCGAAAAGTCGATGAATGGAGAGATGTGTACAAAGTTTCTGCGTTTTTGCATGCTAGTCAAGTTGATAACCTTGGGTCAGCCCTGAAATGAGGTCAAGACTAGGGAATCTTTAGAAGTTGGACCGCGAACAGCAAATCGAAAAGGTGAAAAGGTGAAAGTGTCGGGATTCCCCACTCAAGACGGGAGTTCGAACAAAAGTGTTGTACAAAAGATCTGGTGACGGTACGGTTTGGAGAACCCTACCACCGTTTATTAAGGTCAAGTGATGAGTTTGGCTTTAGGAATTCTCATCAATAGATGAACCATAAAATAACAAGGTCCCAAGAGGATTACAACCGTTGAAAAGGTAAGGTCGGGGAGGGGCCTTGCTGCACTAGGGTTGCAACATTTAAGGCAGGGCCAATTGTACAAAAGTTGGTGAAGTTCTCAAGAGTATTGTGTTTAGGAGGTCCGAAAATTTTGAGAGAGACTGAAAAAGCGGCCATTTTAATCATCCTAAGAAGGTGGGGCCACGGGTCGTGAGCACAACGTAGCTCAAAACAGAGCGCTGGGCCGAATTCTTAAATGACCCAATCCAAACCGCTTATAGTCGGAATGACCATAAATAGAAAAAAAATTAAGGGTACCTTGATGACTGCCTTGTGGAACACCAGAGGCAGCAAAGAGGTGGTTATGGTAAGTGGATCACTTGAAAATATGTTTATCGCAAAAGGGGCGAGGGACCCCTACCGTAAGCGTCGATCTTGACGAGATGTATAAGGCTGAGTAGGGCGAAGATTCCTGAGAATTTCTCTAGATGAGCGAAGAAACCAAAGGTCCTCCTCCTTTCGCCTCCCAATCCTATCCCAAAACTTGTCCTTAATTTCGCTCTCTCTCATCCTATACTCATTCCTTAGAGGTGGACTTAGAAAATGTGGATACAGCCCTGACTGAGGGTTAAGCTTTAAAAAGAGCCCGCTTGGCTTAGGGAGTACCCTTCGGATCATAAGAGGCAGCCATCGGATTCCCAAAAACGCTTTCTAAAACTTTAGTCGATAGTCGATATTAGGGTTCTAATTGCATCCGCAATTTCTGTCTTATCGCGTGACCCAGTATGCCATCACTTAACAGTTAACAGACTCCCGACAAAACCGAAATAGTTCCGTGGCTTTCAACGGCACAATTCACTCTGTCAATCCAAGTACCATTTAATGTAAAATAATCCTATCCCTAAAGCCGGCATTTGGGGATAAATTCCCATCCAAAATCAAGACCGCAAGGTGTCATCTTTAAATTCCCTTAGATAACGTCACATTCCCCCCACCTGGCCACATTCCGAAAGCTCTCTCAAATGCACTCCCTATCGTAGCACAACAGCCAGGACCAGTACCACGACAAGAAGCAGGACCATAAGCAATCACAAACACCCACTCTCACAAAACGGATGTCATACATTGCCACAGGAGTCACAATCTCTCCCTATCGCACTATATATTCCGATGAACTCGATGAAAGGTTAATTCATCGCATTCCGGAACCATAAAGCGAAACGAATCGGATACTCGATGCAGAACAGAACAATACAAAAGCGAATCCAATTCGTCTCCCATTGTGTGAGCTCTCAAGCACCAACAAAGGAAAATCGTTATGCTGCACAGCAAAGAGACACGAAGGAGTTCCCCCCGCGCATCCTTTGCCGGTGCGGAACGCTGCCATCTTTAGCATTTTATTGTTCTCGAATGTCGCCATCGATTTATCCAATTGAATCCCAAATGCTTTTCACATTATACCAAAGTGAATGGGGCACAAATCGAAGGAAATCCATCACGATGAACAAAATTATTCCAATATATATGTACGACTAGCTATTTCCTTGCCTTGGTTGGATTCGAGCTCAACTCAACTGAAGATGGCAAGATGCCTCATCTTTTCAATTTAGCGCCACTTGCCCACGGGGTTTGACAGTATTTTTAAAATGGCAACGAGGCTATTTTTTAAGCGATTCCGTCGACAAGCCATCAAGAAGAAAAGAAACTCATATCTCTATGTGAAGATGTCATTTGCTCCAAACGTTCCTCAGGCACATTATCCCCAGGATAATGGAATTTTCTTCGCCTTTCGAAATTCAGTTAGCAAAGAATATTCGTCTCCTTTTTAGCATTTTATTGGCGCAGATCATTGATGCTAAATTATTCTTGTTGTCTTTGAATTTCAGTCAAAATTCACGTGCCAAGGACGAACGGAATATGGAATTAAAAAACGGAGTGCTCAGCCGCAGTCAATTGAATAAAAGTTGACCCTCCTTCCTCTATATAGAGGCGGCGCTACTTCTTTCCGCAATACGGTTCCTTGGGTAGAACAAAGGCACCAGATGGAACAAATACTACCACACCATTAAAGGGTGACCCAATGAAGTGTAAAGGATCAGCAGGCAATTACTTCGATTAAAGCGATTTTTTTTGTTTGCAGTCTCTTTGAACTACGAGAGGGGGTGAAATTGAATTATATTTTTCTTTAAAAGTCTTTGAAACTTTCCGAATCCCGACTGCCGAGCTCCCTCCCTCGCTTTTGATGACATTGACGGGCAATTGTTTCGTGCTGTGGAGAAATTTTTAATTAACTTCCCGCAAATTGAAGCTTATTTCCTTTCGGACTTTTTTTTTTAGTTTCTGCTCGCATACACAAATGTAATCATTGCCGGACCAGAGCAACACTGTATCTTTGGGTGTGCTTGATCTCGTGTAAAAATGCATAGGGAGGGTGACGAATTCTCACCCTCCCTTGACATTTAAGTGGCATTTTATAACGTGATGATGTTGCTGATAAAATTGAATAGTGCGGCCAGTGGTGTAAGTAAGTTTTGGGGGGATCGGATAAATTTGTTTAAATAAATTGCCACCGCTGATATACATGGGGTCACAGAAGGGCGGCAATTTCGAGTTTCGAGATGGACTTCGAGGTGGTAATGGATTGGCAGTTGGTGATGTTGATTTCTGAGCAATTTTTGAGGCACCAGATCGAAAAACGGTCAAGGTCTTGTTGAAGGAGGCAGGAGTCTGGTGGTGAAGATGATTTTGAAGAATTTAGTCTCATCCGCGTGGAGAGAGAGAGACTAGTGTTTGATGACCTTCTCAATATCATTTACCGGTAGGATGAAGAGAAGGGGACCTAAATGGCTGCCTTGTGGGACACCAGATGTTGCTAAGAAGGAGGACGACAGTACGGACCTAAAGCGAACTTGTGGGACACCAGATGTTTCTAAGAAGGAGGACGACAGTACGGACCTAAAGCGAAAGCTGTAATACCGGTTTTCAAGGTAGGGAGATATTCCTTTTATCAATATAGGTTCGAAGCTAAGGGCAGACAACTTGTAGAGGATCAATTAATGTGATATCTTATCAAAGGCCTTGCTGAAGTCAGTTGCGATGACGTCGACTTCTTTGCCATTCTCTAGGGATGAGAGGGCAAAGGTGACAAATTTGACAAGATTTGTAGTATTCGATCTACCTTTCAGGAAGCCATGTTGGTAGGGTGAAATAAGGGATTTGCTCCGAAAGCTTAAGATTTCATATACAATAGTTGCAAAAAGTTTCGATGTATGTGAGAGTTTGGCAATTGGGCGGTAATTAGTAATTAACCACTCCCACCAGTAGTTAACCATTATGTGTGTCGTTGATACATTGATTTTATAAGACTATTTTGTCTTAAAGTGTAAAATGTTAATTAAATAAATAGATCTAGATCTTGTTTAAATTGATTATCTTCTTTAAACCTTTCTGGGGCCCTAATTTGTAAATGTATTATCACAAAGGCAAGACCATGCGATGCTTGCACTTGCTTGCTGCAAGGTACAGGCTTTAATGGTAATATTTTTCAGGACCACATACAGCGGAAGAATGGCTTGATGGCAGTGAGGCCAGATTTTTTTTGCCTAAATTCCCAATTTTTGGGGAATATTTTGAGAATTTTCCCCATTTCATATCAGTTTTTTCCCCCACTTCAATTGATTGAAGTAAAGAAGCATTTTTAATATAACAAACACTTTTTTGCTTTTATTGAGCCATCTTTGTTTTTTCAAAAAGTAATACAAAAATAAAAAACAAATAATATTCAAAGTCTTTGAGTTTAAACTAATACAAAATAAGTTAATAAATAATAATAATAATAAGCAAATATTGCAGGTAGGATGAATAGATTTAAAAGGATAGGTAATTCATAAATAACGAGGCAGGTTGAAAGTAAATTATAAAATTAAAAGGTATACATAAATAAAAATAAAATACATAAATACAAAAAATATTTCAGGTACCTACTTCAGTTATAAATTACATATATTATTTGAAGTTATTAAAAATCGTCATTGGACTTGTACCTACATATTTTTGTTGTGCAAAATCAGGCATTCTTTATCGATCCAAAGATCAACGCAACTTTTTGAACAGTTCTGCACCATACATTTTTTCTGCAAAATTCCGCAAAGGCTGTCAATTTCGAGCTTATTTCTCGTTTTTGTCTTGTTCAGATTAATTGACGAAAAAATTCGCTCGGCACCAGCACCACTATGAGGAAGACAAAAAATATATGACACAAGTTATTTAATGTTTGGAAACATATTTTTGGAGTCGGCATATTTCATAGAAACTATCTGTTGCCAAAAGTTTTCTACACTGTCGAATTCTACATTAGATAGATTAACATTTCTTAAAGACCTATATTCCATTTCCAAGTCATTAATAATTACATGTTTTTTAATTCGCGGGAATAACGAGCATAATGGCATTCGGGAAGATATAGTTTTATTTTTTAAGACAGTGGGATTGATAAAACGAAATATCCTGCCTGCAATATTTGCTTTATATAAAAGCTGCTCCTTTATTCTCAAAATTAAATCTTTTGAGAATTTGTTTAGAAGACTGTATGAACAAATTTCTGCAGTTAATTTGAAATGCCTCTATTTCTTCCAAACTCATTCCAGAAATATTTTGATTCAGTTTTTGCGAAGGAGAGGGTCCTAAATAGATTTCCTCTAAAATTTGGATCATCTACGTTAATATCAAAAATATTTAGATAGATAGATACATTTATTTCGCTAGTAAAGTACAGTTTGCTATCGCACAATTTACATTATTCCTACAAATGTATATCTTTCTACTGAAAAATTATTTAAATATTTTTATGTGATGCTATTAGTTTACAAAGTTTGAACCTGAGGAAACAACGAAAAAAAAAAGTCAATTTGAAAAAAAAAAAAAAAAAAAATAATAATAATAATAAATAATAAAAAATTATTATGTATATACCTAAGGAATAGTTTTGTATTATATACGACTACTAGCTGACCTGGTGAACTTCGTACCACCTAATTTTTATCTATTTGAAGCTTTTTTTTGGATTTAAACTTAGTTTGGTGATTAAATAAATTTTGTTAGTAATTCAAATTAATTCAATGCCTTTAAGTTCCTGTAAAATAGATATTAACATTCAATGCAAAGATTTGTAGTAAAAAATTGCAGTCGTTTGAATTCGAATGGTAAGTCCGTTGGAATCGTCGGGATGCGTGGAATCAAAACATCTTCTCCTCTATACTCTGCGGTATGCCCGGAAAAAATACGTCGAATGAGCTCTTCCTTAAAATCGGTCATGTGGCAGAAATCAGTGGGCAAAGTGATAAGTCCGGTCGAGATATCAACTGCAATCTTTCCATTACCAATGTCCAACAATTACTTCGAAAACACACTTGCAGTTTGATCTCGTCAATCGGAGGGTCTTGACATGAAGCCACAAATTTGATGCTTTCAAGCACGCATTTAGGAAGAGTCTCCCGAAAATCACCGGATAATACAACCATGGCTATTCCAAAAATGATTTTGATTGCCACGAAGATTTTTCAACGTCCTGTCCACTGCCAAAATTGACCATTGACCTTTTGTGGGCCATCGTGCATTTGACCCAATCAATCAATTTGCGTCATTGTAAAATCTTCGCCTTTTTTTCGATTTGGTCTGGTTGATTTCCATTTTCAGTGGCAATATCAATGCTGAATGTGCAGTTCGATAGCCTTCTAACAAAGTTGCTGTTATTCCATATGAAGCCATTGCCAGGGCAACTCATATTGCGATCAAATCCGTGCCAAAGCAAGCGGACGATTAGGTGATATCATGCCCAACTGCGCACTTTATTCGCCATCAATAAACACACGTCTTCGATCATGATCATAGACTCATTGTGAATTTCTCCTTTCAGAAGTTTTAACTAATGTAAGGATCTTGAAAATACTTGACAAACAAATCTGATGGATTCAAACACCATCAAACAAATCAAAGTGTCAACTCCATTTCAAAAAGTTACTTAATGTAACATAGTAAACATAAACAAAGTTATTAGCTACCTGTATTTAAAAAAATAAAGAAATTTCAAATTTTTTGACAACAACAATTTTCTTAGAAAATAATTAAAATATTTGACAACAACAATTGCTTTTAAAATTTAAAATATTTTTAACTTTCTCCATTACGTAGTAAGAGAAAGATATTGGTTTCGTACAAAATTTCGAACTCGAGATTTTAATCAATTCTGATATTACGATGATAGAGGAACTCAAAAAAGTAGGTCACAAAATTCTGTCCGGTCTGTCCGTCTGTCCGTCCTTCCACAGGCCTACAGCCTAAACTGCTTCCCGGATTACGTTCAAACCTCGGATTTGGAGTTTTTGGGCTTACAGCTCGGGAGGTGTTTTTTTTTTCAAGGTAACCTCAATATTAATGGTACTTCCCATATAAAATTTTCTTACCAGTTTGATTTGATCGAAAACGGCTCTAACGATTTCAACCAAAATTGATATCTAAGCTTAAGTAGGTGAGGTTACCAGGACTGCGTACCCAGTTTTTGGCTAAAAATTCGAGCAACGGTACTTTTGAAATTTCGACATATCTCGAAAACGCTCTATACAATTGTAACAAAAAATAAATTCTAAGGTAATGTGGTCATTTATAACTTAATAGCAAACTCAGTTTTTCTCTATATTATCGTACAATGGATTTTTGAAAAAAGGAATTTTTAACATTTAGTTTTTTTCAGTTTATCGGAAAACGGCTCTAACGATTTCAACCAAAAGATTTTGACCAATATACATATAAAAGATAATATAAGTATTATTAATAAGATCCCGTACTTTCTTGTTCTCAAAAAATTCGAAGATGTGAGTTTTTTTAAATTATTTATCAAAAAATACTACAGAAATCACGATCTATGTATTTTCACATAAATATCTACGGTATATTTTTGTAATAGGCTTAATGCCCCATATCTTGTGAGTTGTAAGACCTTATAAAATAGTACAGTAGCCGCTTATAGCCCTTGCGACAATTGCCTGTTACTTATATTGTTATTTTATATAACTGCCAGTTGAGATAGATATCCAATTTGTTATTTTCTTTAATCTAGTATCGAGAAAGTTTCGTTCGACCCAGTGGTGCACTTTATTTTTTTTTGTTTTGGAAGTTTCACTATACTCGATTTTTATCCAGTTTATTTTTTTTTTCAAAGTGCTTTTCCCCATGAAAATCGAAATGTGTGCCTGCAACTCCACCTGTTGAGAATTTTTCAATTTTTCTTTTTTCCTAAACCTTCGCGGAGCAATTAAGAACAAATCCGCAGAAGGAAGTATCCAATTTGGTCCAGTCGTTTTCGAGTTTTAAGCATCCGAACAAACCAAGATCCATTTTTATATATATAGATGTAGAGAATGATTAAGAGATCATGTAATTCAATAGATTACAATAGATTTATTGTTATAAAAAAGAAATTCAAATTACAATATATAATTGAGATGAGTAGTGTAGGTGAATAGATAAATGAACAGCTTAGCGGCTTACGGCAGAGAGAACAAAAGAAGAGGACTGCTAATCTCTGTGTCTCATATTTATAGCCAGAAATGATGAGCTTTTGACCAAAGCTAAACAACAGTAGAAGCATTGATTGATTGTGTAATGATGTAACGTTGAATATAATTGCAGGGTGCCTCGACAGTTGCCCCTACATAGATAACAAGAATAAGCCACTCTTTAGATATGACTAGAATAAGTATATGAACCAAATAAATAAGTCACTAAATAAATAAGGAAATACGATATAAATAAATAAATATATAGGCAAATAAATAAATAAATCGGTAAATAAATAAACAAATAAATAAATGAATACATAAATAAATAAACAGAAAAAAAATAGATTAACAATTAACAAATAAGTAAATTAACAGTAACTAAGTTCGCAAATGGATTTAACATTGCCATGTTTATCTAAGCTATTCTATATTTAATTGATTAATAAGAGGATTATTAGAGGTGTCGCATCTGTTTTTAAAGTAGTCATTGAGCTTTACTATTCTATTGGAGATCAACTCAACATTTGTTCTAATATGCAGATCTGAAGTAGAATGATGCCAGGGCAGATTAAGAATCATTTTTAGTATTTTGTTTTGAGATATTTGTAATTTTATTTATATGGCATTCAGCACATTTACCCCATACCTGGCAACCATACAAGAGAATTGATTGAAAGATGGTTTTCTAAATTATAATTTTATTTTCATTGCAAAGTAGTGAATTTATATTTATAAATGGATATAACATTTTAATAGCAATATTCTTTTTTTGAGTGTCCTCATATTATGTTCTTTAAAAGTCAGTTTTGTGTCAAGATATATTCCGAGATACTTACTGCCATCTAGGTGTCCGTTAATAATTAGCTGGTTAGCCGGAATGAAGCAAGGTTTTCTTTTTCGTGTAAAAAAGATTGCTTGGGTCTTTTCGGCGTTTGGCTTTATTCTCCACTTTGAGTAGTACCTACTCTTGCAATATTATTTTTTTAGATTCGTCTCAATATTGAGACCGAATTCATGCGATGAAAGTATTGCCGTGTCATCAGCATAAATGGCTGCTTCACATTCTGGAAGAGTCGAGAAATCCGACGTATATAAGGTATATAAAACTGGTCCAAGGACCGAGCCATGGGGTACGCGAGCATGAAAATATACGATATCGGACACACTACTATTAACATGTACTTTGAAACAGCGATTCGAAACAAAACTTTGGACAAATTTACAAAGAAATGGAGGAATGTTTAGATTTATCATTTTATACGTAAGCACATTATGCCACACTAAATCAAAAGCTTTTTCGATGTCGAGTAGAACCATGCCTGTTGATCTGCCTATTGCACGGTTAGTTTTAATGATATTACATATCCTAAGAACTTGGTGTGAGGTCCCATGATTTCGTCTAAATCCGAACTGTTCGTTTGGATATATTTGGTTTTCTTCAATGATTTGAACAATTTTTTCTTTTAACACTTTTTCGTAGATTTTGCTTAACGCACTTAGTAAACTTATTGGTCTATAGCTTTCGGTTTTTTGAGAGGCTTCCCTGCTTTAGGAATGGGAATAACCTTTGCTACTTTCCATTTATCAGGGAAATATTGCATTTTGAAACATGCATTGATGATAAATGTAAGAAAGGTTATCCCTTCTTTAGGCAATTTTTGTAAGATAAATATTTTTAATTTTATCGATTCCGCCTGTTTTTTTAATGAGTAAACTATTTACGAAATATTCTGTGTCTGATTCCGTTATAAATTCATTTGGCGGAGTATCGTAGGTGGCTAAATTAAAGGCATGAAGAGCATGTTCAACGTGGATGTTTGTATTTGCATCTCCTAGATTTTGAGCGACAACGTGATTTTGCGCGAAGTTTAGAGCTAACGCCTTCGCCTTTTCCGTATCAGTGAAGAAGGTTTCTGTACCACTTCTAATGCAAGGTAATTCCTTTGACTTATTTTTAACAATTTTCATTATATTCCAGAAGGGCTTGGTAGCTTTATCAAGTGTACTAAGCTTATTATTCCATTCCTTAGTTCGACTATCCTGTATTTCCTTATTTATTATTCTATTCAATTGAGCTACTTGAATGCGAGAAACAGGTTGGCGGAATCATTGACAGTTTCTTCTATGCATATTCCGTATTCTAATTAGTTCCAAAGTTTGAGCTGGGATTTTGAGGCAATAGATTTTTTTCGCTACTTTTGGAATACTATTATTAGCCGATGTTATGACGTGCTCAGTAAACTGCTGAACAATAGAGTCAACATCATGTTTGCTTGTAATTGTTTCAATGGTCGTAGGAATGGTTCGAAGCTGTCTTCTTACCTCCAGACGGAAACGAGTCCAGTGTGCATTCTTTAGGTCATAAAAATATTGCACTTTTTCCAAGCCCGACCAACGAATTTGAGAAATAACCGGATTATGGTCTAACTCGTTTAATGAAATTGGTTGAGACATTAAACCAGGAACATTTGTAATAAACAGATCTAAAACGGACGGATTCCCACGGGCACTAGCTGGAACATAAGTATGACTAGGAGGAAACAAGATAGACAAAGGCAACATAACAGATAGATCGGACAAAATATTTCCCCATGAGTTTGCTCTAATGCAACCCCAGTCTCTGTCTGCAGTTTAGATCACCCCCTATTAAAATCATTTATACCTACTGAACAGTTTTCGCAAGTCACTTTTCAGTGCAACCCGTTTTTCATTGGGTGTTAAGCCTCCTAAAATTCAAAAATATTTACAATGCTTTCTAAATAATCTTTTTTTTTTAAAAAAAAACAGTCGGATATTGTTCTTAAGGTCAGTTCTATTCGTTCATATATTACGAGTATTTTGACATCATTAGATTGCATCTCCAAGTTCAATTTTGTCAATAATAGTAAAAATAAGTCTAGAAACTCCAAGTACATTAATGTGGATGGCTTTTCTAGAATCCGAAATATTTTTGTACATTGGTTTCTATTCACACTATCTTCCGAAAAGCTTCCAGTGGAATATAGGACGAGGGCTTGATACTGCTGAATTATTCTTTGTACTACAGCATGTAGAGATAGCCACCTGGTTTGAGTCGGGTGCAGAATTTTTACGGCAAAAAAACCTGATACTCCTTCAAAAGGGGTTGACGTTTAGCGTAAAATTAAAATGAGAATAAATCTCCCGGCAACACATTTCGACCTCATCAGGTAACTGCTCTAGTCTACAACCTTACTTGCAATAATATGAAATGTGTGACAAATACATCTCATCTCATTTAATCACATCTGATGTGTTTGGCAACAGAGTTATATTTGCCAATCATAACACTCGCTCCATCAGAAGCAAATGCAATTAAGTTTTCTTTGTATGGAATATTACATTTATTAAAAAAATCAACCAAATATATTTTGGGAATTTGCTTCCGGAAGCTCAATAAGAGTTAACAAATTCTCACAAAACTTATCTACGTACCTAACAACTACTACCAAACTCCTTTTCCAATCAATGCTAGTAGATACGTCTATTATAATAGAGAGTAGCCCGTAGCCTTAGTTCGCCCCAATGCCCAATGTTAATTTGGTTGCCCCCTCGGAGTCCGGAAATATATTTGCTTGCAGTTTGACCAAATCATCAAAGGTTTTTATTGCAATATTTAATTTCAGTTTTTTTAACCTGTTGATCTTGGGAAGTTTCTGTAAAACTCGAAATCTTCGGTTGAGTTTTTCCATCAACGGATCTCAGAAGTTCGATGTGTTTTATTCCCTCGCAAAGTTTTTTATTATTTCTGATTTTTTGCTTATTATTACTTTATTACATACTTTGCAGTACGCTTGATGTTTGCTTGTTCCTGCAACGGAAGATGAATTATTTTGCAGCCAACCTCTAAATCCAGGAAGTTTTTCCCAATCTTTTCTATAGTTGAATTTTCTATCGATTTGCTTTTTTCGTTTTCCTGGGTCTGCAACTTCTTGTGCAAATGAGTCGCTGTCGGTACTTTCTGCTTCATATTTTCTTTTGCACTTTGGTTTAACTAAAATTGAATACAAAAATATATTATGGTATTACCAATAAATATTTCTATGATAACACTTTTCCTACCCAATTTCATTCATAAATAAGAGGAAAATAATAATTTAAACAAGAACACAATTTATTGTTTTGAAATGTTTATGGTTTTGCGAACTTCACAGCTGTGAGCTGACAGGCTGATACTGACATTGAATTTGCCAAAGGGTTTTATTTAGTGAACTGAATGTGAAAGTGGCACATGTGAGTAAAGGTGGTGTTAAGTTCGAAATCCGCTTAAAGGCTAAATCGCTTAGATTCTATAAACACGGTGATGTTTTTATGTTGGAGAAATATTTGGAAGTTAACTAAACGAGTTTTATTTTTTAATTTATGCAAAATTAATAAACACGCATGGATTTCCGTTTTTCCCCCATTGAGTGAAAAATTCCCCAAAATGGGGAAAAATTCCCACATCTGGCATCGCTGCTTGATGGTTGCAACATGCTACTGGTTCATGTCTTCACTTTACTTTAAAGTACAATTGCTTCCATTGAGCTATTTTTGCTATGGTTCCCCTTTTTCTGTACCAAGGACTGTTGTCTGAATTTCAAATTAATGCAAATCCCCGGCTTCTGCAAACGGGAACCAAACTGATTTAGTCAGAGCCTTGCCCTAGGTGCAAAATCCGTCACTCTTACTACTAAACCTCATTTATAGTACGAAGACCAGTCGCGTTTTAGTTCCTATACCCTATTAACTTCACCTACCTTACCAGGCCTTAACACATATGTCATTTCGAGAAGGCAAGGTAAAGAACCCACCCTATCGAAGATAGCATCTCTGTAGTGTCTGAACTACTGTACCTACATATAAAATATTCCTTAGCAACATTATAATTAAATGTAAAAGAAATGTATTTGAAACTAAAATATAAAATAAACACTTCATACGTGACTACGACACAGAGCAGTTGTCCTACTTGTACGGATACTACAATCTCCTCCTTGCCTTCGCCAATCGGAAACCCGATAATTCCATAATGGATTCCTATGTAGTTTTAGGGTGGAGGATAAAACGTAAGGTTAGGTTAGGTTAGGTTGAGTGGGGTTGTGAGTTCATCACAAAAAGACCAGGCACCATAGTGGGCCCATCGCCATCCCCAGGGAACCGTTACGGTTAAAAACCTAAACCAAATCGCCCAAACAATCAATTCCCCTGCAGAATTTAATAATGGTCCCAATATTGTTTGAGAAACCAACCTCCTCTAAGTGATTAAAGAAGTACCTCCCAAGGTGCTTCCTTCTACTCCGAGCGATTGCTTGACACTCACATAGAATGTGGAAGATGTCTTCCGTGACTTGTAGGTCCTCACAATACCTGCATATGTCCGAGTTAGTTAGTCCTAGTCTCGTGGCATGCTTCCTTAGAAGGCAATGTCCAGAGAGTATTCCTACCGTTAATCTTAGTTTGGTTCTACTGAAGTTGATTAATTCTTCAGACTTTTTCCGGTTTAAAATGGGCCACAGTGCCTTTGAGACCCTGTGACCAACTAGCTGTGACCATCTTGTGGCTGCTAAATGGCAAGTTTTTTTCGAAAACGACCCTTATAGCCACGGCCATTGGTGGTCTTATGCCCTCAAACATGGTGTTAAGTGAGAGCTCCTTGGCCAGAGCGTCGGCTTTTTCATTACCTTCAATATTACAATGCCCAGATACCCAACATAATCGGACACGGTTCTGCTTACATAAAGCCTTGAGCATTATGCGGCAATTCCTTACTAGTTCAGATTTAGTGGTGTGTGACTATAGCGCTTTAAGCGCAGCCTCGCTGTCAATGTAGATGGCGATATTCTTATTGGATATCGATCTCATCTCAAGTTCCTCCGCAGCTTTGAGTACGGAGGGTAGAACGTTACAATGCACCTTTACAGCTTCCGCAGTCTTGCAATAAGTCATCATTCACTAGCTTCTCAAAATAAAACGCGTAGGACTCCCTACAGCCCGGTTTGGTCGAGATGTTTTCGTCTTCTCCTATTTTGTTTGCTTCACATAAAATGGATCTATAATTCGATCTAAATATGTCTATGTCCTACATTTGGCAAGAGAGTCATCTTATACTCCTAGTCGGGTCTAGTTGCGACTTAAAGGCTTATGATCCGACTAACATATGTCAGCCTTCGGGTTTGAAAACCTCTACTTCTCTAAACGAATTGGCTTCTTATACTTACTGCAAATAGCTAGATCTTGACATGAAAGAAAATTGCTTTAGAAAACCTTTGAAGCTAATCAGAGCTACTATGCAACGGCATTTGGAGACATTTTGATGTTCCGTCCAAATCTTATTTGATGTGGAAGAGTCCTAATGCGGCCTTGTTATTAGCTCTGATTTCGGTGGGACTTAAGTCCAAAGTGGAGCTTGAAAACAGAGTTTATTAAGAAGTTACAGTATCCCAAAGTAAACGCATCAGTGCTTTTAGTACGCTTCTTGAAAGGCCTACAACGAAGTATGAGAACTTTAGGTTTTTAATATATTCTATTCCTGTTTGTAGCAGAGTGGCTTAGTGGTTACTATGTTGGACTACTAAGCGAGGGGTCCCAGGTCCGAGTCCCGCAAAAACCCAAGTTCCAACTCAGGGTTTTTTCACTGCGCCACCTCTCGCGAACGTCTAACAAACATCCGAGAGTATAACTATCTTGAAAAGCTTTCCATTCGTTCCAAAAATGAAGTCTCACACAAAACGAATGGTTGCGAGAAGCTAGGCCTAGGGTCCCTACGGACCTGTTTGGCCAACTATATATATATTATATATATATTCCTGTTTGTATATAAAGTGAGTTCCCCGAGCCTGTCGCTCTTGGGTGTTGATCTTTATTGAATTGATCCACAACGCTCTTAACTGGCGCCCAACGGTCTTCGATATGACCCATAGTCGTCGTCATCCGTCTCCAATAACAGCGTTGACCGTCTTTCAATTTCGGTTAACTCACCTGCAAAAAAAGAAAGAAAGAAAGAAGATGTAAGAAAACGTTTGAATTAAGTAAAGACGTCAACATAAAAGGTACTTTTGTTAAAAAAATTCATAAATAATAAACTTTGAAAGAAAAGGAAAGGCACATCTCTTTGAAAAGTGCGGGAACATGCTGAACAACAAATTTTACAAAACGTCAGTTCAGTAGTTCCATTTGACAGATTTAGAAGGGTTTTACAAAACGATATTTCTTGGTGGAGATTCGAGGAAAATCTTCTTTCTCTCCCACTTGGTGTTTCTTTTAAGAACCGGAAACAGGATTTAGTTGAATTTAGTAAGAAAAAAATTTGTCCAGATTTTGTAAAATTGCTAACAAAATGTCACCTATACAGTGACAGACTCAAAGGACACAATCGAGCCTAGGCAACCACTTCTTATCCCGGAAACCTTCCTCAAAACACCTAAATCAACTCATGCCGAAACCGATAAATCTCAAAGGACATCATCGGCTACAAGTCGCACAGCAGTCGCCAACGAATCCTTCTGCAATTATCATCACGCTCAAAGAGATTTCAGCAATTTGCCAGAGCGCTTATACAAGTCGGAACAATGGAAAACTTTAAACATCTAAAGGATGAATGCCACTTGAATCGACACAAAAGGAAATCCTTGCCCGAAATCTTTTAATATTTCATAAAAGTTGCCTGAAATACAAGTGCCTGCAATTGACCAAGCTGAACCCACTTATGCACACAATCAACTTCGAAGCATATACGTTCCAGCAGAGCTCACTTCGAAGCGATGCTTTGAAGATTACTCGTGTACCTCTCTTCCTGTTCCGTTCAGCTTGCAGTTATTCATAATTTTGCAAAGCGCACAAATTGCACACACATCTATGCGCCTGCCGATGGTCATCCTCTTTTATGTGAATGACATTTACTCCGCTCGTAGAGGTGGGTAGTCAGGACAACACGAGGATAGAGAAGCATTCCGCAATGTACCTGGGAAATATGAGATACCATCTTCACACATGAGGCAGATATGCGGATGCATAGCTCTGTGGAATGTGTAGTCCTCCCCGGTCGCTTCTTACAGGAGAAAGTTTAAAGGAAAACTACACACACAAAGGACGAACAAAGTTGTATCCGTTGAAATTGGATTTTAAAGTTCTTGCTTGCTGCACAGCCAGTCCCAGTCCATGTGGATGCGATACAACATACAACAGGCGGATGGGGTTGTTCTTCTTGACATTGCCGTGCCGCCCCACACGTGCGAATGCTTCTCGTGCTCGATGCATAGAAGACTCTCAATGAAATTGTACTGAACACCAATTAAAGGGGTTCTGCGTGGGAGAAATTGCAAAATGCACTTAGGTTTACTTAAGGATACTTGGTCGTGTGTGTGTTTGTCTGTTTGTGTTGGCGCGGAGGTCCCCAGTGAGTGGTGACAAAACTTTCGCGACGTTGCACTTTAAGTACTCAGATGCGGAGGTGTTAATGCAGTTGCGGATTGACTTCACCCGCCACCCGTAGGTGCAACGATAGATGCAGTCACCTGATGCACCTTTCCGTTGCCGTTGTTGTTTACGACACGTTGGCCTGACGCGCAATACACTCGACATTCGTTCGTTGGGAATGCGCTTTGCTAAATGGCACTTTTTGGATTGCCAGAACAGGGCCGTCGAACAGGGGAGCGAGATGTTGTTTGATCGGAGGTGGCTTTTGAAACTCAACAGGTACTTTTAGGCTGAAAGGCCATTTAGACAGATTTTTGCTTTGGTTAGAGGTTCCGCTGACCTTACTCGAATTTGCCGGCCTTAGCTTATTTACTTGCCTATTTACGTAAAAAGGAGATGGGCCTTTTCAGGTGGAGCTTGGGTTTTAATCAACAACCTTTTCGAGCTCTGTACTTAGTGAACTGCCTCCCAGTGTTTACTGCCAGTCTGTCCGTAGTCCCCTTCGAATACTGTGCACAATCTGATACCATCTTATAGAACCATGAAGCTACAAGGTTGGATTTGTTGAAGCCCCTAAGGGTTGGAGCTTTGATTATAATTTTCCTTTCATGTCGATAGTAAATCGGCAAAGCAAGGTTTCTTTTACCAAAGATAGATCGCCTTCTTTAAGCCCGGTCAAGAAGATGAATGACAGAGATGCTCGGTAAAACGGGACCGACTGTCTCTGCACTCTACGGTTCATTTTAAACGTAAAAAAGGAAAACACAGGCCAAGTTGTGACACTACACTGGAAGTTTGCTGAAAGTGTGTGTTAACCTAATAGTCCCCTAAATTCACCTAACAAAGATCGGTGTAAAGGTATAGTCAGTCAATAAAGCTAATCCCCCGAAAGACTATCATGGCAGGTCCTAATATCTAAATAGGATCTTTGCTCGTTAAGTTAAATACAAAACTACTTGCGGTTTACATATAGGCGCAAGTGAGGCAGTTATCTCAAATCTAAGGTGTCTCAGCTAAACGGTTTGTATATCAGCTAAGTTGGTTGACTTCGATGGGTGAGTTTTAAACCTACTGACCTATTGAATAAGCAAGTTCCGAGCTTCTTATAATAGGTTAAGTATGGCGCGACTAAAGGTATATATAGGGATAAACAAACCCAATCATTTAGCGCAGCAGGTATCTCAGCTAAGTGGGTTTGTACATAACCTAAGTTGACAAACTTGGGTGGGATAGTTTCAAACATACTGAACTGTCAAATACGGAAGTTCCGTGCGATTTATCATGTGTCAAAAATGATAGGGCTAAGGTTTACATCGGATACCGGAAAGACAGGAGTTTGCGACTTTTAAGGTGCCTCAGTTAAGTGGGTTCGTACATAAGCTAAGTTGACTAACTTGGGTGGGATAGTTTTAAACATACTGACCTGTCAAATACGGAAGTTCTGAGCGATTTATCATGTGTCAAAAATGATGGGGCTTAAGGTTTACATAGGATACCGGTAAGACAAGAGTTTTCGACTCTTAAGGTGCCTCAGGTAAGTGGGTTTGTACATAAGCTAAGTTGACTAACTTGGGTGGAATAGTTTTAAATCGACAAACATGTTTAAATGGAAGATTCTGAGCTCCTTTGATGTATTAGGTTCGACGGGACTCATTCCTTTGATGTGTTAAGTTTTACGGGACTGAAGGGATCTCAGTTCTCAGACTAGGTTTGTGTATAGGTATGCTAAGTTGACTAAATTGAACGGTTTAGCTCCGAACTTACTGATATTTTGAATAAGAAAGCTTTGAGCACCTAACGATGCATTAAGTGCTACGGGACTGAAGGCTTACATGGGGTCAAGTAGGCTCTGTGAAACATAGCAACCTAGTTTACAAACCGAATAGCAGGGGTCTTTAAACGAAAACAACAAGTCTGGGCAATAGGAGATTTAAAAAAAAGGGTTATATGTTACAATGCTTCTCTTGTAGAGCCTCAAAGGAAGTGCCTTGTGGGGCGAAAAAAGAGGACAACATCAGGAAGAACTGCGTCTGAAAACGAAGAATTAAAAAACGGATTGCGGATAGGGGGGGATTTTCGGTATGCGGTCTTAAAGGTGTTTTTTTCACGGACAAATTAAAACCCTACAACCCAGCAACTACCCAAAAAGCGGAACTCCCACCCATGCAACTACTATGGTCTCCCCAGAAAAGGGACTTTAAAAAACATCATTAACGATAGAGGAAAATCCTTATAACTACGTTGAAACAGAGGGAAACCACACGAACTGATCATTGAGGTTAAGAACTTTCCTACGCCAGGAAACAAAGATAGAAAAAACTCATCAGCAACTTTTTAAAAGAACTATTTCTGGTTGAAGTTTTATGACGTTTTGTGTTCACACATTGAAGGATAGGTTTCCCCAGCCATTTGCCAGTTTGCGCAATTATTTTCATTCACATTAAAGTAGCTCGGCGACGGTGGATAGACCGCGCTAACTAAACCCACAGGCTAACTAAACAAAGAGCGAATTGCAAAAAAAAAAAAAAATGTCCGCGCTTTCCTTATTTGCTTTCTATTCATCGTCGTTCTTAAAAAAGCGGGACAGAGCAAAAAAAGAGAATCTGTTCATCTGTGTTCCTAGGGCAATGAAAGGATTCCTTGCTCTCCATCTGTTCTGTTGTCTGTCTTCTTTTTTTTTCTATGCTATATTGTTTCTTTCGTTCGTCCTCCATAAAAGCAATCAAGTGGTGCGGAAAATTCAAAGATCCAAGGTAAGTGATTCTGCACGGAGATTTTTTTCTCTGTACGAGAGCATGCACACCATCCCATCGACCAACTGTGTGGTGCTCAGCAACGATATCCTTTCATTTGGAATGGTGTATCGTCAATTCTCATTTTTAAATAATTTTATTCCACCTACTGGGGGTGGGTGGCGGTAGTGCACATTTAGTACAATCCTCACGATTTCACGGATGAAGGACTAGCGATAACAATGTACAGTTAACAGGGGGTACGGGCGACGGAGACTCAAGTAATGTGCATATATCCTTTTTGGTATTTGCATCAAAAATTAAAATGTAACCCAGAGAGATAGATAGGTTTGCAGTAGGTAGTATCCTTTTATATTCCAAGAATAGCTTGCATCCTTTCATTTATATATAGTTCCAGTTGCCATTTTGTTCCTTCTCGTTCATCCTTGAAATAATGTTGATGATGTGTTCTAGGTACCAATATTGAATTCAGTTTCCAGTTTCATTTTCAGTGAAGGCTCTCCACCTTAGCGCTTTTGAATTGCTGACCTTCCTGTCGGTGACATGTTTAGGTGAATGAGAAACCGGGCGGGGTTCTCGGTTGTCTAATGCATATCTCTACGCGCTTCGAAATGAAAACAAATTGAGAGGCCAAGGACATGGATCGTGCCCCAAAAAAAAAAGAAAACAAAAAACCCCCCACAAGTTGTATGTGCTGCGAGGGGATGGATCCATTTACGGTGGCTGGGTATTGTATTTAGATGAATAACAGAGTCGAGTCTATTGAAAGCGGAGCCAAGTGCGGGTGTGTTTCCGTGTTTCTGTGTTTCTGTGTTTCTGTGTGTCGAGTGGCCTTCACGTTGTGTTCCTTTATTCGTTAGCCCAGCCATCGTCGTGTGCATGTGAATGGACGGACTTAGATATGAGAATATTTCTTAACTAAGAGAATATTTCCTTAGAAAGCAATACACAGGTGGAGGATGAGATACAAGTCGCTTCAAGTCAATGGGCAGTAGTTCTTCGGGCGGGGTCTGTAAGCATGGTTTAGACTGAATGTCCTTGTCATTGCGTGCTCCTGTCAATTGCCATGTGAAAGGCGGCGTTGTGGATAAGGCGCTGTGTTTGATTCATGCCGACAATTTTGTAGGAAAGGTCGATTTTGGTGGCTTTTAACTGATGCTTTTTTTTTTTTTTCTTTTTTTTATAATAAACACGCGCTAAAGAGGTTATGACTACTCTTATGGTGTAGTTTGAAGTACACAGCGCGGGCGTTAAGGAAATTGGGATAGAGAAGATAGGAGATTCCGATGCACATTGGTTTTAAATGTCTGTAAATTGAACCGAGGGGGAAAGACAGAGCCGGGCAAGGCGTTCCACATTCGCGTGGTACGGCTTATGAAGGAATCTCTATATTTCATAGTACGACCGAAAATAGGCTGAAGGGTAAACTGATGGGCATTCCTGGCTTGGCGAGTATTGCGGTTGAATTGTTGAAGGGGTGGAATGCAGCTGGCGATTTCGCTTGAGCACTGTTTGTAGAAATAGCGATAAAACAATGAAAGACATGTTACATTTCTGTGATGTTCGAGCGAATTTATAGAATTCGCTATATTTGTGTCTCCAATGAGTTTTAAAGCACGATTCTGTATCCTATCCAGCAGGTGTAGTGAGGTTTTGGGCGCACCAGACCAGATATGAGAGTTATACTCAAGTTTGGGGCGAATGAACGCCTTGTATATGGTAGCCAGATCAGAAGGGGTAAAATATTTCTTGCACCTTTTAAGGAAACCTAGACATTTCGCAGCGTTCTTGGCGACTTCGTGTATGTGGTCATTCCAACGAAGTTTGTCATGGACACACATACCGAGAATGGAAAGTCTTTCGGTTTCGGCGATGCAAGTGCCATTCATGGATAATGGCTGAGGATTCTGGTTTCGCTTTAATGACAACAGACAGCATTGTGTTTTGGAAGCATTAAATTCCACTCTATTGGCTAAACCCCATTTTATAATGCTGTCGAGATCGGAATTTAATGAGCTTAACATACGTTGCCGTTCCAGTTCTACGGCCGAAGAGCAGGGACGTGAGTCCTGGAATGAATATGAGAAGCTGAGGGTGCTGTCATCGGCGAAGGAGTGGATTGGATTAGAGGTTGCAGACAGGAGATCATTTATGAAAATGAGAAAGAGAGTCGGAGACAAAACGGAGCCTTGGGGAACACCAGCGTTTATATGGTGAATTTCAGACTTGAAGCCATCCAATACAACTTGAATTGAACGGCCAGAGAGGTAGTTTCTAATCCATTGAAGAAGAGACGCATCGATCCCATATGCACGCATTTTCGACAAAAGAGCTTGGTGCCAAACTCTGTCAAATGCCTTTGAAATATCAAGCGCAACAATCTTCGTTTCACCAGAGTGATGTAGAGATTGGTTCCACTTTTCGGTGAGATAAGCCATCAAATCACCAGTGGATCTGTTGCCACGAAAACCGTACTGCCGGTCATTAATGAGTTTTCGTGATTCAAGATATTTCATGAGCTGACGATTTATCAGCGTTTCCATGACCTTAGAAAGAATGGATGTAAGTGCTATGGGTCGGTAGTTGGTGGGAGAAGAAGAT
Source organism: Cheilosia vernalis (assembly GCA_949126925.1). Taxonomy (NCBI): domain Eukaryota; kingdom Metazoa; phylum Arthropoda; class Insecta; order Diptera; family Syrphidae; genus Cheilosia; species Cheilosia vernalis. Next base: position 24,772,472 of record OX421358.1, read on the forward strand.
TCGCCTTTTTTGGGGACGGGCTGGACAAATGCTGTTTTCCACCTTCTCGGGAAGAGTCCAGAAGAATAGGACAGATGGAAAAGCTTACGCAGTGGTTTTGCCAGCGTGGAAGAACACCTCTTCAGAACAATTGGGGAAATACAATCTGGACCAGCGGATTTATTTATGTTGAGATCATTAAGTACTCTTGCCACTGTACGAGTGCGAAAATGGATTTGTCCCATGGTGTATTCGACGCTCTCAAGTACAGGTAGAGGCAAAGCGCAATCTGGTAGCATTGAGCTGGCTGCAAAATGTGCAGCAAGCAGATTCGCTTTGTCTAAAGAGTTGACAGCTGGAATGTCATTGTAAATGAGCGTTGGGATCGAAGATGAGACCGAATTCTTTATATTTTTTACAAAAGACCAAAAGTTTTTACTACCCTTGGGACATTGTAGTATTTTTTGCCTCAACTTTTGGTCATACGAGAATTTAACACGCTTGATAATTGTATTGCAGTCATTTCTGGCTCGCTTGAACTTTTTTCGGTTTTCCTCAGATGGGTTGGCCTTATATGACCGAAAACTTAACTCCTTTTGTCTGATAGCCTCTTTACAGCTCGAGTCGTACCACGCATTTTCTTTCGGTATGATACTTTTTATCCTGTTAGGAATAAAGGATTTCATACCTAAGGTGATAATACTAGACACCATATCAGCGGCGGCATCCACGTCGTTATCGAGGAAGCATAACGACCAGTTAAAACTCTTAAAGAAGTTGTTAAGTCCGCTCCAGTTGGCTTTCTCGTATTGCCATACGGTTCTTTTCGGAGATTTTTCTTTAACTGTGTGGTTGGAGTACGAGAAATTAGCTGATATGATGCAGTGGTCCGACGAGCCTAAAGGCGATAATACTTCTAAAGAGTATTTATCAGGGTGGGAGGTAAGAAACAAGTCCAGAGTGTTGGCATTCTGACCGTCAATATCAGGTACGCGTGTTGGCTCATTTACAAGCTGGGTTAATTGATTTACCTCAGCGAAGATCTGAACATAAATTCCTTCGGGTGTTGTCTGTCCAGTATGTCGAAGCCAGTTAGAATTGTGAATATTGAAATCGCCCGCAATGACAATTTCAGTATTAGGATACAGGGAGACAATTCTTGTAATGGAGTCAGACAGCGCATCAAACTCGTTAAAAGTCGAGTTGCTATCTAGATTAGGGCTTCTGTAGATAAAACAATAGTGAATGATTTGCCTACGGATGTGGAATTTCAGCCATATGAAATTAAATTCCGAATTGGAACATTGGCCATAAGAACCTGGAGTTTGGTAGGCAATATCATCACGTACGTAGATGGCGAGACCGCGGTGAAGAAAGAATAAAGGCACTAAACGATACCCAGGTAGATCAAACTCCGATTTATCAGAATTTACACCCACCTGAGTCTCGCTCAGCGCCAAAACAGCTGGTTTATATTTAGCAACGTGGACGTACACCGAGAAGAGATTCGATCGTAGCCCACGAATGTTGCACATGTCAACCCTAAAATTCCCCATCAATACAAAAAGCAGACACCAAAAAACACAACTCCGACGCTTCTAAGCAGGGCTGTGAAGTGAAAATCCAATGCTAGATTCTCAAATCAAACTGTCATAGGTGTTATGCCCGTATGACAATTTGCTTTGGTCCACCAACAAAAACTTTCACACACAACCCGCTATCCGCCAGATGTTGCTCTCACCCACTCATTGCAATTGCCGTATGTACAACAGTACAAGCACAATCGCTTGTACGTTGGCGGCCGGCGATTGCAAAGACCAAGAAAGTGCAACAGCAAACGAGTTGGAATGGGGGAGGAGGGAGTCGCCCACGCTAATGGTTTTTTTTTTTTCCTCTTTTTTTTTCTTTTCCACAACACTTCACTGGCACTGCACTCAGAATGGATTTGCGCGGCAGAAGATCAGTGTTATGATCTTCGCTTTTTTTTTTGTTGGTTTTTTTGTTTTTGGGTGTTGTTTGCGCGACGAGTGGTACGGGGAGATGCGGGGAGAATGCTACGGCTGCACACACGTGTGTTCGCGACGGGTTGCAGTTCGGAACTGCTGTGACCAATCCTAAGGGACTCGGTAACACCTATTTTTTTCGGTAGGAAACGGAGGTACGCTGAGGACGATTAATGGCGAGGGCGTCAGGTCTTAGGTTTCGCATAGGGCTCAGCACTATGTTGTTATAGGTTTCTCATCCTGCAAATGTCGTTCTTTATTACATATTGCGGTTGGTGACACATAAATGTTCTGTATCATTTGTGGCTTCTCCACCAGAGCATGACAATAGCGTGACCAAACCTCAGTATGTACGTAGTCCCTCAAGTGTGACACGATGACATCTTGGTGAATTAGAAAGCGAACTGCCCATGTGACGTGTTTAACCAATTTTTGTAATTTGAGTATGACTTTTATGGATCCACCAGACTTCGCCAGGGCGGGCTAAACTCTTGTAAAACATTGAACAGACCCTAGTAACGAAAGCTGGCGCTACAGTCTGACCAGTTGCGCACTCCAAATTGGCTGAGGTCCCCTTCCACTTGGGCGCCACCTAAGGCGAGGTCTTCCTCCACAGCGTTGTTGTTTTCGGGTTGGAATCGAAGACTTTTCGGTCCCGAGCGTTGGTCCATTTGCTCGACATGTTCCAGCTATCTTAGACGACTGAGACTTATGCTTACTTTTCTGCCCCGGGTCGATGTCGCTGTACAGCTCGTAGAGTTCGCTGTTAAGTATCCACCTCCAAAACCCGTCCACGCAAACGGGACCGAAATTTACTCCAAGAATTTGGGGTTCAAATCGACCAAGGAGATATTTATCCGCCTTTGATAAAGTCCTCGCTTGTGCACCATACAGCAGTACTGAAATGGTGAGGCCCTTAGTGGCCTGATGTCTGATGTCGTCAGCGTATGCAAGTAGGTGCACAGACTTTTGGAAAAATTGGGGTATTGGCTTGCGAGTTTCACAATTTGCTGAAGAATATTGTTGAAAAAGTCACATGACAGCGCGTCATCTTGTCTTAATCCTTTTTCGATATCAAAGGTCTCGGTGAGATTTTTTCCGACCTTATGGAGCAAGGGTTCTCCATCTTTATTCTTCATAAGCTGACAAACTAAGAATGTCTCTGTATAGCTTGTGTCTATAAATGCTGTCAGATACGGTCTTAAGATCGATAAACAGGTGCTGTATTTCGACTTGGACTGCTTGGGGTTTTTCCAGGATCTGCAGTAGTGTGATCGCTCGTGGACTTTCTCGGCCTAAAACCGATAGGGTCCAATCAGTTCGTTGACAAATGGTTTCCGGCAGTACGACATGATCATGCATGCGATGTTAAGAAGACTGATGCCTCTATAGTTGACGCAGTCTCATTTCTTGTGGACCGAGCAAAACAATGTTGAGGCGCCATTCATCAGGCATACTTTCCTCTGACCAAAGCTTGAAAACTAGAGCTCGACAGGTAAGCCGTTTGGTACAGCAGGCTTTTTGGACTTTAGCTTGGATATTGCTATCCGCATTTCATTTTCGTCAGGTGGACGAAGGTTTTGGGTTTCATCGCGGGTCTATCTGCTTGACAGATAGGCCTTCGCCTTACAGAATCTGACCCTAGGTCTCTCATAGGGCCTCGTTGCATTGACACGTTCTTTCTACCTTTTGGTAAGACTTCCGAGGATTTTTCGTGGAGCAACATTTTTCTACTTCCTGCTGCTCTTGTCCTTTAGTGCTGCGCAGTGCTTCATAGGCTCGTTGTTTTGCTTCACGTGCTTGCCGGCAATCTTCATCAAACCAGGGGTTTTGTGGGAGTTTTTTGGTGAAACCAAACACATCAGTTGCGGCGTTTCCGGTGGCACTTCGCATCTACAGCACTTGAAGGTGGCACAGGACCTCTCGAGAGGTTCAGGTGTTATGTCGATTTCTTGAGTTTTTAGCCGTTCAGCGTTGAATTTGGTGACCGCCATGTTCCTCTGTGAATATTGAGTTGAGGAAACCGTGTATAGTAGCTATAGTAACATTACGTCCCGCAGCAAAGTCTCTTAACCTAGGTCCCTTTCCCGACTTGGTGTTTTGTAGGCTGTGAAAAATTGGTTTCAAATAATTGAAATAACTTTTGTGGTCGCAGTGGCTTAGTGGTTAGTGTGTTGGACTACTAAGCGAGGGGTCCAGGTTCGAATCCCGCAAAAAACCCAAATTCCAACTCAGGGTTTTTTTCACTGCGCCACCTCTCGCGAACGTCTTACAAACATCCGAGAGTATAACTGTCATGAAAGAGCTTCTCAATCGGCCCGTTTGGAACCGGCATAAAATTGTAGATCCCTTCCATTCGTTCCAAAAATAAAAAACTCACACAAAACGAATGGTTGCGAGAAGCCAGGCTCTGGGTCCCTACAGACCTGTTGCGCCAACTATTATTATTATTATTAAAAATAATTTTTAAAATGTTGACCACATCGTGTATTCACACTCCCTCTCTCTCTCTCTCTCACTCCTTCTCTTTCTTTGGACAAAGGTCACATAATCCACCAAAAAACTTCTACTGGTTTAAAATAATTGAGCTTCAATAAAATGCTTCCAAGATGTCGGCAACTAAGTGCATTTACTATCTTTTTCTCGCCGTCTATCTTTCCCTTTCCGCCCATTTGCGGTGACAGGAGCACTCACTCTCAACACACAATACGCTCCAAACGTCAATTACTTCAATATAATTGACCGTCTTGTACACAAATTGCTGCTCAGTATGCCAAACATGATGAGTGCTTCCAAGTCCACACGAATACTCGACTCGTATCTAGAGCAAGTTCAACCGGTGACTCTCAAAGTGTCAACAACACTTTTGACCCACACTCTGAGCGAGTTAACTGCAAGAAAAGCCAAGTGCTATTCGTTCTATGCAGTTAGACCCCTAACGCCCGCACCTAAAAGATAGGTGGCAGCTTTTACAATGCTCCCTGTTCCCCCCCGCATGATGTGGTAAATTCGCAATCCATTCATCTACGTGTCTACGTCGATGGAAAGTTTAGCACTTTTGTTTCTTCCGTTTCGTCTTAGTGTGCACTTTCGGTTTTTTCTTTTTCTCCACTACTTTTACTTCTTTTCAAAGGATAAGGGCAATTAAAGGATATCCATTATAATGCAGACTTATACAGTCTTAAGCGGGTGTCGGAGCGATGGGGATTTTTTGCCTGTCTGCCTGCCAACCATCAGAGTTAAAGGAATTTCCTTCGTCCTCGTTCCGTGCTGTGTTTGTTTGCACAATCCAAATTGTTACTTATTGAACGGATTATATATATTTTTTGTTTCCAACCTAAGGCAAGGATATGCCCTACCCGTACACACGTAGGTGGAGTGTGTTTTAAACTTTCACACTGCTCGGTATGGGATAAGTGGGTCCAACGTCCAAGTGGATGGGTTTCTGTAAGCTTGGGCGAGTTTTCCTAATATTTATATGATACCGCACTTTGCGGGTAGTTTTAAGGACTTCACCACGCCAAACACAACCTTGGGTGTCACTGTGTAGTTACGGGATTAAGTGTGCTTATGTGTTTTGTGCTGGCGTGTAGGCTTTGGCTGGGGATCTGAAAATGATGTGCCAGTAATTTAGTGTTAGTTACAGGCTAATTGGGTTTTCGGATTATCCTAATGAGGTTTTGAAAAATTAAATTTGTTATTGTAGAGAGCGCAGCATGAAGCGGGGTCGCGTCGCAATCTCCTTAAACGTCTATTTAAATTCTGTCATGGTGCGGAATGTTAATTGGCTTTGTTCTCATGTTTATTTGATTGCACAAGGAGTCCCACCAAGTGGTAGGTACTTCATACATGCCGTCAACACGGAGGAGTATCTAAATCTAAATTGCCTGGGGTACCAGCAGCGCGGAGTGTCGCGTGTTTTCCGCTCATTTTTGTTGCAGGAAATCACATATACAGAACAGCCATTTGTTAAGCAATTAAGTTAAAGTGTGCGTACAATTAACTGACAACAAAGGTAAGCGTGCGCATATATTACATCGAAGTTGCTAGTGGGTGTAAGGTGTTCGTAGGTGGATGAGTTATGGGCCGAGGGGGAATGTCAGCTCTGTGAGTGTTGGGGGGAAGGGTTCGAGTAAGTCGTGATGCCTTTGCGATGTGAAACATTTGACGACCTATCAACTTAATGCAAGTCTTGCAACAAGGCCACTGGAGCAGTTCCCTGTCAAACAGATATCATAGTTTAGCAGTTAGAGCTCGTAAGGCAAGGACTTCTGAAAGAGAGAAAGTTGACTATGCAGAGGAATGACAAGAGCTTATTATTTCCACCTCAACGAAGCAGACCAGTGAATACCGATCACTTTGACACCATGCAAAGTCTAACGCTGACTAAAGGAAATCCAACCAATCGAAGAGAAGCAATGAAGGAAAGGTGCGAAGTTCTGGGGTCTTCAAATCTGCTAAAGGTGCCTGCATCTTTAAAAAAAAAAAAACACGGAAGCGTCGTGACACCTGTTCAAATTGCCATTAAATTATATCGCTGAGAGCAGTCGCAGTCATGAGGCAAAGATAAGAGAAGACGCCTTCTATTGCGATGAAGTCCCTCAAGGATGAGTGCTCGGGCCTATATTTGTTTTTATGGTTTTAGGCCTTGAAAAGTTATTCGTAATGGCTGCTCTCTCATGTTGACTGTCCAGTCCTTAAAAATGAAGAAAATTAGACTAGAAAATTCTGACGTGGTCCAACACCCATTGTAAGAGGCATTTATTCAACAACTTTAAAACCCGGGCATAAATTGAACAGGTTGTGTCAGAGGACTGAAAGGTTGTCAGGAAAAAGAGCTGACTTGAAGGGACTCAGTCATATGTCAACTTAATTTTTTATTCTATGTAAATAGATATTCCACTTTCCCCTTCTTTAAATGTCACATGCTCTGCCAGTAAACCCTGGTCTTCAAAGATCTTCACGGTCTAACTTTATACTGAACTCATTTCAAATCCAGTTTCTTGCTCTTCCGTGTGCGGGGGTCTTTGAAAGGCGATTTTTCTAATCAAATAGATCCACAATTTAAGGTCTTCATCTTCTTTCTAATGGTTTCTGAAAAATGGGTGCTATCTTCAACTCCATGCCGAACTGCTTCGCTCAGCAAATATCACCTAGAGAAGCAAAAAAATAGTTGGAGGTAGTTTCATTTTTTGGATATATGCGGCGCAACTTCTCCCTGCACCTCAACGTTTTCTAGTTCCTCCGGCGAAATTCGGCGAAATTTAACAGGTGACAGTTGCCGCAGAAATTTATATAACATCGGCTTTACAGAAACGTGAATATTATATGGAGACCTTTTTGAGTAGAAAAAATGAGTTAAGGAAAAAAATGTCTACAGGCAGCTAGTGTGAACTTGGTCTAACAGAAAACGTTGATGGCTGGCCTCTTATAATGAGCTACTCATTTTCTTCATTACATGGGGTCACACAAGGCTGCATCTTCGGCCTGTATTATTTAACAGACGGTACAGTGTTTCCATTATTTGGAAAATGTTGAAATGCGAATATTTTTGAAAAGCTGAATTAAACAGCATTTTTAAAACAGAGATCGAATTGGGAGTCGATTGCACATGCGAAACAAAAACAAATTCCGTCATCTTTTGCATGTTCACGGATGAGGTTATTCGACCGCCGAATTTAGTTAGTAAATTTTGACCCATTCAGAAATTCGACCCCAAACCAGAATTGAAATTTAGTAAAGGGACTGAAATTGCCTGTTGAAGCTTGGTATCCATTAGGGAGGTTCCCTTTGGGTAGACTGAGGATGAAATACCTAGAAAAAGTTCAAAAACTCTCCTCTACCCATACGGGCAGATGTTGTCCTTGATAATTAAGACTCAGTAGCGAATGAAAACGAGGATCTTGAGGATCCTCCATCGACTCGTATAATGTAATGGATTAGGAGATTTGAAATAAATAAACGTTAGGGGCCGGTATTGGGCAATGGGGCGTGGCATCTTCTATAAATTAAAAATATTTCAGACGCTCTATATGGCAGCTTGCGAAGTTTAAAACAGGAAGGTAAATGAAATGCATGTAGCAGCCAGCATAGTATATGGGGCGTGGTACCGATATTTTTAGCATTCTACATAAAAGCTAGAACGGTTTCGATGCTCTCGTCGGCAATATTAGTAAGAGTCTTGACTTAATAATTTTTTTTATTTAAAAACCTATAAAACTATTAAACTCTCAGTTGGGATGACTGCAATATGACGCGACAAAGACGGAAACGTATTTATAATCATAGATGGTCGGGAATAGTTTATTTTCCGGAAAAAATGTGCGTTTCCTTGAGTAACAACACACGAGTCGTACAGGACATTAAGATACGTTAGCAGTCGCACTAACTATATACTTAAAGCATCCTCCCTTCCATAACATATCTGAAGGTATAACAAAATTAGAATTCATTGCTATCAACTCTTTCATATCGTCCAAGGGAAAGTGCTTCCCTCCCGTGAATCGGATAAGCCAACTTAACCACCCCATAAAATACTTCGAAAATATGCCAACAAAAATCTGCGTAAATAAAAATATTTATCCCCCGCCCATGAGTATACCTACATTATCCTCAACAGCGATAAAGGATCACTGCTCTTTATACGACCCCGTTTCATCATTTCTGCCATCAAAGTTCTTAAAATATAAACCACGGAAGCACCGGCGACCACGACCAAGGAAGACATCTCTTTTACGCTCTACATAAAGTGACTTTTGTTGATACTCCCTGTCATTATAATAAACTGACACAGTTTTATGGAACGGGTTCACATCTACCTCTCTGTGCGTGTGTACGTCCATAAACCTCCACCTAGTGGCTGCTAGGCCACAATCTATTTATCCCGAGAAGCCGCAAATATTTAAATAAACATTTAACGAGCCAGCAGAGCCTGTATCCACCTTCTCCAAGGGTCATCAAATGTATCAAACAAAAAAACGTGTGCCCCTTCGCCCTAATACCTACTTACGATTATAATCACCCGGCCTGACGCTTTTATCATTTTGCACTGATTAAAGAAAAAGTCATACCAACATAGAACAAAAAAAAAAGCATTTGTCTTCGTCTGAAAGGAGATTGTATCTTAGACTGCACGCGTGTACAAAGTACTACTCCTAATGGCATAGAAACATGACTTTGATGGAGCTCTTTCTATGTCACTGGCTGTGTCTAGGGGATGGCAGGCCAAAAAAAAAACCATTTCAGAATAAAGATCAAAAAGCCAGCACAGGAGACACAGAAAAATAATCTATAGCATCGACAGAGCAGCATGCCTCGAGCTTCAATGACGAAATATCGTAAATTTTCTTTGGCTTTTCCATGGTCTTGGGTTGGTATTTCTTTATGGTAAATACTTGAGCAGTAGGTAGGTACTATGCAGAGTATTCATAGGTCACCCGACTCTGTTTGAGGTGAAGAGTATTTTTAGAAACCAATTCATTTGCAACGAGGACCGGAGAGGGATGCTCAAGGAACTTGTTGGCTGTACGGTTCTTTGAATATTTTGATTGCTGCCATTAAATCAGGGAACCCATAAAGACATGCGCGGTCGTTAAATTAAGGACAGGTTTGTTAGGAATTAAGCAAACAACTTCAAGGAAATCACTGGCGTTAGTGTCAGTTACGGAAGTGGTGCTATCAATCTCGGAAAAGGGAAATGCAATGCGTGATCACGTTTGGATAGATGGAGCTATAAAAGTTGTTTTAAAAGTTATTAACAAAGAATCATTTTACAGACAGGACATACATATGTAGGCACGTTTAAGGGCTTTCGGAACGACAATTCGAAAAGAATTAGAGCTCCAGTTCGAGATGAAAAGGAAGACACAAGTTCGCTTTAAAAGACCAATCCATGTGGATCCCAGATAGCTGACAACTGAAAGCATGGTACCAGAATAATGAGTAGCTGGGGGCCCGATAAGTTATTAAGAAGTAAAATCGTAAAAATATATAAAAAAAACTTACGCACATATACACAAACCGACGTGGACATTCAATAAACTCACCTGAAAAGAAAAAGACAAATTAATAAGTAAGAAAGCGAAATAACTTTAATGTTTATGTGTTGATATTGAAATAGCCTTAAGTGACTTAATTTCATATAAAAGTGCAGTGAATTGAAGAAATTAAAGTTTTCACTAGCGTGGACCAATATTCTGGAACAAAATATGCAAGCGCACCTATAATATGCGCAAACAAAAATACCCATTCTACACATTTTATACATTTAATTGAAGGGGTTATCTAGCGTGGAGCAGCATTTTGGAACAAAATGTACAAACGCACATAAGATGTGCGCAAAAAAAAAAACACCAAATTAATGGATTTTATCACAAAAAACATTAATCAAATAAGTTCATTAGCATGGAACAGTATTCCAGAAGAAGACATACAGCGCACACATTATGTGCGCAAAAAAAAATACCCATTCTAGACATTGTATACATTTAATTACAAAAACCTATTTAAAGAAATTGAAGGAATTCACTAGCGCGGAGCAGTATTGTGGGACAAAATATACAAACGCACATATGATGTGCGCAAAAAAAAACCCATTTTATGTTTCACTAACATGAAACAGTATTCCGGAATAAGACATAAAATGCGCAGACAAAAATACCCATTCTACACTATGCATACATTTTATTACAAAAAGCAAGTTAAAGAAATTGAAGAGGTTCACTAGCGTTGAGCTGTATTGTGGAGCAAAATATGCAAAACGCACATACAATGGGCGCAAAAAAAAAAACACCCATTTTATGTAGTTTATTAGTAATGAGCTCACTAACATGGATCAGTATTCCCGAACAAGACATACAACGCACACATGATGTGCGCAAACAAAAACACAAATTTCAAGCATTTTACCACTCAAAGTAGTAAGAAGATGTGAGAAAATTTTGAAACAAGGACCTTTGTGCACAAGTAGCATACAAAAATACGAACAGTTGGCGCAACAGCTCCATTTAGGATAGGGAAGCAAGTTTTAAACACTGCAGCTTTTAGTTTGTGGGGGATTTTAGTTTTGGGCCGACAGGCAACAAAACATAGCATCATCATCCTTTTTCATGAGCGCCCAAGCGAAAAACTGACCGTCTGTATAAGAGAATATGGTGATTATATCTAAAGCTGCCCGGACTTTTTTTATTTTCAAATTCCTCTTGTTCTATAGCCAGAACTGCAAGACTTTAAAACACATGACAACTACCTGACTAAACTACGTCTTTGTCCGAAATCATTGACTAAAATATATTACGGATGACAAACGAGCTGCCATTCCTCGAAGCGCACACCTACTGTGCGGATAAATTGTTTCCCATCACTTCTCAAAGATAAAACCAATATTCTCCTGCTTACGGCTGCCGAAATTAACCTGTTTTTGAGTAAGTACATATTTTCAAAATTATAACTATTGTAGACCAGTGCATGGTAGCAGTCATTTCCCCAAGCGCACATCTGGTGTGCGATAACGTTTTTCCTTTGATTTATCTACATTAAAAGCAATTTTGAGGTTTCCTACCCTCACTCAAATTTGCAGCAATTGTCGTAGCAGTGATATTTCAAAACGTATTCAACGATATTTTTAAGAATGCCAAGAAATGTTCAAGTTAAACGAATGTGCCTCCGTCTATGGTTGATTTTGTTTTTGAAAGGCGGTTTAAGCCAGACCACTCTAGTTGTAAGTTTATCAAGCGAACATTTGGTGTGCGATATGGTTTTCTCCTTCATTTCTTAGTTGTTTTCGATACCAGCGTACGCCCATTTATCTGCGAAATGGGAGACAAAATTTCCACAGCACGAAAACTGTTTCTTGTCTTCCTAGCTTGTGTTTGAACGAACCAAGGGCAATTGAAATAAAAAATGGGGAAAAACCAGCAGGGAGAAAAAGGAATTCCCGTTCGCGGGGTGCACAGCCTTATAAGGATATTTATTACCTTTACTTCACCTCGCGTAAAGTATACCTACAAAATATCGTATCTACAGCATTTGCCAAAAAACATTTATCAAGCATCCTCTCCTACAATATACATAGTAAAGTATTGTTCTATGTGCCCTTCCCTTCCCTATGCTTATTTTGTTCAATTAATCCTCTTACGCTGGTTGCTTACGAAAACTCAATTGAGGCAACCTTCCAATAACTGATAACAGAAACCCTGTCTGACTGTGTGTACTTTCATCCTCCAGTCGATTTAAAACAAGACCCAGGACTTTCAAGGATACACATTTGTACCAGGACAAATTCACCTGTGCACCACATTAATAATTAGTCGCTTTAAATGTTTGATGTGACTGACGGCTTTTCGTTGAGTAAATTTGCCCAGAGGCTTTGTCGGTCTTGTTTTTCGTAAGCCTACTGGATTTGGGCCACAGCGAGTTGGCATATAGTTAACGAGTGTATTTTTGGGATCAGATCAAAACTATTGTCGGTTTAGGAGAACACACACGAATAACATAAAAGCTAAGACTATCGTTCTATCAGCCAGCGGTAATTAGTTATCCTGGCGAAATGTATGCGAGATTGTCATCGCAGTCACGAAGGTGATTTGTTCAGTTAGTTTTGGAATTGGTATTAAATTCTGGGGCCGCATAAGTTAATAACAGTTTTGTGGGATTGATGATTAAATTAGACATCGACAAATGGTTGATCATGCTTGGTGTTTGCACGGGTGAGCACGACTAAGTGGATAGTTCCTTGGTGTTGGTTTTCAAGGGCTGTGTTTAGTTTCCTTATATAAATTAGTGGTTTGTTATTTTTCAGGAATGGTTTAATACTTGTCCCGCTGAAGTTTTCTGTAAACGTCGGGCTTCTTTGGTTTCGGTTGTTGCAACTTGACAGGTGCTTTATGGTAACCACAACAAGCGATTAGTTTTTGTCGATTTAGAACAGATTTCCCAGGCGTTCATAGATATTTATTCGCCAAAAGGAGTTTCTTTTGACAGATGGTGCGAACTTTTCCATAAGTTAATGAGCAACTAACTACATTCGTAAGTGTAGGCTAAGAGGCTATTGATTTAAAGAAGAAAAATTTGCCTTCTCTGGTCAATCAGGGAACATCGACAGTTGGTCATTGATCACTTATTGGTAATCAATTATTATTGATCAATATTCACAGATCGACGACTTTCGATGTACGATCAACGACTAGCGATCAATGATCAACGGGCAACGACCAATGATCAACGGCCAACGATCAATGATCAACAGCCAATGATCAATATGGAGTGACCAATCATAAATACACACAATTTACTGTATTTATTTTTAAATTCCGTCAAGTATTGCTCGTATGAACAACGCCATTCAGTCACTGATTCGAACAATTAATGAAATAAATTATTCAAGAGCAAACTTATACCAACTCATGACTTCCTAAAGACTTATTTCTGAAAAATGTTTATACTGTGATTGATCATGGTATATAGAAGTTGGTGTATGGCTATTAAGATTAAATCCCATGCTTCAGATCTCACTGTAGTCCCAAGTGCAGTTTCCATCTTTAAGACATGACCATGACCAATGACTGACAATCACTGATCTATCGATCAAAGAGCAAAGATCAATAATCAACTACCAATGATCAATGATAAACTATCAATGTTGAACGGGCAATGATCAACGATCAAGGAAAATAATCAATGATCAACGACAATGATCGATTATCAATGATCAATACATATTGATATCTGCGGCTTTTATACGACACAAAACCAAGACCAGCAACAAAATGATTATTCATTGAGAGCGCCTTCCGACGCCTGAATTGTGATTTAAACAATCTCTGGTATCTGCATTTAGAAGAGCCTCCGGCGATCGAAGTTCCTTAAGTTAGGCTGGTAAACAATTGGAAAACATCGAACAGTCACCTGTTTGACGAAGTGATTAACTTCGTGCTCGACAATTTCCTTGATGCATTTGCATACATAATATTGTGCTTCCCAAAGAAGCACTGCTTCTCAAACCCTTTGTATTTCAGCAATGTTTTTAGCGAGCTCCTTAAGTAAGACTTTTAAGTTTCCTTTGTGAATTTTTAAAAGTTGTTTCGCTTTTGTAAACACGCAGACTATGCTAAAAAGAAAATCCAATATAAAACGTACTGTGTACTGTCTCAAAGCTCAAACCCTTCTGCAAACACATTAACTTGAACATAGTCCAATTGATCAAACCGACCATTGATCAAATTCTGTGCTCTGTGGCAAATGCAGCAAGAATCCACCGAATTTCATGATGAAACTGCCCACCATTTTGCGTCGATTTAAAAGCCGAATACGGTGGCACTCACGGTCAGATCTTTTGTGGCGATGGACAGATTAGGGATACCGGCGAAAACGGTGCAATTGTGTCAAAAAAAGAACAATGAGCAAATTCCAAGAAGCTCTATGTATTATTTAAAAAAATCAATTACTACATAGAGCTAATGGACAATAGTGATGCCAATAAGATCCTTGAGTCCCACAACCTTGTTTAGAGGCGAGAGGGAAAACCGAACCTTCGTTTCAAAAATCAAGTCAAAGCCAATTTGTGAGCGAGATGCTTTTAGCTATCTAGATCAAGCGTAAACTAAAGCGATCCTTTTAACTATCCAGATCAAGCGATAACTTAAAGCTCCCGCCCGCGATAGCAGCGACCGACAACTGTCGCAGACAGAAGCAATTTACCCTTCCAGGTCTGAAGTAGACCTTTTTTCTGGAAATTATTCACGGTTTCCCGGATGATGTTTCAGCTCATGTTTCAGCCCATTGAATTTGCATTCCCTTCGAAACAAATAGTCGTTTGTAGACAATCATGCTCTTCCTCCTGATTTCACAAGCTTTGTCACAAACAATAAAATACTACCCACTTCCCAGAAATACCAACTTTCAATCAAATCTAAAAATAACTGGACAAACTCATAAGCAAATTTCATCTCCTTTCGAGGGACCCATCCTACACCAAAAAAGTTGGCTGTCGCCAAGGTATACAACCAAAAGAATGGAGCAATTCAGGTCTTGTTAATTTTCCGAAAGGTTAAACCAGAGTAATTTAGTCACTCTCTTGGATCCTTTCAATTATAACTCCGTTCCTTTGTTACACTCATCACACTGCGGCTGAAGCTAGGATTAAAGTCGTTCTTAAGGAAATGCGCGCAATTTCCTGTCTAATTCGTTTAATTAACTCGATTTTTCTTTCGGCTGGCCCTTGCCTGCGTGTACACATGTACACTGCAAACGCACACACTCGAAAAGGTTTCTTTCCGCATTTAACCTTTTAACAGTTTTTAACGCTTCGCAGAACAATACCCACCCCACTTTTATGAGGATTTGCGTACATACTGTTCTGTAAAAGAGAAAAAGAAACACAAAGAAAAAGTTCCTTTCACATCAACCACCGTAACTACGGTGAAAAATATGAGCTGCCTTCATCACAGCCATCCCTCCGCAAGGAGTTTCGCGAAATTTACAATTAAAACCGTTTTGTTTGCATGGGTACTGTATTTTTAACAACTTAGCGGCAAACACCCTCGGGGCGTATGTTAGTTGTTTTTAAATTATCCTCGGCGCCCTTCCTGTTGGTTGTTGTTACTGTGGTGTTTCTACTGTTCGGGATGGCATTTCACGCCCGCACCTCCTCCCTAAATGATGGTACAAAACTTTTGTAATATCTTTTCACAGGGCTGATGATTAATTTTCTAAACGATTTCGCTGTTCGCCTTGCGAGTTGAGCTGTAATTTCTTTAGTGTGCGCTCTTCAAGTCGTGTCGGTTGGATGATGTGCTTGCCGCGACAAGTGATTTCAATTTCAGGTGACACAAGCATCGTAATAGACTTTTGGAAATGTAATCATCGAATCAACAGAAGAGGTAGCGATGGTGGTAAATTTCATCTTGTTTTATTTTATAGTACAATGCGCAAGTGGAAGTTGAAACGGGGAAGACATTTTTAACCGGTTCGCTGATTCTGAGTGCGTCCTGGAGGAAGCAATGAAATCGCTCACTTGAATCGCGTAAAGTATTTCCTATACTGTTTCGTCGGTCACATTTGACACTTGAGTGGGAAATACATTTGTCAAATAGACAAGATGGGAATCGCCTTAATAAATTTGGTTGGAAGTGATACTTTGAACTGTTTTGAGAGGTGTCTACAACTCTCCTTGTTCTGGACAGAAGAGTGAAAGCTAACAAAAATACTCCTAAAATTCAGGTGGATCAAATGCACTCAGAAAAGACAAATTTCATTTATTTCATTTCATTTATTTCATCTAATTGCGGTTTGTACATTAAAATGCCAAGAATTTTGAGATTTTTAGAAAAGTGTTTTTTTTTAGCTAAAAGTTCAGTTCCCTAACTGTATATATTTTCTTACTTCACTGCCAACAAAATTCGGACATATTTAAACATTTCTGACACTTCCAGCAAATAAATTGATTCACACATCAATCGCCTGCAAGATGTTTCATGTAAAATTATATAGTCCCCGTTTCTTCCTATTAATAATGGTGTCCCTCAAGGCTCTATTCTTGGTCCATTACTGTTCGCTCGGTTCATCAGTGGCCTACCTTCCCACTGTCGATCTCATATATGCTGACGATGTGCAACTCAACCTTAGTTTTCCAATTGGCATGGTTGAGAACGCTAAAGCAAACGACGATCTATGCTCTATTTTCGAGTGCTCCACACGAAATGGCCTTAAACTTAGTCCTGACAGAACAAAAGTCATTCCAAACTCCAAACGTAAACCACATTTCTCCGAGATGGGGTGCCCACATTAATTTTATTATAAATAAAGTCGACGCATCGCTAAGAGGGCTATCGATTACGAGAACAATTTTACCCACACAAGTTAAACTAAAACTGCTTAGAGCACTGGGGACATCCGGATACCCAGTTTATGTAAAACGTCAACTAGATTTGTCGGGACTAGGTTTCCGCGTTGACTAGGCTACTTTTATTTTCGTATTCTCGCGGTCGGCGGTACCTTTGTTTGATTTTGCCCTCTTTTATTTGAAAAAAGGCCCTTCGCAAATTAAAAAAAAAATTGTTATTTCCAGATAAGTACGTTTAAAATGTAAGTATCGTCCGAAAATTCAAAATTTGGAGAATATCTTTAGAAATGACATTTTTTTCTCTCATGGCCCTTTTTTAGACTTTTCCGAATTCTGTAGCGGCCACTTTGTAAATGTGACTCTTCGAAATGTCAACTGAGTTTGGAGGCAGAATTTTCTTGACTAGATTTGCCGGGTTCCCCTCCATAAACGTCAACTGCAAGAACTATTCAAGTGACCACTCTGGCCCAATAAAAGCTGAAATAAAAATGTAGTCAGTCAGCTGTCAGACTTACTAAACTATTTTTTCGAACGTCCCCCATCAATAATCCAAATAAAGTCACACGGCTGAGTGCTGTCTGCAGATCTTGATTCCGTATTATTTCAAAAACTAAAGGTCGCTTTCAATTTTATTGCACGATTTGTATTCAATCGTCGTTGGTTTGGTCATATTTCATCTGAAGTCTGGATGTGTTTTTCACTGTTCTTCACTTTTTAAGATTCCTATCACCTTTCACCGCCTACATAGCAGTGTATTGAAGCAGCCATCTCAATTTGCCACAAATGCACAAATCTTACTTAAACTAAAAAGAGGCCATTTTGATAATTTTTTTAAAAAGTAGGGGCCACGGGTCTTTAGGTTTCAAGAGGGGCTCAAGAGCAGTTTCCGTCTACTTGGTAAAACACACAAAGATCATTTATAATCGTTGATCAATCTCCAATGAATAATGATCAAAGTTCAGTGATCAACGTTTTAAGAGAAAAGTTAAATGGTCAACGCATATTTTATTTTATTTATTTTATTTTATTTTGTTCTTTATTTCATTTAAAATTCACTTATAGTAACAATAATATACCTATTGAAAACTGCTAAAAATTAAAGATTTTAAATGAAATAGTTAGGGACATTCTATTATTCTAAAGAATAAGAGGCGAATGCACCATTGAAAAAATTATAAGAATCTAGCAAAATTACAAAATTTGTGGGGATTTATAATTAAAGTAAAATATTTAAACTATTCAGTGAAAGCTTTTAACATTAAAGATCTGAGTTCAAAATACAAGAAATTATAATAAAGTATACCAAAATTAATTAACAAAATCAAATTAAGGGATTTAAGACACGATCTATCTCCGAATGATTGAAAGTGAATAACCACTGTTTAATTTTTCTTAAAAATATTGATTCGATTTTCTCGCTTCTGGAATCTTCGGGTAATTTATTAAAAAGACGGGGCGCAGCTATAATGTAAAAGTAGCAAAAGTGTGATTTAAAAATTCTCGGTACACTCACAAAATAACGGGCGTTTGCTCTCAAACTGTAGTTTTCTTGCATTCGTACGTTTATATGACCAGTGTTTTTAAAAAACAATTTCAAAATATTAAAGTAATACAAATGCCTTACAGGAAGAAAACCTAAATTACAAAACAATGGAAAACTGGGTGAACTGCGTGTTGCCTTTGAAATAATGCGAATGGAGTGTTTCTGTTTAATGAGTAGCTGTCTAATTTTGTAGGAGTGAGTACCACCCCAGCAGCAAATTCCATACTGAAGCTTAGACTGTAGTAGGCCACTGTACGTTAGCTTAAGAACAGATGGAGGGCAGTACAAACTAAGATGGTATAATTGCCTTACCACAGCGTTAAGATATTTTCTTAAATTGGACGTATGCTCAATCCAATTAAGCCTTTTATCTAATGTAATGCCTAGGTATTTAAAATAATCGACGCATTCTATTTCAAAGCAGCCGTCACTACAATTTAATTCAGAACTAAATAGTTGTGGACAAAGTTTGAATTTAGAGCAACAAGGGGCATGGTACATTAAGGATAGACCATCTGGAATTATCCCTTATTATCTATCTAAATCATGATTCATATCGGCAAATGTCTCAAAATAGTTTACATTGGAGTAGGAAAAGGCAGTATCAGCAAATGCAGTTATTTTACCTTTAAATGGTTGCAAGAATAAAGAATTTACAAAGGCCAAAAAAAGAATAGGGCCTAAAACGGAGCCTTGGGGTTTACCCATATTTAGTTTGGAAATCGTACTTAAACTATTTTTTACTCTTGTCCTTTGAATACGATTGGAGAGATAGGAGCAAAACCGATCATAAACAAAGCCCCTAAAACCTGCTTTAAAAAGCTTATCTAGCAACAACTCGTGGTTAACCATATCGAAGGCTTTTGTAATGTCGATAGACAACGCCGCTGGAGCTTGAGATTCATTAATAGAGTTATAAATTTCACTACACAACTTTAATAACGCATCCTCTGTTGATTTACCATTCCTAAACCCAAATTGGAAATTACTAAAAAAAGTTATGTGAAGTCAGCTGAAGCTATGGCACTTTCTAAGGAGGTTTAAGCTGCTGTGCTTGTTCGGATAATGTGTGCCTTAATTTAGGTGTGCTTCAAATTCATTTGGTACGGTACTGCCAATAGCTACCTCACTTGCAGCTTTCTGTCACATATACGATTTTTTTTGTTTGTAGAATGGAACCCGGACTCTAGGGACCACCTAAGCCCTGTAAAACCTACCCGCGCACAAGTGCTGACCAGTGACATACCCACCTCGCCATAAATGTTTTCGAATTCAATTTGACTAGAGTGCTACCTTCATCAAATGAGCTCGAAGGCGCCTGTCAATATTTAAATGCTCGAGCTTCAATCACCCCTATGAAGTTGATTCCCAGATGTCGACAGGATAAACAAACAAATCAATTTAGCTATCCCATTGATAACACACAAACTACCCCAAAGAACTGTCAACCTTTGAGTTTTGTTTACACACGCCAGCCACATTGTGTATAGCCTACAACTAAATGCCATTATCATCAAGCAAGCCACACATCTCCCCCGATGGGATCCCTTCGACACTTTCGATAATTTGTTCAACTCCGTGTACAGATATAGAGCCGTCCTTCATTACACACTGCGGCACCACATAAAACTGAAACTTTTCCTCAAGTCGACATGAGCGGAGGAGCCAACCAAGAGAGAGAGAGAGAGAGAGAGACACACCAAAACGGTACCGGACCCAGCATAGTAAAACTTTCAAGGGTAACATGTCCTCATCATCATCTCGAGTGTCCACCAGCCAACATATGTGCAACTTCGTTTCGCCTCATCCGTTCAGGATCATATATCCCCGCCACCGACCGTCGTCATCATCATCGCTGTCGTCTCTCAGCGCACAAAAGTCGAGCTGAACAACTTTCCTTTCGAGGGGATACTAAATTTCATGTGTCCATTGAAATGAGAGTG
Organism: Cheilosia vernalis; assembly: GCA_949126925.1. Taxonomy (NCBI): domain Eukaryota; kingdom Metazoa; phylum Arthropoda; class Insecta; order Diptera; family Syrphidae; genus Cheilosia; species Cheilosia vernalis. The sequence continues at coordinate 24,792,779 of OX421358.1, forward strand.
AAACTTTCTAACAAGATTTTATGTGCGATATGGTAAAAAGCAACCACACACCATCAGCTCTCGCCCGCATCCACCTTCCACATCCTTTATCAGGGATCCGGTCGTGTTCCCAGTTCCCAGTGCGCCACACCACTCAACTGCTGCCCTCGTATTCTTTGGCAAGTATTGCGTTCATTAGGGATTCCAAGTCACCGTCGCGTCGTCGTCCTTTTGCAGGGGTAGACAAAACACAATTCCCTTGCGGAATGCTGAAGGAGCACTGGAAACTGGATGGCAGCAGCATCATGGAAATGGATATTAAATTGAGTGAAACTTTTTTGTTCCTTGTGTCATAAGTTTTGTTGTTTTCTTCTTTTTGTAAGCAGTTTGTCTCGAATTAAAGGCGCTGGTAGGAGGAAAGTTTTACTCCTTGCTGCGTGTCCATAAACTGAAATATTCTGGGAATAGTCGCAGTATATGTGAGCCAATTATAAGGACGTCTTTGACGAAAAGCAGTAATTGCCTGAGTGTGGTACACCCGTGCGAGGCAACGCGCTATGAATTTTAATTAAACGGTTTGGCACACACACAAACTCACCGACACCCGCACAGAGGTGGGAAAGGATTCATATTTCATTGACTGCAAGTGGAATAGATGTTTATACAGAGCAGGAGCGTGTATTGACTAAAAGGACGATGCGACGCGGTGGATTCGTGCAATATTTTCCACTTAATGAGGTTTGCTCAAGGTGCACAAATTCCAATTAAAACCAAGAGTGTGCTGCTGCACAAACGCCGCGGTGTGCGATACTGACAGCACCGGCGCCGGCACGTGTTGCCTGCATATATTGTCGTGAGAGAGAGTGAGAGAGAGATGTCACAGGCTTCCAATTTAATTGAATTTTCCAATGTGTATGAGGTATTAATTTTCGGATTTTAATCCCGCGAAAGAGGATTATTCGAACGTGCACTTAGGCAAAGATTTAAGGTGAAGTAGAGCACGTCCGACGGCGGAGGCGTCTTAGGAGACTGATTTAATTTTATGTTGACGGCGAAATGGGATTAAATGGGTCGGTAGGATCGGTGGCAGGTACACATGTCTGCTGTGAATGCTAAGTTGAACAATCGTTTGACAATTTAACTCTATAACTAAATTTATTAACTGGGTTATATGGCAAAGCTGTTCATCGATACAAATTAAATTATTTAATTAAATAAATAAAAGGCAAGTACACTAGAAAAGTCTATGATGGATATTTCTAACTTCATCGTTGATGAAGCTGTTCATCGATACAAATTAAATTATTTAATTAAATAAATAAAAGGCAAGTACACTAGAAAAGTCTATGATGGATATTTCTAACTTCATCGTTGATGTGGGGGCAGTGACTTCGCGCTTGTTAACAAAGGACATTGCAGCGATTCCAGTAGCGACTTACTTCTACTTCTACTTAAGGGCTCCCGACCCGTGGAGAGTCTCACTACAACCTCCCATCCTCTACGATCCCGGGGAAGCTGCTTCCAGTTATCCAGGAGAAGCGCCCTGCCATCCGCGATGGCTTGGTCTTTGAAACGGAGGTTCGGTCTTCCTTGTCTTCTCGAACCTGGGGGCTGGGATTAGAAGATCCTCTTATCTGGGGCATTATTGTCCATTCGCTCGATGTGGCTGAGCCAATGCAGTTCACGTATTGTGGCTTTTTGGACTAAATCCACATCTTGGTACAGCTTATAAAGTTCGCGGTTGTATCTTCTCCTCCATTGGCCCTCCTCGCACCAAAAATCCGCCGAAGAATTTTTCTTTCGAAGGAGCAAAGTATTAGCTCTCCCTTCCTGTTTATCGTCCAGCACTAAACCGGAACTGGCAGGATAAGGGTTTTGTAAAGCACAAATTTCGTCCCTCTATTAAGGAGTTTTGAACCCAATTGTTTTGCAAAACCGAAGTAGCAGCGGTTTCCTAGGGTAATTCTCCACCGGATCTCCACTAGGATGTCATTCGTGGAGTTCATGTTTACGCACCGAGGTAGATGAACTCCTTAATTAACTCCAAATTGTTTCTATCAATAGTGACGTTTTATCCTGGTGGACAGATGTCTGTTTGTTCATAGCATGTGCTTAGTCTTGTCCTCATTTACTTCAAGGCCATAAAAGCTTCCATCACGGAGCACTGTGACCGACCGTTGATGTCAATATCCTGTTGAAACTGGTGCCCTCCTCGTTGACACCTGCCCTGCGCACTATCAGTTTCAGTACGAGATTGAAGAAGTCGCATGATAGCGCGTCCCCTTGCCGAAATCCGGTGCATATTTGGAATAGTTGGGAGGAGCGATCACAGAACTAATCATGGTTATCGACGGAGGGCTCTGCTGCTTCTTGCATGTTTAGAAAACTAAGCCTTTTGGCACTAAATCTATTGGATTATTCGTGGGAGATACTACGATTTATGCAGGAGTCTCAAATCATTGTTGGTGTTAAATTCTCATCCCCTCCACGTCTACAATTAGAAGGAAAAGTACTACTTAATAAAACCCATGGAATGAGTTTTGAGATGGCAAAAAAGATATCCCCCATTTGCCAAACTCCCAACGGTCCCAAAATGCTTTCTGTTGGGGCACACCACTTAGCTATGCCAAACGTCGGGAAACATAAATTTCCTGATGCTAATCCGATGCCAGCGATGAATATAAAATTAAATAAATTTATAACCCGCCATGGTAGGTCCCATTGGACCCTTCCCCCTTCCTTATGTTTCTCATTTTTCAATGGCCGCCAAAAAAAAGTGACATATACCCTCGTCCTCGCCTAAACTGACTGCGGTGGCGACTCTCTTACCATCGGCACAGAATTATTCTAAAATTTGACCACCAACAGGACCTCAACCTCAACTCGAACTCTTTTGAAACTTTCAACGTTCATACGCTCCCACAGCAATGAGAAGAAAAAAAACTGAAAAACTTTCCTGTTTACAATTTGAATACCAAAAGGCTACGTGACCGAGTACACCACGTGACTATCAACGCGATATGGTGGGCAATGTCATTTTTCGCTTACTATAGTTGCAACTTTGTACTCTATCCAAGCGACCGAACTCTCTCTTTCACTCGTGTTATGTCCAACTGACATTAGTATGCAACTGAAGTCTGAATAAGTTTTTTATTTTTTTTTTCCCTAAATCAAAATGACATAACACCTGACTGGGATTGATTTACATTCCCCTGGGGCAGCGGGGGTTCGGCTGCTGTTTTAATTAAGGGACCCGTAAAATAAAGGCTGCCTGTTGATTTACATAACATGAAACCTGTAGAAGGCGTTCTCGTGCATTTCGAAAGCCAATGTCAGAATTGGGTTCGAAAGTTTCTTCTTGTTTGCTTCTTCTCTGTGCTGCTTTTTAATGAAAACACAATTTAATTGGCAATGTTATTATAAAATTTGTTTCTTTGGGACGAAGGAAATCCAACTGAGCGGAAGAAAACAAATTTCTGTTTTTTTAGGACTGCCGAGGCGGGTTTACAGTGGGAAACTTCTAACAAAACAAGCGCCGTGTGAGCAACAATAGGCTGAATTGTTTTCCAACTCTTGGATGCCTGCAAAACGCTTGATCGAAAGTTACTTTCAATATTCGACGGATTAATGTTGGTTTTTAAAAATGCACAAACCACCCCCGCACTTTGCTGTATATACCTGCTCGCGCAAAAGAATCGTAAACACAAAAATAGAAAAAACATGCCTCAAGGATTTATTTATGGAAAAATGCGAAAAGTTCAGCAAACTATGTGTAAACACGAGCACAACACTCGTCGGGAGGTTTTAAAATTAAAACAAACAAGGGGGGGTTGTTGGTGGATGTTTTTTTTTGTTTCTTTTTGCGATAACAAACAGAAAGTTGATTCATTAAGACAGCAATCAGCAACGAATTCCAAAACTTACAATCTCCCTTGATCTTTATTTGTTTTTACTCGTTTCCAAAATTTTTGTTTCAACTTTTCTTCTTTTATTCGTAATTGAAAGACGCATTCTTGAATGCGGCAGGCGGGAAGGGAAGAAAGTTTCATTTGCTGCGAATTTTGTGATAAAACTTTTTTGTTTTCGAATTTTGTGTTGTGGAAGGAGCTGAAGCTGGAGAATGTAATGTCGTTGAAGTGTTACAAAACTACTTGGAATAACAATTTTCCTGTCAAGTAGTTTGGGGTGGTTGCGAAAATCGTCTTCAAATGCGCGATAACGCGTACAAAGGGAAATTTAAAAAGGTGGCGATGAGAGGGTGCTTTGTTTCAATCTCCAGCTGGACAGTTCAGACAAAAACCATCCAATTTTTCATATACCTATTTGTTGTCAAAATTTAATTGTCGTGACGGCCGAGGGAGACCTGTCCTATCAGTGATGATTGAAAAGTTTTAGGATTGGTAATTTAAAGTTATCGGTACCTACCCTAAAAAACACCAACTCATGTGGTGTTTATGGTATCTCTAATATATTGCTTAAAAATATTGCTTATTTTGTGATGGATGTGCTGTCACACATTTTTAATCAGTGTGTATTTGAAGGGGTTTTTCCCAGAAGAGCTCAAGTGTGCAGTTGTAGTTCCACTGTTTAAAAATGGTTCTGCCGCAGAAAATGTAATTATAGACCTAACTCACTTCTTCCAGCAATAAGAAAAGTCTTTGAAAAACTTGTGAAAAACAGGTTAGTGAGATACCTTACGAAAATAAATTTTTTTAAACAAATCAATTTGGTATTCAAAAGGGTAAATCTACCGAAGATGCACTTCTACAGTTTTATAGCAATTTAATGTCAAACATTGATGATAAAGTGTTCCGCAGGGTTATTTATTGATATTACCAAAGCGTTCGATATGGTCGATCGTCACATTCTCCTGGAAAAACTTGAAAAAGCGGGAATTGGTGGCTTCATGCTAGATTGGGGTAGATCTTACCTTACAAATAGGTGATGGAATGATTATCAACTTTGGGGTACCCCAAGGTTATGTCCTAGGTCCGACTATCTTTCTTATCTACACAGACTCTCTTTTTGCATTTGACTTTAAAGGTGTTCCAACTGATTTGGCAGATGACGTCGGTTTCGCTTATGCCCTTATGGTTCTTCTAGTCGCCTCGATCTGGTTTCCAACATAAACTGAGATCTAAGCCTTTGAAGAATCTGGTTTTCGAAACGCAGCTTGGTTGTTAGCTCAAAGACTAAAATTATGATTTGTCGTCTCTACTTGATTTAATGTGAACATTTATTTTCACGCACCTGAGTGCCAAAGATTCAAACTTGCATGTTGCAATTGTCGGTCTGATTCTTCTTCTTCTCCTACTTTTTATAGTAGCCTGAACTGCAGTGATAAATGTTTCCTGGTGGAGAAAGTTAATGAATTTAAATACTTGGGTATAACATTGGATTCAAGACGCTTTGTGGACATATTTTCGTTGTACGCTTCGGCATGTATTTTATTTGAGCAGTATTTGTTCAACTTCGTTATTAAAAACAATCTACTATGGCATTCTTCATTTTAAACTACAATATGGTATTACTTGCTGGGAAGGTTCTTATAAAAAATAAAATACAGCCGCTCTTGATAATTAAGAAATATATTCTACGAAAATTATGCCGAAAACCTGTTAGGCACCCTTCTTACCCTTTGTTCTGTGACTTGAAAATTCTTCCTGTGAGTCGTTTGCTTTGAAATTGACTTCTATTTGTTGTGATAAAGTAAATATGAAAGTTTATATATATATTTTTGTTTAAGGGTCACCCACCCACATACTAGAATAACTTTAAGAAACGAATTAAATTTTAATTTTAAGTGTAATGGCACTCAACGCTATTTTAATTAAATAAAGTATATTAAATATAGATCAATAAAAAGACCTTCAAGTGTAAATGTTTTTTTTTTTTTTCGGGGGTTGAACCGGAGAGCCCTTTCGCAGTAGTCCAACACACAACCATTGACCCAATGCGCCTAGCTTTAGGTGGCTAAAATTTGAGAACATGGCACGTTGATGCAAGTGCGTGCGTTACCAATTCAAGCAGTAAAGAGGATGTGGACGGAAAGGTCTTGAAGCTGCCCAAAGGGCGTACTGTGTATCTAGTGTCCAACTGACCAGAACGGCGAGCATACGGCAATTGAAAATGCACGATGCACCAGACGCCCTGACCAATTATAAAAATGAAGGTCACAATAGACAAACCTTAAGAACAGTACATTTATGCAGGACTTGTGTCACAAAAGGCAAGGGAATAAAGAGTTGATATTGCTTTACTTAGTCAGCCGAAAAAACCTGAGCTTGGTTGTGTGTAATTTCAAATTTGCGTCAAAATTCAGAAAGTCTGTGATATGGTCCTTTGGAAACCAAGCTCTATATAAAATCAGTGTTCCGGGAGGCTGACTCTTAGTTGATTGGATAAATGATATACACCTCTACGAAGCTTAAAAAAAAAACACAGATAAAACATTAGTATGTGTATACATCTCTCTTTTCTTCGGCTGACAGCAATAGCCAGTGTTTTATTGTGAATTATTGTAATAATTAATCGAACACAGGCTGAAAAAATAAATTTCTATTACTATAGTACGCCCCAATATCACACAGCATCTTTCGCTTTGCGGGCGGAACATTGAGTTGGTTTTTCTCATCTGTGTACAGCAGGAATGAAAAGTAAAATCGTTGCACCCTTTATACATCAGTTTAGCCTGCAGATATGCAATCATTTGTGAACAAGTTATGTAAACAGGTTATTTGGATGTAGGTCTCGACTTTTTTTTTTGTAATTTAGGCCCGTTTGCTGATACTACTCATAGCGATTTAAGTTCTGCTTAAATCCCTAATGGGCTACATTTTCTATGTCATAAACTGTCAGATAAGTATAAGTAGTATCACCATAAGTATAGTACCACTTAAAGTTCTTCTAATTACTTATAATTATGTATTCAAGCAGCTTCATTAGCTTAGTTCGATCCACGATTGCAGGTGTAAGGAGAATCGAAGCGAAATTTACTTTAATTTGCATGGGTCTCCGGTTTAGCCCCCAAAAACTAAATCATAAATTTCACCTCGAAGTTCTCCTTCACTGATCTACCCTTTGCGAACAAATATCCTAGATTGGATATCATTGTCCTAAGAAAACATCTCATTGCAGCCGTTTGGACTCGGCATAAAATTGGTCACAAACCCACATCGTTGTTATTTACCAGATGTTAGGGCTTGGGTTCCAAACAAGCTTCATTTTATAGTTTCAAATAGTCCCCGAAGTCCGCTAAGAGTTAAACTGAAAATTTGGGACCAGTCCCAAAAGATTTAGCAGAAAGTTGCGAACTGTTTAGGTCGGGTAAAAGAAAAAAACAGTGAAATCAACAGTCTTATCGAAAGAAACGTGTCGGCCAAGAGCTCTATGGTTGATTTTAACATTTTTGTAATTTTTAAAAACACGCCCACTTATTGTCAGGGACCGAAAAAATATTTGCTGCCTGTCGATTTGTATTGTTTATCTGGAGATTTATAGGTGCAAGGGAATAGACCAGAATTGCCTATAATTCATCTTACAAATTCTATAAACCACGCCCACTTTTTGGGGGCATTTTTTGCAATTTTCAAATGGGATTGTAGTAGAATTGTATTAAAGTAGAATTATATAGAATGGTGGTTTGGTATCACTAAAGAAAATGTGTTGGAAGGGAAATTAGAGAGAGAGAAAGAGACCATGCGACTGTTGCCGACTCGGTCAGAAAAAATACCTAATTCAAATGGTAAGAGGCAACGTTTTTCTGAAAAGGACTAGTTTCTGGACGGAATATTCTTTTTGGGGGCTTGGACGTTTTTACTAGTGACTAGAAAATAATTCCTTGGTTAATTTTTGTTTCTCACTTAGATGTCAAGGAATACCCAAAGATGGGACAAAGCAGAGCTTAACAAATTTCAGAATGACGCCCATTTTTGGTGGGCGGTATTTGTAAATTTCTTATGAAGAAAAAAAGCTTTAACCGTCAATTTGCGTTTTCTTTTATGTGTAGGAAAATTGTAAAAGACACTGGCATAAAAACTTTCTTTGACAATTTCTGCACCACGCCTACTTTTTGGGGGCGTTTTCTCTCAATTTTGTTATGGCAGAAACTAATTTATCTCTCGATTTTTGTTCCTCATTTTAATGATGTGGAGAACGACTTAAAATAACATCGTTCTGAAGGATATCTCCTTAGAAATCCACTCCCATGTACACTTTACAGTCGATCTTCTTCACCACAAGTGTATGTAAATTAATGAATGCAAGCCGTTTCAAGTAATAAAAAATTAATTCGCACCAGTTGTCGTACAATTATTTCCGACTTGACTTATGAAAAGGTCTTTTTTCCTTCACCCACTCCTTGCAAAAAAAAAATTCCACTTCCAACTTCAGCATAATGCGGCAAAAAAAAAAGTTCCAAAACCTCATTCACTTAGCGCAAAAAAAAAAGGGAGTAAAACTACATAATTTAGTTATAGAAAAACATTGTCCATTCATTACATCGTTATACGAGAACATGTCTAAATGCCTGCCATGGCATGTATTGGAGCAATTTTCCTCTACGACCATAATTCACTTTTGAAATATCCATCTAATTACCTGGGAGAGAGAGGCAAATGCATGCATGTGTGCATGATGTATAGTTTGTACGAAAAGTAAGTGGGTACAAGACAAGCACAACTCTCATATGTTTGTGTACGGTTTTGAGAGTGCTCCTTGCATAGGGCAGAAAAAATAAAAAAAAAATAAAACTTTTTCTGTCTGAACCTCGTTCAACCTTTGACATAAGTACATGAGGTACACAAAAAAAAAATGGGGGAGAGGAAAAAAAAAACAAATTAGAAAAACCCAAGAGGAAGTCTGTGTACACAGATAAAACTTAATTAATGAAAATGGGTACGAGGCATGGACAAAAACAAAAAATTGAGGTAGTTTGTGATTTTATATACTCAACGGATGTTTCGTCCTTCTTTGTGGCTGCTTTAGAAGCGAGCATATCGAAGGGGACATCTTCACCAGCTGGAGCTGTGTGCTGTTGGAAAATCCTCGAGTTTATACGTACCTATACAACCGATGGTGCGATTTTATTTCTGATGAGCAATTGTGGCACCATAAAACCAATTAGTCAGCATATTGTTTGCAATACTAATTTATTCCATTTTTTATCTATCCCGTTGGAAGGATTTTTTAAATAGTTGCCGACAACAAAGGCGATTAGTTAAATAAACAAATAGTTGTGGCAACAGGTCCCTATGCCGAGTTTCTCATATTCCTTCGTTTTGCGTGAGTTTTTTTTTTTTTTTTTGGACGAATGTAAGAGATCCACAAGTATACGCAGAGCCCAAACGATTTATTGAGAAACATTTTCATAACAGCAATACTCTCGAATGTTTGTCAGACTTTCGCGAGATGTTCCGCAATGGAAAAAGAATTAAGATGTAATTAGCGCTTTTTCCGGGACTCGGACCTCACACTCCTCCCTTAGTAGGCGAACACACCAACCACTAAGCCACTGCGCCCACAAAACCAAGTATTTACTGGCGACAAAAAAAGCAGCTACAGCTTACGTGAAGTTAAGGGATTTTTCTATCACTCTCTCTGAGAGAGACATCTTGTCAGAAATCTAGAAAACAATTTGACTGAGAAGGATATTGAGTAGTAGAGGTGGCCCTAGGTAAGGTTAGGTAGACGGGTAGGTAGAGCGGGGTGCACCCTACAATTCCACACTTAGGTCGTCGTTGACCCATTGTGGTGACCTCTTTGGGGTTAACCGTAACTGTTGCATCGGTGGTATTCATCCCCTTAGTTTCTGCAACTTCAGGATCGATTATACGGACCCATTTCTCGCCAGTTCAACTGGCCCCTAATTGTCAGTTTTTTCTCTGTTTCCAGAGACTAGAGATTCGTGCGGTGGTGCAAGCAAAGAATCTTGAGCTAGACTATTTTGGATTTTATTTCATTGCCAGAAACTGTCAGTATTGCCAATATTGGCGTCGTACGGGCCTCAACCGCGATTGCCAGAACCTTGGAATACACAACTGCTTTCAGGAAGCCTGATTGATAGATCGGCACCGGTTCTACAGTAGGAGCGGGTCCAAATAGTGCTTTTTGCGATTCTGCCTCACAAAAATTTCTGCCAATTCTGAAGCAATAAAAATCAGCTTATTCTGTTTTTTTTTTTTTTTTTTTTTTTCACCTAAGAAATCTATAAAAAAAATCAAAACTAGAAATAACAAAATAAAAATAAAATTGAAATTAAAATTAAAAAGAAACAAGAAAATTAAAATTAAAAAATCAAAAAAAGAAAATCTATAACAAACTAAAAGTTCAATAATAATAAGAAATTTAATTTAAAAAAAATGTGTTAAGGCCCATTTTATTCACTCGAAGTTGAACACAACTTGGGAAGTTTCCCATATAAAAAAAGAAAGAGGCCACCAGATAAATTGGGAACCATTTGTTAAATATTTAGGAGTTTATTTAGATCAAAAATTAAACTTCAGGGAACATACTGCAAGGACACTACATAAGACCGGCATAGCTGTTAAGATGCTATATTTTTTTATAAACAGAAATTCTTTATTGTCAAATGAGAACAAAATACTTATCCAAAAAGTCATTTTGCATGCAATTTTATTATACGTCTGCCAAGTATGGGTTAAATGTGCTGACTGTCATATTAAAAAAATACAAATACAGCAAAAAAACTTTTAAAAATGATGCTGAACCTTACTTGGCACAACTCAACCCTAGATTTGCATAACCGAGCTAATGTTGAACTGATCTCTGATAGAATCAGGAAAGTCAACGAAGTTTTTTTTTGACTAGATGCAACTTCTCTTATAACCCACTAATAAATGAGTTGAATATTATTTACCAAATATGATACTGATATTTTTTCTTTTTTACTTATTTCTTTTGTTGTTACTTATGCTCTATGTTAAATGTTATTTATTTATTTTATTTTACTTACTTATTTATTTATTTATCTATATATTTATTTATTTAATTATGTCTATCTAATTTATTTCCTTTTTTTTATTTTTTTTTTTGTTTTTTTCAAATGGAGGTATTTTTTCGTTGTTTTCTTTCAAATAAAATAAATAAATATGATTTAAATCTATATAAAATGTTTCAGCTGAAAGATATAAATGTACTCCTATACCATATCTCTGTACTGTGAATTGTGCGGTGGCTAGCCTTTGCAAAATTTTTAAAACGAAATAAATTATATTGTATCTATTGTAAATGAAAAAAAAAAAACAAAAATAAAAAAATAAAAAGAAGAAAATGTTCCCTCAATCAAAAGCGCGCGTTTTTTAACATTTTCCAAATCTTTTTTTCATTGTTTGCAGAATTTTGTAAAAAAGAATTTTGACGTATCCAGATTTTTGACCACAACCCCATGCCGACGACGTTGGTTCCACAGTCAAACTTTGATCTTTGTAGATGGATATTGATTTTCCTTGATTGGCCTGTCAAACTCCAGATGGGGAGATATTATTGTCAGAAGTGACAACGTTCCCTGCGTATTTACCCAAGATCCGTGCATGCCCCAAACTGCATGGGCTCCAAGTGTTAGTTTGACTGATCCTTAAGGGACTTTTGGAAGCAGACTCTTCCGTGTATAGGTCTAAAGGTGTTAGATTGAGGGAGAGCCCTATTTTAAATTTAGGAGATATTGTCCTACTTTATGGCGCTGGACTCTAACTAAGGCCGATGAAGGCTCGGACTTCGGACTTGGATTCCGGTCCCGCTTGCCTTCACGGGTTTTAAAGGAGGAGTTTAAAGAAATATACGAGCTGTACAGCGACTTGGATCTAGTCTTTGACTCCAATAAAGGTAAAACTTTTGCTAAACTTCCACAAAACCTCTCATAGACTGCCCTGAAATCCCAAAAAATGTGAAAACGTGTACATTGATCGTTTTCCGAGAAGATTCAATTTTGCTCCCTAGTTGAATAGGGATAGAGGATAACAGTAACAGATTGAAAATAACTATAATACAAATCTGAATGAATTTGGTCGAGTGTTTTCGTACTCTCGAGTCTCAGTTCGCCGCGCTTTCCTGTCACCAGGAGAAGAGCGAGCTCACGGAGAGAAAGTAAAAGAATTTGTTTGTTTAATTAATTCCAGAGGCCGCTGTCTTAAGCTGGGCTGCGACTCTGTAGTAATATTTATTGGTTGTATTTAGTTTATAATGAAGAATACATCCGCTGTTATTTACTGACCTCCATTCGAAATAAATAAAAAAGAATATATATATATATGTCAATCAAAAAGGACTCACCTTTCCTAAATTGATGAAACCATGATCTCTGGCGACCCGATCGGCTAGTCCCTGCTCCTCTCCGTTTGGCACGTGCACAGCCCACGTGTGCGTGTAATGTCCGCCCTCTGTGGAGGGATTCGCCTCCAATTCACTATCATCGGCAACGACGCCCACATTCGAACTACACAAACACAGTACGATACTAATTTGTAGACATAGAACTAAAAATTTTGTGAAATCAGTCCGTCGGGAGGAGAGTGATCCTCGCGATTGCACGATCGACAGCAATATCGATGCTGACGATGGCGCGGTCGTGCTGGTTGCGATTGAACACCTGGCCGCAGACATTCCAATAACTTGCAGCTGCGCACTATCACAATTGGTTAAGAGTTTTCTACTTGTGGAGGGGAAGTGTGTCCTGGCACTTTGACATGGTCTACTAGTTTTGTGATGTTTTCTCGAGATTGTGCTGCTGCTCCTGCTACATAAGCTTGTCCTTTCCACACACATCGTTGCCTCGGCTGATGATGTCCATCGAACGACGTCGTTCTTCATTTTGTTTGGTTTGAGTGTGTAGCCCCTTCGTCCTTGCAAGAAAACAAACAACAAAAAAAAAACGTATATTTAAATTTACAGTCGCTTTCCTATCTACGTCGTAAGCTGCCTAGGATTGCAATTGCTGTAATGTCCTTTTTCCTGTCCGTGATGGATTCGATCATCAATATCGCTGAGTGTGTGTTGGGGTGTTGGTGTTGAATCTGAAACGAGAGGATGATGGGTAAAATTAAGATTAAAGAAAAATCGTGTAAAATTCAATTATTTCTCGGAAGGATAATTCAATTACAAGGATATTTTTTCGTTTTCTCTTTCCATTTTTTTTGTAGAATGCGCATTTTTCTTGCACATTCCCATGAACTTTCAGCACGAATTTATGGGAAAATATAAAGCGAGGCGGGTGGGGTTCGGGGGGTTCAATTAAAATGCAATCAATTTAAATCAGGTCGGTGGAGGCAAGGATATTAAGAGAGCTGTGGCTTTGCCCACCCCCCGCAGGGATTTTGCGAGAGCACACCATCAGCGCCTTTTAACTTTCACACTTGCCGAGGAGCAGCAGCAGCAGCCGCAACAGTAGGTTAATACACTGCGGGTCTCGTTTTGATGAAGAGGTTGCAGAAAAGGGAATTACTCTGAAATTAACCTCCAGATAGATCACGTTCATTGGCGCTGAAGTGGGTATGAAAAGGGGGTCAGCGTGATACGGCTAATAGAAAATCAGAGTGTCCTGTGTCCTGTCTTTGCGGTTTGACGGTCGCCGCAGGCAGACAGAGAGTGAGAGAGTTTTTGTTTTGCGGTCAATGCTGTGTTTATGATATGCTGCGCTGACCGCAAGAGGCGGGCAAATATAGTCGGATTAGGTTTATGCTAATTTATCTTTCATTTGGTAAAGCCGTTTAATTGAGTTGAGGTTTACCCCTGTGAGGGCTCATTTCGAGCATTAGTTAATTCGACCTCAATAATGACGACTGTAATGGGACACCACACGGCGCGACGCATTCAAGGGTACATCGGAAGAGGTAGATTAGACTGTGGTTTGGCCAGGTGATTGATAGAGTTTGCACTATCGATCGAATTCCGTTTGAAGTGACGGGAAAGAAACTAATTTGGCGTAAGTTGGCTTAAGCGAATGAAAATAAATGGATCTCATAATAGAATATGTGGCTCATTTTTTAGGTTGACTGAACTAGACTGTTTTTTTTTATGATTTTGACAACAGCTTAAGCCAACATAAGTATTTTATGGTAGACCCTTAAAAATATTTATCGCGGCACCTATATTTTAGAATATCTCTCTCCCTAAAGCTTCGGTGATAAGAACCGACGCTATTTAAAGCAAAAATTTCACCATTACGTCCAAAATCAATGTCACAACACCCAACTTGACGTTAAATTTACAAAAATATATTGCCCAGCAAAGTTTTGGACGTTATAAGATTTTCCAAAAGACCTAAAGCCGTTTTCGGGATGCACCAGTAGGAGTTTATCGGTAAAGTACATCAGCTAGACATTTAAAGTATTACTAACGTGGACAAAACTCTAGAAGACCGGAGGTGACAAGCTGTCAAGGTAAAGAGGCTTGTCCGCCTTTCCAATATCGCTGAGCCGATCCAAAAATTGTTAAAGCTTCGGGTGCGGCTTCCAATTGCTATTGAGGGAAGCACAGCTTAAAGCCGATTTAAAGTTGCTTGTACGTCCTGGCTAGTATACTCATTGATGTAACTCCACTCATCATGCCACACATGGCGCTAGCAGTCTCTTATTAATTACGGACCAATATGGACCCATGCTCACTCGGCGCTAGTCTAACAAATCAACTCCAGTTTTTTTAGCTTTAGCTTTTTAGGTAGCTTACCGTTCAATTGAAACTCTGTGGACTTGGCGGACCGTCATGTATTCAGACATGGGGCCGCCATTGAAAAGTAAGTTGGAAGCATTGCAGTCCAACCGTTGGCCGTTGAGCTATGGGATCACAGGTCCGAGCTCTTAGCAACGCACATGTGGGCAGAACTCAAACAAGTTCTTGTCAATTGCTGTTTCTTTTTGTTGAAAAGGCCATAGATCAGTAGAGTCTTATCTTGAAGAACTAAGGGCCTCCTCGATACACAAGCGCTATCACAGTATGGGAACTTGTCGTTTGATCATATAACTCACACTAAGCTTGGATTACTAGAGTCCAATCTTGAAGAACTATGGAAATTCTGTACAAGACCCCGCTGATCCCAGTCCTGCTTTATGACACATAAGCTTAAACTTTGTCTAAAGGTGATGAATATATCCTCGTTCACTTTGACAGGAAGACTCTTCGTAAAATTTCCAACCCCGTTTGCTTTGGAGTATAAGATTCAACGATGAGGTAAATAAGTTGCCCCTGTACTGTCAAGAAATTGCGCATCAGTTGTCTTCTAGAATGAATGAAGGCAAATGCACCGCTCTATAGAGCCTTCGATTCTTCGGTCAACTGAGTAAAGGTCGACCTTGACTTAGGTAATGCGCACAAGTACAAGTTGACCATAACCGACTTGGAATGCGTATAGCTAGAGGCAGTTGTGTAAGGACCGAGATAATTGTAAAATTTTGATGGTAGAAGAAGCTCCGGTTGACTCCGAACTGTAGAGCCGCCTTAGTAAGTAAGTAAGGTATATAAGGAAGTTGGTCCTTTATGCTCTGTGCGTTCGACTCTAATCGAGCAAATCTCAAGTTTACATAGCCTGAAAGTAGAGTTACAGCTTCTCTAGTAAGGGACACTGATTTCCATATGGAATTTATGTCATATTCTTTGAATCTTGGTCCATATCTTTGTATAGTGGGCACAGGTCTTTTGTACACCATCACCTCCGAGTTCAATCGATAAAAGCTGGACCTAAGATCAAACAGAGCACCAACTACATCACAGGTCAATATATACTTCGACTTCTATAAAGAAACGTCTCAGCGTCAGTTTTACGATCATTTGGAGCCAGACTATTGTCTTAATTTCCCATCTAAGAACAGACGCGTATCTTGACTAAGTTTGGTTTTCTTTATGCTTTAGCGGAACTGACACACTAGCCGGAGTTTAGACGGACTTGAGTAAAAATCTCCGTCGACACATACGATCTCAAGTTCAAGTCCAAAATTGCCTTGAAGGTGACATGATTCGTCGAATGTAGGTGCTTTGACATTGGACTCTTGATCGACGAACTTTTCTTGGGCGCCCCGTCTGTCACCATACTTGACTGAGTTGAAAATATTACGAACCACATTTGTTCGTTATTTCGAGTTCGCCCTCTAAAAGGTTTCAGCTATTATTTTCATATGCATCTACGTCTTGCAAGGACTACTCTCAATAAAACTGCAAAAAATCGCGGCTTCAAGATCTTCCCTGAAGGCTTTTCTTTGGTATACAGATGACTCTCAGTATTTGGGTCCAATTTTCTACGTTCTAATATGACCTTTAAGAAGCTTAAATAGGGCCAAGTTGGAGCTTATACCTTACATTCGGTTGTATTCCTTCAGGCTTAATGGCTTTGAATTAACTTGACTAAGCCTGATTTCGAAAGACCATGAAGAAGATACGCATTAAAAGTCGTAACGTCCTCAAGGTGTTGTCTTTAAGGTGCCACTCCCCCGTTGGCCAAACTTCCGTAGAATACTTGCTGGTTCATAACAACTGCTGATCACCACACTACTCAGTATTGATACCACTCGCACTACGAGTATGGCGCAAGGTTACTCTTTAGTTGCACTGACGTACCATGATCGTGCACCTTAACGCTGTTTCGATCGCAAGGTAGGAACACTCTTTTGAACAGGTTTTGATGACGAAAACTCGTCAGCCGAAAACTCGTCAGCCGAAAACCCTACGTCTATGAGTGGAGCTTTGTCAATGCGAAAACTGCACGTGGTCATAGATATAGCTATAGTATAGGTCTAGGAAAGAGTACCACTCCATTTTAAGCGCGATCCGTAGTTTTAAGCATCGAAATGATCGAACTGTAGGTATACAAAGTTCAAAAGTTCGAGAGCCCGATGACTCCTACTCCAGTAGAGTTTAACAAAAACCTCATCACGAGTTCTTAAACAAATGAACGCCATCCCCGGATAGTGAAAACACTTCACCAACCACCAGTTCTACTGCGAGTAAAGCCGTTTGGTTGATGTCTTGATGGTGAGCTTTGGAAAGCTTTCACTAAGTTTTATCTCCCCTTTCATGCCCGCTCGTTTTATTTTGGTTATTTGCATTCATCTGCCGGTCCTGACAAGGATTCCTTTCCCACTTCAATTCCAACAACGAGCCCGCAGCTTACAGATACTTTCAAACTAAAGCTTAAGTGCAATTAGATCCTCAATGCACCCCAAGTGTGGAATCTTGAAAGCGAAATATATTTCCTGTTTCGACTTCCACAATGTATTAACGCTCCTTCATCCTTGTTACATTTTTCATTTATTTTCTTTGCAAAAGTCCATTTTGAATTTGCATTCTCATCCGACAGAACCGACGAAAAAACTTGCTCTATCTGGCATCGAATTTTCCAGCTCAAACTTCTCCGAACATCATAAAAGAAAATTTCAAACTTTCCTCTCCTTCACGCACACACACACACAGCCGCAGACACAAGTGACAACGTAATTCTGTTCAACTTAAAATTCGATCCAAAAAGTACAATACACAGAGCATCCGTCCAACAACTCATAACTCCTGTGAGTGCGAGTAAATTTTCCATGTTTTCACTTGACTAACAATCGCAAACCCTTCACCGAATTATCTATTCCAGTCGGTCTTGTACAGTTATGTTGATATCCTTCTCAGTTCAGTGGAACACAAATTAACATCGACGAGAGATGAATTCGTAGGAACCCAGGAGATGAACAAAGATTTATCCTTTGCCCGAGGATATTGTGTGCGGATAATGCTGATGCAGGCAGACTGACCTAAATATTTGCAACAGCCCCTCCTCTGTATATTTATTGTGTGCTCGTCCTTTACCGCACGAGCTCGGTCTATCTATCTATGGCGGAGAGAAGGCATTTGAGGCCGTAATGTATGCGATGCCTGATAGTGTCATAGTTTGGATACTATGCCATAAGCATTGTGCGTTTAATCTGCGTTCATGCATCACGACGGAGATGCTCATTCCGAGGAGTGACTAGACGCATCTAACGACACTCGGCCTGATGAAATGAGGCAACAAGACGAAGGAGTGTTTCGGATAGATTTTCTTAATTATCCACCAGACAGAGATGATTTGTGAACGTTTGCGGGCGCAATGTTCTCCGGGTGCCTGGAAATATGAGTTTAATTGCTGGCGGAGGAGATAGAGTCGGAAGAAACGGCACTCGAGCTGTGCTCGGTTGGCATTGCAGGATATACACAGACACAGGAGCGGCGTCGCTTTTGACGATGGCTTGTATCCTCGGGTGAGTTAAAAACAGCATGAAGTTATTTGTGTTCGGCTAGTTGGGGGATTTTAATTAATTCAACTGCGTGATGGTTAACAAGAAGCGGTTTGGTGGAATTTTGCTGTTTGCTTTGCAACCAATTTCCATACAGCAGAAAACAGTTCCAATTGAGGTGCAGCGCGGAGCCCTATTTGTGAAGGGTGGTTTCTTGTTTTCGTTCGAGGCTAAGTTTGTTTGGCTTTACTGCTGGGGAAATCGGAACGCAATGCGTTGGAATTGATGTTGATTTGCAAGGTCGGCAGCGAAACGGTTACCGGTCAGCAACGGGGAGAATGCCTGCACTTTCTATCTCCGTATTTGAACAGAAGATGACTGCTGTGATGATAACGAGCGAAAGTGAGGATAGACGATAAGCACTACAAAAAGAGACACAACTCAACAGTCAAACCGCGAATACGCCGTGTGAACACAGCGGTTTACACTACAGTGAGCTCGCAACGAGCAAAGAGCGGTCTTAAAACGAAAACGTAATCCCTACCAAGACAGACTTTTAGCTTTTCGAGAATCAAAAACTTGACTGAGCAGCTGTCAGCGCACGAGTATGCAGCGAGCAAGTAATTCAACGAGCAAACAGGAAGCATTAAACTAGAACACACCGAGCACACAGTAAGAATAAACCGACCAACCAGAGTTCCCACGGCAAGCACGCCACGAGCATCATTCAAGCACGTATAACGAGCATTCAAAGAGCACATAGCGAACATACGACAAGCATCCAACGATCAAATATCACCTGCATTCAATGAGCTAATATACAGCAATCATACAACGAGCACACCAAAAGCTATTAGGGGGCATTTAGGAATCATTCAAAGAGCATGCACCAACCAGGCAACGGGCATAGATCAAGCATTAAGGGATCGTGCCAATAGAAAGCGGATATCGAGGGTACCAGACATGAGGCATTGAAAGAGCATATTCACTCAAACATCACACGGCATATACAATTAGTATGCAACGATTATACACCAAGCATTCCATGAATGTTCAGCAATCTTGCAACCAGCCCGCCGAAAGAAATAAGTAAGCATTCATGAAGCACTCACCGAGCATACAACAAAGAGGTAACGAGCATACAGCAATCACTTAGCTAACATGTATGAAACAGCAAAACATTTAGCGAGCATTACAGCAAGCAGGCAAAGAGCATAGACCGAGCATGCAACGAGCATACAGCAAGCATTAGTCGACTAGATATAGACATACAACATTGAGCGAGCACACAACAAGAATTTGCCGAGAAAATACTAGCTGCAAAGTGAGCATTCAAAGTGAGCATTAAACGAGCATACAACAACCATACAATGAGCACTCATCGAGCTTATAGCAAGCTCCTACCAAGAACACATGAAGCATTCAAAGAAAAAATAGCGAAAAATGCAGCAAGTACTCATCGAGCATGCAGTGACTCATGCAAAAAGAATTCAGCGAGTATGTATCAAGCATGTAACGAGTCAGAATTAATATTCAATAGGGACTTCCTCAGTGGGAAAGCGGACATAAGTTTAAACGAAGTGATTAGACCATGACTTCGTCTCGCATTTACACGACTATTCGATTTTCTACCGCCTTCATCTAACTACAATAACTCGCATTAGGCATTTAATTGTATCTGCCCCAAACATAAACATCTCAATTACTATCCGCCAAACCCTACAAGGATCCTCATTAAATTGTCCGAAGCTAACCCGCAAATGGAAAACTTATGTTCATTCTCGGCCCAAAACACATCCATTTACTTCCTTCCCGGCCCCCTTGGTGAACGACCTTTACACAAGAATCGTTCCCTAGCGATTTGCTCGGAACTTTCCTTAAGGATCCGCAATTATCACCAAATTCTTAGGATATTTTTAGACGTTCCCTCCGTTGCTATTGATACGAGTAAACCTACCCACTAAACGATATTAATCATCGGCTCTTGGGCATTTCATCAAAGCAGCTGCCAAACAAGTGAATAATGACAGTGATGTCCTGTATCGTAGAGCAACGACAGTGATTGCCACAAACAGATTAGGTACCAAATTTATTATATCCCCATGAGGTGTACGAGTGTACGAGTTGCCAATGTATGTATAATATACTTCCACCCCTCACCGGTTGGTAGCACCTAAAAAACACGAAAAGACAAACAGAAGCGAACAACAAAAACTCTCCGTTATCCTTGTTCGCGATGTTTGCGCCCATTAATCATTTAACATTTTATGAGATTTTTGCGCGGACACCATGCAGGAGCAACAGAGAAGTATTATAAAAACAGGACTAACTTTTTAGCGTGCACGCTCCAACAAACAAGAAATTTGTTTATTTAATTTATTTACACGATTATAAGGAGGTGGGGAGGTTAAACAAAAGTTAAATACATACAAGGACATTCAGGCATGTTGTTTGTTTATTTGCTGGTTCGCTGCTTTATGGCTTTTTTTTCTGTTTTGGAAAAATGGTAGCTCTTCCACGAACTGCAACTGCGAGGGAATAGTTATTTTAAACAAATTAAAAAGTGTTGGAACTTGGAACGAAAAAAGGGATTCCCGAGAACACAACCAACATTTTAGTACATCAAATGTTGATTCATCTGTCCGGGGCATTGAGGTTCGTCTATTTCAGATATGTAATACGTTTGGTTTGTAGTATACGGTAGAGATGTATGAGTAGAGAACTGAATTAGTGGGTGTCTTCAACAGTTAAATAGCCATAGGAAGGACCGCTCAGTTTGGGGTAGTAGCTGCCTCACATAAGATGGTACCTAATCCCAGCCGTCTAAAAAATTTAACTTCGCCGCACTTTTTCCATCAAACTTATTTTACTATACGAAAGGGGCTTTTTCGAAATCATTTCTCCCATCTGGTCTTGTGATTTTTTTGGCATTAGGCTCAGTTATGTTCATGGAGCACAAAAATTGATAACTTCGAAATTTTTTAAAGCTTTTGGCCTTTCGAAGACCAAGCAATGTCGAAAGCTTTCTATGTTTCTTAAGAGTTGACTCTCTATAAGACCATTAAAGAGGTTGCAGGAAGAACAAACTTCGTGGATCTTCGAAAGCTTTTTTGCGTTTTCGATGAATCAAATTTCCTACTACGCGGATTGAAAAGAAGAATCTATGCTTTATGAGATCATTAAGGAAGTGTCCGACAAAACTTGTAAGTTGTAACGTCTCCGTCTTCGAAAGCTTTCTATATTTTCGAAGATTGCAATTTCATATTAAACTGGTTAAAAAGCATAAAAGCATAATTACTCCTAAATTCTCGGTCTTCGAAAGCTTTTTTTTTTTGTTATCGAAGAACCAAATTTTATGTTGATGCAGAACAGTTGTGCATGGGATCACAAAGCCGCTGATAGGAAGACAAAATTACTCATACATTTTTGGTCTTCGAAAGCTTTTTACGTTTTCGACAATTCAAATTTCATATCCGAGGATTGAGAAGTAGGGGAGGAGTACACGATAAGATCAATAAGGTCGTAGCAGGCAGAACAAAACTAATGCATTGTCTCGGCCTGCGAAAGCTTTTTCATATTTTTGAAGATTACTATTTCATATTGAACTGTTTAAGAAGCAGAATAGTTCATGGGATCACTAAGCGGCTGTAGATAAAATTACTTATATAGTTTTGTTGTTATGTAAGATCATTAAGGAGGCGACAGGAAAAACCAAAGTCTTGTATTGCGTCGGTCTTCGAAAGCTTTTTTATATTTTCGAAGATTACTTTGTAATATCGAATTTTTGAGAAGCCGAATAGTTTATGGAATCACAAAAGAACAGGGAAATAAGAAAAATTATTCGTAAATTACCCAGTCTTCAAAAGCTTTTTTCATTTTCGAAGCTACCAATTTATTGTTCCGTGCATTAAAATGTAGAATAGTTTAAGCAGTTTTCATAGAGCTGTGACAGGGAAAGCAAAATTCTAGCACGATTGCCACTTGAAGGCGCTGTAACACATTTTCGAAGACGGGGGAAGAAGAATATGAACGACAGGTAGTAGATACGGTAGTCAGCGAAAGACATTTTTTTAGGTGTAAGATCACGAATTTGGAGATTGTTGCGGCTAATTTCCAAATGCTGGTTATGCAATTCTATTTGGACGCTGGATAAGGCTGTATAGATCGACACTAAGACGTCAATAACTTTGTATTAAAATCACGCAAGAGCATTCTAATTGGAGCGCCCGTGATTGAGGAATTGAATATACAACGTTAGTCTTATTAGCCGAGCTAGGTAAATAGCGGCTAGAAGCGGAAGCTCACATATGACGCGAGGGCTTTGGTTAGGTTTGGTAGGCAGACTGGCTTAACGCCCCACCCAGGTCCATACTGACACACTGTGAGGCCCTTTGCGGGGGAAAAAGGTTGCTAGACTCAATTAAAGCAAGGAACATCAAAATACCGGCACCAACCATAGATAGAAACCAACAAAATCTTTTCACCCCCTTTACACAAAAAAAAAAAGAGGTATAAGCCTGACGGTATAATGGGGGGGTTCATGCTTTCGACTCCTTTCTAAGGTACGAAAAATCGTCCTTGACAGTAGCCGTAGGCAATTTATTACGTCCGCTTTGTGGAGTATAAAGCATCAAACTTCTTTTATGAAGGAGGGGTTTGTGTATGTGCTAATCCAACAGTTTTTTGTTCTCTTTTCACAAAGAAGATGTCGTAAAATAAAAAAATTCCGCCCAACAGTCAGTCGATACTCTCCTCATCCGCTCTTAAGTTACTGTAAGTTGAATGGCTTATACATGTCGCTTGTAAGGTTGGGCAGAAGTAGATTGCACTAGGTTTGGAACCACGATAAAAGAATAGTTGCCTTTTCCTTAAATAGAGTAAGAAGGTGTAATAGGTGTCTAAAAGGAAGTCCTTACGGCAATTCTTTGCAAAGTTCTACCGTTGAATACTTGATTTAGTACCGAAATATTTTAAGCAACCGTATTATAGTGACGTCATGATACTCGTCGTAAGATTCGGTGCAAGTTCGAGACAGTGTGTTTGTTCCTCGTTTGAGGAAGTCCTTCCTTGATATGGGGCTCAGAGACCGGGATACAAACAGAAGATAGGAACGTAATACGACATTCAAAATAGGGTATCCTGAATGGTTTTGGCTTTTCCTAGAATCGGATACCAGATGGCTTTAGAGCTATTCCGGTGTGATTGGTCCATGGAAGCATTACTCCCATTCCCATCTGTTCCTTTTCGACTGGCATCTGGCAGTCGTTAATCATATTATGCCCTTGCATAATGGACACATTCTGTCAGCAGATAATATATTCTCACTTCGATCCGCCTTATCCTCTCGCATACGCATTATACGGAGGAGCGTGTAAATTTATTCCCAATTATAGAATTTGAATATACAATTTCGCCACAAATGCTATTGATATTCTATTGAAAATTCAAATGAATATCCAAATGATTGGAAAATTCGTTTTCCGAAATTCTATCTGCGAGACTGTGTGCGTCTATATACCTATCGCTGAGAATTATATTTTGTGGCAAATCACCGTTCGAGTGTAGATTTACTTCGTTGGGTCTCGCTCCTGCCATACTGGCACGTTCGGCGTAATTTATTTTTAACGGGAAATATTGAAAACATCCCGATGCCATGGGATAGGATGGTATCCCGCCGATGGTGCGGTGTTCGGCAATGAGCAGTGGCGCGCAGTGGTTAACATTCAATGAACCTCTGTGATTTACTCTCGCTATTTCAGCGGGGAACGGAAACCATTATATTATGCCCTCGGTGTATGCGTGTGTGTTGCCTTAAATTACCTCTTGCGGTAACGCCGCACATTCATTCCCCCGCCTGGGCACCACCGAACCGGGTTCTCAGTCACAGGATTAATTCCTTTTGCAAAATTTATATACAACCAACCGATTGCAGCCGTGTTGAGCAATGCACCGGATACATTCCGGATACGCTCGACTGCGTGTAAGCTTTGTGTGTGCGTTTGTGTGCGGCGAGATAAAGTTCGGGCTTGCGAAGCATACCAAAATGGGAAGTTATTGAATCGAACAGAGGTCGGCGGGATAGTGTAAGCGGCAAATTGGAGAACCTTAACGCCTCACTGAGCCATCGTCCGAAAAAGCCAGCATGACCGCAACTGGGTCGTGATTTTGTTTACAGTGCGACCGTCTGGTGGTGGAGGGGTGGGTCAAATTTTGTATTGTGTAATTTCCACCGGCGCTATTAAAATGGCCAAAGCCCATTTACATCCATTAGTTTGGGCAGTTGCAATCCGATCAGAGGTATATGGTCAAATCCTATGACCTCAATGCTGGGCAGTCATTCGTACTGAGTGTCACCCTGTAATCCGATTTATTCCTGTTTTATGATACTTTGTTTTGGCGGAGCTCTATTATACGCTGCGGTTAATTGCAAGTGCAATTACATAATCCGCTGTTGGCTAAATGGAGAGCACTCTGCGCGTTCAAACGTCAATTTTAATAATTGGCCAGTAGATTAAGAGGTGTCCCGGTTGCGTTCGTTCATTCGGGACATCGAAACTGGGATTCTAGTTGAGTGGTCGCGCACCTGAAGTGCATCATTTTAGGTGAAGAGTCCGATTCGGGCTGGGTGGCGTGACTGCGGATTTGGTGGCGATGCTAATGCACTTGGACTTCACTTTAATATGCGGCTACTGTGCCATGTTGAGGATTAAAATTGTGAAATGAGTTAGCAACGCGATGAATAATGTGGATTACAGCAGAGCACGATGTGTTGTTGAACAGGATGGACAATGGTGTTGAGTTCAGCTTGGGGGTCATTTAGCTACCGAGTATTTGGATCATCGAGAAGGGCAACTTTGGCAATGTCGAAGAGGGCTTATTACATTTTTTTGAATGGAAGTGTTTGCGTCATGGAGCGGAATAAGTGTGGCAACCTTCACAAAAATGAATTTATCCGCCGAAGAGGAACTATACTCATCATCACAGTGGGCATAGGTTCCCTTCCCAACGCAGAAAGAGTGTCAAAAGAATTTGACGAATCAAAAGAGTCGATGGCGAACTTTCAATATTGCAGACTTATTCCACAGCATGCATACTAAGATCCAAATTCTCATTGAGAGAAATGCTAGAGGCAGGAGACATTGCAAAAAGAAAAAAGAGTCTCATACGATCGAGGTAGCTGCATAGAGGACCGGTGGAAACGATGGCGCGTTTGTGGTCCAAAACGACCTTTTTAGTTACAACAATCATAACTTTTGCACGCATGAAGATATCGCTACAATTTGTTTTTTCAAACCTAAAATATAGTGATTTTTAAGAAAATTGCTTCAGAGGGTGTTTCTGAATCTTAGGCGTAAGTAAGATTTACTTTGAAGAAGGAATTAACAGATAAGTTAATTAAAGAAAAATTTTAGGAGCAGGTAACATTTTACAAATCTTGTAAAAAAGGTCTGCTGCTATTTAGTTGTTCACACGGTGTCTCCACCTGCAAATTTTCTTTCATGAAATCTCTCACATTTGGTCGCGTTGAAAGAACGACAATATGAAATGAAATGAAGGGTGGGCATTTCATATCATGAAATTTCATTCGTTGAAATGTCGTTGAGCAGAGCACATCGTTGCGTTCTCGCATTAAAGGCCATGAAGGAATTAGAAGAATTGCGGAAACGAGCTGAGAAAAGAAAACGAAGGTTTTGGGTAAATCCATTTCTGGAAAAAAGGGAAATGCACAATTTAGAGGAACATTTGTTGAAAGATGTTCTGTGGGAAGATGACGAGTTTCGGAATTTTTGCAGAATGCATATTGACAAGTTTCTTCTACAAGGAACTGTGAATGTTTACGATCCATCTTAATTACTCTTTGTTTCGTCATTTGTGTTCTTCTAAAAGGATCTATAAATGTTTATGATCCTTTCTTATCCCTTTTCGTTGTAGCTATGCATATTTTCCATTTTCTGTTTTATGATGCTTGTAAAACTATCTGGAAATGTTTTTTTCCTTGTTTAAATTTTCGCACATCTGGCAATCGTGTAAACATAGCTTTAAAAAAATTGGTAAAAGGTTCGATGACCCAAAAATAAACTCATACAACACGAACTCATTCCCACTCAGCCATCGCTGGAAAAAAACAAGTAATAATAACCAGCTATTTCCAAGAGCAAAATCTGTCTTGATCGACATGCAAAACTATAATGCCCATGTGACTACATCCTAGATCCTACCTACATCCATTCTCTGTTCCCATTTACCATATCCTTGTAATGACTATACTTGTCTCGTTTTTATTCAAATACCTAGTTTCAGCGCTACAACCTACAAGCGACCATTCGCCACTCAGCCATCGTGAAAATGAAAAACAAGTGTCAAACTGCACAGAAATTTCAGTCCCTCTCATGAAATCAATACCATGAAAGGAGCTGTGAAATACTTTTCATGAAACTGGTTTTTTCATGAAATTTGTGGTCTCCACGTGCAATCTGTCCTCTCATGAAAATTTTCATGCTAAGAAAATTGCAGGTGGAGACACCGTGTCAGAGGGTGATCTGAAATATTTTTTTTACAACAGTGGATGTATACCATTAACGAACCAATTTTTAATGTTTTTAACCCTTTCGACCCCATCGTTGCCTGAGAGCAATTTCTGTTGTTCAAGGGTTAATAAAAATTGTTTCTTTTGTTTTTTCGTTTGATTCTTAATGATAACGGTGGTTTTATGTGTCTGCCCAACATTTGTGCAAATAAAAACACATTTGAATATTATTTGGCTAATTTATGTTCAATGGACTGCACGTGCGTCGTCGAAAATATTTTTGTGAAATTTGAAAGAGGTATAAGTCAGTGACTAATTTTAATGTAGAAAAAAAAACTAAAATTCTGTAAATGAAATAGTTTTTAGCAAAGATCAAACTGAACGGTGTAAAAGTTGAATTTTATTAGTTTTGAATAGTTATCAAGTGAGTGATTTTTAAAATAGTAATGTTGCTTGTGGGCAACCTTGGGCAATTGTGGTGATCAATATATTTGCGCTTAGATATGAGACCGCAATAGCAAGGTCCATCTTTGCTGTAATACCAATAAAAAACAGTTTTTTGTCCTATCATACCTAAAATTTCAAAATAAATTAACAAAATTGCAACGGTTTTCATAGAAAAAAAAAAAATTGTATATACCACCATTGCCCAACGTTGCTCACAAGCAACTTTCGGTAGCGCCCAAACCGATGGGCGTGGCAACTTAAAATTTTAACAATGAACTTCTTAAATCATTAGGTACGATAAGACTAAACGTAAAAAAAAATTTTTTCAAGCTACAGGAAAAAAGTTGGGGTCGAAAGGGTTAAAAAGTACTTAAGCAGTATTTTTTTTAATTTTGTGGAGCGCTAGTATTATCCTAGAAACTGTTTGAGTTAATTTTCAGGAAAAAAAACATTTATACATCATCGTCATAATTTTCAACATTTAATAGACTTATAAGTTCTGGGCAGTTACTTTTTTTCAGCTCTTTTTGTAATCTAACGTGTCTTAAAAATTAAACAAGTAGATTTGATGATATAGCTAGCATATTGGATAAATATTCATTTTGCGGTTTCGTTTGAGTATCGATACCGGTTGTATCCTTTATTGCTTAATTCCTGTGCTTCTTCTGAAAGTTCCCCTATTGGCAAATTTAATGTCTTAAACGAAAAAGCATACCTCAAAAACGTTTTTGGTTTAGGAGGAATTTATACAAAAAGAGTTGTTAAAGTGGGCGGAATACAACCAATTGAAACGTGCAAGTGGGTAGATTTTTTAACGATAAAAATAATAGCAAAACTATTTTTAATTAATATAAGAAGAAAATGTCAAGCTCTAACAAAATAATTTAAATATTCCATAAGGAAATTTGCTTTTAAGGCCAAGATGTCAGCACAGAGAACTTTTTAATGAGCATTGCAAATCTTTGCAGCTATAATTTTGCATATGGTTTAACAAATAGTTAGGGTTAACTATTGTGGGAAATTTTTCGCCGGAGCTCAAGGCAATTCTTTTGTAGCTCTACCCAAACCAAAAAAAGCGCATAAAATGAATATTTTATTTATTTATTTTAGGTATTTTTTTTTTTTGTACTAAAATTAGAGCTAGAAGAAAATTAAGATTTTTTTTCTTAATATGCCATAATTGAAATAAAAAAAATAAGTAAGTTGGTTTTTTTCTGTTTTTTTTTTTACCCTAGAGCTAATTGACAATTTTTTGTAAAGCTCTATACGTCAAACTAGTTAGCAGAAAATTATTTTGTTTGCTTTTTTCGAAGCCCCGTTTATGTTTATATTAGAATGAATGAGGATGTTTTGCCATTAAATGTTTGAAGATCAGTTTCCAGTCGGTGTACCTATAAGATACCCACTCTTCGATTAAAAAGAAAACTACTCTGAAGACATCACATAGCAGTTTGCCCATTCCTGCTGCTTGGATAACATTCGATAATCATGTGCATGTGCACTACATGAACAGCAGTAGCAACAGTAAACCAGACACTGTGGTTGAACCACTTACGGTCCTGAGACTATCCAAAAAGAATATTTAAGAAGACTGTGGAAAACCTTCTTGAAATAATGTGTAAACAATCTTCTCCCTATACCAAAATCATCTGGGACATGGTTATACTTGTGTTTAAGCGGATAACAAAGTTCTACGTGACCCCATTGTATTTTAGGCCGCACTGTGCTTTAGGCCGCACTGTGTTTAAGGCCGCACAAAACGGATCGCATAGATATGAATTTCTATTAACTATAAGTCAGTCATGATGTCACGTTTGAGAAGTTTATTCAAGTCTTATCATTAAATCGAACTCTCCAACTACAGCCCTCTAGGTCAACGGATGTTGACAACATTTTGCCACTGTGAGACTTTTCACTGTCTGCCTTATGCTTTGTTATTAATTGAAGAACACCACGTTTGCTCTGCTCGAGAAATAGTTAGGTTCACTGTGACCCAGGCTGCAGCAGGCTTCTTAGCAAGTCATCATTTTAAAGGCAGCTTTGACCACATGTCTATCGGTTAAGATTAGTCAAGCAGATCGGCGCCTCTTCAGTCAGTTCTATTGACTTTGCGTAGGTTTCCAGGTCCAGGGCTTAGTAATTGAGATGTCTTTTAGTACGCATTCGTGACATGACAATGAGCTGGAGCCGAACTACCGCATTTATATCATTCCGTTTCCCGTGGCGTATTACTCGCTCACGAAAACAGTTCTAGAAAACAAATAAGCTGCATTCTGTCCGTCACGATTTGAGACTCTACATCCAGTATTTCTTTGCGCCCTCTTTTTGTTCCGGTCTAAGATTCGACGCTCTTCACAGTTTGATATCACCTATCACCTAGCGCGTGGTCTGATTTGTGTCATCAAACTTTCAAGTTGGGCAAAAATATTCCCCCCGCAGTCTCAATTTTGAAAAGGCCATGGCACCGTCGGTTTAATACTGAATGCACAGTGCTTTTCAGTCCGCAAGCACTTGAATCTTCTTAACGCTTGCTGAAAAAATGCTGACCTCTGCTAGTACTCTGCTCGACACACAGTTTTTATTTGTGATTACAGATTGGCTGTCTGTTAGCACAACAATTTTGTACGTCCTTTTCTCTGCCAGCACAATGCTCGTTGTAATTTGCCAGCACTGTCTGATCGTCACTGTCGGACCTTTACCGGCAATGTGATCGCAAAGGTTATAAAATCGTTCCCGCTGTGGTCATTATCTAAAGTGAGCTCTTGATAAAAACCCGACTTATGTTTTTTTAACGCAACGAATGCTGTGCCAAAATCATTGCCATTTGAGAAGGCTCTACTAGGCTTGAAATTTATTTAAATGTTTTTTAAAACAAGACCGATTTGGATCTTGCAGAGGTCACCATCAACGAAGGTTTTGGATACAAAAAACATCGAGACCTTTTGCAGCACCGTCGCTGGTTATGAGTGATGAGCACGAGGTTTCATCTTCACCTGATAATTCCGAAAGGGCGACGGCTACATAAAGAGTCAGGGTATGTAATGGAAGCCACTAAGCAAAGATAGTGGAGAGTATAGCCTGTAGCGTTGTAGCTCTCACTTGCTGTCAGGCGATCGTAGAGGACTACAGGAGTCACAGGTCCAATGGATCAAGATAATTCAACAAAAAATTAATATAATACGAGGCCTAAAGACCCATTTGCGTTGCGGAAGTTATGACAGAATAATTTAAATACCAACTTTGAAGGTTCCATATGCGCATTCATTACATCACAAGTGCTACAACATTCCAGTAAGCAATTCTAGAAGCAACTCAGCTTTGAGTTCAAAACTGCGGACTCCAGCAACTTTTATAAAACACGAGTAACTTTCGTTTTATCCGAATAACTTCTCTGAGATTCGAGGGTCTTTTATGCGACTTTTAGAAGCTTACCCAAGCTTCCCAATCGGGGATCGAATCGACAAGCTATTCACAGGAAAATCTCGATCCACACACGAACCAAAAACAAATTCCCCGACTTATTGCTCTTTCACGCATGAGATGATTCGGATACAAGTTGAACCAACTTTCGTCAGTCTTTTTCGACTTATATGGGCTAACAATATCCTTGAATAGAGTTGGGTCAATAAATACTTTTGACTAGGCCAACTCCACCCAGATGAGGAATAAGAACCCATCCGCCAAACAAATGGTCAGCTTTATGTCCACCAGAGGTTGTTCCTAAAAGTCATCTCAATTAATGTCGAAGTTCCTTTGAAGCAATTCTAAAAAAAAAACCAACAAGGAACAAGCGTGCTTTGAATTAAGGACTCGCCCTCTCAATTAGCAACATTCCCAAGGAAACCCCCGACAAAAATGTTATCCCAAATTCCATCCCACAATCGAGGTCCACATCCATCCGTTTGATGTAGTACTGCCCTAACCGAATGTGATGAAATGAATCAAACCAGACAACTGGCACATGCACTCCTGTGTTCCTTTTTGTATCGCTCTCACTATCACTTCAACTTCACTCGTTTAATTCCATTTCTTTTGACACAGAAAGTCGTCAGTGTAAACGCCCATGAAAGCGGAAAAACTGTTGACCGGATATTGACACGCTTTAGCCACCCTCCGAACAACATACAGACAGTCAAGCCCATCCAAGCGACTCACAAAAGGCTCGTGCACATGCACTCATGGATGTAATATCCCAAAAGCTCGCTATATATCTCGCTCCCGGCTTGTACTTATGTATGCGGGTTGAATGTGACTGTGCAAATGCAAATGCGGGCGAAACGACAGGATAAATCTTAAAGAGCGCATTCTATCCCCGTAATGGGATGAGTCAACTCATTTTCACAGTTCTAACCGGGGCAAACAGAACGAATACTGTGTGAGTGTGTGTGTACAGCGGGATATACTCGTAGTTCTAATGAGATGGTTCCACCTTCCTTTGTGTGAGATTGGATTCAAAAACCTTCTTATATGTGTAAAAGGGAAGTGCATCTGTCATCTTTAAACGCAAAGTGCAAGCGGCACTCAGCGAAAATAAAAAAAAAAAAATAATAAAGAAGCGAAGAACTCGCAAACTCAAAGTAAATTTACCTTGTAAAGTGTGCAGGAGGAGTGACACAAAAGGACGGAGTATATATAGTGGAAACGGAAAAGAGGACACCCAAACAGGCAGAGGCACAGAAAGAACGGGAAATACGGGATAAAAGATTGAATCCTTGCTTTAGTCGCTTTCTTTTCCGTATTTACATTCAAATTAAGCAGCTCAAGGATATGCGATCCCCGGGAATACGGGTACGGGTTGTAAGAATGACTTACTAGGACAGATTGGAGGACATCTATCTGCACTATTTCGATTTTGCTCTGGCATCAGAACGGATGGATTCAATTTGAACGAATTATTATTTTAATGATGAATAAGGTGGATTGGATCCTTTCTCCTCCTTTTTTTTCGGATAACAGATGTAGAGTGCAAGAAGGTTCAATTGAGGCAATTAGTAATAGGAGATTTGAAAGGATGTCTATTGATGTGTTTTTGGGACACTTTTTTTAAACAAATTGCTCAATTGTACATGACGGGAATGTGAATGAACGTGTTCAATCTACTTTACAAATACACGGGGATTTGTCATCAACAAAGGGATAGCAAGGAGGTTGTCCTCCCTCGTTATGAAAACGTAAGTAAGCGAGTGCAGAAGGAAGAGTGTTTTACTTTTGAGTTGCTTTCAACATTCAAACAGAGGTAGACTTTGAATTGAGCTGCATCACTTGTATTGGCACTTTTAGTGAATGCAACAACCATTTAGTTCCTAAGATTCGCCACATGAAGCATAACTTCCTAGTTTATGTGTTGATATCTAGAACATCTTGGGCCATCTGTTGGTTTGTCTTTAAATTCCACATGAGTTTGACACTGACAGCTTATTGATGGACGAAAGGTTTTCGCCTCTGCTAACAGTTTCATTCTAAACGTTGGTGACTTTCCGCCTGAAGACTGGTCCGCCTTGGCACATGACTTTAGGATTTGGTTTCCACGCTCAATCGATATTATCTTCATATGCTGCAAAATGGTCAACGGATATCTATTACTTTTCTTTACTCTAGATGTCACAGTTTGAGTAGGACCAAGGTTTCAACCAGCTATCTCGAATACGTCTTTATAAATGCGACAAGAATGGGCAAGCAACTAGCCGGCTGTGGCTTTCATTTATTCATTAATTAAGGAAGTAAATTAATTTAGGGAATTATCGGAATTGACTTACATGAACATAGAATAATTGGTGATCGATTTTAGGCCTTTGACAGAAGCTGACTTTTCTTAATACCACATTAAGCTACCACATGAGAAGATTACTGTCAAGGTCAATCCTTTAGATCTTCCTGAACCAACGATCAGTGGTTGCAGAAGATTGCTAAGTCGCAAAGAGGAGGTGTAAGGCTTGGCTTTGGAACATTTTAACCCGGCTCACAAAGGTAATAGAAGATGGATAAAGGCCTTCAAAAAGCCCGTGACTAGAGTAGATCTATAGGGTTGTTGCACCGATCTTCATTGTCCCGCTAGTGCTTCACAGATTTTTAAATGGGTTTTCTTTATTTGTAGTGACCATACATTTTACAAATTTATTGCTAGTCTTTGTAAGACCGAACATAAAGTATAGTCAAATCGTTGACACTGACTTTTGCATCAAACAGGAAGCCCATTTGACGAAACTAAAATAAAAACCTGTTTCAAGTAATTTCGCATAGACTTGACATTAGACCTTATTACACAATAGAAATTTATACAATATAGACAGAGTTTTGCGTGCGATCGGGTCCTACTTGAATCAACTGGCGTATCGAGAAGCTGATGTGTGTGGTATCCCTTGGTACTGTTTGCGATAGCAGACTATAGACGTTTAAAGAAAGTTTGACACGAGGCATTATTTTTGTCATTCATTTTGATACTACTCAGCAGATATTTGCTGTTGTGTACATAGTTAATTTTTACGAAGAGCAAAATTTGAAGTGACGCCAATTTGAAAAGCATAGGCCGCCAAAAGCACATTTCTATTTCAAAATGAGTCTTCTAATACTTAGCTTGCGCAGAAAAGCAATGAAGTGAGGTTATATTGCACTTCCTTTGCGACTTTCATGTGCAGGAGTT
Source organism: Cheilosia vernalis (assembly GCA_949126925.1). Classification (NCBI taxonomy): domain Eukaryota; kingdom Metazoa; phylum Arthropoda; class Insecta; order Diptera; family Syrphidae; genus Cheilosia; species Cheilosia vernalis. Next base: position 24,826,572 of record OX421358.1, read on the forward strand.
GGAGGAAGTGCTGACAGTGGAACTCAAAAAATCTTCTGGACGATATTGATTTAGAAATTTTGATGATAATAATATTAAATATTCTGCCAGAATTATCTACTCTGGATTAAGCTCCCAAACTCGTAATTTTTGCACTCAGTTGCTAGTTTCGGAGGACAATCCTTTTGACGATAGTCGTCTGAAAAGTTACGGAATGAGTGCCGTGAATTCTGAGCCATGGTCTTACTTTTTGGGACTTCAAAGGATCGATTGCCTTGTCTCTAACACTCAAGGCTTTTGATGGACCACTTACCTCTGGCTAGTGGGTTTCAAACGAATTTAGACCGAATTTTGCTTCAACTGAAAGAAGAAACAAGTTCCTACCTAAGGTTGATAGTTGCATTTCGTATGACTATGAACGAGTTCGCTTGGTTTGTGCAAAATTTATATGACTTGACTGACTTTGACAGAGCTCTATGAAGCTCCGACGCCATTTTGATACAATTTTAAAAACGACGAATGCAGCCGGTCTAAAGGAAACTGCACCTTCGCTTTTGCGTCTTTTCAAACTCTTTAGTATTGGTTTAACTGGAACTCTGTTTGAGGCTTTTATGTTTAGTTCCGGAAGATTCACTCCGTAGGACTCCATAGGTACCTACTCTCAACAATTTTCAATAGTCCGCAACTTGGAATATTGAAGGAGAGGGCAGCAAATTGGTGTAGAAAGGCGGACGGATTTGATGGTGCTTGTCCCCGCTAGATGATGGTGACAACATTCGAAATGTAATTTTAGGACAACATCAAAACCGAATGGGGAATCAATATTTAAAGCAAAACGTGTGATATTGTGGTGTAGAAATACCCGACGTATTTGATGGTTGTTGTCCCCGCTACTTGAAGAAGACAGCACCCTGGGTGTAATTTTAAGTCACCATCAAAACAGGCAGAGGAATCCATATTCACAGCAAGGAGTGTGGTATTGTGGCACAGAAAGGCCCGGGTGATTTAGATGGTTCTTGCCCACGCTACTAAATTATGACTACACCCTCCTGCAACGAAATAAGCTTACCACGACTTAACTCGTATTACTATAAGGTCGCTGCAGTGTAATGCATATTTACTAAGATCATAAGTCGACTATTTTCCTTTCGAAAGATCCACTCAACGTGGTTTAACACTTCCGGTAGATGTCGCTATATTCTTTTCGGCTGTAGAAGCCTATTTGGATGGGTTCTTTTGCCAGCAAAACATTTGCACAGGACTGAGATATAGTAGGTTACTACTCAAGAGTAACTCCAATATTTTCGGTTACAACTGATGGATTGTAGTGTTTTCCAGCATAGAGGGCGCTAGGTGGTCGTATGGTTTATGACACTGACTAAGGTGGGGTCTCAGCTATTTGAAGACCCCGCACCCTTCTCAGACTTAGGCTTTTTTCCTGTATTTGATGCTAGGTAGCGCTAAGTTCCGACTATTTTGTACTTTGTACGCCCTTCGCTACAAATTGGAGGTTAGACTTTTTTTTAAAGTCAACTTTCGAAGGATTACAAAAACTTCCCCTTGGTGGGATGATGCTCGACAGAGGAAGATACCACGCCTAGTAGAACCTTGATCCTGATTGTAAGCAGCCTTACACTCAAAGCACTTTTCTTTTTTTTCTCTGAATGTTTGTCGCGCACTCCTGTCTACCATGCACCATAAATTGCAGACCAAAATCGTGCTGTAAAAAAAAAACCATTCATCGCTCGATTTAAGCCCAAAAGGACTCGCAGAATACTCTGTCACTGTTCTCAATGCCACCATGGATACTGGCCCAGAGATACCATCCATGATTTATATTCCACCACCCGCCACAATTGAACCGAACGCACGCTGCACTACAAACGATAGGCACAGGTCCTTGTACCTCGATTCGGGATATTCCAACCGCATACAGCCGAGAGTATACAAAAATACCAACGTGGCTATATCTCTGTCGATATGGTATTACACCAGCTCGCGTCTAAATGAAGACCTGCAACTGACGAATTTATGTCTCCATCCTTGACACATGATTACTACCTATACTGGCGCTCTCCATCGGATAAGAGAGACTTACCGCGTGGTTGGCTAAGCTGAATGGTTGCTGCGGTCATGGCACCGAGCAAACATGGCATTCCGCCAACAAATGCCCCTAAAAGGTATTGCACATACCCTGCCACGAAATCCATCCATCAACGACGGAGCTAAAAGATGATCAATTGAAGCGGTAGCTTGAGAGCATACCTTCACTTGAATTCAGTTGTCCTGGCAGAGGTGAGATTTATTTATTTGTGTGTGTCATGCGGTTCCTTAGCGAGAATCTGGTTGCATACAAATTAACCACCGAGCAAGGAATTTCCCAGCCATCACCAGAGACAGAATGGGATCAGCGTGCACACGAAAAGGTCGGCGAGAGTGGTTGCATATACGTATGTCGTATAGTCCCTGGTGGCGGCGGGCCACTTAACTCATCGCGTGACCTATGATTTGTGTGCAAAGTGCCGCCGCTGCCACAGCTAGTCGAGTGCTCTCAATGGAGCGCTCGTTGTCTGTCAAGCCGGGTAGACAATACTTCAAGTTCTGCTCGGTGTGGCGATGGTGCGCTGCAAGAGAGAAGCACAGCCAACCCTGTGACTCTGTGACATAGGGCAGCGGAAAAGACGTTGTGGAATTAAAATGCGGGACTAGCTCTCCTTGACACAAATGTACAAACACGCACAATGAGTGGGAGTGCTAATGTATAGTCTGTAGTCCCGTATACGTGCGTCGTCGTCGGCGTGTTTCTCTCGTGGGACGTGGTGTATTGGAATGGGGCGGGCGGACCGGAAAGTATTATGCTTTGAACCTTTTTTTAATTGCAAACGTCAGCGCCAGATGATTTAGTGCAATTTCCAGGAGTCTGTATATATATCAGGACAATGAGATAGCGTAGAATTAATGGAGCTAGGATCAGGAGCAAAGCATTCTATGTGGGACGACATGTACGCCAGTGGATTCTGATTGTGACTGAAAAATGTCGAGGGCTGGAAGTGGATTTTGTCATCGTGGAGTGTGGTTCTTAATCTATTTTCGAGGGCTCAGTCATATGAAGTGGCTATCCTGGTTGAGCTTTGTCCGTGTGGAGAGGGCTGGAATTACAAAAAAAACAATCTCCGGTGTCTGTTGTTTAGCACCAAAGTTGGCCATAAATTTGTCCTTAACCTAGGATTAGGGGATGGGATTTAAAGTGAGGGCATTAAATCAACATGGGCTCGCTTTTCGTGGGTAGCTTTACTTCACCTATAGATAAGATCTTTCGTTAAAATATCAAACATTCAGTCCTTGACACAAGGGCAAGTTTTTTACTTTGGAATCTGACTGACAGATGTCGCCTCAACTCCAGGTAGGAGAAGAAATATTAAACCTTCTATCTTTGGGCTACTGAAGTCAAATGGAGATGACTCTCAATGTATCAGCTTCACTTAAGGCCTAGTTAAATTCGTTTTTTTTTTTTGCGCTTCGAAAACTGATTGACAGATGTCGCTGTTCGTCCAATTCTTACTGGATTTGACGTTGCAACACGCAGCTATAACTTTGAAGGGCTACAGCATCTTAAAACGACATCTTGTCAGAATTTAAACAGATTTTAAACTGACGTTTCGTGGTAACCCAGGCCTGTTGAATCTGCGCCCCTGAAAAGAAGTGGCTGACAAAACGCACACGCAAAAACTAGTAATCGTATCGACAGCCAAATTTTTCGTAAGATATATTTATGTCAGCGATGGAGGAGCTTTGGAAAGAGGTAATTAAAAACAAAGGCGGAGTGGTCGTGACGCAGGAAACAAATGAACTTTGTACGGCTTTGGAAGAGCTTTGTGCAAGCTTTGGTCATTACCTATCTAATCACGTGACACACTTTTGATGACCGAGTTCCATGCTAGGTGCCCATCACTAATGTGCTCTCTGAAATTGGCTTCACTATAAGGCTGAAGTTTAAAACGGTCCCGCTTAGAAGCGTCATCTTTAGGCACATTAAAGATGCGTTTTATACAAATTTTTAACTTGCATCTGTCAAAAACAAAGCTTTAGTAAAAACGCTCACCAATAACTTCACTGTAAGGTTTTGAAAGAGTCAATAGTGCATGCTCAAACTTCATGAATTACTATCCGGTGGAGGAGCATCCATATAGCACACGTTTTATTGACCAGTTAAAAGTAATGCCCGACATTCTAGCCCCCTGCTCGTTAAAATCGAGGATCAAGAAAAAACACACGTGGAACAGGTTGTGGCAAAGATTCGAAGGAGCTTTTGAATTGTCCTAGAAGAACCCAAGCCGACTGAACTTAGTAGAAAGTTGTAGCTACCGTCTATTTGCCCAAAAATAAGAACCCACATAAACGAATGACACTAAGACAGTGGGCCTAGGATCCTTTACGGACCTATAGCGCCAAAAAAATTACTTATTCTCAATGTTCATTGACAGCGATTCTGTGTATAGATTGGGAGAGCCTTATACAACCTCCATTTTCAATTTGCCGTCGAACAAAAACTAGTTGAGCTAAGCAAAAAGTATAGGTCCGCGTATGCAACTTTGTGGGATGCCACTTTTGGACAATATTTCCACATATTCTCCTCCACTCTGGGGCATCAAAAAGAACCTCAACTCCTTGAAAAATCCAATGAAAAAATTACGGCAAAAGAAGTGTGAAAAATGCCATAAAATTAGTCAAAAAGTAATCGCCCACCTTTGAAACCACGAGTACTTCCTTGCATCCCTTTTCCATTGAAACTTGATTCACTGCATTTGCTTCTTACTTCTCCTGTCAGGCGAACCATTTCAGTGACAGAAATACAATGGAGTGCATTAAATGAGACCCCACCTCCAGCAAATTCCCTTCAAGATTCTATTCAAATTCACTACTCAAGCTAACGCCACAGAGTTTGAAGTGGAACCCCAAGAGTAGATGGAGCGCAGCAGTGCATGCCGATTGATGATGGACCCTTGAGGAGATAATATTTTCCATGCGGAAAGATAGACAAAAGCTTCCCCACTGAGAAAATTAATCCCTGCAAAGACTCCTGCTCTCGATACAGTCTCCTCTCCTTCAACTCCTTTGCATTATAATGCCGACCTATGTAGGCCATTTTCATTTCTTAATTGGTTGCAATATTTATTCTTTCATTTCTGGATTCCTTTCTACCGCCTAATGCTCGCCTAGTGAGTTTCCGTCGTTCAAGTCGTTGCACACAGGTGCATTGTTATTGTTACTGCACCCGTTCCCGGCACGTTATCCATTTAATTTAGCATTCCTCTCTGCTTAGGCGGAGTGCGCTTAATTCAAGGATTTATTATCGCCAAAGAGCTTTTCTGCGTTTTTGTCGTTAGTCGTTACTCGTTTTTTTCTACTCTTCCTGAAAGTATTGTCCTATCCTAGGAACAAGTAAAAACGAGGAATTAAAGAAAAAAATAAATTCCTCATTGTGCATGCAACATTGCATTCGAGCATAGAAATAGTGTATAAAGGATGTATACCATTAAGCGCAGGATAATTCAGCACAAATGCTGCTAAGGGAGTTTAGAGGAATGTGTTTTTTTTTTTTTTCGTTCGTAAGACCAACGAAATGGGAGTAAGGACCTGCAGATGCAGAGCGAACTGATGGATTACCATATTTGGGTTGGCTACATAGAAATGGGAAAAAGTATGGGGGTAATTGCACTGCCTTTAGGTACACCAGGCAATTTTAAGATTTGGTGGTTTCGATGACGGTTATGAAGACGTTATATACACGTCTATCACAGAATCCGTCGTATTCGATATTTTGCTACGAACCCCGAAAGAACTATCATAGAATCCGTCGTAGGGGAAAATGTTTGCTACGAATTTCTAAATTCTATGATAGTTCTTTCCGAATACGACGGATTCTAAGATAGACGCGCTAGTTGTAAGTATGGGGGATTTCCTATTCTGAATGGAGAGATGTCTTTTATTTCATAAGAAAATAAATTGTTGGTGCGACGCACTGTAGCCCTAACCCCTGACAACCACTGGTTCGTGTGTAAGGGAAAGGGACAATTTTATTTCGAATCTAAACGGCTCTATTAAGAAGCTTTCTGGGACAATAATTTTGCAGCGGAAAAAAAACTAAAGGTGCATTTTTGCGTTAAGCCCCGGGCCCCCCATACACACAAGTACATGTGGAAATTCACTTGAACAAGCTGGGTTATGGAGTCCTGTGCCTATGTCTTTATGTTCTACCAAAAGTGAACTCAATTTGGTAAAATTGCACTTAGCAGTTGATGTATAACATCGAGGAACTGAATTCCCCTCATCGATTTTTTCATACCCCATTGAATGCATAAATACGCGAGGTGTCCATGATTAATCGTAGACACAAACCAGTTAGGTTAATAGCGTCGAGCTTTAAGAGTTCTATGGCAAATATTCTTAATTTTCTTTCTAGATCAGTAAAGAAACCAAAGGCCGTCCCAGTCCTGTACACAAATCACTCCCTTACCTCGCTCTTATCCGATCATATTTCCCCTGGGTTGGATAAAGGTTTGGTACTGCCTGTAACAAGTATAAATCTGGCTGAGAGGGCAGTTTAAAAAAATCCCTGTCGCTAACGAAATGCGGACCAACTAGCCTCCTCATTGTGGATCTCTATACAGACAGACCTTTCTTGCTCCGCCACGATTGGCATTTATTACGAGTAATTAAATCAAAAATATAAAACGACTTTACCAGTCCAAAATGGATGCCTCCCGCCGCTTAGAATGGGTCAAAAGTATAACATTAGAACCAACAGGGTTTGAGAAGCGATGAGCTCCAAAGCCTCCAGAGCCAATTTTAAGTCCTCGAGCTAAGTTCTAAATGGTCAAAAAGCCAGGTCTGCGATTGACAAGGGTTATGCTGATTGCTGATGGTTCCAGATTAGTTAGAAAAATATCCAAGTAAAATACTCCACTGTTTGAATAAGAACCCTGGTCCAGCTCCGTAATAGTGCTATTTGGTCACCATAAGCTGAAAGCGTACAGTGACTAGAGCTTTTGGGATATTTAAAAAAAATGACAAATTAGGGGAGGCATACATAAAAAAAGGTAGGCGCAGTGGCTTAGTGGGTAGTGTGTTGGACTACCAAGCGAGGGGTCCAGGTTCGTATCCCGCAAAAACTCAAATTCCAGCTCAGGGTTTTTTTTTTCACTGCGCCACCTCTCGCGAACGTCTAACAAACATCCGAGAGTATAACTGTCTTGAAAGAGCTTCCCAATCGGCCGTTTAGAATCGGCTTAAAATTGTAGATCCCTTGCATTCATTCCAAAAATGAAAAAAAAAAAAAAAAAACTCACACAAAACGAATGGTTGTGAGAAGCTAGACCCAGGGTCCCTAAAGAAATGTTGCTTCAACAGGTTCCTATAGGCCAAGCTTTTCACAGCCATTCGCTTTGTGTGAGTTTTTATTTGCGGGACGATTGGAAGGACCTACATTTTCATTCTGGGGATATAGTGATGTGCAAGACTAGAGGTTTCCTACAAGTCAAACAAGAACTGCACCTGCTTCCCAGCCGAACCCTAATAAAAATCAGCAACCCAACGCTTTCTAAAAATAACTAGAAACACTTTTGGACAGTTAGAGATTTTTGCCAGACCATGCTTCTTTGTTACATATTAGTGATTTCCGTGGAGAGATACTTAAATAGCTCACCGAAAGAATGCAGAGAAAGTTTGGTATAACCGCACTGCCTATTTCGAAAAATATCACGGACATGAACCAAAAAGACAAGACAATGGCTGCCGTCGATTATTTAAATATCTCTTTCTCCAAATCGGCTGGCATCTCCTTCCTAAAGTGTCCCACACCCTTCTCTCTTGTCAGCAGATCGCACAGCAGCACAGACCCGCCCATGTCAAACCACAGACACAAACCGTTCATAGAGATGTCTCATTTAAATGAGCCCCCACAACTCGTACCATGCTCAACCGCCTCCAATCAATATGCAATTCAGCCCAGCATCGTCTGCAAGAAACATTTCCCATAATAACAAAACAAATAACACAAAGCAATAACAATTAAAGTAAACTACAACTCATTAGAATTACTCAGAAACCACTTAAACGGAGATGGTGTTACACTAAATGTTCCTGATTAATAAATCTCCAACTAAAATCGTTCCGCCAAATTGAACACTCTGGATGATGGTGGTTGGGTCTTGGGTAGTGGCGTGCCCCCCGATCCATCCAACTATAAATAAAACCCATTCTCTCAAACCCCCTCCCCACAACTCTGTGCGGGTATTCGACAACAATACACACACACAAACAATGTATTTGGAGTAGGGCAAAAGTTATTGTCGGCAAGGATAACTCCACGACGACAACGACAACGATATGACTGCGCGAGTACGGCGAATCCCATTCGAAAGGTGTATGGTGTATCCGACAAAAGGATTCTTCACTGCAATAACAATTACGGTAGAAAAATATACATAACTGTTTCGCGCGCTGTAATTGTTTTTTCCCGTAATGGCCTGTGAAAGCACCTTAATGGTGCTTTCGGCCTTAATCACATTGTTGCTACCGAACCGACAGGCGAGCGCGCGCACGTCTTCATGTAGCCGCTGTGTGTTTGCTTTACCCACACCACTCCATATGTATCTGTATCGGAATCACTAATGGAAACTTTTCATTTTCCTTTTTCATTTGTTTCTGGTGTGTTGTTATTTGTTGTGCGCTCTCATGTTTATAAGCGAATTAAGGTCGATGAAAAATTACCCCACGCTGATAACTCATTTGGTTGGTCTATTTATTACTTTGTTGGCCAAATCGCATCCTGGTTTTGATTGTCCAAACAAATGACTGCGCCAACAGTCACCGAAGTTCTATACCTATAGTGGCAAACTTTTAGGTCGGCGCTGAAAAGTATGCATCAAGACCACAGTTTTGGTCAGAATGTTATTTTTATTAAGCACACACACACACAAACACACACACACATGGAAATGACTTTTCTTCTCGGGCGCCACCATGGAAGCTGTTCTCATTACTATGCATTCACGACCACGATGAGTTTTGTTCTTGGGGCGGTTTCTTCACGTTTTCTTCTCTCTTTTTTTTTCAAAAAGTCTGAGAAATAACCTAAGCACTAAAATATCGAAACGGAATGGATTCTAGGGCGGGCAAGTTTAAACTGCAATAAACTATTTTATAGGAGCTTATCCGCCCTGAAACTTTTTGTCGGTCGCAAAATATATTCAACGATGAAAAAGGACGAAACTTTGTTTCGAATAAAGTTGAAGCAATCTGGAGAGCTGGCCAGTGTGTACATTGTTTTGAGGAATTATAAAGGTGCCACCACAAGACGGAGGTCGACGAACGGTTACGAACCACCCACCAAAGGGTGGTGTTTGCCTTTAAACAAAGCTCAACCTGAGTGGAGGGAAGGTTAGGACTAAAGAACAAGTGAAAAGTTCATACTTTTGAAACCGTGATTGTTGGCGAACCGAACATGTTTAAGGCTTCCCTAAAAATGCTGGTATTCTAAAGTTTAAGGGCCAAACCAATTGTTCTGGGACAGTGTGCAAGAAGTCTTTGTTGTCACCAAAGTTTGGCAAAACAAAAAATGGGTACGAGTAAAGGCTTCTTCTTAGAGGACCCCTCTAAGGGGGGCAAGTGATGAGTTCAGTTCAGAGGCGCAAGAGAAGATAGCTATAGAGGAAATGATAAATCACTCCATTAAAATGGGATCCCAGCTAACGTGGTACGTGCGATAGCCGACAAATCGATTGCTTAGGGTACAAGTTTGCATTAGACTGTAGCAGCTTCTAAAATAGGTTTGCATGAGATTTGATTGATACTTGATTCCTTATCGATTTGAATGTGATGTAAAAACTTTCCAAAGAACCCCGAAAAGGGGGGGCCACAACGAGGCATAAATCACTAAGTTTATCAACGCAAGTTCAATGACACTTCATTTGGGACTTTAGCTCAAAACGATTTACCATTCGCGCGAAAAAGGACATTTTTTCACAGAAATGCCCCCCTGAATGGGGGGCGCTATAAAGAGTAAAGAAAGTCAGAAAGACGTTTAGTCTATCGGTCTTGAAATCTCCGCCCTATCAAGGCTTGTCTTTACTGGAAGATGGAGTCTGTAAACTATAAGCCAAAATGGATTAAAAAACTTGGTAACAAATTTTGGAAGCAACTAAATACAGGCAAGTTAAAGTTTTTTTTAAAGAGCCCCCACAAAAAAGAGGTAAACTGTATGGTAGATCAACCGGCTTGGTTCAAAGTGCAGGTTAGCCGATTATACCACAGTTTGACATATGAATTGCCAGCTAAGTCGAGTTCCAAGGTGTTTAATGCAACTATCACCAAAAGGCTGCGATGGGCTTTCAAATGACCCCTCAGAAAAGGGGTTCATAAGTTTGAAACAGATTTTGACTAGAAGCTGTCAATATCCAGGTATTTGATATGCCAAGCAAGTTAAATTGAAATGCCTTTTATTTCTCGCTCACCAAGGCGGGAGAATGTGACGTAGAACGACTGAATAAATGGGCTCTGCATTGACCCCTAACGAAAAGGGTTCATGAGGTTTAAATGGATTTCTGTGGTATCGACTGGTGTTCTATTTGCTAAACAAGTTCAGCTTGGAGGTATTCCCCGCAAACAAAAAGGGGCGAGAATTATGTAGTCTATCTGAATAAAAAAAACTCTTAATTGACTCCTCGCAAGGATTATAAGGTTCAAAAAGATTTTAACTGGATCGATATCCATTTTTAAAGACCTTCGGAAAGAGCTTATCACATATGCTTATGGCTTAATAATAACACTTAGAAACGGATTCAAGGTGAAAACTTGTTCGAGAGCTATGAAGAGAAGGATGTTAAATTTATTCATCGGGATCTGTTGCAAAATTGTACGGCCCTTTCCAATATGAGAAAAAAAAGAAAGACAAATGTTGTGCAACCACCGAAAAAACAACAGCCCGGTTCGTGTACGTGCTAGATGTTTAATCTTATTGATTAACCATTTCAAATGCAGACAACCAGACACCCATCCATTCCATAGGCAGATCCTTACGAATTGTTTAGAAATGGTGCCCTACAATTTTATGATGTTAATGCGACGAGTATAGAGGTTGATGTACAATTTCCCAAAATTAAATAAATCCATAGTTCCACACCTTTTCTGTAAATACCATTTACATCTAAAGGTTATATAAGCAACAGAAGAAAACCACGTAACACAATCAACACTTACAAATTTATAAACAATTCCGATTGATTTGCAAAAGAAAATCTATCCGTGTGCAGGTCGATGATATGAGAAAGGATTCTGCTCCACCGAGCGCCAAGCCAACACGTTCGTTTTCTTTGATGATGGCATGCGAATAAAAGAAAGGAAAGCATTTCATTTTTCGAACCCTTTTAGGATATTTCTTTCTTCTTCTTTTTTTCCCTATTTACAATCTACTTAGTGCCTAATACTACAAGAGAGAGAGACCGTAAATTTGACTCCCTTTGCTCCTTTGCGTGAATACATCTCGCTCAGTTTAACTTTGTTACAAATCTGACATTGCGGTTGGAAAATGTTATTGGAATGAATTGTGTGAGTGTTTTTCAAATAGAGACGAAAACCTTTTTTCGCCGCTGCAGCTGTTGTAAGTTTTATGTGCGTTTCACATCCCACACAATGGGAATACCGTATAAAGATCCTTCCAAGCACCCATTCCTCACAAGAAACGGGGAAAAAAAAGGTCCAAATCGAAATCAGTTTACAGTCTACAGGCGAAGTATTAGAGCTCGCTCTATACCGATAAAAGGACAAAGGTGGAGGATGTGTGTGGGTACCAAAGTTCCGGTGGTTCATTTTATTTTTATTACTACGTAGTACAGCTTTCGGCGAGTGGGATTTGTTCGAATGTTAGCGAGCGCGCAAAAGTAAGTAGTTCTGTTGGAGAGCTGTAGTTGGAAAGCAAAGTTGTTGATGATTAATGTTTATCCCTGGTTCGGTTAAAGGATCGGAAATCCTTTAGTACATACTACCAGATGGCGAGCAGAGAGAGAGAGATTCGTACAAATTATACCTTGCACTGAATAAAGGAAAGTGTGTGTTTGCACAAAAACCCAGTGTAAACTTTCGATGCACGTTCAGTATGAGATTTGTACAGCCCGACAGACGGATTAGATTTGAATGGATGTTGTTAAGCATCTTTAAAGCCGCAGTACGAAGTGACATTTAAATGGGAAGAGGGGTTTTTTTTTTTGTTAAGGCGGACCACCAGATAGTAAAAAGTAAGTGGGTTATTTATTGCGCATTCCATTTGGTAGTAAGTGTAAATGTCGTGTTTTAGGGATAAGGACGAACTTTTGCGACTAATCGGGGTCATCAGAGACAGCACATTGAATGTCTGATGGGTGTGCGAAAAGAAAAAGCTGCAAAGCGCAGTTAGATTTAGAGTTATAGCTAAATTGACAAAAAACGCTGCATACATTGGGGCGCTGTCAACTCTACATCGCATTTTCATGCAAGGATGTCACGATTTGTGAGTAGTATTTTGCATTAAAAGAGCATCTACTCAGCTTAGGTTGTCCAAATAAAGATCCCGAATGGGCACTCTCAACGTGTGGATTGACAAGTCTAGATATTGCCAGAAGAGTTTTTTAAACGTCACAGAACTCAGGATTGGACCAATTCTATACCTCTGTGCGCTAGGTCGAATCGGACAAATTTATCCACTGCCCCAACCTTACAATACAAACCATATAACAATGAGGAAGCGACCTTTCAACACAAATCTGTATAGGCGGGACCTTACGACATTTCGGGTAAAGGGATATTAGATATAATCCGTTTCCTTAACTCCACAGGTTGGATGTAAGTACAGAATGCATCACGCCCTTAAAAGTCGTCACAAACTGTGTCACACCAGTCGTAGTAACAAAAATGCACATCATAGATTAACATCGATCACAAATTTGGTATTCCTTAGACGGTAAGACTAGGTCGCTATTTGGAATTTATGAAATGAAGCTCGAAGACGCGTGAAGGGGTAATGGGGGCCAAAGACCGGAGTAAGGTGCAAAAGTCCAGGGCTATCAAGAGTAAAGTAAATCAGAAAGATTTTTTGCCTATCGGTCTTGAAATCTCCGCCCAATCTAATCTTCACACCGATATCGAGTAAGTTTGGGAGTAAGCATATATCAAGTCTACACAACTTAGAAACAGACAAATCAGGGACAAATTATCCGTACCTATCCAATTTTTCCCTACATAGAGTTAAGTGAACTTCAAGGTCTTCAAGACGCTTCATGAACCCCGATACTGAAATCTGGGTCCAGAGAAATCATTGGTTGGATTTGCAAATGTCTGCACCAAAACGTACCAAAAGTAGTATCTGAAATGCACTTACATAATATATTGTCCATAAACAGCTTTTCACGAGCGACGAATATTTAGCCAAGACACTAACCAATTGCTGTGCAACCTTACGCAGTGTGTTCTCGGGAAACTGTGACTTTGGTTATCAAACGAAATGATAAAGCTAGTCCAGTGATATGATCTGGTTGGCTTTACTTGATGATTGCACACGTTTAGCTAAGACAACCACCCTTCGTTTAAGTCCACTACCCAATAAATGCTAAGACCACTGCAACCCTTCCGAATCACGAGAATTAGTTGCTTCTAGGGGTATATCTCTAAAGGTTAAATAGTAATTTCGTTTCTGGTGTCCATAGATAGTCGCTCCAATCAAAATATTTGGTAATATATCAAAGACACACACCTTGGACGTAAAATAAACCAACACCTCCTCTGTCTCTGTCGCAATTTATTAATTTATTTGTATGTAGTTTCGTAATGTGCTAGTGACTGTCTGTAACTCATCAGACTCCTCGGACTCCTCAGAGCTCTTTAATTAGCTAAGTCACGAACCACAACAGTGATCATTTTTGCTTATTGCACAATGCACAGCCCACAGCATTCAAACCCCTATTAAAGCCATTGTTTTTATAGACATTCAAGTACATATAAGTTCACTTAAAATTGGCCAGAGTATTAAAAATGTGATCCCAACTCCTACATTTTTTTTTTTCGACTGTACCTATTACCCTGCTAAAGAGCTAAAGCCCTCAACGCGGCATGACGTGCATGCTTCGTGGTTACCGATGGGGAAGATGAGCTCCACACTGACAACTGACAGAGTGACAATCAACTTTGATGTGGTAGAATATACTTTGAAATTTTCCTTTCCATATCCCTCCCACCGCGACTGGATCCGTCTATCGAATCCTTTGACAGCTGAAATTCCAGGGAATCAATTTGATTCCCTTACATCGACAACCGTGCTCAACGAATTGGGTATTAAGTATCATGTTTACATGCAAATCCGTCAACGGCAGAGTGCAGCTTTCCGCTTTCCTTCACATCGTTAGACAAACCACGAGCACGTTCGCATTTCCGGCTCAAAGACGTGGTATAACCTGAAAAACGTAACTAAATATGTCATCTCCTCCTTGTAGTCCACACTATCTAACCATTATAGATATTTAATAGCTGACTGCATACGTCGAACTGGCACAGAAGCGCTCACATGGCACTTGCACGTCCTTCGCCAGTCTGTTATTAGGTAGAGAGAAAAGACACACTCACACACGTGTTTTTGCCACCCTAGAGTGCATATATATATAGAGAGGGAAAATGTCAATTAAATTTAATTGAAATCTTATCTATCCGCCGGTTGTCTGGCAATCCCTATCCTTACCCAGTACCCACGGCCATGGCAGAAGGTTTTCCAGATCGTCACGGCAATCAACTGCTTAATAAGACGAAGACGAAAACGCCTTGGAGAATCCAATGTTGTGATGGATGGATGTCATTTTTTCTGATAATATTGGCCAGGAAATTGGGTTATTTACAGCTCGGTACATGGAATGCAAGTTGGCACAGCTTAACCGATTAAGTATCCAAAAAAAAAAAAAAACCAACTCATCACCCTGACCACTGTGATAGATGGGTGTGTTAACGAACTCTTCACTCGAGATTTGCGACATTAACGCGATATTTATGCGAAGGGCCGACATGACCAGGACCACCCAGATTATGGCATTTATCCTCGTACAGAATGCTTTGTTTGTGGTCATACAAACAAAAGGACATACACACGACTCGATAGAGCGAGAAAACATTTTTGCAAGCTTGTCTATATTTTTTTTTTTTGGGTGACGATGATTTATCCAATGACTTTGAATAACCATTTGGAAAGGATTTCTCTTCGGGTGTTTTACCGTTGACAGACTCCGGTCGTAGGGTTGCCAAGTGTGGGGCAATTCAACGGATTTGTGACTGAATACAAATTTTTGCAAGCAATTGTGGAAGCAACTCTGTTCACTTAGAAGATCGTGGTTAAAGTGTTGCTTAGTTGCCTTGAAGATCAGTCCCCGCAGAAGATCATAAGTACCTATACAATTTTTCCTGCAATGGAGTCGTAGACTTATATGAAATATGAAATCCGTACCAAGATCACCGAAAATTATTGATCTTCTGTGCATGATCATTTGTTGGGAACGATCAGCTTGTGATCTTTGGGAGGTACGGACCATCATATATCGAGGAAGATCAGTGCTTCATTTGTCAAAAATTTGTATCCGCATAATTTGCTGGCTGTAACTCTTTGATTAGCTCTTAGGAATCGTTCAGTTGTTGGTGAAAATTTTAAATATCTAAGGCCCATTTTATTCACTCGAAGTTGAACACAACTTGGGGATTTGTATATGGAAAACTCCCCGAGTTGTGTTCAACTTCGAGTGAATAAAATGGGCCTAAGATCACTTGATATAAACGATCGGTTTCCGATTAGAGTTCGATTTTACAGAAGACGATCACTTGAGTCCGAGTTCTACTTGGAGTTACAGAGAGGATCCCTTACACTCAAACATCACTTCGTGTAGAGGATCGGTTGTAAATGATCAGCAATTTCGGTACTACAATAAAAATTTGGATGTGAGTGATACGTGACTTGAAAGAAGATCAGTTGTAGTGTATAGAGCTTAATGGTAATATATCCTCAGCATTTAAACTTTGGAGGATATAAACGAACATTTGGTTGAAGATCACTTTTGTGCAGAAGGTCAACACCTGTAACACCAAGAAAGTTGAGGTTTATAGAACCAAGGCCCATTGAGAATTATTTTATCTGTGGGTTTGCTTTTCGTAGACCTTTAGTTTCAGTAGATCGAAATGAATACAATCGTGGAAACCCGATCGATGTGTTATAAATTCATCATGACCAAAAGTTTGAGAAAAACATTAACATAATTTGTCAGTGAGAATAGCTCGCTGAAGATCAGTTGAAAAAATAAAATTGTCAACACTCAACAGAACTGTAGTTGCGCCAGAAATGATAAAGAAGAAATCATTGCTCTGCAAATATATTTGATTTTAAGGATCAACAGCCAAGATAGTGTGGGTTTTAGAGTATCGAACACCGGATTCCTTATACGGCGTAGATAGGTAGCAGACATCAAGGATTAGATATCGCAGCTTATAACTTATCACAATAAGAATGGTCATCTCATCAGTATTGCAGAAGCATCAGGCATTGAGGAAAAAACACCTTTTAAAATTGATCGGGCTTGGAAAACCGACAATAAAGATCCACATAGGATTGACTAAATTTTTGTTCAGAAAAACTTACATAGTAAGTGTTATATGGTTGGCTAAAGTCACGCCAAATATAAACTTTAACCAAGATAGGTCTACTTTCGTACCAAGGGAACCCCTACGTGCCTTGCATCTGATCATTTAAGGAGGATCAACTGAAGTGAAATGGCAGAAAATATGCAAGCGTTTAAATATTGCTGCAAACCTGATTTCTACGGCAGGGCAGCGATGGGAGCATAACATAAATTTAATTCGAATTGCCGGTCAGTGATCAGTGAGGATCAGTTATTGTAAATCGATACTTAGTTGCAACAGAATGCAGAATGCAAACAGAATGAATGGATGGTGTATGGACTCGAGATTCGAGGCAGGCCTTGGGAGTCTTCACAATAAGTTCAACTATTTGGAATGATAGATCTGTGATCGTGGTAGATTAAACTTTTCTTTCTAGTTCTTAATAGCTTTTCTCTTTCAGAAAGGTTAAAGAAACCCTGGAAGATCAGTTCAGTGGTTGGTTATCAGTTGTGATGAAATAAAATTTAATTTAAGAGAGATCGGTCCGTAATTCAAGAAAGATCATTGGCGAGGATTTTTTTTTTGTGAATGCTAGACTTTGGTCGTACAAATTGAAGTCACTAATAGAGGTCGATGGCTAATGGCTGGAAGAGATCGACCGTAGTCACTGCTATATGCCCACATATAGAGCATCGACTTTGATGGTTTACAACAATAGTTCAATCTCGAATTATACTTGTAAGCCAGGGAAATAAAAACCACTTAACAATCGAAGTGATTGAAGCCGATTGATAAATCAACTGATAAAAGATCAGTTCTTGTCAAAGATATAAAGAGCTTCCGTTAAATCGCCTGCCAGCACGCTTTGAGCAGGAGAAAGGTACATTGTGAAGACAAAGAGGTTGCATCTAAATGAGGTCTTCGTATCGACTTTACAAACAAAGATCAGCGTCAAAAACTGTTTGAAAATCGTTGCGATTTACTGACAACCAGATCGGTCGAACTGATCGTGATGTATTAAATCAGTCAAGGGGAAGTTACTGGCAAAGATCAGTCGTAGCTACTTAAGGGAGATCACTTGACCGACTCAAGGATCAGTCGAAGCAATAAAACAAAAGAGAACAGATTTGTAGTCAGCTGATAGAAGATCAGTCCAGCCAAATATTAAAAGGAGACAAGGATGATCAGTAAAAGTTACTTCAGACTAGTCAAAGTAGTGATCGATAGGAGGCTGCTCGCATGTCGGAGACACATGTGATGGAGAAACAGCAGCGGAACTTGATGTGGATCACTTGCAGCCCGATCGGACAGCTGTGATATTCTATGGCGGGACCTTGTTGATCAGGGGTCGGAAGACTTCCAATCTTCAAGACGGAGATGCGCTTCCGAATACGCGCCATTATCTTGCATCACGAATTTAGTGCAAACCATTTGAAGCGGTTGAAAGAGCACAGTGACTCATGGATTGGTTCTTTATTTTAACCCCCTGAAATGATTTTTATTACACTCCAAGGTTCTGTGAAAAAACAACGAATTTGCATGGCAGGCTAGTGATCACAATAGAAAGCCGAAATACCTTTGGTTTGAGAAATGCTTTGCATGGAACATGATCAATTGTAACGACGAACGGCGAAAAGGAATGCTTGGTTAAAGATCGCTTGTCTCCAAAGTTTTATTTGAATTAAACATTTAACAATCTGTACTGCCACTCACCAATCCCTATCAGTCGCAGAAATGTCAGAACTGGAACTGGATCGTCTGCAAAGACTGTGATCAGTTCTTTAAATCACATAAATCTTCAAGTGCAGATGAAAAAGCACTACCACAAAAATAAGGCTCGAAAGGGAGTCTCTGTTTTGATCAGTAATACTGAAGATCTTAAGCTGAAGATCGTGTTATTTCTCTGGATGTGGAATATCTAGAGAGTCAATGGAGTTAATAGAATCGGGTAGCCTTTCTTAGAATTAATGAGTTAAAATCTCTGCTAATGGGTGATCGTCTGTGCAGATCGATCACTTTTGATCACAAAACAAACACATTTAACTTTGGGAAAGATCGCCTCGATCAGTTCCACTAAACAGCTATTCCTGATGACCAGTTTCCATCGTCGCTGTCTTAAACCAGCATATGTTTATTTTCCTTTCCCGAAATTGAAACTCAAGTATATTTGGTAACCCTTAACGCCAAGTTGACCCACAAAATAGCACCATGTACACACAAAAGGAGACAAAAGGCACAAAAAAAAAAGAAAAACTCCAAGAAAACCGAATAAGATATCCTATCCATCCAGACAATAAATCCGAAATCTCTGCGGAGGATAACGAGTGATGATAAAAACCCGACAATAAAACTTAATCAACTTTTGGTTGAATGAATCAATAGACACAGGCGCACACAAGTGACCATGTACGAGTATGTGTGGTTAGCAGGAGTTCACATATATATTTCTATCATCGACCCATACGCGTAGGGATATTGTTTCAATCTCATATAGTGTTTACCCGGCCCCTCATGGTCATACAGAGTACCACCGACTATAGGAAGCCAGACACAATCCCTTTTGTCGTCGTCATAGACCCTAACCCTATTTATCTAAGAGAGGAGTTAACAATGCATACAAAGAAAGAATTGTTAGTTTTGGGGTTTTATTGCCGCCCCAAGGCACTGTGCACACTCCATTTGATTCGGTTTAATAAAAGTTCCCACTGATACTGCCGCTGTTATATTGCCTCAATTCAATCGCATTTGGGGACAAATTACACGCACCACATGAGGGCCATATAACAAAATAAACGGACGAAGGGGGAAAAAAAATACATAAATAAACCAACCTTCCCATGAACAAAATAATTAATTTGTATCCGAAGCCGAACACATATGCTACCGCGCGTTATCCGACATCTGGATGTCTGCTGATGCGAAACTATTACTTTCATTGAGTGCATAGTGCATCTCATCAATTTTAAAATTAAATTAATTAGCACTCAGTTAAGCAGTTAAATAGTGGAAGCGCCAGTGAAAGTTATTTGGCTCAGGCGTGCCAGTCCGTCGTTACCTCGTAATCAGATCAGGCGCGCGTTAAATAAACGAAATTAAAAAAATATTCAATTAAATTATAGACCTGGTAAATAAAGTGCAGCCACAACAGAGCACCGCAACTGTCAACTGTCAGTTTGTTGATAAGCGCGTGGGATTTTTGCCTCTACCAATTTATTTTATTTGCATGTACTTTGGGGACAATTGTTTACAACTATAAGCCTTTTCAAATATAAG
Source organism: Cheilosia vernalis (assembly GCA_949126925.1). Taxonomy (NCBI): domain Eukaryota; kingdom Metazoa; phylum Arthropoda; class Insecta; order Diptera; family Syrphidae; genus Cheilosia; species Cheilosia vernalis. The sequence continues at coordinate 24,846,498 of OX421358.1, forward strand.
TGCTGCTAAAAAAAATATTTAATTAGTAAATTTTCATTTAATTTGCACTTATCTGTTGACAGGTGCGAATTTGGCATTACTGTGTGTCAAATTTTGTTTTTTGTTGGTTATTCAAGAGGCAAATGTTTTTAATTTTTAACAGACCTCCACGGAAGCTGTTGTAGTCGGTTGAATGGATGGATGATGAATTTGGTGGCGACATCCATACGACCTGATTTTAAATTTTTCCAGCTCAGCCATTATCCACATGACATTTGACAAGATCTGGTTATTACGTCAGGCGAAATCGGATAGTGCGAACGCCTGAAAGTATACTCCTTAAAAAGGGTGGTTTGAGACTTGCAATAATCATTACTTCACTGTCGATTGGGAGAATGAATAAGGTGTTCTAAAACCGATGCACTCTATTCCACTGCAACTGGAATAGAGTCTTGGACTCCGCAAATATTTGTTTTCTAAGTTCGGAACGCGATTAGTTAGAGACTGCACTGGAATAGAGTCTTGGACTCCGCAAATATTTTTTTTCTAAGATCGGGACGCGATAAGTCAGAGACGTATCGAGTAATTGACAGAACCATCCATTCGAACATTTATACGAATTTAGTCCTCATTCAGTCCTCAATGCTCCAAACTTTAATTATTGTTTGTAGAATTTCACAAAGCAAATATTTTTTTATTTTTTGTATTTTTAACTTCTATTTTCTTAATTTTGATTTTATTTTAATTTGAGATTTTTTTTCATGTTTTATTTTCTTTCAATAGATTTTTGTTTAAATTTAATTTTTTATTTTTACTTATTTATAAATCTAAAATTGCTATGTACTTTTTTTGTTTAATGTGAAAAAAAAATAGAAGAACTTTTTTTTGCTGAGGTTTTGTAAATCAGAACTAAAAATATTAATTATCTTGAAAGCAGAATTCCAACCCGCTCCAACGAAGACGACTTAAATGCTGGTTTTAGACAAATTAAACCATTAATCGTGGACGGGCATAAAAAGCCATTTATTCCATACACCCGAAACTAAAACTAAAGGTCAAAAAAGCTTCTAAAATATCCGGCCTTTGCCAAGGTTTTTAAAGCAGCGTGATACGACTTGGTGATGAACATGTAGAAATGCTTTTCCAAGAATTGGTAGGTCAAAAACCTCAGAATCTTCGCCCGATCTATAACAAACTGTCAAACTGGGCTAACTCTAAAGGTATCTGCTTTCTGCTGTACTACTTGAAAGTCATAATGGTTGTGAATTTGATCAAAAGCAAGACTTCGAAGAGTCGGAGAGGACGTATGACATTATTAAAAATAATAGTTAGTGTTTAAACTTGATTTTACGAACTCACGAAATCATGACATTTTCCATGTAAAATTAACCATTGTGACCTAAAAAATATTTAGTGTGAAGGCTAAAAATGATTATTGGTACTTTAACTTTGAAGTAAAAGTTGGCGCAAAAATAACCTTCCGATGTTTTTTGGCTGTAATTAAAAAAAAAAATGAAAAACTTTGATTCCTAAAAAGGCAATTGAGCAGTTAGACCTTATCAACGAACTGATAGTAGACTCTACACAGTAGTATGAAAGTTGGCAAAAGCTGGATAATAATATCCCTGGTCGTTTTGAAGCCAAAATTCTTTGAGTGATTTTCGGTACCATTTGCGTTGACCGCATGCTAATGGTTGCAACTTTGCTTCTTCGGGAAGTCGTGCCTAGTTTATAGGTCACTGACAGTCAACCCATTTAAGGGGGCCGATACAGTTCGCACTACAGGGTGACGAGGTTACCGAAACAGTCGATTCTAGATAGGTTCGTCATGTCTTTAAAAAGTTACCTCCTAGCTTAACGCTCAATGGGAAGAGCTGGGGTGGGATTTTGTAAATAACAAAACGAAAACCACTTTCGCGTTTCAAAAAACGAAATAAATCACGCGAAAGCGAAAATCTGCTTCATGTAACTTCTAACGTTTTTTTGTTCACATTCGTTTAGGTTTGAGAAACTATGTGACAACAAAATTATAGTTTGGCAGTCTCAGTATGTAGCTTTATTTTCGTTAAGTTTTTTTGACGTTGAGGAAAGCTTTAAAATCGGAGGCACGTATGTATTTCGTATAGGTACCTGTATGCAAATGAAAGCAGCTATGTCTAACCTTAAACGTTTAACAAAACTAAAAGAAAAAAAGAAATTTTTAACTAAGAACCAAATTTAAATAAACCAACCTTTTGTCAGGTAATGTGAGAGGATTCGAACAATCCCGCAGGTTTTTTTCAAATTTTTTTTTTAAGTTTACGTGTTCATTTTCCATTTCACTTTCGTCGCTTTCGCTGGTCAACAAAAAATAGTTTGTTAGCATTTCTAGTAAAATATTCAGCACAATATTGACACCACCAAATTCAAAGAGAATAAATAGGAAAATGATAAACGTCAACGAAATAGCTGTCGTTTGTTTCTTTCGTGGAGACGATATTAATCTTTTCGTTTTTAAGGTTACATGAAGCAAGAAAAGTGAAAACGTCAAAGAAAAAGTGTTCGTTCGTTTTTTTCGCGCCCACAAAAATTTCTTTCGTTTTTGATGTTACATGAAGCAAACTGATCGTGTGCACGAACACGTTTAAACGTTTTCACCTAACAGAATGCCGACCCTGGAGAGGTGTATTGGAGGTAGGACAGCAGTTTCCTCTTCCTAACCGCTTTTATACAGCCTCATTCAGAAATTGTGGTAGGGTACTCTCATTCTGCGGGCGTGCTTACCAATTAAGCAGTGTCCCAATATTACCCTCGTTACGGTGTTGAGTTTGTTTCTACTTATAGAAAGAAGCCTGCAAGTTCGTTTGACATCTCGTTTTCTTCCAGATTTCAAGTTATTCCGGTATTAATACTTTTCAAACACTTGCTAGTGACCTTTAAGGACTCTTCCAGAAGAAACAATTTTAGTGACTGCAATGGAACGGTGCTGCCGACCACTTTTTTCAGGTCTGTGGAGTTTGCTGGCCTTGAAAGCTAAATATGATCACAAAAGTTGTAAAGCCCTGTGATGAACTTGTTCGGCTTTTACAGCCAGATTTGGAGTGCGGAGGTTTATTTTTAAACTCTTATTGCGATTTGTAGCATCTTTATTTTCTTTTCGTAATTATATACGGTCCTTTTCTTACAGAATATGCATCCAAATGAAGTTCAGCAAGGCGCCTCTGAATTATCCTTTAAATAATTGGGTTTTCTGCACATTTTTTTTCATATTCAGCTGGAGAGTTTTAGAACTTAAAATTGGATCTTTAGCAAACTTCCCCAAACTATATCTACCCTCCTTCTACCATTTCCGCTATAACTTTCTCGGTTTTTACTCGAGGGAGGTAGAATTTTGCAAAGAGATCGTTCTTATGTGACTACTGATCTTGATATACACAGTTAGCATCAACAAATTTAATTCTTCTCATATTTTTTTAACTGAAAGACCGCAGTCTTATTTTGCGATAAAAGCTACTCGATCTTCCATAGCTAGCTCTATCATCTTTCCTATATTTTAATCAAAAGGGACCTGTACTACCAGTGTACACAGTATTATTATTATTATTTGAGAGGGGTTATTGTACTGCGACCATTTGGTCTATAGCAACCGTTTTTACCGTCAAGCAAACCTTGAAAAATGAGTTAGTCAAAATACTTCAGCCAGTAAAGAAATCATACTTTAACAGGAAATAGGACTGAGCTTTCCAGCGATGGGTATCAAATGGTCTCATTTGAAAACACAATCATAAATCACACCATAGGCAATCACAGAGTGAGAACTTTAGACAGTTCATCCGTAGCCGTTAAGAATCAATCGCCTTGAAAAGTGACTCGCATTTCTGTCAAAATACTTTTGCCGATGAGTGTAGGACGGTTATACAGTATCCGACGTTTTTCTGGGGCACCACGATTGAGCTGTTACACCAACTGGATCATGTAAGGGCATAGGTGTAGATCTTTCCCCGAAATCCGCTGAATCGTACTCTGTATGTAAAGCTGTGTTGAACGTCGTCGTATCGATGTTGCGGATCGGTTGCAACACTTTCCCTAACGACCCAGGATGTTTTTGATCGATTGTATAAAACGAGGCCTGCCCGAAAGCCTCACATCCCCAACTTTCCTATATTGCTGAAATTTGGTCACCACAGCTGTTGAAACATTTAGAACTAACATTTCTAAAATTGAGTTGAGTACAAATTATTGACTGGTTATTTTAAAAAAAAAATTTACAATTTTTGTTCGCTGTGCGATCGTGTAGTGCTCCGTGCTTAGTCTCCAATCCTTATGTCTGAAACCAAAAATATAATAACCCAAAAAATATCTATGAATAAAAGAGCTCTTAGCTTTTTCCACAGGAACGAGACTTTTGAGTCATTATACCTTCGACGGGTATTTTAGGTGTTCATACAATTTTCCACCGGAACCTGCATCAATGATCATCGATCACGGCTCAGACTTTCTTGTGTAACATGGAGTTTCTTCAGAGAATTTGTTCGATGCTCTCACCAGATTGAATAGTATCCTCCTGCATCCTTCTTCTTCTTCTTATTGCGCAGCACGACTTCTTTTCAGGGGCCTATGATTCCTCCCAGTGATCTTGCTCTTTCTTCAGTAAGTAATGATCGCGCTGCTTCTAAGAGCTCTTTGAAATTCTGATTGGGAACAATTGATCTCAAGCTCTATTTTCCATCCACAATTCAAACGCAATCGCCAAAATAAAGCTTTGAAAATCCACTAGCCCATCTGAGATTTCGAGCGTCACCCTTTTGCACACGGTCGCCCGTGGATCACTGTGATCTTTGTCGCGTTTTCTGTGTTAAAAGCAACGATTCAACCAAACCATATCCCGAGATGGATTTACAAAAGTTCGGGTGGCATTTTGTTAGCCAAAACGGGGAAACAATACCCGCGCTTAAGATAAATCACCCAGCTGGCCTTAGGTTCAATGGAATCTGTTTTCAACTGCACTCAGCCTCCCGTTCCCCCAACTAAGTGGGCACATACCGTACCCCAGTAATGCCACACCTTTCAAAAACTTTGGTTTACATTTCCTCACTATTCGTACATTCCACAGCCACCGCCAAACGGATCGTCTGTAAACGACACTTGAGAGGATCAGTCGTCGTCTCGTGACTATCTGACATTTAACTGCTTCGCGTGATGCACCCAACTGCAGCCATCACCGTCGAGCTAGCACTCTCAGTGTCTGTAATGGAAACTCTTATAACAACGACGACGACGATGATGATGATGATGATGATGATGACGACGACGATCTCACTTTACATTTGAAACGTCTGTCCGTCTGCCCGTCTGCCGGTCTTCTGTTTGGTAATCATTTGTGTTTCTTTGTTCATCTGCATTTCGAAAGTTCCCTTCAACCGAAGAGAAAACATCCATTCAAATCGAAAGTATCTCAAACATTTTATCGGTATCCGAACTTTGGCTTATTCGTTACATCCATATGGTACCATGCTCGTGTTTCGTATCTCTTAACCAAAGTCGACCTTAATGCACCCGACTTTACATCTACGGGGCGGAGAGACCTCATGTGGAAGACCCAAATACACGATAGGAATTCTTTGGATGCTTTTGGTTTGTAGCTCTATGCCTCGCTATAACAGTCACCGTTTCGACTCTTCGCCTTCGATTGGGATAAACGAGTATATGTTCTCAATTGGAATTCCCTAAATACGGTTCAATCGGTTTGTGGGTGGCCGTTGGGGGCTGGTGCCGAGTGCAATCTCTGTGGATGTGCATTAAATATTTAATCGCTCGGGTAAAAGATACCCCACAACTAATTGAATTCGACACGCAGACGGACACACACACACGGGATATGCTACAGCTCTGCGCTGTGGTCTTGTTAGGTCGAGCAGGACCGTCCAGGGATTGAATGGAAGCTTGCTCTAGTGGGTAATTATATGTTGCCGTGATGGAGAAGGTTTTTTTTTCCCCTTTTCTTTGCAGGGGTTCCTCACTTGTTATATAGATACTCGTTAAGCTGTTTGCATTGTAAAATGGGAAAACGGGAAAATAACGAAACCGTAATTATATGCCGCAGCACGAATTTTCCTGAATGCATTTTTATAGATAAAATGCGAAGTGAAAAATTGTTTGGAGTGGAAGCAATTCGAGTATGCGGTTACTGCCGGCAGAACAGTTCCCAAATGGGGAATGCACTCGCAAGTTGGCGATGTAATTCTAGTTGAAATGCGGGAATTTCAACAATTGATCGGACGTTGGGAGTACCTGCATGGTATAAGTGCGGGGTTTTTGTTGTGAAGAGTGCGCTAGACACAGCTAGTGTTTGGATTGTATCAAAAGGGGGGCCCTGTATGATGGTAATGACCTGTGGGCTTAGGAAGTCGTCCAGGTGTTTATCTTTGACCGGGGGGGGGGGCGAGCCGAGTAGAGCCGAGATTGACGTTGTGCTACTAAGTAAAGGGACTTTCTATGAAGAGTAGGGAATACCACCCAAACTGATCTTTTACAGCGGAAACTTACGCACGTCTGCAAGGGTGGACAGCAATGAACTCACCTGAAAAGAGGAAGAAAGATATTTTTTTGTTAATAAGCAGGACTAAGTTGGAAATTAAAATGTCAAAGGAAGTTATTAAAAAAATTGTGTACGCTATCGCAAAGAATAATAAGAAAGCGCACATGCAACTCATTTTCGACTCTTTAAACCTGAACTACATCGAAACAAAAGTGGGAAAAAGAACAAAAAAGTGAACACCTCGAAACTTATGAAAACACACGCATATTTATACAACAGCTATGAACAAAATCAGAACTAAGGAAGCTCAGAGCTTTCTGTGTTTACATTTTAAATTTCCAGAAGCAATTAACGGGTGATTTTTTAGCTGGTTTGGTTTTGGCAACACTGGTTTTGACAGCTGACGTGTGTTTAGTACCTTGTGTCACTGTCAAACAGCTTCAGTTTGGTTTGCAATTTAACCATGGATCGTCTTACAAATGAACAACGCTTGCAAATTATTGAATTTTACTATCAAAATTTGTGCTCGGTTCGAAATGTTCATCGCGCGCTGCTTGCATTTTATGATCGGCATTCTCGACCTTCTGAGCAGTCTATTCGGAAGATTGTGACCAAATTTCGCACCAAATTTACTTTGTTGGACATTAAACCACCAACACGTTTACGTACTGTGCGTAGTGAAGAAAATATTGCGGCCGTATCAGCTAGTGTGACAGAAGACCGCGAAATGTCGATTCGGCGCCGTTCCCAACAGTTAGGCCTTTGTTACAGCACTACGTGGAAAATTTTGCAGAAGGATTTGGGCGTAAAGCCTTTTAAGATACAGCTGGTGCAAGAACTAAAGCCAGCCGACCTTCCACAACGCCGAATTTTTGGTGAATGGGTACGTAAATAAGCAAAATTGCCGCATTTGGAGTGAAGATCAGCCAGAAGCATTGCAACAGCTACCAATGCATCCCGAAAAAGCCACTGTTTGGTGCGGTTTATGGGCCGGCGGCATTATTGGGCCATATTTCTTCAAAGATGATGCGAATCGCAGCGTTACTGTCAATGGTGAACGCTACCGAGCGATGATAACAAACTTTTTTTTGCCCGAAATGGAAGTTCTTGACTTGCATGATATGTGGTTTCAACAAGACGGTGCCACATGCCACACAGCACGCGAAACAATGGCGCAATTGCGAGGCGAGTTTGGTGAACAGTTAATTTCACGTTTCGGGCCGGTCAATTGGCCGCCTAGATCGTGCGATTTGACACCATTAGATTATTTTTTGTGGGGGTATGTCAAGGCTAATGTGTATAGGGACAAGCCCGCTTCGATTGACGCACTGGAAGCCAACATCCATGCATTCATTCGTGAGATACCGGCCGATATGTGTGAAAGAGTATGCCAAAATTGGACTCAGCGGATGGGCTACCTGAGACGCAGCCGCGGTCAACATTTGCATGAAATTATCTTTAAACATTAAATTGCAAGGTTCAAACTATCGATTCAAATAAATATTTCATTCATTTTTTCGAATTTTTTGTGTTTTTTTTTTTAAAAAAGTTCTAAACCTCTTAAAAAATCACCCGTTATAAACAAATTTAGCCGAGTGAAGCGCAAAAAGAGTTTTTCCTTTAGAAACTAACAGGAAGTATATGATGGGAACGTGATCTGGCGGAAAATGAAAATGAATTCCTTGAGTGGATCTGTTTCTAGAACTTTCAGAAAAGTAAAAGCTGGAACATGCTCGAGCATTCCACAAAGTGAACATTTTAAATTGAGAGAAAGTATACAGAGTGTACCTACTATGCGATGAAGCAGTACATTCGATTTTTTTGGAACTTTTGGGTACTTTTTCCCACTTTTGTTTCGATGCAGTTCAGGCTTTAAGCTTTCGAAACTTTTGAAATGAGCTCATCATAACAAAGCACGTCAAAGGCACACAGTGGGCCGTAAGCTAAGATTACACGTCTCATTTGTCGGAGCAAATTTTGACATGCCGACGTCATTATGACGTAAACACTTGTCCTTTGCCACGAAAATTGACACGTGCATAATCTCAGCTTTGCTTATAATCAATAGGTAATTTTATATGGAAAATTTAACTATTTCGTGAGTTCGTAAAATCTAGCCATGGCAGGTATTTATAGAACAACCATTTTCGGTGATTTTGCTAGAAGGGGGTGGGTTGTTGCATTGGAAAAAATCATATTCCAGCCTTCATAGCTTTCTAGCAATCGAAATATCGCTTAAAAATTATCAAATTCAGACCATGTCAGGCTGGACTTGAGTTGCGTAAAAAAGTGTGTGGGAAGTAATGCGAGCGTCTTCTACTTTATATCGCTGGTAAGAAATGGTGTATTAGTATAGAAATGTTGAGTTATGGGGAACGGAAGTTGGAAGCTAAAATTGTATTTCAATTTCATATAAATCATTAGCCGGTAGACCAATTGATACAATTTGTATTTTATTAGATTAGTGAAGTGGAACACTTTCGAAATTGAAAATGTCATCAATTTGCTTGTTGAGCCTGAACTAGATCGAAAGAAAAGTGGGAAAAAGTACAAAAAAGTGGAAAAAATCGGATGCACTGCTTCATTGCATAGTGCGCTCTGCATATTTCTTCTCTATTTAGAATTTTCACTTTGTGGAAAGCTGGAGCATGTTCCAATTTTTTTTGTCACTTCACTCGGCTAAATTTGCTTGTAATTGAGAAATGGAGGGTGTACCCTAGCGGCTATAATTTGAACCCTACTAGACATACAAGTTTGACAGATCAGCGAAAAAATATACGTAAAAGAAGCTAAGCGAGATTAAATATTTAAATATTGTGGAAAATAAATACATTTGTTAATTAAAAACATACAAATAATTTTCTAAATAGTTTACAGTAATGGAAAATAAATTAAAAGTGTTGAATCGAGTGTCTCATTGTGGTGCAACTCATATAGACAAAATGGTATAACCATGAACAAAATTCCAAAAGAAGTTTTAAACACTGGATTCCTTTTAAAAAAAAGTGGTCAATTGTTCTTCGCATGGGAAGATCATTTCCTAAATTCATTAAAATATGTAGTTTACATTTTAAAGAAGGTGATATATTAAAGCCAATTGCAAGAAATAATAAAAGATAAGTAGGTACTGCGCGCGTTTGGTCAAAGGAGCATTTCCAAGCAGAAACCTTCCAAAGTTATCGAGAAAGTCTGAGACAAATCTTGGTTAGTTGGGTACGCCATTGGTATTTGAGATAATGCTGTAGAATAAATAGGAATATTAACAACAATTTAAAGAACTTTAAACAGTTCAAAAAGTGTCTAATTTAAAAAAAAAAAAAAAATTGTTTATACGAAACCAACGCTAATTTTTCATTCCACTTTTAAACGATTCAAACCTATTTTATCGACCCGGGGTAATTTTATTTTGCATAAACAATATTTGAATTTTAGACCGACAAGGCATTTATATCATTTAAAATAGTTTTTCATTTATAAAATAAATAAATTACCTTTACAAAAATACGTACTTTACGTACTCCTTACCGATGACAGATTCCTGTATGTCTGATACGGTGCTTTTCTTTGCTACCAGATTTCGCAGGCCAACTTGTACATTTGTCAATTTCTTCTGGAAATTTAAAATGTGAATACAAAAAGCTCTGAGATTCCTTAGTACAGATTTTGTTCATAGATGTCATATAAATGAATGAATTCAATGAATTTTGAGCTTTTCACTTTTTTGTACTATTTCCCACTTTTGTTTCAATGTAGTTCAGGATTTACGATTCCGAATTGAGGATTTTATTTTGATAAGAGAAATACCGATTTCTCACACCTATATTTGTCTTAAGCAAGATCAAGACAAAATTTATTATGAATGCTTTGCGAAAATGTGTTTAAAATTAGCCTTTTTCTATTCTCAGCCATGATATAGATCATCGATGAACCATGAACTGAAAATTATTTCTACTATTTCTCGCAGCGCTGTTTGGCGCTGTTTGTTTCATTCTTGAATGTTGGTGTGCCCACATTTTTTCACATCCAATAAATTTCCCGTCTTTCGAGATTTTACTTTTCTATAAACAAAATTTTATAAAATGTTTCGCAGTTCGTAAATAATTATTGTTTCGCAAGTTTTCCGGCAGAAAGGTGAAAGTTGTTTTTTGTTTTTACATAAAGCCCAAATGTCCAATAAATCTTGGAATATCTATTGAAAAATGGAAACTAGCAGTCTGCATAAATTTAAACTATTCTCAAAACTAATAATTGGACAAATATTTCTTTTTTATCACAAAATATTGCAGAAAAATGTAATTGCAACTGTTTTCGCAGAGTTTTTTTTAAACAAATAGCTTTAAATTTATGTGAAGTGACGATTTTATTTAATAATCTAACGTATTTTGTTTGTCTGCAGATGTCTAAGAATTCCAATCTTAGCGGGCCAGATGTGTAAACTGCGTTAAAATTTTCATTATATTTCGAACTGATTGGAAAACGATTTCCTTTTAAAAATAAAATGCACCATATTACGGAAGAGGTGTTGTTGTTTTCGAGACTCTGGCTGTGAATTCCATAAACATTTAGTAAATACTTAATCGGAGTCTACACCGGTAAAAACAGAAATGTTTGACAATTGTTTATGAAATGTTTCTGAAGCAAATCGAGAACATTTCATAAATATTTAAACAAATATTTCGGTTGCCTATTTACCTACAACTTATTATGCCAAGAAAAACCGAAATACCTACGAGCAGAAAAATATTGTTCATTTGTTGCATATTTGAACATAAAATTTTAAATTAGTTCTTAAAAAACTATCACCATCAAAAATAAAAAAAAATTAATTTGGTTCATATGGTAACACCCCCGACAATGGTGGCAATATGATGTTTGTAATACTGATATCTGTCGTGTGTTGAAAGCAACTGTTGCCACAAATCGAAAATAAAATTTGTCTATGACCCGTATTGTTTTATTTACACGCTGATAATGAAATGCGGCTAATATCAGATGAATAACGCAAACGTGAATTTTATTTATTATTTTTATTTTATTCCTTTTTCTATATTTTATGAACCGTTACTTTTATCTAGCATTGCTTACCTACCCATCAGCAGGTTTCTCCTTGCTCAACCTACCCGTTTACCTCACCTACCTACATACCTAGTAAAATAAGAAAGCCACCGATCAAACTGTTGGTCAACGAGAAAGTTTCGTTCGACCCAGTCGTGCACTTTATGTTATCTTTCTGCCTTTCTACTGGGCATTTTACTTCTACGCCCTTCTTTATGTTATTCACGGACAGACTGAAGATAAACTCTCCTTACTTTTCTTATCCAGCTAATATGGATAATTGACACGAAAAAAAATAGTTTGTATCGGGTAGTAGCAGAAAGAACCGACGAGTTACCGCCCGGTCTTCCGCAAGCGTGCCACCCTCTGCTAAATGGCAAATTTGATATAATTACACTCTCAACCCCGGCTACACTAGAAATTGCTTTGTTAACCACACAAATCTGTGGAAGATTTACTCCTGTTTACAAGACAACTGTGTCAGGTTGGACAACTCAAGTCTACAGTTCGACAAAACTTCTTAGGTTCATGCCCACAACAATCTGGACGTTCACACCATCCACGTTCACTTATGTAGTTCCCATATAGCTAAACCATTATCGCCTCAATTGTCAAAAACCAATCAGCTCCGCAACTCTTTTCAAATTCATATTCCCAACCAAAATAAAACCCACTTCAATGGGAACAGTCCGCACGGTAAAAGATACAAAAACTAATTGCAATCGAAGAAAAATTCCGCTTGCAAGTATTTTCCTTTCCCCATAAGCGCACCGTGAACCTCTTGCATTTCCGAACGACATGGGTGGGGGGACATACCTGTAGTTTTCTACCCGCAGTCAAAGCGAGACAAGTCTTTCAATATTCCAATCACCGAAATGTCAGATTTAATCTGAGTAATTTCTGGCTCCCATTCCGTGTCCACATCCCCTTGAGAGCACAACCATTACCTCGGTCACGACGGCAACGTTAACGATATCACCGCAACCAGAAACCTGAGCAGCTTCAATGCTCGCCTCGATCATTAGAACGGTGATTTATAAATGTCTCGGCGGACACAATGCGAGCCAGCCAAAGTAAACACGGAACCCAGCGGTACTAATTCAAGTCATTGTTGCCATGTACACACAGCACATTCATCAGTAAACGAAGTCATATACCGTGCCGTGTATCATAGCGTAGCCGCGATCCTTTCGCCAAATAATGAGCACCAGCTCTTGAAAGTCAAGACCAACTCGCTGCTGTGGATGGCACGGTGTTGCTGTCGCGGGCGGACCACCAGTGCACACACAAAAGAGATGACGGCTGAATGCGCGCTGCGAATTCCTTTCAAAATTAGGCACCATTAAGTTAAACATGAGCGTTCACGACCTACCCCTTTAGCGGGTAATTTATCTTTGAGGGGTGGGCGTGTGTGTGTGCGCGCGCGAATTCCTACCACACACCAGCTTCATCGTTGAAAATTACGGTCGAGTTGTCATTGCAAAAGAATTTGTCACTCTCATTACGGGCGCTCACTCCAACTGGCGTTGTACGTTACTTTTACAGCGCGCAGTGTTTGTCTTTTTGTGTGCTCCGCGCACTGTCATTGGAATTCGCTTAGAGTTTCAGGAACTCGATGCCTCAAGTCATGCGATATACGCGCGTGGATTTATAAGCCACCTTGATGGAAATCTATAACAAAAGCACTGCCGTAGGTACAAATGTAACAATGAAACGAGCTGTGTGCTGCTCTGTACAGCTGGAAGGTGATACTGCCTGAAGTCGGGGGGAAACAACTGTACAGTGTGGCGGAAGATTGTCGGTGCAGCGATTGCCGTTAAGTAATGGACTTGGGTCTTTTGTATGAATGGGGATTTCTGGTGTCGGTGTCTTCGCTGACTGTCGTACTCTGGCTGACGGCGGTGGCCACATAAAAGTCTGTAACTCACTTTATGGGTCCCCTGATTCATAACTACGTAGACGTGCCCTGTCTTACTTTATGGTGTGCTTTTGGTTATGAGCTAAGGCTAGGAACTCAATGAGATTTAGAATTCTCCAGTGCACTCGATTTTTTAAGTGTCCGTCGTTAGTTATGTCACCGGGTGAGTGGTAAATTTGTCAGGCACCCGTACATGACAGGTCGCAGTGTCGAGGGTAGTTTCCAAATCATTTTCTTAAGCTTGAGAAATAATTTGAGATCAAATACTGAGAAAAACCTACAGACGAAAATTCTACAAATCATAAGCTGGATTGTATTGAACTTTGTAAATGCTTACACCTAGTAGAAAGCCAGGTCCCAGCATCGGGAGGATGTTCTTAAGTTTTGCTGAATGGCGAAATCAAGCCTTGAACACTCTTGAGTACGTCTTACTTACCTACTTACTTGCTTAATTACCCAGCAAAGAGGGTTCACCACACCGGTAAGGAACCTAGCTCCATAATCATTTCCGACTTCCGAAAACCTCATGGACCAGCGAGACAGATTTTGACTGAGTGGAAACGAAAAGGCTGGATGCATTGGAAACCCACTTTTAAAATTACTTCCCGCACGGGTATGAAGATTCGTCTTAGGGAATGAAATACCAAAATGCACCCAAGCTTCGAACCACTGCAACAAAACAATCGTTAAACCTCATTTACTCCGATGAGATCTGTAGAACCTTAACAGATCAAACCAACCGCACTACTGCGATGATAAAAAAACCTATTTGGAGGAACGCAAACACCGCAAAAGACTGCCAGCGGAAATCGCGAGCAAGCTGTTTGCAAATCGGAAAAGTACCGATCGGATGGGAATATATACTTGAACGCTGATTTTGATGTCTCGAGTTTGGGCGCTTCCCAAGCCCAAACGACCAAAGAACTTTGTGTGCATAAGGAGCTGAGAAAATGTTCACAAATTAAAGGACTTCAAGGCCACACCCAACTGCTCGCCTTGTAAAGCGAAGAGTTATGCTTAAAACTGGTAGCAGAAGATGTGTAGCATTGAAATAAAAAACGCAAAAGGTACAACTTTGACAAAAAAATGTAATACTTGACAGCATACCGAAGCGACTCAAGAGCTTCTAAAACAAACTATTCGTCGACTAAAGGTTGAAGGCTTTCTGTGCGCAGAATATAGGGTTGGAAACCACCGGATAATTGACACGTGGAAAACGTCTGCAGTTTAAATTTGCGGAGTTGTGTAAGGACTTCTTTATATGGACAGTTGAGAAAATACTATCTTAATTTCCGAGACAGATTTCGACAAACTTGTAGTCGACGCACTAGTCGCACTATGTAGCGCAATTTAATTAAAAAAAGTTACTTCCACTAACTGGTGTAAAAATTGGTTTTGCTTGCAGCTCAAGCCTTCTACTAGGCGATTATGAGTGAATTGTTAAGCGGGAGTAGGGGGAAAAATGGTCCTGAACAATCTTGCAGTTGGTGATTATTTCAGTGAAAACAAGCCTATGAAGGCAGTTTTGGCGCTTAGTGTGTTTCTTTTTGAAAGTTTTGAACATATTTTATAAAAACGATTCCAAGGAACTGGAAAACATGTATAAAATTAAATTTCATGAGGTGTTAACAGCTTTTTTGGGATGAACTAAAAAATTGGTGATTTTTTGGTAAATTTGTAAATTTATGAGAAAAGTTGCTAAAATTTAAAATTAACAAAATAGTCCAAGCTTAAATGAACCATCGGTCAGACTGCAATGGGCGCCGCTGGATGCTTAAAAGTCTGGCATGGCAGCTCTGTGGAAACATGTCAGAAGGGACATAATAAATGCTTTCAATGGACTTATGTCCTACTTCGGTAGGACTTAAGATCATAACAAAATTTGGAACGTATGTCCCACTTCAGTGAGTTTAAATTTTGAAATTATTGAAAAGTTTGTAGGGGATCGCGTTTGTTTGTGAAGAATC
Source organism: Cheilosia vernalis (assembly GCA_949126925.1). Taxonomy (NCBI): domain Eukaryota; kingdom Metazoa; phylum Arthropoda; class Insecta; order Diptera; family Syrphidae; genus Cheilosia; species Cheilosia vernalis. The sequence goes on from OX421358.1 coordinate 24,861,934, forward strand.
TCAAATCAAATGTCATTCAAGCGACGATTTTGAGTGGAGAATTTAAAGGCTCTCATTCCCCAGATTCAGCTTATTCCGTACGATTTGACATTTCTGTTCTAGCGCCTTAAATTTCCCGTGCGTCTCGCTTTCACTATGTCAATTTATAGGGAAAGTCGCTGTATTTTTGTGGCATCAAATTTTATTGTGGAATAAAGAAATCAAAACCTATATACCCGGACCAAGCCTCTGAATTGAGAAACTTCCCTGCGACAGTTTCGAATGTTTTACAAACCTTCGCGATAGATGGCGACGTACCTATATAAAATTTAAGACATAGTTTGTATTTTTCTGGCGATCGAACCAGAGGCCCCTCGCTTAGTAGCCCAACACACTAACCACTGAGCCCGCATTTTCGTTAAATCACAAGGACTTGTCTTGCGAATTGAGAAATCCTCTATGATTTTGACGAGGGATATAAGACATATACGATGTGAACTTCGGTGTGCCACATGGCTCAGTCCTATGACCCCTACTGTCGAGCTCTATGTACGACGCAGTTATGCGGCTAACTATTCCAAGAAGGAAGTCAATTATCGGGTTTGACGACGACATCGGCTTGATAGTTATGCCAAAATCGCTATAAGAAGTCACAGTACCGAAACAGCTGTAGCTCCGTACGTCGATAGTTAGGCAGCGCCAGTTCGCAGCTCGCCAATCACAAAGCCAAAGAACTACTCAATACGAGTTGAAAAGTTCAGAATGCGCTAATTATAACCTTAAATTAAGCACCCACCAATAGTTACTGACGCTGAGTCCAGACTGTAACTTTTTCACTGAATTCAAGGCTTTTGTCCGGACTAGACTTAAGCGCAACTGCAAGAAACTTATTTCGGTTTTAACAGTTCCACTGCACAATGACACAATTCAAATATAGGATTTGTTTTATTGTTATCCGGAATCCATAACCGAAGATCTAAGCGGATAGCTAGAACGGAGAGTATTTCGCCAATAACTTTTAGGTCCTCACTTCGGCATGTTACTCAAAATTTTAAGAAGTGGTAGCCTGGCGAAGCGAAGCAAGGACGGGTCGGCTAGTTTACAATATGCATGCAAATATTTGTCAAAAACTGACAGTGCACTTTTAAGGCTGATAAGTAACTTTGCGAGGACCGAAACAGAAAAATAGACTTCTTTTTGCTGTAGCTGTCAGTTGTATGCTTGTGAAGGCAGCAGAAATATGGTCTGCAGCGTAGCTTAAGTCTAACGTACTGCGGGAGGTAAATGCGTCTACAGGGCACGAGTGTCGCCTCTGCGTTTTGGACTCGCTGTATCTTCAATGCTACCGACCGATATACTCGCTGGCGAAATGGAAAAAAGTAAGCGAATTCAAAATAAATAAACCAAAGACGTAGGACGTAGGTATTTCTCAAAGACAAGACCAACGAACTGGTCCTACCTCGTGATCGATGTTTGAATTCAACGAAATCATGGCGAAACATTCTTCCATCCGACAGATTTTTTGACGGGTCAGGGCGGAAATATATATAAAAAAAAACCTTTTAAACACGGAAACAAATCCACCCCAAACAATTTTCAACACAACCTTTTTGCAAAACTTAAGCCAACACAATTTGCTGGCATCCCCCCCTCCCTTTCAGTATGTGTGCTGTGCTAATTGCCCTGGATCAACATCTTAGCAATCTACAAGGAAAATATTTCTTTTATCGTGCGCTTACACTTTTAAAAGGTCCCCTTTCTAAAGCTGCCAAATGAAACACCCCCCAAACAACTACATTACCACTTAAATCAAACTCCATGCAAGCCATTCCATTAGAGCCAGCATACCACCCTAGTTAACCCAAATACTGTGCAGCACAGTGAATTCTTTACCGCTACGCTAAAATATAGATAAATGCAAGCTCCTTGTGCGACCACCCCACACACAACATTCACTAAATCAAACAGACAAATGAGATAGGTGCACAAAAGTGCACTTAAATGTCGCAAATTCTTTTGATATCCCGCTGCACTCTCTAATGGATTTTGAAACATTCCCCAGGATCTAGATATTCGCCGCCTACTCTGCCTTCAGCTCGACGGGAGGGCGGCATGCGAGTGTGGGTGAATGTTGTTGCAACAATAGCTGGAACGTGCACGAGAAATCTGTGAGGTTTTCATTTCCCTCGAAGAATGGGAAAAATAGAAACAAAGAATAAGAAGAAGGAACTGGGAATCTGTTAAAACAACGGTCCAGTAGCGGCAGCGCTCCATGTGTCGGTGTCCTCAATTGTGCGCTCCTTGACTGTATATGTATGTATATATGGATGCAGTGCAGCTACAAAGATGATGAAGATGATGATGACGCTTATTGCACCGCGGCTGGTGGTGTCGTTGATGATGACATGCTTGGCTCACTTATCACGGAACCACTAAGCAAACGACACTTGCGGTCATGCATGGATGGGAGGCGCGTATCTTAGAGTGCACAACTGAGGAACGCGTATCTGCTTGGGAGGGTATTTCTTGTCCTCCTTAGTTGGACTTTTTATTATGAAGATAAGTTTTAAGGAAACTTGTCGCGACGTGCTACCGCATAAATAGCGCTGTCCAGGGGTGTGAGGTGCGGCTGTAGTAGATACCTAATAATCCGAGTAAAATATTATGTGGCAGATCTTGAGAACGCAGCATATCTCGGAAGGAGATGCAACATCGATGGGTAGCTTTTTTTTTATTTCTGCCTCTGTGAAGACGGTGTTTAGCTACGATTGCCAGTTGCCGCTTTGCAGGTAAAATTTTGACAAGCCGTCGTCTTGATGACGTAAACATTTGTCCCAGATTTTTCCACTACGTGTGATCGTCAAGCGTCTGGTCACGAGTTACCACTGAATAGCCGAATTTTTTTTTTCGACATCCGCATGTGAAAGTTTTGACACGAAAAAGACACGTGTAATCGGATTTTTATAGATAAATGTGCAAGAATGGGTGGGATAGCTCAGAGTACAGAAAAATATCTGCACAAGCTCATCGCCTTCGATCTTCAGAGAGGCCGGAGCACCTTTTATGAAAACCAAAGACCAGAACTGAAACGGAAGGTAAAATCGGCTCAAGGAAGAGCTCCCTATGTGCGCAATCGAGTATGCGGCTTATACAAAATGCACAACACAAAATATCAAGCCAAGGTTCGAATTTACAAACTCACAATGGCAAAATATTTCATATAAAATAACCCACTGTGACCTACAAAATATTAAATGTAAAGATAAAAAAATAGTATTAAGACCCAATGTGAACGAAATTTTGCCGGCGAAGTAACTTGATGAGAAGGAAAAAAGCCACAACACTGGCGGACTGAAAGCAGCAGAGAGATTTTAATTATTTATTTCATTTCATTTCATCTACAGCATAGCTTACAGACTACAAAAAAAAATTAAATAAAAAATAGTAAAAGTAAAAAGTAACAAAATGTTTTTAAGCAGTCTCTAGAACAATGAAATTCTATATGTCCACTCATTTCATTAAAAGCCGCAAGAGCTCTTGAGATTGGTTCGTTACAACCATAGTTTGTTCTATGTCTCAGTTGGAAAAAAACATTACGCGACCTTAGACGCCTTTCTAGTGCATAAAAAGGCACTCTAGATAACAGAGCAGGGCTTTTTATGTGGTAGCACACAACATCTCTAACGAATATAATACCGTGAGCATACCTTCTTACGTTAATTTTCAATATACCGAGTAATTTGCATCGCGCACAATAGGATGGTTCAAAGTTCCAATGCATTTTAAAAAATATAAGTTTGGTAAAACGCCTCTGGACCCTCTCAATACGATCTGAATATATATAATATCGTCATACTTAAGGATCGATCTAACCAGCTAACAAGTGAGTTAGCCTTAGCGACTATTGGCCTTACTAATAATCATTCTTAACCTCCACACTAAATATTTTCTAGGTCACAATATGCAATTTTGTATGGAATATTTCGCCATTGTGTGTTGGAAAAATTTAGTCTGGACACTAAAAATGATTATAAGTATCGCGGTATGTATTCAACATGAGGAACGTAGGTTAGCTTAGTATCAACAATGGCAACTAGATCCTTGATTTCACTAACTCTATTTAAGCACTTCATTTCAAGATAGTAGTCGTGAGAATAATACGTCTGTGATCTTGAAAAGGAAAAAGCCATACACTTTTGTTTGTTTAACTTTAAGCAATTTAGTGTGCACCACTTTCGTAGATTGTTAAGGTCAGACTGAATCTTTCTGCAATCATCTGTACATTTTATCTTAAGGAATCATTTAAGATCATCTATATCGTCGATACAAATTATGAAAAGCAGAGGGCCCAAATGACTACCTTGTGGGACTCCAGAGATACAAGAAATTGATCTGGAATAACAGCCATCCAGGTAGACCTTTTTGGCATCAACCTGGCATCCACTTTCAACGCATTTATTACATAAGAGGTAAAATGAACTAAATTAGATGTCGTCGAGCGACCTGAGACGAAGCCGCGTTGAAACTCAGATAAGTGTTATTTTATATGGAATTCTTAGGCCCATTTTGAACACAACTTGGGGATTTTTATATGGGAAACTTCCCAAGTTGTGTTCAACTTCGAGTGAATAAAATGGGCCTTATTTGTTTTTTACAATGCTTTCGAAAAGCTTTGGTGTAGCAGATTGTTTGCATATTTCCCGGTATTTTTCAACATTATTCTTAGATCCAAATTTGAAAATAGGAATAAGATATGACGTTTTTCTAATCATTGAGAAAATTTTCAGAGGAAAGAGATGCATTAAAAATTGTATGCAGAGGCTAACACAATGATTCACAACAACTTTTTAATACAATTACGGGAATACCATCCACTCCAGGTTTACAGTTCGGCTTAATGCTACTCGCTGCCAACAAGATATCATTGATGTCTAGAACTAGGAGACCAAAATCAAATTTTCGATCTGCAATTAATGTTGAAACTCGTTGGCGCTTTACAATTTGAATAAATGGTTTCAAAAAATTTCGCAAACAGCTCAACTGACCCTTGAGCATCATTGGCATCCTTATAAGTAATTGTTTTAGGAAAGCCTGTATTAGTCCTTTTATGTTATATAAATGACCAAAAATATTTAGTCACTTTTTAATTTTGAAAATAATTCTTATTGGTATAAACAAAATTTACTTAAACGAGCACAAATATTTCTGAAATCAAAAAGTAGTTATCTGCTACTAGCAATTTTGAACTTAACTTTAAGCTGGGGCAGATTTCCTAATATCAAGAAAATAATTGCAGCTACTCAGAAAAATTAATACTACCACATTTCAAACCGAATGTGTATAGGACTATTGACTTTTGTTTAGCTTCATATCTGTTCGAGTGAAAACACATCACTTAGAAAAACCCATTTAAATTATTTTGCTAAGTATATTTTACCTATAATATAATTTCACTTTATGACTTCCATCATATGACAATCCTCCTCCTCCTTTCTGTATAAACTCTCAACTAGTTAAGACCTACCAACAGAAATCGAGTAAAGTTACAGAAACCCTAACTCTGAGCTTTTCTTTTCTTTATATCTCGTCCAGAAGATTATTTACTAAAAGAATGTAACATTTTTTGAGTTCTATCATTTTAATTTTGAATGGAATTGATTTTTAAGATGAAAAGAGAAAATTAAGATTTTTGTATAACACTCCGATTTAAATGAAATACGGTTCGACTTTTGTCGTGGGAAAAATATACAAAAAACCCACATTTATTGCCTCCGCTTCCTCGGAATATAAATACGTCTCTCTCGGCCAGAGACCGATCGAGAACTCACTCTTTACATGTCATTTTACAATAAGAGCACGTATGGCAAGTGTTGCCATACGTAACAATTTTATTACTTAGAGAATGTTTTTTTGAAGTCAGGATAAAAAATGAGAAGAACCCTGAACCTTACGGAGTAGACCAGTCGAAGTACTGAAATCGATTATACGACGTTACCCTCAGTTAAGTTAGGTTGGACGCGTTAGCTGTTGAAAGTTAATCGTGCGATGGAGATCACATGTGTCGAAACATTCGCAAATACTTATGAGTTATCTGTTTTCGAATAAACCCTCCTTCCTGTTTTAAGAATCATGAGTTCTACACGTGTTTTATTTTTTGTCCTAAAAGGGAAAAGACTTAACAAACATCTGGAGTACGCGGCATTTTCAGATCCAATTATAGGTACGACTGTATTTGACAGCTTATTTATTTGAATGTCATTCAGTTAAGTGTCTGTTGTTATATGTATAATATTTGTCACAGCAGTGTTATGCAATGACGTTTTAAATTTTGTCTATCTGTCTCAGCTAAGTGCCATCAAGTTATTCTTTGACGTTTGTATCGCCTCAAAGATGTCACAGCAAATTTCACTTTTGTTTCGATTGTCAGCGCTTGCAAACTGTGACATTTGTGTTTTATTATATCAATCGTATTTTTCACAGCTGGTTTTGGTCAAGTTTTGAATAGTTGCATTGTTAGTCTTTCCTGTCAGTATGTGACGTTTGGGTTCTGTCACGACTATCATATATGTCATAGCTAGTTGTGAATGCGTTTGAAATTGTAGCGATATTAATTCTTTAAAGTTCATGCTTACTTATTTCGTGGTTGCGTTTATAGCAGTTGCAGTTATTCCAATCTTTCACGTTTTTGTATCCTGTCTTTCCTGACATGTTTCTCAAAGACGCCCAGCAAATCGAAGTTGAGTTTGAAATGACAATCCCGCCATTTTCAGACATTTTTATTCAGTTCGAGCTGCCACAGCCTTTGAAACTCTATGGCTCTCAATATGTGACATTTGTGTTCATGGCTGTAATTTTTTTAATGAAATGAACGCGCATTCTTGTTTTGACAGCTGACCCAATACCCGCACTGTCAAATTACTTTAAAATGTTGTCGTTTTTGAAGGTACCTACTTTTTTCTTGACAGCTTGATTTCTATTGTCGGCTGATTCTAGTGGCGACTGAACTAAGTCCTGCTCTCAAACTTTTCCACCGATTTTTCCAGTTTCGGAGGTCTTTCTTCAAACAAAAATTAGCTGACAAGTTACGTTGTCTATCAGGGTCCAGCGCAGCTTCTGAAAAGCATAAATCTTCATAAGATATTACTAGCGAGGCACATTCTCAATCAAGACAACGCCAAAAGCTGGCACATCAAACCAAAGCCGAACGAGCAGTCCAAGTCGACTGCGCCAAGTGCCCTTAATTGCATTCGAATGCCCTTCCACAGCAAGGAAGTAATTTAATCTAAACGAGAACAATCGAAATTAATGCTCACTCTAACCGCCGGACACAGTAATCATATACAACTCCTGACTGATTCGAACTCAATAAGCTTTGCTGTACATTTGTAGTCAAGCCTGACAATTGTTTGCGGCTGAGAAATGAATAGCTATACGCATTCTGGGCTGTCAATCAACTTGATTACCATTTAGATTGCAATATTGTTGCACTAATCTAATGCCAAGGTGTATTCACTTCCCTCGTGTACATGAAACCACATTTTGATTGATAATGAGCGAGCACAGTTCCCGAGATTGTACCGACCGCAGGCCCACATCCCGCATCCGCACTTGCCCTAAAACTTGTAATGCAATTTTGATAAACACACACCACACAACGATATACATACAAAGGAGTAGGTACCTTCCGTGTCGCACACTCAATCTATTCGCCTACAACGCATCGCTCCCCAAATTATAATTCCAATCGAGGACGATGACGTGACGTGTGTATGCGATGCTAGCACCTATATCGTGCGACATGGTATACTATGTGCGACAATGACTAAAACGTTTGGAGGAATCGTGTCGCCAGGACAAGGTTCCATAACTGCAACAAACAGCTGACGCTGGAGGTGGGATTGATTTTCCAGCTACAGCTGAATTGAGTTATGCTACGGAAATGGAAACCCTAAGGACACATGATATTATGTAACTGCGAACACTAGATCTTTAATTACATTAGATTCGAATATTTATCGAGATTAAATTGCATGCCCCAGTTACACATGTGATGGCAGTCGGGTATGAGTGTCAGTGGGCGGTGCTACTGTGCCAAACAGCGTCTGTGTTTTTGGCTAGCATTTGCATGTGCATAATCCCCACCCCCTGATTATGAAAACGTCAGCGGGAGGGCGGCAATCGAAGCGGAAAATCGTAAATGGATCACATGCTTGATAGTCAATGATATAGAAAAGCGAGCGACGAGCGACGAACCACGGGCGACTCGCTGTGCGATTAACGCACTGTCATGTCGTTTCGGTAGAGTGTCAGTGCAGCCGAAAAGGGGCTTCTTCGAAATCGATTTGATTTGGATTGAAAAGAAACATTTATTTTAACAGTGGCGTTAACTTTGTTTGTCCCCCATTGAGGAGAACTCACCAACTGCAGGTAGATCTAGTTCGAAATTGTATATTTGAGTTCGAAAATAACTACACTTTCGATATCGAAAAGAAGCTGAGTCAAATTTTTAATTAAAATTCACTGTGCCGTATACTAATATCAAATTTTAGTCTCGACTTTTAACTTACGGAAGGTCACAATTGCGAAATTTTGTATGGAACTGTGAACTACTAGAATGTAGATTTGTACCTTTAGGGGTGAGTCCAGCTCTGTACGTAATGCGAGTTACAAGCTCAACCAATGATGGGGACATTTCTTTCAATTGAGCTAGCTGTTGCGGCGGCGGTCTTAAATTTAAATAGATTAGGTTAGGATTCTACCTACCTACCTACCTAGGTTAGGTAAGAGGCTGTCTAGAAAGACACACTTAGCCCAAATAAGTTTAGGTCCTTTGTGATACCAATAAAAAACTTAATAACTAAATTAGCTTTCAAGTGACATTTTTATCTGTACAATATTACAAATTCAACAATTATTCAATTATTTCTTACAATTGTTTTTATTTTTTTATTTATTTTTTAGGACAACGTGCAGAATGGCGAACTAATACCAGAACAAAATGGGCTTAGTGGGTTCGGACAGACAGACTGACGGAGAGACATCCGAGCGAAACTTATAAGGTTACGTTTTTTTCCTTTGGGTACGGAACCTTAAAAATGGCGTTCTAAACATTAGTTAATTTTGCAGCGAAAATAATGACAGATAGGATGACATTTTCTCTACTCTTTTTAAGATAAGTCTATTCTCAGTGAAATTGAGTGCTGTCAGATGGTTTGGGAACACCAATAAAAATATTACATTTAATATTACATAGTTTAACCGAATTTAAGGCGCTAATAATATGTCATGCGTGTCATTGCACATCGTGCGTCGTAATAAAATCTGGGAGAATTGCTTTTGATTTTAGCGTTGGCTTAGAAGTCACTGAAATTTTTGACTTTCTACAAAATTTCAATCAGAATTGACAGGAAACCAAAAAAAAAAATAGTTGCGGCGATCTCGTCAGTTTGACACTTTTTTTATAACCATTTCAGAAAATATATTCTTATATTTTCATTCTTAATTAAGGCCCGTGTACATTCAGCTGTAGGCTAAGGGGCTGAACGATAGTCGTAGTTTTTTTGAATTGAGCTCTGAAATTGTCGGTAGGTACTTTTCGGATATAGCATGCAAAGAGTAAGTTACGTGAAGCCCAGTCGTGCACATTTTTGTATTACTAACATAGAATCTAGACCTTGCTTTTAAAAAATAATAATTTATGTTTTTCATTTTGGGACAGATGGAAGGGACCTATAATTTTACAGTTACACTCTCTGATGTTCGTCAGATGTTAGCGAAAGAAACCTTAAAACCATTTTTCTGGCCACCACACTAACAGCTGCTCAAATGCGTTCCACATTGGAAGGTGAAATCGACTTGTCACTTAAAAATAATGTCATTTTAGTTACAGACGACTGAAAGGGATTGTTAAATCAATGTGGCCTAATAGCTAAGATCCTCAATATCTGATCGTAGGAAAAGATTAAACAGAGAGGTCCCACGAAGAAAAGGCTAGTTAAGAGGCATCACATCTTGAATAGCTTTCGCTAACTGACAACGAAAGGTGTACACCAACAAGTGGTGCATAGTAAACAAGCTTTAAATGTGAGGACTGATTCGGAAGGTCGTCAATTCTAATTGGAAAAACATAAGATGCAACAACTTTTGGATCTCTGCTTACGATGTTTGTCGATACGGTAAAGTTGAAGTTGTAAATACCTTGAGGCTAGTTCGCAACCTTGCAACCTCTGACTGCTAGAAATTGACCAAAAACATCAATTGCTTGGGTAAAGGCTTGGTATAAGTAGAAAACTTCGTCAATAAATTTGCCCAATTGCTGGCTCGCATGCACCTGATTCGTATTTTCGTCTACCAGCTTTAAAGGTATAGACAATACTTTCACCCAAGACTGTCTTTGAAATATTTTCCAGTAATGATTCGAGCTCTACTTTTAAGACGTCGTTAAAATCATTCTTGATGGCTTCAGTTTAAACCTGATAACACTCCAAGCTTTCTATCTTATATCCGCTTTCAAGGCCTGCTAAAGACACAAGCCGATAATAATTTAAAAAAAATGTAAACACTCAGCAAAAAATATTGTAATACCAACAATTTTCGTTGGTTAAAATGAACCCAAATATCAAAATTTTTGATTTAAGAATTATATTGTTGGCAATATTCTTAGAAAATAGTTATGGCAAGCAAATTATTCTTAATCTGAATATTTGATTCTTGAAAACTTATAAAACGAGTTCTTCTTATAAGAAATTAATGTTAAAGCAAGAACTTTTTGCTTTCAATTTTTTAAAAATCTCAAAATTCTTCGCTCAACAACTTTTTTTTTCTGAGTGAATTGCATTAATGGAATGAACAGCTTTTTGATTGAATGTGTAGCGAGTAAAACTATTCATCATCAAAATCCTCAAATGATTTCAGAGGTGTTCAAAAATATTAAAATATTTAAATATTAAAATAGAACTGACAGATGTGAGAGGATTGAGAATCTAAATGACTAGGTATATAAAATCAATGAGATTGTCTTATAGGACTACCTTACTATGAAATCTGCTTAAAACAAGTGAATAATATGATATTTCCATAGAGAAATCTTAATGGTTTAATGAAGAAAATTTTACTAATATTTTTTAAGAGTTTTTCATAAAATCTTTACGTGCAAAATCATATTAAATAATATAAGTAATAGGGAAACTTTTATACTATTTGGCTTTAAGAAGTCAATCTTAATAAAAAAACGAATCTTATTTGTGGTTCGATCTTCTCAAATCTATAAACGTTCTCTTTAAAATTTTAAACAGATATCACATTATTTGTAAGTGTCATTTTCACATTTCATGATACGTATAATAATATGAAAACCTTATTAATATTCCTTTCCGAGAAGACCAACTTATTCAAAGTGTTTGTCTCAACCTAAAGGTTAATATTCTTTGATCAATAAGAATTCCCTCTTAGAACTAAAAGTTTTCTTGTATTCTATAAAAGCGTTGAACGCATTTGTTTTCAGAATGCGAGTTTGAGAAGTGGATGTAATATAATTGTAATCATTGGTAAATTTTTAACAAATAACATAAAATTGTAAATGTGCCGTGTGCTTACTATTACTAAGCAATTTGCAGTTCCTGTGGATATGGATATGAACTGGTAGGTCCCATTTAATGCATTAAAAGTAAATGTTGAGTAAATTATGAATTCACATTTCTATATATCTGTTTCATATTAATTCGTATTGTCTTATATATATCAACGCTGAAAACTCTCACATAGATCTGTTTCATTAATATGCGCAAACAGTAAATATAACAATTTTGAACCATAGATTTCGAAACCCTTCAACCCGAGACAAGCATTTTACTTTTCAATAAATACGACAATTTTTTTTCAAAATGATATTTTATTTTGAAGAGGAGATTAAAGATAAAAGAACCAAGGAACTGTAAAAATTTTTGAAGAAAGACATAATTTTAAGCGGTAATCTTTTGTATAAAAATAAATCGAAATATTAAACCATCACAAAATTCAATATTTTCTTAGATTGAAGACTGCATTACGTTTCTCCAGCTGCATTTAATGCTTCAACGTATTGGCTTCCAGAAAGGATACAAGGAACAAAAAAGTCTGGTATTCTTTGGAAGGAAAATCTGCAGTCAAAAATCATAGTTTTAAGACCAGAAATTCTAAATACAAAATTTTTATAAAATCATTTTATACATATAACTTTAGCAAATAAAGTTTCAATAAGTTTTTCATGTATGTATTTTTAAAGCGTTTTTCATATAACTTCGATACGTTTTCCCTATTGCTGCTAAGAAGTTTTCACATACTTTTCAATTAGTTTTCATATTGTTTCAAGATACCGTCATATTAATATTGAATAAGATATCTTTTTAAAAATATGTGGTTTTCTTAAAGAAAATTTACCATAATTTTACTAGTATTAAAACAATATAAAAAAATGTTTTAATACGACTTTCTTCTTGGATGAAAACGATAGAGAAATCTTAAAACTTTTCTTCTTTTTTATGTGGTTGTTTTCGCTCTGTGCAGGGGGCAGATCACGTATGCCGACGATCGTCTGGCTCTGGATGAAATCGTTTTCGAAATTTAGATGACCAAAATGAGTTATTTTCTGTCCCATTTTGTATTAATTACCGTCAGCTTTCATTACATTTGGGTACAGTGAACTGTTTAAAGTTTTCAAGCTCGCAATTTTGCACTAGTTGCTTGTTTGAAGTGACATCGTTTCAACGAGAGTGGTCTGAAAAGGTGCGTGATCTGTGCCCAGTAAAAATCAAGATATATGTCAGTTTCACCGGTTTCTGAAAATCCCCCAATATCGGTACGAATTCCTGGTCCAGAAGATACCTCCGGATCAAACTGCCCGAAGAGGCGTCTTACCAAAAATTCACCTCAAACAGAAAAGCTATCAAAATCCCAACAAAAATGGTTCCGCAAACCGCTTCTTCGCCTCAAATATTTGTACAATTACCAAGACAAATTAAAGCAAACGCACAGCTGTCTGTGAATTCACATTCACAATAATCAACAGAGGATTACTGTTTGCACATCTCTATTGCATTAGTTCCTCGAATCGAAATCAAACGCTGCCAACATTATCGACGTTCAAAGTCTAAAAAGTTCAACACAAGCAGTCAATTTCATCGAGTTTTACGCGAATTTCAATTTGGTACACAGCCCCAACTAATCTAAACATCACTTTAAGGGCTGCAAGCTATATGAGCGCAATCAATATTTTTTTTTTTTTTTTGTTCTCTGTTTTTCTCTTCTGTCAAAGCGAAACCGGGGAAACCATTTCTAAATGCAGTGCTTGCGTTTTTATTAAATTCCCTGCTCCCTGCTTGCATATCCGGGGCTATTCCCATTTCATGTAGAACAAAAAGAAAAAAAAATGTGTTCCGCCTTTGTGGTCATAGTGTGCGAGGGGTTTCCCATTTTTTTTGGTGCTTTCATCTACCAGCACGATTGCTGGTCCGACAGGGGGTGAAATAGCCCGACGGGTACAATTTCACGAAGCTACGATTTACTTAGGGGGTAGTCTGGTCTTCTTTTTCTATTTTTTTTTTTTGGAAACGATCCACCTACACAGATGCAGAGAGGAAGTGGGAAATTTTTTGATTTATTCGTATTATGCGCATATGGGCTTGTCCGGACAATTTTTGCCCAGATTCGGGGAATATCCTTCTGGCAGTAATTACACTGCTCGACGTGGGTCGTGAAATTGTATCTGCAGGCTATCCCCGAATCCAGGTTGCCATGGGTTATCGGGAGGTGTATCCGCTATGTCCGGATATCGAATAGCTCAATTAGTTTGCAGTCGTTTCATATCAAAGGAGGTGACTATACGACACTGGTACACAGAGGACGAGAGCAACGCAAGATAAAACAAATTGGAACAAAGGACCAAAAAAAGTCGGATGTGCCGGGTTACATGTGTGAGGGTGATGCGCTTGGATAACAAAAGTTTATTTGGATAACAAAAGTTTATTCGATTTCCATCTCGCTTTGGCCGCTGCCTCGCAACAAATGAATGTACGAGCGAGAGGTATACAATGTCAGCGACGTGATGGTGTCACATGGCACAGGGATCAGTTGGATTATTTGATGATAGCGCGTTGACTGATGGTGGACTAAACACAAAAGGACATGCAGCAGATGTGCAAGTGCATTTGAGTGAAGGTGGGAGCGTTTTTTTTTTTACGGTGTAAAATGTGCAAACTCCGTTCAGAGGTGTTAAACATCGCGGATGCCCGAGTCCTTGGGATGGGTAACTCAACTCACATTTGGAGAGAAGGTAGCCCACAAGAGGTTCATGGAATGCTCTTGCTAAGTTTGCGTGGGCATCAACGGTTCAGGTTCTGCTTTAACGTGACTCTTTCTTCGGCGACTTTAGCAGTCGCTAAACGTGTTACTGGAGAAGGACCACCAAAGACCGACATCAGCATATTAGGCTTTTCGGCCATAAAATAGTATTTCCAAGAATTTTCTCTCGCATCAGAAGAAACGATACCGGCACCTATGGCGTCTCCAGTTTTTATTATTACTATTATTATTATAATTTATTAACAGGTAATTAAAATTACATGATAATATTAAAATTAACGAGCATAGAGGCTATTGGCTCAGTCTCCAGTTTGAATAAAACCGCTTTCTTGAAAAACACCTATTTTGGGCTACTCGGGCGTATGCGGAACATTACTGCCTTATGAAACAACTCGACTAGCATTTGTTCAAGTGCATTCCTGCAAGTGAAGAGCTTTTCTGTGACGTAGATACCACTTGGAAACAAACTCAACAGGTACTCCGTAAGACTTATTACGTTGTGTTACAGACCCCAGATCAATAAGGACCGGTCCTACTTCTTTCAAAAGCGTGGGTGCTGTGGGTCGAAGTAACTTCCAAGGGAGCAAAAATATGCGTTGCCTGACATTTTGATGACGATAGCAGTCGAAATAAGGACAACTTACATGAAAAAGACTGCGTACAACCAAACATCGAGACCGTGGGTAGGTCCAAACCTTGCATTACAGCCACCTAAAAGGTTTCATAGTAAGGGTCTTATATATAAAAGTTTGCCGGGCGAATGCACGTTAGAACTGTGTAACCTACAAAGCTTTTGATTTTGAAAAGCCTTTAAAGTCTTAAGCCCCGAATCTGGCTGTTAGTCGGAACAACAGATTTTTAAAAGAATTTAAGGTCTTAAGCCCCGAATCTGTCGGAACAACAGATGAAATTTCAAGTTGTTAAAGGCTTTGCCTACATGGGTTCCACAAAAGGGCAATACAAAAGAGGTCGGCCACAATAATTGGAAAGTGACCTTAGCGAACTTGTCTTCGGTTTTTAAGTTTCAACTCTAGAGAACAAGCTAGTGGAGTTGTTGCTTAAGGTAGTCGTCCGCAGCTGAAAGAACGCTCCATACAAAGTGAAGCAAATCTTTCGTCAAGTACTCAATGCAGCCCGCGTTCTTAAATGATAGCTTAGGTATATTGCGCACGACAGGTCCACGTTAGGCCTAGATTCTTACAATCTTCGCAAAGGTTATACAATTCGATGCCGAATTAAAGATATTCCTTTAGATAGCTCTATACAACCTTGACGTTTGTTTTTAAACTGCAGGACAAATCAGCGAACCTGTTCATGAAAACTTTTTTAAAAATCGTAAGCAACCGCAGTCAACGAGCTTCTATTGCGCTCAACAAATACTTTCTTTCCTTAAGGAAAAGTACAGAAAAATTGGATCTACAAACAATTGTACTATTGTTTAACCGTATGGCTGAAAACTGAGTATTAGATCAGGATGTAACTTGGTTTCAAAGTTTTAACCGCATCGAAAATGGTCTTTTCGAGATATGAGCAGTTTCTAAAATAAGCTTTTTCGGTGATTCTAATTGCAAATTAAGGACGCAATCATTTTGAAAGCATCAATTTACCTCCGAGTATGAACTTTGGTCAAAATCGTTAGTGCCGTGTTCAGGTAAACTAAAGAAAACCGAATTTTTACAAAATGTCTTTTCAAAGATCAATTTTATGATAATAAAGAGAAAAACTGAGTTTGCTATTAGGCTCGAAATGATCATATTATCGTAGGAAAGAATTTTTGTTAGAATCGTAGTGTTCGAGATATGTCAAATTTGTATTACAATCGTATGGACCGTTTTTGAGATATGTCCAAATTTCAAAAGTACCTATCGTTATTAGATTTTTAAGCCAAAAAACGGGTATGCAGTCTTGGTAACCCCATGCACTTAAGTTCAAATACAAATTTTGGTTGAAATCGTTGGAGCCGTTTTCGAAAAAATTGCTAGTAAAGAGTGGAATGTCACAAGGCTGTATTTTTGAACCATTCCTTTGTAAATCAAACAGCTGAACCTCTCTAAGCAAAGCGAAGTTTACAAGCTTGCTATTTAAGGTTCACCAAAATTGCACCCTCCATTTTCTAAAAGATGTCACTTTATTAGTGAACGACTACCTTTAGGTTATATTTGGTTGAAGAACAAAAACCGGCACAATGAACACAAATTTCAAACCCATTTCAATCACCAAGCCTAAAAAGAATATCACACACAGTTTGTCTGCACAGCTCAAAGTAGAACGCTGTAGAGTGACTGGGATAAGAACATTGGTCTGCTTTCTAATTGGACTCACAACTAGTTTACCCACATCAAGGCGACTACAGCGTTAAAGGACCCCATAGACGGCAGAAATCTGTATGCAATGGGATGAAGCTTTTGCTCTTTTGGCAGTAATTTTGCAAATACTTTGAGCAGTCAGTTTGTCCAGTCCAAATTATTACTTGCGTGTTTACACGAGTTGTTTGCGCAGATCAAAAAATGTCTTAACACATTTCATCATCATTACATATTAGTAGAAGTAACGAGATTGTGACGTGTATGGGCCCCTTTAAGAAATACATCAGGGGTCGAATCGCCACTTCCGTAAAAGAGCTATGCGTTCATTATATTGATTTTACATGTGAAACAAAAACAAATTCCGTCTTGTAATGCTCGTTCACGGACAACGCGATTCGACCCCAGACTTCGTTCTTTTACTGCGTTTTAATTCCACTACGAGGAAAAATTACCAAAAAACAACCACGCCATCGCGACTTCTCAGTAATAAAGACAGGCTTGTGGATCTCTTTATGTTAAGCCGTTACCGACTTCCAGAAGACAGTGAAACAAGCTGCATTTTTATATGAAAAAGAAACATATCCAAGCACACTGAAATTGAAAGAAAAATAAAATTCACATCTGCGGGCTACCTAAGGTTTCCATACTTACGCCAATGCTGTTTTTGTATCCCTCTCTCTCTCTATTGTCACACGCTCCGTATTGAAAAGCTTGCAACAAATTGGCTTTGGTATCCCTAGTCCCCATTTAACACAAGTAAACTGGGACCACCCACCCTCATTGTTAGGATGCACTGTTCCAGTAAAACGGTCTGCCTTTCAAAAGGGATAGATAATTAAAACCTCCATCAATGCCCAGGTGTATCTGTTCAAATGGCCTCCACTGTTTCTCTGTCCCCTGTGTGTCTGGGACGCAGATACAACTGATTTTGCTACACACTCCTGCAGACGAAACTGAAAGCTAACCTCTTTTGGCTTCGATTTCTCCCACTCCCACGTCGTACCGCCAACAATGTGTGTACGCCAAACGACAGCCGAGAGAACGTACATCGTGCGTACATCCTCGTGTCAACTCCATACACAACTCCATATAGAGGGTTCGAGGTATCATCCCCCTTACTGAGGGTGACAGACCAAAACAAATGAATATCCGATAGTTGTTCCGTTCCATTCGTTGGTTTTTTTTTTGCTGTTATTGTTTTGGAACGTATCTGTCCGGTTTGCCAAAAAGTCTGGCCACGACGAGAACACTACACAACACGTTCATTTAACGTGTCCATCAGGAGATTCAAAACCCCCGCACCGAGTTGTTGTGTATCTGTGTTTGACTTTGTCAACCGAAAACTGTGTTCTTTTCGGTGGACTAAAAAAGGATGCTGTTGGCCATCCCATCCCATTGAATCGAAACTCGTGCTTAAGGCCGATGAGAGTGGCAAACATAAAAAAAAAAAAAATACCATCCCTGTCGTCTTCCTTATACTAAGAAACGGATGATGTGGAAAACACTGTCATGGGGGCTGGCTCTTTTTGTGGATCTCTTCTGGGATTATGCTCTGGATGACCAGCCAACAAAAAATTGGTTAATTATTTAATTTTCGTTCTTCCTTTGTCCGGCTGGGTTGTGTGTGGATTCCGATTGTCGGACATAATTTATACTGTCGGCGATTCTGCTCTTTATCCCGGCACAAAATAGACTCGAGTCAATGGAGAAACCCGACGCCGCCGCCGCTCGATTAAAGAGGCGAGATGATTTGCGGAGCCACAGGGATTTATTGTGACAGCCACCCCGGACATACGCATCCCGACCAACAAAATTACAAAACAAAAAAAGAAGCCCACCCCAGTGCGGGTTGAAGTGAAATGTTCACACTTTGCGGCCTAATTGCAGCTTTAGGACGGCATTAATGAGACAAAACGAGGATATCCGGTTTAATCCTTTTTTGGTCGGCTGAACGAGCACAGTACTATTTACTAGGATGTTTATTTGAGGCGATATATCCGAGACAATGTGCTTGAATTGTACTTAATAAAGATTTCGGTCGTTACGAATGGGAAAACTTTTAATGGGCCATCTGGAGATATTTATGGGTTTCGATCTGTGCTCGCACAATGGTCGATCTACACGTGGTGATTACATAAATGATTCAAGTGGGCGCCGTTGAATATTTGGAACAAGCAATTGCGTGGATATTTCTTGTTAATCGGTTGTAGAACTTGTAAGGTGGGCACAGCCGAGGAAGTTGTTGTGCAGATTTGGGATTGTGTGAGATATTAAAGGATATGATGGTTGATGTGTATTCGTGTTTGCTACATATGCTGGCAGGCTAACACAACTGCAACAAGGTAGGAGTTAACGGAAAACACCAAGAATTTTTTTTTAGCTACTTCCACCGGCCGATAGATGGCTTTTGGAATTTATATAAATAAAACTGAACCGAATTAAATTTTTTTTTAAACTATATGAAATTAATATCTGCTAATTTTAGCCTACTTTTATTATAAAAACATGTACAGCAACTTTTATTTAGAAATATGTAAAACTGAATGGCCAAATTTTATGTCCGTCAAACTCTTACGTCTTTGATCCGGTTAGCTATACTGGATCTGTCCCATGCCACATTTGCATGAGACGAGATTTCGCTAACAAAAGTCTAGTTTTAAGTGGTGTGTAGATTTGGGAAATCGATGAATTTCATATAGAACCATCAATTTTATCAATTATGGTAGTCGCATGGTCATCCCAACTTTGCTTAGAATTAAACCGGATGCCGAGGTTCTTAGCCTTTGCCAACATACTCGATTGAATTATCTCCTAGGCATATAGCCGGAGAACGACTTGCATCTGATTCAATTCTGCCGATTGACCATTCATTTCGATTTAATAGGATTAAGTTTTAAAAAGTGTTCTTGGGACCAGTTTAGAATCCTTTAAAGATTATCATTCAACTTAAGTGTAGCCGCAGAAGTTTGGCCAGGCTTACAGCTCAGGTACAGTTGAACATCATCTGCTTAAAATTGAGCCCAATGAAAATTTCATTACTTTTAAGATATCGTTGACAAAGAGCATAAAAAGAAGAGGACCAAGAACTGAACCTTGCGGAACACCATCCAATATTTAAATAAATCCGGGAAAAATATTTTTGTAGAACACAGCTTCTTTTCTTTCTTGGAGATAGGAGAGACTTAATTTTGCAGCGGAATCTGAAAAGCCCTATAACAACTTGAGTTTATTATATGGTAGACTTGGTCGAAGGCCTTGGAAAAATCGTATATCCTAAGAAATGTAACTAGGTTGTCGTCTAAAGCCATTCATATGTCATCAGTGACGTTGAGCAGTGCGGTTGTACAACTGTGCAAAACCAGGATCCATGTTCTGTATCTCATGAGATGCATTTTCGTATCGGAAACATAGTAACATGTTTTTCAATTTATATCGTTTTAGTGATAAATATATCGATGTGATAATTACAGAACATGGGCCCAGGTTGATTGGACCGGAGAATATTATTCCGCTGGACAAAATCTGATATCTGGTGATGAATTAGTTTCTCCATCGCCTTCGACAAATAAGGAAGAATAGCTACAGGGGTGTACTCAGCCATAGAGTTAGCTGATGCCTTCTTTTTCAATATCGGTTTAATTTTTGCTAATTTTCACGCAGTCGGGAACGTGGAAGTCATAATTATGTTCATGAAAATATGAGTCTTCGTCGGAAGTACTATAGGTGGTCGGTTTGCACGACTCTGTGACATTCAATGGAACTGTGCGGGAGAGTACCCACAGACTGGTTTGATGAAGATGATGCTGTTTCGATATCTGCAAATGGCCCATTCAGTTGGTTAGGATCGAGGTCCTCGTCATTCTGGACTGTCTTACGACCGACACCTAGCTCACGCAAATTTTTCCAAAGAGTCTTTGAGAGGGGAGATTTTCATCAAATTGTTTCTTATAATATCTCCATTTGGCCTGTTTTATTTTCGATGTAGCCATGTTTCGTAATTTATGGAAGGTATCAATATCAATCTTTCTTTTCCGTCTGCAGTTCTATCGGTTTCTGGTGGCGACATCTATTGGGGTATATTTCTAAATTCATCTTCGATCATGAACATGGTTTATGTACTCAAAGGCAGACATTCATCTCACAAAATATTATGCGATAGAAATCGTGCATCCAGATGAAACTCAAGGAACTTGTACATTCCAAACCTTTTTAGCTGATACACAAACCAATTGGGCACGTTACCGTCTTATAAGTAGTAAAAATTAAACTGGTGGGGATTTGGTGACCAATTGTATTTGATTTGATATTAAGAGTGTAAGCGGAATTATTATGCCTCGGAGATTAGAGTAGAACATAACCAATTCTTAAGCAGTTGGTAACACTATAGGACTGTCACTTGGCAGCTCTGGCATACGAGTAGTGTGTTCGAGATTGTTTATATCAATATCGGCGCGCGGCCACGTAAGACGTATGTCAGAGTTCGCTTGTTAAATTATTGCTGGTATTCATTTATATTATCGGTTAATAAGAGCAATTCGGTGTCAAAACCATCCGCCAAATGCAACTAAGAAGGCTTTTAGTGGGTACTTTGGACCGCCAGACTATGTAGTGGAGCAACATGTCAAATAATTTGAATCTAACAGGTTTTCTAAGATTTTGTGTTGATGTGTTATATATAAGCAATTAAAAACCAGTGAAGTCAAGATGCACTGTGGCTATCAAACTTGCTATTGATGGTCAATCTGTTTCTGCAATTAATCAGTAGTCCGAATGCTTTCCAAAAACAATTGATCTTGCGGTCAAATTATTGTGTTATCCTTATTAACGGAGAGAGAAGTACAGCCAGCTGGTGGGGAATTAAGACTACCTACTTTAATTATTGGTGCGCTGTTTAGACAGACGAGTTTTAAAATAAGAAAAATAACTTCGAATAATTCCACATCATTTAAAAGAATTAGCATCGCTAAAGTCTATCTTACGTTCGTAAATATACCCGTGAGAACAATGTTTGCTATGAGCTATGACTGTCAAATCACATCCGAAACATACCTGAAAAAAAAAGGAAAAGAAAAACATTAGCCCATTGAAATAATATTCAAATAATTAAATGAAGGTATGGACAGAATTTTATCGATTGGTAAAGAAAACTAAAAATTTTCTTAACTGTCGTATTCCAAAAGTTATTGTAATTTTGAAGTCTCCCACGTAATAAATACTAGTCCATTGCTCAGTATGCGATTTAACGCCACTGAATAATGACCTATTCCAGCCAAGTAAATTATTGATCTGATGCACATGCAGACACACATGAATGGAAATGGCGCCCAACGAGAGGATCACCTTTGGTTGCAAACAAAGACTTTAACCTTGATAGGACCATGGATCAAACCTCTTACAGTCGCAGTGTGAGTCTCTGACGGTTTATTTGAAAATCCTTTCTGTGCATTAGATTTTGGACTGTATCTGAGGTTTTGGATGAACAAGAAAACCGATGAAAAGCTTAAAATTTTTATAAAAGTGTTGGGGTTAATGAAGAACTTAATTTTTCTGTATTGAATAAGAATTGTTTGAGTGATGGCATGCTAAAGGCAGTGAAATCAGAAAGAAGATGGTCAAGCCCGTTCCCAAAAAGTGGGCGTGTCTGGCAAGCATTTTTTGTAGTAGGTACTTTCTGCGTCAACCGTTAAACAAATATAAAACCGTTTAGTTATTGTGTATTTATGGTTTCCTGTGGGCTGAACATTGTAGCCAGTCGCTCAGAAGAGTCCAAAAAAGTTTGTGGAAAGAACCCTATTTGGTGGATGCTTTTTGAAAGACATGATTCTGTTGCCAAAGTAAGTTTTTTTTGCACAAAATGGCGCTAGATGTCAGTGCTCAATATTTAGCGCACGGGAATTATGCAGCCAGCTCTTCGCTTTTTGTTCGCAAATTTATTTCTGAACTCATACATGGGTGGAATCGTCAAATCACTGAAAACCTGCCAAAAAAAAAAAGGTTGCGAAAAGCGGAGATCATAGCTTTACAAGATTTGTATGTAGAGTTGCTTCATATAAAAAATATGAAAGCTTCGAAAGTAACTGGACATCTTTATGACTTCATTTCATTGCCCTATTTAAGTTTACACTCGTCCACAACGATTAATTTGATCCAGTTTTTAGATCAAATCAGATATACACTTGACATCAGCTCAGGAAGTTCAGTTTTCGAAAGTAGAACTTACAATAGCGCTTCTTAGCTTCGGACCCTCCTGATATCACAATAAACCTTCCTCCTAATAGCGAACTAACTTTTCACAATTCGTTTGGATGGTCCCAGCATTGGGCGCCATTTGCATTAGTCTTCACACCGTCTTAAGGTGATCTGATAGACAGCTCACCACTTTCCCCTACTTACTAACGCCAACAAATCACTAAAATTAATATCCAATGCATAAGGTTCTGACCGCGCCGCCATAGGAATGGCGCCCAATAACAGGCAACAAACTCTGTTTGCGAAAATTTCCAATTCAACTGACAGCACTCACCGACTTTCGATCTTCAACTCGCACACGTGTCCAATTGTTGTTCATTAAATTGCAACACTCAGCACACATTAAGCCAATAGAAAACAGAACTCAATTTAGTAAGTCGCCGCGAGCTGCTGGAATTCATTAAACAATTGTTTTGACGCTTCCCAGCCGAAACAATAACACCGAACCGACAGTATAATTGAATATATTATCGCGCTCATATATTTACAATGCAAGATATCAAGAGGAAAAGGGCTCCGCCTGCCGTTATGCTGGCAATTTATTGTTCACAAATTAAATTGCATATTTAAATTACAAAATTTAATTGTATCACCAGCCAGAGTCAGCATCCAACCCCATCAAACGACAGCAGCCAGTCTTTCGCACCCTTATACGAGTTCAGTTTGTTTATTGGCGGCTATGAATCTAATTTGAATAAAACATCGTGTTGGTGGTCGCTGCGGATGATTGTTTGTTTGTGGT
The DNA here is from genome assembly GCA_949126925.1 of Cheilosia vernalis. Lineage (NCBI taxonomy): Eukaryota > Metazoa > Arthropoda > Insecta > Diptera > Syrphidae > Cheilosia > Cheilosia vernalis. Next base: position 24,885,547 of record OX421358.1, read on the forward strand.
GCGTGTTTGTTTAAATTTCCAAAATTGCTTTTGATTAGAAACAGACGGATCGGAAACAACCCCAAAGTGTTTTTTTCTTTTTGAGAATACTTGGCACAACCATTTTATGGAGAAGGTTTAAGATAAAAAATATTGGGGAGGGAGGGAGGGTCGCCTGTCTGACGATAAATGCCCAGGCAATGTACCCTTTTACAGTAAGATTGGCGCTCCGAAGGATGTCCTTACGAAGGGCAACAATAAAGATCAAATGACCACTGGGATATAAAATTTATCTCGTTCAAAGTTTATTACCCAGCTAAGTGACATAAAAAAGGCGATTTGGCACCACTTTTTAGAGGAATGCGTTTTTCTTACTTCAACACATGAAACAAGTGATGTTTTATGGGGCTCGCCGTTGCAATTGGCCGCAGCCCAATTTGGGGAGATAGCATTTTCGTCCGCCGTAGCAATTAGTTTTCATCGTTCAGTCGTTGTATAGCCTGGAAACAATTAATTGTCAACGAAAAGGATTAAAAATGCAGGCGTTTCGGATTTTCACTTTAAAAACATACGTTCCACATAGATTTTTGACGCAGGATATCATCGTAAATGGCCACAAACTTGTCCCAACTCCTCTTCCATTACCCCGAAGTTACTTGCCCACCAAAACATTTCGACAACCGTATCTCATAAAGCTTAATCCAAATTCGTAACCCTACGTTCCACACATACATTCCACATCGCTTTATACCGACGCCAAACCGCAAAATCGATTACTTCAAAGTCAAAAAGTAATCAGCACTTAATTAGCTTTAAAACACATACAAGTGACCTTCGTCCTTTCAAAGGATCGCATTGCCTTTTACCTTTCGCAAAGTGGTTACGAGTTCAATTTAATTTAGCCATCTCTCCCCGAAAGCGTCGTCGTATAGATTTCAGGACCTACGTACGTACATTCTCAATAATTCAGCCTTAAGGACATGCAGAATCTCGCAGGATACTCGTTGTATCTGCATTTCCAATCATAAGTAATTTTCGCGAAAATAAATTACCCCATGCCAACAGTAATGAAAGCCACGAAGTAACATTGTAATCTGAGGGAGTCTGTACCAACCCAACCGTAAATTCGATTTCACCAACATGCTGGCGTGTATCGTGTGTCCTACAAGGGCATATGGGGACAGGGTGGATATCTGAATGACAATGGGATAAGGGAAAATCGTTGATGTAACTGTAATTATTTTACGCACTTGATTGAGTTTGTTGTTAATTAGCGAGAATTATTAATGTAGCATTATAAGAGTTGCTCTGATGAAAGGTGGCTGTAGGGAGGCACGGTATACGGTATCGTATATAATCAAGGCGAGACTTATTGGAATGAGGCTTTTAACAATTCAATTGTCGGTTGGAATTATGTAAGATAAGCATAATAACAATAACAGCCGGAGGCTCGTGAGGTTGTATTATTTCTTGTGTGTCATTGTTTTACAAATTGAAAGACGTGGGACGTGGGACGTGCAAAGTATGGGAAGGCAGCGTTAAGCTGCTTCGGATAGAATAGGGACGTGAAGGGTGAAGTTGAGGATATATGTTTTTTTTTTTCTACATTTCGAATGCATGGGGATGAATCGAGAAAATGGTTTCCTTACTAATTGCGATCTGAACCCGAACTGACAGTTGGAAGATACACGAGAAATTGTAGGAGACCCTTTTGTTTACCAGGCCAACACCTTGTTTTAAGCAGCTTAAATGCGCGATGAAATTGCATGGCAATAAGACAAAATTGGGAGGATTACTTTGGCTTACATGGGCTTATGTGGGCTTAAGCTGGGGGATGAAAGTCGCTCTCCTTAAATTTGCTCGAACTCTTGAAATGTTAGACTAAAAACATAAATTTCAATGCACAAAACAATGTACATTAAGGCTTAAGCTAGATTACGCCCATGCAATCGAATTATTGTTCTCGATTAAGGCAGGGTGACGACTTTTTATGCAACAAGCAAATATTGTAAGTACCTTTGCAAGTGAAATATGGCTAAAGCACTTGGAAGTCACATGGACATGGACTGGATTATGTCAGCTTAAGCTAGAGGCAACAAATTAACTTCAGGTTAAATCCTGGAGTAGAACTAGCCTACGCTGGACCAATCTCATTACGGCTGGGAATACTGCATATTGATTTTTGCAGAAGCTCTAGGGACGTTGAAGAAATAGAATCTGTTCGTCACATACTTCGCGAACGCCCAGCTCTTTAAAAACAGCAGACACAGGATTCTCAACAGTTACTTCTTCGATGACCTAGATGATTTGAAGAATGTTGATCTCAATGTACTCCTGAGATTCATACTCAAATCTGGGTGGTTCTAGTAAATAAATAGACTTCATATCATTAGCTACTCGTAGGACGAACTTTAGGATCATATTACAATGGAGCTTTAAGAACCCATGAGATTTATACCTATCTATGTGGCTCCAATATAAAAAGCGCTTCATTTTTCTCTTCCAATAGGTCACAGTGGATGGTTTCCGTAATTGGACACAATGGACCCAACTGATGGTCTAAGTGAAGCTGTGGCAAATTGCCGGAAGAGCATCCATCGATGATACTGACTACTAAGGCATTCTTGCTTACAAAAGTATAAACTTGAGTTTATTGGATTTCGTAATAACTCTAACAGAAAGTAGCCTTAAAAATGATTACACAAGTGTTTTTTCATTCACTTCTGGAGTCCCACAAGGAAGTCATTTGGGACCGCTACTTTTTGTATGTATTTTTTGAAATCCAAGAGATCAGTTCTTCAGTTAGTTAGTTTAGGTAGTTTTAAGACTTTTATTGAAATATATTAGACAAAACGTAGTACAATGTTTCTATGTAATTTAAAAAACAAAGTCGTATAGTTTGGCCTAAAGCCGTCTACTAGATTGACATGTTTTGTATTAATTAACATGGTTTTAAGAATTAAGATTACTTGATAAAGTTTGAATAAAATTTGAAAATCCTCTTCTCTGATTCGCTTTCTGTACTCAAGAGCGGTTTTAGTATACATATAAAGAATACTCCATCCACGTTCACCATTCAGAATACGCTTCAACTCATCTGCTCCAAGTGTCCCTACTCCAAAGTGCATTCTTCGAAATTCGCTGAGTATGGGACACACAGCAACAAGATGATATATGTCCTCCGTTTCATTTCAGCTCACAAATTATGGGAAGCTCAGGTATATGGGGAACGACGTTTAACTCCAACAATTCGCCTCTTATCATGAAGATGGTCCTTTTCATTTCTGGCTTCTTCCTATCTAGAAAGAATGTATTTTCCTATTTTATCGTGCTGTAGTACATCCTGTGCTGAGAAGATTGTGCTTCACTTACATAGTTATTGTATAGGTAAGGTGCTGCTTTTGCGATGATGTTCACGAATTTATTTTTCAGAGAAGCAGCTGCTTCACTAGAATAGAAACTGAATCAAATCCATAGCAGTTCTTCAGTAACAGATGTCATTTGTCATTGTCAGATGGTATCTGGAAACGAGTTTTCACGCCATTAGGAAATGGACACAAATCCCCCTGCCTACATTTTTAGATATTGACATTAATATTGAAAGCAAAACCAAATAAATCTTTCCAACAAGAATGGACATTCAACATCGGTGCTTTGGAAAGTCACTGCAAGCAGATACAATTTGTAGGTATCTAAGAACTTTGTCTACTTAGGCTTTGGGTGGGAACTCCAAGAATGACATCAACTCGGTGGTTAAACAAAGACACGCTGGACTTCTGAGCGCGTGGTCTCAGGTTTAGCTCCACAAAAAATACGGACTCTACCAAAAGGTGTATATTTTCGTTGCAACACCTTTTGGGAACGTCTGACAGACACACACAGGCGGATTTTCCAAAAAACATGGCCAAAACTATTTAAAAAAAAAGTCCATTGTTTTGTTTTTTTTTTCATGCCAAGTTGTTAACATATTACATGAGCATATAATATGATTAATATCGCTATTTTTGTTGCAACCGTTTCGTCAGTTGATGCTTCTAAATTGGAAGGTTTTGTGAAGCGTGTGCAATACCAAGTTTGGTGTTTGATAAGTGGTTTACATTCTTTGCTGTTTTTAAATATTTTGTGTAAACTAAATAAAATAAATTGTTATGTAATCTGTTGCTAGTAGTAAGTAGAATATTTAAAATGCAAAGTTATTATATAATTTTGAGTTTTACTTATATTTGGAAGGTGGTCAAATCAATACCTTTTGAGACAAAAAAAAAATTTTACTTTTTTGTTTCATAAAGAAAAAAGTTTTGTTGTCTGGTGTATTCCGGTTATGTAAAATAGCTTGAAATTTACCTTAATATATGCTTATTAAGGAATCACCTTAAGAAGTTGCGATATTTTGCGATCTTGCAAAATATCGTCAAGTAAAACTTCAAAAACGCTGAAAAAAAGAGTCTAAATCGAGGTTTGGGTTATCATCCTTACATGCGTGAATCCGCTTTTTTGGATGTATAATTCATCTGTTCTATAAATTAGTGATAGGACAATGCCAAGCACGTGGTGAAGAAAATAAAAAAAAAATTGAAAAATGTAAAAAAAGGATTCAGGAAGCATTCCGAACTCAAATGGCATTGGTCGCCGATTTTTTTATGACTCTGCCACTTCATCGCTTAGATCAAGACATTATAAATCGCTTTCGGATAGTGTTACTAACAATATCTAGTGGCTACCCGATAAAAATAAATTAATTTAAGGAGTACTGCATTGATACGGTAATGAAGTTTGTGCACTTGTATCCAAGGAACCTACAATATGTCAACAACAGTGCATAAACTTTTAATACATGGCCCTGAAATTGTGTCGGATGCTATTCTTCGAATTGGACAGCTTGAAGAGGAAGCCCAAGAAGACCAAAACAAAGATATCAAGCTTTTTGGAGAAAGTTTTTCAAGAAAATTTTCAAGGCAACAGAATTTGGATGATGTTTTCCATAATCTGTTGGTTTCTTCTGACCCATACATTACTAGTATAAGAAAACTTTATCCTAAAAATGTTAAAGCGTTTCCTTCTGAAGTTTTAATGTTCCAAAAAAAAATATTAAACTAAACCAGTAGTCGATGAAACTGAGTTCGTATCAGTTTCATAATAATATCCTTTGCATTGGTTAAAATATCTTACTATAGGTATTTATACATTATTAGCGATGAAATAATTTTGTTATTATTTATTATTTATTTAAATCAAATTCTACGTTTTTCTTAATATATTCTTACCTTTTTCCTACTTTTCATAGAATTTAAAATTTTTATTTTCTGTGATTTTTTGGTTTTTTTTCTTTTAATCATTAAATTTTAAAAAATTACATTCTGAAAAAACTTATTTTTCTTCTAAATGTGTTTTTCTGATGAATTCATGCAATAATTAGCTATAAAAAACAAAAAAATAATTTTGGCCACGTTTTTTGGAAAATCCGCCTGTGTGAGACATCCAAAAGACTTACAGTCCCGAGAAAGCTTAAGAACGAAGCCAATCGTAGTCGGGCTAAAAGTGATTATGATGATTTCTTCCATATCTCGCTTAAGTGAAGCCTATGGTCTTTTAAAAATGTAACAACATACAATTTTACACACTGGCTTAAGCTGGATTAATCTAATGGAAACGTACTAGCATTCTATAGAGGAGATCTCTTCCGTTTGTAGAATAAGTGAAGACCTCGGCACACGCTGGGCTGTGGGATGCTAGGAGCTTCCAAATATTTTACAACATAAAATTGTTCACACCTAGGCTTAAGCTGGATTACTCCAATGCAACCATACTATACGTTTCTATACTATTTATCATTGCTAGTCTATGTTTCGCCGGGATAAGACTGTGGTTGTATACATGGTTGAAATCAATAGCGAGCTATTTTGCAGGGAGGTTCTACTCATTAATTTAATTTAATTTGATAAGTTGGCGCAACAGGTCTGTAGGTACCCTGGGCCTAGATACTCACAAGCTTCTCGTTTTGTGTTAGTTTTTTTTTTTCATTTTTGGAACGAATGGAAAGGATCTACAGTTTTATGTCGATTCTAAACAGCCGATTGAGAAGCTCTTTCAAGACAGTTATACTCTCGTCTGTTTGTCAGATGTTCGCGAGAGGTGGCAGAGGTGGCAGAGGTGGCGCAGTGAAAAAACCCTGAGTTGGAATTTTGGGTTTTTGCGGGATTCGAACCTGGGACCCCGCGCTTAGTAGTCCAACACACTAACCACTAAGCCACGGTTCCAACCCAAGGAGCATTTAAATCGAAATACCCCTTTTTGATGCAAAATAAGTCGTTTCCCTCAATGGCCGCTGGCGGAGTATTGGTATTTCCCGCTCAGGTTGCAAGCAAATACTCGAACCAGCGGACCATGGCCACAACCTGGCACGTAACCTAAGTCTGAATGTGCGAATTCGTCGGAAATGTTTTCATGACCAAGTAGAGTGAATAAAAACCAATGCCCCGGCCCTGAGAGTCCTCTACTTTACTGCAGATGGAGCAAGAGCTAGATATGGTTGCTCGTCCAATTGAAACCTAACCTTCAGTGCTTTTGGTTTTCTCCGCAAATTGTCCACAAGTTGGGTTAATATTGAAATGCCTGTGGTAACAGCGGATCTCCATTAAGTTTTTCAATTCATGTCGGACGAGATTGCCAGCCGTTTGTACATCAGGTGAGAACTGTGGCACCTGTCGGTATGTTTGTGGATGTTATACGAGTTTGACAGCCAGTTATGTGGACAGTTCGTTGGAGCCTCCTTCTGTTCATTATGTCGGCTGATTTATCCAATTCGTTTAATATTTTTCACTGTTTTTATTTATATTCGCCTAGTTCCACGAACAACATGGGAATGGGACAGTTGGGTATACCACTGGCGTCACGACATTTTTTCTTTTTGATTTATCACATTTGGTAAAGTTTACCATTCTCTGCACAACAACAAAAAAAAGAATAAGAAACCACCGCCCATTCATCAAACTACATCCATCCATCTTCGACTGACGCCACTGTGTACACTCCTCTTCTCTCCTTCCACTATACCAGTCGACTTAAGACGCTGCGACACAATAATGTTCTGCAAAACACACAAAGAAGAAAAACGTGCTCAGCTACTTCAGTGTATAGATATATGGGTTCGCTGGCACGACCGACAGTTGTCTCCCCATCGACCAGCTACTTTGGCATGAATGGCGCACAGATCTACTGCCACTGTGAGGCTCTCCTCAATGAATTATGCATTAGGATTGTGTGCGCCTTGATTCAGCTTTCAAGGAGAAATCTTTTTGGCTTTGGAACTGAAAACCACACCGCATACCCGCACGCTATAGGCCTCCGCTGATGTTTTATGCACATCCAGTCCTTTAGCTAGTGCATCAAGCCTTTCTCGGGTTTGCTGCAGTTGGTACTATACCATCAATGAACGGATTCGCCCCGTACACACGGCAGGGCGAAGTACCGAAATGACATTTTGAATGTTTGCCAACGATAGGATATAAAGGCACACACAAACCATCAACCTCCCCATACACAACTATATACATTTAGCGAAGCACCCTCCAGAGAATTATGCCAAAATACTTGGCACAAGACTGTTGTCCTTTGTTGCGACGATAAAAGACGAAGGCATGACAGAATGAAAAAGAAAAAGAAACGGTCCAGGGTCCCGCAAAAAAGAAACCAACAGAATAACGAATTATGAACTTGGGAGGATTTATTGATTTTCCGATAGGGAACACCGAGAGAGATTATTTGCTCCGTTGTTTTTTTTTCAGAAGGACACACTCGGAGAGGGAAAAAACGGATGCGCCCCTAGTGTGCCATAATTTATCTTAATTGTTTACAATTGATGTTGCTCGTTCCGCCTACAACTCGACTTTGTAGGTCAGCGTGTAACCCTTTTCACATGGCCCCGCAGGGTGTTTGCGGCCGCCACACACAATATTCGATGGATAAAGTTACAATGACCGTCGGCAGGATATCTGAGATTTAGAAACGACCGCAGGGAGTTGTTAATTAAAAAAAAAAAAATATAGAAAATCCTGTATTTGAAATGCCTAACCATGCAGGAGTGTGTTTGGCCGCGAGTCAGATTACAATTAGAAAAGGACTTGTACGAGGGGGTAAAAACGGAATTAAATTAACGCGGCCTGTCCTTCTGCCAGTCGGAGTATACACCCAGGCTCACCGGAGGACAGTGCGTGATGTGAGAGATAAAAGCCGTGGAAATAGGACCGGGGTTGCCACTGGGTGGTGTGCTCGAGTTATGACGTTTTTCTTTGAAATTTATTTAAAAATGGCGATTAGCGGCCTTGGGTCGAGGCGGTTGTTGTGGGGAAGTCCTCATTTTAGGTGGAAAGGAAGCTGGGATACACTTTGCGATAAGCAGAGGGAAACCAGCATAATCAGCACTATCTGCAATCTGCGCTATCGGAATTAACGAAGTGGACCGAGAGCAACGATCAATTGGTTAATCCCAAGAAGACCCAATTGATCTTACTCGCCAGAAGGGAGCCAGCAAGGGATCCCAACAAGGAAGCCAGCAAAATTAAAAGGCATTCGGCTTGATCTCTCATAAGAAGTCAAATACCTAAAGTTGTCATACTCAACTCGAAATTAAATTGCGAATGGAGTACAGAGGAAATAGTGAAGAAAGTACCAAACGCCTTTCAAAAAAGCTTTCGATAAGAAGTGGGGACTACAAGCGAACATAGCCCGCTGGATGTACACCGCGATTTTGAGATTGTGTTATGAAAACTTCTTAAATGAATGAATATACCCATCTACTGCGCTGTATTAAGATTTTAATATAATAAAGATTTGGTTTTTAAGTTAAATTTCTTAATATTCAATTCAATTCAATTCAATTTCAATTTATTATTATTATTAAATAATATAAGTACAATAAGACTTGGTCTTTTATAGTACAAAGAGGGTTTAAGTAAGTTAACAATGTTCTTAAAACTACAGATTAAGATTAACAGTGGTTTTATACCTAAGTTTTAGAGAAAAGAGGAAAATTGCAGGAAAAGAAAAAGAATTATAAATAGGAGGAAGAGAAGAAAAGATAGAAAAGAAGAGTTTATTGCTGTGTTGAGAAGAAATTTATAACTTCGGATTTAAATTTAGAGGATCTATTTATACATTTAATATGCGAAGGCAAAGAATTCCATAACCTAATTGCGTGAATATAAAACAGTCTGGAAGAGTTAAGATATTTGTAGGAAGGAATGTTAATGTTCATGGTTCTATTAGATCGAGAAAATTCTAGTTTTTGATAAATGTAGGGAGGAGACTTGGAGGAGAGAACCCTATGCAAAAATATGCAGTTCCTAGCATTAATGTAGGATATGAGAGTACATCCAAGGAAGTTATTGGCGTAAGCAGATATTCTATCCCACCTACGAAGACCATGAATGTAGCGTATAGCATCATTGAAAGCTACTTGGAGTTTATGCATTGATAGCGAGTCAGGGTTAGGGTAAACAACTTCAGAGTATGTTATCAAAGGCAGAATGAGGGTGCGAACAAGTTTAGGATCCAGCTCCAACGCAATTATTTAACCCTAAAAGACCAATGTTCGTCGCATTCGTAATCGTAAGAGAGACATCTCTTCGACCCGGGGACATATAGTAACGTGTGTTCACTAACTGACTCTGGCACCGATGCAGTGATGCACTCTTGAGTATGACGGTCGTGTCCAGCAAGTAAAACAAGTAGGTTGTCCTTACTTTAAGGACTGTTTAATAATAAAAACTAAAGTATTTATTTAGTAAGTAGGCGCAGTGGCTTAGTGGTTATTGTGTTGGACTGCTAAGCGAGGGGTCCCAGGTTCGAATCCCGCAAAAACCCAAATTACAACTAAGTGGTTTTTTCACTGCGTCACCTCTCGCGAACATCTGACAAAATTCCGAGAGTATAACTGTCTTGAACGAGCTTCTCAATCGGCCGTTTGGAACCGGCATAAAATTGTAGATCCCTTCTATTCGTTCCAAAAATGAAAAACTCACACAAAACGAATGGTTGCGAGAAGCTAGGCCCAGGGTCCCTACAGACCTGTTGCGCCAACTATTATTATTATTATTATGGGAACAAAACTACTTGGTCCGAAATGGACGAATTCTTTCTGCTGGAGCTTTGGGAAGAAAAGTTTGAAGTTGACGTAAGTGTCACACCAAAACTCATAAAGTTCAGTGGAGACGCCTTTCGTTATCTAAATCACTTTGCCTAAATCACGTTGGTGGGAACTGGGAACATGGTATTAGCCTTCTAGGGTTAACATACATTATACAGGGTGGAATCCCATAAGTTGGTAGTTGATACTCGCTTCCGTGATAGTCAAATACGACAGTCACATCATTTTGCTTCTACATTTTGAAACAGAATTTTTGCTGTCAGTTATTTGAATGATAACTGGCAATTTCCTGGGAAAATAATTTTATTTTGAAAAAAAAAACCTACAACCATACAGTGTATGCTATGCTGCTCTTTCGGTTGAAAAAAAAACAGGAGATATGTACTTAAAACTGTTTTGGGAGTAAAAACAGCGAACAACAACATCGACAACAGCGCCATCTATCGGGTCCAAAACTATCCTATCTTTCTAGCTGCATCCAACCATGCTCACATACAAAGTTTCATTGAGATCGGTTGAGTTTCTCAGTCAAAAAGTCTACAACTACAATGGTATGTATGTAAAAGGTATGTAAAAAAAAAATAATTTAGTCCTACTGCACAATAATTGTATCTAAGCACATTATAATGTTCATAATACCTATTACCTCCAGGTATTTTGTCCTCTTGGAAGAAAAATTTGTTGGTTGATTCCAAAGGTACAAATTTTATCATAGGTAGGTGGGCCTAGTTTCAATTGCATTTTTGTTATGACTCGGGCTGTAATTTTAGCTAGAGTACAGCTGTACACATATAAGTACAGTGGCAGCCCAGTTAGCTGGCTACTTGCCTTTGGTAACTGCCGCCTCCGAGAAGGTTTAACATTGCAGCTAGTTGCAGAATTTGTGATAGGTATATGCGTTGGTCTTAACCCATCTGGCAAGTCAAGCAATCTCAAGACATTTTCCATATAAAAATCCCCAAGTTGTGTTCAACTTCGAGTGAATAAAATGGGCCTTAGAAAACCTTCTTTTGATAAACGAAAGTTTTGTAAGAAACTAAAAATATAAATAACTATGGATATACCGTAACGAAAATATGATGAAACTCACATTGCATTTGGGAGTTGAAATATATTTGATTTGGTCCGTAAGTTTATTCTTAGGAGGCGCACATTTGAATAAATCCTATCTTCTTCTTTATCTCTTGAATGAGTAAATAATTGTAGCGAAAAACACTTTTGTTGAAACCAAAACCAAAATCAAAACCAAATATGTGTAATTTATCTGCAAATGATACATAAATAGGTGTCACACGAAAACGATCGCAAAAAACGATAGTCACAGTGATAATCACCTTACGTAGAGCAAAAAATGTGATTGCGACTATCAGCTATCGCAAATCGCCTTACAGAATTCCACCCCAGGGTTCGGACTTTAAAAATCGTATTTCGAAGTAGAAAAAAAGAAAAAGCGAAGTAAATTAAATTTTTTTGAAGTACACTTTTCGATTTATTAAAAATAATGAACAAAGTTTAATTTTACGGAGAAAAATGTGTAAATAAATGTAGAAAACTTCGCCATTGTTTATTTTGACTGGCGGCCATTTTGTCAGCTGTCAAGTGATTTATTTGTAGTTTGGTTTGGCATTTCAACATGAATATACTGACGCCTGAAAAACGCTTTCAAATTGTGCAAATTTATTTTAAAAATCATGGTTCTGCTCGAATAATAATTGGTCCGTACATCTTTAAAAACGATGCTGGCCAGAACGTTACAGTCAATGGTGACCGATATAGAGCCATGATTACTGACATCAATAGAACAACCACGATGTACAGGAGCTGTGGTTCCAATAAGACGGCGCAACATGTCACTTTGAAGAAAACGTTTGGCAACCACATAGTTTCACGTTGCGGACCCGTGAATTGGTCTCCCAGATCATTCGATTCAACGCTGCTTGACTATTTTCTGTGGGGGGATATGTGAAGTCGCTAGTCTACGCCGATAAGCACGAAATAATTTACCACTTGGAGGACAACATTCGCCGCGTTATTGCCGACATACGGCCACAAGTGTTGGAGAAAGTCATCGAAAATTGGACCTCCAGAGTCCAGATTAGACTACATCCGAGCCAACCATGGCTGTCATATGCCAGAAATCATATTTAACCCTTCAATGCATACTGTAGCATATCTGCATCATACATTCAAAAAAGCTGTCATAAGAGAGTGGCAGCCGATATCTCTTCGATTTGTTTGGTTTTCCATTTCTAGTTAGTTCCGCGATGATACTTTATTTTCACAAATGTGTTGGCAAGTGTATGAACGCAATAAAATGGAGTTTGAAGTCACAAGACCATGTGCTCTCATAATCTATAGAAGGGGTGTGTTTAATTTAATGTAAATATAAATAATAAAGTGTTTTAATGCACGTAAGTATTTTTTTTATTGTTTTTTAAATGTTCGTCCTAATATATGTGCAAAAATAATTTTAAAATTTTGCAAGGAACAGATGTTTTTTTCATATTTTGCCTATGATGCATATCTGCAACACCATGCATTTAGGGTGTGTTTATTATGTCGTTGGGCATGAGAAGCAGTATCAATATTTAGGAGCTTTTGACCTTGATTTTTCGCATGCATACAAGCCTTATCTTGACCTTGAACAGTACCGATATCAAAATGTGTAGGTGGGAGGGGAGGGGAAGTTGTCTTCATGATTGAGATCTCATATGCATACATACACTCTACTGTTGACCTTGAACAGTATCGATATCAAAATGTGTAGGTGGGAGGGGAAGGGAAGTTGTATTTGACCTTGATTTCTCGCATGCATACAACCCTTATATTGACCTTGAAGAACGCATACATACACACAACACATATATATATATACACTATTTTAGCCTTGAAACCAAAACACACACACTATACATAACCTTGAATATTGACCTTGAACGATGAGTCATTTTCGTGGGCCAGGATCCCCATAGCCCTACTACTTACATTTTAATATTTATCCATTTTTTTAACGAATATAGGTAACAGTTGCGAACGTCTGACAAACATCCGAGAGTATAACTGTCATGAAAGAGCTTCTCAATTAGCCGTTTGGAATCGGCATAAAATTGTAGATCCCTTCCATTCGTTCCAAAAATGAAAACTCATACAAAAACGAATGGTTGCGAGAAGCTAGGCCTAGGGTCCCTACGGACCTGTTGCGCCAAAATTATTATTATTATTAAGTAACAGTTGCAAAAGAGCTCGAACTGAATTCTATACAATGAGCACGCAATTAAATTTATGTGATTTTTTATGTTCCTGTTAGTTTCATATAAAATGAATTATTATTTATTGTTTTGTTTACACAATTTGTTCAGTTCTTGTTTTTAAGCTAGCTATTTATTTGAAAAAATAAAAATAAGTTCACAGAAATTTTTTTTTGCGTCAACGTTTTCTTTTATGAATTACATACCGCTTATGCATGGCGTTGCAGATATGCATCATATAGAAAATCCGATTTTCCGGAAAATCGGTCAACCGGATTTTTTTTTTATATTTTTTTTTAGTTTAGATCGTTTATTTACATCAAATATATTTTTTTGGACCCAAAAAAAAAAACCATGCATTGAAGGGTTAAATAATAATCCCAGAAGATTGTCTTTCGAATAAAGTAAATGTCATGTACACAATGCAAGTGATCACCCCAAAAACCGCTACCTGCGTTCGCTACCGTTCAAGACAAATATACTATTCCTAATCCCACAGAACAGTTGCTTGAAAGCCCCACGAAAAAGAGTTCAAATGCGAGGAAATCCTTCTTAGGTAGGGGTTTCCTCGCCCCCCTCATCTAATACTGTTCGCAAAAGGATTCCACTTATCCACAAATTTAGACAGAAAATAAATAGAATTCACGGATCCATAAAATATTTTCGCTTAATTTTCCTTCGTTTTTCTAGTTCACAATACATAATCCCCGAGGTACGAATGTCAATCTCGTCTAAGTGGAACCTAGTCGTCGTTAAAAGTTGTTATAGTTGTACTCAAATTTTAATACCCTATACATGATTTATTTAGCAAAGCCCATTAATAACGTAACAAGTCGTTAAACGAAACGATTTAACGATGCAGTTCGTAATGGCTGTAGTACCAGCATCATTTGCAATTGTTATCCAAACCTTTCCAATTATGGGGCACGTTCAATTTGAGAATTGTTTTAGCGAATATTACTTTTACTGTCACGTGAATTGATAATGAGCTATGACGGGAATGCCAACAAATGTGACTGGTTCAATGGCAAAGCACGTTTTAACGATTTCGACACCATCATCGTGCTGAGTGCTGGCAGCTGGCAATGTTTGACATTAAAATAAGTTTGTTTGATTCGCCACCTGTCCCGATGAGATTCGAATTGTCATTGTGCATATTTGGGGAAGGAATTTTTTTTGACAGATGAGGCACGTACGTTTGAAACCCGTCTTCCAGCAAGAATTCTTTAAAATCATTCAACAGAAGTGGGCAAAAGAATGTTTGCCTAAAGTTACATGTTGTGCGATTAGTGTCAGTCCAAAGTGTGTTTATTTTAATGGGCAGTCGTTGTCAGTTAGGCGGGGGTTATGGTTCAGCTTATGACCACAAAGCGGCGATGGTTAAATCTCGTCATTTTCAAAGACCATTCTATTCAATGCAAGGTTGGTGGGTGGTATTTTTTGAGCCACAAAAAGGAGTTTTCAGCTTCGCATTACACCAGGAAATGGGTCAGAGTGAATATTGGATCTTCCCGAGTAGAATCAGATCAAAATTTGCTCGTTAACTCGACCCGTGTTACAGAACAAGATGTGGAAGATGTAAGTTGTTTTAATTTAATTCTCATCGGGCAAAGGAAGGATGAGAAACAGGGACATTTACTAGAAACAGCAGGAGCAGTGCAGGATATTGTAGATAACAGAGACGCGGTCGTAGACGAACTAGGTCTGGGTCGGGTACCTAGTTTTGACATATACGCATTTGAAGACTGGCATTGTAAAAGAAAGATATGTATTGTATTCGTACAAAACTTCGAGCTCGAGATGTTAATAAATTCTGACATAACGAAACGATGCCCCTATCATCGTGAATAACTCAAAAGGTGGGTCTCAAAATTCTGTCAATCTGTTCGTCTGTCTGTCTGCCTGTCTGCCTGTCTGTCCCGAGGCATACAGCATAAATGGTTGGCCGGATTTTTTTCGAACTTCGGATTTGGAGTGTGGGGGGTCAACAGTTCAAGGCCTTTTTTTTGCAAGGTAACCTCAATGTTCTTGGTACTTCCCATACACTATTTTCATATCAGTTTGATTTGTTCAAAAACGGCTCTAACGATTTCAACCAAAATTGATA
The DNA here is from genome assembly GCA_949126925.1 of Cheilosia vernalis. Taxonomy (NCBI): domain Eukaryota; kingdom Metazoa; phylum Arthropoda; class Insecta; order Diptera; family Syrphidae; genus Cheilosia; species Cheilosia vernalis. Next base: position 24,901,025 of record OX421358.1, read on the forward strand.
TTTGAGCTTAAGTGGTTGAGGTTACAATGAATGCATACCCAGTTTTTGGTTAAAAAATCGAATAACACTACTTTTGAAATTTTGACATATCTCGAAAACGGTCCATTCGCTTATAACAAAAACTCATTTCTTATGAAATACGGTCAATTCCAACTTAAAAGCGAACTAAGTTTTTCGCTATGTTATTATACAATGGATTTTTGTAGGACTTTTAAAGAAAGTATTTTTAAAAATGTCGTTTTCTTTAGTTTACCCGAAAGCAGTACCAATGATTTTGACCAAAATACAAGGGTAAATTAAAATGCAAGCGTTAAATTAATGTTTCCAAATTTATTGGGGTTTTTAATCTTTAATTCGAATCACGGAAAATAATTTTAAAAAAACTGGGGCAATACTCAGTATTATGTTCCGAAAGCCAATCCTATTCGAAAGTGATTTTCGTTCCGCTTTTGATTTTGTACTCTGTTAAACATTCGAAACGAAAGAAAATATAGACAAAAAAGCGGTCGTGGGGGCGCAAGGTGCCCCAACCGGTACTTGAGAGGTTAAAAAACTAAAAAATTACATTTTGAGATATTCGTCGTGAGTCACATTTGTTGTAGAAACAAATTTTCCGTTTTTCGAATGCTTTTGATATTCGGAAACGAGTTACCAGGAACGAAAATTCCACTTTCGAAACTGTCATTCCGAAAGTAGTACATTTCTTTCCACTTTAGAAATAGTGTTTTGACATATGCCAATAATAAAAACGCGATTGTTTCTAAAAACGTTATAAAATACCGAAAAATGCAACCAAGTTCTTTGAAAAGCAAAAACCGAAAAGCTCAATGAACCATAGGGTACGTGTACAAATATTCTATTAATTAATTTTTTGTTATGTAAATTAAGTAAGGTGAATAGTATGCACATTTATACACATAATACTCAGTTTTCAGCTAAATAATAAAGCAATAGTATTTTATAAACATCGCAATATATGGTAGGTACTGTATTGTCTGCGTGGCTTTTTAAAAACCACTCCAACGATTTTGATCAAATTACATACTAATATAAATATTCTCAATACTATTCTATTCTCAATAATATACCGTACTTAGTTTTTACTTTAAAAATTCGAACAAATCAGTTTTTTAATTACTTCTCGAAAATGGCTTCACAAATCCGGATCTGTATTCACCTACCTATGGTATTTTTTAATAATAATAATGTAATAACATCAATTGATGAACGAGAAAGTTTCGTTCGACCCAGTCGTGTACTTTATTCTTTTATTGCTTTTGTCTGTTCTGTACCCACGTGAAGCTTAAAGGAGAAGTCGTGCTGTCACCCCTGTCTAGATCATCGAGTTCATTGCTAGATAACACATTTATTTATTTATTTATTTTATTTAACTACTATACATAATGTCACAGTTAATCAATAATGAAACAGATTTAAAAAGCTTATTATTATTTTACATGTCTTTCAGTATTTTTTTTAAATACAATTTTGATTGATTGTACTTATTAAAATCCCTCGTCAGGTTATTGATGGGGCCATTACTCCCATAGTTACATCCATATGACCTTTGATATAAAAAAATTAGGGTTCCTTGTTGTCCTCGGTCTGGCATTGATGTTCATGGAATTGAGAACATTATGTAGAGATGACATTACCAGTCAGAACGCAAAACAGGAATATAACATTGGATGTCTCTCTTCGTTTTTCCAAAGTCTGAAGATCCAGCAACTTTAATCGGCTTATATAGGGTGGAAGACGACTTTCGGAGTTTCAAGGCAAATCACGTAAAGCGAAGAGAAGAAACTTCTTTTGAATACTTTCAATTCTTGAGATTCAAGATTCATAAGACGAACACCAAACTGTACTGTAGCAAAGAATTTTGGTTACATAGGGATCCTTAAATTCTTTTGAGAAACGTTTTATAAGTCCCAATCGGCTTCTTGCCTTGCTAACAATGGAATCCAAATGCAGATTGAAAGTGAGCTATCTGTTAAAAACCACACCATGGTCATTAAAGCAGATAACACGTAACATTGTGCCATGTATCCCATGGCTAGAGTAGACATCTCGGGATTTTGGATTTTATCGAGTTAGTCCCCTCTAGACCCGTCCTTTTCAGTCGAAACCAGTGGCACATCGTGCAACTTGTTGCTCTGCGAGTTATACACCGAGCGGCGGCAAAGTTGAAAAAACCTTAAGACGTTATTTGTATTTTTTTCTTGGGATCAAACCTGAGACCCCTCGCTCAGTAGACCACTGCCCTCATCACGAAAAACAATTCGCTCCAGTTTTTATGAATGAAGTTGCTATTCAAACCAATTTTCAGTGCCAAGCTACAAAAGTTTTAAATGTAAACAAACCTCAACCAAAAAAAAAACGCCTTTCCAAGTTTAAATTGATTTAAACCACCGAAAAAAAGAAAAATATGTTTCACCTGTCATTCGATGCATATTCCTTAAGTATTAGGCATACGATTTAATGCATCATAAACTCGTATCAATAAAATATGAATATATTTAATTAAGCAGCACACACAATTAAAAAATAATCGCCAGCCGCCATTACGCAGCTGATTTACCTCATAGAGCTCCGCTCGTAAAATGATTTTTTTTTTTATTTTAAATGTATTCACCCAAAGCGCCACAATCCATGGAAAACGTACCTGAAATGAAAATAAAAGAAATCAATTAGTTACATTTCACTATCGAAACTCACATAAACACATCGAGACAGACAAGTTACTGAGTCGCATCAAAGCGGTTTCTGTAAAGTATCACAAGCCATTATCATCTCTGGCCGAACTACTAACAAATTGTTTACAGTCGAAACAAATAAAAAATCCCTTTGATTGAGCTACATTAACAAAAAAAAAAAAAAAGAGAAAACCTCGGTTGATGGTCTGATTGCATTGGTACACCACAAACAGAAAAATAAACATTTTTTTATCGACCTCTGACTCACTTCAACTTTAATGACAATCTCCGAATAGGTGATGTAAAATCGCCTCTTCTGTGTTGGTTTTTTTTTTTAATTTGTTTGTTAAATTTAAATCACACAATCCGGTCATGTGGCCTCCCCCCATTTAGTCACAGTTCGCACAGATAAATGGGGAATCAAAACAACCACCTCGAGTGTAAGGAAGATTATCGACCATAAATACGTATCTGACATAACAGACCGACCACAGGCCACAGTGTGGAACGTAAGTAGTTTTGCTATTAATTGCTGTGCATTGATGAACGATTTGCGCTGTCAGTTCCGTGACAGCGTGCGGTAACCCTCGACGGTTGTATTAATTTGCCAGATGCCCCGATGAAAGGTCAAGCAATTGCGCAAGACCAACACCAGTGGGTAAACAAACACACATTCTGTCAAGTACATCATGATGATAAATCTTTAATTTAAATAGTAGGCAATTACGCTTCAAGTGTATTTAACACAAAATTAATCATTCATTAACATTTTCGGTTATTCCGAGCGAATTAACTAGAAAGACGCTTCGATGTGGAAATCACGACTGAGGAGGGCACACCGCTACTCCATCATTCCAGCGAGATGAACTTTCGAAAGGAATAAATATCACTGAAAAGAGATTGGTCCTTGACGTTTCTGTATATTTTTTTTCTCTCATTTTGCACTGCAATTTCTTTTTGTTTTAGCGATTTTTAATTATTGCGATTGTGACCCATCTGGGTGTACAGTCGGCAGCACTTCATTAAAATAATGAAGGAAACTACAGCCTAATGAGGGAGACAATGGACGGGACCGGGCGGTGTGTATATCTCCAGGTATTATTTATTTTTCATTTGAATATCCAAGTGGAAAGATTTGAATTTAAATTTAAATTTAAATTTGAATGTGAATTCCTTGTGGAAGGGGACTTGACTTCCTGTTCTAGAGTACCTGTTGGACCTTGGTGCACATTAATAGTGTGTTCATGGGTGAACAAACACAAGATACAAGTTCGTTAATTTGACGGCGCTGTTCGTATGCTTCTTTGGCGGACAGGCAATTAACTTACAAGCACCTAATGAAGCAGGTTCGAAATTTATAGCTGACATTGTAATTATTTGGAATTAACTACTCGAACCAGTTTCGGGAAGTTGTTGGTTCTATGATTTTTTTGTGATTTAATGATTGCGTTGAGTGGTGCGCAGACAGATTGACGTTATTACTCTTTAAGTGGCCCATATACCATGGGGATGGGGGTTATTTTTGTGATGGACCAACAATTTGATAAAGGCGATGATCAGGTGTGGTAGCCTGCAGAAGGAAGATCTTTATGGACCTCTTATAAAATATACGCCAAATTTATTCAGGTAGGAATATTTACAATTTTATGTGGAAAAAGTTACAATTCAGTTTTTCAGGGACGGTTTTTGTAATATTTAAGGGGCCATATATCTAAGAGCGGGTTGGAAAATGGTAGAAAAGGCCATGCAAAAATTGTGTCAAATGAGGGAGAATTTTCGCAGCAGTTGGAGTAGGTAATCGCGATTTTATCGTGTATGGGTCGCTTTAATTTCTGTGTCAACTAGGAAAACCAGCGTAAGTCGACTTATGCCAAAATTGAGTTAATGTAAGGTACTATCGGATGCACCGTACCCTGCTCTATATGTAAAATGTTTTTCATTCAAATATCTCCTACGGTTGCTGCGTTATGGATCAGGAAAAAAACGCATGAGTCGTCTTCCCCCATATGCAGGCAAAAATTCATCCTGCGCTCCTGAAAAGTGGCTAAAAATGACTTATGCTGTTTTCCTTGTTGATACAATTTATTATTTCTATTTTGTGTTTTAATGAACATTTTTATTCAGCGTGGAATTCTACCGACAATCGCTGAGTAGCTTAAGTTTTCCACTAAAGGGTACTTTCAGCCTTACTCTGTTTGGGACTCCAAGACTCACCTAGGTCTGACGATCATATGATCAACCCTTATGAGCTCTTCGTAAAGATGGTCAGGATCCGCGTCGAGAAAAGACATTTTCAGTATCCATACAAAATTAATAAATAGTCAGTTCAACAGGCCTTTTATTAGCAAGATCTAAATTGGTCAAGGACTGTAGAAAGTATTTAAATAAAATATGGAAATGTGCATACGCTGAGATGGCTTCAAAGCCGTAGAACAAGGGTGGAGCTCTAGACCGTAGAAGGCGAACCCAATAAAGCAACAGAAGGGGCAAGATGAGAATCCACTCATTTGCTTCTGCAATAAGGTAGCAGATGGTATAAACTGCGTCGCCACTAAACTGAGAACCTGCAAGATGTCAGAGGGCAAATTTTGGAACTGCAATCTTTGGTATTGGAAAGTGCGTGACACAAACTTATCTGCAACCACCTCCTGCAAGCAAAAGTTCGTCTTTTTGGAGTTATTTAAACAAAAACATGATGCAGCGAGGATAGGAATGATAGAAAATTCTTTCTATCGCAGTTGCTTTGACGAGGAGCAGGAGGACGAGTCTTTCAACAGGCCTACGTGAATTCTTCCAAAATTGAAAATAGAATCAGATTAAGCGGATAAACCTGAACCTAGTACTCCGAACGACCTTTCGCCACATAACCGAATCTTAAGTAGATAGTACAATAGGACTGTTATTGGTGTCAGCACTGGACACTGTTCCAAGGCTCAACAAACGCAAAGGGATTACCTGGCTTTTAACAACTTTGTGTGAGCTACATAAATAAAAAGAAGAATTAGGCTTTTCTCCAATAACACTGTAACTGTCCTGCCGTAGCCAAAAGACGAACGCCCCACATTGGATCTTTTTCCTCGACGATCTTGCCAAATTACCAATCACAGTCAGAAACTGCAAATGAACCTTTGAGGCTTTTACTACCTTTATGAGTATTTTACATGGTTATTGGTTATAAAGAAAATAATTGGAGACGTGTTTCACAGATTGTGGTACTTCCCCTTTAAGGGGGCAAGCCCTTGGGGGCTATGCTCATTGCTCACTGGGAATAATTGTCTTTCTTTTGGATTTACTTGTGTTGAAGCCGAGACAAGCTATTAACCATAAGAAATACAGGAGGGTGCATGACGCGAGAGCAGAATAAGAAAGCTGGTTACTTAAAATTTTTTACTCGTTTTCATTTTATTTTATTTTATTAAATTTGTTTCTTAAAACATTAGAAAAAAAGGGAGATTTTAGCCAAATTAGATATATAACATAGAAAAGGATAGTTTTGCGGGTAATATACAGTCCACACTTGCCGAGAGATCTGAGACGTTGAAAACCACTTGGAATTAAAAAAATTAAACACGTATCCTAGCATCTTCCAAAGTTTGACTCCAAGGGGTTTCAAGATCATCTTAACCCTTTACAGGTAGGTTTTTCTTAGTTTTTTTTTTTTTGCATTTTAAAAAAATGGCCCCCAACTCCTTGTAAAGGCAGTCTTTTCCTAATTTGTTGGCCTTTTTTTTAAAACAAAACAAAATAAAACCCCCCTACAACTTTTGTTGATAGTATTTTTTTTTAAAGTTTAATTTAAAACTTGGGATTTGTTTTATATTTTAAACTTAGGGTAAGTTCGGGCATTATGGCGCACCTCGCAAATATCATACTTCCCAAACTCTAATTAAAATTAAAATAATACAGAAACTTCAATCTTTGCCGAACACGTGCGCAGTAAACATAGACAGTCGGTACGACGAGTTTCGCTGAAGAAAAAAATAAAAACAAAAAAAAAATTTGTTTGATTTTGCTTTTTTATAATTTCGCTTTGTGTTTGGATTCGTTTTTCTCGGTAAGTATACAACGCTGGTTTTCGGTGTGAAGAGTGGAATGCAGAATACAGTTTCAGTTCTGTTGTGTAACGACAAAAATTTGAAATGAAAAGAGAACTACGTTTTTTTTAATGTCTTGTGAATAAGTGATTTTTGTGTAATATGGCGCAGGTGCTGTAAGGGCATTATGGCGCACCCGCGCCTTATGAAGTTTTCATGTAAATTATAGTTTCATACCGATGTCCTTCGTCTCTTCCTCTTTTTTTTTGTGTTCTGTTTTGTAAAGTTATATCTTGTTATGCATACTATATAATTCTCTAGAAAATCTTGAGATCCAGCTAGCCAACGAGTCGGGTGTGGTCGAAGATTTTAGGGAGAACATTTGCGCTATATGTGATGAAGATTACACCACTACAACCAAAAGGGACGAGTGGATGCAGCGTGTCCTTTGTGGACAGTGGTCCCACGACTCCTGCGCTGTTTTCAGAAACACCTGCGATGGATGTGGACGTTTGAATAAAATAATTAAAGATACTCGCCATATTGCCCGCATGTAGGGCAATATCGTTTTTTTGTAAACTATTTTTAAATTAATTTATTTTTGGTTAATGAATAAGATTTATTATTTTTATTTAATTTATTTATGTTACTGTTTTGTCTAGTTTATTTAAAAAAAATATATATAATTAAAAAATGTTGTTCGTAGAAAAGTTATTTCAGATTGAAATTTTGTGCGCCATAATGCCCGAAGTTACCCTATCTCTCTTTTTCTAATCTGATTTACAAGATTATTGCTCATCCAAGGTGTTAAACGTTTCTTGGTATTCGATTTTTATTCCAAAAAGAAAGTACCAGACTTAATGTGACTTCGTAAAACGTTAACATAAAAATAAGGATAACACTCAGGGAAAAAATGTAAATTAAAATGTAATATGATCTATTTGATTTTACGTTGAATAAACTTTGAAAAATACTATTTATTGAATTCGCAATGTAATTTTAAATAAAGTCACCCTAAATTCAAAGTGAAACGTATTCATGAATATTTTCTAAAATATTTAAATTACTCTAAACGTAGTCTCAAAGGTGCAACATTGTTGTCCAATATTAAGTTTTGAAATGACACCTACGTACATTCAAAGTGTTGCATAGTCAATTAGAAGTTGTTTTAAAACGCCATCCACTTCTAAACGTTGCGTGTTTATTTTTATGTAAAAATTTAACGGTGCAAATAATGCTAACATAAATTTCCTTCACACAATGTAGCTTCAAACTTGGATCAACATTAATTTAAAGTGTTGCATATTGATTTTTAATTGAAAATATCTTAGAATCAAAATTGAATATATTCATTCTTACATTGATGTTGTTCTTTTAAATAATGATCAACGTAGATTCAAAGAGAGACATGTTTATCCTTAAGTTCCGCCTACGCGACGCGAAAGTTAGCTCATTGTCTTTGTTATTCTTGTTTCTCGTTTAATGGTACAAAGATAGAAAAAATCACTCTCGTCAACGCCAAAAACAAATTTTAAAATTATATCCTATCTCCAGTGTTAAAATAAAAACGGTGTGAAAAATGTATAGTAATTCATCAATTGAGAACGGCTGGACTGATTTGGCTCAAATATTTTGCCAGTTGTTCGTAATTGTCAGGAGAAAGTTCTTACGAAAGAAAATTTTCGGAAAACCATCCGGAAAAGTCGGGAAATCGAAAAATCTAATATTTTGTTTTGTATTGAATTTTGTGTGCAATTTTTCCGGAATGACTTTTCGAATGGAAACATAGAAATAGAAACTTCGTAGTGGAAAACTCAGGAAATCCCGGAAAACGCGAAAAATTTAAATTCTTTTTTTTTTTCGACGAAATTTTGCATTTTATGGCATGATTTGATGATTTTGGACGAAAAGTGGAAAATTCGTTGTGAAGCTTGGAAATATTCGGATAATTGTGAAATTCATTGTGATAAAAGACGTTTTGGATGCATTTTTGGTGTAGCGAGATAAATTATGCTGCCGTTGAATGCCGAGCAGAAGAACGTGTACGGTTCCTTGATTAAGGTTGTTGACGATGGAACGGGAGGCATTTAGGCCCATTTTATTCACTCGAAGTTGAACACAACTTGGGGATTTTTATATGGGAAACTTCCCAAGTTGTGTTCAACTTCGAGTGAATAAAACGGGCCTTACTTTCTCGATGGTCTCTTTCGGATCATCATTTGGGATGAATGCACGACGGCGCATAAACAAGCTTTGGAAGATCTACGAGTTAGTTAGAGCCAATTTGGTGGGTCTATGATGATATCGACAACATCATCGAAGGAGGAACTCATCACCAAAGTGTTAACGTGGCCGGCACAAAATTATAGAAACCTCTATTGGATTATTGAACGTGCAATACTATCAGCGAAGTATAAGGACGTCGATTGCTTGAATTTCATTATTCAAAGTCAAATCGCTGGAGAACTGCTTTCGTAAAAATCCGTTGACAGCGTGACCGACGAGGATGAAGCGACCAACTATCCGACGTAATTTTTGAACTCACTCGATGTACCAGGAACTCCGCCGCATAATTTACAGTTGAAGATGGGCTCGATCATAATCATGTTGCGGCATCCGAATCATCCGAAATTATGCAACCATACGCGGTTTGCCGTCGAGAAACTGATGAACAATGTGATTCAAGTGACGATCATCAAGGGCAAATTGAAAGGAGAGGAAGTCCTTAGTTTTATACTGGAGTTTATCAGAAGGGGTTAAATTGGGGCGAGTCGAAGTTCGCCGGGTCCGCAATTGTAAACGCGTATTAAATTCTCTCCTATTACGAAATTTAATACCGTGATGTTGGGCGGTTGGGCAACACCTGTCTTCAAAATGACATTAAGGGAGGATTTATTTAGCTAATGCCCGAGATGGCTCTCTCAACACACAGGTAGCGATAGTCTGGCAACTACATATGTTTGTTTATTCGTAAAGGGATTTTGGAAAGTGTTGAGTCTTTTCGTAGAATGCCAGGATTTGTTTGAATATCTGTTTGAATCAATATGTATTTGTAGTGTTTTTATAGTCAAATACATTTTTGATTTTGATTGTACCACGAGTCATTGTCAAATTAAAGTTAAAGCATAGTACTTTATGGTTTGAAATTTATAAACATTCCGCGGTACTAATAATCATTTTTAGTGTCCAGGCTAGATTTTTCCAACTCACAATGGCGAAATTTTCCATACAAAATTGCATATTGTGACCTAGGAAATATTTAGTGTGAAGGTTAAAAATGATTATTGGCAAGGCACATTGTTTAAGATATGGGTGACTTTAATTTAAGAATGATTCGACGTCAAACCAAGGTGAATACGTGGTTAGATCAAACTAAAAATATATTCTTTTCAAGTTACTGAAACAATTTAAATTATTGTCTTTGATTTCAAAATGTTCGTAGTCGAAGTTAAATGATTTCGAAAAATATTTAAATCGAACTGGTTTTGTATGTACTTTCAGAATAAGTTGACTCCCAGAATTCATCTTTCAATAAGTTGAATTGCACGCATTTTTTGAACGGTGTGGATAGGGCTGTAAGGATTTCAGTGTAATTGCAATCAATGAAGTAATTGATCATAGTCATACTACATATGGTCAGTAAGCTTCATATCATGGACTTTTCCACTAAAAAGGTTGTTTTCACAAGATCTAAGACAACTGTGACCAATTCAACTCTTGGTAGAATCGGTCACGCGGGTTGGTTCGTTAATTAGACTCTTAAGACCATTAGAAGCCCTGGTAATTAAGTACTTTTCCCTATCTCTATCTATGTAAAAGTAGAAACTAATATTCATAAATTTAAACAAGCTGTAATATTATTTGCAAATAAAAAAAACAATTATTAAACACTAAATGCAACACGTAAATCATAATTATAAATGATGAAATGTAAAATTGTAAAATTGTAAAATTGAAAAAAGTGGAATTATTGCTAAATAAAATAAAATAATAATAATAACACTAATATCTCCCAAAATTATTAAATTTTTTGCCGTAACTGCATTTGGAATGTTGCTGCTGTAATGTTAATTCGTCAAAGAAAAGACTTTTACTGAATTCGTCTATGCATATGCACAGAACTGTGTAGAGTGTGACCTACCTTCAAGGCAACAAAAAATTGCTTCGTTATAAAGAAGTTTTATTCGAAATTCGTTATATAGAAAGTTATATATTTTTTTTAACACTGTAGGTGTTTCTTTATTTTTTCAAAGAAAAGTGGTACCAAAAAGAGCCAAATGTAATGAAATTTCTATCTTTCTTATTTTTTCGTTAAAAACATATTAAATTTAGTTTCAGTTAAAATTTGGACATCACATTTACATTTTTTGTTTAGGTAAATACATCCATTCCATACGTACAAACAATCACTTTAATAGAATTCTTGCCAAAACGAGGAGTTCCCTTTTAAAATTGGGAAGGAAAAATCATAGTAAGCTTTTTTACAAATTTGGCATTTTGTTATAAGAAACATTTTTGCTTTTGGGTCAAAAACTACTTCCTTATAAAGAGAATTCTGCTATAGAAAATGTCGTTTTAAAGAACCTAGTTCATATGGGATATTTTTGAAGGGGAAGGGTAACAAAATGAAATTTAGGAAGTTCTTTATAAAGAAGCTTCACCGTAATTACATCTGGCTACTTTCCACTTGCAATCGAAACAAAAATGCTGTCCCCCGCATATATGAATTGCCTCGAAAAATCACAGTAATATACAACCCAACGGCGCATTAACTCATTCGTACGTTCGTATATTCCTGGGGTACCCCCGTGACACCAATTTGTAGCACCGATATCCTACAATTTTCATAAATTACTCTACAGTAGTAAATTACTTCCATTTCCGGTCCGTTAATAGGTATGCACAGTGCACAGTGCACAAAGTGCATGTAGGTACAAAGTATACCTACGCCACACCTCCCCAATTACAGTGGAGCTTCTGTCAACAACGACAGAAACAAAAAAAAAAAAGCGGGACACCAAAGCTCAACCGACCTTTCCCTGGCCTATTTTCGTTTTTATTTCCCACACAAAAGTGGAAAACAAAATATTTTCCATTTTCAATGAGTTGACTTCCTTCACACGCGGCTATGAGCACGCAACAATTCGGAACAAATGAAAACGTTGGCACTCTGAATGGCTTGAATGCCGTCGTCAGTATGTTTTGTTTTTTTTTTCGCCTCACACACTCACACGCCGCCGCCCTCCGGATGAAGTCAATTGCAGTCAAGAGGGGGGTGGGCTCATAACTCACGTCCTACATGGGAATGCACTTGCGACTCACCGCTCTCACAGTATAGCTGAGGTGAGGTGAGAGCGCGTTTCAGGGTTTGTCGTCCTTAATTAAGCTACAGAAATATTCTTCTTTGAAACTGGTGAATGCGAACGAGTGTCAAGTGGAGCCCATTGCCGGTTGGCCGTAAGCGGAGTTTTTTTTTTTTTTTTGTAAGCGGGCTTATGCACCGCGGAAGGTCAAAGCGAAACTGCCATCAATTGCTTGGCACTAGCATACCAACGGATAATTGCATAGAACGCACTCGTAGTGTCATGCTCACGAGCGGTGGTGTCTGACGTTTGCCGCATTCAGCGGTTTCTAATTATTTAAGGTATTTATTCGCCTGCATTGTTGTGGCTGTTCCAATTGACTGATTAAGTAACTTACCACGGCCGATACACATGTTTGGTCGACAGAAATTGTTGCTGGGCTTAGGAGGTGATTTGGTTTGGTTTATTTGTTTGTTCGCTGGCTTTGTTTTTGTTGAGGTTGGGTCGACCTATTTGTGGGAATGATTTGCTGAATGGAATTTCAATGAATTGCAGTCGATGTTGTTTCCAATAAATTGTGTCGTATGACGTATGAGACCGTGGACATATAGAGCAGCTGAGAGGCGAGAAGATATACCAAATGAGCGGCAATAGGAGAGTGTATGTTCTAAAAATTTATGGCTTGGGTTGAGCTTTATTGTTGTAGGTAAGATGCGTCCTTCAGGGCAAGCTCGATATTCTTACCAATGACTTGGTTGGTTCACAGTTCATCCGTCAGTTCTACGAACTCTTCAGCTCAATAGTCCTCAGTTCCAGTAGAACGCTGGTCAGACTGGTTTTCTTTGTTCCATGTGTCCTTGACAAGATCATCTCGCCAAGTGTATGATTTTCGCCTGGCCGGTCTGAACTATTCTCATAAAGGGTGGGAAATGAAGAGTTACTTACTGGACAGATACCGCCTTTTTCTCTTTTGAATTTCCCCGTGTGCTCCGTTTTGGTGGCTAACAAGTTTCCTTGCGTACACTTTCTTCATTTCGTCGTGTCGTTCCCTGACTTTGCCTGACTTTCCAGTCTAGTGGCAACCATGAAGTGGCTCAAAGTAGCTCGAAGTCTATCCACGTACTTTTGAATATATTTCGAGCTCTCCGAGACAGTTAAATTATTCGAGTTTGACAGATTTTTAGTCTTTGGTTCGGGAGAGTCCGCGAACAGAGCTAACATTTAAAGCGTGGTTTATTGCTGAAAGCTTGAATAGTACAGACAATTTTTTTTTTTTTTCATTTAAGCGGAAGAGAATACAGTCGAATTCGAGTTAGAGGGAGTTTTTTAAGCGAATTTATTTAAATTAAAAAATAGGAAAGCTGGTAGGTATATTTTGAACAAAATTAGTTAAACAAATTTGTCATTTTTGTTCGTTTAATAAATGATTCTATTTTAAATAGGCAGTTGCGAATCTCCTCTGAGACATCTTCGGTCATTTCAATTGTTGCAATATATTCTTTTCCGGCATATGGCTAGTAATGGTTTCGCCAAACTCTTCTTCAGCTCCGAGTTTTTTTTTATTTTTATTTTGTTTTCTTCGGACAAAAAATTCGACTTAGATGGATTTGTCGTTGGTCAAGAATCAAAAAATATGTTCGAGTTAGAGGGATTTTCGACTTAGAGGGATTTCGACTTAGAGGATGACTTTTCTATGCAAAATTGAATAGGGAAATTCGAGTTAAAGGAGGTGCGACTTAGAGGGATTTGACTGTAATTATAGACGTCAAAAGAAAAAATATGTAAACAAAAAAAGTGATGTAGAATATCGTTTGGGCAGTAGTAGTAGTAAAATGTTTTTTATTTCAACATAATAACAAAAAGTTTAAAAAATGTTTAAATCTAATTTTGAATTCAATTATGTTCAAAATACAAAAATTACGACAATGACAAAAGTGGTCTGTCGAGTAGTTAAATTTCGAATTAATTGTAACAATTTAATAGAGTTCTATGCTGAATGTTTAAAAAAACTTTTATTGGTTGAATTTCTCACTAGTTCATTTCTGTATGGTAAGGTTACAATGATGTAGTTGTTCAGGTAATCGAAATCGTGACAGTTCTCTCCATTTAGTAGATATACGGATAACTTCATCGGATGCTAAGCTGGTTCTCCCAACGACATGATGGACGTTCTCTTCTTCCCTCAAGTAGAACACAGTACAGTACATTGGGTCGTTCTTCAAAATGTTGCAATAATGTAATTTTTTATGAATCTCAATGTAGCAATAAAACAATTTTTTTTTATCAAAGAACTAACAAGTAAATTTCGTGACCGGCAGAGTAGTTTTCCTAATATTTTGGATGATATAACTTGAAATGTCGCCCAAACTCTGAAATCCTGTCATTTTCGTAACGGACTTATTAATTGAAAAAACATCTTTTTTTATTGTGATTTGTTATATACTCTCTTTATCAGATAAAATGCAACTTGAGAATATTTAAGTTTGGAAATAGTTTAAATATTTTTTAAATTTTTTCCTGATTTGAATGACATTTGCGTCACGAAAACCAATTTAGAACATTACAATTATTGGAAAATTGCTAGTTAAAGAATGTGTGGGGCCTTACCGTTAGTTCCACATAAACGAATTTCATTATTAAGTCGATTCCTAATTTCAAGAAAAATAAATATACTTTTGTAGTTAAAAGCAAAATCAAGTACCTACTTTGTTTTTTTTTTGGGACAAAGTGTGACGAAAGGAAAGGAAGACGTATTTTCTATGTTTTTTTTTCAGAAGCTATAAATATCTGTGAAAAAATTAAGGTTTTACATACCTAAAACGTTACTTTTTGAATGATTTTCGTTGTTTTTAATTTTTTTTAAATGAATTCGTATGTTTTAATGAATCTCGTTAACGTTTTTATTGCGAAATAAATTAATTTCGGCAAATATTGTTCACTGCGTAACTTTATTTAAAAAAAATTAAAAACAACGAAAATCATTCAAAAAGTAACGTTTTAGGTATGTAAAACCTTAATTTTTTCACAGATTTTTATAGCTTCTGAAAAAAAAACATAGAAAATACGTCTTCCTTTCATATTGAAATCGGGATTTGGAAGATTTTTAGCCTTTAAAACCAACCCATAACTGAAGAAACACTATTACTACCTGGGGTCCAGAAAACCCGAATATAGTTTTATTATTTCAAAAACAAAAATACGTTTTAATACAAACTATTTTTTAATAAGACCACACAAGTAGTTTAATATTAAAAATATCCTAAAGTTTAGAATCAAGGCATTCTTGGCAGACAATGTTCGCCGAAAAGGGGGTTTCGGCACCTGTCGCATCTAATTTTCGTCCTCCGGTCCTTATCCCTTGGACAGATTGCATATCTTTTTTTTCCATTCATATTGGGCACTTTTTCTTTTTTTAAATATCTCCGAGGAGAAATTGGAGATTTACAGGTAAAGTTGGCCATGGAAATCTTTCTTCCATTTGGGGCGTGATTAGGTCAAGTGCAAGTTTTTTGGGGAAATGGTTATTTTTTCGGCGCTGATTTGATGGCATTTTCAGAAGAACATATGAGTTATATATATATATATATTTTTAGAGATATTCGAATCAGACCACTATTAACGGGTCTCTTTTCGTCTCTCTACCACTATTAATCTAACCCAGACAGACTCTCTGGATTTCTCCAGAGTTCTTCCCTGGGTTCGATTCCTAGTGTTAACGCTAGCATCTGTTTATGTGAGATCCGTTTCATCGACTGGGTCTCCACCCAACGATGTCCCAAGATCTTCATTCTTCTGCCAGCCAAAGCTGGACATTGACACAGTACATGTGCCGCTGTCTCAGATTCCTCCAGGCATAGTTAGTATCATCCTCTCTAAGGCCCATCGATATATGCAGGAGGTGCGGCGACGATGAGGACACACCTCTTTTCCTCTGTCAATGCCCAAGTCTCTGTCACTTGACGAATAGAACACTTGAAAGATACTACTTCCATGACATACATGAACTTTCAGATATATCTTTATCTAATCTTTACAGGTTCATAAATGCATCAGGGTGGCTGGACAAGGTCGAGTGACCAAGAGGGAATGACACTTTCGCCAACAACATTGGCTAACCCCCAATAAGGGCATCACAATGGGCCCACATGGACCTAAGTGGGGTGCGGCAGGACTCGTTCTGACGCACCCACCCATAAACCTTACCTTACCTAAGGCCCATCTTCCGTGATACCCGAAATGTCCTGTAGACTAAGCCACCACCCATTTCAATGTTCCTCGACTCATGCTTAGAACCCTTCTTTGAGAGGAGCAGGTCGGCCACTTAATTGAAATTTTAGCCTGTCTACATTGTTCTAAAGTTGACCACCTACTCAGGTGTTCAGCCGTGATCCATTTCTGAATCAGCTGTTCCACCATTCCTCTGCCAATTGAAGCAAATGGTTCTCGTCCCAGTAACTTTTCTGTTGACCACTGTTTTGCAAAGGAGTCCGCCTTTTCGTTGCCTTCGATTCCTATGTTTCGTCGTACCAATGTCATTTTCGTCACCATCACTTCACTTTTAAAACGTGACGCTCATGACTTGTGACGATAATGACAATTCACACTGATCACAGTAATAACTTATTGGTAATACAATATATACACTAAATTGTTTATTAATTAGCTTAAGGTTCACCTTTTTCTTCTTTCTGAAATACTTGTAAATATTTTTTAATGATTTAGTTTAAAAAACGTCGTGACGCTAATGAGCTCCAATAAGCATACAGACCATACTCATGCAAAAGCTTTGATGTAACTGACGTTTTTTCCCCGTTTTAGTTTTTTCGCTACGCTTACTGCGTGAAAAATTCTCTGATTTACTTACATAGACAAGTTACCATTTGAAAAATAATCGGAACTTCATATTCAAATTTTAACGGAAAGCAGTTGCGTGATGCGAATGACGAAATATGGGGACACGTTTTTCGTGAATGAAAAAAAATACAAGAAAATATTATTCTTAAATATTGATTAGTATTACTATTAAAGAACATATAAATCTTGTTTTTAAGCTGTGCAAATGTTTTTAAGCTCATCCATGAGCTATATTTAATCGGGAGATTCAAGTTACTGCGTTCGGGACAAACGCCATTTAGTACAAAACTATTTGTAGTGCTGAACGATATTTCAAAATTTTTAAAATTGAAGTAAAATAAATATATTCAAACTTTGCTAATTTATTGCCATTAAATACAGGTTCTGAATAGTATTTCAGACAAAATGATAAGTAAATTTGGTTTTATAAAGCAAATAAACTCAGGGGACATCTTATTGCAACATTTTAAAAAAACCATCCAGTGAAGTTTCGTTCTGTCCAAACCTAGTCCCGTTTAGATTAATTAGGTCACATCTTGCCCTAAAAATCCAAGTAATTTTACCAAGTTCGAACCCGTCGGTGATGAAGATTGGTCCTCTTGAATGATCTAGTTGTTTATATACTCGTGTACTGCTTTCCGATGACCATCTTATATTTTGTTGATTATTTTCTAATTTCAGCATCCACATTAGGTCAAAGGTTTTTTTTTGGATCCATTCAAGTTTCGCTCTCATGCCAATGCAGTCCGATCCTATGTCCAAGATGGTTTACCTCTCTTACCCAGAACAGTTTCTTCCTCAAGAGCACTTTTGTAGGTTGATTTGGTAGTCTTCTTTCACTGTACTCGAACATTGCCTTTGTTATATATCGGAGGTGTAGATCAAGGGTAGAATAGTGTCCGTCTTCTGCTTCCGTCTCTAATGACAATGCGTAGTTTGGAGTAAAGGCGGGTAGTTATAAAATTTATTTCAAAAAATAACATTGAAGATTACCTATCTTCTTGGAACATACCGAAACCCCAGACCTGTGCACCATAAGTTTGGATTGCTCTACAAACCTCCTGAAACAATTTCCACTTTGCTCGTAGACTGATGTCTCTTTTTGATATGAAGCACTGTCATGTCGACTTAGGTCCATTTTATTTACTCGAAGTTGAACACAACTTGGGAAGTTTCCTATATAAAAATCCCCAAGTTGTGTTCAACTTCAAGTGAATAAAATGGGCCTTAATGCTCTTCTTGGCCGCACTGTTCTATACATGCTTTGAAAACGACATCTTCGGTGTTAGCACACCTCCTAAGTATGTATTGGTAGAAACTATTCGCATTTGCTCTCCGTTAAGTTTCCAATTTTCTTGACAAGATAGCCTTCCTCCATTTTCTACAATATTCCCTGATTTAGATAGGTTAACTTCCAACCCCTATAGTTCGCAGTAAGTTTCCAGACGCGTTATCATCTGCTGTAAAACATTGACATTATCCGTCAGACCATATCATCTGCATACAGAAGCAACCTTATGTTAAGCGAGTCGATATAGAGCCCTCCTTCTAAAGATTCGTGTAAATCATTTATGTACAGCGCAAAGAGCAACGCGATAGCAGGAATCCTTGCGTGACTCCAAAAAGTGTATCAAAATGAGAGTTATTTTCCGGTTCAGACTGCAGATTGCGTATTGGCGTATATAGCTTCTAATAAATTAACAAATTTAGTCGAAGCTCCATGTAGTTTATATATAGGTAAGTAATTTTCTTGAGATTTGTCAAATGCTGCTTTCAAACCAACGAAAAAATCATATATACCTTCTTTTTTTCTGCTAGCTTCAAGTGAACGATTGTTGCTGGATTAACAATGTTGTCAACAGTCTTTTTTCCTAAATCCCGCCTTAAATTCGGTCAAGATATAATTTAACTCAACCCATGCGTATACAATCTCTCGTTAAGGATTCCCATCATAATCTTTGCAACACAATTCATGAAGGATATGCCCCTGTAGTTGCTTGGTTGATTTATATCCCCTCTTTCAGAGGTAGGAAAAATTAATGTTTTATTGAAAGCTTCTTCTATTTTGCTCTCATTTAGAATCCGATTGAAGTGAATTGCAAGTTGTTCCAGGAACTCTTCTGTTGCATTTAGGAAAAATTCATAGGTAATCCTGTCTTCCCCTGGTGCCTTTTTTAGTTTTACTGAATATTTAAAATGTCATCCGTAGTAGGTAATAGCACTGTCCAGTGTTCAAATCTTGATATTCAATAAAATTCGATGCTTAGATAATAGGGTTTGCTGTTTCATTTGGATTAAGGAGTGAAGGAGAGTGAGATTAATGAGTGAATGTAATGCGCTCTAAACTCAGCGGAACATTTGTTGATCTTGGTTACGTATCTCTTTTGCCAATTTCCACCACTCCTTGCTGTCTTCTACTCTGCTAATTTTAAGGTCAAGTTGAATGTTATACTCAGTTTTGTGCCTCCTGCAGAATAGCTTGTATTCCTTTTGAACTTTTAAATAGCTTTCTTTCGCCTTTAACTTATAACTTGTCTTCCTGGCTGCTTCGCACTCATAAGTGTACCATTTCTTTTTCGTTTAAGGAGCTTTGAGGTATTAACCTGTTCTTTTGTTGAAGTCTTAATTATTTATGTTAGGTCTTTAATTTCAACTGTTTTCTTCTGAAGTTTTAAGTTATGCAAGTTGCAGTTCAGACTATTTTGATACTCAGCCTTTTTCCGGTCATTCCCCAATAATTTTGGTAATAGGTTAAAGTCATTTGACCTGATTGTGGTACCAGTATTTCTAAGGGTCAATTTTATGGCCAGGTGATCCGAACTTATCCCTGCTTCTAAGAGATCTTGCGATATAGCACAAATATCATTCATCGAGTTTCCTATATTACTGATAAATGTCAAGTTCCCTTCTTCGTCACCGTTGGTTCTTCCATTAAAAATGATTAAACCGGTATCTTCCCAGAACTCCATACCTCTTTTGAATTATCAACGGTATCTTTGGAATGTCGTATTTCAAGTCCCGCATGAAAAAATGATTTATGTACGACGTCTTCTATGTCTTGTTGTAATTGATCCAGTCTAACGTTCATATCTCCGATAACTACTGGAGATAACGCTGTTACCTAAACGGAAACTTTTCACGGCGTTTGGGCAAAAAAATTTCAAGGACTAGCTCTTTGTACTAAAAATAAATTCTAGTCTCTGCTGTAAATGTACGGAAGCTGACAATTGTGAAATTTGGATGGAAAATATTAGCATTGTGAACTCTTACTCTTGATTTGAACAAGTCAGTTATGGAATTTCTCGCGAATGTTTTTCTCATCTAACGGGTGATTTTTTAGCTGGTTTGGTTTTGGCAACACTGGTTTTGACAGCTGACGTGTGTTTAGTACCTTGTGTCACTGTCAAACAGCTTCAGTTTGGTTTGCAATTTAACCATGGATCGTCTTACAAATGAACAACGCTTGCAAATTATTGAATTTTACTATCAAAATTCGTGCTCGGTTCGCTGGCCGAGGATCCGCTTTTTTATCGAAAAATTGTGTTCAGCGATGAGGCTCATTTTTGGTTGAATGGGTACGTAAATAAGCAAAATTGCCGCATTTGGAGTGAAGATCAGCCAGAAGCATTGCAACAGCTACCAATGCATCCCGAAAAAGCCACTGTTTGGTGCGGTTTATGGGCCGGCGGCATTATTGGGCCATATTTCTTCAAAGATGATGCGAATCGCAGCGTTACTGTCAATGGTGAACGCTACCGAGCGATGATAACAAACTTTTTTTTGCCCGAAATGGAAGTTCTTGACTTGCATGATATGTGGTTTCAACAAGACGGTGCCACATGCCACACAGCACGCGAAACAATGGCGCAATTGCGAGGCGAGTTTGGTGAACAGTTAATTTCACGTTTCGGGCCGGTCAATTGGCCGCCTAGATCGTGCGATTTGACACCACCAGATTATTTTTTGTGGGGTTATGTCAAGGCTAATGTGTATAGGGACAAGTCCGCTTCGATTGACGCACTGGAAGCCAACATCCATGCATTCATTCGTGAGATACCGGCCGATATGTGTGAAAGAGTATGCCAAAATTGGACTCAGCGGATGGGCTACCTGAGACGCAGCCGCGGTCAACATTTGCATGAAATTATCTTTAAACATTAAATTGCAAGGTTCAAACTATCGATTCAAATAAATATTTCATTCATTTTTTCGAATTTTTTGTGTTTTTTTTTTTTTAAAAAGTTCTAAACCTCTTAAAAAATCACCCGTTATAAACGTCCAGAGTATTTATACATCGTTCGTCTTGCATCGTTTTTTTCCCCGCACGTTCACTGTCAAACCTAAAACGACGAGTGTGAAGTCCCAAACAAGGCGGCAATACCGCTTTCGGAGGACTCTGTTGACAGTCAGTTGGACAGCGAAAAATGTCACGTCACTCCAACGTGCATGTCACAACAATGTGACGACACACACCCCGGGTTTAATGTTTCACAAAAATTCTAATTGCCAATAATAATCCCAAAGTGGAAATTCCGAACACGCAAGCACAACCCCTTTTCGAAATTCACAAATCGTTATTATCAGCTGTCGAACACGAGCACGAGGACACTCAACCTCAACCGCCCGAATTATTTAACCACTTCAGACCCGGAATGTAATTTGGTGGAATAATTTCTGCCAGGACTGTAATTCCGTCGACTAAATTGCATGTAATCGAGGAAATGCAACCGGTATACACGAGAACGAGCACGAGCACGAGCACGAGCTCCGCCAATGCCAACCCTCGCGGTGTTTTCGTTTCGCTCTTTATTCATGTTTTTTTTCTTCTTTTTTTTCGTGTCATTAACCGGAATTGACGGCGTGTAGCGGAATGACAGGTGACGGTGACATGGCGCAAGCGAATGTGTAGCATACGTCAAAGTTATAGCTAAGAGTGTCGTTGCTCTCCGGTGACGGTAATCATATTGATGGGTGGTTGTTTTTTTTTGCGACCAAAATCTGTGGAAGGGCTGCAACTGACAAAACACTGAACCGCTACCGCGCACATTCATGTTGCATGAGTGTAATTTAAATTGGCGGTTTCTCCACACACAATCGCACTCGTCGGATGCGGAATTCGATTTGGATAGCGTTTCAGTCGGTGCATGGAAACGGGCTAATGGGATTCACGGAACTGTTTATGTGCTGGCAACACCCGTTCCAATGGACAACTTAAGCGCATATGTCTCTGCTTGCATTTGCATTTTGAGAGACTACCCTTCAACATGCGACACTAGGACTGAACTGAGCACTCCTCTGAGCTGCAGCATGATTTAATTAATCAAAGTAACGAAGGAGACTGTGGAGTATACCTACTCCAGCAACCAGAACTGCTGCCTGTCTAGACACCTAGGTCCCATCTGCTGGGGCCATTGTTAGAAGAGTTTCGGAGAGAACCAGAACCGACCTGACAACCCATACATCTGTCAGGGTGTGGTTGTTGGTGGATGGGCACAGCCCATGAAACAAAATTTGCATAAAGAAAACGTTCCTGTATCTCGAGGAGACTTTGTCCCAGTCATGGCCAGATATAGGCTTCTTCCAAAAACCATGCGGAGGTCACTCAACTGTCCGGCGTGGAAGTGCATTGTGTCATGTGTGAAGTGTGATATGGGGAAAATTAATCCAATTACGCATTCATGTGGGTCAACACATCGAACCGGGTGACGTCGTTCATCGTTGCAGCTTTGAATCAATTTATACACACTGGTGACAAGCTGTCTACCTGGGTGTGGGCAAATATGTCCACGGGAACTTTGCGATACATTCCACTACCACTAGAGTTGGCACGTCAATGTTCCGCAACTCTATTTCGCCACTTGTGAAAAACAATAAATTACTCGTAGCTCTCTGAGTGGGTATGACCGCAAGACCAGTTGCAATTATGGATCGGCACACATCTCGGAGATGTGTGCTCAGGCTCACTTGACATTCAACTTTGGCGTGGAGGGTAGGTGCGGCTATAGTTGTAGTGTCCGTTGTTGCGACACATTCCGCAAGTGTTGTTCCGAGTGCCTGAGCTATGAGTGGCTTATGCAATTGATTTGCAATTTATCAGAATGCTCACTATTGGACGGCATTATTCAGACAAAGACGAGCCGATCTCGAATTCAGCTGAATTCACCCGGTTGCTCGGGTGGGTTTATCCGCAAACACTTGGTCCTATTTAATTAGTGCGCACACATGCACAGTGCACACCCGCTAAATCCTTTTGCGGGAACAAACATCTCTCTCTCTTTTGGAATTCATGCAGCAAAGGTGTATGAAACCCCTCACGAAGCGGTTAAGGTGAAGTTTGCACTTGTTTCTTTTTGCGAAGACAACGGTGACCACATCAATGAGTTATGGGTGTCTAGACTGAAGTTGGTGTTGGTCTTTCTTTTCTTTTTTTTTAATTTTCTCTATGATGTGTGATTTGATTTTCAACTGGGTCAAGGTGAGATGGGTGGATGCGAGCTCTAAGCTCTTGTGGATCCTGTTGGTGGGGTGAGTTGGTACAGTGCAACTTGAAGCGAGTGGGTGCGACCTCTGATATTTTTGTGGTGTATTAATTTGGGTATGCATGTCATTGTCCTGCTTTTGCTGAGACTTTCTTGCAAGTTTTTTTAACTGCAGCAATACTGCTGAAGTGGAGGACTAACTCGCGAGAGCAATTGCTTCCACAAAATACGACTGTTGCGAAATATGTTCAAAGTCACTTGAATTGTTGTTGAAAGAATAAAAAAAAAAAATAGTAAAGTCCACGACTGGGTCGCACGAAACTTTCTCGTTCATCAAAAATTTGGTTGAGTCAATTGGTAGGCGGATAAAAAGTTCAGAAGCAACCGCACATCAAAAGCAGGAATAGGTTGTGTTAAATAAAATTCGCTTTTAGGTTATTCATTCGATATAACAATGTGAGTTTTCATAAGTTCAAAATCTCAATAAGAGGCAGTGTTGGAACAAACTCACCACTAATTCCAACGCTCATCGCTAAGGCAAATGTTCACCACGAATTCAAACCTCGCGCCTTATTTATACTAGTTGCCATATTTTTGAAGTACCGATTTTGTTAATAAAGCTTTAACAACAATAAATTGTATCAATAGTTTAAGCTACATACTGTATAAAAACCCCCAAAAATAAAAGCTTGACACAGTCGCTAGAAACCCACATTGGTGGTCAAAAATCGTCTTTTTCTTTGTCGCTCATTGTCGCTTTTCGATATTCGCTAGCAAAATTCACACAACCAGAATCTCACTATTAAGAATCGTCAAAATAAAGATTCTCGGTTGGCGATTGGAAAACGCTTCAATCGTACATTTTGGCGCCCAACGTGTAATAGAAAATCCGTACATTTTGGCGAATCCTATCTTCGCAACATATATAAAATTAATAAAAGTGGTGACAAAAAGACTAAAAAACTCTTGTAAACTAGAATACCACACACGAAAGAACATTTGACAAATACAGAATTTAAATTCAGTCGTGTCGCGTTTCGGTCTCGGTATTCGCGAGTGCAAAAGTGCAAAGCTGCAGCGTGAGTTCGTCGAACAAAGAAGAACGGATAGAGAGGACAGGAGGTCATCCAAAGACAAAGAGACCAACCAAAAATCTAAATTGAGAACACCGTGGACCATTTGGGTAGATAAGTATCACATCACCCAACCCAGGTACGTTACAAAGGTCCATTCAATCGAATGTGCGCTAAACCAAAGTAAATGCATTAAATCAACGGCTCGTAACGCAAACTACATTTAATCGTCTATAAGCGCACCTTCGATGGAATCAAGACATGCATGCATTACAAAAAGTATATAGTCGAAAATTCAACATTGTCAAAAATTAAATCGTCATATATATATTCAACATATTGCTGCAATTTGGCTTGGTTTATTTGCTCCGTTTCATGTTAGCACCATAAAAATGAAATTATAATCCACAAAGAAAGCTCACACGATCCACATTTTTCGCTTTTCCTCGTAAAACATATACCATTGCACATGCACTAGTCGTCGGTCGCCTCGTATTCTCGTTCGTAAAAAATAAAACTTTCACAATACGCTGCATTGCCGTGGAACATAATCTCTTGTTCCTTTCACACCATTTTCGTAGAGGTCAACAGCAAGATCATTCGTTGCCAAAAAATTTTCTTTCATGCACCGACCTTCATTTCGCCCACATCTCCATTAAACGCTATTATTCGCCATTTTCGTCGTCGCCGGAGAGGGAGCTGCATAGATCGCACGCACTGAAAGAAAGCTTTCTTGTTCGCCGCCATAGAAAATCTACATTTCAATAAATTTTAAATCGAATTTAAATCCAATCTTAACACTTCGTATTGAACATCATATTGCAAAGTATAAAGGCAATTCTAGTTGTAGACACAATCGAATTGCGTATAATCAAGTCATCAACTCTCATCTTACCTTTTCATTGTGGGAATTACTTCATGGTCCAGAATTATTGTCTGCTAGGAGAGTTCAAATAGATTTGCCTACCAATTGTTGTTAAGAGAGTTGTTGTTGTTGCTGTTGGTGCAGTTGTTGTTGCAAAGTTTCAGTTCGAAACAAGTTTTAGTCGATTTATCTAAATATGATTGACGAAGATAATTCAGAGTCGATTGATGAGTTAAAGCAGCTACGCTCCTCAACCAAGGGCAATATTAGTAGGATAAGGAACATAGTTGAATCAAAGGGGAATGCCCTTTCATCGACCGAACTGGAATGTCGTCTAGGCATAGTGGAGTCGTATTTTAAACAACTTTTGGTGTACCAAACCCAATTAGAGCGGTTGGTTCCAGGGGAAAAATGCCGAGGAGACTTGGAAGACTTATACATATCAACGAAAACTAAGATTCTTTCACTTCTGGGAACAACTAGGCGCGTTAGTGCGGCGGAAACCACATTTGCTGTTCCACATTCCATTAACCATTTACCGAAGCTGAGGTTACCCAGATTCAACGGAAAATATTCTGAGTATAAGAATTTTATTAATTCATTTACTACACTAGTTGATAGTGATCCATCGCTAACTCGAATAGAGAAATTCAACCATTTGCTAAATTGCTTAAGCGACCAAGCATTGGGATCGGTGAAGGCTTTTCAAGTAACTGAAGAAAACTATCCCAAAGCAATTGCCAGGCTCGATGAACGATACAACAACGATTGTCTAATCTTCATTGAATACATTTCTGAGTTATTTGAATTACCCAAAGTCCCAAAATCATCTGCCAGTTCTTTGCGAAGTTTAGTGGACAATATTTCAGCGCTATACAATTCGTTGCAATCAATTGGTTCCTTTGAAGAGATCTGCAACGCAATCGTAATTTATATTGCTATGTCTAAATTGGATACAGAAACACAATCAAAATGGGATGAGTATTTAGATTATAAAACTCTACCCAAGTGGACGGAATGCGCAGCTCTGCTTAGTAAGCGATGTCAGTACCTAGAGGCGAGGGACAGCAAACTCCTTCGATCGGATTCAGCTCAAAAGTGGTCTTCCAATAAGCCCAGTCACAGTCAACGGTCTCAAACATCACTGTCAGTTACACAACGGTGTTGTGGATTTTGCCGAGATAGTAGTCACTCTCTTCCCAGCTGTTCTAGCTTCATTGCACTCTCAGTAAGGGATCGTTTTAACAATGTAAAGAGGTTAGGATTGTGTTTAAATTGTTTGG
Organism: Cheilosia vernalis; assembly: GCA_949126925.1. Classification (NCBI taxonomy): domain Eukaryota; kingdom Metazoa; phylum Arthropoda; class Insecta; order Diptera; family Syrphidae; genus Cheilosia; species Cheilosia vernalis. The sequence goes on from OX421358.1 coordinate 24,927,609, forward strand.
GAAAGGGCCACAGCGTTGCAAAATGCCCATCAACATATAGGTGTAAAAGTTGCAGACAACCCCACCACAGCCTTTTGCATCGGTTCCAACCAAATGAAACCAATGGTAAAGGTGGTGGACCGTCATCGGACAGTGCGAGCAGAAGTGAAGAGCCTTCAACATCAGCTGCCGTGAACGCAGCTTTAGATCGGGAGAGATGTCCTACAACCCAAGTTATTTTGGCTACTGCATTAGTTCTTGTCAAGGATTCATCGGGCAGTTTTCAGATCGGTAGGGTTCTTCTTGATTCAGGGTCGCAAGTAAACCTTATTAATGAAAAATTCGCAAACATTCTTCACCTTAAAAAAGAAAGGAAAAATATAGACATCGTTGGAATAGGTAGCACCGAGACCAAGATACACTCCCAAACTCAGACAACGATTCGCTCAAGGTACAATAACTTTGAGTTGTCTCTTGAAATGTTGATTACGCCAACAATCACTGGATATCAACCGGAAGAATCATTAAGTGTAACGGATTGGAATATCCCTCGCAATCTAGAGCTTGCTGATGAACACTTCAACCACCCTTCTCAAATAGATTTGCTCTTAGGTGCTGAAGCATTTTTCGACTTAATGCAAATAGGACAAGTGAAACTTGGAGAGGGACTTCCAACACTGCAGAAAACGTCGCTGGGCTGGATTGTATCTGGTAGATACAAAACAGTAACTCAAAAACACAAAGTAGGTTGTTTTATGAGTTCGATGGAAGACGATTTACAACAATATGTTGAGAAGTTTTGGCAATTAGAGGAGGTACAAGGTCACAAATCTACGTGGACAGAGGAACAAACACACTGCGAAACTCTTTTTAGGCAAAATGTAGAGCATCTTCCCAGTGGGCGAATTATGGTCCAGCTCCCATTCAAACGGGATCCAGATTGCTTAGGGGTTTCTTACGATATTGCGTTCCGCAGGTTTTTATCACTTGAACGTAGGTTGGCAAGGAATCAAGATCTTAAATCTCAGTACACATCGTTTCTAGAAGAATATAAGTTATTGGGGCACATGACTCTAGTTAAAGAACCAAATCTTGATGAACCACATTACTATATGCCGCATCAATGTGTTGTTAGGCCGGAAAGCACGTCAACAAAGCTAAGAGTTGTGTTTGACGCGTCTTGCCGCACCTCATCGCAAATTTCTTTGAATGGAATTTTAATGGTCGGTCCAACAATACAAGACAATCTTTTTGACATCCTTGTCCGCTTTCGCTTACATCGGTATGCGCTCACGGCAGACATCGTAAAGATGTACCGACAAATTCTTATTCACCCTTCCCACCGTCGATTTCAATTCATCTTGTGGAGAGAGGACGAAACGAAACCGGTTCAAACTTACCAACTCAATACAGTGACCTATGGGACGTCTTCAGCACCATATTTGGCCATCCGTAGTCTGCTTTACTTAAGCGAACAAAACAGAGACAAATTTAAGTTGGGGTCTCGAGTACTCAAGTCTGATTTTTACGTTGACGATATGCTAACTGGAGACGATGATCTCGACAGGGTTATGCAGATACAATGGGAAGTTTCGGCAATTTTGAAGGCAGCAGGAATGGAGCTATCCAAATGGCATAGCAACAATATGGACATCGTTCAGGCCGCCGTAGGTAACCAGAACAAAGAAATTTCGGTCAACGAGGGAAATCTCACAAGCACTTTAGGAATTGCATGGAATCCGGTCTGTGATGAATTTAACTTTTCATACAAGCCAAGTCGATTGTACTCAAAGTACACCAAGAGAACGATTCTCTCACTTTCTTCGTCGCTTTTCGACCCGATGGGATTGCTAAGTCCAGTAATCATTAGAGCAAAGATTATCCTCCAAAAGATTTGGATGGAGAAACTTGATTGGGATACGTCGATCCCACAAAGTATTGAAACAGAATGGCGTCAATTCATGGATGACTTGCACTCATTGCAAAATGTGACTGTGCCTAGACATGCATTAATCCCGAATACACAATCTTACGAAGTGCACGGATATGCGGATGCATCGATGCAGGCATATGGTTGCTGTCTGTACCTCAGAGCAACAGATGCATCAGGCGTCATTCGAACGAAACTTCTTGTGGCTAAGTCTAAAGTAGCACCAACAAGAAAACGGCAGCTACCACGCTTAGAGCTGTGCGCTGCTCACTTACTGTCTAAACTTTGGGCAAGAATGAGAAATATCTTCGGCAGCGCTCTGTCAAAGGTATATTTTTGGACAGATTCAGCAATTGTGCTGCACTGGATCTCAACTCACTCTTCAAAACTTGGCACATTCGTCGGAAATAGGGTTGCAGAAATTCAGGAGGAGACAGAGGGGGTCGTCTGGAGGCACGTTCCAACTCAGGAGAATCCAGCCGACATCGTATCCAGAGGCTGCACTGTAGACGAGCTAAAGCGTTCAATGTGGTTCCAAGGTCCTGAATACTTAGTGCGAAAGATAGAAAACTGGCCATCCACAATCGATATACCGCTTTCTCCAGAGGAGCGTGCGTTGGAAAAACGGAAAATAGTCCTTACGTGTGCAAAATCAGAAGCTAATATTTTGCTGAAATTAATAGAAGGTTTCAGCTCATATACCAAAAGTATACGTACGGTTGCATATGTTCTTAGGTTTTGCAACCGGGTCAAGAAGCAAGCTTCGTACTCCGATACCATCTTGACTCCAGCGGAGCTCGACGGTGCTCTTTTTAATATCGTTTATTTCATACAAATTAACTCGTTTGCAGAAGAAATTGAAGATATACAAAGCCATCGAAATCTAAAGGGTTCTATTAAGTGGTTGAATCCCTTTATTCAGGAAACTAATGGTCGTCCTCTACTGAGGGTGGGTGGGCGTTTAAAACATGCTAATATTCCTGAAGAATGCAAGTACCCATTACTGCTTCCAAGGAACCATCACTTCACCACAATCCTTGTCAGGCATCTCCATCAGACGAACTATCACGCCGGTGCAAAGGCTCTTGTTGCCTTGGTGAGACAACGGTTTTGGATAATCAATGTGAGAGAAATCGCAAGGCAGGTGGTTCGAAACTGTATTCATTGCGTGAGATACCGACCCAAATTGTTGGAGCAAGTTATGGGAAATTTGCCTCAGGCGAGGCTGACGTCATCCCGTCCGTTTTTAGTGTGTGGAGTGGACTTCTGTGGCCCAATCAGCACATATTTGAAAATTCGTGGAAAGGTTCCTTATAAAACCTACGTGGCTGTATTTGTCTGTTTCTCCTCAAAGGCGGTTCACTTGGAGGTCGTGTCGGATCTTTCAGCGGAAGCGTTTGTAGCGGCCCTTAAACGAATGATAGGTCGCAGAGGTCTTCCCAGTGACATCCATTGCGATAACGCAACAAATTTCGTAGGGGCTCAATCCAAATTACTAGAGTTGCGCAATATGTTGATGAGAAAGTCTTCTAAAGAATTAGTTTCTAACTTTTGCACTAACACAAACATAAACTTTCATTTTATACCCCCCAGGGCACCCCACTTCGGAGGTATTTGGGAGGCTGCCGTCAAGGTGGCAAAGGGCCATCTATATCGAAGCCTGAGTGGAGCGAAACTTACGTTCGAGGAGTTGTCAACGGCACTTGTGGAGATCGAGGCTGTTATGAATTCGAGGCCAATAACACCGATGTCAGCAGACCCCAATGATTTTGAAGCCTTGACACCAGCGCACTTGTTAATTGGGTCATCTCTAAAAGCCATACCCGAGCCTGCAGTCGAATCTGCCGATATCAGCTTTGTTCAGCGGTGGCGGCGAATTAATGCCGTAAAGACGCATTTCTGGCAACGATGGTCCGCGGAGTATATTCACGAGCTACAAGGAAGATCCAAATGGTTAACACCCAGTCCAAATATCAAACCCGGAAGTTTAGTCATCGTTTACGACGACAACCTTCCACCGCAAAGATGGCAGATGGGAAGAATCACGAACGTTATCCAAGGTCAAGATGGAAAGGTCCGAGTTGCCGACGTGAAGACATCAAGAGGATGCATCAGACGCCCGATTCGAAAACTGGCAGCCTTGCCTTGTTGAAAGGTGTCCTTTCAAAGGGGGCGGAATGTTGGAACAAACTCACCACTAATTCCAACGCTCATCGCTAAGGCAAATGTTCACCACGAATTCAAACCTCGCGCCTTATTTATACTAGTTGCCATATTTTTGAAGTACCGATTTTGTTAATAAAGCTTTAACAACAATAAATTGTATCAATAGTTTAAGCTACATACTGTATAAAAACCCCCAAAAATAAAAGCTTGACACAGTCGCTAGAAACCCACATTGGTGGTCAAAAATCGTCTTTTTCTTTGTCGCTCATTGTCGCTTTTCGATATTCGCTAGCAAAATTCACACAACCAGAATCTCACTATTAAGAATCGTCAAAATAAAGATTCTCGGTTGGCGATTGGAAAACGCTTCAATCGTACAGGCAGTTTTCGCAATTTCGGGTTAGAGAGTTATAAGTCCACTGAACTATTTTATATGATTTTACCCTTCAGCCGTTTGAACGTTCTCGTCTTTTCTGTTGTTGTTTCTTAGTTTCTTTATTCGACCAATCAAAATCCATGTCGTTACAGGAGGTATGTATTACATACAAGTTCTTAACAATTAAAACCAAGTAGTTATGTATTACTAAGTTGGAGCTATATTTTATTAGATGATGACCCGTGGACGGTCGGCTAGAGAAGAACGAGAAACACGTTCATCATTTAGCCAGTCGCCATCTTACCATATAATTCACAATAGTTATAAATGTACATTAAGTTTAGTTAAGTTAGGTTGAGATATAATTCACGATGATATTACCAATTCACAATGCTATGGTATATTAATTTATCATTACATTAATCTATTACTTTTATGTGTTGATAATTTACTAGATATATAACATTTCTCCCCTTTTAGATACTTGTAATAATGCCATTAAGTCAATACATACGAGTATAATATTAGTTACTCAGTACACAATCGTCGAGCTAATCTAGCAGAACTTCTAATCTTCTTATATATTTTTTTGTTTCGCTTGCCCCCTTTTTCCTTAGTATTTTCATCCTTTTTAGAATTCAACGCGTCTGGCTGATTTTCCAGCTTCATCGGCTCACGAGTTGACGGTACAAATGAAATGGATGGGTAATATTTATCTTCCAAATTAGATTTCCTAAGTTCAGAATATTGTACTATTCTTTTTAAGTTATTATACGATATTTCATAAATGCACGGACTAACTACCTTAGTAACTATCGCTGGAATCCATTTTGCCAATAAATTATTACAATTGCAATACATAATCTTATCCCCTATCATAAATTTAGGAATGCGATTAATTGTTCTTGATACTTCACCCTTATTTTTACAATTATTAACATCATTTTGTTTTTTTATTACAGTATTTTTAGAATTAATTCTATTCTTAGTTTCTCGAGAAAGAATATTAATCAAAGTTCTAGGCTTAAAATTAAAAAATGCTTCTGAAGGTGCTAGCCCAGTAACCGATGTTGGAGTGTGTCGATATGTTGATAAAAACTGCAATATTTTTTCCTTTGGAGATAGCTTTTTGTACTTGCTATCTAACAAAAACTTTCTCAGAGAGCGTTTTACCTCAGCCACTCCCCTTTCAGCCAAGCCGTTGCTTTGGGGGTGATATGGTGGCGATTTGCTTATTTTGATCGCATTTTGTCTACCAAACTCTAAAAACTTATTGGAAGAAAATGGTGGTCCATTGTCACTGCAAATTTCTACTGGTAACCCGAAATACGAAAAACTGGTTTTAAGCATTTCTATAACTACTTCGGCCGTAGACCTCGTAAGCAAATACACATCTATCCATTTACTGAAGGAATCAATTAAAATCAAGTATTCATCTTTCCCAAAGTAAAATAAGTCTGTATGGATCCGTTGGAACACAAACGAAGTCTTTGGCCAAGGGGTAGTTTCTGTTTTATTAGCTTTTTGTGTTTGCTGACATACTATACATTTACTTACATATTCTTCAATTTTTTTATTAATATTCCTAAAATAAAATTGGCTACGAGCTACCTGTTTCATCCGAGTTATGCCTATATGATCCCCATGAAGCAACTCCAGTATTACATTATGTAGCGTTTCAGGTATTACTAACTTGTTGCCATAATATAAGCAATTATTTTCTAGAGCTAAACTCTTCTGCTTATCGTAAAATGACAATATTTCTGGCGATTTTATCATAGTTTTCGAAGGCCACCCGTTAACCAAATATTCCATTACTACTTTTAAGGATGGGCATGCCATCGAATGATCTCTTACTTCTATTAGATCAATTGGATTGTCGTCGGACATATTAAAAGAATTTATTACAGCGTCTTCAACGTTTGAGGACTCTTGCAGCGGTAACCTTGATAAGGCATCCGCGTGAGCCATTTGTTGGGCCTTTTTGTAAACAATTTGATACTCATACGTTGAGAGTATAACGGCCCACCTCTGTAACCTAGCTGCTGCGACAGCAGGGGTGCTCTTGTTGGGATTGAAAATTTCCCGCAGTGGTTGGTGGTCACTGTGGATTATGAACTTTTTCCCATAAATATATTTATGGAACTTACGAACAGCGAAAATGATTGCCAGCGCTTCGCGGTGCAATTGGGAGTAGTTACGTTCCGCCGGGCTTAAAGTACATGACGCAAACAATACAGGCCTTTCCATGCCATTTGTCATATGAGACATTATTGCTCCCAGTCCATATGGGGATGCATCCGCTGAAATTACTATACTTTTGTTGGGGTCGTATAACTCCAAAACTGAGTTTTTCACTAACCATTGCTTACTTTCTTGGAATAGTTTTTCGCAATCCGACGACCAACTAAATTTAACATTCTTTTTCAGCAATTTATACAACTTTTCTAGTTTAATTGATAGATTTGGTATAAATTTTCCATAGTAATTCAAAAGACCAAGGTACGCCTGTAACTCGGTTAAATTTCTTGGACTTGGAGCCTTAACAATTGCATCCATTTTATTTTTGCTGGGTCTTATTTGATTATACGAAATACGGTGGCCTAAATACTGAACCTCTTGCGCAAAAAAAACACATTTTTTAAGATTTACCTGGATATTATGAACATCCAGCCGACGTAAAACTTCATACAAATTTTCTTCACACTTTTGTTTTGTGGATCCACTTATGATGATATCGTCGAGATATCCAAAAACGTTTTTAAGATTTTTAAGTACGCGATCTATGACACTTTGGAAGATTGAAGGAGCTGACGAGACCCCAAATGGTAAGCGGTTGTAGCAAAATAACCCCTTATGGGTATTAATAACCAAAAATTTTTTTGATTCTTCTGAAACTTTCAGTTGCTGATATGCTCCTGTAAGGTCTAATACACAGAAAAATGTTGAATTTGCCAACTGTGCAAAAAGGTCTTCACATATTGGCAGCGGGTAGTGTTCCATTTGCACAAATTTGTTGACGGTTCTTTTAAAATCTACACAGATTCTAATTGATCCGTCTGCCTTAGGGACAACTACGATTGGGCTTGCATTTTCCGCATATTTAATCGGTGAAATGACACCTAATTGGCATAATCTGTCTAGCTCAATTTCCACTTTTGGACGGACTTGAAAAGGAACTGTGTACGCTTTATGGAATATGGGCAAGTATTTCGAATTAACCCGAATTTCCCCCGTATACCCAACGATGGGTTTCGTTAAATCGTTCTGGAAAACCTTCGGGAACAGACTCTTAATTTTTTCGACTACCTTATCGCCGTTACTTCTGACCTGACTTGAATGACCTGAACCACCACTGATTTCCACTAAATTTAAATCTTTGATATGACTTACTTGATTTGGTGCTTGGCAACCGAGTCCGATTAATGAATTTCGCCAACTAGGTGTTAATGTATCTAACCACGGCCGCCCCATTATTGGAAGGAAATCCTTTTCGCAATTAACGACGAATAGCTCTACTTTTTGAGGTTCCAACACTCCAACATATGGCCACTCAACCAGCACCTCACAAGCTCCTACGCATTCCAACTGATGACCTGTTACTACCTGCAAATTTATTGAATAATTTTTAAGGGGTATCTGTGGAAATATTTTATCGTATAATACGTAACTTATAATAGAGTGACTAGCCCCAGTATCCACTTCCATGTCCATTTTTGTGCCTTGGATGTAAACGCTAGCGATGAGGCGAGTGCTCCTATTGTTGATGCTGTGAATGGTCCCAATGCTTTCTTGAATACTGCTATCGCTGCTGCCGCAATCGTCTTCCTTAATTGTTTTAATTAAGCCATTGTTATTCCTTGCGTTACAGAATTTTGCAAAATGGCCTCGGCGTTCGCATCGGTAGCAAATAATGTCTTTTGCCGGACATTTGTATTTATGCTGACTGCCGCAACGTTGACATTTGACGTTTGACTGACTTGAGCTGTCATTCGACCGGTTATGCTGACTATACCGATTCGGGAAACCACGTGCTCTTGACTGCTGCTGACTTAATTTCGGACTAATTCTTCTGCCACTGACAATGTTCACATGATTTGGGTTCATTATTTGCTGATCTTCTGCGATGAGCTCTAATTTAATGGCTTTCTCACAGACATCTTCGAACTTGGCGTCATCATCCTCGAATAACTTCTCTTGGATTTTTGGGTTATAAAGTCCGAACACAAATTTGTCTCGTAGCGCCTGATCGAGAAAACCATCAAACTTACAGTCCCTCGCCAAGAGTTTTAGCGCCACTATATACTCTTTGATGTTCTCGCCGGCTTTTTGACTTCTCTGGTAGAACTTAAACCTCTCTGCGATGGAGAATTTCTTGGGTGAATAGATTTTTTTCATTTCTGTTACTAGTTCGACGTACTTTTTGGTATTGGGAAGAATGGGTGCCAATACAGTTTTTAAGGTTTTGTACGCCTCCGAACCAATTAAGGTTATGAACACCGAAGTTCTTTTTTCCTCTGGCACCTCGTTACATTTAAGATATTCTTCCAGACGATCGATGTACTCCTCGAAATCCTCACCTGGCGAAAACGTCTCCATAGATCCCAATAGCTGAGTCATTTTAGCTTTTTGTTTGATTTCAGACTTTATTTCTTTTTCGTCGTTGATTGGAAATTTAGGAAATTCGTCTGTGTCTGACATTAACTAGACTGCACACGTACTTTGTTATCCTGTGCAATTTTTAAGACTTTCTCCAGTTATCCTCGTCGCCAATATTACATACAAGTTCTTAACAATTAAAACCAAGTAGTTATGTATTACTAAGTTGGAGCTATATTTTATTAGATGATGACCCGTGGACGGTCGGCTAGAGAAGAACGAGAAACACGTTCATCATTTAGCCAGTCGCCATCTTACCATATAATTCACAATAGTTATAAATGTACATTAAGTTTAGTTAAGTTAGGTTGAGATATAATTCACGATGATATTACCAATTCACAATGCTATGGTATATTAATTTATCATTACATTAATCTATTACTTTTATGTGTTGATAATTTACTAGATATATAACAGTATGAAGGGGATCAAATGAAGTGGGATTTTCTGATTTTGTAAGGCTCCAAGAGGTTGGATTGATTCTAAAATTCACTATTGAAAAAATGAGGAAATGGGACTTATTTGGTAAAAATAAGTTTTTCATAGTACAACTGTCTAAATTTATCACAGCACACAGAGCATGTGATGATAAAAATATTTTAAGAAATAATAATAAAAAACGCAAAATAACTGGAATAATGTAATTTTTTGACGGGCTTAAAAATTTCCAAAATTAAAAGCTAAAGCTTGTTGTATTTATGGCTGATTGTGGAATGACCATGATGATTTTAATTAAAGAAGACCTCTCTAAGTAAAAAAAAAAAAACTAAACACGAATGATACAAAATACGTCTGCAAAATTGTTTCCATCACTCAGCAACAAAATCATGAGTACAGTACTATTTGAAGTGATATTTGCCAACAACTTTTAAATAAATTTAACTGTGCTACATCATCACTGTTATCAAGTTCAGCACAAGGCGTAATAATATTTATAAAACCATCCATCTTTTAATACACCTGTAAAATAAATGTTAGTACCTTTTTCTTGTTTTGTTTTCCAGTATCTTGACAGCTTGGGGAAATCTTTCCCAAATTCTTATGAAATTAAAAGCTAGAGGATGCTTTTTAGAGAACACCATTATTTTGCAGATGCGATAAACGGCGGAATGTTTTTTTCCTAAGTTTTTATTTCGAAAAGTTATCGTATGCGTTACAAAACATGGATACTAGTATTGAGTTTAACTAAAATATACGAAGACAGTTTTTTGAGAAAAACTAATAATGGGTCTTAATTAAAGCTATTTTATTATCCTTAACATGTAGGTATTTTGGTCAAAATCGTTACAGCGGTTTTTTGTCAAACTATGCCGACAAGACAGTCATAAACATGGCAAAGCTTGGTTTGGAAAATTCGATTGGTTATTTAGCTGAAAACTGAGTATAAAATATTGTTCCGGATGGGATGTAGGCGTCAATTGGTTTAGAGTTCTATCCAATTCGAAAAATGGGGTTTTTGAGGTATGAGCAGTTTCTAAAATTAGCATTTTCGGTGATTCGAACGGAAAATTAAGGACGCAATAATTTTGAAAACATCAATTTTCGTCTAAGTATGCATTTTGGTCAAAATAGTTAGTGCCGTTTTCCGGTAAATTAAGGAAAACAATTTTTTTTAAAAACACTTCTTAAAAAAAACACTCTTTTCGGAAAAATACTTTTTTCAAAAATACTTCTTTCAAAAATACTTTTTTCAAATTTTTTTTTTTTTCAAAATTCCCATTTTATGATAGTATAGACAAAAACAGAGTTTATTATTAAGTTAGAAACTACCATATTACCTTAGAAATTATTTTTTGTTACAATCGTGTTAACCGTTTTCGAGATAAGTCCAAGTTTCAAAAGTAACGTTTTTCTATTTTTTTAGCGTATGATGTCAGTATAATCTTTTTACACACTGCCTGCGATTAGGCTATGTACCCAGGGCGTGGAGAGAAGTACGAGTGGTATTTATACCCAAAGCGGGTAAACCAAGTCATACTTCAGCGAAAGACTTCAGACCTATTAGTCTGTCGTCATTCCTCCTCAAAACACTTGAAAGGCTTATAGACATCTATATAAGAAGCAAGTGTTGCAACGGCACTCTATGTAGTGCTCAGCACGCATACTTGAAAGGTAAATCGGTAGAAACGGCTCTACACGAGGTAATAGGCAAAATAGAAGGCAGCCTACACCAGAAAGAATTTGCATTAGCTGCCTTTTTGGATATTGAGGGTGCCTTTAATAACGTCAGGAAAGATGCAATCAAAAGCGCCTTGGAAAAGATAAATGTCGAGCAACGCATCACCAACTGGCTATGCGAAATGCTCTCGACGAGAAACATCAATTCCACTCTCGGAAACAGTTCGATAAGGAAATCTGTTACTAGAGGCACCCCGCAAGGAGGGGTTATCTCTCCCCTCCTCTGGGTGCTGGTCATAGACGACATTCTTAAAGAATTAAACAATGCAGGTTTCAAAGTCATCGCATATGCTGACGACGTAGTCATCATTGTTCAAGGAAAATTCCTGAACACGATGAGTGAACTCATGGAAACAGCCCTCAATAGGCTTAGATTATGGGCCGAAGGGTGTGGACTACGAGTCAACCCGGAGAAAACCGAACTCGTACTATTTAGTACAAAATACAAGATACCACCCTTCAACCTGCCCAGACTTGATGGAGTGGAGCTCTCTCTCTCGGAGAGCGCAAAATATCTTGGCACGGTATTAGACAGGAAATTAAATTGGAAACTTAACGTACAGGAAAGAGTCCGCAAGGCTTATAATGCTCTCTTCATATGCAAGAGAACAGCAGGAAAGAAATGGGGCATGAAGCCGTCAATCTTATATTGGCTATACAAAATGGTAGTAAGACCCATAATTACATATGGGGCTCTTGTCTGGTGGAAAGCCACAAACAAGAAATATGTACGGGATATGTTGACCAGGGTACAAAGAACAGCCTGCATTGCCGTTACAGGTGCTTTACGTACCACACCAACGGCTGCACTGGAGGCGTTTATGAATCTTTTGCCACTGGACTTACAAATAAAATCAATTGCAGGAAATAGTGCGCTACGGCTCACTAACATTGGGCTCTTTAAGAACAGTAGGATAGGACATAGCAGTATTTTGAAGGAATCATTCTCCGAAATACCGGAAAAGGCGGATGAAGGTCTTGGTACACTAGATTTTGACACACCGTATGATGTGTTGTACCCTGACAGAGAGGATTGGTATAGGAACTTGGTGTCGAGGGTAAATGAGACCTCGATATATACTGACGGCTCCAAAACCAGTGAGGGCACAGGGTCTGGTGTATTCTCCAATGAACTGGACTTACATCTGGCCCTGAGACTTCCGGACACATGCAGTGTGTTCCAGGCGGAGATTCTGGCAGTACTCAAAGCTGCGGAGGTACTTGAGATGAGATCGATATCCAACAAGAATATCGCCATCTACATTGATAGTCAGGCTGCGCTTAAAGCGCTAGAGTCACATACCACTAAATCTGAACTAGTAAGGAATTGCCGCACAATGCTCAAGGCATTATGTTCGCAGAACCGTGTCAGATTATGTTGGGTACCTGGGCATTGTAACATTGAAGGTAATGAAAAGGCCGACGCTCTGGCCAAGGAAGGAGCTGAGCTCTCACCAATCAGCATGATTGAGGGTACAAGACCACCAATGGCCGTGGCTAGAAGGGTTGTTTCTGAAAAAACTTCCCAGTTAGCAGCCACAAGATGGTCACAACTAGATGGTCACAGGGTCTCAAAGGCACTGTGGCCCATTTTAAACCGGAGAAAGTCTGAAGAATTAATCAACTTCAGTAGAACCAAACTAAGGTTAACGGTAGGAATACTCTCTGGACATTGCCTTCTAAGGAAGCATGCCATGAGACTAGGACTAGCTAGCTCGGACATATGCAGGTATTGTGAGGACCTACAAGTCACGGAAGACATCTTCCACATTTTATGTGAGTGTCAAGCAATCGCTCGGAGTAGAAGGAAGCACCTTGGCAGGTACTTCTTTAATCACTTAGAGGAGGTTGGTTCCTCAAGCAATATTGGGACCATTATTAAGTTCTGCAGGGAAATTAATTGTTTGGGCGATTTGGTTTAGGTCTTTAACCGTAACGGTTCCCTGGGGATGGCGATGGGCCCACTATGGTGCCTGGTCTTTTTGTGATGAACTCACAACCCCACTCAACCTAACCTAACCTAACCTAACCTCCACCAACTTAAGCTGAAATATCAACTTTGGTTGAAATCGTTAGACCCGTTTTCGAAAAAATCAAATTGATATGAAAATAGAAAATATGGGAAGTACCTACCATAAATATTGAGCTTACCTTGCAAAAAAAATGTCCCAAACTGTTGACCCCTAACCCCTTATCGCATACGAAGCCATATATGGTTTCCTTCAATTTTGAGCTTTTTTTTCGTTGTTGTTATCAATAATTTTTTTTGGTTAACGTTCTCTCTACAAAACATATATTTGTGTAACGGAATTCCGTTATTTTTGTCGATGCAACGCACAACTTGTCAAACTATTCGAGAATTTGTGAAGCGTGTTCGGAGGCTAAAGCAAAGATCAATCGAAGGTGCATTTTAAAATTAAAAAAACTATAGAAAACAGTGAGTAAACATTAAAAAAAAAATATATTATATATTGTATAAATATTCAAGAACTGGCAAATATAATGGGTTTTGTGTTGGTGCTTTTTTTACTTGATTGTTGATGGTTTTTTTAAACTTGCCATATATGGCTTCGTATGCATTCCCCACAAAACCCGGCCGTTCACATATGGCTTTATATGCATTCAAGGTTCTTCCGTTGTTTTCAGAAATGAAACCTTCTACCTTTTATGGAAGTTCCAAGTTTGTTAATCCAATTCCTGGTGATGGATTTTTGAGTGATGATGAACTGGTTTCGGACTCTGATAATGAATGTGATCCTCATTTTGCTCACCAAGAAGATAATATAACCATTCCAGAAACTGATTCTCAAAGTTCCGATGACAACGAAAACAATGTTATGCAGCCACAAACATCATCAAGAGCAAAAAAGGTAGGATTAAAGAAAAAAAAAATTAAAAAAAGTTAGTTGGGGAAACACAAAAATGTCAGCATTTGAGACTCAACATTTTGAATTCAAAGGAAACGCTAACCTTCCCGATGAAATAAAACTTTTGGATACGCCACAGGAAGTTTTTAAATTCCTTTTTACTGACGATCTGATAAATATGATCGTACAGCAATCAAACTTGAAGTCTCTTCAAGATAATATTAATAAGCCTGTTAGTATCACAAAAAATGAAATCGAGCAATTCATTGGTATTGTTATTTTTATGTCTTGTGTGAAATTACCATCAACCAGAATGTATTGGGCAAAGCATGTTGGTCAACCTCAAGTCTATCAAACCATGACTTGTAACAGATTTGAGGCTATAAAAAAAAACTTACACTTCAATAACAATGAACACTTCAAGCCTCGTGGAACAGATGGTCATGACAAGCTTTTTAAAATCAGACCTCTTCTGGACAAAGTTCGTGAACGTTTGCTTTTGGTGTCCAAAGAAGAATATTTATCGGTGGATGAGCAAATAATACCAACCAAATGCCGTCATGAACTGAAGCAATACAAACCTGCAAAACCTCATAAATGGGGCTATAAAAATCAAGTCTTAAGTGGCATCTCAGGCTTCAGCTACGATTTTGACATTTTTGCGGGAGATCAAAGCAATTGCTTTCCATTAGATGCTCCTGATCTTGGTGTCAGTTCAAATGTCGTAACAAGACTTACTTCCACTGTACCCAAGCTTCAAAACTATAAAATTTGTTTTGATAATTGGTTCAATAGCCCGATGCTTCAAGTTTATTTATTTAAAAATGGTTTGTTACCATTGGGAACAGTAAGACTTAACCGTGTGCCAAACTCGAAAATGCCTACTGAGAAAGAGTTGAAAAAACGAGGACGCGGAACCATGGCAGAAAAAACAGCAATCATAGATGGTGTTAAACTAAGCTTAGTGTCATGGTATGATAATAAGGTGGTCAATATGCTCTCAGCTTACGTTGGAAGTGAACCTAAAATAACAAAAAAACGATATTCTCGCCGAGAAAAAGTATACATGGATGTGGATTGTCCGAAAGCTGTTGATATTTACAACAAGCATATGGGGGGTGTAGACTTGCTTGATTCCATGCTTGGATATTATAGAATCCATCTGCGTTCCCGCCAATGGTACAAACGCATTTTTTTTCATTTCGTAGATATGAGTCTTGTAAATGCATGGGTACTTTGGCGCCGAATTCACGAAAACGAATACATGCCGCTGTTCGCGTTCAAGCTTGCAGTTTCCGAACATTTGCGTAAATCAGGAAAGGTTATTATGGCCCGAAAACGTGGTCGTCCTGCCGGTACACCGACCTCCAGTACTCCAACAACAAGTCGAGCAGCTACTCCACCCAGCTTGTCTAATTCACCAATACCCAACAAAATGCCACGGAAAACTCCCAACAGACATCAAGACCTACCTCTTGATACGGTGCGATCCGACTGCTTGGATCATTTCCCAGAATGGAAGAAAAAACAACGCCAATTATGCCAAAATTGTAACAAATATCGATCCTTTATACAATGCCAAAAATGTGAAGTATTCCTATGCCTCAATGAGAAAAGAAATTGTTTTAAAGATTTTCACAAGACATAATTTCCGGTTTTGTCTTTAATTCATACGAAGCCAAATATGAACCTTTTATTTTTTGCCACAATGCATACGAAGCCATATATGGATTGTTTATAAAATTAAAAGAATAAAAAACATTTAATATTTTTTGTACTATAATTTACTTAATAAAGCCTAATAAAAGAAGTTTTCATAAAAAAAAATTTTTTTTTTACACACCTTCATAATTCATGCAAGGGCTAAACTATAAATCCGAAGTTTGAACGAAATCAGGGCAACCGTTTAGGATGTAGACTTCGGGAGCATACGGACAGACAGACAGATAGAATTTCGAGACCCACTTTTTTGAGTTCATCTATCATCGCAATGTCAGAATTGATTGACATCTAGAGTTTGAAATTTTTCACGAATACGATATCTCTCTCTCTTGCTACGCAATTGAGAAAGCTAAAAATGTCTGTAAGCAAACACTATGGTGGGAACTGTAGCTTTTTCAACATCACATCACTAATTTGTCACCACAGGGGTTTCTTGCTAATTGGCGGTCAGCTCCGAAAAGCTAAATTTCTTTGAGTTATTGTTGTGAGAGTACAACATTAATTTTTCCAAACGCTTTGGTTGGAATTACAGCTGACTCGAACAATACAGCTTATTACCCAAACAATGTGTCTTGCTAATTGGGTATCTGTTCCGAAAAGCTAGGTCTTCGTGACCTTGAGCAGACACCCAGACGATGTATTTTTTTTTTGTAAACAAACACTATGGTTGACTTTACAGGTCTATCGAACAACTCCACTAATTTAGTAATCCGACTCATAAGTGACTACACGTTTTATTTTTGGCTTTTAATTTATCTTTCTTTTCAAAAATAAGCTTGGCCTAGGGCTATATACGGACCCATTTATTTCTTAGCCAATTCGCCGCGAAATAGTTGTTTTGTAGGTACATTGTTGCTTTGTATACCTATTTGTGGTCTGATTTTTCTTTAGTGTATACTTGAGGACAAGAAAAAAAATCACAACAAATTGGAAGACATAAGCACATTTGTGTAAGGCATGGCCATTCAATTGGATAACGTGTTTTACGATTGCATGAAACTGCTAGCTTAAAACATTTAATTGTGGAAAAAAAGAGGAAAAAGAAGAAAAGGAAAAAATAAAAAGCGAATCGTATTTTATAATGCAACCATTCAATTGGACTATTCGTATTATAATTGCATAAAGTTGCAGGTAGAGGATCACATTCAATTGTTAACCAAAGACATTGATTGGAGAAAAATAAAGATGAGCGAATTAGGGATAAAACCTTTTCTATGTGAAAAGATCCATAAGTCGCTGATGAGAGTTGAATGGGCAAGGTGATATCGGTCGTCTTCGCTTTACCTAGAGGCAGAAGTGATTCCTGATGTGGTTAGAAAGTAAAATAAAAAACTTAATTTAAAAAACCAAAAAACCCGACTGACTGTAAAAAAGATTAAAACAAGACACTTTCATGTATAACTAATTGGCAGTCGGAGGCTGCGCATATTTTTGTCAAATTGTATAGGTAATAAAAATAATAATATTTAATTTAAAATAAATGAATTCATCACTAAATGCAGTCACTCCACAAGACAGCAATTGTGAATACATCAGAAACTAATTTATTTGACAGTTCAGTGTATTGCATATCTTGACATTTCTCTCAAGACATTTTTTTTTTAAATTAATATTTTTATAATAAATGATTATCCTATGACTCTCCGGGGAAGAATACCAATTTATTGACACCCCACTCTTTAAAATCGGTCAAGCCGTTTGGGCTACTAAGTGTCCCGTAGGAACGTACATAGGATACGCGCGAAACACATAACCCTCTCTGTGTACAGTCGGGTAAAAAGCTCCTGCATCTAGGTGGGCCTCAGTTACAGGAGGTAATTTTTAACATTTCTGGAGCGTTAGTCGCCGTCAATGAGGATGTTTTGAGGTATTGATAAAAAATACTTGACGACTATTATTCGCCAAGGAGAAATTCGACATTTGAAAGGCATTTGTTAAGAAAACTCAAGCCCGATGATGGGGAGGACTTTTTTAATAAAATTATTTTGCGGCTGCGTAATTTGGCGGCTAAATGCTCTTTTGGTACAACGCAGCAAGAAGTGTTGGATGTAAACAAAAAAGGAGAAAGTCCTAGATGCGTGGGCTTAGAAAGAAGAGGTACTATTGATGTATCAAGTACACGAGCCAATTGCGAGTCAGACAGAAACGATGGTTCCTACGGTATCGGCAAGTGGGATTAATAGAATTTGTCACTTTGAGGATAGTAGCTACTGTCCAGCCAAGTATGGCAAATGCTATAAATGTGGGTTCTTTGGTCATTTTGCTAGGCAGGTAAACCTTTATCCTGCACTCCTGAAAAGTGGCTAAAAACGACTTACGCTATTTTTCCTTGTTGCCACAGAATTAGAATCGTGGATGGAGAAAGAGCAGGTGGAGACATATCAACCAGTGTTAAATTTGGCGAGCAAAACTATTTCCAAGTCACAGAGAACTTAGATGAACCTTCAAGCGGACAACATTTTTTGCTCTAAGAGCTGTTTTCGAAGCTCCTATAAACGTCGACCGTCGATGGCATCGTTCTTCGTTATTAAACACGGGAAACAGTCCCTCCTAGGGCGTGACACCGCACTCACAGTAAAAGTTGGGGGTTGTCGTGAACCAACTCGAAAATAATCGGATTTTTTCCAAAGATTGAAGGTATTCAAGTACAATTGGCTATAAACAAGTCTAAGCCCGGTACACCAACCATCGCGTCGCATTCCTTCAGCGTTGGAGGAAAGGGTTGAACGTAGACTCAAGGAAGCAGCTGAAGAGGGCATCATCGAGCCGTTTTACGGTCCGAGTTCGTGGATCTCACCTATAGTGTTACCTAGTCTTTAAGACGGAGACATTCGACTGTGCGTCGACATGCGACGTGCGACCGCGGCCATTCTTAGAGAACGTTTCCCACTCCCTACGTTTGCCTCGCTGATGACCAAACTTAAGGGCGCTCAGTATTTCAGATCTCAAGAACGCTTATCACCAATTGGCGCTTACTGGGGACATTACAAAGTTTGTTAGGTACCCATATAAAGGCTGTTTGGGGTAAATACAACGCCTGAATTTTTTAAAAGACAATGAAAAATATTTTGGCTCACTGTCAAAATGCATTGAAATACCTAGTGGATATAGGTAGACTACGTAATTGTTTTTGGGCTCACGTTGGAGGAAAACGACAGGGAAATCAGGGCAGTGTCGTGTCTCCAGTTTCCTCATGTCGCTACGACCCAACGTTGGTCCCGTATAAGCTGCCTGACCTAAGTTTGTTGACATGGCAGCTTATGTGGGACTTTACACTGCGAGTTGGGGCGAACAGTTTAAGATGCGGTAAACGATGGAAAGTAACCGGTCCCAAAAAGTTTTCTCTACATAGTAGACGTCGTTAAAGTGGTTGTCGACACAGCGATGGAAAAAAAACAGTAGAGCACTAGTGTTACCCAGAGCATCATTCAAAAACGATTCCGATTCAGGGGACTAGTTCTACATCTTGAGTTCTCTCTTCAGAACGAGTGTGCCCATCTCGGGTCCGTTTTATAGCTGCTAATTTGGGTTAAGACAGTTAAACTGCGACAGCGACAACGACATACCACAACGAGTCAGCAGGCGTTCCCCAAGGGTCTGTTCTGGGGCTCTTAAGACGATCTCCGAATTCAGAAAGATTTCAGATGAAGCGGCTGGAATGGTGCCCATCGATATTTTTCATCCCGCGCTGTCAAAATGAAGAAAGGAAACTTGCTTGCACACGGGGAAATCCAAAAAGAGAAAAAGGCGGCTACTATCTTGAATTGAACTGGTGGAACAATACTACTCTCGGAGTTCCCCAATATGGTGTTCTCCAAACTATATCAAACACATTCTACATCCTAAATTGAGGACAACGACCCTCATCCTCTCATTTCAAATAAGACATTCCAGATGACAGCGCATTTTCCCTCCCCCACCAACACTTCACTGAATCCAAACAGCAGTATTCCAAATTCGAGTCCCGTCTTCCCCTGACAGCACCCGTCATCATCAAGTAAACAAATGAAAACAATCACAATGATACGATCTAAATATAGGCAAAGCCATCCCCTCGCATCAGCGTATAGCATGTCAAGTGCGGACCACAAAACCACCAGCAGCAACCCTTCCAAGCGGTAATGCATAAAGAAAACCACAATCACAATCACAACAAAAAAAAAAAAAAAACAAAATATGAAGAAGCGGAACAGAATTTGTGAAAATAAAATGTAAAAAAAGAGACACGAATGAGGAAAAAATTGAATTGACTCGGGGATGACATCCTACTTCTCTCCCCCAACACTGGTGTAGTACACAAGCGATGGGAACCAAATGTATGTGGTACAACGGCATCGACATTATTTTGGGTAATCGAGCAACTAAATGCGTCCTTCCCTGGTCCTCCTCCAATATACCAGCCTCCACTCAACCCTATCCTTCGTGCGGCGCTGCGCTCGGCAAAGAGAACCAGGTCACTTGGAATATTGCGTTCCGTTCGCGATTTGAGTACATTCCCCCCGAGATATACGCCCGCCTGTCGGTGGCTGTGAGTTTCTATTTTTATACCATTTAAACGATAATGGAAAGGGGTTGACTTGAAACACATGCGTGCTGCTGCTGGTTACCTTTGGAGGGTGATGACTTGCAACACCTGGTGTGCCACCGCTTCCGACCACTTGTTGCTGGTTCATTGTTATTGGAGTGGGCAACCACTTGACTGTTTGCCCGGACCCGTGTACAGCTAAGCTGTGCATTAATTTACACACACACACCCAATCAGCTAGGCAATTAGAAATGTTGAGCCTGATTTGCGTATGAAATCATGTCGACGGGGATTTGGAAAACAAATCTCCTCCTTGGTTACATAACACACGTGCGGTTTCGCATTGCATTTGTCATTATATATGCTAAGGGGTTCGGCCAAATGGCATTCAACAGAGGTCAGGAATGACCCTCCAATGGATAGACCATAGACGAATGTAAATAATAAGCTCGTTATGTCGGTTGAGTACTGTGGGGAGAGCCGCCGACATTATTTGCATATTTAAAGTGAGAGTAAAAATTGTGGTACCAAGGGCAACTGACTGGAAAGCGCTTTTGAATTTTTATTTCCAGCGGCAGGGAGGTTGCGAACAGTTTTTCCATCAGTGGCAGTATTTGCCTCTTCGATGGCGGAAAAGTTATGAAACGAAGAGCTTTAGATGGAAATGTTCGATTAGCAGGTGGGAATAGTGAAGAAAGAGTGACCCACTCTTAAGTAAGCCAGAAAGGTTGTTGGCTTAGCTAATCTAGAAAAATCTTAAACCAAAAGTCGGGGCTCCTATTACTCAAAGGCGTGCAGGTGAATAGAGAAACCAAGGACACTCGTTGACACACATGCTGACCTTGTAGGTTTAAAAAAAAAAATAAAAAATTGTTAATGATTTTCCTTCTAGATCACAGAATGGTTGGTAACTTGACTAAGCTAGAGCACATTTAAGGAACAGAGTAACTGGTTAGTTTAATTGTTGTTCCCTAAAAAAACTTGTTGACCAATCTGTTGATCTTTTTGATAAGCGGTCGTGGTCGATCGCCCTTAATTTATTTCCCACGAAAGGTTGTTCGCAGCAAGGTTTGCGTCTTAGATAATATAGAAAACGCTCTCGTCAAAAGGTACACCCTTCCCGCAAGGAGCAACAGGTGACGTAATTAGTTCAGCACTTGTTTGGGAATACGTCGA
This sequence comes from Cheilosia vernalis, assembly GCA_949126925.1. Taxonomy (NCBI): domain Eukaryota; kingdom Metazoa; phylum Arthropoda; class Insecta; order Diptera; family Syrphidae; genus Cheilosia; species Cheilosia vernalis. Next base: position 24,949,190 of record OX421358.1, read on the forward strand.
CCTTGTGACTTTTTTACAACTAGATAATATGGGAAGGGTGTTGCCTTAGCTAGTCGTGAGACAAAAGAAAGAACACTGTGTTGTTGTAGTTCGATAGACCAACTGTGAATTCAAAGCGGTTTGTTGGCGAATACGTTGGTATTTTATCTTTTTGGTAGGTGTACGAAAACCTTTTATGAAAGGTAGCTCAAAGACGGTTGCTGGCTTTGCTAAGCTGTAAAATGCTCCGAGTGAATGCCACGCACTTAACTCAAGGAGCACCAGATGACATGGCAACACTTGTTGGGGAATCTGACGACCTTGTGACTTTTTGACACAAGCTGACATAATATAATCGTTCTAAGAAAGGTTGGTTGTGGAAAGGTTGATGCCTTAGCTAATCTGGGGCACACTTATATCAAACGGGAGGGCTATTCTACAAGAAGGAATATTTTAGCTTTTTAGACGAATTGTGGGTCCAAAAAGACTTGTTGACGACTCTGCTGAAGGGGGTCCTGTTTCTCTTCGACAGGAAGTGGACGTTGATATTGCAATGAGTTCGAAGATCCGAGAAATGTTTCTTAAAAAAATTATCTTAAGGAAAATTAAGCAACACAAGCTCAATGAGTTGGTAGGCTCAATGGAGCGATCGCGCAGACACATCCAAAAAGGAAATAACAATCAACGACAGTCGGAGTAAAAACAGGCTCACTCAAATATGCATGCTGCGGATTGAAGAAGTGGTCCGTAAGCTTCAAGTGAAAAAGGGTAAAATATTGTATGATTCCTTATTGCATCATATATTAGTAGAATAGTTTATATTTAGGTTTGGAATTACCACGAAAAACATGTGCGAAAAAATGCTGCCATAAATTTGCAGATGAGAAATGCTACTGGAGGAGGCCCAAACAGAGAAGCAAAAGTTTTCTCCAATAGAAGAAGCAATTTTTAAACTTATTGAAACGAAAAAAGCGTTCAAAGGATTACCCAAAGCAATTAAATTCGGATTACCTGCCTCAAAAGTTTCTGATTACAAAATTAAAAGATTCCATATTTACATACAGTGATTGTGGTAGTTCCAACGGATTTGAACAATCTCTTAAGCGTCTTTTAATTGAAAGTTGTCGCTTCAATTCCATCTCAACCAATTCCTCAGCCACAGCTCTTAATGCAATTTTTTTTTTAAATATTTGTCTCACAAAAATTTAATTTTATTCCAAATGTAATTGTAAGAAAATTTTCGGAAACAGCTGTTTTTCTTTTCGGGGGGACATTTCGGTTTGCGAGGGAGATTGGCGATAGGCGGATTTTATTCCCGGGAACACACGAATTCGGAGGAAAGAAATATTCTTGGAAGGGCTGTTTAAGTGCCTAATAGCACCGCCACTTTTACAGCACAAAATTGAAAGGAACCTTTTTATAGACTTGCACCATAGAACGGATGATAACCACTGAGCCTCTTTGTCCATATTTTAATGTCAAAGCTGGGAGTCAGGTAGATCACGAATGTGTTTTAATACAAAGAAATGTTATTATGGCGAAAGGTTTTTTATCATTGGTCACCACGCTTCTTAACAACTTTGCGGACAGTGCCCGAGCTCGTGTTTCTATGCTCAGATGAGTTTTTTTTTCGTCAGCATACAACCTCAAGATCAAGGCGATTCTTGACCGTTTTGCTAAGATTAGGCACGGCATTGATTAAATAAAGCCGATGCCCTTGTCTATTACCGCTGAAGTCGCTGCTGCTGTTGAGATCCATACGCTAATACCTGTCAAAATCAATGTATACCGATCAATGTTGTATCCGACGATTGGTCTTCTGCACATAAATATCAACGCATGCATTAGCTCATTGTCCGACTATATACGAAACAGGAAAGCTGATCAACTCGAGATAACGATTTTGCTAACCAAAGCCACGAATTTTGATGAGTTGATCAAATAAATCAATAAATCAATTGGTCAAGTAGTTATATTAGTTTAATGAGTTGATCAACTCTGTGAATGAAGTTATATAACAATTTAAAGAGTGGATCACATAACGTGAACGAGGTTACTTATCGATTTAATCAACTAGGCGCAGGAGTATATCAACTAAATCAACTTGGCGTACGTATCGAGTTAATTGATCAACTATGTAGTTGAACGAGGCTATTCAACAATTGAATGAGTTTATCAACTACCGGTACGGTTTTAAGTTGATCAGGTTATTCTACAGTTGTTCAGAGATGTTTATATATTTATACAGGCACACAAGGTGAATGAGTTGATCAACTAGGCCTAGGGGTTATGAAGCAATTTAATGAGTTGATCAACTATGCGTATGGGTTGATCTACTTTATGTATGAGTTGATCAACTAGTTCAACTTGGTATTCGAGGTAAATAAATTGATCAACTAAGTGTGCGAGGAAATTCATCAATTTAATGATAAAGTACGAGTACGAGATGAAGGCGTTTGTCATTTAATGGTTGGCGGTGATTCATTAACTGATTAAAGATGTTCATCATTCATAGTTGATCAACAAGGTATACCAGTTGAATGAGTTTATCAACTATGTGTACAGGGTTATTGAACAATTTAATGATTTAGGCCCATTTTATTCACTCAAAGTTGAACACAACTCGGGGAGTTTTCCATATAAAAATAAACTAGGTGCACACTGCACAAGCATAATCAATAATGGAATGAGTTGATCAACTAGGTGTATGAGTTGATCAACTAAATATAAGAGTTGATCAACCAGTTCAATTGGCCAAATAACTGTGCGAACATATTCAACAACTTAGGCCCATTTTATTCACTCGACGTTGAACACAACTTGGGGATTTTTAGATGGGAAACTTCCCAAGTTGTGTTCAACTTCGAGTGAATAAAATGGGCCTTAATGTATTTAGCCACAAGGTGTACTAATTGAATGGGTTCGACAACTAATAGTTCGCGGCGATTCATCAATTCATCATCAATGAGTTGATCAACTAGCACAAGCTTTTGAACAACTGTTGTCAAAGCAGAACAACTCGAGCAAACAGATTTGTTTGCCCAAATCACACAGCACGATCAGGTGTATGCGGTTATTCATCAATTAAATGAATTGATCAAATGGGTGTAGGAGTTGATTGCGTTGATCAACTAAGTAAACAAGGTTATTGATTAATTTATTGCATTGATGTCTACGAGTTGAATGTGATGTTCAACTAATAGTTCGCGGCGATTTATAAGTTGATCAACTAGATAGAGCAACGAGCTATTTAAAAAAACTGCTCACAAAGTTGACCAACACGAGCGAGAGATTAATTTACCAAAATCTCACAACTTGATCAATTAGGTGGGTACGAGTAGACTGTCGCTTTATAAGCTCGTGAGTTATATAGGTACCATGGTTAATGTACCAAATCAACAATTGAATGAGTTGATCAACCAGGTGTGCATGGCCATTGATCAATTTAATGAGTGGATCAACTATGTGCCGGAGTTGACCAACTATATGTGTGGGTTGATCAACTAATTGTATGACTTTATCAACTAGGGATAAGAGGCCACATAACAATTGAACTAGTTGATCAACTAGAAGTTCGACTAGCAATAACTGACTTCTCACTATAGAGCAGCTTTCGACCCTAAACCGATTATCATGTGCCTTATCTAACAGACAGACATGGCACAGTAGGACCACCGCGAATGTACCCATGGCAAACAAATAAACTCCCAATGAAGTCACTTTCATTTCGCATTTACAAATTTCTCCGCCAAACTTGCTTTCTGTGAAAAAAAAAATAAAATATTCCATTGACAGCCTTGGCCTCTATTAGGTCGATGCCTTCACTTGTCGTCAGCAAGTTTATTTTCCAAATGATTCACTCATTCACATACAATAAACGGCTAATTTTAGAACATCCTCTCCATGCAAAATACCATTCCAACTAGTTTTCGACCGCTAAAATGTCAAATACTCACCGAAAGGCTTGCGCCGAATACGAGTTCCCGTCCTCCGAATGGTGTCGTTTTATTTTCCCTATACAACCCAAACTATTACAGCACTCATCTGCACAAATGGCTTTTGAAAATTTCGCTAAGCAATTTCACAATCAAATTTTGCTTTTTATCGAAGTAGAGTTGGCTACTTCGGCACCGATTCACTCAACATTACCGCAAAACTTGTTTCCCGAAAATCATAACACAACAGTAGTTACACGGAGGAACAACAACGCGCGTACACAAAAAAAAAACAGTCGATAAACGCCGTCGCTTCAGCAGCGATTCTCACCGACAATCGAGAATCTACTACCAGTACCGTCTGCAATGGTCGCGAGCTCGAACCTTATTGATGCCCCCCCAAACCAGCTTATGGGGGATTATCTCGAACGTGATTTCAGCTTCCAATCGGTTGGTGCCGTCTCCCTCTCGCTGTGGGTTAATTTTAATAAAATTACAACGTCCCTCCTATTAGCAGTTAGGTATAGTATAGATACTCGTACTCGTACACTGACGGGATGAGTTTGGTACGGTATGCTTTCGAAAATGAAACTCGTACTAATGTCTATGTAGAGTACGGAACGAAGTATCTTTCAATCAATTTTCGATTGGTTTAATTATACGAAATAAACAAGCGCCAAGGTCGGCCCAAGCGATAAACAGACACATAGCTCCACGAGCTAGTTACGAGGTTTTGGATTTTCTTTCCAATTTATTGGTAGGTTGAAAAAAATGCCAAGCAATTCGCGGGCTAACTTCGGAATTTATTGGCTCATCATTATATCGTCGCTCTTGAGTAGAAGCGGAGGCTAGATCTGAAGTTGAAATGAAAAGAGATTGGCCGGCACTTGAACTTGAAAATGGATTGGGCAACGGTGAGCTTTGTGTTATGGCCTCTGGTGTACTGTGGATGGGAGCGTAGTTTCGATAAACATTTGCATTAAAATTTAAAGTGTTTTGTTGGCGGATGTACCTGGGATTGTGTGTTTGTGTGTGTGCGATAAATCTCCGAGATACGCTAATTGGCAATAAAACTGAAAGATTATTCATCACTTGACGCACCGGCGATGCAAGCATTTGGTGATTGTGCGCCGCTCTAACAGTGGTTCTAATTTCGGTGGCAACTCATACCACTGACTGGCGGATGATTGAGATGCCGAGTTCACAGACCTCGCGATGGCGTAATGTGGAACATGATCGCACAGGGCACAGACACAGCACACACTGTTGTGGTAAATCATTAGCATTGCCGATGCTCGTTGGCACCTTAACTGAGGTGTGTGTATACGGTATACCGTTAGTCACGATTTTTTGTGGAACAATTATGACATGAACAATGCGATGTGATCCATTCTCCCCATACCTGACGTATATGAACTGATGTGGATGAGATTCGGTAACAAAACACTGTGACACAAAGGGCGATGAGGAGACGATTTGGATAGCTGTACTTTGGATTGAGTTAGTAAGTTGTGTGTAAACTGCTTTTTTTTTTTAAAGATTCTTCTTTTTTGCAGGTACAATTCTCTGAAAGAAATTTTGGCCTTACATGAGAAAATTCAGAATATTCTCGAGGACGATGGTCCCGCTGGCAGACAGAATGTATTTCTCCCTCGGACGGGACTAGAAATTGTTGTCGGATTAAGTTCCTTGAAAGTGGTCAGTTTAGTTCATATTTAGGCCTTGAACTACTGAATTCGTTTCGGCAGTTCTGTTAGTTCAATTAGCTCAGTTCAAGTAGTACAGCTCCGTAATAAATCGTGCGGCGTATAAGAAATTTTCGGATATGAACCTCGATGTTGAGTGAGCTCTTCTTGACCCAAATTAAGAGAAACCTTTTTGCCTTCTACCACGGCAATACACGCACAGTTTTGCTGTATAAACGCGTAAGTCCTTTAGGTAGTTCGTGTATATTTCAGGGCTTAGGGAGTTATTCGACTGCCCACAGCCATTAAAATTCTAATTTGGGTGAAATACTGAACTAAGAGGACTACAATTGCAAGAGCTTTTCAGGCAGCTTTTTAAGCGAATTTTCTAACACTGTTTCGAATATATTTGGGCACTTTTTGATGCCTATGGTTAAGAGCATTTTCATAAACACCCACCTTGTATCCAGTCAAGAAGAGTAGGTACACTTGATAAACCGGTAGAGGTACGGATGAAAAAAGTGTGCAGTTTCATTCAAATTAACTCATTGAGCTAATATGTTCGCTCAGTTAGTTCAGTTAGTTCAATTAACATCAGTGATCTGTCAAGAATTTTGTGGAGGCCGAGCAGTACTTATTCCGCATTTTTTTCAATCAGAACCATATACAAATTTTAGGGGCCAATGCGCGACTTAGTACACAGCCATATGCGAAGCCAGATCACTTCCCATTTGACAGCCATGACTTTGCTCGTATATAAGTCTGGTGACCCTGGACGTTAGTACATAGTGGAAATACTACTGAATTCTTTTAAAAAAGTGTGCATCATGAAAGCGATAACATGTATTTGTCAGGCCTTCCAAAGGACCTAGGTTTCTGTCTTCAAACGGTTCAAAGTGTTCCACAAAGATGTGAGAGAAGCTTCAAGCAAAACGTTGCAAATATGGTTCATGACTTTGCTAATACCATTTGGTGCCGTGAACGAAGCCCATATGAACTAACGCCATAATGGTGCTAATTCATTTTCAAATGCGAATTAACGCCATAATCCACTTATGGCCTTAATTCACTTTTAAATGAGAACTAAAGTCATATGGTTTTAGTTCGTTTTGCGCAAATTATGAAATGTGTATGGGGGGGCATGCTGCCCCCCTGCAACCCCCCTGCTTGGGTTTACTGTTGGATTACGGGGTGGGTGCGAGGTTTTCTACTTATGTTTTTTGTTGAATTTTCAAATTGAGATTTTTAGACTTCGAGAGAGAGAGATAGGTATGGCGTTAGTTCACATTTAAGTGATGGCTGTAGTTCTCGTTTGAAAGTGAATTAAGGCCATAAGTGGATTATGGCGTTAATTCGCATTTGAAAGTGAATTTACGCCATTATGGCGTTAATTCATATGGGCTTCGTTCACGGCACCTACCATTTACCTTTCAAAAACCATCTTGAAACAGTGAGTAGGTTGGACAATGCGTTGAAGACAATTGCGTAGCCCATTTCATAGTTGAGAGTTTTTCCTCCTACTTTCGACGAAGTCCCATGCTGATCTTAGGAGGAATTAAATAGTATTCGCGTGGCTATTGTCAAACGTCATCGGATTTAGGTGGAGGTGGAGGCGAAGACTGATGTCAGGCGAGTTTAACTCGACTGTCGTCGGCTAGGTGAACAGCGATCTCCGAAGAGCAGAAAGTTTCTTGAAAGATTCAGTACCTGAAGAATGAAACTGCAATTATGACATCAACAAGCAAAAGCGATCGCCGATTAACGCCACAAAACCCTTCAACTTGAATTCTACTCGACGCTGTATTGATCAAATTGCTGTTGATCATTATTGACGTACTGATCGCATCGAAGTCGGTAGCTCAGTTAAACGACTCTCGTCGACGACAAGAAAAAATATTAATTATCAGAGGATCACCAAGAAATGTATTCGTCAGTAAAAGTATCCAACGCTGATATCATCATCAACGATCACCATCGTTAAGGATCTTCTTGTAGTGACCGTGATTATTCAGACTTTCATCGAAGCAGAGTTGGTAGAAAGGAGAGTTTCATAGGTACTTGCTCTATTGATCAACATCGAATTACTGATCGCGTCGAAATTGAAATTTGGTGTCCGGTACCGTATGTTAGCTCTGTCTCTCTCAAAGGACCGTCGGACGAAAACGACGATCATTGGCTAAGTGAACGGCGATCACCCTGCCAAATATTTCCGTCGGCGAAAGTACCCAAGACTAGGGCAACGATCATCATCCTAGAGAACCTTGTGATCGTGTAGTAGCATGGTTTTTAGATTATAATCTGTTGCGCCCCTGGACGGTATGATGCACTGATCGCAGTGATCAGTATAAGATGAGCGATCGATACTTATAGTGGGAGGTACATCTGAATGGGGTTGCTATGAGGCGGTGTGCTGATCGGAGCAATATTGACATTCAAAATAGGTCTAAAAGCGGTAGATAAACTAGCACTCCCTCTGCACTGTCTTCCACATCTGCAGAGTTGTTCATCCGCAGAAGCATCAGCAAAGATTCAGGCCGATCAGTGGCCAAAGTTAGTAAACATTCCTTCAATAACTGACTGCACGACTAGTCACAAAGCGACGAAAATACGACTCGTACGGAGATGGGTGACAATGAACATCCGACATAGTGCAAGCAGTGGCAATAAAAGTGACACAATGAGATTGCGATGAAGATCTCTGTCAAAAATAAGTTGCAAAATATTTCCACCAATTAAGTACCTACGTGTCGTGCCTAAATTTTTGCTAACTGAAGCTAAACAAATGTCGAATGTGCTCCCTACAAAACCACAGCTATAGTCACGACCGAATTAGCGTCGCGACAAACATAACCTCGACAGAAGCCCTAAAACAGTAAACAGCCATTGGTGCTAATTTGGTTCCGCGATAACTACGCCAGGAATAAGGCCGTCACCTTTAAGGTGTGAAAAATTTGTATTGTGCCCGTATCTGTGCCATTCAAAATGTCACGAACATCTCAGATGAAGTCACTCCAATAAATTCGAATAAGAAACGCATCCAACGAGACTGACCTCAATGGAAATATCAACTCAGTTGGTCACCTTAAAGCGTGTTTCTCTCTCTGCACCTCCAACCAACGAGACGACATTCTACTGAGAGTTCACTGCATAGGTCGCTCGTGGTTGCAGAGACTCTCCAATGTCAACCTTTAACCATGTGACTGACTTGACTGGGGCCGACACAGACAGAGCGCGCGCATCGATCGTCATTCCCAGGTAAACAGCGAACAATTCAACACAAAGAAGACGACCGCGTCCAAGACCGGCATTTACTCTCGAGCGAGACATTAGCACCAGCAGCAGTGGCAGTGGCAGCTTTAGGTGCTAATTTTGACGGCACGATGTTGAACTTTATTTAGTGCGGTACACCCGAAACACAGTTCGATTTCGACGACGATGGCCAAACGATTTACACACGAACCCATCCGTAGGAATGGCTCCTAACAAAAGACTGACTAATGATGGTCCATGCTGAATGATTGGAACTGCGGAGATAGTTGTTCGTTTCCATTGTGCTCGGACTATGTTTGCATTTCGTGTCGACCTCTTTGGCAGTTGGAAATCAGATGGAAATTGCCCGACCGAGGCGACGTTCCGATGGAAATTGCGACGGATGTGTGAGTTTAAAAGGTCTCCGAGTAGTAAAAGTTATACGGTTTCCAATTTCGTTCATTTTCTTTTGTGTGCGGATGTGCCAAACACCAGAAGGAGGCAGCCACACTGACACACGATCCCCGGGCACCTATGTCATAAATTCTACTCCGCCAGAGATACATTTTTGATAGGAAATCAGTGGAAATAAATCATAGCTCATGATAGGTGGGTAGGTTCACCCGAAGGAATTGTTACATCGAAAGGGTGAAGGTGATATTTATGTGATTGTTAAATAACAAAGTGGTCGTAGGGGAAAACTTGTTTACAAAGTGGTTAAGGATGTACGAGGGGTGGGTATTGCTTTTTGTTTTTCTTTTTCTTTTTTTTTTTAAATCGAATGGCATTTGATTATCTTGGAAAGATTTGTAGGTTGATATGATAAATCTTGCCCTAGAGGACACTGGCTCTGGGACTAGGTTTTTTTTTCAGTTTTAGAAACTTGATTGATCTGTACAGTTCAGCTCAGATTTTGGGATACGAACGAATGCACTTTTCTGCGAAAAAAGATTGCACTCGAGACGTTCTGTCATTTTATTACATAGTGTTGAATGTCAATTGAGGAAGTAAGTAGAAATTCAAAAAATAAATAATTGTGGGGTGACCTTATGAAACTATTGACATTGATAGGTTAACAAAATAATAAGAAAGTGGGCACAGAAAAGATTGATTGAGAAAATAACAAATATAACAGAACAGATTACTTTTGAATTGAAATTCTAAAAGGCGTATATCCAAACGCACAAAAAGAAAAAATAAATACTACAATGTAGAGTAACTCAGTAAATAAAGTGCACGACTGGGTCGCACGAAACTTTCTCGTTCATCAAAAGTTTGATTTAGTGAATTGGTCGGCACGAGTAGGTAAAAAGTTCAGAGGCAACCGTACATAAAATGTAGGAATGAGTAGTGTTAAATAAAATGCACTTTTAAGTTATTCTACTATTATCTTTACATATATACAGTCGGATGTCTCAACCGCCACAACTACGGGGAAATACTGTGAGGAGATTTAACGTTGAACGGCTACAATCGATACAAACCGCCAGAACCTTTGCCGAACGTGTCTACGCAACAAGACCCAAACAGAGACCTGTAGATACGAACAAGGAAACCTTGTGGTAGAGTCACAGTCGGTGCTAAGGATGTGGAAAAACCATTTCTGGAAACTGTTAAACGGCGAAGACGACCCAAATTCCGCTGTCAGGCAGAACGAACCATTCAACTTAGACGATAAAAGCCAAGACTTCCACCCGTACCCGACCAAAACGAAGTGAGGATAGCAATATCCAAGCTTAACCCCAACAACGCTGCTGGACCAGATGGCTTGACTGCCGAACTGTTTAAGGCAGCTGTAGATGACTTGGTAGAGAGCATACACCAACTCGTCTCCAAGATATGGTCGCAGGAAACCATGCCTGAAGAATGGAACCTCAGCATCGTTTGCCCGAGAAAGGATACCCTCTAAACTGCGCTAACTATAGAGGTATCAGTCTTCTTAACATCGCATACAAGATCCTGTCTGCCATACTGTGTGAACGCCTGAAACCTTTTGTCAACAATCTACTTGGTCCCTACCAGTGCGGTTTTAGGCCCGGTAAGTCCACAACCGACCAAATATTCACACTACGGCAGATCCTGGAGAAAACCCAAGACGTCCAGATCGATACTCACCATCTTTTTATCGATTTTAAGGCCGCATACGACAGCATTTATAGAGACGAGCTATATAGAACCATGTCTAGTTTTGACATCCCTGCCAAACTCGTCCGATTGTGCAGAATGACGATGGAGAATGCTCGCTGCTCCATAAAGGTCGGAAACAATCTCACCGACCCCTTTGATGTCAAAAAAGGATTTAGACAAAGTGACGCGCTGTCGTGTGACTTCTTCAACATCATTCTTGAGAAGATTGTGCGAAACTCGCAAGCCAAATTCCAAATTTGGAGCCAATTTGGCTTTATTTGCTCCCCCATACACATTTCATAATACAATGGTAGCAACTCGCGTGCGCCAACGTCTCGTGGACTTATGTCAATGCGCCAAACGGAATAATGCCAAATTGGTGTTGCTTTGTTTTCAGTAACGAAATAAAGCCAAACTACAAATTTGGTTTAATTTCGTTTTGGAAATATGATCGTTTTTGGTACTTCGAACTGAAAATTATGGACGCAATAGTTTTGGAAACATCAAAAAAAATTACTTTTTTCAAAAATCTATTGTACGACATTGTAAACAAAAACTGAGTTTGCTTTTAAGTTAGAAATGACCGCATTGCCTTAGGAATGGATTTTTTTTTCAGTCGTGTTGGCCGTTTTCGAGATACATGTGTCCAAATTTCAAAAGTAGCGTTTTTAAATTGCTTTTGCAAAAAACTGAGTATGCAGCCGTATTAACCTCACATACCTAAGCTGAAACGTAAATTTTGGTTGAAATCGTTAGAGCCGCTTTGGAAAATATCAAACTGGTAATAAAATTTGATATCGGAAAAACCATTAATAATGAGGTTATCTTACAAAAAAATAATGCAAAGGCCAAAAACCACAATTCCTAAGTTTGAACGAAATCCGACGTTTAGGCTGCAGGACTCAGGACATGCGAACAGGCAGACGGACAGAATTTTGAGACCGACTTTTCTGAGTTCATCCATCATTGTAATGTCAGAATTGATTTACATCTCAAGTTCAATATTTTGTACGAATACAATATCTGCCGCTTACTACGTAATCGAGTAAGTGAAAAAAACCGTCAAACTGAATTCGGGCGTGAGACTTGGAATACCGGCAGAAAGACTAAATGAGTTGAAAGCGTGCTTAAAATTTATTAAAAATGACCCCCTCTTTGAGGAGAAATTGATCCTCGATGTTATTTTCGCTACGACCAACTGAAATGAGTTTTCAGCATCACAAGCGCAAAGCTCTTTACCTAAAGACAAACATAAGTAAGGACGATCCCCAATTATTTTCGAAAATGACCCCCAAAGGGGGGCAAATCAAATAAAAGACCCCCCTTTCGACACTGTCAACATAACAGGAGCCCTTTCCTAAAACCACATTTATTTCTACAACCCAAGCTCCTTTCATTTCGTAAGCCACCCCCAGCTGGCGCAATTTTCAACTCACTCGTTCGTCATTAGCACATCGCCTCGTCGTGTAGGTGCACAATTGTTACTTCACAAGCATTACTCAATACTCATTCGCAGAAGCGTGATTTGCAACTCCTGCTCTAACCATATACAAAAATCTGATGAGTTGTACGCGTTCCCATCACGACTTCCACTGATTAATGTACACTCTCCATATCCACCTTTTCCCTTTCGACTGTCTTAATCGTCGAGCGTATTTGTTTCACTGTCCGCACTCTAATTTATCACATCACACCGCACAATATGTAAAGAGAAAAAGTACCACTTCCATCGTCACATTCGATATCAACAAGTGAGCAACAAAAATACCAAAAGAGACCCAATTAATTAAAACTGACTAATTGCATTCAAACGCACCCCTCGAGCTCACACAGCACACACATATCAATCACAGCGTCCTGACAGTGGCACTCGAATTTGATTAATCGCATAAACACTGTTGCAACACTTGCCAAACACAAACACTTGTGGCCGTTGACAGTGTGCAACCCTTTGGAAAACACCACCGCAGCTACAAAAGCCGAGAGTTCACCACAAGTGGGAATTGGGAGCATGTTATGGATTTGGATAAAAACCACCCCCTCCCGCAATGAAATAATGAAAGCAATAATTGCATAAATTGCTCCGATCTAATTATGCAAAATTGCCAACCGAAACCAAACCGAACGGAACGATGTTTCATTTTCCTATAAATGCACAGTCTTCCAAGCGCGATTATGACATTATTCTCGGCACAATTGAAGCTAAAACTTCTCGCCGTCGGCGTCGCCGTCTCCCTTACAGCACGGTGCGACCAATGAGCCACTTCCGAGCAAGTTTTCCAATTGACGCAGAGCAGAAGTTTTCAGTTTCAGTTTTCGCAACGCCATAGTCTCATAGTTGTTGTGCCCAATCCGGAACTGAGCACGACTTCCGGTGGCATTAATTAGTTTCGAAAATGGTATTCCTCGGCTTGTGCTTTTCAGATTCGACAGCTCATTTGACATTGTTTCACGCGGGCGGACTATTGTTCTGTACATGGACTTTTGTCAATTTCGGTCTAACATAGTGACAGTTGCCGACTTTTTCTTAAGTTCTATCGAAATGAAAGTTCGACCAATTAAATGGAGAAAAAAAATACATGGCGGAGGAGTAATAAATTAAATTAAGGTCATCTCGCCGTACAATGGATATATTCTGGGGAAAGTTCGGCGCAACTTTTCGCAGTAGTCCCCAGTGCATGCAATACACATACCTGATCTATAAGTAACTGTCTGTCGGGCGGATACAAAGGATAACACGATACGAGAATATATACAATGGATACGGATAGGAGGAGAAAGTTTCTCCATAGTGTATTATTTTGCATTAGAACTTGCAACTTGCAACAGTTTGTCGTCGTGTCGTGACTTTGTGACTCGAATTTATCGCACAAGGGACTATTTTAATGTTCGACTTTGACAGGTAGTAAATATCGCCAGTGTGGATGGTATTTATTTTGCATGTGGAAAACAAAAAACAAATAGGTAGGACACAGGACAATGTAATTAAAAATGGAAGGAGGATGGTAGTTTCTTTTTTTTTTTGTTTCCTTCACAGCGGATGTAGTTTGATTAAGGACGAGATGACCAACTTTTAAGCGTAAGAGCATAACCAGTGGCCATCAGTGTTGGGTCATTAATAATGTCCTGGCGGGTGTTAGATAAAAGGTAAGGTGTTTGTTCAAATCTCGACTACTGTTCCATGGGAATACGAGATTAGATGCGAAGTTGGAACTTTTAGAAGTTCTTGTCCAAATAGTCATAACGACTTGGCTGCAACGAGTCCAAGTTTTTGCTGAATGGTGACTGGTTACTGGTGAGTCACCAGTGGATAGACACATTGGATAGTAGATTTCTAGTTGCAATTACAGGAGCAATGTGTTTGAGCAAATTGAGTGCATTTGGGAAATTTCGAATTTTCGAACTCACACTAAGGATTGGTGACTACATTGCACGGTGAGTAATTTCGTTAATACAAATTAAATAATGGCATTCCCTGCTCCTCAAATCAGATTTGTGCCGCAACGACTACTCGTGGTTAAAACTCGAAAGGGATCCGGTGGTCGAGTTTATCGAAGAGCCAAAGTTTCCAATTTTCGAACTCACCCATTTAATTAGGTATTTATGAATGGGCGACCAAACTGAATTAGGTACATTCAAATTGCAACTGAACATGACGATGATTTGGGTGACATCGGTTACTAGTGAGTCACCAGTGAATTAACACATTGTTTTGGTTGATTTTTCTTGTATAAAACTCTAAGTATTTATGAGGAAGAACGCTTTCGAAGTCATTGTGGTTGGGCCAACAGAACTGCATTTAATTTGTCCAATTTTCGAACTCACACAATTGAGCACGCGCTGGGTGTGTAAATTGAGACTGCATTAAGGATGTTACAAGTAAAACGATTATATTTAAATCGATTCATTGGCAACACACTCAACGAGTTAAGTTTCGCCACTGTTGCGATGATTTTCGAAGAAATAACGATGTCACAATTAAATTCGAATGAATTTTCTCATTGATTTTTTTACCAAAACCAAACTAAGACTTGTACAATTGGAAGGAGACCCATAAGTTGAATTGCGCAACTGGCGGTATTTAGTCAAAGATACTCTATCAAGCCAAATGGAAAGTGTTATTGTCACAATTTCTCAGAAATAAAATTGTTAATAAAGTGTTTTTACCTGGTCACAATTTTACAGAAAGAAAACGATGTTGTAAGTTGTTTACCTGAAAAGAAAAAAAAAACATTTATATTAGCATTTGGCATACTCTAATTTATTGATTTAAAATGCTATTTAAATTAAGGAAGCCTGAAATTATTTTATAAACAATATACATAATTTAATGAACACTGAGCTTCAAATTTCAAAGAATCCTTAAGGTTTTTTGGACATTTTTAAACAATAAAAGAAATATAGCAAACGATCGAATTTAAAGGTGTTCTTTTTTGAAGCTTCACACAGAAAAAAAAATTCTAATGCAAACAATTTTCGTTGGTTAAAATTAACCCAAATATCTAAATTTTTGATATAAGAATTATATTCTTGGTAATATTCTTAGAAAATTAAAGCAAGAACTTTTTGCTTTAAATTTTTTAAAAATCTCAAAATTCTTCGCTCAACAATTTTTTTTTCTGAGTGTTGGATTCAACTTGTGAGCGTTTTGCAAAGTTTTTTGTTTAGTCCATTACTTGATAATGATCTAAATGATTGTAGTGCCTGTTAAGGATCACTATTTCCTCCGAGTGATCAACATGAACACTTTCCAAAGTGCTGACCACGATCGTATAGCTTTTAAAGTTCTGAAACAATGTAATTGATGTAACTCGTTATTTTCCTTCCAAATAAATTTTCTATTTATCGTTCAATCCTTACCTCTGGTCCGTTGTTAGATGAGTACAGTCATTCATTTATAGCTATTTCAAAACTTTTCGAGTGGATTGTTACAAAAACAAAAGCTTTATTTCGCAATCAGAATGCAAATATCACTGCAACAACATGGATTTGTATCTGGTAAATCCATTTTAACCAACTTGATGCTGTTTGCGAAAGATCTTTTTGATTCTGTGAAGAGTCGGGATATCAAGTTGTTGATGTATTGTTTACTGATTTCAATAAATATGGCATTCATTCGATGTTACTTTAGTGGATATAGAGTTACCTCTTGAACAGAAAACAGTGGGACTGTTCCCTTTCTATATTGCATTCGAATACATTAGTCAAACTCCGATTCCTTACACGAAAGTTGAGTAGAAATGAACGAAGTTTGACTAATGTATTCGAATGTATTCGAATGCATTATCGTAAGGGAACAGACCTAATATGTAAAGATTGGTTCTTCTCAATCTAGACGATTTGAGATCTCGTCTGGTGTCCCTCAAGGTAGCCACTTTGGGCCTTTGCTTTTAAATATTTCTATTAATGAGATTCCTTCGTTGTTTAATCGTGCTAAATGCTTGATGTATGCCGATGTCCCATACAATTGTGTGCGCGGTAAAAATATGTATTATTGTGAAAATCTATACGAAATGATAGATAGATGATCGACCTACCTTGAACATAAATCAATTAATTTTCTTTGTACCATATATTAGTGCCTGCACATAATGACTATAAAATTTCACGTGACCAGCCTTTCTTTTTCTCAAAAAACCGAAATGAGACCCCTTGCGTAGGGTTGCTTAAACTATCGCTCGGCTACCGATGACTGAGCAACCCTACATTTAGTGTGATTTTTGACACGAAACTTGCATTTTCGTTCAACATTGATTATAGGTTCGTTCGGGTACTTTTTTGCAAGCGTAACATTATTAAAAATTATCTAAGAAACTGTGAATGCAACCACGTGCTGAGAATATTTATATATATGAGAGAGAAATCCATTTCCCCTCTTTTGCTTTTTTCACAATTTCCTACTCGACGAATTTCGATTAACTGCAAAATTAAAAATGAAAACTGACAACTAAGTGACAGCTCCAAAGTTTGACAGGCAAAGCTCGATTTATTTTCGTTTTCAACTATGTCGGAGGAAGAAGTTGTAATTGAATGTTCTCCCAGAACTTATCAGCGCATTCAAAATGGTAAGTTTAATAGGCTTATAAAAAATGCAATTCCATAACTTATTCTGTAGATGCTGCATTTAAAGAGAACTTGGTCAAGTGTCAAACATTGACATTTCTTTAACTTTTCATAGAAAAGCCGTTCAGGTCCACTCCTCTTCAAATTAGGAGATTTCTCTTACGTTTTGTGAGGTTTGACATTTTTGTATGCCGGAAGTACACGAACGAACCTTATGTTGTGAACAAGGCAATTTTGATGCTTGGATTTCTTAAGTTAACATTGTGCTCTCGAATCTGTCTATATGTATCTAGTACCTACGACCTTTTCTGGAATATTGCTCTATAGTCTGGTACCTATATATTCTCGAGTAGAAAGGGTACAACAGTCCTCTACGAGATTTGCTATAAGCAAATGAAATGAAACCTTGACAAAAGGCTATCTTATCCCACAAAATGTTCTTTAACAGGATGTTTTCTCCTACCATACAGCTTGTCCCGATGTGCTTGAAAATTGTTGTTTTTATGCACCATTGCTTCTTCGAACAAGAAAGACTTTTTTTAACCTTAAACAGTCTTACCAATAACTTTGGACTAAAATAGATTTATGAGCTGATTAATCGAAATTTCAATTATCTCTTCTTTATTATTCCTATTTTATAATTATCGGTCCTAACCGGCTGAACCGATATGAATGAATTTTTTTGTCTGCGTTTGGGTGGCGTCCTGGATGGTTTATATTCACAAATCAGCTCGGCAAATAGCGCTGCAGTGGGTTTGCTAGTTGAATATAAATATTTCCCAAATAAAATCCCTACTGAATATTGTATAGATTTACCTTGAATTGTTATAATAAATTGATGCTAGTCTGTTACGAGTTAAGCTGTAGATGAATAAAGACTTGTAATAATAACAACGAAAACGTCGCTATTTAACAAACTGGAGATTTTGTTGTATTTTATAAATTTATATAGCAAACTCTAGTTCTAAGCTGACACAATCTGCAAACGATTGTTTAACGCCATCTGTTGCAAATCAACTTAATCAACATTTAATAGGTTTGTGTCCATGCTTTCTATTAGATATCAATATTCAAGAAAGCAATTTTTGTTCTCCCTTCCATCGAAAAGCATTCTAATAAATTCCTCCCAAGAAGATACAGAGGTCTTCTTTAAATAAAACTGCCGTAAAATGGCACCCATTCCGACAATGACGTCAAGTATTATCGGCGCCTACACTTCCAACGAGCCAAATCGACGAAGGATGTAATCGATGCCTACGTGACCAACTATTTCTATCCAGTTCCAGTCGTCCATATTCAATAAAATAAAACGACGTGCTTCTTGTGCGCTCCACTCGTCTTTTATTCACTTGGGTTTCATGGGATGATTCCGGTGGAAAAATATCATTGCGCCTGTTACGCATATTAACTAACATACACAACTTGAGCATTATTCCAGGAAAATGATAAGCAAATCAAATTGTTTTCCGCAAGGGCTTCCTTGAAAGTTTGCCACCTTCCGGACGCCAACTTGGCAACACCATGTTCAGCATCCTTTTCCCCCGACTCCAGCCAAACAGCATTATTTGAAATTAAAATCCTAAGTACTAGCAATCACGCACTAGCTGGCGCAGTTGAGCATCATGATCACTGCTTATATCAAACGGTGGTGGGTTGGGTTTTTTTTTTTTTTTTTTTTTCCTTCTCCCACAATCCGCTGCAACCATAATTGCACTTTACTAGCAGTTTTTGCACCCCAACCGCCAACAACAGCAATGTGACACCACTTGACAGCGTATTTCTTGTCATCATCCCACTGGGATGGATGGACCCAGCGCACCACTGCCGCACAGTCTGTTGCACATCGAGCTTCCTGAAACTGAAGTATACATATATACGTACAGCGAAACGAGTAAAATAAAAATTGACGTTTCGTACATCGTTCATCTATGTTTCCCGGTATGAAAAAGAGACAAGAACAGAATAGGTTTTTTGCTTGTAGCAGCGTTTTGCGATGAACAGATAGATGGTGTCTTTTTTTGTTCCTGGTAATTCAACCAGGAGAACACATCAGCCAAGCACGTATCCACATACTCATTGCTCGACATTCGATTCTTCTGTTATAGAAAGTTGGATATAATATCGTGTGTCGATTAAAAAAGAAAATATTCCATTGCTGGGGGAAATATTGGAAAATGCCGATGCGGCGGTAAGGGATGAGTGGTAAAATTTATAATATGTCGAAACCGGAGTGTGTCGTCCTTGGGAAGAGAGTATCGTTTTTTCCATGAAATTTTGTTCAGTATTATTCAATTTAATGTGCGGGGGTAGGTATCTCGTTTGGGCTGGGGGTGGCCGTCGGTATTTAATTTGCCAGATAGATATTTAATATGTTTTGGCAGATTCAACATCAAGGATGGTGATTCCTACCTCTAGCAGGAAGGTTTTTGTGCCAATTAATGCCATAAGTAATGGGGTGGATTGGATATTCCCTTGAAGGCCTTTGCATATATGCACTCAGGAGTTTGTTTTACAAAGTCTTACGAACGATTTCATTAGATTGTATGATTGTAGCATTGCACACTTTCGATGGGCAAATCGTGTCAAAATGTCTAACGTCCCATTTACTCAGTCAAATGAAGGGTTTTTCAATAAGGCCGTTCCAAGTAGAAATTCTTAGTTATAGTGTAAGGGCTGCTGATAATGTTCAATTTGAGAAAATAAATTTATTTTTTTCATGTTGGATTGTCGGTTGTAGCTCAGCTTCTAGAGGACATAGAAAGCTGATTGATGGCTTGAAATAACTATAGTATTATATTTTGTTTGCATTGATTAAGAATTGTTTGAGTAATGGCGAGTAAAAAGCAGTAAAGTCAGAAAAAAAAAACACATTTTTGTCAAAAACGCTCCAAGAATAGGCAATGAATGGAATAGCCTATGTCCTTCTCAGAATCTTAAGGAACATTTCAAAAAAAGTTTCATAGAAATCTGTGCAGTAGTTTTCACGCCATTAAGTAACAAAGAAAATGCCTGCAGTTTTATTATATGTGTAGATATATTGTTATTAAGTAATTTAATTTAATTACATTAATAATAAATAGAAAAGATAACACAGCTACCAGGGCTATCGTCTAATTTTCCCAGGGACTATACTTTTCTTTTTTTCTTTTTTTTTTTTTTGATAATAGATCCCAATTAGAATCCGAAAACGGACATTTGCCTGCCATATATATTTCTTTAGATAGAAGCACAGAGTGCATGTACATTCATTGAGGAAATGTTTCTTAGTTTGCGTTTATTACTATTAAGTCGTAACATTCACTTGAATCATAAAGTTAAGAAGTATAACGTTTGTAGCCGATATGGAAATATTTTCTTGCCAAGGAAATTTGCTGTTACTACGAGTTTATTTTATGTAGCATTATTTCAAATAAAAATTCATGCTACTTATTAAAATATATAGATAACACCGGCACACCATCTTTTTTCTGGACTAACCCTTTCATGTCTACATGAAGAAATGCCTCAGGCGGGATATAGCCAGACCGAAGCGTACTCTCATGGTACATTAAATTGGGGTAGTAAGCCCCTGAGATCAGGTTATTATATCACTGGCCATCGCCCTTGCAACGTGTCTCCGAATCACCTCAATAAGGAAATTGTCAACCCTATTCAGTCGAGCCCCATTGTATAGGGTCCTGTTGGGATAGTACTTTGTGTACTCAGACTCGGGAGTTCTAAACAACCCTAGACAGGCCCTGAGACATTGTCTCTCAAACACCCGAATCTTTTCCATATAGAACGGCGCTATATTGAACCACAAAGGACAGCCATAAGCGATGATGGGCCTTATGAGGGCCACGTAGCAAATTACCTTTACCCTGGAGTCAGGTTAACTGCTGCGAAACATTCTCTTTGCCAGAGCGTAGGCCCTCTTAGCCCCAGCCAGAGGCCAGACAAGCATATATATGTTTGCCAAAATACAGACTCTGGTCGAGCCAGATGCCAAGATACCGGACCACGTTTTTCACCGCCAACGGCCGTCCCTGCTGTCTAATAATTATTAATTTTCTCCAGTTTCTTCTGGTATTCCTAGGAGCCCTAGCCAATGAAGTTCTGAACAGAATTGTTTCCGATTTTTGGAAATTGATTTTCAACTTCCAATCTTCGCAATACCTCTTAGGCCCATTTTATTCACTCGAAGTTGAACACAACTTGGGAAGTTTTCCATATAAAAATCCCGAAGTTGTGTTCAACTTCGAGTGAATAAAATGGGCCTTAATTGGCTCGAAGTCACGTTGCAGAAGGATGTTGATGACCTCGATTTTTGGTCCTGACCTGTACGCCACTAAATCATCTGCGTACGCTATAGCATGTCTGAGAGAACCCACCAGATCACTTGTGTAAATATTAAACAGGACCGGAGAATTCACTGCTCCCTGTTGTAAGCCGTATTTAATTTCGAAAACCCTGCTCGAAGTCACGTTGCCAGCTTTGACAACGAACTTCTTTCCCATAAGCATGTCATAAATCATATACAGCAAAGGTTTTTGAATGCCCAATCTGGTCAGCTTAGAAAAGCCCCTCCAACCATACGGTATCGAAGGCCTTCTCAAAGTAGAACCGGGATTCTTACTTTTATTCCACTGAATGTCGGAGATCAGTTTCGACGCGGCATGAATAGTATGTTATGCCCCGCTCTAAAGCCAAACTGATTTTTCGGAATTATCTTGTTTTCTTCAACCCATCTTAAAAGAGATCTATTGACGACTTTCTCGAATACCTTGCTAACATTCGGGAGCAAACTAATTGACCGAAGATTAGCAGGGTTTGTCCTATCTTTATCCTTTTTAGGGACACGGTGTACCACCGCTATTTTCGACTGCTCCGGATAATATGCATTATTCAGCGCATCGTTAAATAGCGTGGCGAAGATATCTATCGCCTCTAGCGGCATGTGTCTTAATACGAAGTTTGGGACACCGTCAACTCGCGCCGACTTTTTGTTTTTAAGTGATTCAAAGATGCACCGAAATTCATCTTCACTCAAGAACAAATAATGAGTATTTGCATCGGCGATTGTGCCATTTGCACGGTTGTCGTCATTGAACCCGGTGAAACCGTTGTTCTCGGATCGGCAAATCTTGAATTTCGGTCCGCAGATAAAAGTGGTTAAGAAAGGCCCTCTCCTCGAGATCGCGGTTACGGCGAACAGGGTTGTTCACCGTATATACAGTCTCAAAGAAAGCTCCCATCAAATCCACCCTCTCCTGCGGGTCTTCAACCACGAAAAACCGTCGTTCGAGTCAGCACTTTCCGGACTTATGCCAGAAGTCAGTAGTGTCTGTCTGTTCTCGTTCGTCCAAGGTATTCGAACACATGAAATGTTGTTATGATCTTTCCGCCTGAACAGTTTATTTATTTGTAGGAACATATTCGGACTACTGGTTTTTTTTAGCCCGAATTTTATTGCCCCAATATAAACTTACAGATTTTCTGTAATTTTCGGTTGTAGACTTAGCTGAAACCGAACTGCACCATTATCCACCAGCCCAGTCTAGCACGGGACAGTGGGGTAGAGATGCTGCACAAGTGTTTAAAAATTGATTTATTTTTTCCAAAGCGGTCCCAATTTGCCCACTCCCGCCCCATACTCAATCATATCTATTGAAGCAATAAATTCCATCAGTAGCAGA
Organism: Cheilosia vernalis; assembly: GCA_949126925.1. Classification (NCBI taxonomy): domain Eukaryota; kingdom Metazoa; phylum Arthropoda; class Insecta; order Diptera; family Syrphidae; genus Cheilosia; species Cheilosia vernalis. The sequence goes on from OX421358.1 coordinate 24,971,903, forward strand.
AATATTATAAATTATATTCGGCAAACTGTCCGTGAAATACCGTTCATTCGAACACCGACCGCACACACCTTTTCGATTTCCGCAATTAATTTCTTTCTTTTTTCCCCCCCTTGCGCAATGATCAGCAAAACTGCGTTAATTGTTAATCAAAACGAATGCCCAACACAAAAGCATAAACAATTATAGGCGCGCAGCAAACACACAAAAGCTACACGACTAAAATCCATTGCACACAAATTATACCCCCGGCCCAACTCCGTTGGCGGGTAATTAAATCCTCGGTTAAATATCGGCTTTGGCTTTTGTTTGCCAACACAATTGGTGTGCGTATCTGTGTTTCGAATAAAACACATATGCAGCACAGGAATTTCGGGTTTCAATTAAAATCGCAAAAATTAATGAATGGCCGAACACCAAATGAATGGGCGTATAGTGTGGGCGGCGGCGAAGCGGATGTTTTGTTGCGTGTAACGCGGTGGGGTATATATTTGGAATCTATTTTTCAACTGACATTCCGGTTTTATTATTATTTTATTAGATTCCCATTGAACGCCATTAAAATTTAGTTAATCGCGAATGTCAATCGGACGTTCATGGGTGTAGGCTGTAGGTGTATGGCGCATGGTGCATGGGGCGAGTATACGATTAGCACGAATAAGTGCGGTTGCGGTTTGGGGATGATAATGTGCTAAAAGGATTCTGAGGATTACCTTTGAATACCGGCGAATGCGATGCTTATCGGTTGCATTTGCATTTGCATCTGCATTTGCATTGGCTTAGAACCCGCTTAGCGGGATAGCAATTTTCAGATTTTCCTATTATGTGGACGCAGGTTTCAACTACAAACGAATGAGAGCTGCGCGGGGGTGCTTTTAATGCTGTGAATTTTCTTACATTTACAACAGTTTCGTAACAAAATTCTAGACCTCTCAAGTGCAAATTGGAAGCCGTTTCCAGCGAAAATTTCTGCCAACCCATCTCACACGGTCCATCCATAGTCCGCACGCCACCCCATCCTCAATTGAGTCAAGCAATACGTCCAAGAGAGATTTAACAGCCGATTGCGATGGTAATATTCTTCGACGAGGGACGATTTTATTGGGAATGTTTCCGTGCCGGGTGATTGAAAGCGAAAAAAAAAAAACCGTTTTTAAGCAAAGAAAAAATTAAGCACTACAAAGAAAGTGCAATCGTAAAATTTATATTCTCCAGCAGCATATTGTTCGTCGCAACAGCTATAAAAGGATATTTTATGCGCAAGTAGATGGTATTTCAATTTACTGTCCACATAAACGAAAACGGAAGAATAATATCCTCCAAGTGGGATAAAAGACAATTTAAAAAGAGAATTTTACGCAAGACGGTAGCCTCATAAATCGACGGGATATTTAAACAATCCCCAGTAAAAAAAAAAAAAAAAAAAAATTAAAGCCCCCAAAGCATTTATAGAATGGGGACGAATTGAATTATACTGCAGAGGTAGTTGCGGTGGTAAATAGTGCACTCGATGACTGGGAAAGTGTACAAATGCTGACACACGTTTTGACCGTTAATCATGACTCCTAGAAACGGAGGTGCCCAACAATAACTTTCTCTTTCATTGGATGGTGATACAGAAAATGCATCAGTACCGGGCAGCAGTTAGTTGCACACAGCAAGCATTCAGCGGGCATTTAACGAGCATAGAACAAGCACGCAACGCGCATCCAATAAGAATTCAGCGATCAGCAAACATTTAGGGGAAAAATTCATCAGGCACAGAACGGGCACAGAACGGACACAGAATGGGCACAGAGCGAGCACTCGCCAAGCACGCAACAAGTATGTATGATTCATTCAACTAACCTACAGCAAGAATGTTCAGCTATCATACAGGAAGCATTTAACAAGATAAGGGAACAATTCGAAGAGCACTGAACAAGCACTCGTCAAGCACTCAACGATCAAAAATAAGAAGCATTTAACTCGCCTACTTTCAGCGACGATGTACAGAATAAGTATACTACAAGCATTCCCCAAGCCTTTAAAGGCCAAACAAAAAACATGCAACGAACATCCAATAAGCATTTAGCGAGCATTAGGGAAATTATTAACGTGCAGGACGACGACGGGCACACATCAAGCTCGCAACGAGCATACAGCTACCATAGAGAGAGCACTTAACAAGCACACGGAGTGCAGCATGCATGCATAACGACAATTCCTGAAGCATTCAGCGACCATGGTACAAATATAAATTGGGTTTTCTCGATGCTCGCTATAAATGATCAGCTTGTGTTGACCGATCACGTGGCAAACGCCTTTTGCTGCAGCACACTTTCACAGAAAATATAGAGTAGCGGGAATCTCTTTAGAATATACGAACTTATTGATTATAATCTTAATGACACTTTAATGTAGGTACTAGAAAATTCAGCTTGGACCACCGATCAGCTCTGTGGTTTTTCTGTAAACATTTCTGAACAGAAAATAAATTTTCCAATGGATTTTGATTATCTCTCAGTGACGAAGCAACTCATATATATAGTTCAAAAATAACTCCTACTCAAAATGGTCAAAGTGGTCCCAGATTGAGGAGACGCGCCAATTTTCGCGCAAGTTCACAAGTTAAAAATATAGAAAATCTCTATAAAAAAAAAAAAAAACAAAAAACATAAATTGTCTAAAACAAAAACTGATATACATTTTCATTATAAACAAATTACAAAGTCGACTCAGAATGAAATATTCATACTAAAAATAACGAAAACAGCCCATCGAACGTCTATGAAAAAACGTTCGTGTATCTGAATGTATTCACCCGTTTTTGACATTTTTTTTAATAGAAAGAAAATCATTTAAAACTTAAATTTCAAACTCAGTGACAGAAAAATGGATGAGTAAACAGTATCTGCACATATTTATTTGTTTGGTTGTTTGTCTTATTATATGAATAATTCTATAAAAGCCTGTATACTCTGATTCCATCAGCTCAAGCGCAGATGTACCAAACGCGAAAAAAGCCGAAGTAAATATATCAAACAGTGGGAAAGTTTACCAGAATTCAAAAATTTTCTGTGTCGGGATGAAAGAGATCAAACTGGGCCATCAACATCGACTCCATGAGATGGTTAGCTCTTTATGCGGTCATTAAAAGATTTATTGAGCAGTTCCCTAGCAGTAAATCGACCGCTGCATTCGTTTCCGTGGTGGACATATGAACGAAGTCGAGTTTCATTCATATGTGGTTTGATAGCAATTCAAGACCATCAAATTTTTTTGAGCTATCTCCATTAGTTTGCATTTTCTTTACAAAAGAAGTTGTCAAAGAACTTAATGAAAGACCCTTTTCTTAAGTGAAACTTTTTCGGAACACCCTGTGAATAAAAAACAATGTGAACAAATTTATCGCTTATTAGATAAACCAACCACAATTATTCATATTGATATTTAAAATTAGTTTTTTTGGCCATTATTTACTTAATTTAGAAATGCACTCCGAAGATTTAAAGATTCACATTTTAAACGATCGCCTAGAACTTACACTTACAATAATTGCGGACTGCTTTGAAAAAAAAGACTATACCTATCGATAACCATTCTCATATTTTGAGAATAATGACAATTGGGAAGCCTTGGGAAACTTGTATTTATGACCAAAATTATCTCTAAGACTAAAATTCTGGAAAACTATATATTTCCTTGTATAATCATGCAGAGGAGGTTGAAAATGGTTGCATTTTTCGAATGAGGGTGCATTTTTAAGCTTCTCAGGTTTATAATCCCGTCACCTAAAAAAAAAAAAAACGAGCCGGTTAATTCTCTAGTCTAGGACCTCTCTCCAAGTTTGTTGCAAATATTTTTATGGAAAATTCATGAAGAGAGGAAGAGTTTTCGACGACGACAAAATTTTCTAAATAGCAAAACGGTTTCGAAGTTGTTACAGAAGAATCCTGGACTTTCAAACGCGTCTAGTCAATAGCCCTGACGAAAGCTGCCTAGGTGATAACTCTTAGGCAATATATCTGTGCAGTGATGCCGCTTTATGCCCTTTTTGAGCCTCAGGACCCTTGGCCCCCCACTTTTTGAAAAAATATCAAAATGGCCCTTTTTCAGTTTAAGTAAGATTTTTTATATTTATTGAACGAAAAAGAATGCATTTGAAAAGAATAAATTATATTTTTGTTAAAAATAAATGTTGGCCCCTTTTTTTCGTGTCGGGACACTTTCTAGTCCCGTTTTTTGAAATTTTTCAGCGGCAAAACTGCCTTTGTGTCAGTTGGGTTATTTTAAAAATGACTCCTCTCATAGTTCCAAAGTATGAGGCCTTTTTTGAAGTTAATCTGGAAACAGAACAAAAAGCTGATTGCTCAAAGCTGAAGAATCGAGGTGTCGGAAGGGACCGTCTGGATTTAAAAAAAACGTGGCTCTTAACCATCAAAATGAAGGCAACGAGCAAAGGAACAGTGGTGCAGATCAACAGTGATCACTGTAGAAAAGCCACTGACGACTTGTTCCTCTTCATGACTGAAGGCAAGACAAGAAATTAAAATAAAGTGCACTACTGGGTCGCACAAAACTCTTCGCTTGGTTGGTTGTTTTCCTATTTTATTAGTTATACGTAAGCATCTAGCGGCGCTAGATAAAAATCGGTTCGCAAACTGTAGGAATAGTCTTAAAATCCGCTTTTGGGTTATTCATCTGATATGGCAGTTTTATTTTAAATAACAATGTGGCTTTTCAAAGTTTGAAGACGTCTAGCAACAGGCAATTGTCGCAAGTTTTGGTTAAAGAGTTTTAAGCGCCTACTGTACCTACTATTTTATAAAGTTCCTCTATCATGGTAATGTCAGAATTGACTAACAGCTCGAGTTACAAATTTTGTACACATACAATATCTTTCTTATACTACGAAATCGAGAAAGTTAAGAATACTAAACGAACAGAGCATTCGAAAAATCTGTATCAAGAACTCTTCCTAGTCATACAGAACCTTTTTCAACTTTCGAAGTCCGTGCAGTCTAGTTTCTTAGGCAAAAAATATTCAAATGCGAGCCTCAAATGCAATAGATAATTTTGGGGCAATTTTTGTGGGGTACCGTTCCAGAAATAGGAAAAATGCGAGTAAATCCAACACTGTTTGTGACATAAAGAGCCTCGTTGACTGCGTCAAAATGTGCACCAAATATTCAAAGACATTCGTCGACTACAAGCTGTTGTTTATCGAAATCACAATTGGTATTTTATTCATCAACTTAAGTGGTCTTAAAAACACTTCATTAAACCATTTAAATCATACCATGGTCAAGTAGAATAAAATGTCACATTGCAGTGACAGCAATCCGGAACAGACTCGCCGAAAAATATTTCTTGTCCAAGAACGTTCCCCCAAATGACAGCTGTCAACAGTGTCAAAACCATACAACTTACATGAATCCCCGACAACAAATTACATTCGTTCTCCCCGGCAGACTTTGTGTCGCACACTCACCTGGAATCGGAAAAAAAAACCTATTTAGGTTAATTGAAAGAATTCCATTTACAGAAATAAAAAAAAAAAAAAAACACCCAGTTTGGGGAACAAGAAATGAAATTCCCATTAAGCGCATCAAAGCGGAGGAAGCATCTCTACACACTCAAATTAATTTACGCTCTTGCCGCCGCACATCCAAGTGTTAGTCTATTCATTTCCCAGACCCGAGAAGAGTTTCTCCAAATGAGAGATTTATCGGGGCCGAAATATATCCAGCCAACATGAGTGTGTGTATCTGTATACGTCAGCCAGAGGCAGCAAGTCACTCAGTCAGTCGGTGAAAAATGAACATGCATTTGCCCCTCAGTGCCCTCGCACAAACATCAATAGACGCTCATTCGATAAGTAAATAAATAAATAAACGCGCTATGCAAACGCACGACATGATGTGAAGATGCCGTCACACACGCCGACGATCCACATGCCACATTGCGTGCATCTGCAGCATGGTGTAATCTTCTGGAGAAGAGCTCATTTTTCATTGACAAACTGCTGACAGTTGGTTTTGTCTATGATTGTGACAATAACATTTGTCGAACGTGGAGGGAGAGGAGAAATTGGATTTACCAGAATTAAGACAGCTGAAAGTGGCTTTGGCACTTAGCCTGGAAAAGCCATTCCCCAAATATTGAATGAAGTTAACGTTTCATATTTTTGCTTTTTGTTTTTGAGGCTTTTAGTCCTGGCCTATACGTAACGAGTAACGACCCTTGCGACAGGGAAATTGGATTTTAAAACTCTCTGCCAGTGATTGAATTAACTCCAGTTGAGTGGCTTTGAGCTGAAAAGTTCCCGTACACACACTCACAGTGCTGAGCCGAGCGAAAGTTCACACGAAGCAATAATTTGACAGATGAGGTAAAAGTTAAACAGAATTATGTCGTAAGTGGTTTTAGACGGCGGCGGGCGGCTTTGTTTCGGTGCCGACTTGATGGTGTCTATAACAGGGGGTATGAGTGGGAGAAGCAAATATTGTCAGGGGGATTTTATGTTGCTTCAGTGGCGGAAGTAAGTTTGACGAAAAGAAGGTATAAAGAGTGCTGGGACCCTGAACAAATTATAGGGTGGCGCCACTTTTGGACATCATCATTAGAGAGGCAGGAGATTTTCAACAGAGCAAGATGGGATCAGTTTGTGGGGTTTAGAACACCGTTGTCAAAATGCGCGTCCATCAGAGTCGAAAAAAGGTCGAATTGAGCCATGCATGCTTCTGCCTTCCGTTTCCTGTCGCTTTTTCGTTTCATCGGAGTTCGGTGTTACTGTCCAATGACCTGGCGCTTTTTCATTTCATCGGATATTGGAATTACTTCCCAAAAAGCTATACATTCAGCCAGAGCTGACTTAAGACCCCGTTTCCTGTCGCTTTTTCGTTTCATTTGAGTTCAGAACTTTAACAGCGAACGACTTGTTGCTTTTTTCCTCACAGATTGGAATTACTGGTCAAACGAGACATAAGAAGTTTTATTTCAAAAATGCAAAGCCAAACGGCGACCATTTTGGATTTTTAGTATTGTTTTTTTTGTAAAAAAAAAAGAACGCCGAAACTGCTGATATTACTAATGTAGATGTCGAATTGATTAAGAAAAATTCATACTATCATGGCAGTGGTTGCTTTGACCACAAGGTCGACTGCGAACAATTTCAGAAATTTGCCCACGAAACTGCAAAATATTAGGTTGCCAAGTATCCTCGGTACTACATGTCCACAAGTATATCATTCATTGAAATGAAACTATTTCAAAAGCTGTATTGCCTCTGGGGCAGATGAGTGAAGAAGCTCGAGAAGCGCGCGATAAAGATTTCAAAAATTATAGAGAATACAAATGCAGACATTTTCAATTTGTTCCTTTTATCATCGGACCCTGTTTTAGCAAGTCTGCAAAGAGTTCCAAAAAAAGACTTCAACATCTGCCCCAAGAGGCAATCAGTTTGTTCAAATCCCCAAACACACCAATACCAGATCAAAGTGGCATTGACGGGCACTATGAAATTATGCCCCAATGAAAAATGACCCAACAAAATTATGAAAGAAGGCCCCAAAAAATAGGGTAGGTACCTTATATTTCATAATGCAAAATAACCCCATTAAATCTATGCAATATTGCCCCAAATAAATGCAGAATGGGCCCAAATTGTTAGCATACAAAATGGAAAATTACCCTAAAATAATACATGGTAAGCAGTAACAAAAACGATGACAAAATTGAGGAGTATTTTCATTGTTTTGGGGTCTTCTTGCATATTTTTGGGGCAATTTTTCATTTTTTTATTTTATTTATTTTATTTATTCTACTAGAAGAAACACGAAGTATAACGTTTTTACAACGACATCAATCGTTTCAAGGACAAAATTACCTACTGAAAATTGAATTTGTGAGTACATATCGATTAGTTTAGTGACGAAAGTGCAGTGACCATAACCTGTTGGCAAAAAAAAATTAATAGTAAACTTCTATATGTTATGGAACAAAAAATGATATATAGGAAAAAGTCGAATATTTTGAAAAGGTAAATCTTTAACTGAGCTGACTTTAAGCTTTAGAAATTAAAAAAAAACATAATTAAGAGTCAAAGTTATTTGAAAACCTGAGCTGACTCTTACAGCCCGATTCTGGCAAACCTCACTGATACCGTACAAGTCACAAAACCCTCACCCTGGAATTGATTTTGTGAGGTTTTCGTATTCTGTCAGCACACTCACAACTTGTGATCTCCTATGGAGCAGGTTACAAAATTCAAAACCAATCATTACGGCTCACAAGTGAATATTATTGCATTTGATGGTCCTGGTTCCCTATTTCCACACACTTTATGACCTGAACAAGACATTTTAGGCTACAACTATTTCGGGAAAAATAAATATTTGTATTAAAAAAAACTCTGAAAAAACTAGGGAGGTAGGGAATTCGATTTGTGACAAATGTCGTTACTAATTTTCATCCTTCAGTTCTATACAGTCAGCGAAAGTCTGAGCTGTTTGGATGGGAAAATTTACGTTCCTCGATACGAGTTGTAGCAGGGAAATTCTCAACCAACGAAAGGGGTATGGATACGGCGATTTTCCGGATGGTTATTTTTGAGCTACTTTTAAGAAAAAAGAACAATAAAATAAAAAGACGACGGTGGTAGAACTATGAACAGCAAGAAGCGCAATTGTGCTTTATTGATCTTTATATACATTTTTGATTGGTATAAATTAACTGGATATGCCAAGAGAATATATGGCCAACGTTTGACAATTGGAGGTAAATTAAAATTACAACTTAGAGTTTAGTACATTTCATATGAAAGCAAAACATGGTGTAGATATTTGATAAACGAGATTCTATATCTATACAATTCAAAATATAGTAAAGACAGGATATAATAGTTTTTTTTTTTTAGATTATTAGGCGAAGTGCCCCAACAGTTCTAAAGCATTTCTGTGTGCATATTTCACGTATTTTGCCCAAAAAATGTTATCTTATATATTTTTAATAACTCCGTGTACGAGTTCGATCTTTTGTGGAAAATTATGTAACAATTTGAAAGTGACCATGATGAGGTGAATTTTTTTGTAAGTTTCGTTGTGAGGATTATCGTAAAATTCGGAAGAAGTTATCGAATCACAACAAACCTCACAAGAGCTTGTGACTTGTCAGGGATCACAACAGCAGAATCGGGCTGTTAATTATGTTTTTTCAAAGTTATTTGAAAACCTGAGCTGACTCTTAATTATGTTTTTTTTAATTTTCTAAAGCTTAAAGTCAGCTCGGGTTTTCAAATAATGGACAATGACGAAGAGGACGAAATTGTGTCACCAGAGGAATCAGGCCTTTGTGTAGTTTGCCAGGACTTGCGGGCAAATATTATTTGTTTGCCTTGTAAGGACTTAAAAGTTTGCTCTGAGTGCGACTTAAAATTATTGGCAGAGGCAGTAGCGGTGGATAACAGCCAAAAATACAAGTAGTGTCCGCATTGCAGGCAAAGCGTTGACAATACAATATTCAAGCTTAAAAATATTAAAAATAATGAAAAACTTTACAGACAATTTGTTTCTTTTTATTCAATATTGGTTGTAATTTGGGGCTCTGTACATTGAATTTGGGGCCATTTTTCTTTACTTTGGGGTGATATTTCATCTATGGCAAACTATTTTTTTCATTCATTTTAAAGAAGACGCTGATAATGTTGCGTTGGGGCATAATTTCACAAATAAAAATGATTTTTACCCCAAATTATCAATGACAAGAGGTCCCAAAATAATGAAAAATTACCCCAATCAGACTATCAAACGTTGTTGTTGCTTCGTATATAATTTTTTGGGGCCTTTTTTTAATTTTTTTTTTTTTTTTGGCCATTTGATTTAATACTAGACGAAGTAGAATACATTTTTATTTTAATTATTTCTCTTGTTTTTGTGAAGGTTAATTAATATAAAATATATAAGTTCCTAATTGTTAATATAATTTATTTTACCAATCTTTGAGATCTCATCGGCACGTACTGACAACTCAGTATGTCAGAAGGTTTAAATCTGAAACTAAAAATCAACCAGCTTTTTGAACAGCTTGTTATTATTTTCTAAATGAGATTCTGGAGGACTTAGACTCCAGTTCTGCTTCACTGTCGGGACTGCCAAGCAGAGGCCCATATTTTGGTGAAGTGACAATTCGCTTGCAAGTAGGAAATCCTCGGAAGTACCCGATAACATTTTCAATGCCACGTTGCTACCACAATTAAACATGTTATCGCTAAGCTGGCTTACTGTTTTGTACACCTTAACTTATCAGCCGACCTGCTGTGACTAATTTCGGCGACAATAGGCCAAGATAAGATAGCCAACCGAGACCTACATAAAAAGTGACGAATATTCTGCCGTCTCACCGCCGGATGACACCATGACCCACTTTGAATCACAGACTTCCTGCAGTTTAAACTTGTTGCCTCTCTCTCTCTCTCTGGGGGATCTAAAAATCGATTAACCGAGCAGATATCTCAAATCAATTTGAACACTTCTTCGGTCGGTTATCCTCACTTAACCCCATTCAGCATCCACGTCCTACACAATGACTACTTTGTCTTAAACCAGATTAATTAATGCGACACAAGGCTGCCTGTGTAAAATGCTTCTGATGTTCATGTCAATGACGATGACGATGGTGATTATAGCCAGAAGGAGGGTAATTCCATTCCATAGACAGTTTTTTTATTTACATTTTTTTATACGCCCCCTCCTTTCTCGCCTAGCTTGTTGCTTGTTCCATATCGCTGATGAGTTCATGTTGCTGATGATGACGACGACGACGATGAGGTTGATGAGGATGATGTTGATTATGCGCGTGTCCGCTGCCAGCATCATTTCAGAGATGCAATTCGCGAAAACATAAAATCCGTGAATTGTCGTCGCTGCGTGATTTATACACGGTCCGAGACGGCGGGGCGGAAGGAGGAAAATCATTTCAATTACCTAAGATGCACAGTCAGATTGGTTTCAATGATATGACACGATTTTGTAGTTTCTGTGACGCGCATAATTCGCCAGCGAGCACGAAGCCACTTATCGTAAATAGAGAGAGAGGGAGAGAGGGAGAGAGCAGTGGAAAATAGCGCATTGGTGGGCGCGCTAATTATGTATCTTTGCAAGGCAATTTAGCCCAATTTAAGCGGGAACGAGCAATTTGCAAAGTGTACGCTAATTAAAGAGTTCTGGGCAAGGAGCCTTCCCAATAAATGTTTTAAGACTTGACTCTTAATTTTAGTAATTCAAAAGAGAGCTATAATCGGAATACAAATTTTGCATTTGCGAGCTTGCGTAAATTTAAAGTCGAGACTCAAATTTGTTATTAGTATGTCGAAAGGTGTTTCGTGGGTATGCGATGCGATGCGTGCGCTGTCAAGATGGAGGTTGTTTAGGGAGATTTATTTTGTTGGTCCCTAATTACAATTACATTGCGTCGCCATTTTTTTTGGGTTATCTATCGTGATGTCATTCGGATCCGACATCAGTCGAGACAAATAATAAACTCGTGATACTTTAATGAAAAAGCTTGCATCAAGACCAAACACCATGCTCCCAAGATTTTGGAAATTGAAAACTCGAACTGTTGAGGTATAGTCCTACTACTACTGCATGAATTTTTACGACACTTGACCTTCTTTGAAGTCCATAATCCTGCGAGCAAATCCCCAAGTGCATGCGGTAGATAGTAGATCTCTAAGCTGAGATGTAAGAGCCCATGGAATTCATCTCCTTCCTTGACAGAACATCGACGGCCAGTACTAAAAAAATAATACGGGACTAAAAGAACCGCCAGGATCACAAATCTGGTACACCGACGGTTCAAAGATGGAATATGATGCCACCGGTGCTGGGGTCTATGGGCCCAGGTTCCATAAAGCTATAGCACTGGGAAAATCACCGGACATCTTTCAAGCGGAGGTTCACGCCATAGAGATATGTGTCCGAGAATGCCTACGAAGACGTATAAAAGGTGCCCGCATATACATTTTCTCAGACAGTCAGGCTGCTCTTAAGGCACTGAGATCGTACTCCATCAGAACAAAACTGGTTTGGGAATGTTTAAACCTCCTCGAAGATCTGGCCAAGGACAACACAGTCACCGTTGCTTGGATACCGGGTCACGAGGGATTTTTGGGCAATGAAAGAGCGGATTGCCTGGCGAGAAGAGGCGCATCACGCCTGCTCACCGGTCCTGAACCCTACTTCGGGGTACCACTGAGTTACGTACACTCAAAATTCAGGAAATGGGAAGATGAACTCCTTGGCAAATACTGGACGGAATCCAAGGGACAGAAGCAGGCAAAAAGATTCGTTAACCCAGCTCGTAGTAAAGCAAAAAAGTTACTCGAGCTAAGCAAAGAAGATCTAAGGATCCTAACGGGTTATCTTACCGGTCACTGGCCACTAAGATACCATCTCAAAAAAATGGGACTATCCGAAGATGACTCCTGTCGACTCTGCGGAGAAGAGGAGGAGACAACGGAACACATACTCTGCGAATGCCCTGCTGTGGCAAGGAGCAGAGCTTTCCATATGCAAAGGGCGATCTTGAGCCCTGCAGATATAGGAAACATGGAACCAATAAGGGTACTGAGGTTTATAAAGAGCCTCAATAGCTCCCTGGGTTAAATATTAGAGGCCAACACAATAGATCTCTTCTGGTCGCAGTGTACAGGGCCTATTACTTAATAATAATAAAAGAACAGCCTTGTGGTACTCCACTTTCAGGGCCCACATGCAGCCATTCTCTGTAGGTACATTTAAGCCAAATTTCAGATTTATTTATAAATTATGACAAAGATCTTATTACACGAATATTCACAGGGAAACTATTAAATAGTTTACGGGATACAACGGAAACGACTGAATTACTTGAATTGTTACACAAAGTGCAAGGTGTTAGAAATTGAACTCTGTGCGTAGTCACCTCTCAAAATAGGAAACAAATTTTAAACCTTACAGTATTACAAATGTTTTAGCGGTAGAAACATGTGCAGAGTAACTCTTATTTTGGCCAAAAGAAACACCCAAATTTTTAAACAGCTTTACTTGTCCAGTGTAAAAAAAAATTCCCGCAGGACTATTCGTTATAAGACAATTTCCTTACAGGCACAATTCGACATGACGGATCTATAACAATTTAGTGAAAACAGACCTCATAGTCAGGGAACTCTTGCATACTAGAGCTGAAGTTAATTAATTACGTTTCGTTACTGACAACTAGTCCGTGCAAAGTAAACCTTATTTTCAGAAGGTGAACGTCCTGATTTATATGAACCCTTGAGCTTAAAAGGCCATTTAGTTGATAAGATCATCTTACTTTCCCTGCAAAGGGTTGACTAAAATTCATAAAGAGAAAGAAGAGTATTGGACCAAGAACTGATCCCTCAGGCATATACCTACGTTTATAGTTCTTGAGCTACTCAGAAAGCTTCCTATTTATAACTTCTCTATTAAAAATACTCGATTTTCGACCGATGTTACTTTGAATGACTTTTAATGACCGTAATTGACTTTAAGTGACTTTCACAAGCATGCATTTTGTGACTACTAAGACCTAAATACCTCCTTTGGTCATGTACCAAGCTGACTTCGACTGACTTTTAATGATTCTAATTGATTTTAGTGACTTGTAAGACTTGAGAGTACATACCAAGCTGACTTTGACTGACTTTGACCGACTTTGACCGACTTTGACGGACTTTGAATGACTCTAAATGCGTTTAGTGATTTCTAAGACCTGAATACCTCCTCCGGTCCTTTGAGAGTATATTCCCATCTGACTTTGACTGACTTTGAATGACTCTAATTGACTTCAAATGACTTCCCTGGCCGCCTAAGCATTCCTTTAGTGACTTTTAAGACCTAGATACCTCCTCTGGTCTTTAAAGAATATATATACCAAGCTGAAGGTAGTCCTTATGACTTTGTGATTACCTTTCGACTTCAAATTCAACCATCCATTCAAATTTCGTCTCAAGTTACACGCTTAAGACATTTGTTGCAGTCTTATAAAAATTCACTGTAAACCCCTCACTAAATTGCCATCCCCTATTACCAGTCATCAGCTTTCCAATTTAAGTTTCGCGCACAACTCCAAAGAAACTCCCACCAACTTTCACAAAACATCAACCATTTCGGGTGCGATCCCTATATACCTACACTAATTAGAAATCGGGATAACGCAAGTCCCGCAAATTGAATAAGTTGCCACAACCAACAAACTTTACTCACACTCAAGCTGAGGATACTAATTAAAAGTCACTATACCCTCACATCCGAAAAAGAGAAAGAGGACGGACCAACATCACCACCGAGGTGCGTGTATAATGAAGCATGCCACACCGCATTTTTGTGCATGGCCCGAGGACAGCATCTTCCCTCCACTGGCCATAGCATCTATCGCGACAAAAACCAACACAGATGTGTGCTCAAAATTTTGCAACAGCCGAGGGAACAAAAAAGAAAGATGGCCGCAAACTTTTTTGCATTAATTTCGAATGCGGCAATTTTTCATCGGCCAAATCCCCGCCGAAATAGATAGGAGTGCTCGTCAGAGGGGGGCGCTGAGGAGATTTATTGAAATTGCAATTTCTATGCCGCCGCCGCTGGGTTGATGACGATAGTGCACAAACTACAGAAACTCCAGCAGCAATTCATTATTATTGCTGGGTGGGGAGGACGTAATGTGACGATTGTCGCACGGGATTATAGCATTCAAAACGAACAATGTTTATCTGTCCCTGGCCGGGTTAGATATTTGCTTGTGCGGTACGCTCGCAGTAACTCCTGTCGAGAGTGGGACTGGTCGGCACTTATTACATGTGTGTGTGGCGCTAAACTAATCTCCCAAGAGGAAAGGACCTCTTGGTGCACTGAACTCGACTAGCATTAGCCATCAGCAGGCTGGCACTCTGGCAGACTATCAGACGACACCAAGAGGACGAATACTTTTTTTATTTTATTTTTAACAAGACGTGTACGAAAATAAACGTCAACTTAATGTTGACGTATGTTGTAAATGGGGAAACACTGGCAAAACTGTCAGCATGTTCATTAAAAACGAACGAGTTTTAAGGATCCTCAGAGAAGTTTACAGACTTTGGTCTGCGATGTACTGCTGCTGTGGGATGGCATGGGATTGTGCTCACCCTGCACACTCGTATGGGAATGTGATTTCGTTGGGTGAAGGGCTTTTGTGTTTTTTGTTGCTCGGGGACAATGACAATGGAGTGGTGTTGAACTTAATTCTAAAGTGCAGGGTATATTTGGGAACTGTTCGGCTTTTTAGCAATTGGGGTTAGCAGGCGGGACGAGGTGAGCATTATACCAAGAAACAAGAAGCAAGCCTGTGCGGGGATGTTTCGCTGTTTAAAACTTAAGTTGCAGTAGTCCTCTTGACATCCTTGCGGTGGTTGGTGTCTTTTTAGGAAAATCTGTGAAAAGCGCCAATTCAAAGATTTTTTTTTTTTGGTCGTATTGGATTGTCCGGTTCGACCACCAATTTTTTTTTTCAGTAGATTTAGTAACACATCTGCTCGAGGGAGCCTATAGAACTAACTGATTGAACGCAATGGACCAGCTCTTAGACGACATACTGTTGGGGCTGCTTATCAGCGTGTAGCAATAAATGAAGAAGTTCGTTTTAGACTGAACGTCGTTCAAAGACGAGTTGAAGGTCTTCGAGTCAGCAAAGCAGGCTACTTAGCTCCTATTTTGCCAAGTGAATTCATTTGTTGTATTGACTCCTGTCACCTTTGAAGTGATGCATCTCCGGACTTGTTGGTCAGTTCAATACATCGTCTGATCTACCTATCAGTATAGAGTAAAGCGGGCGGAATAGCTACCTTCTTAAAACCATTCGTTTGTGTGACTTTTTTTTACATTTTGGAACGAACGGAAGAGGTTAACAATTTGATGCCGAGTTTGAACGTCTTTTTTTGCGCAGGACAGTAGCTACACTCTCGTAAGTTTGTCCGACATCGCCAAAAGATGTCGCGATGGCAAAAAAAAAGCTTCACCTGTGAAACTCCTTGCTCAGTAGTTCAGCAGAACAACCACTGAGCTACGGCGCACTGTGGTCCAAAATGCCATTTTTGGTTGCAAAAATCATAACTTTTGCACGCATGAATATATCGCTACAATTTTTTTTCTTCTTAAAGCAAATTTTCAAGTCTATAAAAATAGAGATCTTTAAAAAATTCATTCACAGGGTGTTTCTATATCTTAGGTTGAAGTAAGATTTTCTTAGAAAAAGGAATTGACAGAGAAAGGAATTAAAGAAAAACTTTAGAAACAGGTAAAATTTTAAGAATATTGTAAAAAAGAAGGTATGCGGCTCTTAAGTTGTTCACAGGGTGATCCAATTGTTAGACCAGTGGATACATTAATTTTTAATGTTTTTAGCAAGTTTTAAAACAATTTTTTTAATTTTGTGGCGCATCAGTGTATCCTATAAACTGTTTCGAGTAATATATTTTTTATGAAACAGTGTAGGAAAAAAGTAAACGGACGAAAAAATAATAAAATAAAATCAAATAGAATACAAAGTACATATCTATACATATAAAAATGGTGTTTAAAATGTATAGTAATTCATCAACTGAGAACGGCTGGGCCGATTTAAATTATGTTTTCAGTTGTTCGTTATTGCCATGAGAAGGTTCTTACGAAAGAAAATTTAGTGAAAACCCTCCGGAAAAGTCAGGATATTGGAAGTATCAAAAATTGATCCTTTGTATAGAATTTCGTGTGCAATTGTTCCGGAATGGCTTATCTATTGCAAAAATAGAAAATTCTAAGTGCAACATTTCGGAAAAACGCGAAAAATTACAAAAAAAATTCTACGAAATTTTTCATTTTATCGCATGATTTAATAATTTCGAACAACGTAAAGGTGGAAGATTCGTTGCGAAGCTTGGAAAATTTTGGGTTAATTGTGAAATTCATTGTGATAAGAGTCGTTTTGCGTGCACTTTGGGTGGAGAAGCTAACGAGATAAATTATGCCGCTGTTGAATGCCGAGTAGAAGAACGTGTACGGTTGTTGATGATGGAACGGGAGGCATTTACTTCCTCGATGCTCCCGGTGGGACAGGCGAGATATTGCTCATTTCGTTGATCCTGGGAACAATTCGGTCGAGATCTCAAGATCTCTGGCATTGGAAGGCGGTCGAACTGCACATTCCGCTCTGAGGCTGCCGATGAATCTTTTCACGGTTGACAAGCCATTAATTCTGCGACAGCGAAATTGAGGCTTTGGAGGCCGTTCACCTAACGATGAAGGATTTACGAGGTGATTCGAGACGATTCGGTGGGGCTATGATATTACTCTCCGGAGATTTTCGTCAAACGCTTCCCGTCATCCCGAAATCTACTGCTGCCGATGAACTTAATGCGTGCCTGAAATCGTCCCTAGTCCTTGGCATGTCGAGTAGTTGAAACCGACCATGAACCGACCCATCGGCTGCTGAATTCTCGAGACAACTGCTGGCGCTTGGCAATAACCAATTTCTTGTTCATTTTTCGACTGGATTGATATCGTTCCCTGCAACATTTTTGCGAGTTCACGTTATCGAAGGAGAAAGTCATCACCAAAGTGTTCCCCGGCACTGCACAAAATTATAAAAATTTCGATTGGATTAGTGAACGTGCAATACTAGCAGCGAAGAATAAGGACGTGCGTCGAAAGCTTGAATTTCATTATTCAAAGTCAAATTGCTGGAGAACTGCATTCGTATAAATGGATGAAGAGCCCAACTATCCGACCGACGACGCCGACGGTGGGATCGATCATAATCATGTTGCGAAATCTGAATCATCCGAAATTGTGCAACGGTATGCTGTGGTCTGTCAAGAAACAGATGAACAATCTGATTCAAGCGACGATCATCAACGGAAAATTCAAAGGAAACGAAGTCCTTATCCCATGAATTCAGATTATTCCAGCTGTGGGATTAATCTTGAATAATCCCTGTTTTTCGCACAGTCAGCCTGTTCGAGTTGTTTGGTTTGCGCCTGAAAACAAATCGAAAAACATTGTTTATTATATCGCTCTCAACAGATTTCGATTCCATTCAAATAAGTCTCATTGAAATTTTAACTATCTGTGTTTTGTTATCACACTGGAGTTTATCTGAAGGCGTTAAATTGGGAGAGACGAAGTTCGCTGGGTCCGCTAGTATATTTATAAAATTCATATTCATATTCATATTTTATTTGTACGCTCCGCACTTACAAAGCCTTTTGAAAACATTCTTGCGCGCCCGTTGATGCAATCCCTAGATCAAACATTTTTATTTTTTTATGATTCAATTATGTTGCGAATGAACTAATACAGGAAGCTATTGAAGCACAAAACCTGTGTATCGCAAATATTCAGCTTGACATCAAAAGTTACTATCAAGTAACTTCAAGCAAGTCAGTTTAAATTGCACCACCCGCATAAAGCATGCTACCCATCATTAGATCGCATTTGTTTGTGTACGAAGGACATCCGACGCGACGTTTTGGTCACATGGTAATTCTCTTTCAATCATTGAAAGGCGTCATTAGCTCTCCCACTTCTTAATCACCTTGTATTCGTGGAAATTATCTTCTTGAAACGAACAAAAATATGTAGTTGGATTGGAGTCACGGCTGACTAAGTCAAATTTTAAGTGGCATTCGTCAAATAAGACTGCTTCGAATTTTCCCTTGCTTTAGCTGTCAAATCATGAAAAAAATTGTAGATTTAGTTCACATCAACGACAACTTGAAGCTCGCCTCCGGAAAAAAACAAAATTGGGTTACAATAGCTATCAGAAGTTGACTTTTGTTAAGCTTAGATTTATAATCTGAGAACCTCGTGATTTGCAAATTTCGACAGGATCTTCTTCTTTCTAATAATAACTCCTTTATCTGGAAGGGGTATCTGAGCTGTCTGCTTAACATCAGCCAATGAATGGTTCCACTTTGAGGACAATTTGATCAGTTGTTTCCATAGTTGACTTAAGGTCTACAAAGCCCTCTAGCTTTTCTCTGAAATCCGTTCATTTTGTTTTCTTACTATCGAATTTTGGATTCAGTTTTTCTGAACTTCCCTTTACCTTAATGACAAGATGTCTGAGAGTATGATCTGACTTTTAGTTTGTCATGAAAATAAATAAATTTAAGTAGGGTCTTTGATTGGATTTTGATAGGTTCAGGAGGCCAGAACATTTTTGACTCATAATATGAATGTTGAAGACTTGAAATGAAGTTAACCTATTAGCGGCAAATCTTCCTTAGATATTATTATTATTATTTGTTATTTATTATTTTATTTAATTTCTTTATTTCATTAAATATGTTACAGGCTACGTTCAGCTGGAAATTAGCTAGCCCAAGTTGGACTTCTCAGACAATGATTCGGTCTATTTAACATAAAAATAAAATACTGTAGGTAACTTTTAAAAACGTTATAATATTTTCCTTATTGACTGCTCTCTAATAGTTAGTAATTCACAAGTGTTTGTGGTGTTTTTGTATGGAAATCTAAGCAATTGCTAAGGATTCTTACATCGAATTTGGCTGTAATGACTTTCAAGCGAGGTGGTAGATTTTTGACTGCCATTGACAAGACTCTGTTAAATGAGTTTCAACCAAAATTGCTCGTTTTATGTTACGTCCCTGTGAATGATCAGAGATGAGATGCAAAAACCGACATACGCCACTGATCTGTCACTTAAGTCTCCTTCCTTTCACTGCTCGTATGGAAAGGATTCACATTGCGATCGGTTCACAATGAAAATATAAGTTTTGCTTCAAAAAAAAACCTGAGGGCCACCCCCCCCCCCCCCCCACACACAGTTCAAAATATTGTTTAATACAGCTGTCAGATCAGTCCCAATTAAATTCAGTGTGCATTAGCCCTTAAAGTTGCCATCAAAGCAAAAAGTTCTGAAGCCACTCGCAAGCATTTAATGTTGTTCTCCTTCTCTATGGCCATTTCCTTAATCGAATTCCCCCGAAGCACTCCATTAATCGAATCGAATTCTCGAAACCAAATCGACACACTTTCTCGAGAGCATCTGCTTCAAATTAACGTACACCATTCGCTCGGCATAGATATACTCGTACATACAGCTATATACAGCTATGCAAAGTACCATGTAGATGAGGCGTCACGCAAAGTGTTCCCAAACTAGAGAAGCATCATCGAAGTGAGTTTTCCGTGAATCAGTTTGCTCTCCCCGAGATGTGTTTACTTTTTCGCACTCGCACTCACGTAGACTTTTGTCGTTCTAAAAATAATTGTTTGGTGTGTATTGGCCAGCAACAACAGGAGCGACATCCCCACGCAAGTACCGTACGTGAAGTATGGCCGCCTGAGAACAATTTTCACATTCTCCCGGCCCCGCCGGTGACGCCATGCCGCACAAATAATAACTGTTGCCTCATCGTGTAAACTGTTCCGTTTATTGCGGCGTGTTACACCTTCGGCTAAATAGATGGCGTCCCGTTGCTTTGAGAAATTGCGTTTTTATCAAAGAAATACATTCTTTTCGAAACACTTTGTTGAGGGAACACTGCTCACGGGGTAATATTCATATGCAGGGATGTTCAGCAATTACTTACACAACTATGCGAGGGAGGTGGTGCAATAAATGAAAAATAAAAACAAATAAATAAATAAATTTCGTATGTGCCGGATGCAGAACGCATGATTAAGTAGACTGCATTGTTGCGAAGGGGTTTGGGTGGCGTTCGGTAGCACATCAATTTATTGAGAGAAAACTAAACAGACGACGACAAGGACGACGACGACGACGACAACGACGATGGCGATGGTGTGTAGCTACTTCTGTGGAAATCAATAATTCAAATGGGAAATCGTAACAATTTCTTGTTGAATGGAATCGATTTTCCCCCTTCCTCGTCTCCCCGGAAGAGAAACAAATTGTATTTTGCATCTTGTTTGCGTTTGTTGTTCTGTGTGTGTCGTGTATGGCATCAGCAGCAGAGTTGTGTATCGTGATGTTGACTTTTGTGATTTTTGTTTTGATTTTTTTTTTCTTTTTCTTTTTCTTTTTTTTTTGTTTGTTCGTTTTTCTGTAGAAAAGAAGATTAAATTGACATTTCAGTGTTTATTTGAAGAATGGGTTTCCATTTTGCGTGTTCTATTGTTCGGTGTAGATTGAGGTTCATTGAGGAGTTGATGCTGGGTGGGGAGTCCTGCGAAGAGCCTTCAGCAAAGCTGCTAGTTATCAGTGTAATTTGAAAGCAGATTGCTATTGAGATTTGAATTTTTGTTTTCTATTAAAGCTGTTTGGATATGGTCATGGGGGAAGAATGGTACAGCAACAAGTTGCGGTGGAGCGGATATGAATTCTCTTAGGATATGCGGTCTGCGGTGTATAGGAGTATACTGTGAAAGGAAGCCACGTTTGTTGTGTTGGCGTTTTATTGAAGAATGTAGAGAAGTTGTAGATGATTGTTGGCAGTCCTTGGAGTAGGGTACACGTTAGCTTTTCATATACCAAAGGTAGGAAGTCATACTTTCGACGGTGGTGGGATCATAGACCGTCTCGGGTTCGGAACTGTTGATTTTGTTTGCACAATGTCGGTAGACCTGTTGGTTTCGAGATCTGAAGTGCTTTTGTCATCGTAGTGTTCTTTTCAGGAGCAACTGGTCAATTGTTCTACCTGAATGCGTCATTTAAGTTTCTATTAGAAATGTGTTGCCACACCACCACGATCACCTATAGGGTGTACTATGAGCCTGTTCAAGAGAGCAGTAGTAAGTGACTATAACTTCTACTAGATTGACTTTAACATTGGCAAATGATGGTTGGAAGACATCGCTGTAGAGAAAGACTTTATGCGAGGCGCGCTTAGTTGGAAGGGGATCCCCGACCATCTTGTGGCTGATTCTTTGCCCTGTTTGCATAGTCTGCAAGTGTTAATTTGGATTACATTCGAATAGTTATGTGTTTTTTTTACTGGACCATGTCCAGTGAGGAACCTTGTAGGTATACGAATCTGACTTCTAGGAGCGCCAATAAAATAAAAGGAAGTAAGTCAATCGGCCCTAGCGAGGTAACCGTCGGAGCGGAGAATATTCCGCAACGCATACTTTGTCGGAGATTCAATTTGTGTTCGAGGTATTTGTCATCGGAAAAAATCATAAGGAAGTGCTACGACGCATGGTTTAACATAACTCAAATTATCCCAAAACACAGCAACATCTTCTGGGTGCTCTTTGGCTATAATTTCGAGCTATGTCGGGTTTTTCCTGTAGTAAGGTCACCATTGATGTGTTTAAGCAGCACTTCCAGCAGCTGCTAAATGGGCATCATGTAGAGAGAGTGATAGGGCAGGAAGAGAACCCACGTCCAGTCAATGAAGAACCAGTTCCACCACCCAGTATAGAAGAAGTTGGCTTAGCTATAAAAAAGCTCAAGAACAACAAGGCCGCAGGCTCTGATGGTTTACCAGCGGAGCTCTTCAAATACGGTGGTGATATTTTGGTAGGGCGCATGCACCAAATCATCAACCAGGTATGGATGGAAGAAAGCATGCCCGATGACTGGGCTATCAGCTCCATATGTCCCATCTACAAAAAAGGCGATCCTATGTCTTGCAAGAATTACCGAGGCATATCCCTGCTTAATGTCGCATACAAGATCCTATCCAACGTACTGTGTGAACGTCTTAAACCGTTCTGCAACACACTAATCGGCACATACCAGTGTGGCTTCCGGCCCGGCAGATCGACCATAGACCAAATTTTCACACTGAGGCAAATCCTGGAAAAGACCAATGAATTTCAAGTCGAGACTCACCACCTATTTATCGACTTCAAAGCCGCATATGATAGCATTCATCGTCAGGAGCTCTATATGGCGATGGCCGAATTCGGGATCCCGGCAAAACTGATCCAGCTGTGTCGCGTAACGCTGGAGAACACGCGCTGCTACGTGCAATTTGGAAGTAGCTCCTCCGAACTATTCCAAACATGCACCGGATTTCGGCAAGGAGATGCGCTATCATGTGACTTCTTCAATCTCGTGCTGGAGCAGATAGTGCGCAGGGCAGGTGTCAACACGGAAGGCACTATCTTCAACAGATCCGTTCAGCTACTGGGGTATGCGGACGATATCGACATCATCGGTCGCTCCCAGCGTGCCGTGACTGAGGCTTTTACGGCGATTGAGGAACAGGCGAAATTTGTTGGCCTTGAAGTAAACGAGGACAAGACCAAGTATATGCTATCAACAAACAAAAACACATCTGTCCACCGCCTAGGACAAAACGTCACTATTGATAGCAACAATTTCGAGGTAGTTAAGGAGTTTATCTACCTCGGTGTAAATATGAACTCCACGAATGACACCCTAGTGGAGATCAGGCGAAGAATTACCCTAGGAAACCGCTGCTACTTCGGTTTGGCAAAACAATTGGGTTCAAAACTCCTAACTCGAAGGACGAAATGTACGCTCTACAAAACACTCATCCTGCCAGTTCTGCTTTATGGGGCCGAGTGCTGGACGATAAGCAGGAAGGGAGAGCTGATATTGGGCTCCTTTGAAAGAAAAATTCTTCGTCGGATTTTTGGTCCTGTGTGCGAGGAGGGCGAATGGAGGAGAAGATACAACCGCGAACTCTATGAGCTGTACCAAGATGTGGATGTAGTCCAAAAAGCCAAAACACGTCGACTACATTGGCTCGGCCACATCGAGCGAATGGACGACAATGCTCCAGCTAAGAGGATCTTTGAATCCCAGCCCCCAGGTTCGAGGCGACAAGGAAGACCGAACCTCCGTTTTAAAGACCAAGCCATCGCGGATGCCAGAGCGCTTGGTCTGGCAAACTGGAAGCAGCGTGCCCGGGATCGCAGAGGATGGAAGGCTGCAGTGTCTCAGGCAGAGACTCTTCACGGGTCGGGAGCCCGTTAAGTAAGTAAGTAAGGTCACCATTAGCTCAAATTGTTGTGTGCTCGTTTTTTCTTAAGCTACTATTAGACGATATGATGAATCAGCATACGTATGCTGAAAAATGTATCCCAATCACAACATTTCGTCTAATAGCGAAATTTCTGTCATCGATTCAGCTTATCGTCCAATAGTAGCTTTACATTTTTTTCCTCTTACTACAAATTCCGCGACAAAATGTTGGCGGACGATTTCGGAAAAAAATATTTATGTCAAAATGTCAAAAACATGAAAAAATGAACTTCATCGTATTACAACGCATACTTTTTTTTTTTGTCGGAAAAATGTTCCGAACAGGTGTTCGGAAGATTACCTCGAAGCAAATATTCTCCGATTCGGACGATTTCGGAAAATTATCCGCTCCGACGGTTACCTCGCTAGGGCCGAATAAGTCAGGAAGTAAGTAAGTTGGCCCCTTAATCTGCCTTTTAGGTAATCTCTTGTGAAAAAGCTGTTGAAAGGCGGGATAAAAAAGTGTGACAAGTTGTGATGGCAGATGTCGCTGTAAGAAGGTTAATACCGGCAAAAGTTTCGAACTGACGTGTCTAGTAATTGGAAATTGGCTTTGACATAGTGGAATCTTCGTAGTGTCGACATAAATTACAGATTCAAGGACAGAATTAAGTTGGGGTTATTTGTGTTAACTTTACTTAAGTTGGATTAAGTTGACATAATTTGAATTAAGTCGACTTATGTTGGAAGGTTAAGATGGATTAAGTCGACTAAAGCTAGATTACGTTGGTTTCAAGTTGTATTAAGTTGACTTCCGTTGGATTATGCTGACTTGAGTTGGATTAAGTTGACTTGAGTTTGATTAAGGCGAAGTGAATTTGGGTTTTTTTTTGTTGGACTACTAAGCGAGGGGCCTAAGGTTCGATTCCCGTAAAAATGCAGATTTTTGATGTGAAACATTTATTGACGCCTTAGCAATAAAATGGACTGGAACACCGTCACGGAAATTGCCATGTCATCAATCGCCAACATTACGCCGCCGCTCTCGACTCCTAAATCATTCAATCGATTTCAATGAAATTTTGTGGGTGAGCTTGGTTTGTTGCAGCTTGAAAGATAGGATAGTTTTGGAATCGATAGGAGTTGCTGTTGTCGATCATCTAAGCCGCTCAACAAACTCCAAAGTAGTGTGGGTGTGTTTGGTTGCTTGCAATTCGAAAGATAGATTAGTTTTTGACTCGATAGGTGGCACTGTTGCCGAGATTTAAATAATTTTGACAATTCTTTCAACTTAATTCTTAAAGTCAATACTTATAGATATGAGCACACTGGACCAGGAGAGTGGACTGATAAAGCTAGGTCTTACACAGTCACTGAACTCCAAAATCAGTTGATTAAATTAAATCTTATTTGTAACGATATGACAACAAAATGCAAAATAAAAACCCTTAAAATATAAAACGGTGGATTTGATTGCGTTGTGAAAACTTTTTAAACAAATGAATACACTTATCTACTGCGCTGTATTAAAAATAAAATATAATTACAATGAAATGGTTTTTAAATTAAATTTCCTAATACAATTCAACTTCAACAAAATTCAATTTAACATCCATATTTAGCGAGAGAAGTTTCGCATCTGGTTTGTCGTCACAAGCATACTCTCTGCTTGTTTCCACCTCTCGCGAACGTCTGACAGACATCCGAGAGTATAACCAATTAGCCGTTGGGACTCGGCATGAAATTATAGATCACTTCTATTCGTTCCATTAATGAAAAACTCATACAAAACGTATGGTTTTGAGAAGCAAAGGCATATGGTCGCTTACGGGACAATTTTGCCAACTATTTAGTTATTTTTTTAAGTTTGATAAAGTTGACTCAAGTTGGATTAAGTCGACTTTAGTTGGATAAAGTTGACTCAAGCTGGACTAATTTGAATAAAGTTTACTTAAATTGAATTAAGTCCACTTAAGTTTGATGAAGTTGACTGAAACAAAAGTGGGAAAAAGGACAAAAAAAAAGTGAGAAGCTCGAAATTCATTGAAAACATACCTACGCATATTGATATGACATCTATGAACAAAATCTGAAGTAAGGAAGCTCAGAGCTTTTTGCGTTTACATTTCAAATTTCCAGAAGCAATTATAAGCAAATTTAGCCGAGTGAAGTGCAAAAAGAGCCGACAGGAATTATAATGATGGAAACGTGATCTGGCGGAAAATCGCTAATGAATTCTTTGAGTGTATTTGTTTCTAGAACAAAGTGAAAGCTGGAACATGCTCGAGCTCTCCCCAAAGTGAACATTTTAAATTGAGAGAAAAGTATATACAGAGTGTACTATAGGATGAGGCAGTAGATCCGATTTTTGGGAGCGGGTCGAAATTCTTCTTTCAAAAGTCTGCTATGCAAAATTCTGCCTTTTAACACAAAAATTTTGTTTTTCAAAATTCTGTTTTTTTTTTTTTTTTGGTTGGGATCGAAATTCTGGCGAGGTCAAAATTCGTTTTTTAAAAAATATATTGTAATTTGTTGACAAAGTTGAACAGTATTTGTTTTCTTTGATTTAGTAAATTGAAAAAAAAAAAAAACAGAATTAGCAGAATTTATTTGTTTAAAATATTGCCTGTCAGAATTTTAAAAAGAAAAATTTTTTCTGCTTTACAAAATTCTGCTTTTTAAAATTCTGACAGGCAATATTTTTAAACAAATAAATTCTGCTAATCCTGTTTTTTTTTTCCCAATTTTCGAATTCAAATAAAACAAATATTGTTCAACTTTGTCAACAAATTACAATATATTTTGTATAGTAAAAAAAAAAAAACAGCCAAAAAATTACCTTATATTTTCCTTTATTGGATTTAATTACAGATACCTATATTTATTTTCACTCACTAACAGAATATTTGGCTAAACCAAGAGAGCGAACTTAAAACCAATAACAAAACTCCCTTTACCTCTTCTTCTATAAGAAGTGAGTTGGTAGGTATAATTTTTTACATAAAAAAATAAAAAAAAGGGTTGGAAAATGTTAAAAAAGCGCGCGCTTTTAAACATTTTCCAAACCTTTTTTTTATTTGCAGAATTTTGTAAAGCAGAATTTTGAAAGCTGAATTTTGTAAAACTGAATTTTGAAAGCAGAATTTTGAAAAAAAAGAATTTCGACCCCAACCCCCGATTTTTTCCACTTTTTTGTACTTTTCCCAACTTTTGTTTCGATGTAGTTCAGGCTTTAAGTTGGATTAACTTGACTTAAGTTGGACTAAATTGGCTTAAGTTGAAGCAAGTTGACTGGTTTTTTGAAGACGAAATTCGCTGTATTTAACCGGCTAAATATTGTTTATCGTTTATTGTTTATTTATTTAAGTCTACCATTTTACAATTTAGAGACTATGTATATAATTACATAAATTTAAAAATATATATACCTATATATTTTATATATAAAATGATATTAAAAATAATTTAAAAAAAACTCTTCAAGTGAAGAGAAAAAAAAAATAAAAAATTTAAAACACGAAATAAAAAAAAACTTTCACCTAGTGTGCACGAAAAAAATGTAATAAATTACAATTCATTTAAATATGTGGGTATAACATTCTTAAAAATATTAAATGTCAAAACAGCTAACCGCCAAAATGTAAATTATCATATTATATATGTATATATTAGAAATTGCTATTAAAAAAGCTTATTTTACAACGTAAGGCTCGTTTTTACTTTTCCTCACTAAAAGTGTAAGTAACGTCTTACTTATACAACATCTGTAAAAGTTTATTTCCGTAGATCCATTTTGCCACCAGTGCATGGACATTCCTGCGATACACAGGTTTAAGAGGCTTCACCTCCCGACAACTATTCTACCCGATATTTCTTCGCTTTCAATATGAAACAGTAACAAAGAGTCTGCTTTTTGTTAACCTACTACCTTCGTCAACAATCGTTCATAACAAAGAATATTCATACAAATAAAATTAAACCCTCTTCCCGACTGGCATACTTCAGTATTAAAAATAAAAAAAAAAACATCACAAATCATCGCCCTCGCTTTATGTTAGCAAACTTCTGAATATAGGCCACTGAACAACACAATGCACTGTGGGTTTGAGTAAGCACCCGAAAAATTCGAAACTGCTCCAAAAGAAACAATGTAATCCTGGCAGCAACTCAAACACAGCACACCCCTATTATACTTGATTGTACAGCCCACAGCACGAGCTCGCGATAACCCTTTAAAGTTGCTTCCAAAGTCGAAAAGTGTGCCAACAAAGACTCTGAGATACGAAATACGATAACAACCCCCTGGCGTAGCTTCTTCAGATTCCGCCGCTACCATCTGCATTAGCGGGAGCGGCGAAAAGATGACATCACGCGCCAGAAAAATGTGTACGAACACCTTCTCGTACACCGGGTGTTTAAAAAGCT
This sequence comes from Cheilosia vernalis, assembly GCA_949126925.1. NCBI lineage: Eukaryota > Metazoa > Arthropoda > Insecta > Diptera > Syrphidae > Cheilosia > Cheilosia vernalis. The sequence continues at coordinate 25,000,247 of OX421358.1, forward strand.
TCCGCCAAAATAGCGTTTCCTTGTGAAATTCTTTATTATGTTTCCCACGATGTGATGTGATGACAGTCAATGAGCATCGAATCTCAGACGGAAGTTGGATAAACAACCGACAACTACAGATCCTATCTGATTTAAGAGTGGGAGAGGGAGAGCGGACTCGGACTAATTCAAGGCCGAGGCATCATTCATCATCCAACAAGATGAATAACCTCCAAATAAAAGAAAACCCAAAATCGGTTTCTTTTGAAGTTTAACAACTTGTAGCGCACTTGCCATTCAATTGGACTGTGAATTGCTCGAGTATCTAAACATAGTTGGTGAGTGTATTGATAAGTAAGCTTGTTTTGTTGATTTAAAGATTTTTTTTTATTTTTTTCTTGGAAATCTTTGGGGTCCCGTCCAGATAAACAAGTTCAATTAAATTGATAAACAATGAGAGGAGGAGGAGGAGGATGAGGACAGGCAGAAGACACCAATGTTGGGGAATGTTTTTCGTATCCGGATTGGTTGCTGTGTTCTTTCGATATTAGCGAGTATATAATTGGCAAACGGGCTTTCGATATTAAATTCTTGAAGCACTGACATGAAATGAGTTTGCAAAATGTTGTTATACCTACGTTTGAACAGATAATGTAATTTGACGATGATTCGTAATTTGATACACAAATGGAATGTTTCTTGTGATTGGAATCGAATAAGTGTCAGTTGTTTTGAGGGTGCACACGAGTCTTCAATTTGACCTTTAGGCATCACTTGTTTTGTATTGGAAAAGGCACTACACTCAAAGGAAGTTAGTGCTGGGTACTGTTGATGGTGGCTCTGGGTTACCGGTGATGCGCGAATGAAAGGAGCCGTCAAAAATTGGAGCAAGGATAGGAAGTGGTCCTATTTCAAGTGATGGGTCCTTTAGACTTAAGAAAAAAATAAATACAGACAACTGACACGCACCTCCGCTTTTTGGATCTTTTCCTTCAACAGAATAGTTGCCCTTTAACGCAAGCGAATAAATAAAATCCACAATGGAAAGTAGCGAGTAAAATAATAAATTACCGAGTCAATGAATCGGGTGGTGAACTATTCTGGAATATTAGTAACATCCGTGAAAGTACGTTTCGACCCGAAGTTGAATCATTGTCCAGTTTTTCTCGCTGCGTGCTCACAGATGGCGCTGTGAAATATGTTGGCACCACCAAGAATTAGTCTTTTTTTGCATTCCAGTAGTGGGAGAGACGCCAATTAAAGCCTAAGCCACAAGCAACAGTACTGGAATGGAACTACCGGAGGATCTAGTTTGACAATGACGAATCCATGAACCCGGTGCTGCCAAGGCCATTTAATACAAAACACTGCCATGAACCCGAAGCTGACAAATTCATTTAATTTAAAATAATTAAACTGCGTCGTTGTGCGGTGAATTTAGAAATAGCGACTTGAGGCAGGGTTTAATTGATGAATATTTTACTTGGAACAATAAACTCTATTGGGTTGTAATAGATTATGTATTTTGAAATGAATTTTGTATGCATTTGCTTTGGGGGCAAAATTTATTTTTAAGTTCTATTCTACTACACTTGCGCTTCTTTTACTTTTGGAGATATATTTAATCGAATTTTATTGAGTGCAAATTGGATGTTATTATTGTTAACCAACAAAGTGAGTTGACTGGGGAGTTGTTTAAACAATGTTGGTCCTTCGAGCCGGATAATCTCTCTGGAATGGGAAGTGCCCCTCGATGAGATTCAATGCAGTGAGTCAAGATTTCATTCAAATCTACAATATTCTTAAAATCATTTGTTTCTTTCATTTTAGCCATCGATTCTTCTAGTTCTTTGCAGAAACTAGTGAAGAGGACGAAAGAAAAACTGTAGCAGGACAAAAGTCGGCACTAAGAACATTGAAAAGCTATTTCTGTCGACTCTATAACGATGACGAAGAGCATTATCCCATTTTTAGGCAGAGCAAAACATTCAATTTAGACGACGATATAAAACACTTTCCAACACATGATCAAGACGATGAACGAACAAACTTGAGGCCTTTTTAGACCAGTTTAACTTAGTTAAACGGATGCACGAACTCATTTCTTACATTGGGTCATCTGCAACTGACTTAAAAGGCTCGACGATTGGATTATCTGCTTAGACTGCCTTTAAATGGCTGTAAGCCTAGATATTGGATTGCGATCATTATTGTTCCGGCGAATAAATTGGCTATATTCATCCACTTTTAAGGTTTTATTTTGGTATCAGCGAGGCTTTAAGCAGTTCGAAAAAATGGTCTTTCCATGTCCCCAACACTGGCTGTGACTTTTCTACTAGATTTGTAGATATCCTGTTTCTAGAGGACTCTGCTCGGTCTTGTCCGTTAAAATTCACTTCACAGTTTTGGTGAAGCCGATCATTTTCCTCTTTTATTTGTCCTCAATGAACTAGACGGCGATTTTATTCCCAAAAGTAGTTGACGTTGTCAATGTCAGAGTTTTTCTTACATTTTTTCGCTGGCCCTTACATAATACTTATGTCCACTTTAGTCAGTTTAGTTGGATTGCCGAGAATATTCCAGTAAGTGAATGCGATGAACAAATTTAAGCGCTGACACAGCGAAAAAAATCGCTTTTTTTCATTTTAGTCTCGTGGTAATGTCAATCTTAAAAGGTTTGCTAATGACTTTGTATTCTCATATGGTTTTGACATTTTCTCATCTCAGACGGGTTTCATCAAATGAGCAGCGATTTTTTTTTTTGATTCACTGTCATACAGCAGAACAGATTGGAAATGTTCTATTGACGTCTAAATGACTTTCAAGTACGGAAAAGAAAAAAACAAAATTTATGGTACATAAATAATATATAAATTTTGTGCAGAGTTCGAACAAATTTGTGACAAAAACAGCTGTCACTCAATAGATACCGCGTTGATTTAAAGAAGAAATTATGTTTTCCATGTGTAATCGATTTTTTTGTATTCTTATTGCATGACTCTATTAGCGTTAAGAGCCTCTCGTTCGATCATCTAGCGCTTAGTGTTTAGCTGTCAACGAAACAATGTTATCATTACTGTAAACACAGAGGACATGCCTAGTTGTATCAACTTATACAATATCAACAATTTTGCAGTAACTAAGTGACACTGACAGCCACTTTAATCTCTTTCAAATAAAACAGACTTTGCGTCAAGTCCCTGAAAAAGTGAGATCGCAGTATATGCTTTCTCGCTCATAAAAGTCCTCCTTTACATTTTTGGAGATAGTTAGTTGGTGGTTACGTTCAAAATATCAGTTTACTAAGTCTGACAGCTGGCTCAGCAATCTGTATGGAGGAAACGTACCAACGTGCTAAACGTCAAAAGTTTCGGAAGTACTTAATTGGCATTTGGATTTTTAGGCCTTCGACGTAATAAAAGTGACTGTCAATCAATTCCAGACAAATCTACCTGAATACAACTTAACTTTTGGGCCCAAGTTAGCTAGCCAAGCATCGGACAGAATCATACACCGTTCGACAGCCAAAAACGTCACAGGTGACATTTGTAAATTAATTTTAAAACCAAACGCCTTTCTTTGTTTTCATTTCAATTCAATTGTTCGAAAGGAAATTTCTCCGATGGTTGCGAAAATTGAAATGACTACCACATTTACCCAATATAAACTCACGCCAGCTGCTGTGTTCATTTCAAACAGTATTTCATTTCTAAAATTATCTCTGACATTTTCATCCACAAAGCAAAACACCTACCCACCAGACATCGTCCATCTGCAGGAGTCCACAATATAATTTTCCCCCTCGAACTTTACAGATATTTTGCCAATTAATTACAACTCATCTGTCATTGCCTAAACATCATTTCGATTCGCAATCTTTATCGTAAACATTCCATCACTCAACTGAGAGTCAAGTCAAGTCAAAGTTCTGTGTATACATGTGCATATCCCTCTGAAGGTGAAAGGCTTCGTTGTCGGCAACACAAACTGTAGAAAAATAAATTCCAAACGTCCCACTTCTTTTGAGATTCCACTACCGTCAGCGTCATTCAAGTGTCAAATAGCCTCTCCTGCCATGGCAGATATACACAGGTGGAGGAGTCGATACACATCCGATTTGACGTTTAAGTAAACACTACAACCATGGTTGCCATTAAACTTAAACCTTATACACGAGAGAGAGAGAGTTGTCAAAGCGTTTGTCCTCCTTGGGTGAGTGTCCCAATTTACTTAGTTGTGTGCATTGTTCGGTTCATTACATCGTTTCGTTTCCAGTCGCAGATAAACTTCGGGAGAACATTTTTCTTCCCCCGTTCGTAGTTTTTTTTTTTTTCTTATGATATGAGTTATTTTCGAGACAAGTTCAAGTTCACGAGGTTTTCAGGGCACTCGATAAGTCAGCGCGACACGATGACGATGGTTACTTTGAACTTGAAAGCGAGATTGTGACTTGTGAGAGTATCGTATAAGCTGTCGCGTTATGCAATGTTCGCAGCGTCGCAATTCTTGATAACGTACGGACATGAGTGTAGGTCTTTGGAAAAGTTGGAAAAAAAAAAAACAGATTTAATTGGCTTTGCAAGTTCGTGTGACGTATCGTGCAAAAGTAGCTGACATTTGCAATGTCAGATTGATGTGGGATTAGTTTCTCTTTGTGGTGATTTTCCTATCGAGTTCTGGGAAATTCGGTATAGAAGCGTATACTTTTACGGACCTGTACTATTTTGTTGTGGGTGTTGAATAATATCTTTGGCGCAGACAAGCGACTCACGTCAGAGGAGTATTCAGTTGTAAAAGTTATTAATTCTACTTGCGAAGTAAACGAGTGCACATGACGCGTAGCAAATAACAAAGTGCATATGCATAGAATGGAGAACGCATCAAAAACCTGACATGTCACTGACAGCAACAACTTGCCAAAGCGCTTGTATTAAAACGATTTTTCTACGAATTACGACATTCTAGGCGGAAGCTGTCACAATTCTTACTCATTTCCGATTTCTGTATTCGAACTGTTGTGGATGCGGATCAGTTTGTCTGTCATAGTTCACTTTTCACGTCGAAATTCAAATCAAATCTCAAAGTAAAAACTGACAGCTCCAATTCAAGAATTTCTTAAGACGAATAAAAACTGTTTTTGTGTCAAAAATTCTAAATCACCGACACTTCATCCAGAGATGATACATTTTGCATGACATTTGTCATTTCAAATATTTAAATGAATCACAAAACATCAATCAAACGTCATTAATCTTTTCCATCCAGTAAAAATAAAGGCAAAGTCGCTATACTTGGTCAAGAAGTTATTTACCAATTTGGTTACGCAAACGATTTGCATAAGCACTCAGACCCTTCTGACATCTGTCAGAATTAGCAATTCTTTCCGGCAACTGATACATTCAGTTTGAAGTTTAAATTGTCAATTGCTAGTATTCCTCATTTCGTCCACACTGTCAACCATTTATTTTCAAACAAACAAATCTGTGTCAAACACAAATAAAGAAGATGAATCAGCCAGCCAGCAAACACACACACAAATAAAAAACGCTTGCAGCTCATATTGATGTTTATGTTGATGTCGATGCTCTTCACTATTTCTTTTTTTTTTTTTTCATTTCCATTGGCAAAAACAAAGTGCTCAACGCAGCACAACACATGTCCGAACATTTAATGCGGATGCCTGTGTGTGCTGTCATCGATGATGATGATGATGATGACGATAATGTCGAGCACATGACACAGATGACGGCCGCCGCCACACGGACTGGTTGAATTAAGTTGTGTGAAGACGCCAATCGATTTTCGGCATTATTCGCATTTTTCCCCCTGTCCAAACCCCAACCCCCACACAACCACTTTGAGTTTGCTACATTCCAATTAGTAGTGCAGCCAAAAAGGATAAAGGCGTACCCCACACACACACACACGCGATGACAAATAAATCGCATCCTATTCAAACCGATGCCGATGAAGTGAAATCGAATTATTTATGTGATCAATTGGATTTCTGTTTTTTTCTGTTTTGTTCAAATGAAAAGTGTTGGTTTGGTTTTTCTGTTTGCCTCTCTTTTTATCGGAGAGATGGCGCAACGGTAAAATTCGATAATGGTTTCGATTTTAATTGAAAATTTGTGTTGGCGGCGAGGAATTTTTATAGTAAAAATAGATCACATGGAGCAACAGCAACTGCGTTGAAATTTTTGTTTGTCTGTTTCTCTGGTCCATATTGAAAGAGATTGCGATGAATAAGTTAGATTCGGGGAAGAGCAAACATGTCAGGAGAACAATATGAGCACACCAAGTGAATTAATTGAATTGAAACACATTGAATTGAAATTGGCGCAGGGTATCCATAATAAAAATTGCGCTCTTCGATGAAATCTATTTGATTGAATTGCTATTTTCGGCAACAATCATAACGTTTATGACAGGCTCAGTTTTCGCTTTTGATTTACTGATGGTCATTCCCATTTGCTATATGGCCAATGACATTTGAGCTGTCAGATTTTATTTCCTTTCTGAATCGTCTTTCGAATGATTACAGTTCAAGTTTATTGTGGCTCATTAAAAATTAGGGAACGGCAATGGAAATGGCCATATGGTGCTTTGCGCGGTGTAATTCTGCCCGACAGTCGTCCGGGAGGGTTTCGTTTTTAATTTCCTGGTTGAAATAATGTCGTCAATTCGGTGGAATTAATTAATGCTATCTGATTGCGAAGCGTATGTAGTGACAATCTGGGGTTATCGTCGCGGTGTTATCGCCTTAATAATGATTCGAATGTCAACAGAGAGAGGGCGATGATGATATTTGCTCTACCCCCTCTTTGGCAGGTCGAACTTCCGATAGCGATGTTGACATTTAAGCGTCGTAAAAGTGGTTTGGAGTGGTGGGTTGCAGGGAATTTGAAAGTATTATAGACGACCGGCTTAAACCGCTAATTAACTGGTTATCGTTGTTGTGGAAATATCCACAGAATCGCTTACAAAATTACTACAAGTTAGAACCGAGCACATAAAGTAGATTACTGGTACGCGTTTATATTCAAGCGGGCACAAGGTCATCATTATCAAAGAAATATGAGGCGTGCTACGCTGTTACAAGTGCATTTTATAGGAATGTGCAGCTCACTTGAAGAAAATAATCAAACTCAATAGCGTATGTTTAATGTTTATATTGGACATCAAATACAAACATGCTTTTGAGTTTGGCGGAAGCGATGCAATGAACGGAATGCACACAACATGTAGGTGTTCAGTAAACAAATCAGCGCTGCGCATCGCTAGGCGGACATCGTTCAAGACTTTCCATTGCTAAAGCCGAGTGTCAGTTGTGGTAAATGATTATTCTTGGCTAATATTCTATCTGTTGTATTAGGGGAAAAAGTATCAATAAATTTGGTAATAAAGTATTTGTTGACTGCTACGTTGACGTCTTCTCTTGGGTGGCATTAGGCGTGTCGGAGGAAAGAAAACATTTAAATATTCCGCTTCATTAAGAGCTTACTGTTGAAGACATCTGGGGCAGGGCTGTCATTTTAGCGCTTTCGGCGCTAGATCTGGCGCTTTTTTGGGGTTTGTTAGTATGTTTAGCGCGCTTTAAAAAGTTTTAGCACCTAGCGGAATTTCTAGCGCTTTTTATTTGCAAGTCCACTCTACTATGTTTGTGGTAAATATCCCTTTTGTGGTTCTCACACTCAATTAATTTTAACAAATGAAGTGTCAAAAGAAATAATAACAACTAAAAAAATTAAATTTTACTACTACGTAGGTAATATAACATCCACGTGCGAGAGTGCTCAACATGTATGCGTTTTGGAGAAACCGATAAATATTTGTTACACGAAGAGAGCGAAGACGAAAAATCAGATTTTTTAATTATTTTGTATAATTAAATAAATACTTGATGGCTTGTGAAAATAATGAACAATTGAACCCTGAATATGTTGTGGTTGTAACGGGTGATTTTTTAGCTGGTTTGGTTTTGGCAACACTGGTTTTGATAGCTGACGTGTGTTTAGTACCTTGTGTCACTGTCAAACAGCTTCAGTTTGGCAATTTAACCATGGATCGTCTTACAAATGAACAACGCTTGCAAATTATTGAATTTTACTATCAAAATTCGTGCTCGGTTCGAAATGTTCATCGCGCTTTTTTATCGAAAAATTGTGTTCAGCGATGAGGCTCATTTTTGGTTGAATGGGTACGTAAATAAGCAAAATTGCCGCATTTGGAGTGAAGATCAGCCAGAAGCATTGCAACAGCTACCAATGCATCCCGAAAAAGCCACTGTTTGGTGCGGTTTATGGACCGGCGGCATTATTGGGCCATATTTCTTCAAAGATGATGCGAATCGCAGCGTTACTGTCAATGGTGAACGCTACCGAGCGATGATAACAAACTTTTTTTTGCCCGAAATGGAAGTTCTTGACTTGCATGATATGTGGTTTCAACAAGACGGTGCCACATGCCACACAGCACGCGAAACAATGGCGCAATTGCGAGGCGAGTTTGGTGAACAGTTAATTTCACGTTTCGGGCCGGTCAATTGGCCGCCTAGATCGTGCGATTTGACACCATTAGATTATTTTTTGTGGGGGTATGTCAAGGCTAATGTGTATAGGGACAAGCCCGCTTCGATTGACGCACTGGAAGCCAACATCCATGCATTCATTCGTGAGATACCGGCCGATATGTGTGAAAGAGTATGCCAAAATTGGACTCAGCGGATGGGCTACCTGAGACGCAGCCGCGGTCAACATTTGCATGAAATTATCTTTAAACATTAAATTGCAAGGTTCAAACTATCGATTCAAATAAATATTTCATTCATTTTTTCGAATTTTTTGTGTTTTTTTTTTTTTTTTTTAAAGTTCTAAACCTCTTAAAAAATCACCCGTTACTATCCTTATATGAATTTTAGATCTAGCGCTTAGTTTAGCTCTTAGTTTTTTTATGAAAACAAAAATCTAGCGCGTTTTAGCGCTTTTTGTTTAGTTTTCTGACTCCGAGTGGTTAAAGCGGCCTGGCAGCACTGACTGGGGTCGAATCGTGTTGGCCGTAAACGAGCATTACGCGACGGAATTTATTTTTGTTTCATATGTAAAATCAACTTAATTCAGTTAACGTATAGCTCGTTTACGGAAGTGGCGATTCGACACCTGTTTTTAGTTGCAGGATTGCAGGCCGACGAAGTTTTCTTTCCCCCTTTTAAACTGACATGACTGACATTTCCTGTCAGCTAAAGAGCAATTATTAAACTCGATTGACCTACGTCAAAAAGGTTGAGCTGTAATAGAAGAAATATTGCCGAAACGATCATGTTCGTAACAGCTCGATTATGGCTCAGTTTCGTGAACTTTTACGTCAATCGAAAGAGCGATAAATAAATAAAGGAAATAGTTGTCGCAAGAGGTACATCATAGGTAAAGCTTGTAAAACTTTTAATTTTTGTGGCTTCGAGTTTTCGCTTTTGAAACGTTTGTACGAAAATTTGACAGCTAGCTGCATAGCGATTTGAAGCGTTATAGACTTAAGTACCATTTACAAAAATTTTGTTCTACACACTTGTAATGGCGAATATTGTGACCGTATAAAAATATTATGAGCGCACGTGGGTCCAGCGTTGACACTTTAAGACAATTTTTTTTTTGTAGTAGATTAAAATATCGAAAAAAAAATACAGTAGGTTTACTGCAATTGCAGCAAAGTGGCAACATTGCATGTGTAATGTTAAACTATTGTGACACTTCTTTAGGGAAAAACATAATTTCATTTTTAACAGATGTCTAGAATGAAAGGAATCGAAAATTCGTGTAGGTACTACCTGTAAAATGTAGCAGTTGGTAATGGGCGTTCAATCTGACAGAACCGAAAAAAAAAACTAGATATAAAAAGTAGAAATATGACAGCAGCTTTTATTTGCTTTCAACTATTATACCTATTGCCGTTAGATTAGGTCCAGGTCCACCCCGGACTGTAGCGCCACCTTAAGTAAGTCAAAAATTAACTGCGACGCAATGTATATGACAGCTCGGGTAGTAGCAATCAAAGTGAGTAAAAAAAAGGTTATAGAGTCAAAATGTCGAAAAAAAAGCAGATCTCAACTGTATCCCTTGGATTGGTATATTTAGCTGTGAATATGGCTGCTATCGTGACAGTTGGGCTAAAATTTGACATTTACTTCTTTTTGCGGATTGATTAAAGTGAAATAAACGTCAGTTTGGACTTTAAATTTTATAAGTCAACAATGGCTACATTTTCAATATGAATTTCGCCGGTTTTTCGATTCTGTCAATTTAAATATGGAGACTCAAAAATTTAAGGGACTTCTCGAATCTGACGTTTATAGGTACCATTATTGCCAATAAGCGAGTTGAAAGAACGGGCACATTTGGTAGATTTGACTGTACGGTAGGTGCTTCGAGGATTTTAGTGTGAATATAGACGATATTTGACAGCTGTCAACCATAATCATTATCTGAGTCACTAACAAAACCCTGATTTTGTAACGATTTGATATATGTATAACTTTCCAGTGATATTATATACCTCACAAGATCAGTTACGGTTAAAAGCTCTCAAAAAAAAATATGGAATTGCCACGCCCACTTCTAAACGATCTTCTTGTCTATCTGTAGCAGTTGATCTGACTTTTAGGAAAAATAATACCCACGGAAGGAAGATCGGCTGTACATCGTTAAGATGTAAGTAAATTTGACGAGCAAATGAAAACAGCCACGCCCACTTTGAGAGGATGATTAAATACGCCACTTTTGAGGAAAGAATCGAATGGACTTACCTTTATTAACTGTACGGGCTTCGCACTGATCGTCGTCGCCATAATCCGTAAATTTCCTAAAAAATTGCAACAGCCACGCCCACTTTGAGAGAAAAACTGTGTACGTTTTGGGTGTAATGTACCTACGTTTGAATTCATAAATGGATAGAGCCACCTCTATAAAACGTATTGCATTGCAGGCCGGCATGTATATTTTTTATACCAAAAATTGCCGAAAACAAATTGGATCAACCACGCCCACTTTGAAAAGATCTCTAAATAAGTTTAAGCTGTCTACTTGAACTCTGCGTAATGTAAAGGCCCACAATTTAAGGACATTTCACGGACTATTAGGCTGTACACTGTCAAAATGGGTAAACTATTCGAATAATCGAATTAGCCACGCCCACTTCCAGTAGAAAAATTAGTATGGCTTGAACATCTAATGCTAAGCTTAGCGCTCGCTTTTATGTGATGGGAAAAATGGATCAGCAACACCCCGAAATGCTGTCCCATCTGCCAACTCATTTAAAAACAAAAGCCAACAGACAGGATCGCAGGCTCACTGGAAAGGGGCTGGGGTTTTTTTTGCTATACAAATTTTATAGGAAACATTAATTGAATGTAATAAATTTGAAGATGAATCAAGTACTCTTTCTATTTGGCGTAATTTAGCAAGCACTTCGTCCCCCATCCACTGTAGTCCTCCAATAAATTTACCTTCAGGATCAATTAGTTACCATAATACCCGAAAGGATTGAGGACCATATTTCAACCCATTTCAGGTATACCTTCTAGTTTTACGAGCTCTTCATGGCCATTCCCAAAATGCGACCTCTTTTGCCTAAAATTAATTGAATCTAATCCCCCAATTATATCACCTATCCCGTATCAAGGCTTACAGCCGCCTTTAAAGTTCATATCCCTCCGCTTATGCACTGCCTTCGCCATCTATCACTTACACTCCCAAGGAGAGTTAATTAAACAAAAGGGAATAATTTATTCAAGACCGTTACACTTTACACAGCACCTGACAGAGCCGAGCGACTATTCAGATCCCAAAAAAAAAACGTATCCCATATCCTCAAAAACAAAGTCAAACTTCAGAGAGCAAACGATTTGCCTTAGATCTTTTAGTATTCCTGTCTTTGTTTTCAAAGGAGTAAATCTATACAATAGCTGGTAGAAAGGAGGACGACGCGACGAATGCTCTCCTTCACGAGTTGAAGGAAGCAATTTTTATATTACATATTAATGGGTGCAAATGTAGGTTTTTGGCCCGTTTCCCTTATTTCCAATGCGCCAGGCTTCATCAGGACGATGAGGACGACGCCGCCCTCAATATGGCAAGCAATTCTGGTTGCAATAGTTTTCTACTCGTGATTACTAAAATTTTAATGGAAGCTTAAGTAGGTTGTAACTTTGAAATATTAAAACTGTTCTTGTGCTCGTTCTGTTCCGGCTTTTCCGTCGGGTGGGTGGGACGGTCGTTGATGATGGTGGGTGGCTGCTCTTCGACGGATGTGTCTGGAAAAGAAATTTCCTATAATAGAGTTTCGTTCAGTTTTAATGGACCCAAAGAGCACACCACCTACTCGTATACATACCAAATAAAAAGGTAGATTCACGGATGGAATGCAATTCCGAAATTAATAATTGAGTGCTGGGAAGTACATTTTGCAGCAGTTTTTCTGTGGGAGGTTTGCTCTCCTTGAAGGATATTACCAGTTGCCGATACGAGTACGAATGGAGTGTGTTGGATGAGTGCGGGGAATACAACTAATGGATTTATGTCAGTTCAAACAGATTATGGTTAATGTAAATTTATTAGCGGTATTAGGATGCGAATTACGTTTCCTACTGGCGGTGAGGTGTTTTTTTTTTTCTCCTCAGAAGGAGGATTACTTGATAATTGAAATAAATTTCGGGTCAGAGCGGTGGCAATCAAATTGAAAGGGTCGTTGATTAAGGAATTAGCTTGGATATCCATCAACGTCAGGATGCAGATTTTTTTAAAGCAAATTGTCTTGAAGTGAGCTCATGCGATTCCCCCATTCGGGTGGGGTAACCCTTTTGGATGCCCAACTCGACTGATGACTGATTCGGAATTAGGTTGTGAAAGGAGTGAGGGAGGAATGGACAAAGTAGGCAAATTGACGCGATAAGGACTGCACACGGGTGAAATGAAATATTCAGCTAGTTGGCAGTTCAAGAAAAACGTTGGCTGAATAGCTGAATAGAAATAAAATGTACACGACTGAGTCACACGAAACTGCAGCAGGTTTTGTAAGTTTAGGGCGAGCTCCTTCACCCCCTGGATTCGTTGAACATCTCTTGGTGCAATTTATGTTTGTTGTACCAAACGAGGTAGCTATGATCATAAATTTGATCAAAAGCTGTTGGTCGAAAGATCAGTTATGCGACTGTTCGATCAGTAAATATTGCTGGAAAATATTACAGAAGTTGTGAAGTGGTTTGGTTGCCAGGTGTCCCTTTTTGGTTGCATTCCGCAACAGTCTCCTAAGATGGCTACGACGAAGACGTGTAGAAGAATAGACACACAATTTTGCAAAAGTCAATTTGACACGATAATTTGTGGTCCGGAAGAAATAGACTCACATACGTATTAGGGAAACACCTCGACACAGATGGCGCGCAAAAGTCGTGATGGAATTCAAACGACTTGTGCAGCGCCCATCCACGAAGTTTCCGGGTTAACTCTAGAGCCTTGTTAGGCCTTGGTGTACCACGAACTGTACCTAAGTCAAGAAGTAAGTCGAACGCGGATCTTCATACCACGTTTAGCCTTATCCAACCAATAGTTGGAAAAAAAAACTCAATCAACTGATCGGGAGAAACGATCTTCAGTCAAAGTGTCTGTCGATCAGATGAGCGATCAGTATAGGTACACAGAAGCGAGTACACAAATTCACCAGTATATTCGGATATGCATCATCTATAGAGACTCAGTTGGGACCACTTTGCTAAGGACCGATCGCGAGTTCCATTCGCTCTGAAAAACTTTGATCTTGTCAGGGAAAAACGATCAAGAGCAGTGCAAAATCTGTTCAGCAACACTATGGTAGGTTTCAACGATCAATTGTCGATCATGATCGATGGAATACTGATTCCCATTCACGAGATCAACAACAATCTCAGCAGCAATTGATCGGTTGTGTTATTGGACTCCACGCGGACCTTTGCTGAATTTGGGACTTATTTTCAGCAAATGATCGTGTGATCGTATGATCGATCTCTGACGGGTTTTCGCAGGGGACAATTTAACCAGTAAACCGTTCACCGGCTTTGCAATGGACATCAACAATCCGGCCCACAGACTGTGAATGTAGTAGAGGACAGCCTTTTGGAAATATGTGACGACCGCAACCCGATTGTGAGTGCAAATCTGAAAGCTGTTGGAACGTGCAAGGGATTATTGGTTGAACCTTAGGATCAGATGACCCAGAGTTCTGCCTGTTTCTTGTACAAACCTGACACTTGGCCTGACATGCGTACGATTTCTCTTGTATCCTTAAAAGCTACGGCCAAACTATACAAAATCCAATAAAAATGTTCTACACACAAACAGGACCATCTGGTCAAAGCCAAACCGTCCCATATCTAGGGAGCAAATTAAGTACAATGTCAGAGACCATAAAACACCCACCAACCGAGACCAAATTTGATTCCATGAATCAACTTTCACGTCATCTCCTTTCAACGTCCTCATTACGCAAACGACCAGAGAGTCTGTAATTAAAAGGAACCAAACGACAAAGGCACGCACACAGCCATCCAAAAACAGAGCAGGAGCCAACGACGACAATGCAAATACACTTCCATTGCTGGCAAAATGCAAAAATCAATACCCCAATGAATGAGCCATATAACAATGAGCCAAGAGTGTATCCCAAGTATCATTAGTTTCGATTGAACGCCATCGAACGACACAACGACACGGAGGACGACGAAAATCGTTTTGTAATAAATCGTGTTCGATTTATCTGCATCGTTTGGTGCTGCTGCTCCGCCACCAAGTATATAGCCAGCTCCTGGCAAACCTGCCAAACACAAACCCAATGAGCACAAAGTAAGAATGATTATCCTCATGATTGCGGGATCTTTTGATTCTGGGTATTCGCCGTCCGATACTATCGTTGTTAGAATCGGTCAGGTTAGGCTCCTGCGAGGACCGGCGATTAAATCAATTCAAATGAATTCATTAAGCGACACTGCCCAGAATGACAAAGATACGAGTACACTCTTCGGGAATCGTCATTAGCGATTGTCAAAAAAAAGGGCAACCCACACAGCTGCAGCCGTCTAATCCGAGGGAGCGAACACACCCACCAGCCAAAGGAGAGCAATTTACCTTTTGCGAACGTCGATAATTAGAAAGGAGACAGTGCAAAGTCTGATTTTGGCAATCAACCGACGGTGTAATTGCTTTCCCCGATTCAAAGTCAAAAAGTTGACAGCCAATATTGAAGTGATGGAGAACTTCTACTCCCACCCAGATACTGTTTCGAAAGAGGGTGTACGAAACTGTAAT
This sequence comes from Cheilosia vernalis, assembly GCA_949126925.1. Classification (NCBI taxonomy): domain Eukaryota; kingdom Metazoa; phylum Arthropoda; class Insecta; order Diptera; family Syrphidae; genus Cheilosia; species Cheilosia vernalis. Next base: position 25,015,555 of record OX421358.1, read on the forward strand.
TGAAATCAAAAACAACTTCTAGCCCAGTGAACCATTTTTCGCATACATACATACACCGTCAGGAGAAATGTCAAAATCAAAGCCACAAAAAAACAACACCCCCACTACCGCTAATGACTTGATAAAAGTTTCCCTCGTTCTTGTGTCCTTTTGTGGTGACCACAAGACTCCTGAGAGTTGGGGTTTTTGTGCTTCGTTATTTCTTTTTAATTTTTTTTTTTTTTACTTTACAAACAAACGTCAATTTGACACGATAATTTGTGGTTATTGCGTTTAATGTGCACACATTTTTGACATTTAATATTTACCAAACAGTGTCATCTTATCCGATTTTGTGTAGGGCGTGCTTGCGCCTTAAGTGCCGTTCATTATACCAGTACAATAAAGATGTAAACACACAGATAAGTCTAATAAATATGATGAGTAGTTACGAAGAACAATGCGGCGGTAGTCTGAGAGTGACATCTGAGACTGGATAGGAAAAGCAATTACTTTGGAATTCCATAAAAAAAAAAAAAAACTAGGTAATGGAAGAGATAAAGAATGCTGTGCGAAAGACATTGTTTCTAATGAAAGTAAAACTTACGTGTGTCAAAGATGTACGTATATATACACATATTGCTCAACTAACCTGAAAAGACAAAATAAGAAAAATTACTGTATTAGTTGGGGCAGAAAATAGGCTTTCATTTTTTGACAGTTGATTTAATTTATGTACACTTGCAAATATGAGATGGTTTTTGTTTACTTTGTTACTGACTGTGTTTGAATAGGCAATCCTGAACAGACTCACTTTTTGTGTCAGATAATCAGTGATTAAGTGGAGCTTTTGAAAAGAGATTCCAGAACTAGACATTTGTGTTGCAGGTTCGTTGTGGCGAATTGGATTGGAGTAAGAGCAGCAACTCCGTTGAGAATGACAGTTGTCTTTTAACAATTCGTATTGAGAATGGTTACGTTCAAAAAATCGAACCGACTAGATTTATGTCAACTAGTTCCGTCGTTTAGAATGACAGTTGTGTTTCACGAGGCTGTGTTTAAATTATACGCTTCCTTATATTGAATTTCGTATTGAGAATGGTTACGTTCAATAATCAAATCAACTAGATTTTCTTTTTAACTAGATTTGCCCTCGCATGAAAAAAACAGTTCCGTCGTTTAGAATGACAGTTGTCTTTCAACAAAGGCTGTGTTCAAATTGTACGCTTTGAAATTTGTATTGAGAATGGTAGCGTTCAATAATCAAATCGACTAGATTTGTGTTAACTAGATTCTTCCACGCATGAGATAATTAGTTCCGTCGGTTATATCACTTTTACTACATCAAAGGCACACAAATGGATTAATGGCAAATGAGTTTTTAGTCACTGGAGACGTTCAAGAATTCAGTTTATTAAGTCTGACAGCTTATAGAGGGACAGCCAAGGAATCTAGTCAAAAATTTCGTGACAGAGTGCTAATTTAACAGTTCGTACATGTAACAGACGTAGAAAAAGTGAACAATTAGTTTTTGTACATTTATTCCCGACCAGCTTGGGTTTTTTGAATGTGCTCACTATTCGAAACAACCGAAGTGTCAACTGAGTGCATACTTAATAGATATATGTCAACTGGAAGAAAAAAGTCGCGTTATCAATCAAAGCCAATAAAACTTTATATGCATCACGTCATTCAGATGTCAATTCTAGGAAACTATTTTTTTCCAAAATGACAGCTGTCGGGAAGCATTAAAGAGAGAGAGAGAGAGAAAGTAATGGTGTACGAGCGAAGGAAAAATGGTGGTTCCCATGATCCATCGAGGTCAGTAAAACCACGTAGCGTTAGCCATCTGTCAGATTTAGTCAAATTATGTTTTGAACGTCCCCAATAACAACTGTCATAAAACATCAAATATTCACGTAATTATTTGTAAAAACAAGATGGATACCAAAAAATGACATACGAAAAAAAAAACTTTGTTAAATTACGTCAGCCAGCTGTCAGACTTATTAAAGTAGCCTTTAGAACGGCGCAAAACTGTAAAAGAGAGAAGAGAAAATGTCAGTTCACTGAGCACTGACATCTTTGGATTCCAAATGGCGTGGAAAAAGAAATTAGAAAGACAGATTACGTCAGCCAGCTGTCAGGCTTAATAAAATAGCGTTTTGAACGTCCCCAAACACAGCTGTCACAAAATGTCATATATTCCCTGTCGTTTTCCGTTGATTTCACTCGGGGATCAACTCATTCTGTAATCCAATGGAACAATGAAACTGTTTCTGACTGCATCCACAAATGTATTGGTGAAATGCCAACAAATAATCTCAGCTGATTTGTAAAAAATACATAAATTGCACTTGAGTGGATTCGAAATTCAAATCAAGAATCGACATTTTCTTGTCAGAATGACAAAAAGAGTATTCTTTGCTTTCCGGACGCCCAATGGAAAACGACATTCATCAATCATTTGTGAAAACAAAATGGCTGACTCTGTCAGGTCTTTCAAATCGCGTCCGTATAAGTTGGCCAACATTTACTTAAACAGCCAATCAATGTAAAACCCGACCGCAACAAAGTTAAAGCAGCCATAGACAGCTTGACGACTTATAGCAGCTTAGGCCCTGGAGCGATGTCCCCCTGAATCAAAACTTGTGTCAGAAAAAGATGTGCCCTCGGAAATAGCAGATGACCTTTAAGAGACAAAAGCTTCTAAATCCCACCTTAGCAGCAGTCAGTTTTATTTTCTACAGTTCCACCCCGTCACACGCAGTAATGAACACCGCTAAGCAAAGTAAGTTCAGCCACGGACTTATCACGATGTAACACGGTATTACAAGCTCCGTTCACACATCCCATCCTTCATATCCGACTTCAAACATGTTAAACCAGGAATTAGCATTTGATACCGACCATATGTGTAACGGTTCCCCTCCCATCCAAATATACTTAATGACACTAACATAGGTATAACAGAATCCACACCAAGCGTGTGTAGAAAAACCGATTAAACAAACGCGAAGAGGAAGCCCTTTTCAAATCCTAAATCCAGACAATTTGGATTAAAATGTGACAGTGACACTGCGGATTCGTCATTAGTGTATGCTCGTTGATGCTTCGGGATCTGTCACAAAGGAGGGGGAACAGAAAGTCACCGATAAAATATTAATGAGCCGCAAGCCTAGCAGATTCTTCTCATACTGACAGATGGCTCCAGCAGCAGCAGCAGTAGGTACGACAAATGCATATAAATGGAGTCAGCCTAGACGACTAGTGCAAGCTGATTGGATTAATATTAATAGAAAATCCGATTTGGCCCCTTCTTCCCGTCCCAACTGACAGTGTTGTGTCTTTCCATGTTCCTGTTGTTTACTGTGTTTCACATTCAATATGTACAATGCCAATGACAGTTTTCAGCATGCATGCGGCTCTGTTGAGAGCGTGAGTGTGCGACGTGTGTCTAAACCTTAAGTAGGCAAAGGGCTACAACCAAGTGAATAGTTTTGCCCAGTAGTTAATTAGTGAGTTGAACAACACAAAAGAGACAAGGTCCGATATTATACTACACAGAGGGAGAGTTTTTACATCCCCCGGGGGGCGAAGCAGGTAATTTCTTGTTAATTTGAGGGGCGCCAGCAACGCAACTCCTACCCAACGCTTGTACACCGCGTGAACGAGGGGTGAACATTCAACTTTTTGTACGTTGCTAATGCATTTTTTCGCGGGAAAATGGCTTAACATTCAGTGTGTGACAGTTTGGTTATTTCTACCAGTCAAATGACGCGTTGAGAGATAATTCTACGGGGACACGTTCGGGATAATTAGTTGTGATTTCTGTAGAATACAAATTTTTGAGGAAGTGTTTACAAATGTTGTTGCCTTTTTTTTGTGTTCGTTTTTGTATTTTAATTTGAGGTGACAAGTAGAGGTAAACGTGAGTAGGAGAAACAAAACATTGCTCTTGGAAATAACTTGTTGACAGTGGACTTTGGATGTAGATGTTAATGTAAATGGGAAGTGGGTACTATTGTTTTGCGTGAGGAGGGGAGAGATGTATTTATTGAATCGCTGGAATTCAATTGTGACAGCAGAAATGAGTGCAGTATATAATTATAAGTCTAGTTCGTTTGAGCAGTCAATCGAAGGTGACATCTGAAATCAATCGAAAACAAAGTGTCCCATGGGAAATGTACATTTAAATTTTTAGTAACGCACAATGCTTTCAATAAACGCACAAGGGTGTGCGCTTCAATCAAAGACCCTATGCAAGTGGCCCATGAGAGTTGTGCATTTAAATTTTCACTAACGCACAAAGTTTTTTAAAAACGCACAAGGGTGTGCGCTTCGATAAAGAAAAAAACAAAGCGTCGCATGAGCGTTATATATTAAAATTTTCACAAACGCACACTGTTCGTCATTAACGCACAAGGGTGTGCGCTCCAATCAAAAAGAAAGTGACCAATGAGAGCTGTACATTTAAATATTTACTAACGACAACTGCTTGCAATAAACGCACAAGGGTGTGCTATGGAATTTTGTTTGACAAACAGTCATTTACCCGACTTAAAGTTACGTACTTATTCACAAAGCTGTGCTCTTGTACCCAGTGAGACTGAAATTAGGTAATACTTCGAGATATTGCTTACCAGCTTATGCCATATCATTTGCGTCTCCTACTTTTGCCGTTCTTACTCATTCGACTCAAGTAGAGCATACAGTATTTTTTAATTGTAGGTGAAGTATTTGGCTAAGGTTTACAACAAAAGTTCTGAGATCAGGGTATCGTAAAGCACACTTACATCACTTATGGGCATATACTGTGTACATTTGTAATTGTCTTCGGTAATATAGAAAGCCTGTTGAGGCCATTCTAACGCACACTCACATTACATTTTGGAACCGCGTACTCATCTATATTCGGTGATCTGACAGAAACATTAAAAAAATCCCTATATCGTAACGCACACCTAATAAATTGACATGCCATTTATAAACAGTGAAGTTTTTTAGTTAAAAAATGTAACTGCAACTGCCCATTTTGCTTTAAAACAACGATGGTTTCTAAACATAGACATGTGAGTGCATACTTTACCAAATCTTATCGCACATCACATTTTGTTTGATTGAGTAATTTCCCAATTCGGAAGCACAAATTGGTGAAAATATATTACAAAGTCTAAGTAATTGTTTATATTATGGGAAATAATAGCTTACTGTAAGCTCTGAACTTCGTTTGGCTGTTGTGCGCAATGCATTTGTCTACATAAGACTCATTGCGTATTTCAGCTTTCATTTATATTGTATTGATAAAAACCATGTTAAATTGATTGACCATGAGAAAACCACCGTATGACTAGAAGATAATCAAGTACCACAATGTAGATAAGACAGCGCACACAATATATGTGCGTTGACGTAATAGCTGTGTGCGCTTGCAAAATATGTCAATAAATCATGCTCTTGCAGGTGCCATTTTGAACTTCCCATGTGGACAGGGATTAAAATCAGTTAGTAAGCTGTTTTATATTTGCACTTGAAGATGCATATGTGCGTTCACGAAAAACTGTGTGCGCTTGCAAAAAACGTCAATAAATCATGCTCTTGCTGGTGGACAGGGCTTAAAATGAGTCGTAAGGTGTTTTGTATTTGCACTTGAAGATATTTAGGCACTCTTTCGATTCGATGGGCAGTTCGTTTTTCGTTGTTTTAAAAGGTTCACTGAGCCGTACTTAAAATAAAACTTAAGTATCGACTTTAAATTTACGAAAGCTCACAATCGCGAAATTTGTATGGAAAATATAGCCAATGTGAACCAACGTTGCCCATATTTGAGCCTCAAGACCCTTGAAAAATGATCCAAATGACTCCTTTTTCAGTTTAAGTACGATTGTCTTCTTTATTGAACGAAAAAGAATAAAACCATATGAAAAAAAAATGTTTCGTAATGAATAAATTAGTTTTTTGTTCAAAATAAATGTCTTTGCTACGTTTTTTTTTTTTTTTTGTGCTCTACCTATCTATATTTTATGTGGATGCCCTTCTTTCGGCTCGGGCCCGTTTTTAGTCCCCTTTTTGACATTTTTCAGCGGCAGCAGAGCTGTGAACTACTAAAATTTAAAGGAGAAACTAAAAATGTTGGTAAGGTCAACTCTTTTTATTGACAAAAAGAGCCATAGTCAAAATTTTAGACCTGAAAAGATGTCGAATGTCAAAATGACGACTGTTAAAAAATTAACAGAGTTTATTTTCTAAATTGTTTGCATTAAATTAATGTAAATCATTTCTACAAACTGTACTTTTATATAGTAAACAGCTTCGCATAGGTAGATACGTCACAAAATTGTTAGTTTTTGTTTACATTTTTTTATTTATTCACCACAGACTGTGGCACCACCGAATTACAAAAAATTGAGAAACTCCCTGCCAATCTGTTGTCATTCCCTGACCAACAATTTAACCGACTTACAACTTTAACACCAATCAAGCGTCAATATCGAGTAAACAATTTTCGCTCAAATCAACAACTCAATAGAATAAATTGTTCACCTCCCTAACAACAACTATATCGTTTCCACCATTCGCCCAAACTAGTTTGAAAACGCGGTCATCCCGGATTTCCATTTATCACTTTAACCACTAACGAGCTGTCAAAAAAAAAAAAACAGCTTCACTTTCCAGGTGACACTTATTCCAGACACACCTTCAACGCCAAACACGAATTGACATTTAACGCTAATCTGACAATAAGCGCCATTCAATGGCGACTACAAAGTCGTTAATTAACTTCGCCCACGTGCTTTTATTGCACTCGCAATTACGTCAAGCCTCATGCCAATTTTTGTTAGCATTCTTTTGCACTTTTGTGCGTCGACAAAATATAATCTTAATTAGATAATATATATTCTACGTTGGATTAATTTGATGGATTAATGGCGACAGTTGACAGAGGCGCACACAAATGAAAGAAAAAGAGCCTCCAAATGTGTAACTAAGACATTTGTCTTCATTAAGTATTTACCACCACCAAGGTATGGTCGCAAATGAATATTATTTGCCATTTTGTTGTCGTATTCTGTGGAATACGCATTAGGGACACCGGTAAATACTGCGGAATCATGTGATTGTCATTTGACATGTAAATATCACGAAGAAATCCCTTGCTCGGAATGCTAATGTAGACCGCAATTTGTTCGCCTTCCTTTGTTCCACGGTGGGGACAAGGGAATAAGGGAACAAAATGGCATGTTCTCCAATGCAAAAGAACCAGAAAATTACATTAGGCAGCACTCGGAAAAATTGTGGTGACATTTCTTCTCATTTGACAGATGGCAAATTAATAAGTGATGAGTGTTTTTTTGCACTTTTTTTTGTCGGTGTTTATGCGATTCTTTTCTTTTTTTTTGTCGAACCAAACTGGATGGGAACTAAGTGGAATTGGGTGGGGGTTTTAGAGATAAGGTGAGCCGAAAATAAATCTCTGAATCTGAAGTCTGAAGTGCTTGGTGTTTGTAAACAGCTAGTAGGGAAGATTGGGCACGTTTTCACAACAATTTACGTGTTGTTGGCCTATTATGCGAATGGCATGTATACTCGAGTGGGTATTCAGGGATGTACACTTTTCAAGGCTGCGTGTAGGTATATTCAGCTCGTTTTGATGTAATTTTGTTGGATGCAAACATCATTTTCTAATTAAATGGGACAACAGGAGTTGCTTGTCAATTTCAGATTTCATAATCTTCCATTTCTTTTAATGAATTTGTTTTCCAAATCTTTTGAAAGAATGCTGTCCAGATTCGGAAGTGGCAAAATCGATTAAATGCGGACGTACGAAAGCAACTCAACATGTTCCGTTTACCTTACTTACATGGGCAAATAGAAACAACGGTCAAAGTAATTTTAAGCAATTTTCTAAATAATAATAATATAAACTCGTGGTCAGACTAAGAAAACAGAAGGAATTATCTACCTATTACAGATATTTTTATTGGAAGCAAAGCCAGGGAATTTCTCAAAAAATCTAACCTCCCAACTTTTAGTAAAATTGATGTAAGTGGATAATTCTGGTGCCTAACTCTGTAATTCGATTCGAAAGCAAAAACTGTTCGAAAGTTGTTTCCGATTCTAATTTCAAACGTTAGGTACTCTGTACAACTTTCGAATCCAAAGGATATGTTGTAAAGAAAACTTTGCAACTTTCGAATAAATGTTGCGAGACTCGAGCTGGTTTTATTCAAAAATGACATTTTAAATTCAACAAAAAGTCAAATATGTAGTTTTTGATTATTTAAATTTATTCATTGACAATTGAATTTCACATTGGATATTGCATTGTGGCTTGATGAAGAAATTTGTGCTGAAGATAGAATTCAAAGAAAGATAGGTACTTATAGACAATTCTAACAAAATAGGACTATCAAGTAAAAAAAGTTATAAAACGCACAATTAAATGAGGAAAAAATTGATTTACCTATACTACATATTTTTTCTAGTTTTGTAAAAAAAATTATCGCTTTTCAAAAGATGCATTTATGTATGTTTTGAGCAGTATAAGTGATGATCTGAGAGAAAGGAAAAGATCGTCTTCAATACCCACAATGGTAAAACTAGGTGCAACAATTAAATTTCTTGAACAAGGTGGATACCAGCACCAAATAGGTCAAGATCGATTCACTGGTTATTTCTGAAGTCTGTAAGCTATCGAAAAACAGCTGTGTCCAAAATATATTAATGTGGTCACTTGCTCTTTTTGTGTTGATATTCGTGCGATTTGAAAATGTGTAGTCTTCGACACTTTTTCTGAGCGATTTCCATTCACTGGTTCAATTTTGTATTAAAAAATTCGAAATTATTGTCCCGACTGATTTCTACATATTTATACAGAAATAATTTACAAAAATAGATTCACCCGATGCAATGTCTTTCTTTGCTGTAAGAAAAATTCACTAAAGCGTAAACAAACTCGACCAGTTGTCAAACTCAAACACGCTTGGATTGGTAAATCTGAAGCAAATCTGAGAAAATAACTAGATTCGCGAAAGAGCTCTGATATCTGAAAAAGATTGTTTTTTTTTTGTACCAAACGAACATAAAAATTGCTCCGAGAGCAAAATAAAAGTGCTCTGAGAGCGCCCAATCGAATACCACATAATTTTAATATGACGAATGAGACTAAGATAGAATCCCAAAAACATTTTCCATTTATATTTTTATTGGTGGTTTCCCTTTAAAATTAAATAAAATCGTCAAAAATATCATCATATTAATATTTATTATCTTTTCTTATATTAATTTGCAGACATTTTTGTTGTATTGTGGTTTGCATTGGCTATATGGTTGGTGTCCGAACTATTCAACGGGAGCTGTTAGGTGGTCTTATTCTTCCGCCAACAATTCCCAGTTTTTTAAGTGACGTTTCGATTTTATTTTGAGCTGTCTACTTTCTATAAAACCACGGACTTTTTTGTGAAGAGAATTTCAGTTTTTATTTTCATTCAGTTTTATCTCAATAGATGGCAGTATATTCTATGGCAAAATAGTTTCTTGATCGACAAAACTGATTGATGACAAGTGACACATAGTAAACGCAACAGATCCATACAGAGGACAGTGAGTGGTCCTAGATTTTCGTAAGTATTCTTTTATTAGGTTTATGATTTTAGAACGTGTAAGTGAAAATAAATCTCAACATTTAAACCGTCACTCTTGTAGATAAGCTCACTCGAATATACAAAAAACATAGTCTTTGGACGATAAACAGTCAGTTCGTGGTTCAAACTCATGCGTTGCGTTTCTCTTCTCGCTTTCGTCTCTGGCCTAAGATTTCTGGTCGTCTAGGATTGCACCGGCTTCTATTTACCATTTTATCAGTGGAAGGGTCCAACAATTTAATGCCACCTCTGACCGTATTCTCAGGACAGTTATACTCTTTTATGTTTGTCAAACTCGATGGAGCCCACAACCAAAAGACAAACTACAACTCCCCACAGTCATCGGCGAGTAGCTTCACTCAAATAAAACCAACAATATTGACTGGCGGTTATTGTATAAACGATTTGGCTCAAATGCGATAATCACAATAAAGCGCAACAAAACCATGGTCATGAGAGGTGGACAAAAGAACAAAAATATCCGAGCCGAGCATTTGGTTTGACACAGACGAGTATATACTACATTTTCGCACATCCCCAGGGGACGGGTATGGGTATCCTTTTTCTAAATAAAACCGAAACTCGGCAAATCTTCACAACACTCATAATAGTGCGGTAGCACACCGCCGCCATTCCACTTGCACACAGCTTCGCAGTCAGCAGAGCACAGCGAATCCGAGGACCATCATCACGACGGTGGTTGTTCGGGACGTAATGGCGCCATCACCATCGGAATTTCTTTCACTTAAGACCTTGGCATGAATTTTATAGATACATGCTCCTCCGACTGTGTATCTTTCGTACCTGTAAATTGTCGCAAAAAAAAAGGAGAGGAAGGCAAAATATGTGTACATCCTCCACTTAAAGGTGAATGGGATGGCAACGATGGCAACGATGCCAAAGAACAACAACAACACAAATGATGATGGTATTTCAGATACATTCAAGTGGGGACTCCGCAATGCTGCACGCGTGCTCACGTAAATGAAAAGCGAAACTGTTTTCTAAGGCGGCCGAGTATGTGTAGTTGGGGTGATATCATGTCATGATGGCGGCCATCAAAGAAGACATTTCATGAGATGTCAGGGTGTGCCTCCCCCTCTCCCTCGCACACTCCTCTTTCGCCATGTGTATCGATATCGATTTCTTAAGCTCACAACAAGAGAAATATAAATAAATCGCTCCTGCTTCTCCCTATTTATTCTGCTTGGTTAGCACGTTCGCCGGCCGTCTTCCTCTGGTGCGGTTATTATCGGTAAACAGGGGAGGGGGACACGACAAAAAAAATATTAAATTCCCAATCACAATGAATAATCAAGCAGACAGAAGACACACTCGGGGGGAGACAATTGCACAGCTATTGTGTTTCGTTTCGAGACGGGGGCCTGTCGCTTGGCCAATATAATTTGATCCGATTTGTGTGCGTCTATCAATAAAACGAACGGTGGAGGTAAACAGAGAGCGAGAGGAATAATAACGAAAACAACAATCAATACGCGAATTAATTGGGTGTCCGGCTTGTACAATCTCCGATATCTAACTGGCCGCCAAACTAAAGATGCGATGGTGAGCTGTGCTGCGACATGGCGCCGACTTTGGCTGAGGATTTCGTTTTTTTTCCGGCTGCGCTTCGTCACTTATAGATATATGGGTGACGCAAGGGATCAGCCAGCTTAATACATCTTGTGGTGATGTTCTGCTACGCGACACTACACTTTGCCGAATGGAGTTTGTGTGTGAGTGTGTGTGTCTGTGGAGTGGCGGCTGGCGGCGACAACGACACCACCAGCCAGACGCAATAGGTACCTACACGAGAATGTTGCAAGAAAATCTCTCGGAATTGCGAGTGGAATTTTCCTGGTGCGCACACCCGGTTGTGGGTAATCAACATGTAAATCGGTTTTGCGGTTGATCGTGTCGTGATGCTGCATGCACTGACATCGACTAACATCACGCGAAGGGTGGAGCGGGGGGGGGGGGGTAGTGGTTTATTTATTGATTTGAACTTCGATAAATAAACTGGATGGAGTAGTCACGTGTCTTAACCTGGAAGCAGCGCTATATTGAGACCAACATGTAGATGGGCGCCATAACACATAATCGAAAGTGACAGATGGGCAATTTCGAGCAATTTAGGGTCGTAAACGCGCTGATCACTTGATTTATGTGCGCCTCGCTCTCTTCAGCAAAGGAGTTGAGAGGATTCCATTAAGTCGTCGTGGCGCGGTGGGTAATGTTTTCGAAGGGCCTTTGCGATTATTACGCGCACATGAAAGCGACAGACTTGGGTGCTGGTGGCTGGCTGCTGCGATTTATGAGCGTTGTTGGATCTGCCATAAGGCACTGCTGCGGTGACAGTAACAAATGTGGACGTCAATTTCGTCGTTAATAAGGGATAAGTGTAGTTTTGGGCGTAACTGTTGGCGGGAATATATTTGTGAACGTCTTACGAAAACGAACAGAGAAATAAAATGGGGAAGCAGGGTTCTGTCGGGCTGGATAAAATTGACAGCCCAAGGTTCTGCGCGGAAGTATAAATAAAACGGATAAACTAGACACCAGTAGCCAGCAAAGTGGATCGAGTTTCTGTCACCTTTTTGGGAAGAAAATCCGAAAATTTGGTTCGCCCAAGTGAAGGCACAGTTTTCAAACTCTGAAGTCAACTCGGACAGTTGTTGGGGCAGTAGAAACCAGAATATTAGAGCAAGTCCCAGATGCCGTTCTTAATCCTCCAGACTCCGGAAAATTCAGTAATTTCAAGAGAGTGCTCCTGGAAAGATTTGGTGCTACTGAACAGCTAAATATCCGACGGTTGCTTTCTGACATAAAACTGAGCGACTACCGATTTGAAGGAAAAGGCGGTTCTTGCCGACAAAATTTTAGAAGTAAGCGGCCATTACCAAGGAGACTTGGTACCAATTAGTACACCGTTTACTCCGACCACTTCATTGGAACACCGGATTGAGCAAAGTGTTCGTCAGCTACAACAACTTCTTCGAAAAGATCGCCGCTCTTTCTATTGAGCTCAAAGTCGTAAACGTGACCGAACTCCATCTAAAAACCGCAAGCCTAACCGAACACCGGAACCCAGTTATAGACCCCAAACCAAGGCTCGAGAAGTTGGAAATTTGCTAAAGCCACATGTTCCCGAAAAGCTTAAACGGAGGGTGGACCACAAAAAAAAATCAAGAAATGGCTACTGACGGTATTTCCAACTAACTTTATGCAGTCTTTGGGATATAGGGAGAAGAGGCTGGTGCAGAAACGTCTAAGCTTCAAGCGAGAAATAAGTGGGAGAGGTCAGCAGCGGTCCAAGAACTGCAAAAGACCGGATGCAACTATATTCGTTGACTACTGAGAGACAAAGAGAAAATGCCTTCAAAGAGAACCACAGCTTTCCACCTCAGTCTGAGACATAATTCCTTCCAGTTTGGGTAGAATAGAATTCAGCCATTTAAAAGGACGACGTCTTAAGAGAAAGTCTAAAAGGAATTCATGAAACTGTAAGCTGCGAATATTGGTCTGAATAGGAAGAAAGCAAACGATGGGTAATTAGAGGTGGAAATGAAAATCGTGCAGTCAATTGAGGAAGAGGTTGGGGACGACCAAGCCGCCGTTGACGGACCTAAATGCAAAACGATGTCAAACCCTGAGAACCCTGGATTTTCTCACCCGTCTATACAACAGACTTGGCGAAAGCAGCTTGGTGATAACTTGGAGGTTATACGTCAGTCGGGTATCCCTGTTGCGAATTCCAATAATGACTCCTCTCTTGGCTCCAGAGTATGAGGCCTTTTTTGAAGTTATTCTGGAAACAGCACAAACAGCGAATGCTCAAAGCTGAAGAATAGTTTCGACGGCCACCTGTAAACGAGGTATCGGAAGGGACTATCTGGGTTTCAACTGACTTAATTTCTGTTAAAGATCTTTATCAAACTGAGGGCAGCATTAGGTTCGAATGAAGTAGTAATATGTGAGAAATAATTTAAAAAACAAAAAGATTTTTTCGAATTTTTGGAGCAAAATTTTGTACGGGATCTTATTTAGAATACTTGTATCATCTTTAATATGCATTTTGATGAAAATAGTAATAGAAGGGTTTTTGGAAAATCATGCAGACAAAACATTAATAAATATAGGTACCAATTGCAATGTTTAGTTTGAAAAATAATATTGCTTAACTATTTAGCTGAAAGTTGAGTATAAGTTATTGTTCGGGATGTAAGCATTACTTGGTTTATAAAGTTTTGTCAAAATCGAAAATTGGGTTTTCGAGATATGAGCATTTTCTAAAATTAGCGTTTTCGGTAATCCGAATTGAAAATTATGGACGCAATAATTTTTAAAACATCAATTTTAGTCAAGTATGAATTTTGAACAAAATTGTTGTTGCGTACAAAACTTCGGACGTGGAGTGTGGTGATCAAAATTGTTGTTGCCGTTTTCGTTTAAACTAAAGAATTAAAAAAATGCATTTTTTTTTTTTTCAAAAATCCTTTGTACGATAATATAGACAAAAACTGAGTTTGTTATTAAGTAGAAAATAGCGATATTACGAGGGTTGTTTCATAAGTCAGTGACTTTTTGGATAATACATATTTTTTTGCGGCCAAAAAATATTTTATTTCTCAACATAATATATTTAGCTCGATACACTTAGCCCAGCGTTTTTCCATTTTTTTGTATTACCTCCGAACAATAGGTTTTCTCAAAACTCTCAAAATAGACATTTGTTTCAATGACGACCTTTTCATTGGACCTAAATCTATTACCGCCCGGCCATTTTTTTTAGGCTTGGAAACAGGAAATAGTCACAAGGGGCCAAATCTGGGGTGGAATCCCGTAAGGCGATAGTTGATAGTCGCTTTTGTGATAGTCAAATACGACAGTCACATCATTCTGCTTCTACGTAAGGTGATCGCAAAATAACTATAAAAATTTGGCATCACTTCATCATTTTGAAACAAAATATTTGCTGTCAGTTATTATTTGAATGATAACTGACAATTTCCTGGGAAAATATTATTATTTATTTTGAAAAAAAAAAAAAAACCTACAACCATACAGTGTATGCTATGCCTGCCTTTTAGGACTACACAAAAATTGTATCTACAGGTATAATGGTATGTAAACGCATTACCTATAATGTTCATAATATTACCTCCAGGTATTTTGTACTCTGGGAAGAAAAATTCTTTGGTTGATTCCAAAGGTACAAATTTTATCGTAGTTGGGCCTAGTTGCAATCGCATTTTTCTAATGACTCGGGCTGTTATTTCAGCTACAGTACTTTGACCCATTGGTGCAGCCCAGTCAGCTGGCTACTTGCTTTTGGTAGCCGCCGCCTCCGAGAAGATTTAACGTAATTTATCTGAAAATGATACATAAATAGGTGTCACACGAAAACGATCGCAAAAAAACGATAGTCACAGTGATAATCACCTTACGTAGAGCAAAAAATGTGATTGCGACTATCAACTATCGCAAATCGCCTTACAGAATTCCACCCCTGGAGATTAAGCTGGATGGGGTAGCAGTTCATAGCGTAATTTGTGGAATTTTTCCATGCTGACTGCACACGTGTGCACCCGAGCATTGTCTTGATGAAACTGCACTTTTTTCTTTGCCAAATGCGGGCGTTTTTGCTTCAATTCAGTATCAAATCTATTCGAAAGCTCTAAATTAGAGACACTGATGATATTCTTATGCCCTTCTCAAGGTAATCGATGTGAATGATACCGCGTGCATCCCAAAATACTGTGGCCATGACCTTGTTGGCAGAAAGACCCACTTTTTTGCCTTCTTTGGTGCACGTTCGCCTTTGGAAACCCACTGTTTTGATTGTTCCTTGGTCTCTGGTGTGTTGAGGTGGATCCCTGTTTCGTCAACGGTTACGAAACTGAGCAAAAACTCTTTGGGATTACGGCTAAACTAAATGGTCACTCGGTTGTGTTTATGGTCGATTGTGAGCAATCGCGGCACCCATCGCACCCAGATTTCTCATGTCCAAATATTCATGTAAAATATGATACGCCCGCTCATTTCAGATGCCTGATGCATCAGCCATCTCACGAATTCTAATGCTCCGATCGTTTAATATCATTCCATGGATTTTATCGACGATTTCTGGCGTAACGACCTCTTTGGGGCGTCCTGAACGTTCGGCGTCATTTGTGCTGGTACGACCTCAACGGAACTCAGTAAACCACTTTTTAAACATTGAAATTGATGGTGCAGATACCCCCAAGTATTTATCTAGCCTTTCCTTGGATTCGGTGATGATTTTTTTTACGTCTAAAAAATAATGCTTACTCAGCACACGAAATTCACTTTTTCCGTTTTTTTTTTTTTTTAATTCTACAGGTTTATTGCTTTAAATAGCTCTTAAATACAAAGTAAATGACGCCGGCTACTCAAAATTTCACAGTAGTCTAATAAGACATGACAGTTGACGTTAGTAAAATAAAAATGTAGTTACTGAGCAAAAAATTGAAAAAGTCACTGACTTATCAAACTGCCCTCGTTCCTTAGAAAATAATTTTTGTTGCTTTTTTATGGACCGTTTTCGAGACGTGTAGTATTGATTGATATGATTTTTTAGCGAAAAACTGAGTATGCAGTCATGTTAACCTCACCTGCTTAAGCTCAAATATCAAACCAAACTGGTACGAAAATGTTATTTTCGGAGTACCAATAATATTGAGGTTGCCTTGAAAATATGTAACAATAAAGTTATAATAATCATAATAAAAAGAAGCACCATACCTTGAATGTGTGATTTGGGTTTCCGCAGCTCTGCAGGGAATTTTCCCTTCCGACCTCGGATACCTCGCTAGAGCCGAATAACCCAATTTAGAGACGTTTCACACGAATGACCTCAAAATCAAAATGGTATTGTTTACCACAAAATTAAAAAAAAATTGATTGTATGCCGTTTTCTCAACAATTTGTGTCCACTTCGGGCATCATATTATATTTACAGGCCTACATTTTTAACATTTTATTGTTTTACTTTCTTTAGTAATTTTAATTACAGTCTTTTCCAATCCGCCTTAACTAAATGACTGCTTTAAGTTTATAAATACTCATGTGGTATCACAAGGGATCTTATAATGGGGTAAGTGTGTCGGCTAGCCGACAGCCACTTCAACCTAACCTAACCTTCTTTGGGCCAAAGATAAACTAAGGCAGTCCAAAATAAATCGTATGTTTAATTTTGTCGCGTCCCTTTGGTTTTTGAAACTTTTTCAAATTTTTTTTTACAATTCTCTCTGTGTAGTGAATGAATGATGAATGATATTTATTTATTTAGCTTTAAAAAGCCATTTTGTTGTACAATGTATATTTTACAATAGTACCTATCGTTTTTAAACTATCTGTTTTTCATTATCTTTTTAAACTCAATCTATTATATTTCTTCTACATATTCAGCAATTTTTCTTTTCAACACAAACAAACTAGATTCGTTTTTAATTTCTGATGGAAGATTATTAAATTTTTGAAGCCCAATATAGTTGATTGTTCGTTGGCCTCTAGTGGTTCTCGCTCTTTGGATTCTGAAATCTGCTGCACTCCTTAGGTTGTAAGCTGTGTTGGCACTCATTGAAATATTTTACCGTAGATAAACCGGACAAGTCCCGTTCTTTATTTTGTGTATAAAAACCATAGCGTTCACAAAAAGTTGTTGACTTACACTCAACCAGTTTAGGGTATTTAGCATGGATATTAGAGGAGTGTATCTATCTTTTTTTAACACTATCCGCATTGCCTTATTTTGTAGAATTTGAAGTCCGTTTTTTAGGTACTGCGGACAAACAAATAAAACGCTACCACAGGACTCAAAATGGGGTTTGATGATCACATTATATATACACTTTAATGACATAGTTCATAGAAATGTTTTGTCGTATTCTCATCAGTACACCAATTTTTGGTGCTATTATTTTACATAGATACTCAATATGTTCACAAATGTTTAATTTATTATCCAGCATGATGCCAAGGTATACTTCACTTTTTCAACACATTCAATTTTCACATTCTCGACGAAGATATTAGGGGGTACGTGGGACAAAGAATTATTTATTACGATACGCTTGGTGCTTAAGATAAGCCTGTTCATTTTTAACCACTCGCTTATATTTTTGAAGTTACTCTTTATATGTTCTATACACGTATTTATGTCATTCTCACAAGTATACAAAAGACCACTATCAGCTTTGACTGTGCCACGACTTTCACCACATCATTTATATACAATAAAAACAGAATAATTCCGAGAATTGTTCCTTGCGGTAGACCGATATTCACAGATATCGGTTACGATGTATTTTCGTTCACTTTGGTTCGTTGCGTACGCCCAGTAATAAACGATCTGAACCAGTTTAGTTCCGTGGATTTGATACCCAACTTCGGTAGTTTTTTTAAAGTAATATTTCTTGATCTATCGTTTCAAAGGCACGCCCAAGGTCAAGGAACACTGTGACAACCGTATTTTTCTTATCCACGTTTTCTTTCCAGTCACTAAACACATAATTAACACGCGTCTCACAAGAATGTTCCTCTCTAAAACCAGATTGGAATATCGTTAAAATGTTTTCATTTGACAGCTGTTCTTTTAATTGCACGGAATATTTTTTCTATTATTTTTTTTTTCGTAAAATAAGCTTCATAAATTTACCTCATGGCAGGATTTAGCTTCACAAATTTTTTTAATTGGTACTATCAACGACTCTTTCCAGGATTCTGGATTCTAGTTTGTTTGAATTTACAATTCAATTCAATTTCTAGGAAATCTATTGCTTGCCGGTATAGAATTAGTAATGAGGACTCTCGGAGTGCATTTCGTCACAGGCAAACCTTAGCTAACCTACAGCTTAACCTGAATTTCCTGAACCTGTTTGTTAAGAAACTTTTTAAACTTGACCTACATTAGTCCGATTTCACAGATTTTCAAAAAGATGAGTCCAGATCTAGGATCTGTCAAAAAGGAGTCCAAATAATTCTTAGGAACGCCGAAGGTAACGCTGCCCGGTGGTTCCCGCATCCGCTTAATCTCATCGTCAAAAGCCATTAAGTCGGGTAAATACCCCAAAGAAACCTATTGACCCTGTGGCATAAATGGCTTAGGGTGATTTTCTCTTCCGACCATCTCAATCATTTCATACACCAAAGACAAATAAACATTCATTACAACAGCACAAAAAAAACCCCAGCAAGAGGAAACCCCACACCTCCATTTATGTGTTTGCCAAAATATTCGTTACTCACCATATACACACAGTTATCACTTTTTTAATTGAAATACCTAAAGATTCGAGCCGAGGCAAATAAATTCCCTCGAACAGATAACAGGGCCACCTACTACGAGCATACCTTGTAGTGTTCCATTGAACCGCATTCCAGTAACGCACCCCAGAAATTTTCTTGCATAATGGCAAGCGAGGGGATTTTTAATATACGTTTTCGCTTGTAAATCCGTCCTAATCAGCGTTGTCTTCGCACTCGCTGTGTTATCTGCCTTTCTGTGTGTACACTTGTTTGCAACACAAATTACTTTATTGTACTCAACCTTTTTTTGTACAGTGAATGGATACGTGTACGTTGAAATGAAGTACGTTTTGCGCGAATTACAACCGATGATGGTTATGTCCTCTCGTATAAGAGTTGTAAAATGTTATACTGGAAAAAGCTAAAGCACAGCCCACAAAAACAACAGAGTAGAATCGAAGACGAGTTTGTCTTCTTAGTGATGAGGGGGGAAGAAAACACAAAATTTGGCCAAATGGCGATGAGTTTTATTGCGCACACAACTTTCGCTTGTGCGTAGATTTCTATAAATTGTCAAACGTCAAACGAGATAAGTAGTTGGGATTGCGTACTCGTAGTTCGGCGAACAAAGTTTCTTTGTGCACTTTCGGGGGAATGTTCATTGACTACAATTTGACAGTCGTGTTTAGTTTCATTGTGACATTAAATTCGAATGTGACTTTCGACTTTCGAGGATGTGTATACAACAACGGGATGCAGTTGAAGTTAGTTTTGGAAGACATTTGCTCAAATGCGCTATCAGAATTGTTGAAGTTGCGGTTTACGACACAACATAATAGTTGAGTGATAAGACATGTATACAGAGACGGATCCAGAAGACAAAAAGAAATAAAAAAAAACCTCGATTGAGGTCGAGACAACGTGAGAGGCAGTAACCTGCTTCGCAATGGCAAGAGAGTTTTGTTTCCACCCAGCTGTCGAATATTTGTATTCGTTCCCAAAAAAAAAGAAGACACACTCACGAATGGTTGCGAAGGAGAATTAGGTCTAGGACCTGTTGAGCTCAATATTTATTTATTTTATCGAATCTTTGGCAGCATGAGAGAAGATTCGTGGGATGATTTTTTGTGGAGCAGAAGATATACTCGAAGGTTGGTGAATAGCTCCGCGGGAGGTTGTCGTATTTTTTTTTTTTTTTTTTTTGATGCACAGATAACTGACAATGAAAACGAAAACTCATTCACGACCTACCACACATAAGATTTGTGTTATTGAATATCTACCTCGGCAAAGCTAAATAAAGTAAGTGGACAAGTGCTCCATCAGACTGTTCAAAATGAGTTTCTCCGAGTCAGCCTACAGGTATGCAATCATTTCTGATTAGGCGCTGCAACCTGATAGTTTTGGTGCATGTCTCCACTACTTGTGATGCTTAATTCGACGATCTCTTAGTATCGTTCGAAAGAAAGTGAAACACATTGAAGGAAGTTTCATGAAGTTTTAATCTCCAATAGCTCCCAAGTCCCAAGTCACTCCTACTGGGGATAAATACGAGTACCTTTAGTCAACATCACAGAAGTGTCAATTAGTGTCTAACGAAACCATCCATTTTCGCTAGATCTAGTACCAGGTGCACGAACACCATGAAGACAGTCAAACGCAGGCTAAGAAACAACATGATGAATTTGGTGGTTGGTAAAATTTATCACTCGCTAATCGATTAGAAAGTCACTAGAAGACGAAATTGAACAGCATTTGGGGAGGTACGGATAAGACTTCTGAATTGGTTGCGAGCACGCCGCTTGTCCTGTGGCTGTATTCATTCTTCGTAATGGACTTGCTGCCACCTGCTGTCATGCGTTTAAAAGTATCAATCATTGTTTCATCTGTCTGAGTTTGTTTCCCCTCACCTGACGAGAAATGTGTCAATTGCAATGTTGAAGGTTCTACTTGAATGTGCTTTACTAAACCTGATATTTAAAAAATATAAAACCAGATTTAGATATATTCCAAAAAAAAAAAATCCCTACGATCGACTAACGAATACGAACAATTCCTTGTTTCTGTCATTTCAAATGATATGGCTGGCAAACAGTTAACAGTTTTTAGTTAAATAAATTCCACGCCCTGTTTGACAGAAATTTTGGGTTCGAATTAGGCAACTTTTCAGACATTTTTCATTAAAGTTCTGTGGTGAAAAATACAAGTTTAAGAACGACACCCAGTTCAGTCGACACTCAAATATTGACAGTTGACATTAATTGAAAGAATTCGCTTTTTTTTTAGTCTGTAGGATATCGAAAATGATTATCGTCAAGCATTCACCGAGATAGCTTTGGCAGGTGACAACTAAATGACAGTTAAAAGAGCAATTGGGCATATTCAAGACAGTAGTTGTCTTAAGGTGACTAATTCTAGACTAGATTTCTCAAGTGAGAACTAGATTGATCGGTTGCGGTACTAGTAATATAGCCATTCAGTCGAAATGTCAAAATGACATTCAATCAAAGTGTCAACTGGGTAGGACTCTTAGCTTGATTTCTTTCCTACTCATATTCATATAATGCCAACTGAAAACACTGTTAACGTGTTCAATTTAAATCAATAAAAATACAACGCACGATCGACGTTCCAATTTATGAAGAAAAAAAATTTGTAGCAGATGTTGAAAATGCATAATAGCGGACCCATAGTGCCTCGGTGGTTACAGTGAACAAGTTTCGATTTCAAATCCGAAGTCAGCTATTTATAAATTTTTAAGAAACTTTAAACGAAGGACTTAATGCGGCGCATAAAAACACGGTTCCCCTACAACTTTGACGATCTGGAAAAGACAACCCTACGCCTTAGGGAAATTCATGAACAGTTTCGAGTAATTTTGTCAGTAATTTCAACAAATATCTACTATTTAAGGAAACTCGCAGTGGTCCACCTTTAATTTTGTTTGAAGTTTTACCTCCTAGCCTAGTCTAACCGAGCTTCATTGGAATTAATTAAAAATAGCACGATGAAGAAATCGGCAGGTTTATCTAGACCTAGAGCTAGACAAATAGTTCCATAAAGTCATACTTCCAAGGGCAGGTAGTTTTCAGTTCAAATTTGAACAATCTGAAGGCGTGAAATATTAGAACTTGCTGTCAGTAGTTTTGACAACTTATAAAACGTGTCGTTGTAAAAGTTAGAGAGTGCATTTCTGCGTCAAAAATTAAGAACATCATAGGTCGACTTATGTCAAAATAGAGTTAATTTTACGATCGAATGAGCAATATTTTTTTCATTCAAATATCTCTTACTGTTCCTGTGTTATGGATGAGAATAACGCATAAGTCGTCTTCGCACATCTGACGTCAAACCTGCCGGCTGAAGTTCTCGCCAAACAATGGAAGTATAGCTCAAATGGTCATCAAAAATGGCGGCATGTAACATGTGCTCCTAAAAAGTGGCTAAAAATTACTTACGCGGACTTTCCTTGTTGCAAAAGAAATTTCTTAAATGATAATAAATACAATCGTACAGGGTAGCTCTGAAAAACTTGTAAGTTTAAAATTAACCGACACATTTTGACTTCAGGAAGCTGCATTTTGGGAAACTATTTACCCGTCTGAAAAAGTTTCAGCATTAAAAAAATGTATGTGAGGCCCGATTCTCCCAAAGTGAATTTTACTTAATACACAAAAAATTCGTACCGTAACTATTTTCTTCCGATTCCACAAGTGTGACACATACGGCCGCCGTACTAATAACAAATTTTAGTCTCGACTTTAAATTTACAGAAGCTCACAATTGGGAAATTTATATGGAAAATATAGCCACTGTGAACTACTTAAATTTAGAGTCGAAACTAAAAATATTTATTGGTAAGGCGCACTGTGCACACACCAGTGATGCCAATCGTGGAAGTTTTTTTCCCTTTGAGGAAATTTTCTGTCTTGAACGGAGCTGAATGTCAGAAAAAGATAAGTTGCTGTCAGAGTAAATACGGAAATGGGAATTTCAATTTCCTGTTTAATGAAAGTCCGATGCATATAAAAATTATGTATTACACGTGTCTGGAAAAAAACTTGTGCTCGCCGTCGCTGCCAAAAAGTAAGAGACCGGAAAAAGGCCAATGTGACAGCTGCAAGCGATAGCTGAGTTGTTGATGAAGTGGATGGTTGTGGTGTTGTGGCTCTGTTCGCTGCGAACGCTTAGAGCTACATCGCCACAACCATACTTTATTTCAATCAATCAAATGAGTACATCTACTGTTCTCGCTAGATTACCTAATACAAAAATATACCTAAAAACGACCACCAAAGCCTAACAACAGAATTAATTTATTTCTAAACGAATCCCTACCAACATGGAAATCAAATATACCTACTAGAATATTTATTGGATTCCCTAAGGCATCTACAAATTGGTTCATTGTATCCATAATTAACTCTATGATAAGGTACATAAAATAAAAGGTGATTTCTAAGAGCTTTCGAAGGATCACAGAATCCAATTAATGATAATTGGAAAGGGCAATCGATATGACCATTTATCAAATAACGAATAAACATAATTCAGAAATATTGCCTACGTTTGAAAAGAGGTAATATACCAAATAACTTGCACCTCGTCTCGTAAGATGGCGTTTTAATATTCTATCGCAGTCTACGAAAAGCTTTTGGATTTTCTCTATTCTAATAGAGTGTACCTACCTACTTCATGAAATAGATTCCATACTATAGGTACTCAAGTCTCAAGATGAGATCGGACAAATGCAAAAAAATAAACATTTAACAGTATGTGGATGAAAGTCCTTCGAGTTCCGCAATATGAAACCAAAAATCTGATTAGGATTACCTTTGGCAACCAAAGACTCAATTCACTTGCAAAAGCTAAGTTTTGCGTCAAAAGTTACTTCAAGATCTTTTTTTGGATAAAATAATGAACACAGGGATTTTAAGGATTACGTACAGTAAAGTGTATTGGCTATAGTAAGACCTATACTGTCCTATGGCAGCCTCGTATGGTGGCCGGCTACAAACAAAGCCACCTATCTCAAGGCTATCACGAAAGTACAAAGACTAGCGTGTATCGGCACCACCAGTGCGATGACGACAACTCAAACCGCTGGTCTTGAGGCTATCCTCAATCTGCTGCCGCTGGATATCTTTATACAACTTTCAGCCGCCATTCGTGCCATGAAAATAAGCCAATCAGTAAACTGGAAACTGAATGAAAAGGGACATTCGTTGATCCTAAAGAAATATTTTGCTTATGTACCAAACACAGACTACATTACATCATATCTGGAGTTCACAAGACCATTCTC
This sequence comes from Cheilosia vernalis, assembly GCA_949126925.1. Lineage (NCBI taxonomy): Eukaryota > Metazoa > Arthropoda > Insecta > Diptera > Syrphidae > Cheilosia > Cheilosia vernalis. Next base: position 25,039,753 of record OX421358.1, read on the forward strand.
GTGCGCCTATCCCAGCAGAGAGGAATGGAAAGACGGACTTGTGCCTAATACGCAATCCATAGCCCTTTTTACGGACGGTTCTAAAATGGAAACCGGGGTGGGGTCAGGCGCCTTCTCCGAGTCGTTGGGTATTTCTAAATCGATACGCCTCCACGACCACAGCAGTGTCTTCCTAGCAGAGGTCCTGGCAGTGACAACATCAGCCCGTGAGTCTGTAATAAGGGCAATACAACCTGAAGGTATTACCTTCTTTATCGATAGCCAGGCAGCTATAAAAGCATTAACTGCAACAGAAATATAATCAAAGCTTGTGAAATGCTGTCGCGAAGAACTCAAGGTTCTTGGCACTCAGCATAAGGTATTGCTCTGCTGGGTTCAGGGACATGAAGGTATTCCAGGCAACGAGAAAGCGGACGAATTAGCTAGACAAGGTTCAGCGGCTGTATTAGAACAAGCCGATCCCTCTGTGAATATCCCGCCTTGCTCACTCAAGCTTGAAGCAGGGAGAAAAGCCACAAGGGAGGCGAACGCTAGGTGGACCAAACTAGAAACTTGCCATACTACAAGAATGCTATGGCCAAGCTTCAATTAAGCAAGAACCGAGAGTATAATACGAAAGGATAGGAAATCCCTCTCCATCCTCGTAGGAATCCTAACGGGGCACAACACTCTGCGGTATCACATGAAGAAACTACGCTTGACGGAAGAAGGCTGCTGTGATGAGGAAGCTCTTGAGGACACAACCCACTTCCTATGCCACTGCCCGAGCCTCCAACACAACAGGCACAGATTCCTAGGGAGACACTTCTTTCACGACATAGACGAGCTATCTAGCACACCAGTAGACAAGATAATGAGCTTCATCAAATCCACAGGATGGTTTGTATCCAACGGCACAGTGAGTAATTGATCACAAATATCTATAGATAGGGTCAACATGGGTAAGGGACAACCCTTTCCCCCAATGGGCATCACAATGGGTCAACATTGACCTGAGTGTGGCACGGAGTACTCCACGCCAACCCGCCTACTTAACCTAACCTAAAGTGTATTACAGAAAGGTTACGATAAAAATAAAGGCTTTGACATTGAGATGAAGAACATTATTGTGACACCATGTGGAAAGTCGTTTAAGACCCTCTTGTAAAAGAATACTAACGTGAACTGATCGTATAGGTCGAAACACATTCAAATCGTCGGCAAACATAAGACTCTGGGAACTCAAAAACAAGTCAGGAATATCATTTATAAATAAAAGGAAGAGCAGAGGGGCTAAATCACTACCTTGAGGTACTCCAGAGGTAGCATAAATTGGTTAACTTGGTTACTTCATTCTTCTTAGCAATTGTTCTTTGAAGACATAAATTTGAAGTGCGCTTCGCCCTTCTTATCAGTCTATGTGCAAACAGTGTCTAGAACAGATCCTCCACATCGGGATGAAAATGTTAAAGCCACTAAATGTGTAAACAGAAAAGAAAAGCTTTGCAAAATTATTTTGTTCCATAAATAGAATAAACAGTCGAATCCCTCTAAGTCGAACCTCCTTTAATTCGAATTTCCCTCTAACTCGAATCTTTCGACCCAATTTTTGCATTCCCTTCAATTTTGCTTAGAAAAGTCATCCTCTAAGTCGAAAATCCCTCGAAACTCGAACATATTTTTTGATTCTTGACCTACTACAAAATCCCTCTAAGTCGAATTTTTCGTCTGAAGAAAACAAAATTTAAAAAAAAAAATCGGAGCTGAAGAAAAGTTTGGCGAAACTATTACTAGCCATATGCCGCGAAAGAATAATATTTAAGTATTGTAAACTGCAATTGAAATGACCGAAGATGTCCCAGAGGAAATTCACTACTGCCTATTTAAAATATAATCATTTATTAAACGAACAAAAATACCAAATTTTTTTTTAACTAATTTTGTTCGAAATGTACCTACTTTCCTATTTTTTAATTTAAATAAATTCGTTAAAAAAAAATAAAATAAATCCCTCTAACTCGAACATTTTTTTAACTCCCGTGAAAATTCGACTTAGAGGGAAAATGCAACACGACACAATATGCGTGGGAACACTTCTTAAAAAAAAGTCTGTAAATTTTCCACTAACTAAATTAACAACGGACCCAAAAATATTTATTCCAAGTGTGTCTTCCAGAATAGCCACCTCACTTAACCTTAAAAACATATTTATTAACAAAAACTTTGACAGATTTACCGCAAGTGTTGCACTTGCAGAAGGGGAGATTATAGTCATCTCCGTGGGAATTTTCGTATCAAGACCCAGCAACACTGGACACAGTTGAATCAATTTATTCACTGTTTCCGAGTCTGGGGCTAGTTGAGACGGTATGATTGTCAGAAAACAATGACAATGAGTGGCGATTAGAAAAATTAAAAGAAAACCAAAATAAAGCCAAATTCAGCTAGCTCGGCTGACAAAAACTCAGCTAAAATGCCTTCCGGAAGCGTGTGAATGGGAAATAATGTCGCGCGCAAATTGCCGAAAAATCTCCTTTCAGGGTCATATATTATGTAAGCGCAACCTTTGACGGGAAGAGGATTAATTAATTTACCTTCAAAAGTAAACAAAACGAAAAAGACGAGAGAAACAATTTCAAATCGGGAAAATGTAAAAAACACAATGGCAGCGCTGACTGATGCGCAAAGGTATGCGGCCTGGTCAGTCTGTATTCACCTGTTTCCATCCTTTTTTGCGATCCCTTTAGTTCGAAATTAGAATTTCATGAATGCCCCTCACCGGCGATGACTAAACCGTGCCGGTAGCCATTACGTTTGTTGTTGGGTCTTTTGCTATTCGAGGACTACCGTCGTCGTGCCTTTGCTCTTGTGTGTTTGGCCAGGTCAAGCTCATTACGCCAAAACGAAGCCAGAGGAAATGTACATACATGCAAAAGGAAGAACACAGCAGCAGGAGCATACATAGCGCTACCAAATGCAATAATAACAATGGTTGGCTCTGAGTATATCGTCGGACGTCGCTCCTCGGTATTGGCTGGGGCTGGGGCAAAGCAATGACCGTGAATCCAGCTAAATTTCGCAACAAAAAAAGGAAAGCAAAACGTATACAAACCAAAACAGTGAGAGAGGTAAAAGTGGTTCTATGCTTGGTTGAGTCTAATTATGCGCTCAAAGCGGTCAGAAAATTAAAAGTCATGATTTGGAGTTGGAGCATGGGGATTGGGGTTGGGGATAAGCGATAGAGGAAGAGAGAGAGAGCAAGAGGCACGGAGGGCTCCCCCTGCTGGTAATGTGCTATTGTCCGGAGTTTATTCTGTGGAAAGAGTTGTCTGCCTTTAGACAGAGCAGTCACTTTTAAATTGATGTGTTGTTATTACCCGACTGTTTTTTGTTTTGTTTTTTGATAAAACTGATTGAAATCTCGTTGGAAGTCCGGTAAGAGGTTTGATTTTTCTTTCGAAGGAAAGTGCTGCCCATCAGCGGAGTCTGATGAAGCCTGAGTAGGACTGAACAAAGCAAACATTTCAAAGTTGAATGACAGCGTTGATGTAGGGAATTATTGTCTGTGAGGGTATAGAGGCTCATTAAATAAAACTATTATTGGGCGAGGATGTATCAGGAATTGGAAAACATTAAGTTAATTATAAAAAATTGACGGAGGATTTTATGTGGTGTGGATGGCGGTAATGATGTAAGTGAAGGTGTACACCTACCGCTGACGTAGTGCACAACACTCAGTGCGTAACTATGGAGGCGAGTGCCTTCAGTTAACAAGTCCAACAGTCGTAATACCAGAGCACATTTTAACTAGTAGGCAAAGAACTATCATCCACTTCAAAGTTGGGACGGTGTCTGTATGGATTTCTGTATAGATTTCTGTATAGAGTTTTGTATAGATTTCTGTATAGTGTTCTGTGTGGATTTCTGTATTGATTTCTGTATAGAGTTCTGTGTGGATTTCTGCATGGATTTCTGTATGGATTTTTGTATGGATTTTTGTATGGATTTTTGTATGGATTTTTGTATGGATTTCTGTATGGATTTCCGTATGGATTTCCGTATGGATTTCTGCGTGGATTTCTGTATTGATTTCTGTAAGGATTTCTGAATGGATTTCTATATAGAGTTCTGTGTGGATTTCTGTAAAGATTTTTGTTCAGATTTCTGTATGGATTTATGTTGTGGATTTCTGTATGGATTTTTGTACGGATTTCTGTATGGATTTCTGTATAGTCTTCTGTATGGATTTATGTGTGGATTTCTGTATGGATTTCTGTATGGATTTTTGTACGGATTGCTGTATGGATTTCTGTATAGACTTCTGTATGGATTTCTGTATAGATTTCTGTATGGATTTATGTGTGGATTTCTGTATGGATTTCTGTTCAGATTTGCGTGTTAAATTGACGTCAATCATGTCAGCGGGTTAAAAGAAAATAAATAAATAGTTGGCGCAACAGGTCCGTAGGGACCCTAGTCCTAGCTACTCACAGCCATGCGTTTTGTGTGGGTATTTCATTTTTGGCACGAATGGAAGGGATCTACAATTTTGTGCCGAGTCCAAACGGCAAACTGAAAAGCTCTTTCATGATAGTCTCACTCTCCGATGTTTGTCAGGCGTTCGCGAGAGGTGGCGCATTGGAAAAAAAGCTTATGGCGAAATTTTAACCTTTTAGTTTAAACAAATGCCTGACCCTATGACAGCTGGGAACAAAAACTGTATAAATCTGTCACCTATTGTAGAAAAAACACCAGCCGACCAAAATTCTTTCGTTTTCTGATGTTTTACCAATGGAAATGGACATTGTCGCTGAAGCTTCGGCGACAAATTTGAACATTTTTGTCTCTTAGCTCACCAAACATCCTGCAATCTTGCTATCATTTTAAACTTGGCAAATTTATTGCAGTTATCAAACAGACACATTTATTGACAGCGTTCCGTTTAAAATTAATCAATTAACGAAAGACTGTTGTTATACCAAAGCTTCACCAGCGTACCTATGCAAAATTGTGTTTAACGTTAAGTACCTAACTGACAGCTGTCAAGAAATGACTTTGTTTGACAGGTGCAATTTGTTGCAAAATTTTTTAATTGCTTTATGTAAAATATAATAATACAAATTGCCAACTACACACCTGTCAAATATGCCTCCGAAAAATAAGCCCAAACAAAATGGCGGTCTCCGAAAGGAGTTTCTAATAATAATTTTTAGTGCCTAGGCTTTATTTTTCGAAATCACAGGGACGAAATTTTCCATGCAAAATTGCATATTGTGACCTACAAAATATTTAATGTGAAAGTTAAAAATATGTTGTGTTTAGCGATTATCTTGGCAGTTGTAAAATTTCTAAGCCGATGGCATTTTCTTTCTTTGCCATGGCAACACTCGCCACATCATCGCAATTGCAAGCTATCATCATCATTGAAAGGGAATGGAACCTGGCGTTGGTGCTGGTGCTTCCTTCCCATCGACAGGTAGATGAAGAAAAAGAATAAAATAAGAAAAAAACTAAAAACAAAACACACTACACAAAGAGAATATTGGATGAGGAGCAAGAACAGCAAAAAGAAAAAATAAACCCATAAAAGGGTTCGCATTGCATTCCTTCACCAGTCCTAAACAACACACTACAGCAAAGGTTAACAGCAGCAGGGCAAAAAACAACAACAAAAACACCAACAACGACAACATCAGCAGAAAAGCACTACACTAAAACCACGCTGAGTCGAAACTAGTTTTTCCTTGAAGCGAACACAACGTTTTCTTTGCTTCGAGGCTGGAGGAACCTGGAAGCTGTCTGTCTGCCCACCACACGAACGGGTGCCTCTGCGCCTCTAAATAGTGCTTAAGAAAGAAAAATATTTTTGTACTTTTTTCCTCTAAGGCCATTATCCACTCAGGCGTTCATTCAAAGGCCTCAACTTATCGCAACCAAGACAGACAGAGAGAGATGTCTCTGTTTATGTTTTGGATTTTTGTCTTCTCGCCGTTTTCGTGTTTTCTTTATTTTCTTTTGTTGGTTGGTTTCATTTTTTTTTTTACCGAGTGCATATGTGTTGTGATTCACCTGAATGCGGCAGGGATTTGGATTTGGTACTAATTATGGGGCATTATGTCTAACGATGAAATTAATTAAACATATGTAGGGCTATCGCAAATAAATTCCGATGGAAATGTTTCCCTTGTCAGCAATGTAAATAAGACTGCTGAATAGGAAACATTCCGGGGGAAATATTATTCCCGATAGGGGTGATGGTGAGCTGCGCTCCACATGGCGGTGCCCATCAGCAACACTACTAACGGCGCGCGCCTGATGGCTGAAGGCGATGGCTTGGAAAACGGAGCAGCAACGCAGCGCTCCGTTTAAACGAGTTCATCGTGGCGGAGAATTTCCTTTTAAACATTTTTTTTTGCTCGCATATGGCTTCTCAATGACAAACTAATTATAAATAATTATCTCGTTAAGTCGCAGTGGGGTTAGTCTAGGTTGTGGGGGATTGACGAGGTCAAGATCAGGAGTTGAACGGAGAATGGTATTCGTTTTCTTAGTCCCTTAGTCCCGTGCGGGGTTTCAAATAGCCGATGGGATGGAATGTCAGTCATGGGATGCAATTAAGGAATGTGTGTAGTTGTAAGATGCAAGGATCGATGGAATTCGGCCTGAAATAGCAATTATATCAGATAGGAGGGTAGGCAGGTTCTGTTGGTTCAAAACCCCATTAATTACGATGAGGATGATAATTATATATACATATTTTGAAAATAGCTCAATTTTGACTACATCTGCGTTGAAAATTAGTCTGTAATCACAATTTTGACTGGATTAGCCTTATGCAGTCGGTACTGCTGCTTGAACAGTCATGTGTTCATAAACGTCACCTGCGTTCCATTATAAAAGAACAGGATGATCTTAATAGGCTTTTCACACCGAGCTGAAAATCGTGTTTTCGTCGAAAACTCGTCGAAGCATTCACTACGACCACCAACTAGTTTTCGTTTGACGTTTCAATCAGTTGTGAGACACTAGTCGTTTAACTTCGGCGCAAACTTATTTGGGTACAAACTCCGATCACATTAATTAACAAACAAAATGGGCGCGATCCACTGCCCGCTAGACGTCTAGCACAAAATATCCCTTTTGAAGTAACGCTCGCGCTAGAACGATAGCGCCAGCGGCAAAGTGGCATTTGTCATTATTTTTCTAATAATTTCTTCATAAATAATTTCGTTCCGCATAATTATTTCCGCACTACGATTAAAAAGAAACGATTACCTATATTACCTATAAAAACAATCTGAATTGCTGTTTTACTTATTATTACCAATTTTATCACAAGCAGCTCAGCTTCGTATTTTTTGTAAACGTTTGAACGATTTCCTTTGACAGGTCGTTCTTTTTTTTTCTCTCTCAATGCAGCGGGTAGTTTTGCGCTAGATTAAGAAATTTCCCTGAAAGGGATATTTCACAAAAAGTGCTAGACGTCCAGCGCAAATGGCGAAATGCCAATTTTTTTTATATGGACTTTGACATAAAAGCTGCTCATCTAGCGGGCAACGGAACGCGGCCAATGACTTTAGTGCATTTCACAATAATATTAGCCCATCAATTAATTGTGGAAAATGATTTTAAGTTGTGAGTTGTGACATTTGTTCGGTCAGTCACTCTGCTGAACTAGCTGAAGGTGTGTTTGTTTCAACAATCCAAAATGTCCAATTCGCTTACAAGAATAAAATCATTTGATAATGATTGAAGTGAACGATTGCATTTTTGACAATAAATATTACTTTTGCAGTGTGGAAATCAATCGTTTGACAGTAAAATTGTCAATTTGTTGACGTTTTCGGAAACTAACGAAATGAAACAAACCCCATTCAGCGTTTTACAATATTTATAAAACAATTTTTGCTCTAAGCGGCACGAATAGAGGAAACTAGAAGAAGTATAATATGGTGTTTCCAGCCTTATTTAAAGATGGGATTGGAGAGAAATTCAAATGGTCCCAACCCGTAAAATTCGTCGCGCATTAGTTTCGTTGACATTTGCAACTGCCAGAAGAATAGAATCACAGCCCCCAACGCATATATTGGATGAAGTAAGTTTATTTTCTACTCCGTTGTCCGTCGCGTTGAAGGCCATTGCAAGTAAGTTAAAAAAGCATTAAGCGTTTTTTACGTGGACCCTAGGTCGCACTCTACTAGCTTGCCGCTTTTGAAACCGTACTGGTCTTGCACTGCTACTAAATTACGTATGTTCAGGTTCAGTGGTAGATTTTGCTTCACTATTGCTCCGAGCTATATAAATAAATTAGCGCTGCACAAGTTAACGTAGCCGACTAAATTTTATAAATTGCATTCGACATGAACCTTTTTGGGGTTTACTTGTGTTTTTGACAGCTACAAAAAGGCACCGACACTTGTCAGTTTGATTGGACATGGAGCGAAAAGTTTACTTTCGTTTTTGACAGCTACAAAAAGGCACCGACACTTGTCAGTTTGATTGGACATGGAGCGAAAAGTTTGGTTTTTGCAGCTATAAGAATATACCGATACTTTCCAGTGCTCACCGAATGTGGACGTGGTGACACAACACCACGCCTAAAAAACTTTTTCGTTCATCAAGGAAAAGTTGAGAGAAAGAGAGAATGAACTTCAATGATTCATTGATGGGCTCCTATAACATTGATACGCCGATGACAGTTCAAATACAAAACGAACTATCGTGGTTGTTGTTATCGAACAATATTTTGCACAAACGTTAAGGGGGACTTTATGGGACTGTTTGTTACGTATATATGTATTTAGAAAGTTGGTACAACTGTCATTAAATCGAGAAATGGACTTGTTATTGTATAATACGTACAAAAAACAATGTACAAAAGTAAACCTATACCCTAAGCAAAGGTAACCCGCTATTAATGAATAGTAGTTGTTCTTTTTGACAGCTGACTACCAAATATGCGTGAATCAGTTGTCACATGACGATGGACACATATAAAAGCGGATCCTATTTAGTCGACTAGATTTGACTGGACTTGATTTAACCTAACCGCAAAGAAGAATAGATCGTAAACGTCACTTTTTCAAACTCGGGCATATACAATTAAAACGTCAACTGGGTGCTCAAACTCAGTCGAAAAATTCTTGGCTAAATTTGTCGGAAAGAATTTTACATCAACGTCAATTGAATAAGAAAACTGTTCAAGTGAACAATTGAGGTCAGTTAGAACAAAGATAAATCACGTCAGTTAGCTGTCAAGTTTTTCGAATGTTTGTAGACAATTCTTAAGAAAAATTTAATAAGATTCTGTACATCAAACCTACGATTCTTTACTGTAGCTTCAACAAAGTTTGACAGTAAATTTATCTGTCAGTGGGGACGTTCAAGCAAATTTAAACTACATATAAAACATGGTGTGAAAAATGTATAGAAATTCATCAATTGAGAATGAGTGTACCGAGTTGTTCGTATTTGCCACGAGAAGGTTCTTACGAAAGAAAATATTGGAAAAACCCTTCGCAAAAGTCCGGAAACTGGAAAAATCATTTTAGGCATTTTATCGCATCACATGATGTAAGGGTTCGTTGTGAAGCTTGGAAAATTTCGTCCATAAACATTTAACGAAGATCCTCGACTCAACGAAGCAAAATATGTATGTACTTTGAAAAAAATAAAATTTTAATGCATAGCAAAGCAGGCCGGGATCCGCTAGTTTGTATATATGATTTAGTTATTTTGACAGCTGGATGACTTGATGTGTCTCAGTTTTGATTGGACTATATCAGTCACATGAACAGCTTTTTCAGTTGACGTTTATAGAGGGATAGCCGACGAATCTAGTCAACAAAAATTATGACTGAGTACCAAATTGACAGTTCGTATATATGGTTGACGTAGGAAATGTGTTTTGTAATGTAAAGAGCAATCTGGTTTTTACAATTAGTCCAGATCCCGACCAATCTAGTCGACTTAAGATTTTCCAATTTGCCCTTTATGTCCATAAGCACATGTATTCTCTGATTGACAGCCATAACTGACGTTTATCGAAATTCTGCTGTCAATTCGATTCAATTGAATTCAAGTTTTTCAACTTTTAATATTGTGGCGAACATTTCTTTTGTCGCGTTCATTGAGCGCTAGCGGATATTACAACTGCTGAGGGGGAGGAATGTTCGCAGCGGAATTGCGTTTTTTTGTATGTTCCTTCTCACTCTAAATTACATTTTTAGTAAACCGCCCTCCCTTTTGTATTATGTCTCCAAAATTGTTTACTAATCTAATCGACAGCTCGGTTTTCTCCAACTATGTACTCAGCTACAGAAAATGGAACGCGGCCGTTCGCTTTTCTAGCGAAATGCATTTCTTTATTTCTTAAATTGAAATTCAAACGGCTTTAATGATTGCTCTACTCTATAATTTGATTTTAAAAGTATTTTCAGCGTAAGTATACAAGTAGTAGTTGCAGCTGCAGCAGTCACTGGCGGATTGGTTTCTTACAATTCTCCGAAATCAGCGTCTTTTGTAACAAAAAATGTTCCCATTACTGTGCAGTGTGCAGTGCAGTTGCGATGCAAAGAGGTTTGCATAATACAACGTTGACACTAATCCAATTGCCAATCGACTATTCCAAATAACGTTTGCAAATCGCTCTACACAGACCCAATACGTAATGGGGTTCGCAAAAATTCACCACAATTCTTCTGCATCAGCAAATAAGTCAAGCTTCACTACACCGAGCGAGGCCCCGCAAGCCGCAACTCCTCAGAATATAATTCTTCCCGACTCATGGCCAACTAGTTACCGCCCCACAATGGACTGGGTGGTGTTGAACTTTCTCTCTTGCGTAAAAATTGTACAAAAATAAACTATTCACGTTCGTCTTCTTCTGTCGTTACACTTTAATGCACATTATCTGGTGTAAGTTTACATTTTGTAAATAATTGCTACGAAAAACCCGTTTCATGTTTTGTTCTTTTGTGTGTGTTTTTTTTTTTTTTTTTCTTTTTTTATCTTTTTGCTGTGAATTTTGTTGGAATTTTATGCAAATGACAATGGAATCTGTATCTGAAGTTGATCTCGGTCCGATTGTGTGTGCTGCTTTTCCTTTTTGTGTTTAATCAGGTTCTTAGGTCGTTATTACTGCTGCATTGAATGGAATAATTAAATCGTTAACTGACAGGAAAATTTATTCACCAAAGATATTTTTATATATAGAATGAAGTTGTCTATTGTGCGGACAATTTTCTGATAAATTAATTGAAAAGCTTTCAAACAGATAAATGTGGAGATGAGTCTTTGATGTACCGAAAATTGAGTAGGATTTTCGGGGTGCTACCGAATGGGAGTCGTGCCTTCGCCCTAGAATCATTACAGAGTGTAGGCGAACATAAATCTCTTTATCGATAGCGTGAACGTTGGAATTCATGGTTGTCGCTGAGAAATTGATGGCTGTAATTAAGTCAAACTGTGTCAGCTGTCAGGGGAGCCGCAAAGTGGAGAGACAGCTATATTTAAAGTGGAAGCGGTCAACAGTGTACGCAGCTAATCGAGGGATCTCTATGTAGTAGCCTCCGATAAGGTGTTAATTGTGGGGGATAAAACCTTAACCAATATTTGCTCGTATTTTTTTTTTTTGTCGCGAGGCTGAATGATATTCCACTAGATGGCAGACTTCATTTTGAACAGCCATAAAAATATTGTACTCAGGACAGATTCGATGAGGGCGGTGAAACTTTACACTCGGGTTGTAAAGAAAGATGGCGACGAGCTGTCAGTGGAGAGATTGCAAATATTGAAGCGATGGTGGTGAAGACGAGGACAAAACGAGTTATAGCTGTCATCTAGAGGGGGTTCTCCAAAAACTTCACAAAACCTGTACCATCAACTAAGATATCTTCGAAAGTCCAAATACTAATTGTATCCTTGTTTTCGATTAAATGGGGCTTTTTGTTGGATTTCATGTATTCACTTAGAAAATTATTATAAGTTTAGTAACCTAAAGCTTAGATTCTCTTTAGTTGTTTTAAATAAAACATCACTTCATATCTTTTCCTTCTACTAAATAGACGTCTTTCTATTTGCTTGTGACGATAGAACTAAACGGCTTCCACGAACCATACTAGATCAAAACTTTTGATGCACGAAAATATGAATTGCAAGAAAATATGAATTAGAACTTGACTGCATACAGATGAACCTTCCGAGCGCTCCTTCGGTGCCTATACAATAAGATTCCACAACGATATTCTAATTTAAGAGACTTTGTGGAAAAAAGGAAACTTCGCCATTCGCCTTGAAAGCAAATTTCTTAAAATGACGTAAAAATATTGCTTCTGCAATCTTACTCAGGTTGTAGATGAGCCCACTTGGACAGTGGACTCTAGATCATTTGCGGAATTCCGGCACGAAAAAGAGACAACCAAAATTGTTGCAGATTGTTGAAAGGAAGGTATGTTGAAGTTTCTACCAAAAATAAATTACACGCTGGGGCGTTCGCTAATCTACTAGTTAAGAAACAAGGTTAAGTTGAGTAAATTTTAAAATAATATGGAGCCAGAAATCAATTTCAACTCTTTTTATTTCTACGTAATTGCGGGGATAATATTCAAAATTCCAGTTTGGTAATTTTGACGGTTGGCTGACTCGACGTTTTAAAATTTTTATTAGCCTAGATTGATATAAGGTCTGTTCCTTTACTTTTAAATCTTACGAATTTTTACGAATTCTTACGAATTTTTACTCTATGCCATTCCTTAACTCGAAAAATTCGTAAAAGAGAGCGTCGTCGAGAGAGCAAGATATTACCCCTCCACTGAGAATCTTACGAATTTTTACTCAACAAATTTCTTGGTGTAAGAAATTTAAAGGGCTGTCAGTCACCAAACAATTAACAGCTGATTTGAAATTTCTTGTCATATTTGACATTCGATTGAATTTTTTTTGATTTCTTGCATTCTAATGGTATCAACAGGCGGCAAAATAAATATTGAATGTTCTCCCCGAACATTCACCGTATTGAAAATGGTACGTAGACATTAGAGAATATGAAATAAAAACCATTTCGAGCTTACTTTAAGATCCACAATACAGAGATCAAATAACACAGGAGGTTATGCAGTCAGGGAGAAGATTTTGAGGAAATCACGGTCTCACAGTCGCAGTCGTCGGAAAACGAGGAACAAATTTTCCAAGACTCTCGGTTCGAAAACGAAGAATAAAAAACTAATTGATTGGAAGCGCCCACCAAAATCCATCACTCCCTTTACGAAGAGTTAATGCCCCTACTGGGGAAAACACAAGCTTCATGCCCAGCAAACCACAGAAAAATCAAAAGATTCTTTTCACTGGTCATTCGTTTGTCAGAACGTAGATTCTTATAGGTTTCACACTGTTCGAATCGTTCACTTAGCCTTTTGTACAAACTCCTTGATATACGAAAGTGACGACGAAATTCTTCCTCGCTGTACGAATTCACGATCTCCTCGACGCTGCAGTTTCGCTTTTTCTTTTCCCGAATGCTTGTAGTTCGCTCAGTACAAACTCTTCCACATACTCGGATTCATCAAAAAGAAGTTATATTTATTAATTCCGAGTCACTTCCATCACTATTTGAATCAACTAATATTGGTAATAAATTAGATAATTCTTCTCGTTTATCAGACATTTTTGACTTTTCTTTACCATTGCAATTTATGGAATTATTTATCTGTCATATCTGTCATTTTTCATAGTTTACTACAAAAGCGTTCCCTAACTTTTTCGTAAGTGTCTCTCTCTGTGAGAGAATTTATCCCCACCACTGCAATTTTAATTGTCTTTTCCATTCTTACTACAAAAGTAAGGGAACAGACCTATTGTGAAAAGATTTGACAGTTGACGTTTATAGGGAGGAGCAGGCGACAAAAGGAGTCAAGAATGGTGACTTTCAAGTATTTAGTTTAGTAAGTCTGACAGCTGGCTGATTTGATGTATTTCAGTTTTGAATGGCTTAGATCGGTCAAATGAACAGCGCATTCAGTTGACGCCTTTGGAGAAGTAGCCGACGAATCCTGTCAACAAATTTATGACACAAATTGAAGCAATAAATTTAAACAAAAAAAAATTGTTATTTATTAACACTTCACTGCAATTCGTAAATAAACTCCGCGACTGATTGTTGTCGCAGGATATCAAAAATGTCACTCAAAAACAAACTTCAGCGTGACATTTGCATCGGAACAATTCGCCGAACCCCAATTCGAAAGAATACCTCGCAGCAAAAATCCTCCGAATCGTATAAAATCCGAGAATTTTCCGTTCCGACACCGACGGATACCTCGCTAGGGCCGAATAAGTCTGTTGATGTTTATTGTAAATATTTTCCTGTAATCCGCAGTCATTGGTTCCCTAATTTAAAGTCAACAGAATGGCATTAGGCTTTAGGATTGTTGAAATATTTTACATTTTAGGTGTGCTTTGTTAAAAAAAAAAACAGCGGTAATCACTGAAAATAGTCGGTATACTTGGTAATGGTTGAGTGAAAGGCTACCCTATTCAACAAAGGGTTATTCAGTAGCTGTGATAGAACTTTGACAGCCGACTGCGTCCAAATTTAAACATATTTTGCTGTCATTCTGCTGTGACCGAGTCCTTTTGGTTGTCAGCTGTCAATTTGAGTCGTAGAGGACATCTGAATGATATAAGGTATTTTACGAAAATAGATAGAGTGCCCTTTACGTCAATTTGCGTTTCCATTAATCTTATGGAATGGACTCTGACTCTGACAAGTCAATGAAATTCCCTGTAACAATTTTGCAATCGTGATAGACACGATGTATTGCAATGCAATCTGACATTTGATTGTTGAGCTCAGGGGCCCTACTCTTTATTTCGACTCAAAAGATAAAATCATTCGAAAGTGTTTTTCGAATCCAAATTGAACTGGAACTATTTACCATTTTCGAAACAAATAAAAAATTCTAGGTACCAAATCCATATTTGCAACTTTCCGAGTTTTTTTTCGAGACTCGCGAGTCTTATAACGGGTGATTTTTTAGCTGGTTTGGTTTTGGCAACACTGGTTTTGACAGCTGACGTGTGTTTAGTACCTTGTGTCACTGTCAAACAGCTTCAGTTTGGTTTGCAATTTAACCATCGTCTTACAAATGAACAACGCTTGCAAATTATTGAATTTTACTATCAAAACTCGTGCTCGGTTCGAAATGTTCATCGCGCGCTTTTTTATCGAAAAATTGTGTTCAGCGATGAGGCTCATTTTTGGTTGAATGGGTACGTAAATAAGCAAAATTGCCGCATTTGGAGTGAAGATCAGCCAGAAGCATTGCAACAGCTACCAATGCATCCCGAAAAAGCCACTGTTTGGTGCGGTTTATGGGCCGGCGGCATTATTGGGCCATATTTCTTCAAAGATGATGCGAATCGCAGCGTTACTGTCAATGGTGAACGCTACCGAGCGATGATAACAAACTTTTTTTGCCCGAAATGGAAGTTCTTGACTTGAATGATATGTGGTTTCAACAAGACGGTGCCACATGCCACACAGCACGCGAAACAATGGCGCAATTGCGAGGCGAGTTTGGTGAACAGTTAATTTCACGTTTCGGGCCGGTCAATTGGCCGCCTAGATCGTGCGATTTGACACCATTAGATTATTTTTTGTGGGGGTATGTCAAGGCTAATGTGTATAGGGACAAGCCCGCTTCGATTGACGCACTGGAGACTGGAAGCCAACATCCATGCATTCATTCGTGAGATACCGGCCGATATGTGTGAAAGAGTATGCCAAAATTGGACTCAGCGGATGGGCTACCTGAGACGCAGCCGCGGTCAACATTTGCATGAAATTATCTTTAAACATTAAATTGCAAGGTTCAAACTATCGATTCAAATAAATATTTCATTCATTTTTTCGAATTTTTTGTGTTTTTTTTTTTTTTTTAAAGTTCTAAACCTCTTAAAAAATCACCTGTTACAATCACAGGGTTCATCTTCATCGACATATATAAGCCCATCATCAGCAAAAAATTGTATTCTAGAATATTTAATTGTGTTTTTCAAATCATTAATATACAATAAAAACAGAAGTGGACCCAGTATAGAACCCTGGGGCACTCCCAAATCTGACTCTATAGCTTCTGATAACTCATCGTTAAATTTCACAACTTGCTTTCGCCCTAGTAGATAACATTTAAACCACTCATATTCAACACCTCTTACTCCGTATCCATATAGATAGCTTATTCAATAATATTTCTCTATCTACTGTCTCGAATGCTCTCTTCAGGAAAACAGCTGCTATCTTCTTATTAGCCTGTAGTTTATCTTTCCAGTCCGCTATAACGAAGTTTAGAGCGGATTCACACAAATGTTTTCGCCTAAACCCCGATTGTTCTTCGACTAGTATGTTGTTTTCTAAGTGACAGCTCAAAAGTTTGACAAGTACAACTCTATTTATTTTCGTCTTCAACGATGTCAGAGGAACAAGTTTTAAATTAATGTTCTCCTAGTCCTAGAAAACATATCAGCGCATTCAAAACGGAAGGTTCAATAGGTATTTAGCTTATAACAAATTTAATTCGAACTTTTTTTGAAGATGCTGCATTTAAATATAGTGTAAAAATGACATTTCTTAAACTTTTCGTAAGAAAAGCCGTCAGGTCTCTTGAAATTGAGAGATTTCTCTCTCGATATTTGAGATTTGACATTTCTCATTTTTCTATGCTGAAACTACACGAACGAACCTTTTTTCAAGCTAAAATTTTGACAGATAGTTGTGCTCTGTTGTTCTGTTACATTTTTGTACATATTGCGGAGATGAAGGCAAGGATGAGTTTTTTTTTTCATACCTCGACGAGGAGCACCTCGTATTGGAAATGGTTCAAATCAGATAAGAGTTGAATTTTTGAAGTAAGTTACTTTCTGTGACAATTATCCACGGCGTGCTCTACGTCAAAATTTAGCTAGCAAATCTGCGTAAATTTTTCGTAATTCGTATTATTAAATAAAAATAAGTACACTACACAAGACGTGTATATATTTCTTTCATCCTTGTCGCATATTTGTGACAACAAGAGCAGGAACACACCTTTCAGTCTTTTAATTTGTTTTCTTTGAAGAAGTGACAGAGTAAAATTGTACTAGGCTAAAAAAAAAAATTGTCAAAAGTGACACTACGCAGTCTTGTTTGACTTAAAATAATTACAGATCGACTACAATGTTGTGCGTTGTTCTACACTTTCTTGTTTATTTACACAGCTATGATATATACAAACAAATTTAATACCTATTCAGAACGTATTTTTGGAAACTTGAAAGCAAATTGAAAAAAACATCATTCACCATCATCATCATTTTAATCATCATTCAAAACGAATACTTGACAAATCCAAGTGATGAGCGCTTTCGTTCTTCACGCTCATGAAGTGCTACAACCCAGACGTATGCTTTCCTAAACATTTCTCCTTAAAGTGGACACCTTGAGGGTGGCTCGCTGGAATAAATCCAAGGCTGATATTTTTCGCACGTCGTTCGTGACACGGCCACGTAACGAAATGTCAAAGTTTAATCGCGTAAGAAGGAGGCTCTCTTCGCTCGCAAAAGGGAAGACACTCTCCAGTATTTAATTTTCGGGCACGATCCTGCCCAACTTATTTCTTAAAACACTATTTTTAATGAAAACACCATAACCTTACGTCAAATACGTAGCCGTGTCCGGAAGCCAGACAAAACATCAGTCAGTACAAAGATTACGTGCGAATAGCCACTTCGTTAATCCAAACAAATCTCTGCCTATATCGCTGCCCTCCATCCCCTTCCCATTTCTAGATGGAAAACATTTTTCAACTGCGTGTGCTAGATAACCTTTTGTTTGTTCAGGTCAACCGAGTGTTTTTTTTTCGGTTTTTTTTTCATTTATTACTATTTTGAATTCTGATTGATAAGATACAAAGCTGGGGAATGCAATTAGACCTTGTCACCATTGCCGTAGTAGAAATTTCAGATTAGAGAATGTGCCCACCACCACCACCACGAGCGCACATTGAGTCACAGAAATCACGAGACCATTCTTTGGAACTCAATCAACTAACAAATTGCCTAATGACTTGATTCCTGCTGGAAGAAAATTACAAAATAAGAAAAGGAATTCCTTCGGGGTTACGTGTAAATGTTTCGTATTCCCAAATGCAAACATTTTACCTACCTGATTCGAAGTAGTTCTGCTCCGGCTGTTGGTTTTTGTGTGCGTCAGGTCCACCGGATAGATCTTTTGTTTTGTTTCTCAATATTCCACACGTCAGATAATGATCAGAGACGAAATTTGAAGCGCGGAGTATTTTTATCTTACAAAGGGAAAATATAAACAAAAACGAGGAGGAAAACAAAAGCCAAAGCGATACACCGATTCACAAGATGACAAGACACTAGGAGAATTTCACTTGCACGACACTCTTGCTGCTGTTGAACACAACTGGCGCCAGCCAACGACGACGATGACTTATTGGCGATCCGTTTCGATCTTTCTGGGCCCGGGTGGCGATGCTCCGCAAACCACGATATACCACGAATACCGTACGTGACCGACCGAATTCTGCGAAATTTTCTAAATTCCTTGCACTCGAGTTAAAATTTCACAGCACAGCGAACTGTTGCTCTATGCCGCGCGACGATAATGTTGTGAACTGTGAACTCGTCTGACAAGCAGTCGCGAAATGTCAGCTAGTAGCAGATGAAGAATTCTCCGGAAAATGGGAAATTTTCATTCGATTCCTCGGCTTCTTGTTTCCCCGTTGAATTTTCGCACGCGATTGTTTACACAGAATTGTGAGAGCAAAAAAGAACCTGCTGCGAGAGAGATTTCAATTTTCAAATTCACTTGCCGCACTTGCGATGGTGTGTGTTGGCTCCAACTGATATGCGATTTGAGAGGGTGGTCGAAGAACAAGCGAAACGAAAATAAAATCAAAAAAATCGCGAGAATTATGAAATGTCAGGCAGGGCAGGAGATGAATTTTTTTCTGCTTCTTGCTACACAACTGTCATCGAGATCGAACACCTTTTGAGGACGTCGAAACACGGGCGGAAAGTAAATAACAACAACCGTTAACCGAATGGCAGAATATATATTTTTGGAAGCTCACGGTCGCAATTATTTATAAAATTTTCCTTTTAAAATTGCTTTTCTCACTTTTAGCGATTTCTTTTGTGATTTGTTTTGTGTGAGCGAACTTGATACACGAACATTGGCAAGTTTTTTTTTTATTACTCTTTGTTATTGGAATTCTTGCAATTGCAATTGGATTTTCAACTCAAGTGATGATTTTTAAGAATTGTTCACGCCTGATCTAGAAAAACGAAGGAGAACAACACGAATAACTTTGCCCTGGAAAAACGGCACCAACCGAACACGGTGACGTTTCCTGAGCGACTGAATTGCCACACATTCAAAGAAAACTTGTTTCGGATCTAGGATGTGGTAGTGGGATGAAATTGTGTGGAGGGTAGGTGTATGGATAGATGGCTACGAATACAAATCTGACATTTGCGTGATGAAGTGTGCGTAGCTAGTTCTGGTCGGCTGAATTCGCCGGAGAAAGTGTTCAACGAATGGCGAATGGAGGATGAGAAAATGATGTGCAGTTTTGATATGGATGGGAAAGACTTTTGCAGATTGCAGTCATGTTAAACATGTAAAGAGGAAGGTGTATTGAAGATTCGGTATTCTGTTGAGAATGGCTACATCCAAAAATCTAGTCATCTTACATCAACTGGATTGGACTAAATGTAGCCTAAACGCAACAAGTAGATTGGGGGCTAACTTTTCCTGTGCCAATAACACTATATGCAAACTGTCAACTTAGTACTCAGTCACGAATTTGTTGACTAGATTCGGCGGCTACCGTTGATAAGGGATAACTTTAAAGGCTGTTCATTTTACCAATCTGGGCAAATCAAAACTGACACACATCAAGTGTCAGACTTACTAAGTTGGATACCCGAAAGTCCCCGTTCCAAACATTTTTTTGTTGTTTGACAACATTTTTGTAGAAATCTTTGCAATCTTACTAACGTTTTTGACGTTTCAACTTTAGAGATCGTCCATCTACGAAAGGACAGGCATTGAAAACTCGACTCCTAGGGGCACAATCCAAGAATCCGGCTTGTTCAATGGGGTGAAATACTTATTGAACTGACACACCCATACACGGCTCACATATAAATGGTGAGAGTAGGCTTATCTTCTACTTTCCGTCCATTGATTCTTCTCACAGATTTCAAAAATTGAGATTAACCACAATTAACAGCTAGGTTCCAGAAATCGAGTGAAATGAAATCGGAATCGAAATTGTATATCGAGTGAATTCATTTTCAGTGTTCTGCATTTCGACCGATTTCACTTTCGTGAAATTGAAAACAGCTCTCAACTGTCATTTGGGATAAATTGTATAGATAAAATTGTCTTTTGTTGTTCTCGCGTTTTAGAAGATTTATTTTATTATAAAATATAGAGGAATTGTTGCAATGAGTGTTGTGTTAATTGCTGCGGTATTGCAAACAGAAAGATGTAAATAATGCACAAAAAAAAGAAGAAAAAAAGTCGAAGGTTGAGAGTTTCATCAAATCCCTTGGAAGTGGATAATGGATATGTTAAGCGAAATCGGACAGTTATATTTTTGTTAATTTTGTCATGAAATATTGGCTAGTTTCAAACTACCGTCTTAATAAATGTGCACTCCAAATGGTGCTGAAAATTGCCTCCTGGGCAGTATTGTTATGTTTACCCCCTTTCAAAATATATTTTTAGTGAAATGAACTATCATTGTTAATGTTGACTCTTCAACCTCTCAACTCAGAATTGCTCAGAATACTCCACAATTGCCCCATTCCCATATTCTTCGTCGTCACATATCGTCTTGTGAGTATAATCCTGTGCAAATGTCTATTTCACATCGAATGAGCAGGTCGATTTGAAATCACTTTGAAATCGGCAAAATCGAATTGTGGAACACAACAATTTCACTTCGCTCGATTCGGAAAAAATTTTAAATCGAAATCGATTACAGTGAAATGTAGAACACAAAAATCTATTTTCGATCGATTTCAATTTCATTTCGAGTGAAAGTGAAATGTGGAACCTAGCTGTAAATTTGACTTTTCGAAATGTCAACTGAGTATGCAGGCAGAATTTTCTTGACTAGATTTGTCCGCTTCCCCTCCATAAACGTCAATTGCAAGAACGTGACCAGTCTGAGCCAATAGAAATTTAAATAAATCTAGTCAGTCAGCTGTCGGACTTATTAAACTAGGAATCTGCTATATAAATTTCTTCCACTGTACACGATAGCAATACTATCACATCTGGCAATGCTAGACGAATGGTTGACCGAATTCGCCGCCATCAGCTGAAAGGCGTCTGTTCGTCGTCTGCATCAGCTGTCACCTGCGTCTGCAATGTTTTCGATACTGCTAAAATAAGAATTGCCTTTTGAACAATACTTGTAATACAGTATTCTATTAAACGCGATAAATTGAATATTTTACAAAGAACCACACGCAATTATGCGATATTTACAATCAACCTAAGAGTAAAACGCTTTTCACAGGATGGAACAAACACTGGACAAAAAGCTACAAGGATTTCAATTGCTCGCTCAGGAGAAACTCCAAGCAATTCTTTGTTCAATTCCGAATAAGAAGGACCTCATCCTAGACCCGTCACTCATCAAACCCTTGGAACACATATGTGCTGCTTCGTGGCTAAGGTAAGGTCATTAGTTCCCAACGAACTGAGTGCCAATTTTTCATCTGTTGCAGGTTAAAGGGAATCCAGCATATATACAAGTTTGATGCGGAAAACATCATCGCCAAGCAGGACAATGTCCAAGTGTTTATGATCAGCAATACTCTGTCGACATTTCGAAAGGTTCTCAACCAGATTCATGAGCATGAGAGTCGAAATCCCTCTGACAGCAACAGTGGCTTCAAGAGTTTTCATATAATCCTAGTGCCCAACTGCTACATGTATTTTCAGACAATACTCGAGGAGGAAGGCCTGTACGGTATCGTTCAGCTGCATCGCTTCAACTGGGATTTGATATATCTGGATAGCGGGGTGATGAGCATGGAAGTGCCGCTGGTGAGTTGAACAAGCTCTTCTGCATATCGATGAGATTTACCGAGTTCCACTCTCTCCCAGGTCTTCAGTAGTGTTTTCCTCCACCATGACACCTCTATTCTACCGTCCATAGCACAAACGTTGCGCATTTTCTTTATGATATGCGGCAAACCCGAACTCATACTAACCTACGGCCAGCACTCGGCAGAGATTCTGCAAATGATTGACATCTTAGGCCCTTGGCCGTCTTCTCTCACGAGATCCGGTCAAAGTGACTTCAGTTCTATGATCATAATCGATCGCAACAAGGACTACCCCTCGTGCCTTCTCACGCCGGCAATTTACTCCGGCCTGCTGTTGGAAGTCTTCAAGTACCGCGCTGGCGAGATCGAAATCCAAGCGGATTCCAATAAGATCTCCGCACAAAAGCTGAAAATCTTCGAAGTTCCTAGAGAAGAACAGCAGCCGAAGAAGAAAACCACCGATGGCAGGGATAAACCGCCTGTTGTGCGACTGTGTTCTTTTTCTGATGAGATCTATGGCGATAATCGCTACAAACACTTCTCTCAGGCGAGCAGTCTGGTCCGTGCACAAGCCAAAGCGATCGGAGTCGAGGTGCAAAACCTCAACAAAATGAAGCTCGACGAGATGCACGACTATGTGGCGCGGAAGCTGCCCAAGATCACGGAACTAAAGACCAAAGTCCTGAGGCACTTGCAGGCAAGCGAGAAGGTAATTGCCGAACTAGCTGGGTCATTCCAACAGATACAATCCCTCGAGGAGGACATCCTCAATAATACGAATCGCAGGAAGCTACTTACGGAGATCGACGAAACCCTTGCCACCAATGGCCAGAAGTTCAATAGCATTCGCTTGATGTGCCTTGCCCATCTCTGCATGGGATTCAGCTCGGAAGAGTTGGCCGCGTTCATTCGCAACTACTGCAACTATTTCGGCAATCGGTACCTACATGTGTTTCACTATTTGGCTAGGGCGGGTCTTCTCTCCCCGTTGGAAGAGGAGAAAGTGGGCAAATCAAAGATACTCTCAAACCTGCCACTGCCCAAGTTCCAGCAGACCGAGTTCCAAGCGAACGCCAACCGCCTTCGACTGCTAGTATCCACAGCTGGAGCGGACGTAAGCTATTCCCGAGATCAGGAGGGCGGGGCCACTTGTCCCAGCTATGTGTTCAATGGCCTTTATATTCCCCTCATCGCACAGATGGCCTCGTTTTTGGTTAAGGCGACCAGTATGGACGACTTGGCCGCCAAACTAGGAATGGTTGACAAAATCGACGTGCACCTGGCTAACCTGGACGGTGTGAGCAATATAAAGCAGGTGCAAGCGGCAATTAAGCAAGGCGACGCCACTGATGTGCTGCCCATGAAGTCGAGAACCGTTTTTGTGTTCGTTGTCGGCGGCGTGACTTACGCGGAGATTGGCGCTTGTGAGCTAATCGGCCGTTTAACGTCATCGAAGATAGTTGTTGCCTCGAATCACATCATCTCCGGTTCGGATTTGATCGCGTCAGCTTTTTAGAGCTTCTTTGTATATTTTTATTAACTTGTCTCTCTTCGTACATGTCTTTGTACGTATATTTTTTTAATGTAATAAACTAATGCGCCAGCGTCGGTTATTTGTTTGGGTTATACAGGGAAATTCGCATGGATTCGCAATGGAGAGTCGTGTGCAAATTACGGCTTTCCACTAAATGGTTTTGCGACTTGTCTTGGATGTGGAGTGGACCAACTCAAAGCGTGGAACGGGTGCTTTGTTTGCGAACAGTGTAGCCCCGATTCTGTTAGTTTATTATCTGACCGGCACTTGCTCTCTATTGCAGATTCTTTGTTTTCGAATGAAGCGAGAAGTGTTGTTGTAAAGGGTATGTAGGACTTGATTATAATGGGGTACTGTTTACCGGATGCTGCCTTATAAACTGGACGAGCATCGAAAACTCGAAAGTATAACATAAACTCCACAGGGAAAGGCTTAAATTACACCATCAGCCTCTTTCTTGACTCTTTCAACGCGCTTTTTTACAAAACATGTGAGCAATGTTCCTAGATACCACCTTAACATCGACGACACCGTCTTGAAACGGACTCTGCTGCACGACGCGGCTTAGTTAGCCAGATTTTTTTCCCATTCAACCGTCAACGAAATCTATCATTCGATCAAGGTTGTGTCCTCCAGTGGTCTAGATTTCCGAATGGGCGAGAGTAAAATTGGTACTCCTTACCACGCACGCACTTTGCACGTATGCATTTCGGTCAGAGGAAAGTATGTCACTAGGTATACGCTTGGCGAATTTACTTTTTCGGGCTTCCTTGATAAAGACGAAATCTTTAAGTGCTATGAAAAGTGAGCTAAATAGTTAACAGGCAGAAACATAAAGATCTCTAAGACTTACTTGTTTTTCTTCTGCTGGTAACCAAGAGGGGACAGGTGGAACAGGTAGTTACGTCTCCTCTTATGTATTATTGGTTATTGACGACACACATATTAATGAAACTGGGGTCGAATTACAACCAGTTATCGAGTCATACGTAACTGAAAAATGTTGATTTTGTATGATCCGAGTGGGAATGGGTGGTGGGAAGCAATAAACAAGAAGACGATGCAAAGAATTCCAAGCAATTACAAGTGCTATCCGTATTACATGTACACCTACTGCAGTGCAGAAAATGTAGTAACGATTGGAGGTTAGGTGACTATTTCGAAAAAGTCAAGAATACATTTGTGTGTGCGCATTTACTTCAACAAAGTTTTAAATATTACAGGCTACGATGAATAATTGTTTGCTTCGAATAACCCAGTCAAATTGGCCGTGAACCGATTCAGGTTAGTTATTCGGAAAGGAACAAGAAAAATGATTCAATGGGTTCTTGGTAACTTTTCATAAGTGGGACCGCCCGAACTTAATGATATTCCAAGATGTTTAATGAACTACTCGAGTTATGTGCCTATGCAAATAGTTATTATTTTCCGAATTCATACACAAAAATGGGGCCAAATTGTGGGCATTAAAAAAAAACGGAAATTGAGACAAAATTAACCAAATATTAGGTCCGTTCGTGTACTTTAAGCATAGAAAAATGAAAAATGTCAAATCTCTAAAATCGAGAGAGAATTCTCTCAATTTCAAGAGAAGTACCTGATCGGTTTTCTTACAAAAAGTTTAAGAAATGTCATGTTTGGCATAATTGTAAAATGCAGCATCTACAAAATAAGTTGGAATTGAATTTTTTTCAACTAAATGCCTATTAAACATTCCATTTGAATGCGCTGATATATTCTAGGAGAACATTCAGTTATAACTTGTTCCTCTGACGTCGTTGAAAACGAAAATAACTAGTTTTACATGTCAAACTTTTGAGCTGTCACTTAGTTGGCAGTTTTCATTTTTCAGTAAGTCGAAATTCGGCGAGTAGAAAATTACGAAAAAATGAAAAGAGGGGAAATGGATTTCTCTCTCATTTTTTTTAAATTTTCTCAGTACGTGATCGCATTTGCACAGTAGGTCTGTTCCCTTACTTTTGTAGTAAAGGCTGGTACGCTGATCAAGTGAAGTGAAATTTTCACTCCTCTCCAAAAAGTGCTGTGAAATAGAGAGTGAAATATTTTATTGGAGATTTTAGTTGGAGAAATTTCTGCAGGGTGACTGATCTCAAAAGTTTTTTTTTGTGGCAGTTCAAGAAGATCTTAGGTTACCTATTAAATAAAGAATACTCCACTCCAATATTCAACTCTCGCACTTTTATTTTACTAGACAAGAAAACAGCTGGAAGAAACAAATTGGAAGCTTCACTTTTTGTGAATAATGTGATACCTACAGTAAAATGTATTGACCTATTGGAAGACATTCATCCGTGATCGACCACAATAACAATAAGTTATTGCCATAAAACCAAATTCTACAACCAGTATGGACCTACGGGCATCAGTTGTGGGAATGACCGCTCCAAACGTATTTCTAAATATTAAGGTCTTTCAAAAATATTACAAAGGAAGATAGTCATAGCCAATGCACTTTGGTACACGCACAACGCTGATCTACATACGGATCTAGATATTGAAACCTGATTGAAACAGTGGAGAAAGAAGTCGAACAAGTTCCTTAAATGCACAACGCTTCTCAACCACGTTAGCTTATAAACAACCGAATTATTAAATACAGGCAGTGTAATCAGGAGTTTAAGGCGGATAAAACATGTTGATCTATACAAATTAGCTATAAGTCAATATATAATTTTCTAACAAAAAAGTTCAGAAATTCTACAAACGAGGGATCTTTCGATTAGTCGAATGGCTAGGCACATTCACATTCTGTTGGCAAAAGTCATTGCTCTCGGGAGGTGTTTTAGATCGGCTGAAAGGCCTTCCCTATTGTCGAAGCATCTCTCGCGTAGGTACCTACTAGTTCTCGAATGACTTTCGATGATTTTCCCTTCCAGCGAACCTACAAACACACAAAAAAAATGTTTCGTATTTTGTTCATGACAATTTTAACAGTTTTCAATTTGGCAATTAATGTCTGATTTGTAAAATAAAAAGGACAGTCGTCAGATTTAAACAATTTACAGTGCATGTAAATGTAAATTATACATCATCTGCTGGTATTGCTTGAACAAAACTGGATAGAAAAATATTCTAGAGGCACCCTGCTTATGGAAAAGGCCATCCGTGCCACGAACTATTTGTACACGTAACATTATCGCACTATATTCAATGAAAAAACAATTTTGCAAGTGCGAAAAACTTATTATCCTCTTAAAGAAACATCTGAAATTCCAATAAATTTCTAAACCACTTTCTACAAATCATTTTTCACGCTGAAATGTCAAAAATTTAATGCGACGGACAATAAAAACCAAGTGAAATAGCTGCGGAGAGATTTTAGTATCGCCACCTACGACTCAGTTTTGGAAGCGCTATTTTCCACTCGAACTGCGTACCGCCTAGTGAAATTTTCATTTGGAAAATTCATTTTGACATTTCGCAGTGAAAAATTTGTATGAAAAATTGGATTTCACTTGAACTGCGTACCAGCCTTAAGAATGGAAAAGAAAGACAATTAAAATGGTGGGAATAAATTCTCTCACAGAGAGAGACACTTACGAAAAAGTTAGGGAACGCTTTTGTAGTAAACTATGAAAAATGACAGATATGACCGTTAAATAATTCCATAAATTGCAGTGGTAAAAAATATTTTCAATACAATGGAATGTTCGGGGAGAACATTCAATATTTATTTTGCCACCTGTTGATACGATTTTAATAGAACGCAAGAAATAAAAACAAATTCAATCGAATGTCAAATATAACAAGAAATTTCAAATCAGCTTTTAATTGTTTGGTGACTGACAGCACTTCAAATTTCTTACACCAAGAAATTTGTTGAGTAAAAATTCGTAAGATTCTCAGTGGAGGGGTAATATCTTGCTCTCTCGACGACGCTCTCATTTACGAATTTTTCGAGTTAAGGAACGGCACTGAGTGAAAATTCGTAAGAATTCGTAAAAATTCGTAAGATATAAAAGTAAAGGAACAGACCTAGTTTCTTAGCAAATTTTAAATAATTTTACGTTTGCAAAAAAGTACCCGAGCGAACCTATTATCAAAATCTACCCAGTGCAATAAATTTGAAAATACACAGTTGAAACACATTTAAAGGCTGGTACGCAGTTCAAGTGAAATCCAATTTTTCATACAAATTTTTCACTGCGAAATGTCAAAATGAATTTTCCAAATGAAAATTTCACTAGGCGGTACGCTGTTCGAGTGGAAAATATCGCTTCCAAAACTGAGTCGTAGGTGGCGATACTAAAATCTCTCCGCAGCTATTTCACTTGGTTTTTATTGTCCGTCGCATTAATTTTTTGACATTTCAGCGTGAAAAATAATTTGTAGGATGCGGTTTAGAAATTTATTGGAATTTCAGATGTTTCCTTAAGAGAATAATAAGTTTTTCGCACTTATAAAATTGTTTTTTCATTGAATATAGTGCAATAATGTTAGGTGTACAAATATTTGGTGGCATGGATTACCTTTTCCATAAGCAGGGTGCCTCAAAAATATTTTTCTACCCAGTTTTGTTCAAGCAATACCAGCAGATGATCTTTGAAAATGTGTATAATTTCCATGCACTGTTAATTATTTAAATTTGACGACTGTCCTGTCTATTTTACAAATCAGGCATTATTTTCCAAATTGAAAACTATTAAAATTATCATAAACAAAATACGAACCATTTTTTTTTTTTTTTTTTTTTCTGTTTTTGGAGGTTCGCTGGAAGGGAAAATCATCGAAAGTCATTCGAGAACTAGTAGAGAGATGCTTCGACAATAGGGAAGGCCTTTCAGCCAATCAAAAACACCTCCCGAGAGCAATGACTTTTGCCAACCGAATGTGAATGTGCCTAGCCGTTTGTAGAATTTCGTTTGTAGAATTTCTGAACTTTTTTGTTAGAAAATATATTGACTTAGCTAATTTTTATAGATCAACATGTTTTATCCGCCTGATTAAGGCTGCCTGTATTTATAAATTCGGTTGTTTCTAAGCTAACGTGGTTGAGAAGCGTTGTGCATTTAAGGAACTTGTTCGACTTCTTTCTAGGTATACTCATTCAATATCTAGATCAGCGTTGTGCATTGAATATGACTTTCCCAAGTAACAATTTGACTTCGGTAAGGTTCAAATTGGTAATTTCTGTAGGCAACCATTTCGATAGGGTCTCTATAGGATTTGCTTACCGAAGTAGACCGATTTCGAAGCAATTGTTTCCAAAATAACTTCTGTACGTCCTTTGCGAAGCATACACGCAGGCTTTATAGAGGGATATGAAATTAAGTTTCGTTAAGATCTCTATAAGACCTCTGAAAATGAGTGGAAAGTGTATTGCTTCGGTAAAGCTTGTGGTTGGAAGTAGAAGCTTCGTTAGAGCTTCTCACAGAAGGCATTATAGAAGCAATGAAATGTCATGCAATTAACGACTTGCGATTGGAAGTCTTAACGAAATTCTGAAATGTATCAAGTGGTTCAGATTTACCACCGCTACATTATTATGACGAATTAGCCTAGGGGTAGTGTATTGGAGTACTACGCAGCAGGACTCATGTTCGATTCTCAGTGCGACCCGTTGTAAAAAAAATATAAATTATATGACAGGGAGTATTCACTTAACGAAAATTGCAAAGAGTCAATTATAGTAGATAGATAATGTTTATTAATACGAAAAACAAAATAAGAAATTGAAAAAGTTGAAGAATAAAAAAAAAAAAATATTTTTCTTTTCATATTTTGTGCTTTTGTAAAGCTTCTATAAGGTTTCTATAAGGTTTCTATAAAGTTTCTATAAGGCCTCTATAAGGTTTCGGTAGTGCCCTACCTGTATAAAGTGCGCCAAATTTGTTTCTTATAGGTCTTATGCAGTTAATATTGCGGGAGGGGAAATAGCTTCGATAGCGCCTTACCGAAGTAAAATTGTTACTTGGGTTTGTTCGTTTGTAATATTTTTGAAAGACCTTAATTTTTTAGAAATACGTTTGGAGCGGTCATACCCACAACTGGTGGCCGTAGGTCCATACTGGTTGCAGAATTTGGTTTTATGGCAATAATTTATTGTTATTGTGGTCGATCACGGATGAATGTCTTCCAATAGGTCAATACATTTTACTGTAGGTATCACATGATTCACAAAAAGTGAAGTTTCCAATTTATTTCTTCCAGCTGTTTTCTTGAACTGCCACAAAAGAATTTTTTTTTTGAGCTCAGTCACCCTGCATAAATTTCTTCAACTAAAATCTCCAACAAAATATTTCACTCTCTATTTCACAGAACTTTTTGGAGAGGAGTGAAAATTTCACTTCACTCGATCAGCGTACCAGCCTTAACCAGCAAAATAGCTCACCTTTAAATTTTTTCAGCATCTCCTTCTCCGGAGCATACGCATAGTTTTCCAGATTTGCCAATTCGTGCAGTTTTCAAACGCAATAGATTTTCCTTTATGACCTTAAGTGGATATAAAGTAATTGGGGAACACAATTGGGCTAATCAGGACTTTCCATTCCAATTCCTCTTTCAGTTATGGGAACAAAGCTAAAGTTTTCCTTTCCAGAAAATTTGTTCTATTCACGTTTAATTATTGGACGAATAATTGGACAAACGCAACTGCATCTAATAGGTTAACGCAATGCATTGCTGCACTAATTTAATTTCTGCGATCACGAAAACGCAAACGTCGCGTCCTAGTTCCTCAAATAAAATGTTAAGCGAGAAAATAATTTTCTTCCGTCGACAATACATAATTTTCAAATATTTGAAAATTCTCCCGTCCAGTGTCTTTTTGTTTGCAGTAGTAGTAATATTTGTTTATGGTTAATTTGCTCACAGGGTTTTTGTAGATTCAGTTGGGGATTTGTTCGTTAAATGCTGTGAAGAACGGTTAGAAGAGCTTGGACATCAGCTACCACCTCCGGAAATCAGAAGAACAAAACCTTGAAAATAGGGCACAACAGTCGTTACGTATTCGGATGACGTGGTTGTTCTAGTGTCAGGAATGTTAGGTTAGGTTAGGTAGGCGGGTTGGCGTGGAGTGCTCCGTGCCACACTCAGGTCAATGTTGACCCATTGTGATGTCCATTGGGGGAAAATGGTGTCCCTTACCCATGTTAACCCTGTCTATATATATTTGTGATCAATTACTCACTGTGCCGTTGGATACAAACCATCCTGTGGATTTGATGAAGCTCATTATCTTGAAATAGCAAGGCGGGATATTCACAGAGGGATCGGCTTGTTCTAATACAGCCGCTGAACCTAGTCTAGCTAATTCGTCCGCTTTCTCGTTGCCTGGAATACCTACATGTCCCGGAACCCAGCACAGCAATACCTTATGCTGATGAGTGCCAAGAACCTTGAGTTCTTCGCGACAGCATTTCACAAGCTTTGATTTGATTTCTGTTGCAGTTAATGCTTTTATAGCTGCCTGGTGATACCTTCAGGTAGTTTTTGCCCTTATTACAGACTCAGCACCTCTGCTTGGAAGACACTGCGGTTTCCATTTTAGAACCGTCCGTAAAAAGGGCTATCGATTGCGCATTAGGCACAAGTCCGTCTTTCCATTCCTCTCTGCTGGGATAGGCGCACGAGAATGGTCTTGTGAACTCCAGATATGATGTAATGTAGTCTGTGTTTGGTACATAACCAAAATATTTCTGTAGGATCAACGAATGTCCCTTTTCATTCAGTTTCCAGTTTACTGATTGGCTTATTCTCATGGCACTAATGGCGGCTGAAAGTTGTATAAAGATATCTAGCGGCAGCAGATTGAGGATAGCCTCAAGACCTGCGGTTGGAGTTGTCCTCATCGCACTGGTGGTGCCGATACACGCTAGTCTTTACTTTCGTGATAGCCTTTAGATAGGTGGCTTTGTTTGTTGCCGGCCACCATACGAGGCTGCCATAGGACAGTATAGGTCACAGTTTAATTTTGGGGGATGGTCCCCATGTTTTTCCAAAAATTCTACTGCAGGAGTAGAAGGCTATTGTGGCTTTTTTCAGGAATGTTTCTGAACGTGAAAAGTGAAATTATGGAAAGAGCACTGGGTAAGATTAGCAAGATTGGCTACAAGTTGTGATCTTAGCAAAACTGAACCAAGCAAAACTGAACTGATGCTTTTCACCACCAAAACCGAAATACCAACCTTTCCTGCTAAAATAACCAAAATCTTCCTCTATTCACCAGCTCCAAGTACCTTGGAGTAATGCTTGACCCTAAACCAATATCGAATACGCTGTTGGATTGAAAGAATCTGAATGTTGGTCCGAAAAGCCCTATGGCCATACCAGCATCCTATTTTCTCTTCCTGACGGCCTAGTTGGTATATCTACGGACTACATTGTACCCAAACTCAACTTCCATAGAAACTTCTCTGTTAGATTCCCCTCTAGAATGGAAGGAAAATGCGGTCGCAAATGAATTCGACTACCTATCTTCACAGATGGTTCCAAGATGAACTGTGGAGTAGGAGCAGGCATTTTCTCAACAGAATTAAACATCGCTAAAACTCTTCGCCTTCCCAAAGCAACCAGCGTCTTTCAAGTAGAAGTATTTGCAATTAAGGATTCGTGTAGACTGCTCCTTAGCATAGTGACACCCAGAAAAAAATAGGCATCTTCGTCGACAGTCAGGATGCGATTAAGGCTACCGGCCCAACTAAGTCAACGGCCGTGCTTGTTGTGGAACGCAGGGAAACACTGACCAGGGCTTGTCAACGGTTCGAAATCACTCTCGTCAGACGCAGTGCACTAGTTCATCCCTTTTATGAAGACCTTTCGGCCATCCAAAGCATTCATTTCAACAAGATCATCAAATTTCTCAACTCCACAGGCCGGAGTTAACATCCTTCATCCAACTTTATTTTCAGTTTCCGTTTCAAAACGGCGCTCAATGCGTTATTTGTGTTTTTAAATACAGCCACATAAACGAACTAACCAAGGGCTCAACTGTAACTACATATTGCTCCAACTAGATGAATGCCAAAGACTCGACGTCAAACATATGCAGGCACTTCCTCAAGAAAACCAGTCACCCCATCATTTCACTCACAACACTCATTTGTGAGATATTTGCATCGTTTCGATGAGATTGGTCCGATGAATCATTTAAAAAATCGCTGCCCCAGCGCATCTTCCTCGGCATCTTCCCACTGTGTTACTCATCTATCATTTGGTTCTGCTTTTTACTCCCCTCCACCGCCCAGTCAAACGATCGCTGCTTACACATTTTTCATAGCTTTATTTATACAATCTTCATATTTGTTTACTTTTACGGGGAATAAAACACTTTAATATTAATAATAAAAAAAAACACACAATTAGTTAGAATTCAAATCATTTATAAGACTAGAGATGACGTTTCGATCGACTTTTCGTTTCACGCCCAATCGCAGCAGATCCTCGTCACGCAGCGTGAGGAATTTCTCGAAATCAATCTGAAAGCAGTGATTTTAGTCTCAGTGATGTGGAAAGTAAACAATGGCCTACCTTCTCCTTGATGAACGCTTTTGTGTACTGCTGCATGCAGACATTCTTTAGAATCAGGCGCACTTCCAAATTGTGATTCAAATACCCATGCGAGGCAGATTTATCTAGGTTTTGAGTTTGATTTGGGTCCTCCGAAGTGTTCACGGTTGGTGTTCCTAGCCTATTTCCAACCAGACGTTGCTGTTGATGTTTAATCTGAACATTCGGAGGTCCCGTTGGTGTTGTGCTCTTATTGGATTTCTAGAACAAAACAATAACCATATAACCACGTTCGAGTTGGAGTCCCATGTTTACCTTACACTCATTGGCTGTGGCACTTTGAAATTGCCCGGAGTTAGAAAATCGTTTCCATTTTCGACTGAGGTGTTAGCTTCTGGGGTGCATTGCTGATTGTTGGTGGTTAATCGAATTGGCGAAAGCTCGGGAGAACGCAAGTACAGGGCGCCCTTAACTGGAGTAAAGCTGCGACTTCGTCGCTGGTTCACTTTCAAGTTGGAAACATCTTTAAAGCGTTCACCACTTAGCATGATGGGGGGATTTTGGGCGAAATTGAAATCCCTTTCAAAGGTTGTTGGAGAGACGCTCAGCGTCACAGTTGGTGGTGTTCGGCCATCGCTAATTTCTTGATGGGACATAGAAATTGCTGTTCCATGAAGCTCTTTAGATGAGGTTAGGTACTTACCGAATGACATGTTTTGTATTTTTTTTTTCCAACAAATGAAAGGGAATCAGAAATATTATGTAAAAGTTGTAAATTAACACATTTATTGGGAATATACAGTTCGTCCGACTACCTTCTTTTGTTAAAACATTTTTCGTAACGGTTGATTGTTGGATTAATATGGTAGGCTTTGGATATGCCGGTTTGAGGCCGGTTTCTACCGATTGGGCAGATTGGTGTACGTACTAAACGATTATGGAGGCATCTACCGGGTAGTAGGAGTGCTGACTTTTATCTGAGGAACTGTTCGTTATAGACATTTGATGTTGAGGAATATCAGAAAATTCAATTTAACGCCGTTTGGAACAGAACATTTTTTTAGAGATAGAGCAGTTTTTGTGCTCTCGAAATCAGCGGACTGTCAGATTTCATCTTCAATTGGTCACATAAATAAACACTTTTTTCGAGTCAGAGCAATTTTGTGAATCTATTTCTTAGCGAGATTTACACCAACTTCCATTAACACCAAGCCATTTGACATTTGTCAAACGTTGATGAGTGTTATAATTTACGTTTCTAGATGAAAAGTCTGTGAAAAATAGATAAAAATATGCATTTGGCGCTGCAGAAGATATCAACATAAATAAATGGATTTTCATAAACACAAATTTCAATTTAAAAACAGCTAACTTTTAAATCACGCACATCTACAAATGCAATGTCAGAGTGATCTCATATGCTCATTGGGCACGAGAAATCTAAAATCTGAGAGCGACATCTAAAAATCTGAATGGATAACGACATAAATGAAGTAGGGGACAACGTTTGCATTATTAGCGAGATTAATTTTGTGGGCTGATGTGCTAATTCACATTATCAGATATATCCACGTCTAATTTTACAATATGAACAAGGAAGAAAGCTAATATTAGCCGTGTTTTTTTGAGCTTCTATCTCAGCAAAGCAAAGTAAAGTAGGATTTTCAGCACGCAATTACAACAACTATTTCGAGTCTCGAAGTGTCAAGTCTATCGTCGTTGTTTGTAATTTGCGTGCTGGAAATCCTACTCTACTTTGCTTTGCTGAGTTTGAAGTTTAAAAAAACTGGCCTACTGTAATTTTGTTTTTCTTTAATGCCGCTGAATCCCAAAAGCGCTTTTTCGAATCAACCAATTTGCCCCAAAGATGTAGTCGAATTGACATCTTTCTAGCAGTCGTTAAGAAACTACAAAACAAACAGACACGTAATTTAAATGACATTTGACAGATTGTGACTGTGAGCCGTCATTTCGTTTTCGAAGGCTGGATTTATTTTTTCTAGTTTCTTTTTATTTATGTTTTATTTAAGCAAACGAAACTCATCGGAGGAGTAATTTTAAATCACCCAAAAAGCGGATAGTCCCATTTGGCCAAACGAATCTCTTCAAATAAGTGTTTTGCAACTGTTTTGCAAGTGTGACTGTGGTCAGCATTCAAACAATGAATCAAGTGGCAACGAGTTCCGTTGATTTGGGTATAGTCCAAGGATTTTTTATTGCAAAATATTTCCGCAAACCAATGACATTATTTCAGAATCCAAATCGCAGACCTCAGGAGAAGAATACTCTTCGAAGAGTTGGGATGAAGAGGAGGACAAAATTACATCCAGAACTCGTAGTGGAACGAACCGCAAGTATCATATTCGGTAATTATGATGATCATTGTGAGGCAACTGTGAATTCAGTACCAAATAACGAGTTTCGGTTTCAGAGCAAAACAAACAAAAAAGACTCACACCAAGGTCAAAACTTCAATTAAGTTAAAAAGGCCAAAAGAAGTTATTGAAAAACCTGCCACGGAAGTAGATTTTGATGCAGAGAAGGTTTCGCCAGAGCCAGCCATACTTGTATCAGACATCGAAGAGGATGAATGCATACCAAACGGTACAAAGTCGATAGAATGTTTCGTCTGTGGCTGTAGACTAAGTAAAATCTACAATTTACGTCGACACATGACGGCCCACGCGAATGGGGAGTCCTTCGATATGGAAGCCTTTGAAAATTCGGAAATATTCAAATTACTCAATCCACACAAGAGGAAGATCGATTCGAATGTAATTAAGAATTTTGTGATTCAGGTAACGATTTTTGCTGTGGTTCGTAGAAAATATATACCCTCTCTCCTTTTTGCAGGAAATCAAAGCAAAGCGCTACTCCCAGTTGTATTGCATCCTCAGTGAGGCAGCCGTTGAGCTGCACATCAGTGATTCCGAAACCGATTCGGATGGAGCCTGTGACCTAATACCTAGCAACAACTATCGGTGTGAGCTGTGCAAGAAGAACTTTGACCGCCGCTACAAGGCACTGTTCCACCAGAAAACCGGACATGAGAAGACGGACTTTGCAGTCGAATGCGATTACTGTCTCAAAAAGTTCGTCTGCATGAACCTTCTGATATATCACCTGAAAACGCAGTGCGAGAGCGATGAGAAGCCAGTGCCATGTACAGAGCGCTTTATGAAGTTTCTTCTC
Source organism: Cheilosia vernalis (assembly GCA_949126925.1). Classification (NCBI taxonomy): domain Eukaryota; kingdom Metazoa; phylum Arthropoda; class Insecta; order Diptera; family Syrphidae; genus Cheilosia; species Cheilosia vernalis. The sequence goes on from OX421358.1 coordinate 25,076,060, forward strand.
AAAGCCAACCTTGACTACTATGCGAATCTTTCCCAGGCTAGGGAGCAGAGGAAATTGAGCAAGTTAACGGACGCCCCAAAGTCATACACATGTAAGGTATGCAATAGGACATTCACTCGACAGGAACACCTAAATCGACATAGTGCTGTCCATCTACCCGACGAGATGAAGTTCGAGTGCGCTGTTTGCAATCGACGTTTCAATCGAAAGGACAACATGCGTTCGCACATGAAGACGCACACCGAGGAGGGAGCGCTTATTGCGGAATCTCGGAAAATCCTTTGCTCCTACTGCGGACGTAGTTTTAGCAGTAAATCCAACTACGTGGTGCACATGCGGCGTCACACCGGCGAGAAGCCGTACAAGTGCGACGTCTGCGGGAAGGGATTTCCGAAGTCGACGGATTTGAACTCGCACAAGATCACCCACACTGGAGAGAAGAACTTTATCTGTACGATTTGCAAGAAAGCGTTTGCACGGTCAGCAGTTCTTTCGAAGCACATGCGAGTGCATAAGGGACCCTATCAGTGTACGTTGTGTGATAAAGTCTTCCCCAAGCCAAGTGCCTTGACAGCTCATTTGCGAACTCATTCTCATAGCTGTGCTGCGTGCAATGAGACCTTTGACTCAAAGAGTGACTTGGAGGCCCATTTCGCTGCAAAAGGTCACAGTAACGAGCCCCGGCGGCTAATAGTGATCAGGGAAACAGCTGCAGCAAAGATTGTCAATAGAAAGGATACCGCGAAACCATCAACACCTACACCGTCACCTCCACCCCCACAACCACCTGTACCACATACAAGTGACGATCCGTTGGAAATTAAAGAAGAAGAATGGCGAACGACAAAAGTTAAAGTGCCTGTAAATGAAGTGATCCAGAGCGTTTTGCAGAGGTCTATACCCGCAGTCAGCGCCGAGGTGAGCGTGAGCACTAGCATGGAAGGGGAAGCGGTGGCGGCTCCTGAAAATGAATCTGAAATGTCCGCCTATTCACCGTTAAACGATGGGTATGAAGATGATGTGCAGTACGATTGGTAACGCAGAAACCGCACCGGAACGACTTCGCCGCGATTATATACTTAAGAGTGAAACTATTAAAAAGCAATAACCTTCAAATTGTTTTTCATTTCTTTTTCTAATATTAAGATGGTGATCACTGATCACCTATGGAAAGCAATCGAAAGGATTTGCTGATTGAGTGGCTATGTACCTAAGTAAATCAAATAATTCAGCATAGCAATAAGTTACGTTGACTTTCCTTATACGTTATACCGTTGTATATACAAAGGTTATACCTATCCCAATACAGCTTGAATCGCACAGAAAAAAAAAACTATCCTAGCATGAGTAAGCATTTAGCGTGTACATTGAGCAGTTGTTACATGGTTGTTACTCTGGTTGTAACCCTGCAACCGGTAAAAGCGCTGACTTCTGTTATACTTTTAATGATTCTTGTTTCGATTTAAAATGGTACGAATTTGAAGTTAGGCTTGTAAAAGGGCGAAGCAAGTGAGTTACAAACTTGTAATACATTCTCGTCGGTATTGAGGCTATAGAGTGGCCATTGACGTCGACGGCTCAGATGTCTGACAGAGGGATCCTGTTCGGAAAAACGAACCATTTAGATGGCGAAACACACAAACCAAAACCAAGTCAACTAGAAGGGACACGACATTTAGGATTTTGATTGAATGTTGTAATCTAAATCGTTTTAGATGAGTAGGGTCTTATCCCGAACAAGAAATGAGACTCCGAGTAAGAACCTCATAATCGAAGGTTTCCTTCAAAAGCAGATGAAGCTATCCGTTGACATTTGGTAGAGAAAAATTCCTTTTGTAATAGATTCAATTGCGCTAACGTATTTTTAAGACAAATTTTATGAGCTATAGGTACGGTGACCATACGTCCCGTATTTCCCGGGACAGTCCCGTATTTCAATAGCCTGTCCCTGGTTTTTATTTTAGAAATACGGGACATACAAATGTCCCGTATTTCTATTTTAGTCCCGTATTTGTCCCGTATGTACATAATTTTTTTTTTTTTTTTTTGTAATATTTTTTTATCTATATTTTACAAAATTAACCATTTCATGATCACTAATTAAGTGCAAATGGCCCCTTAATAATCACAAGGGAAAATACTGCAAGAATTATACATCTATTACTACCACGTTTGCATATACCCGCTGAACAGAATTTGTAAAATAATTTAATACGATTTTTTTTGTTCTTTTTGGTCATTTGTGTGCTCTTATATATTTTTGTTTGTCCCGGGTTTCGCTCTTGAAAATATGGTCACCGTAGCTATAGGTAGGTACACTACTTGAAAAAAAAACTGTTCATTGGGCTTCATCCAGCAGAGCTTTCAGTTCTATCCTAGAGTGCCATCGCATAAGGGAAAGACCTCGTTTAAGGTGTGGTGCACAAAGCAAAGGTTGTCAGGTAACTTGATGTGCTCACATGGTTGGCTAAGGCCCGGGCTTATTTTAGTTGCGATCTATTTAAGGGGTTGATTCATTCCGAACTATAGAGTCGCATTAGTGCACAAGGATCAAGGAAGATGTTCAGAACCACCTATCGTCAATTTATGTCGTTTTCCATCAGGCAAAAAGAAGCGTCCGGAATCGAAAAAATCAGAAACCGTTGAAAATACTCTTCAGGTGACTCTGAGGAGAGAATTTCGGTTGTCGATTTGCCAGAATCCACATAAGAAACTCATACAAGTGTAGTTTATGTATTTTATACAAGTCAGCTGCCGTTGATTATTTTTTGGCATTTCAGCAATACTTTTTTGGATTCAATCAGAAGAAGTTTTCTTGTTCCATTGGATTACAGAATAATTGGATCCCCGAGTAAAACCAATGGAAAACGACATAAGATTCGTTGGTTTTGAAGATGCTCAGGAAATGCTTTCAATATGCTTTCAATTTTGTAAACCATCGTACTAGATTATGAATGCACACTTTTCAAAAAATTAAAAACTTGTAAAATGCATCCATTTCCACCTTAAAACTGTCTTCCAACTTTTGACAGCTCCCCGAAAGAGCTGGCTCTACTCCTTACTACTCATTTCATTTACTCCATGTCATTAGTCCAACAACTGCCATCTCGCTCCAACTACCCAGCTCAAGGCGGTAAACAACAATCAACCAGAATAGAGTGCATCTATTTTTGCGGTAGAAAGACGACTCAAAGAAGAAAATCGAACAAGATTTTTTTTCCAGTCTTCAATAAATTTTAATGGGTGTAGGTCGTCGATGGCCCATAAAAGTTCTTAAAACTCGATTTTTCACTTTAATTGGTTTTTTTTTCTCAATTTTTTTCCACTCACAATAAATTAAATTATTAAAAAAAATTCCCCAGTGCACAGTTTGGTAACGAACTTAATGGAAACGGCAATCAATCGAAAGTAAGCCAAAAAACAAAATTCCCTTGTGAAAACATCAATTTCTCGTGTTGGCTCGTTTGCCGTGGTGAAAATTCGTGTTTTGCTGGTAAATTTTCTCGGTGAAAATCAAAGTGAAAAAAAAGGCGATAATTGTGATTTTCTCTTCCTGTTTTAACTAGTTGGTGATTCGAGAAGAAAAAAGGTTAAACTTTGAGTTACAATTTGACGGTGCTTGGTGGGGAAAAGTGACGAGCACACTCCCATCCCAGACATGTCTGCTATAGCTTTGTAAAGTACATACATATTTTCATTTTCACCCAGAAGAACACTGCAAAGGGAAAATATACATATTTCATTATTCGTTCTATGAATTCAGTTGCCCCGAAATGTGGATGGAGATGTGCCTGCCTGGTTAGCCCCTTCTTAGCTGCCAATGTTCAACGCACACCAACCAAACTGCTATGGGGGACGGGAGCAGTTTCTTCTTCTTTTTTTTTTTTTTTTTTTGTTCAGCCAAACTATGAAGTAATGGAGATGGCATGCACGGAACTAGATTCTCCGTTCTCATTGTGATCAATGTTTAAACTCGCATTCTGTCCATATAGTCTGCAATTCATCGACCTATTTTACGGGAGATTATAGCCTTTGACTTCTTTTCATAAACACAGTATGCGCCGAAGGCGGTTTGTGTTTATTTTTGAATAGATGCGTGTACATCCCTAGAGCGTTGTTCTCTTGTTTGTGTTTTGTATGCGGAGCTCCTCAAAAAAAGCAAAAAGATAGATGTTGCTATTCGAAATTGGAAGCACTTTGGGAACGAGAACTTGAGAGGAGGAAACTCGAGGAAGATGATCGCTTGCACAGTGCAAAGTGGTGGACCTATGAATGCATTTCATGGTAGAGTTGGCACCAATGTGCAGCTGAGTCGCAATATAGTCGACAGTGTTGTTCTGGTCACTTATTCAAATTGCTTTCGTTTAAATGTAATTTTATACCGAACTGGGCTAGGTTGGTTGGGTTTGAAGGGAGCTAAACGATGTCATGTGTAACAAGTTTGTTAGGTAATGTCGAAGGCAGTTTTAAAAATAGTAACAAATTATTTGCATACCATTTCTTCTATGGGAACGAGGTATGCTTGGATAAAGAGGACAGTTGGCCAGTTTTTCTTTGGATTAATTGTGTCAAATAGGTATAAATTTATCTTAGCTTGTCTTCCATTTTGGCAGTAGTTTTCTTTTTATGTTGTATTTTAGATGGACTAAGAAAGGCGAGAAACCATAAGCATTGATGGTGCGGTGTCGAGTTTTGAAGTTCGGCTGCGGTGACACCGTTTGCATAATAGGATATTCTTCACGCCAATCGGTAACACAGATTAATTGTAACTTTCCTTCTGTTATGCGATGGCTTTAGGTTGTTCTCTCTTAGTTTCACATACAATTATCTCCGAAGTAGTGCGTCTTGCAAGATGAATGAAAATGATTTTGGGACTGTTGCTGGTGGAACTTCGACGTCGGTTATATTGGACCTTACTAAAACTGAGATCATTTTTGTGATTACTAATTGAGTTGCTAGAAGGCCAGAAAATACTTGGAAAATGCTCAGGCATGTTCTCTTTACCTTTTGGTAAAACTTCCGTACATTATTCCTGGAGTAGCATCTCTCAATTTCTTCGATCTCGCGCTTCTCGTGCTCTTTCTTTTTCTTCCTGAGAAGTCGATGTTCTTCCCGTCTCTTTTGCTCGTAGAGCTCGCGAGCAGCTCTAGTCCTCCTTTGCAGATTTTACGCTGTTCAACGAAAGTTTGTAGCTTAGTCATTTTGCGACTTGTGCACATCTATAGCAGCACCCATAGCGATTATATCGAGAGTTACAGACGTATGTAAATGTCAAAGCTTGGACCAGATTCCAAACGCAGACTCTGACTACATCATGTTGGTTTTCCCTTTATGTGGAGGCAGTACTTTCTGGATATTCAAAGATGCTGCCCAGATGGAGATAATGTGCTATAAAATTCGTGGCATTGTTTGTTCATCTTACAAAGCTAAAGTTAGAAACTTTCAAAAAAAAGGTTAGAAAGGACGAAACACTCCAGAAATGCACTAAAATATTTGGTGACACTCCTCTAAAGTTTACAAATCCCTCACCATTACTGTCTTCGCTTAGTTATGACATGAGTTTCTAAATTGCTGCCAAACCTGTGAATGGATTTGACCGCCCATACACTTACTTACTTACTTAGGTGGCGCTACAGTTCGAGGTGAACCAGGGCCTCAACCAACAAGCCTCTCCAGTTGGCCCGGTCCTTAGCCAACTGCCTCCAGTTGCGCACTCCAAGTTGGTTGAGGTCGTTTTCTTCTTGTGCGCGCCACCTTAGGCGAGGTCTTCCTCTACTGCGTTGACACTCTGGGTTGGAATCGAAAACTCTGCGGGCCGGAGTGTTGATGTCCATTCGCTCTACATGTCCTAGCCATCTCAAACGTCCAATGCGCAGTTTTTTGACTAGGTCGATGTCGCTGTACAGCTCGTATATATTGTCGTTGAATCGTCTCCTCCAAAACCCGTCAACGCAGACGGGACCGAATATCTTACGAAGAATTTTTCTCTCGAATCGACCAAGGATATCTTCATCCGCTTTGGAAATAGTCCATACTTCAGATCCGTACAGCAGGACTGGGATGATGAGGGTCTTATACAGAGTCTCTTTAGTCTTTCGGGAGAGGGCCTTACTACACAGTTGCCTTCTCAGCCCAAAGAAACAGCGGTTGGCAAGCGTTATTCTCCGTTTGATTTCTGATGAGATGTCATTTTCAGATGTTATAGCAGAGCCAAGGTAGACAAAGTCCCTTACTACCTCAAAGTTATAGCTATCAATTGTGACGTTCTGCCCTATTCGTCGATGTTGGGTGTCCCTTCTTGTTGACAGCATATACTTGGTTTTGCCCTCGTTAACCGCTAAGCCCATTTTAGCCGCTTCTGTGTCTATACTTGCAAACGCGCCAGTGACAGCCGCTGTGTTCGTCCAATTATGTCAATATCTTCCGCATATGCAAGTAATTGTACAGACTTTTGAAAGATCGTACCTCGTATGTTAGCTTGTGAGTTTCGCACAATTCGTTCAAGTATGATGTTAAAGAAGTCACATGACAGCGCATCGCCTTGTCTAAATCCTTTTTTGACATCAAAGGTCTCGGTTAGGTCATTGCCGACCTTGATGCAGCAGCGAGATTTCTCCATCGTCATCCTACACAGACGGACGAGTTTGGTAGGTATGCCAAAACTAGACATGGCTCTGTATAGCTCGTCTCTATAGATACTGTCATAGGCGGCTTTGAAATCGATGAAAAGATGGTGAGTATCGATTTGGACTTCTTGGGTTTTTTCCAGGATCTGACTAAGTGTTCAAATTTGATCGACGGTGGACTTTCCTGGCCTAAAACCACACTGATAGGGGCCAATCAGGTTGTTGACGAACGGTTTTAGGCGTTCACACAATATTGCAGATAAGATCTTGTACGCGATGTTAAGGAGACTGATTCCTCTATAGTTGTCGCAGTTGAGGTGGTCTCCTTTCTTGTGGATCGGGCAAACGATGCTGAGATTCCATTCATCAGGCATACATTCATCTGACCAGATCCTAGAAATGAGTTGGTGCATGCTCTCCACCAAGTCATCCCCAGCTGCTTTAAAAAGTTCGGCTGGTAGACCGTCAGGCCCAGCAGCCTTGTTGGTTTTAAGCTTGGATATTGCTATCTTCACTTCATTTTGATCAGGTGGACGGTAGTTTTGGCTATCATCGTCTAAGTTGAATGGTTCGTTCTGTCTGACAGCGGGATTTTGGTCTTCGTCGCCGTTATACAGTCTGCAGAAGTAGTTTTTTCATATTCTCAGCACCGACTGTGATTCTACTACGAGGTTTCCTTCGTTATCTCTACAGGTTTCTGTACGGGATTTGTTGCTCAGGCATGTTCTCTTTACCTTTTGGTAAAACTTCCGTACATTATTCCTGGAGTAGCATCTCTCAATTTCTTCGATCTCGCGCTTCTCGTGCTCTTTCTTTTTCTTCCTGAGAAGTCGATGTTCTTCCCGTCTCTTTTGCTCGTAGAGCTCGCGAGCAGCTCTAGTCCTCCTTTGCAGCGCCGCTTTATATGCCTTTTGTTTTGCTGCGTTTGCTAGTCGACATTGTACGTCAAACCAGGGGTTTCGTGGTGGCGGTCGTGTGAAACCCAGCACATCATTCGCGGCATTAATGATGGCTTTCTAGCAGTGCTGCCACTGGTCTTCTGCGCTAGCAGAAACCAAATCAACGCATTTCGCTCTAGTTTCACTGAGTTCTCTTATCTTTGCTTTCTTAAGTCTTAACAAGTAAGTTGTCACGGTTCCAAGATGGATGTCGGAGTTGGATCAGGTTTCTACTCTGAAATACTTGATCTGTTCAGTTCAATCAGACCTAAGTAGTGTGTTCCAGGCTGAGGTTCTGGCAGTGACAGCAGCTGCAAAACGAGTTGCAATGATGGCGATACCTCATGCAGATATCACTTTCTTTATTGACAGCCAAGCGGCAATAAAAGCTATCTCTGCCGTTCAAATGAAATCAAAGCTTGTAAGTAACTGTCGCGAAGAGCTACGGGTTCTTGGCGCTCAGCACAATGTAAGAATCTACTGGGTCCCCAGACACGAAGAAGTGCCCAGTAATGAAAAAGCTGAGGGGCTGGAAAGAAAATGATCTTAACCAGGCCGTTACCACGGTATTAACTCCTCCCTTCAATCTCAAGCAGGAAATCGATAACAAAATACTGGCAGCGACGAGTAAACGATGGAGTAAACTCGGATCCTGTGTCATAAAGAGGAAAATGTGGTCAACCTGTAACAAACAGAAGACAGACAAAATTCTACAAATGAGAAAAATAGGAGTATAGCGATATCCTCTCTTGTAGGCATTATTACAGGACTCAACATGCTGAAATATCACAGCAAGAAAATGGAAATCAATACTGATGACCTGTGCAGAGGATGCGGTGATGAGTATGTGCATGAGGACGGTAGGTAGGTAGGTAAATGGGTGCTCTTGTGGCAGTTTGCCACAGCTTCACTTAGACCATCACTTGAGTCCATTGTGTCCAGTTACGGGAACCATCCAGTGTGACCTGTTGAAAGAGAAAAACTAAACCGAATCTAAACGGTATGAATCTGATGGGTTCCTAAAGCTCCGTTGTATCATGATACTAAAGTATGTCCTAAAAGTAACCAATGATATGAAGTCTGTTTGTCTGCTAGAACCACCCAGATTTGAGTATGAATCTCAGGAGTGCATTGAGATCAACATTCTTCAAATCATCTAGATCATCGAAGAAGTAACTGTTGAGAATCCTCTGTCTGCTGTTTTTAAGGGCTGGGCATTCGCAGAGTAGGTGACGAACATATTCTATTTCTTCAACGTCCCTGCAGCTTCTGCAAAAATCATTATGCAGTATCCCCAGCCTTTCCGCATGTACGCCTATCGCACAGTGTCCAGTAATGACCCCCTCGAGTATGCGAATATCTTTGCGGCTTAGTCCGATCATGCATTGAGATCTATTTTCACTCAACTCTGGCCACAGTTGTTTTGTGTGCCTGCAGGTAACGAGATTGGTCCAGCGTAGGTTAGTTCTACTCCAGGATTCAATGTCAATCTTCCTTGCAAGCGTGCTGAGCAGAGTTCTTACTGATTTTAGGGCCAAAGATGCATGTTTTTTCGACCAGTTTCTTGCAAGCTCATCCGCCTGTTCATTACCTGGAAAATCCATGTGCCCTGGTACCCAGCCTAAGGTCACCGCATTGGCTTGTGATATTACGTCCAGATTTTCCTTGCAGTGACATACTGCCCTTGACTTCACCACGACTGACTCCATGGCTTTTATTGCCGCTTGGCTGTCAGAGTAGATAGTGATTTGTTTACCGACAATGTGCCTTCTCTTAAGGTATTTTGCCGCTTGGGTGATAGCGGCTACCTCTGCTTGAAAGACACTGCAATCATCGTAAATTCTGAATGGTTCTCGTAGGCCCAGTGCTTCCCTGAAGATGCCCGCGCTTGTACCGATGTCCATCTTAGAACCGTCGGTATATAGGGCTAGCTCCTCTTCTACTGTTACCTCTTTGTTCTCCCATTCGCTTCTGTTTGGAATTCTAGTATTGAATCTCCTGTCAAAAATGAAAGTGGGAGGTAGATAGTCTGTAGACACCTTCTCCTTTGCCGCCCTCCATTGGGATTCAATGGATTCGTGCCCATAGGGTTTAGATGACCATAAACCAGACTCTCTTAGTCTGATTGCGGTTTTCACCGCCTTCTGCAGTAAATATCCAGAGGGATAAGGTTTAACATCACCTCCATAGCTGCGGTGGGGGATTACTCTCAGATATGTAGCTGTTTTTGAAATTTCCAGGTCTACCCCGCCCATCCTTGGGGGATTGAAGGCGGGATCGCAATTTTTCTCGTAAACATGAGGATTTCCGTCTTCGATGGGTTCACTCCGAGTCCGCGGCCCGTGACCCAGTTACTGACTAGTAGAAGTGCGTAACTAAGTCTTTCGCTGTGAATTTACCTGGAACCAGAACAACGGCATCGTCTGCGTATGAGGACACTCCACACTTTCTTTGCCACCGCCCGGAACTCTGTCGCATCAGATACAGAGTTCTTGGACACTTTTTCAAAGTCCTATAGAAGACCTATTTGAGAAGTCTATAGAAGACTTACACAAATTTATATCATCATCGAGATGGCTTGCATACCCGGTTTCATAGGTTTCCACAGTATGGGGGTCAATAGAACCCCAAGGGCATCACAACGGATCTACATTGATCTAAGTGTGGCGGATGCAGGTTCCCCCTGTCTCGCCTACCCGCTAACCTAACCTAACCTAAGTAGTCACGCTTGACGAGTTGTCGTCGTCCAAAATCATATTACAACTGTACCAATTAACCATCGATTTGATTTGAGAAGCGGTTTTGAAGAATAACCCCCTTTCTTGGTTTGTCAACGCTTTTCTTCTGCATAAAGATTCCATTCGAATAAATGCTTGACGATGTTGGCATTTGGCTTGATCCAACTCCTAACATTTGTGCAGGAATGTTAAATGATTCAAAAGCTGTTGGAATTTAAGATAACGCCAAGTTGAGCTAGCTAGAGAAGCTTGTTATTTGTCGCTTAAATCTTCCCCAGTCGGCAATCTTCATCACAAGTTTTAAAGGATTCGAGTTGGGATATAACAAAAGCATGGCACTTTCTCGTGATGTTCTCTAAAACTCACAGGTTTAACCGCCGCTCATAAAGCAAGAAAAGATTTGACTGTATTGAAATCGACCAAGAAAAATATGCAAACTTACGTAAAGTAAACGTCAATGAAACAGAGCTACCTATTTAGAGCGAACACTGGTGTAAAAGTGGATAGAAAAACAATTCCTAAGTGCTCGCATTACAACTATCAGTTTTTTTTTGTAGTGTCAAGAGATAGAAAGCGACAAAAAGTCGTGTAACACCTCAATATAATCAGATTAGTTCTAAGTGCGTGCTGCTCCTGAGCTATGTTTCTATTTTGATCAACTCTTTATGAGCTGAGGCTTTTGTGAAACTATATTTGGACAGTTGTGAGAGATTATGAATACGTGCTTTATGCAATTTTCGGTGCAGGATTGTTTCAAGCTGGCGCCTTGCTTTGTAACGGGTGATTTTTTAGCTGGTTTGGTTTTGGCAACACTGGTTTTGACAGCTGACGTGTGTTTAGTACCTTGTGTCACTGTCAAACAGCTTCAGTTTGGTTTGCAATTTAACCATGGATCGTCTTACAAATGAACAACGCTTGCAAATTATTGAATTTTACTATCAAAATTCGTGCTCGGTTCGAACGCTACCGAGCGATGATAACAAACTTTTTTTTGCCCGAAATGGAAGTTCTTGACTTGCATGATATGTGGTTTCAACAAGACGGTGCCACATGCCACACAGCACGCGAAACAATGGCGCAATTGCGAGGCGAGTTTGGTGAACAGTTAATTTCACGTTTCGGGCCGGTCAATTGGCCGCCTAGATCGTGCGATTTGACACCATTAGATTATTTTTTGTGGGGGTATGTCAAGGCTAATGTGTATAGGGACAAGCCCGCTTCGATTGACGCACTGGAAGCCAACATCCATGCATTCATTCGTGAGATACCGGCCGATATGTGTGAAAGAGTATGCCAAAATTGGACTTAGCGGATGGGCTACCTGAGACGCAGCCGCGGTCAACATTTGCATGAAATTATCTTTAATCATTAAATTGCAAGGTTCAAACTATCGATTCAAATAAATATTTCATTCATTTTTTCGAATTTTTTGTGTTTTTTTTTTTAAAAAGTTCTAAACCTCTTAAAAAATCACCCTACAATAACTGAAGTTGTCTAAAATTTTTTTTTGCTTGATTCAACAGTAGGCGTGTTTTTATTTAACATCCCCAGAGGTCCCTGTATGTTATGTGCTTCTATATTCTACCAGCCCAACCTATAGAATCGTACCAACTTGCCATCGACGCGATTGACAAATTAATCGACTCATCTGACTCCCTTGACAATATTATCATTTTCGGCGATTTTAATCTGCCTCAGCTGCACTGGTCGCCATCAGATGATGAATCCTTCTTCATTGCTTCAAATGCCAAATCAACTAAGGAATGTCTCTTCTTAGATAGCCTGACAGACTCTAGTCTATGCCAAGTTAGCGGGGTCTCAAACTACATGGGTAGGCAATTAGACCGAATATTCACAACTGATCCCATTAACTCCTCAGTCGCACCTTGTACCCTTTCTCTATCTACTATTGATAACCTTCATCCCCCTCTTCTTCTTTCATTTTTCCACAACTCTCCACTCCAGCCTAGTTCTTCCGCAGTCATCTCCTCTTACGACTTTCACAAAGCTAACTTCCAAAAAATTAATGCCTATCTCAGTAGATGCTCTTTCGACTTTGCCAATCTATCATTAAATGATGCTCTTTCCATGTTTTACAGAGAGCTATTTACATCTATTTCTCTCTATGTTCCCTTTTCTCGACATAGAACTTCATTAAATTCCCCCCCGTGGTATAATCGAAGACTTCGTTCCTTACGTAACAAAAGAAATAAGCTATGGACAGTATATCTCCGCACTGGTTCTTCTTCCGACTATTCCAAATATCTCGGTATTTATCTTAATTTTTCCCAGCTTTATAACTCCCTCTACCAACGCTATCTAAATGATGCACATACCAATCTAATAAACGACCCTAAGTCCTTTTTCCAATTCGTAAACTATAAAAAAAAATCGGACGGCTACCCTCCTTATCTCTCTTACGAAAATGTATCTTCCACCGACCCACATACCATTGCCAACTTTTTTGCCACATTTTTTAAGTTATCTTTTGCCGATGACTCCTTCTCACCGGATACCTCTTACTTCCACTACCTGCCTAACTTCTCTATCGGTCCCTTTCTCTCTCATACTGTTGACCCTTCCCTTATTGAAAATAAGTTACAATTGCTTAATGACGAGTTCTTACCCGGCCCAGATGGTCTTCCAGCCATTTTCCTTAAGAAGTGTTCTTCCAATCTCTCGCTCCCTCTTTCTTATCTCTTTCATCTTTCTCTCTCAAACGGAGAATTTCCCCAGATTTGGAAAACCTCGTTCATTACACCGATACATAAAAAAGGATCAAAAAGTGAAATTACTAATTACCGCCCAATAGCCAAACTATCGCATATACCCAAACTTTTTGAAAGTATTGTATATGAAGTCTTAAGCTTTCGGACCAAGTCCCTTATTTCACCCTACCAACACGGTTTCCTGAAAGGTAGATCGACTACTACAAATCTCGTCGAATTTGTTTCCTTTGCCCTCTCATCCCTAGAGAATGGCAATGAAGTCGACGTCATCGCAACTGATTTCAGCAAGGCGTTCGATAAGATATCACATCAATTAATCCTCTTCAAATTGTCTGCCCTTGGCTTTGAACCTATATTGATAAAATGGATATCTTCCTACCTTGAAAACCGGTATTACAGCGTTCGCTTTAGGTCCGTACTGTCGTCCTCCTTTTTAGCAACATCTGGCGTCCCACAAGGCAGCCATTTAGGTCCCCTTCTCTTCATCCTAACGGTAAATGATCTTGAGAAGGTCATCAAACACTCATCTCTCTCTCTCTACGCAGATGATGCTAAAATCTTCAAAACCATCTCTTCACCTCAAGACTCATGCCTTCTTCAAGAAGACCTTGACAGTTTTTCGACCTGGTGTCTTAAAAACTGCTTAGAACTCAACATCAACAAATGCCAATCCATTACCCTATCACGCAAGCGCAACAAGTCCCCTAGCCGACGTTACCTTCTCCATGGTCAACCAATTTCTCTCGTTCATTCTCTTCGCGACCTTGGCATATTGTATGACAGGGAGCTAAATTTCCGTTCGCATATTGACGAAATAATTTGTAAGGCCAACTCCACACTTGGCTTTGTTAAACGATGGTCTAAAGAATTTTCCGACCCTTATGTGACGAGATCTCTCTATATCTCCTTAGTTCGTCCCCTCCTCGAATACGCTAGTCAAGTGTGGTCTCCCTTTCATCGAGTTCATGCACACAGAATTGAGAACGTCCAACGTCGCTTTCTTAGATTTGCGCTTCGAGGATTGCCTTGGGACGATCCTTTTATCTTGCCACCCTACATAGACCGGCTCAATCTCATTAACCTGAATTCCCTTGAGGAACGCAGAGACGCTGCAGACATTCTTTTTATTTATCGTCTTCTCTCCGGCACCGTCGACTGCGCGTCCCTTTACAACTCTATTTTCTTTAACACAAACCCCCGTAGTCTACGTTGCCCTCGTCTCTTTTACCCACCAAACCATCGTACCTCATATGGCTCCAATGAACCGATCTCCCGTATGCTGCGAAAGGTTAATTCCAACCTTTCAGTTTTCGATTTCAACCGCAGCACTGCCCACCTCAAACTCGATCTCCTTCACCATACCCCTTACCCTTAAGTCTTAGTTTTAAGGCTTTTCATGTCTTAGTTTTTAAGTGTCTTAGTTTTAAGTTGTTACTTTAAGAATAAATGTTAGTTTTAGCTTGTATTAAGCGAAATATATGGGGGTATTGCCCCCACCAAAATTGACAAAAAAAAAAAAATTGACAAAAAAAATTGACCAAAATAGAACCTTCAGCACACAATTACAATAATTATTACATCTTACTTGACATTCATACTACGCATTTATCCCAAGTGAAAGTCACTTGACAGCAGCAGCTTATGTAGGAACCAAAGACAATTCTGCGACCCCCAACTCCGGCAGATTTTCCGTTACTTGCCTAGAAGCTATATTACCATGGGGTGTCAAATGTTAGTGCGTTAGTACTGTTACATAAGGCTTGTTTGACGTGGGCCCTAGCACTGGGTTAACCCAAATGTGTTCGATATAGCACTGAACTCGCCCTGGTACTGAAAACCTATGTTTGGCATGACTTCTAGGGCGCCCTAGTTTTCTCCTGAACTGACCCCAGTTATTCGTTTGTTGAGATATCGTTATAAAGATAAATACAATAAATTTGATTTTCAAAGGGGAATTGTTTGAAAACAACAACGTTTATGAACTAAAACTTTATATTATAGGTAAATGGAATGAAAAAATTGAAATGAATTGAAGCTGCATTCAGTTTTAAATGCATCGCCTATATTGCAAACAGTTTTATCAACTTGTTTGCATTATGGCAAGCACAAGATCAGAATTGAGTTCACTAATTTTTAACAATAAACAGAAAAAAGTGTAATCATCTTCATACTTCGTTCACCAAAAGATAAGTATTTTTCAATTTCAAAAACTGACAGATTTCAGGGCAGCATATTTTCAAGGCTGTGCAGGGTTTTTGACGGTCTTAGTGAATACTAGTGGGCACTAGTGCTAGCCATGTCAAACAAATCTATAGAAAATCGTATTGTCACGTCACGAAACTTCAAAAGTTTCGGCTCACCAACACACTTGCAAATGCCAATTCCGCTGTGGGCAAAGTTGCTGTCAGCGTTCATAGAATTTTATCCATTAAACTTTAAATTATTCGTTACGTGTGGATAGTATTTTTTTTAGGAATAAGTTTACTTTTGCTTATAATATTTATGAAGAACTAGCGGACCCAGCGAACTTCGTCTCGCCCAATTTAAAGCCTTCAAATAAACTCCAGAGTGATGAAAAGACACAGATAGTTCAAATTTCAATGTAATTTATTTGAATGGAATCGTAATAAGTAGCTAGCGATATGATAAACAATGTTTTTGTATTTTTTTTTTCCGGCGCAAAAACAGACAACGATGCCAAGACGCGAATAGGCAACGTATAACTGACCGTGCGAAAAACAGGGAAATTCAAGATTTATCCCACAGACTTCCAAAGATTGGCCTTGCGATTTATTCATTGTCATCGCAAAAGCTAATCGAACGGGGAACTGAATCCGCTTGAATTGGAATGGAAGATCAGTTGGAATAATCTGAGTTCATAGGAAAAGGATTTCGTGTCCTTTGAATTTGCCCTTAATGATCGTCGCTGGAATTACATTGTTCATCCGTTTGTTGACGGACAAAATTTCGTATGATTCAGATTCCGCAACATGATTATGAGCGGTCCCACCGTCGGTAGGCATTTCATCCTCGTCGGTCACGCTGTTCAAGCTATCGACGCAGGCCCTTATTCTTCGCTGCTTATATTGCCCGTTCACTAATCCAATCGAGATTTTTGTAATTTTTTGCAATGCCGGGGAACACTGGTGATGGGTTCCTCCTTTGAGGATATCAATCCAGTCGAAACATCAACAGGAAAACGTCTTTTATCAAATTGAATTTCACAACTATCCGAAGTTTTCCTAGCTTCACAACGAATTTTCCACCCATATCTCGAATCTCGATATGTGAGCGAGATTCGCAACTACTTACACTAACCCCAAAACATTCATAATTTTTTGTCAAACTTGAAAGTGTGTTATTAATTACGTATTAGAAGACAAGTCTGTGAAAAATAGAGAAAAAATTACAGTTGGCTGCCGCAATCGATATCAACATAAATTTAGTGGATTTTTATTAGCATAAATTACAATTTAATAACAGATTACTCTTAAAACAAGCACTACCACAAATGCGTAGGATGAAAAATCTCGTTTTATGTTCCATTGGGCACGAAAAATCTGAAATCTGAGAGAAAAATAAGAAAATCCCAATGGAAAACGACATTAGTATGACCCCAACTGATAAAAAGAGTTACAGATAGCGCGGTAAACATGAGGACGTAGGTTGCGACCGTATCATGTGTCCCACCTCGTTTCTATGCATATTGGTACTTATTCAATGCCACCACTCGATTACTAACAGTGTTTACCAACCAGTTCGTTAACGAATTCAGTTGAAGTCCTTAGACCGATTATACTCCGGGAATTAACGCACATGCTTACGTTTCGTCTCGGTTATGCTATCATATATATTGAAGTGAATGAGTTTATTTTCGAATCGTTATTTTTAAGTAGAAGTACAATCTACACACTTAGACATGAGGACCTGAACAACACATTTGGAATTCCAAATCAATTACAAGCGAAAGTATTTCAGTTATTTGTAGAAAAAGGTGTATATGTGAATGTGATGTCTGTCAGGTTCAAATAAACGTAAACGATTTCATCCCTTACAATTTTGGGTGGGTATCATTAGATCAGACCGTTTCACTGGAAGTTTTTACGTGGCATTAATAAAGGCGAGCTTTTCAAGGCAGCGTAAGATGGCTTGGTAGAGAGCATACACCAAATCGTGTCTAAGATTTGGTGAGAACTATAGAGGCATCAGTCTCATTAACAACGCATACAAGATCCTGTCTGTCGTACTTTGTGATCGCCGGAAACCATTTGTCAACGCATTGATTAGACCCTGTCAGTGCGGTTTTAGGCCCGGAAAACCGACAACCGACCCAATATACACACTACGACATATTCTGGAAAAAGACCCAAGAAGTCCAAGTCGATAACCATCACCATTTTAACGATTTTAAGGCCGCATATGACAGCATTTATAGAGACGAGCTATACAGAGCCATATCCAGTTTTGGCATCATTGCCAAACTTGTCAAATTGTACAGAATGATGTTATAGAACGCTAGCTTCTCCATAAAGCTCGGAAACAATCTTACCTTGACATTTGACGTCCAAAAAGGATTTAGACAAAGTGATGCCATATGAATTTTTCAACATTATTCTTTAGAAAATTGTGCGAATTTTGGAAGTCAACCCAGAGATACGATTTTCAATAACTCTGTGCAGCTACTTGCATACGCTGACGACATCTACCTACATCATTGGCAGAACACGGCGAGCTGTCATTGAACAGAAGCGGCAAAAATTGGCTTAGTGGTGAATGAGTGTAATACAAAATATATATTGTCAACAAGAAGGGAGCCACAACTTCGACGACGAATGGGAAAGAACTTAATAATAGAAAGCTGTAACTTTGACGACATCACCTCAGAAATCAAGCGAATAATCACACTTGTCAACCGCTGTTACTGCGGCCTAAGAAGGCAATTGATTATTAAGGCCTTGTCGAGAAACATTAAGGAAACTATTCAAGACCCTCATCATCCATGCATGAAGCATGAACGTTATCAAAGGCGGATGAAGATCTCCTTGGTCGATACGAACGCAAAATTCGTCGAGTAATTTTCGGTCCCATTTGCCTTGACGGGTTTTGACGTGGAGATTGAACAGCGAACTCTACCAGCTATACAACGACATCGGCCTGGTCAGAAAAGTACGCATCAGTCGTCTAAGAAGGCTGGGACATGTAGAGCGAATGGAAAGAGTCCCCGTCTGCAGGACAACGCAGTAGAGAAAGACCACGAGCAAGTGGACCAACTTCCAATAAGCAGCTGGAGGCAGTTAGCTAAAATCGCGTGAACTGGTGAGGCGTATTAGTTGAGGCCCAGGTCCACCCCGGATTGTAGCGCCACCTCAGTAAGTAAGTTAGTAAGACATGTCTTGTTGTATCGAAATCCCTTGCAGCAGTTACAATCAAACGGCTCTGTTGCCAAGACTTGGTTGCTGCAACTAATACTTATCATGCAACTGGCAATTGGGAAACCTTTGTCGTAGCATCGGCTTACTTTCCCTACGACTCTTTAACTCCTCTACCACCAAATGCTGTTGTTGAGCTCATAGAATACTGCGCGTCCAAAAAGATAGCTCTCATCCTATGTTTCGATGCTAATACTAAAAACACTGTTTGGGGCAGCAGCAAATGTTTAATACGAGGAGATCGTCTTCCGGACTTCACCTTATCGTCTGACATCACAATCAACAATATGTGTTGGCGACCTACATTTGTTACAGCCAGGAGACAGCAGGTAATTTAACCTTGGCAATTCTGTCAAAGCTCCACTCAAACTAAGATCAATGCAAGGGGTGGAGAGGTCTGCTCAGGATCAGAGCGGCGTCATTATCCGTTGTTTTGAACTAACGTGTCCGGTTACAAAAAACTCCTGTAGAAAACCGGTACCTTGGTGGAATACCGAACTGCAGTGTATCCGCAAAGAAACCAGGAAGCCTCTTAATCGGTCTTTAAAAACCAACTTAGAAGAAGAATCTAGATCGATCGAATAAAAATGAATTTAAGAGACTAATTCGTAAATCGACTCTTATAGGAAGTTTTGTGAGGAGGACGTATCACTAAGTGCAGCCAGTAGGCTTGTTAAATTCCTCAAAAGGTACAGACCAAGTAAACTGAAATGGCTCCAAAAATCTGATGATACCTACACTGAGAAAGAGGCGGTGACTTTTAGTCTCCTGCTGGAGACTCACTTGCCGGGAAATCAGGGGACTACGTGTTCCTCAGTGGTACCGGCAACGGTGGCCACTTCTGAACTGACAAACACCTCGCGGCGTAGCTGTTATCTTACCTCGTCTAAGTTAGTGGTCGAACTCAAGCTTTCTCTGAATTTGGTCGGAAGGCTAAACACAGTGAATCTTATTTGGGTCCCAGGTCACACTGGTATCCAAGGAAATGAGATCGCTGATGAGCTTGCCAGGCTAGGTTCAGAAGAAGCTTTTTCAGGACATGAACCTGCTTTGGGTCTGTCTGCATTTGCGGTTAGGTCATCCATTGATACTTGGGTTTTCGTGTTAACATGAGTGTCGATGGCGTGACTGTGCTGGGTATATAGACAGACCGAACGACTTCATTTGTAAAAAGTCCGCGTCTTTCCTTCTGCCTCTCAGGAGAATCCTTTGCAGACTGCTTGTGGGCGTCCATTCGGGCCACCAAACTTTTGCCAAACATTGGGCTTGAGAGACACCACAATCTGTCCTGGTTGTGGAGAGGACGACGATACAGCGGAACACTTCCTCTGTAGCTGTCCTGCCTTTGCTGCATCAGGTGGTGGATCTTTGGGGCTCACTAAAGCTCCTTCTCACCCTTCTTCGAAAGACGGGAAAACTAAGTACAGTAATGTAAGGTGTCTGTTTGGCAGTACAATGGACCAGTAGTTGTGTCTGAGTGCTCCATCGGATAGTAACAACCTCCGGCAAAAAAAAAGAGTTTGTAAATAATAAGGACTTACAATTATGTATAAGAATAGGCTGATGATGGTATCGTTTGTTTATAACAAAAATTTAAAAAAATTAAAGGCGGTTTCAACAATTCAAAACAAAAGCTATCTCCAATTCAAGTTGGAAAGAGCGCAAGGTCTACCTTGTTTTGGTGAGCACCTGAAACGATATTCAGCAGTGGCCGCATTGACGCTTGACGAGATAGTTGGGATAGTTAGGACCAGGCTAACTGAATATGTTTGTTGTTGTAGCAGCGTCATTCGTCATTCCTCGGTTTGTCGTTAATTTTAGTCCAGAACGTTGTCTCTAGGTTAGGTTAGGTAGGCTGGAGGACTCCGTGCCACACTCAGGCCAATGTTGACCCATTGGGGGAAAGGGTTGTCCCTTACCCATGTTGACCCTATCTATAAATATTTGTGATCAAATACTCACTGTGCCGTTGGATACAAACCATCCTGTGGATTTGATGAAGCTCATTATCTTGTCTACTGGTGTGCTAGATAGCTCGTCTATGTCGTGAAAGAAGTGTCTCCCTAGGAATCTGTGCCTATTGTGTTGGAGGCTCGGGCAGTGGCATAGGAAGTGGGTTGTGTCCTCAAGAGCTTCCTCATCACCGCAGCCTCTACAAAGTTCTTCTTCCGTCAAGCGTAGTTTCTTCATGTGATACCGCAGAGTGTTGTGGCCCGTTAGGATTCCTACGAGGATGGAGAGGGATTTCCTATCCTTTAGTATTATACTCTCGGTTCTTGCTTAATTGAAGCTTGGCCATAGCATTCTTGTAGTATGGCAAGTTTCTAGTGTGGTCCACCTAGGGTTCGCCTCCCTTGTGGCTTTTCTCCCTGCTTCAAGCTTGAGTGAGCAAGGCGGGATATTCACAGAGGGATCGGCTTGTTCTAGTACAGCTGCTGAACCTTGCCTAGCTAATTCGTCCCCTTTCTCGTTGCCTGGAATACCTTCATGTCCCGGAACCCAGCAGAGCAATACCTTATGCTGAGTGCCAAGAACCTTGAGTTCTTCGCGACAGCATTTCACAAGCTTTGATTTGATTTCTGTTGCAGTTAATGCTTTTATAGCTGCCTGGTGATACCTTCAGGTGGTATTGCCCTTATTACAGACTCACGGGCTGCTGTTGCCACTGCCAGGACCTCTGCTATTAAGACACTGCTGTGCTCGTGGAGGCGTATCGCTTTAGAAATACCGAACGACTCGGAGAAGGCGCCTGACCCCAACCCGGTTTTCATTTTAGTCCGTAAAAACGGCTATGGATTGCGCATTAGGCACAAGTCCGTCTTTCCATTCCTCTCTGCTGGGATAGGCGCACGAGAATGGTCTTGTGAACTCCAGATATGGTGTAATGTAATCTGTGTTTGGTACATAACCAAAATATTTCTTTAGGATCAACGAATGCCCCTTTTCATTCAGTTTCCAGTTTACTGATTGGCTTATTCTCATGGCACGAATGGCGGCTGAAAGTTGTATAAAGATATCCAGAGGCAGCAGATTGAGGATAGCCTCAAGACCTGCGGTTGGAGTTGTCCTCATCGCACTGGTGGTGCCGATACACGCTAGTCTTTGTACTTTCGTGACAGCCTTTAGATAGGTGGCTTTGTTTGTTGCTGGCCACCATACGAGGCTGCCATAGGACATAGTCCTATGTAGTCTTACTATAGCCGTATACATCCACAGTTTAATTTTGGGGGATGGTTCCCATGTTTTACCAAAAATTCTGCTGCAGGAATAGAAGTCTCTAACACGATCGCAAACTACAAAGTGAGACTGGTACTTGGCGGCAGACCCCCACATATTGCTCCCGCAGAGAAACTACTCCCAAGATCAAAGAGGACCACTCTGGCTAAAACTTCGCTCGGCCTAGTGCCATTTGCCAAACAATTTCATGACACGACTTGATCCCAACACTGAAAACAAATGTCCTAATTGCAACAAAAACCCGCATGATGTACAACACCTCTTCTATTGTCCAGCCAAACCAACCACACTAACACCTCTAATGCTTTGGACGCACCCAACCGAAGTGGCCCAATTCCTAGGAATATGTCTGTTCGTTGAGGCCGCTTTTAACCCTAAACTGCAGCGCGAACTCCGTCCTGTATATGTTGGCAGATATGCTGATTCTGCAACAACTTTCGGCTAACAGCCGAAATCAATAAGTGGTTAGGTTGGCGCGTTGCCTCTGTTGTAACCGTTAATATCACACGACCTACATTTGCGACTGTAACACGTAAGAAATTCTTTTAGTTACCTATTTCACTGTTGTACCAAGTCTCTAGTTCAATAAGTGATGCAATTAGTTTTTCATTGTGCTTCCATCAATTGTTTATAATCATCACCCTAATTTATAATTTAGAGGGTCATATGATTTGAACCCATTTTGTGCTCTCTGTAAAGAACGCCTTCAGTAGATGTTTGATTGATTTTATTGCTCTACTATTGCAACTGCTCTGGAGTTTTTTAGGTTACACCGCGTAGCACCCATTTCCGCGATGTATACTGTGTACAGAGACTGACTGTCAGTTCTAGTTACTTAGTCAACTTGTTAAAAGAAGAAAAAAAAAATCAACACATTTAAAATACATTTCTTTCTGCTTTCAGAAAACGCTACTCCACTTAAGACTGATTGGAAGCAACTCTAATCATGTCGGCCATATGTGAACCTCCATCATAACCTGAGAGGAAAGAACAAAACGAAATACCCGGGCGCTGTCCACCAACCACCAGCATTACTGCAAGATGATGCAAATGGAACATCATTCCTCGGGCAATCACCATGCCCGCCCACTCAGTTTGACTGGGCCAGAACGTGAACCCGTCAACTTTCTGGTGAACTTGGTAGGAGCTCCGCCCGAAGTCGAACAACTAGTCGAGCATATCAAACTAGTGGCTGAACAGTTTCTATATCACTGGAAGACCTTTCCAATTGGTAAGTGACATGCGCACTCATTGAATGATTAAGATTAATAACCTTCACGCCGTGTTCGCAGCTCTTCCCCAACCTCTGGCGGCAACATCATACACACAAACAGCTGGCAACCAAACGGGTAGCCGAAAGAATCGTCCAATTAACTTGCGCGATCTGTTTATATCGCCGCCATTCGATGAATTGGATGCAGTCGCATCAGATGGATCCGGAGAGCCGAGGCGTCTGACCAACACCCAGCTGAAAGCGTTGCGAGAACGAGGGTGAGTTTGAAAATTCTTTGATTTTTTTTGGTTGTATTTTCTCTCTCTCTTTCTCTTGGTTTGTGTATACATTTGGTTGCCTTTTGATTTTGGTTTTATGGTGATCATGAAATGTTATAATTTTTTTTCCAAACAATGCGGATATGTTAATCAAGCCGTTGTTCTTCTTATTTTCTTCAATTATCTTGTATTCTTGTTCTTTTGGTCTACACTCGGAGGCACAGTAAGGTTGCTTTGACAGAGTTGCAATTCATTTATTTGTTTGTTTGGGTTTCTTCTTACATTATTTTTATTGGAGCGACAAGAGAATTGTGCTCAATTGTTTATACATGAAAACGAACGTCAGTCATGTTCATTGCTTTCAGTTGAGATTGCTTGAGGATTCACCAAGTATTGTACACAATAACCTTGATGGTGGCTTATGGAGTGTGGACACTTGTTTTGTTGTCCACTTTTAGTATGCCGTAAAACTTTCTTTGTCAATTTAAATACTGGTTGCGTTTAGTAATTAAAATCGAGATGCTGTGTTTAAAACTTGGAAGAAGCATCGAACTTGGCGATGGACTGACTGTTATCGAATACTGGCAGATTCGTAAGATACGAAACATAAACTTTTGTCAATTGAATGAAGGTTCATCAACCAAAAGGATTTGATTGGAAACACTGTTTCGACTTAAATTGAAAAACAGTCGGAAGTTGTCGCAAATTACATCGGTTGATGCGTCAAAAGGGTGTGTAAACATCATAGATACCAGTAGACCTTACTATCTACCATACACGATTTATCGTTGACTGTAACGTTCTAATCCTAGAAACTTTCACAATCATCTATGAACTTTCTAAGAAAAACCTAGTCATCCTCCACTGGATCCCAGCCCAGTTGAAGGCATCGAATCAGCTGACTCACTGGCTAAAATCGGAGCAACCACTCCACTCTGCGGAGTCAGCAAAACCCTCTTCAGGAACTGTACTAGCAACCGTTCTCATACCGAATCAAACGAGATCTGGCAAAACACAGTCGGGCAGAATTGCACCAACAAATTTTTCCCTAAATACTCTCCCAGAAAATCGCTTTTCCTGATTATTCTGGACAAAAATAACGTGAGAATCCTAACAGAAATAATAAGTGGCCACTGCTTCGTGAAAAAACACCTCCACCGCATTGGTGTCACCGGATCCAACCTGTAGACTTTGTCTTGAGAGTGACGAATCCTCTCTTCACGTACTCACTGACTGTCCGGCTCTTTACCGACTTAGGAAAGACATCCTCGGGGATGAATTCGTCAATCCTGCATCCCTTGCTGTCATACACCGAGAGAAGATCCTGACTGCCTCAGTGCTTCTGGAGTAAAAAGATGGCTCTAGGAACTAAAAGGGTAGGCACAATAGGCTCCTTTAAGAAGCCGCAGTGCCAGAGCACCTCCCGCCTCTATAATATAATAATTTTTGGCGCAACAGGTCCGTAGGGACCCTAGGCCTAGCTTCTCACAACCATTCGTTTTGTGTGAGATTTCATTTTTGGAACGAATGGAAAGGGATCTACAATTTTATGCCGATTCCAAACGGCTAATTGAGAAGCTCTTTAAAGACAGTTATACTCTCGGATGTTTGTCAGACGTTCGCGAGAGGTGGCGCAGTGAAAAAAACCCTGAGTTGGAAATTGGGTTTTTGCGGGATTCCAACCTGAACCCCTCGCTTAGTAGTCCAACACACTAACCACTAAGCCACTGCGCCTACGACCTCCCGCCTCTAATTTAATATAATCTAACGTTCTGGACAACGGTGTCTCAACATACACTTGAGGATTATCATCACTCCAAATACCGCAGTTTTGTTTATTGACGTATCCATATTCAACCAAAAGTGAGCGTCATCGCTAAATAAATTCGCTTATGAAAATTGACGAGCGATACATATTTCGAACAGAACCATGATTTTTAAAATAATTTGACACAATTTGAAAGCGTCGTCCCAGGCGTCAGTCTATGTTGAATTGCCAAACCAAACTAAAAACAAATCACTTGACAGCTGCGAAAATGTCGATCAGTTAAAATAGTGTTGCCAACTAGTTTTCGTTTGACGTTTCAATCAGGTGTGAGTCGTTAAACTTCGGTGCAAACTCTTTTGGTTACAAATTTTGATCGCATAATTTAAAAAACAAAATAAATATCATCAATTAATTGTGAAAAGTGATTTTAAATTGTGAATTGTGACATATGTTAGGTCAGCCATTCTGCTGAATTTGCTGAATATTGCAAAAGTTGGGTTTGTTTCAACAACCCAACGATTGGAAGTCGTTTTCGGGATGTTTTCGTGGAAAATGACTCGTTTTGAAAACTGAAATATGTATGTAAAAACTTTTGCTTCCGGTTTTCGGCTCGGTGTGAAAAGGATATAAAGCTTTGTACCTAAAAAAAACACCCTTTAGAAGCTGCGATCATGAAAGATTGAATAGTGGAACACTGAGTGATCCACGTCTTCTTTTCTACGGTCAGTTTGGAAGGGCTAGCGTTCAGGGGCAAATCTGTAGCGCTATTTTCTTCAGCCACTTGAAGTGGACATGAATTGCGTGTGATTGTAGTATCATTCTCGGTGATCTACTCTTTGTGCACACCCTGAACGTGTCTGTCACTCTCCCGGGCTTGCCACCAAGTTGCAGATGTAGGTCTTACTTACGCTTTCATTACCTTCCCATAACGATAGTCCCTTGTTGATTGGCGGCTCCAACAACCTAACCGTTTGCCACAATTTGGTTAATGTAATCGTTTACCTTTCGTTTACCTAAATTTCCATAGAAACCTTTCCGCTGCTGTCGAGTGCTGCTTCCTCCGAAATTGTACAGAAGCCGCTTCTTATTGATTTAGTTATCACAGAGCTTGTATGCTGACGAGGGATTCCTCTAATTTTATTAAATGCATCAGCTCAGATTCAAATGCTAGAAGGGTTTCTTTTTTGTAAATCTCTATTCGGTAATTTGGGGAAATGCTTCACTCAGCATGGCCCAAAGTGCTTTCCTTTTCCACAGAACCACTGCTTCTTTGCGGTTATGCTATCGCTGGAATTATTTTTTGTGTCATTACAATTTCACTGTAAGACGATGTTACTGGTGCAGCTTTGATTCAGTTGACTATGACCTACTTGCACTTGTAAGCATATGAGAGTCATTGAGCTTACTTAGGTCAAATGCTTCTAGAACCTTCTGATATATGGATCTGGGTGGGAACCGCCTTTGACTTGGTACTAACATGCAGTGCGATTTCCTCCCGTTTCTTCGATTAGCGATTGAGTCAATTAATAAATGCAACGCCTTCAATCTCATCATCTCAAGTTATTCATAATCCTCGTTGGCAACATCGTAAAGGTTTGTTGTGTGCAATGCTCCCTCCTCCATCGCTCCACGTCCACACTCACACAAAATTTGCGCTTTTTGTCGTACAGTTTTTCGTTTTCTTTCGGTTCACTCATTCACTCATTTCACCCATCCATCAAAATAAAAACTTACAATACACATGAGTCTCTAACAAACAAAACAATTTTGCATATGTGTTTTAAACAAAACCAACAAATATTTCTGTAAAGCTTGCAAAAGGATAAATACGGAAAACCGAAGAAATTAACTTTGGAACAATTGGAAACAATTCGAAATAATGGGTAAATAGTACAAGCAAAAAAAAAAAAAAAAACATGGAACAGCGCGCCCTACTTATATAGCGAAGGCGATGTCGTGAACTATGCGAATGAATTTAAAAACAATGACATTATCTATGTTTAGTTATCGTGTTAGATGTTTCTTTATGTTTTGTTAACGTTTCTGTTCCTCTTGCATTGGTTTGTCAATGTTCGAAATTATTTTGAAATTTTTAAAACTCCTTACTTTCACTCACTTTTCCCAATGTTTTCTTGCTGAAACACACTGTTGAGAAATGTTTTACCCGTTTCTGTTTATTTTGTTGGTTTTTGGTTTCTGGTTCTTATCTATACACCCTGTCCTTGTAAACGATAGCCCGTCCAAAAAATTGCATGACTATTATTTAAACAGCGGCGTAGTGATAAATATGATTTGGCAGATATTCTTGGCTTACGGTGATCCCATTGGCAACATACCAAAGTGCTCCCTATAAACAAACAAGATGATAAGGCGATATCGTTTTGTTAATTGATCACGATTAGGGGGGGACGATTATTTAGTGTTAAGTTAATGTTTCGGAATCATTGAGAGACAGATACAGTTTTCAAGTTCGTTTATCGAGAAACGTGTCTACCAATCTTTGCGATAAATGATTTTGTTATCAGTGTATACCTACTATTATTTAGTGGTTTTTTGTTTGTATGGCTAAGGAGTAGGAGCTTGCTGATGTTTGCGATAAAGTCGTTGGTTCAAAATTAAAAGAATTTGAATTTAATTGCAGTTGAACTGAAAAGTACTTAGTTTAAGAAAAAAGTTATTTGACTTGGCATTGCCGTTCGACTGGTTGCTAACTTGTTTACCTATTTGCTAGGCGTTCACTTGAGTGAATCAAGGAATCAACTACTTGGGTCCTTCTGTCCACCTCTGCCTTAGCAAACAGCCTTCAGTTCTGTTATTCAAGGTCGCTAATGTCCTTTTTTTTACTAGGTTTATAAAAGTCTTTTACAGAGTCTCCTTGGTGATAGCGTCTACTTGGGATTGGCGTCTTCAACTGCTACAACCCTCTTCTCCTTAGACGGTGCCTCGGACGTTTTTGTCCAAAAACCGCATTTATAAGGAGCATTTCTTACTAATGGTCTTTTTATTTCCAAGAAAACACTTGGCAAGACTTGGGGCTTGAAACCTGCACAAAGACGAAAACTCCATTTGGGAGCGTTCTACTATAACGATCTGAACGATCTAAAAAACATAGACATTCGTAATCTTCTTCGCTTCATCAAAAGCTCCAATTGGTTCAACGAGTAGGAAGAATTGAATTTCAGATTCATGTGGTATCACAAGGGACCTAATAATGATCTAAGTGTGTCGGCTTGCCGGCAGCCACTTCAACCTAACCTAACCTAAGGCCCCTTGCCGTTTATCGCATAGTATGGAAAATAATTGAGTTCTCTAACTCCATGCTAAGAAGTATCCTCTAATTCCATGGGAATTTTGGAAATATTTGCCCAAGCTGTCAACTGAAAACAAAACAAACAACACTTATTCAAATTTAATTTACAGGTATTTTCAGTCATGTGCCCAAAGGTGGATGGTTTTATAAATATTATTACGCTTTGTTCTAAACTTGGTAACAGTGATGATGTATCAAAAGTTATTGGCAAATATGACATCAAATAGGACTGTACCTATGATTTTGCTGCTGAGAGATGGAAAGATTTTTACGTATTTTGTATAATTCATGTTAAGAGTTTTATACTTATAGAGACTTTCTTTAACTAAACCATCGATCCGAAAGGATTACAGGCAGTGGTTAGCTGTTGACAAATAATGCCAACTTGTGCCTTACATCATTGGTTCAGGGGCAAATACTAATTAATCTATTAAGTAAGACTTTTCACTCTATTGTGATCTTTATAATATAAAGCACTAAAGACCTCTGGATGTTGAGTCCATTTTCGATAACAGATACGATTCCATAGCAATATCCATAAAAAGTAATGACCATCTTGCGAAAATAACACCTGCAAATCTACAGGAAAACTACTATGTCTGTGTACAAGGTGACTTAGAACCAAAAATGTGACTTCAGTAATATAGATATCAGGGTATGACCAAGTGGCTTTACGTATATAGGTATTGCAGCTTTAATATCAAATAAAAAATAGTTCTGAAATAATAAAATATAGAAGAAAAATCAAGCGGCTGAACTTTGATGCCGAATAAGTTCTAAAGTTCGATTCTATTATTTGCGCACTCCAAGTTGGGCGAGGTCCTCTTCTACTTGCCCACGTGGAGCATCTTAAATTCTTCCAGCCACCGCCGTTCCATTTACGACATATCACATATGTCACAAATCGAATTCCCCACCTCTCTAGTTTTTTTTATACAAATATTTATTTTTCCCGAAATAGTTATAAATGTAGCACAAAATGTCATGTTCAGGTCATAAAGTGTGTGGAAATAGGGAACCAGGACCATCAAATGCAATAATGATTGTCACTTGTGAGCCGTTATGACTGATTTTGAATTTTGTGACATGCTCCATCCATAGGAGATCACAAATTCGATTGTTTTTGTGAGCCTCGCAAGTTGTGCTGACAGAATATCATCGCAAAATCAATTTCACCTCACTTTGTGAGGGTTTTGTGACTTGTAAGGTATCAGTGAGGCTTGCCAGAATCGGCCTGTTATATAGATGAAATGAATACTTTTTTCGCTCTCATAGTTACAGAACCTGAATATTTCACATATTTCCAGGAATTTCATACCGAATTGTTCCGTGTGATATTGTTCACCCAACAGATATGAATATTGAACTTGGGCTGTTATGGAATTTGTAGAGACTGATTCCAGGAATACTTGATAGCAGCTTGACTATCCGAGAAGATACGGCTATATCTTTAGCAGATATCACATTTCCTTTCAGCCAAGATAAGATTTCGTTTATCGCCATTATTTCCGCCGGAAAAACGCTACTGTGATCAGGAAAACGGTAGGAAACACTAGTAGCTAGTTTGTCGGAGAAGACAACCAAAACCGTCCACAGTTTTCGAATCATCTGTGAAGAAACCTCCCGCTTCCAGGCATATCAGCAGTTCTTTAACCACCAAATTCCAGAGAAGGGGAGATATAGGACGCTTATTGGATTCCTCTTCTGACAGATATTCTGGCAGACACCCAGCCTTGATTTGATAATTCGGCTATTAAGCGTCAAATTGATGAGCTTACCAAGTGAGGCATCTACGTTCAGAGCTGCCTGTGCACCAACGATCGTAGGTTAGTTGATTTTGTTCTATTTCTAGGAATGCAACCAAGAAGCTATTTTTAGCTTTAGTTTATAGATTTATTGCTTAACGTGGTCGCAGGAAAGGCTTTTCCATATTCGTAAGGATAGATTTGTTTTAGTTGTTCTGTGAGACCGTCACTAAGAGAAAACGGCCCATCGCCATCCCCAGGGAACCATTACGTTTAAAAGTTAAACCAATTCGCCTAAACACTAAATTTCCCTTGACTTGATTTTTTTTTAAGAGATTGGTTATATATGTTGTTTTTTATAAATTGTTAAAAAAGTACCTGCCGAGGTGCTTCCTTCTACTCTCAGCAATTGACATTCACAGAGAAGTTGCGAGATGTCCTCTGAGAGTTGTAGCTTTTCGCAGTACCTGCATGTATCGCGTATTTGCTAGTCCCATGGCATGCTTTCTCAGAAGCCAGTATGCCCAGAGAGTACCCATATCGTTAATCGTAACTTTCCATATTCATTGCAATCGTCAAACCATAAGTGAAACTCAACACATCAATCGCTGCTTAGATTATGGCTTCCTGGCAGTATTGCCATTGGTCTACGTCAGATGTTCCTGTTAAGTTGCTTTCGATAACCCCACTTTTACTCGGCTGCAACAAGTTAGCGATCCGAAGGAATGTTGGCCGCTCCGAAGGTTTGGACATCGAAATACTGGCGTCGTGCATTGCATGGATCGCAGGGTGATCAATTTGGATGAAGGTTTCTTAAACCGAAGACACGTCATGTGCTCCCTACGTATATTGAGATGTGAAAAACTGTGTGCCTGCGGTCTTGTTGCACAGCTCGTGCCGCAAAGTTTACGACAACGAAAGATAAAAAAAGGTCCAGCTTAACTTAATCAGTACGACACTATTTTTTAATCACGATGCACAACGAGCAACACGAGGACCTTCCAATATCCGTGCGCTAGCTGAGCAACGGTCTCGAAACAAGCATTGCTCGTTTTCAAAGTCTTTCAAGCTTCTAGTAGTCTCTATTATACAAACTGTGGTATCCTGCAAATGGTCCCCTCATTCTTTAGGCTTTAAATATAAGGTGACGTGAAATAAAGCCAAACGAAATAAGGCCGAATTCACAAAATTTGGCTTTATTTCGTTTTCCAAAGCGAAATTAAACCAAATTTGTAGTTTGGCTTTATTTCGTTACTGAAAACGAAAGAACACCAATTTGGCATTATTTCGTTTGGCGCAGGGACATAAGTCCACGAGACGTTCGCGCACGCGAGTTGCTACCATTGTATACTATGAAATGTTTGGGGGGGCATGCTGCCCCCCTGCAACCCCCCTGCTTGGGTTTACTGTTGGATGACGGGGTGGGTGCGAGATTTTTTACTTATATTTTTTGTTGAATTTGGAAATTGTTGGGCGGGACATAAGGCCCAAAATTTTTTCTTGGGATTTATATCTCGCACATTTGTGCACAACGGAGTGGTTTGGTCTTATTTCCATTAGTTTTTTGGTATTATTTCGTTTTGCATGGCGAAATAAAACCAAATTGGCTCTATTTCGCTTTCGAAAGCGAAATGATGCCAAATTTGGAATTTGGCATTATTTCGTTTTATTTCACGTCACCTAAATATAACAAAGATCCCCCGAGATAGCTCGATGAAATCGAGGTTATGTTTGATGCCATCGGTGCAAAGCAACATAAAGCCTACTTGCCACCCCTTAAATAAACGTCTAAACGTATCCCCTTCCTTAAATAATTCGTTAAATTGGTGTCCACTTTTAAGTTGTTTGTCCCTTTGTTCTCCTAAATTGTATCGACATTCATGCATGCCAACAAAGCGCCCCACTTCAGTTAATGTTCGCGCATTCCACAAACAAAAACTCTTTTCAATTAGCAAACGAATAAAATCGAATACTGTAAGTTTTACAGGAATGTAAGTGGCACGCGCCTGCAACCACCAATCAGAAAACAGAATAACCGCCCATTTATTATTTTTAAATTGCACGCAAGAGTCGATTATCCCATAGCTGCATGTCAATTTGAAAACTATCCCTCATGCAATGTATCGCTTTTCTAAATGAGTATTCCCATGTACAGTGAATTCGATGTGCCCAGCTTGAATTTCCCTGGACAAGTGCACAAATGGCGATTGTCGCAGATCCTGCAGAAGGGGACGTATCGTGCACACGATTCCTTCCTCAGCGACTTGGCACTGGCTGCTCGATTTGTGGTGGTCACGGCTCGAGGAAGATTGTTGTCGCATTTCTTTTCACTGGCTCATGCGGTTCGTGCGCTGTTTCATGGACTTATCAAGTTGCTGGACATGGCTGTTGGTGGGTATCAGAAGGACCATTATTGTGGCGATATGTTTTATAAGTAGTGCTTTGTAGGTGTTCCATCGCTGTTGGCACACGATTTGGACTACAAAATCAAAGAGGAACGATGTCGCTTCTTAGTTGCAGAGCTGGTTTGTAGGGTAAGCAATGGAGATACCCTCTCCGGTCGCCGAAATAATGTGTTTCATGTACTTTCAGCCGGAATTTGAGGACTGCCTGTACTCGGTTTGCTCGTTTGTACGCAAACAACTGCGACGAGCTGTCATGGAGAAGGTGGATGTGAAGAACTGTGAAGCCGCCCAACCAGTGCCCTATCTGTTTCTAACTCCAAAGGGACAAGAGATCGATTTGCGACTCTTCTCACGCGACATCATGCGCAAGGCGTTGCCCATTCTCA
This sequence comes from Cheilosia vernalis, assembly GCA_949126925.1. Taxonomy (NCBI): domain Eukaryota; kingdom Metazoa; phylum Arthropoda; class Insecta; order Diptera; family Syrphidae; genus Cheilosia; species Cheilosia vernalis. Next base: position 25,108,862 of record OX421358.1, read on the forward strand.
TCGGGATCTTGGAGCGCGAGACGCGTGGATGGTTTCTGCACTTTCGAGAACGTCTGATCGCTGAACTGCGCGAAAAGAAGCTCACCGACAAGGAGATCGAAGAGGTTTGTAGGGAAAATTCAGTGATCCGATGCACCGTGTAATGTCGTGTCATTGTAGGAGGTTAACGATGCCGTAATGAAGGAGTACCTGCAACGTGTCTACACCTCGATCCTTTCAAACACTCAACTTGCCGAATTTGGCGATGGAATACCACGTTTGCTGGTCCAACAAGCCCAGTCCGTCGTGATCATGCATAAAGCTGTGGACAAAGTTCAAAAAGAGCTGAAACGCTCCCGAGAAGACCATCAAAAGTGTTTAACCAATGACCATTCGGTTCTGTCGCGGATAGCGCCCTGGCTGCGGTCCAAACTTCGAGCAGCCGAAGCGACAAAGTTGAATAAAAGCACCTGGGCCGCTCACGAGGAGGCGTTGCGTATGTGCAGCAAGCATGATCTCAGTCAGACATCGTACTTCCTCAGCCGCGACATGGCCTTCATGAAGGAACGCGAGCCTGTGCTGCTGAAGGAGCTGAAGAATGCCAAGACACCGACGCGAACATTCCATTGGACTGTGCGCATTTGGTCGCCCAATTCGTGGATTATTCGCCGCCAATTCCAGGGACAATCTGAAGTAATACCCACGGTTATTAGCCAACAGGCCACGTCGATAGTGACGCCCCGCTCTGATCCCAGCCAGCCGGTGTTTATGGTCGAGAAGGAGATAACGCGCACCACCAGCACGCGTTGGCCATTCTGGCGGGTTGTAAATTTAGTGCAAAGGTCATGGACTTGGACGTGGAATGTGATATTTTTCTTGGGCATCTTCGTGCCGTGGCTTAGTCCGTTGGGCCTGAGGGCGTTGTGTTGCGTGGAGCCGTTCATGTCCGATTTGGAACTGTCCCAAATCAATGGAACGCTGTTTCCGCGAAAGACCAGCATGACGCAGACGCTGGCGTCACGGCTGATCGAACTGTGGCGGCATATATCCAAATCGAGGACGCACTTTGAAACCGAACCAGATACAGGTGAGGTGTCTACCTGCATAATGTTGGTGATAGCAATTGCCTAACTCTTCTTTCTCTTCCGCAGGCTTCATTGGTAAAGGTTTCACGAGGAACATGAACCGCGTATGGAACTACTTTGTCAAGGGATTCCTCGGAACGCTGACAATTCTTTTAGTGTTTCCATTGGTCTCCCTGACTGCCAGTATATTGAGTGTGCTGCTGGCGTTGACAGCGCCTCTTTGGGTGCCGATGTTAACGGCGGCAGTGCACGTATTCATGGTCTTGATTTACGACATGGATTGTCCAGACTTCTCACGCAATAGGTATTGCATTCTGTTAGAGGCTGTCGTTTGGAACTTATTTATTCAGGGCTGTATTCAGCCCATTGCTGCCGTGTTTGTGTCTATGATTCTGTGTCCATTAGCCTCGGTTCTTGTCTTAGTTGGTAAGTGGCGAGTTTGTTTTAGTGTTACTTGGGTGGGTAGTAACACGGCTATTTACAGTGGGAGCTGCTCGGTATTCGCTGAGGCTCTTGTGGGACTCGTTGACATTCCATCTGTTCATCAAGAAGTGTGGACGCGTGCCAGCCTCTGACAGTTTGGCTGTCCGTCGCATTGCTGGTCCGGGCTTGGCTTTGGATTACTACTTCATCATTATCCCAGAACAAGCGTTAGCCGCTTTCGAAGCCAAGATGGAGTTGGACGAGCTGCAGGCTTACCAGCATTCGATGGAACGTGTCATCCTGCAGCCACAGAAGGACTACAGTCAATTTGTCGAGGCTTGTTTTGGTCCATTTTCGGCGCAGTTGGCCAAGAATGGACCTTATCTGCGATTGGATCGTGAAGCACACGATTTGATGGGTTCGCTGCATGAGAAGCTCGAGAAGCGACGTTGGGAACTGCAAACGGGTCTAGTGACTGCGATCAAAACGAGAATCAAACTGAATACATTGGAACTGAAGGTATGAATGATGCCAGACTGATAAGTCGGAAGATTTTGAAAGTTTCCTTCTAGATTGCCATCCAATTAGCCGCCCATATGCTGGAGAAATACTACCCCGGCCACGTGATAGCCAGGCTATCCATCGGAGAAGACGAGTTCTGGGATAATAAGGTAAGAACTGGTTTGGCACTTGATACTGGTTAACTGACTAGGGCTCTTCCAGGGTCTCTCGCCGAATGACTGGCCCGGACTAGCCGGTCTGATGTACACAGAAATATTTAGTCTGGATTTCCTAACTCCCCTCTCCGAAACGGATACATATTTCAAGCTGGAGCCGCATTCGCAGCTGGATCTGACACGATACACACAAATGGTACAAAATGCGACCGATGTAATCGGTTCGAATGGACCCGATTTGCTGGGCAATGTCTATGCCCCACGGGGTAATGTTCAAGTGCACTTGCCGTTTCTCGAAGTGACGGCATTCAATCCGAGATCGAAGATAACTCTGACGTTCAGAAAACCGCAACAAAGGTTCGTAACTCGGGCGTTCTCTTCCACAAACTGTTCTTTATTTATTTTCTTATACAGAGACATGACAGTTGGTCTAACCACACCTCGTGTACGAGCATTACGCGCTTTACAATCCAAATCCGATGATCAACAGCAACCGAATAAGCCTTGGCGTCCATGGAAGAGGAAAACCCAGGACAAGACGGCTTCTGATAAATTGCTGATTCCTTTGCCCATTCCACATCCTGTACATATCGCTATAGCAATACACAATCGTGATTCGGAACAGCCAATACCTTTGGACTCGGAATTGTGTTGGGAAATCTTGAAGGCAATCGAAGATTGTCATGGCGATATTATGGTAAGCGAGGGTGTGCTTATATGTTTGGATGTGTGAGGTCAGTTTTGATGTATTTCAAGGCGGTACAATCTGTTGCACGGTATCGTGGCGGTGGCGGAGGTTCAAGCATTGATTCACTAGACTCGGACACCAGCATTGGAACGCGCGATTCGACTGCAGCTGCTGGTGGAACGGAAACACTGCCTTGCGGGAATAGAGAGGTGAGTTGAGAGTGTTTGAAACTAATATTGACGGCAGAAGACAGATTTCCATTAAAAAAAAGGCACTACCCTACAAACTGTTGCTGTAGGAGCTGCATGACGGGGGAAACTGTTATTTACCTCCTATATATGTGCCCAACCCTCCCATCTTGTAGAAAACTCCATTTCGGAGAACTCTTCTTTGACAATCTCGCCAATATAAGCATCAGTTGACCCCCAACGCTTAATTCTTATCTACTTTTGTTTCAACGAGTAGGTGTGAGATCATGATCATTGATCCTGTGGTATCACAATGGCCTACTCTGGCCTAAGTGTGACTGCACTTGTTGTGGCCTGCAACCCTATCCTAGCCTCCGAATGCAACCAAAAAGGAAAGAAAGCAAAACGAGAAAGCTTTAGAAAATTCTGTGAGACAATTGTGCATACACCTGCTGCGGCCAGAGTGCATAAAGCACTGGCAAAAACAGAAGAAATGTCTCACACAAAATCGGATGGCAACAGAGGGCACGACTTCTATTTAAAACTCATTTCCCTGGAAGTCATTTAAGCACAGGCAATAGATGCACGACCAATATTCAAAGACCTCGGAAAGATGATTCTAAAATAGCAACCGAAATCTTCTACAGTGGGCAATTGACTCCTTTCAGCCTTATAAATAACCGGGTCTGGATGGAATTACGCCAGTACTACTCGAAAAGGGTACGGTAAATTGCTTTCACATTTGGTAAGAACTTTAAAAAGCAGTCTGGCTCTGGCCTCATGTTCTGTAATTATCACATCGATATATTTATCACTAAAACGATATAAATTGAGAAACATGTTACTATGTTTTCGATGCGAAAATTTATCGCATGAGTTACAGAACATGGGCACTGGGCTACATACCACACCAGTGGAGACGAGCGAAGGTAGTGTTCATTCCGAAAGTGGGAAAAAGGGTGTAGTCTTCTAGTGGACGAGTTACTTGAGATATTGACGAACCAGGGCATCAATTGTCAAGCATTAATGCTAACAACATAGTAATTATTGCCAGGGGTAAATTTAAGGGAACCCTTTATGAAATTATAATAACGGGACTTGAAATAACTCGGGGTTGGTGCGTAACGGCTGGGCTTAGCCTAAATCCGACAAAAACAGCAATAGTACCACCATTCACGAGGAAAAGAAAACTTAAACGACTGCGGCCGATAAGGTAATCGGGTACAACACTGACATCAGTCAATGGGACTAAACCTAGATAGCAAACTCGTCTGGCAAAAACACACAGAAGAGATAACCAGGAAAGCAACATGGGCTTAAATGATTTGCCGGAGCCTAGCTTGCAAATCCTGGGGATGTAGCCCAACCATCCTCAGATGTATATTGCTGTTGTGAGACCAATGATCACGTATGGAGCGATTGCATGGGTAAAAAGAACCAGTCTATACACCACAAGGAAGATACTCAATAAAGTGCAAAGACTGGCATACCTATGTATTACAGAGGCCATGACAACTTGCCCAATCGCAGCTATGGAGGTACTATTGGAACTAACTGCGTTGCACCTTGTTGTTTATGAATGAGCATGTAAAACGATCCTAAGAAAGAATGGCCAAGGGAGGAATAGGAAGTGGAAACTGCATCACACTGAGACAGTTTGACGTACTACTCAAAAAACAACCATTAAAGACCTTTCCTAGAGACGACGTCATCAAAAGATTTGATTTCCAAAAGAACTTTGCTACTAAGCTCAGCAACAAGAAGAACTGGAGAAATGAATCCACAATTCACAGACTGAACAATCACACAACAAAGTGGTAGACAGATGGGTCGAGAACTGATGAGGGAACTGGGGTGGGAGTATTTGGGCCTAGAACAAAATGTTCTGAACCAATGCTAAAATCTATGCCACAGACAGGTGTGTCCAAATTAACATCGAAACAAAGAAACAAAGTCAACTGTGATATAGCTATAATGTCAGACAGAGCTAGGCTGCTATAATGGCACTTAATTTCTACATCATTAAATCCAAACTTGTATGAAAATGCCTACAGAACAAAACAACTCTGCTGGGTGCCTGGCCAAGTAGGAACAGAGGGGAATGAAATGGCCGACAGGGAATGAGAAGAAAGGGAGCATCAGAAAATCAGAAACTTTCATAGGTCCTGAACCATTCTACTTTGCTCTTTTAAGTATTGTTCGTGGGGCGTCAGTTTGTGGCTAGTAGAACTTTTAAGTCGGGCAAATGATGGCGGCCTATTGGATGCGCTTGGGGACATATTTGTGTTTAAAGAAATATTTTCCCTTTCGTCAATACCCACCGAACGCTTCGTTGTCATGCTTCCTGCCGTCATCATTACTTCGGGCATAATTGAGTCATCTATAGCGATGATTTCTTCAATCATTTTCATTTTCAATTTTCCATTGGGCAAAAAAAAAACAATCATGTCGATTACAGAATCCGCAAAAATTTATTCCCGGGGAGTTGACTCGATCCACACTCCATTCACATCCGCGATAAATATAATTATCAAATCCGCCGGAAGAACAACATTGCCGATTCGCAACACTTCCTTATCATTTTCGAACTTTCTTATCGATGCTGTCAGTTTTTGACTGAGAATCAGGTATATGGACGCTAAATATTCTGGTTCGAGTCACGACTCACTTGTTTGGGGAATAGTGGTTCAAATCATTACCTATGCGATAATGGCGACAGAAATTCCTGCAATAAATCTGGGCCCATGTTCTGTAACTTATGCGATAAATTTTCGCATCGAAAACATAGTAACATGTTTTTCAATTTATATCGTTTTAGTGATAAATATATCGATGTGATAATTACAGAACATGGGCCCTGGACCCCAATTCTCGAATTCCGCATAGCATAATTCGTATACGAGCAAATCCTCCAGAAATTTTCGCATACGGAAAAAATTGATATTCTCAAAGCTGTTCGGCTTTCTTTTCCACCTATGCGAAAATTATATTCACCTCTCGAATGAGGTAGAATTTTTGAGTACGTCAAGTAACCGATTTTTGACAGGTTGTGAAAAAAAATTCCCATCAATTCAAAGAGCAATTATTCAAATTTAAATTGGTTTCATATTTATATTTTTGATTGACAAAAACAAGAGATATAATAAAATACTTGTATGTTTAGTGACCATTTATGTGTTTTTGCAATGGATTCTTTGGGTGATTTGGGCTTAGCATTTGTTGATTTGGCAATGGAGCAGTTAGGCGCAATGGAAATATACATAATTCAAAACGCAAACCGTTATTTGAAGTATTGAAGTGTCAAGCTCACAATTCCGTATGCGAGGCGCAAATCCACATGGAAAATACAGACGAGTACAATTCGAAGTTTTTCGCATAGCATCGGAGATTTTGACTGATAAACGTATACGAGAATTTTCGAGAATTGGGGTCCAGGGCTCTAATCGCGTAAGCACAAAACGATCGAACGACATCGTCTCGACGATACTTCTACTTCGTGTAACACCCAAAAAACGATAATCGCCGAAACGATTGGACGATCATCGTTTTTGTTGCTTCACGTTTCCAATTCAAACGTCAAATACCCTCGTCGAAACGATTCGATTGAACGATTGCTATTTTGCAGTCGTTTCATCGTTTTTGGTGTATTTTTTCAGTTAATTAAAGGAAGAGAACCTCTTAGGAAGATACGAAATCTTATCCGAGTTGTAAAAAATGCATTCTTGGCATAAAAGAGATGGTTATTGCACTTGAGTTCCATTTGTTTTATTTTTTCTTTTTACTTAAGCAAATAGAAATAAAAGTTCTCATTTGTTCAACGAAATATAAAATCTTTATTTTCATTTTAATTGCTTTAAGAAATACATATATATTTCGAAAACCACCAAATCTTTTCCTCTCCTACATACACATACACATCTACATACACTTTAGCTTATTGTTAATTCTTTGTGGCCGTTCGTCGACAGCTCCTTATCCAATAGAAATGGTTTTAAAATTTCACTATCACATTTCACTCTGCTTGGGCGACACAGTCAGTGTTTACTTGCATCTTGATGATGAACTTATAGATTACTTATTGATTCTTTCTTCCTTACTACTACCCATTTTTGCAATGACAACGAGAAAAATACACAAATTCATGAAAAAAAAACAATTTCCATAAATATTTTGATTGTTTGGGTGTCAGAGTTTGTTTACAGTCATGCTCAAACTGTTCAAAATGAAAACGAGGAACGATACGATTGAACGATACAACGATGATGTTACATGAAGCAAACTGAAAACGATATCGTCCTGTTCAATCGTTTCGACGACTATCGTTTGATAAATTACGCGATGAGAGCCCTGGCGATTTTTTGGTCAAATTTTTCGCAATATCCGACTCTCTTTTCATTGCCTCCACCATCTTCTCAAATTGTGCACGAGTTGTTGTTCTTTTTCTGCTTACAAATGAAAAATATATTCAAAAACATAAATGTGTATTTATTAATTATGAATTTCCATTTTTTGTTTACGTTGGCGTCCGCAATGACTTTGGTGCGGATTTAAAACGTTAAAAGTTATATAGAGTTCGGATGGGCTGCGTATTTCACAATCCCAAAAAATCAAACAGCGTTACCGACATTTATGCACTTTTTTACGGCGGATTCTATAATAGCAAAAAGTGCAAAAAATTGGCGGAAGCCATCCGCAGACCATTCATCGGATTCTGTAATCGGGGTGATTATTTTTTTCGATTCGGATCACTTTTTGCAGATCTCGATATTTTTTTCGATCTACACACACTGCCACAATACCAATATACATCGCACAGCTGTTTTACGTCGTTTTAAGAAGTTTGCTTTGAAAACAAATGTGCACAATTTCGTGAAAGCCGAAATAACAAAAGACATAAATAACCATAAATATGTATAGTTTTGGAGGAATTCTGAATTTCAGGCCAATTCTCTCGGATCTACAAAGAAAAACACCATAAACCTTTATTTAGCGTCAAAATCATGTATTTTCTGCTGTCCTAACAATAATCTGGAACGCTATTTAATAAAATCCCATTCACATTCCAGGTCGACACAACAATTAAAGTAAACGAAGATCACCCGCAGTCGTCCGGCTTCCATTGGACCCTCAACAATTGGGGTGCCTCACAAAATGCGAGGCGCCGCAATTCCAATGTACGTGTCAACCTAGCCAGTCCAGAGGATATCTCGCTGGACACCGACAGCTCAAGGGCAGTTTTCAGCGCCTATGGAACAACCGTATAATCGTTAAGTCACCTCTAAGATAAGCACTTGATTTTATTATAACTGAATTATTATTATTTATTCTAATCGCTGCTTGCATTTGAATATGAAATTCAAATTGCAGATCGACTAACACGCTATCAACACAAACAAAAACCGAAATCTAGTCTTAGAAATTTCACAAATGAATTATCGTAGTAGAAAGAAAACAAAAAAAAAAACGGAAAGGATAATCGAACACATGCTTAGACACCAATAATAATTATACTAACTTGTAACAACGCGTATGCAGTATGTTAGCGAAACATATGAGTATATAATATCGTAAATATTTTTTATTGTTTTTGTATTATTTACAATTTGCATGTGAGGAATCTCTCTCTAGTTGTACAACAACAAGAAACTAAAATCGAACAACAAAATAACGCTCTCTGTAATACATAAGCTATGAGGAACTTTTTCTTTTCTGTATGAGGAGAACATTTAAAGAAATTTATTTTAATTTTATATTTTGCACCTTTTTTATACAAGTAGGCTATCGTTTTATATACATAAATATATTATATACGTAACATATAAATTGTAGCCTTAACGATTCTTTTTACAAAATTCACTTGGCTTTAATATAATTTTTTGTTTTATTTTTTACTTCAAGCGATCATGTTTTTTTTTAATGTTACTAAAGCGCTGTTTTTTCCGGTTAAATTGGCTGCGTGCTTGGTCATCTGTGTTGCAGTGGTGAGGTTGTAGTGGGTTGAGTTGGAAGATTTTACCAATTGAAAGTTCTTTTTATAGAGAAAAGGTTTACCAACGTTTACCTACAATCATTCGAAGGTGTTTTTCTTTCGCGAATTTAGAGTTAAAATAATAATTTAACTTATTTTTCTGGTTGCAATTTTTCCTTTTTAACTTTCTCCATTACGTAGTAAGAGAAAGATATTGGTTTCGTACAAAATTTCGAACTCGAGATTTTAATCAATTCTGATATTACGATGATAGAGGAACTCAAAAAAGTGGGTCACAAAATTCTGTCCGGTCTGCCCGTCTGTCCGTCTGTCCGTCCTTCCACAGGCCTACAGCCTACACGGCTTCCCGGATTACGTTCAAACCTCGGATTTGGAGTTTTTGGGCTTACAGCTCGGGAGGTGTTTTTTTTTTTTTCAAGATAACCTCAATATTAATGGTACTTCCCATATAAAATTTTCCTACCAGTTTGATTTGATCGAAAACGGCTCTAACGATTTCAACCAAAATTTATATTTAAGCTTAGGTAGGTGAGGTTACCAGGACTGCGTACTCAGTTTTTGGCTAAAAATTCGAAGAACGGTACTTTCGATATTTCGAAATATCTCGAAAATGCTCCATACGATTGTAAAAAAAATTAATTTCTAAGGTAATGTGGTCTTTTGTAACTTAATAGCAAACGATTTGCTGAAGACTCTGAAAGTCAGTCAGACTCGCACTAAACGAGAAAGTTTCGTGCGACCCAGTCGTGCACTTTATTTCTCTTGGTTATTAGGCAGGACGCACATTGGACGCGTTTTCTTACGAATTTGATTCGTTCAAACATGACAAACCCGACCGGGAGGACCATCCAACTACTACGAAAACGCGAGTTAGTCGTACCTCTATGTATGTGCAACTCCGACGTTGGAAAGCAATCCGAACTTGTTAGGCCTTTTAAGCAATTTTTTTGCTTAGAAGCATTAAAAATGGATGTAGCATGTAGATCACCAGGAGACTGCCTTTTTGACGGAGAAAATCGTATTCACTGTGGACACTTAATTCGTACATTCGTATCCGATGTGCGGTCGGCCGTCGGAGTTATCGTGATTGTAAGTCTTGCCCTATTTGGAAGTGTAGAGACCCAATATTAAACAGCCGATTGCTCTGAAGTTCAGTATCAAGTGACTTTATTTCCAGTGCCTACATCTTTTCATTTTATATAGTGTGATTGTATTTTCAATGTTTTACATTTTATATAGTCAAGTGTCGAACAGTGCCGATATTAAAAGAAGGACTGACACACAATGCCAAATATATTAAAGCAGTATACTATTTCTGATTGTGTGTTGTCATCGCAAGACCTTAATGCTGATGGGGCTGTGCGGCAATTATGCATCTCTGCATAGGGTTAACATAGCGCTCAACAGCATACCTGAGTGACTTTTATAAGAATTTACCTTTTTTTGCAATTAGTGCAGTCATTCTCTATCGAATTCTAATGCTTGCGATAAAGTTCCTCTCACAAAAAATGTTTTATAAACAAATAGCGACGCTGTCTACAAAGTGTGATGAAAAATTTAAGTTTGTGGAAGAAATATTCAGCAACATTGATCTTTTCTCCATCCTCGGCAACCCTAAAAGGCTCTGTCTGAGTTTAAATCTGAGCTTACGAACCCAAAAAGTGATTTGAAGTCGGACATTATTTTTATTTTGAATCTGCACTTAAATGATCGTTGACTATCTCAACTCTTTCGTCACGACTTGGATACCTGTTTACAAAGCCCATTTAAAATTCGTGGTCCTCAGCGCAGATGTCGCAGCCTTCCGCAGAATTTTTGGCAATAATGCTGATAATATTTGACTGAGCTCAAGCAAAATTTAATTCATACCAGAAGCGCTCTTGCTCTAAGTTGTAATATGTCTAAAAAGCTAGTTTCAAAGACTGAAATTCAGTTCAGTTTTTCCAATTAACAGAATAAAAACTTGTTCAAGCGTTATTATTATGCAGAGAGATTTGCTCACCACAAAAATACGAAATTATCATAAGAAGCTATTCAACCTTTCGCGAAAGTTAGAGCTTCTTAAACCCAGCTCTTTGGAAACGACACTGTGCTGTAAATGTAAAATCAGTTCCTTTCCACTATGCTACTTCTCAATTTACGTGTACAGAAACTAAAAGTAATGCTTTGCGTAAACACCAGCTTTGACGGCACTATTTCACGGTGGGCATACACACATTAAAGTCAATGAGAAAGACGTTTACCAAACGACAAAAGGACAATACAAGTACTGATCCTGGTGCAATTTCCTTGGCTGTTCGGTTTGGCAACAGTCGCACCTGATACCATGACACCTCTTCGTTCTGAAAGAACGTCTCCGCATTCGAAATAATCCACAGCCCCCACGAATCCAACCTCAAATTATGGGGCTGCACGAGTTTTGGTACAGAGGCTGTCCCTATCCCCGTGCTACCATAATATAGCTAATGGTCGAGCTTTCGCAACCCGAAGGTCACTACCAATTTGGAACGCCTAACCCAATCCGAGAAAAGGTAAACCTCGAGTAAAATGTCAGGTGAGTAGAGCATCTTGAATTCCATATTACTAGCGAAAACAAGATAACACAACACCTATTTTCCTCTTGCACTGTTTTATTTAGTTTGGGCAGTGCCCCAATTTACCTGTACAGTCGGAATGTAGGACATTTGTAATTTTTTGACCATAGTCCAGTTTTTTTATTCGATGAACCTTTTGCTTCTGAAGTAGGGCCAATCCAATGAGAACATTAAGAGCAGCATACAATCGGTGGCACCTTGTGAGTTGTGCAAATTAATTTAATTTACTCTGTACCAACTACCGGCTTATAGTTTGGGATCAGGGTTGCTGCGGTTGATGATAACCATGCTTAGAGCTCTTCACCACTCTACTAAGTTGTCATCACTTTCTTAGTCGCATTACCTATTGCCTTGTCAGTTGAGTGGGTTTGTCAGAGGTTTTATCTCGTTCCAAGCTTTTAGGTATTGCGGTAGGTTATTTAAAAATGATGCCTGTCATTCATGGTAGTTTAAATTTGGAGGTTGATGCTCAGGATGTCGAGGGATTCAAGTTCGTTTTCCTCCTCCAGTTTACGATGTTTACGATGCCACCCGAACCTGTCTGTGGAGAGAAAAGTACATTTTAAAATCAATCAGTTCGGTTGCTCGTTACCGCCTTACCTGACCAACGTCGATTACAAAAAAAATTTCGGGGGGAATTTTTTTCCCTCGGAATTGCCGATAGCCCTGAATCTGAAAGGAATTTCTGCATTGATATCGAAAAAGACTCCTACCAGCATCGATTTGATCGCTCCTAGAGTTAGATTTTTGACATCTCGTGGCTCTTTTCTGTTTTCCGATAATCTGCAATGGTTTAAATTGCAAATGATTTCGTGGAAACCAATTGACTGACGTCTATCTGCTGTTCAGCCACCGAATTCTTCGTCTTGAATGAACTGAAAAACCGCTAAAATACCAGCGTCTCCCTTCGGCATTTCTTTGCCTGAATTTGGAATTATGTATTTTGGACAAGAAGGTATTTTTCATTTCCCCATGAACGACGAATATTGATTAAACCGTTACTTAGGTACTCTAGATCAAAATTTGCCTTCAAAAACAGCTTCTCACAAACGTTCCATTTCACCATTTCACAAGATGACCAAGCGATATCAACCCATAAAAGTTAATCACCAGCATTTTCAAAAATAAATAACTGCCTTTTGATTGTGCATTTAAAAAGTAATTAAAAGTAATATTTACTAATTTAATACATATTCTTCGACAGATAAAAGTCTGCAAGATAAAAAAAAAATAAATCATATGTATTCACTGTAAAAATAATGAATTCAATCTCGAAAACGTAGACGCTATTAGTTTTTTACACATATTTTCTATTCCTTTTAAATAGGTAATAATATAATAGCTCTTTCCTTCAGGTTTAATACGTAAGAGAAATAAGTTTTTTGAAAATTTAAAAACTTTCATGGAACTGTAACAATCTTTTAAGTAAATCCCAGTTAAAGATGGCTTTTATTTATAAGAAGCAGAGTTGTGGAAAGCGAACTTTTTAATATTTGCTGTATCCTTATACGTAGGGCGGTTCTATCCCAATGGATGTTGTCTAATAATCTGGCTAGGCCATTGCTTAAAGCAATCTTCGAAAATTGTCTGCTAGGAGCAAAAACGTGAAAAGAGATCAAATTTAAGTAAATTTAACCAACAGTTTGGATTTATTCCTTACGTCTAATCCAGATAAAAAAATACTCTTTCGTTACTTCAAACCAAGGATCTTCAGACTCACAGTGCACACAATGAAGACGATTTGATACCCGGTTAACTGCTGTCAGCACCATTAACACATTCCTGGACAGTTGACATCGCAAACAGTGTTAGAAAATGTACCAACCATAACCACAATAACTTTTGTTCCGACTGGAATAAATTAACGAAAAAACAACCAATACGATTTTCATATTGACAAAACAGGAGCGGGAAATGCCGATCCATCTCAGTAGATTAAAATTTTACATATAAATTTGATATGTTGGGAAAGAGTATAGGAAACGCCGCTCTGGAATATATAGGAAAAGAATTATTATTTCATATAAAAAGAGACAATAAGCAAATAGGAAAATAAAGAAAATAAGAACAATAAGAATAAAAAATCATCTGAAGTAAATGTGTGATCGCCTTTAAACAGCATACGTTTTCTACTTAATTTGATCCCGTGCTTCGAAGTAAATTTGTCCCTAGCAGTGAAAATCGTTTCAGCAATGAAAATCGTTTCAGCAGTGAAAATCGTTTCTTACTCTCCTAAATCTGATATTTTGCTGAAACGGATCATACGTCTGTAGGTATGTGCTCTCAAGCATTTTAAAGGTTAACTGAAAACAACTTATTAGACATCTTAAAACTTTACAGAACGAACAAACAATTGAATATTATACAGATTGCCTTACCATGAAAGTTTTTAAATTTTTCCTTACAACAAGTAATATAGCATTTCAGACTTAAAAAACACTCGCCGTTAATACAAACAAATAAAAGCCGATTATGTATTTTTTTTAAAAATCTAGTTTAAGTATCTACAGACATACTAAAAAAAACTTTTTCTTTTTCTTTTTTAATGGCGTAGCTCATATAAAAATATGTACTGTAAATATATAAAACACGAAAAATATTTCTTGCAATACCTAATTTATTATTATTATTAACAATAGTATTGACCGCTAAAATAATTCGTAACTTAATCGTTGAATAATAATGTTAACGCATTTTTTTTTTTTTTCAAAATGGCAAACGAACCATTTCACAAAAGTCAAATGGCATGCAATTTATAAATGAAATACAAAAATAAGTATAAATATAAGTTACCCAAAAAATGTTACAAAATACAATTTTTTTCTAATTAAATATAAAAGAAAAGAAAACAAAAAAATATATACATATATTATAGAAATACAAAGAAATATATTAACAACAAAAATATATATATATCATTAATACAAAAGGCTTGCGTGTTTTTCTTAATCCTTCACATCGACCTGATCGCGTTCAATGCTCTACTTGTCAAAAGCCTCTGACTGGTTAATTTGCCTCCATAGATTAGACGCTGACAACGGATCATATGAATAAAGCAAAGTAAAAGCAAAGCAATTGCTTTGAATCGGTATGAATAAAAATCTACTTTTGCTAAAGTAAGTTCGAAAATTCGAACACATCATTTATTTCGCTGTACGTGCACTTGCCATGCAGTTCCTGCCAAACCTGAGAAGTGAATTTGGATTTTTGTTTTAGATTTTAACGACTTTTGTAGAAATTGAAATTAAAAAAAATTAAATTCAGAAATGTAGGGGAACTTCAACGGACACAAATGACGTTAGAGAAAACAACAAAGATGTTCGCTGGTTTATACCAGCCATGTCTTTAATCAGTAATAACGAACTGTGTGAACAATAGATTTGAACTCTCTTTTATAGAAAATAGATAGAAGTACAGTAAATTCTTATGTATTGTCGACTGGAAGTAGTTCGGTTAGATCGTTCGATCAGTTTGGCAAAGGCTTATGTGTGATGAATTATATATGATAAGCGGCACAGTGACGCTGAAAATAGTACCATCAGATGGTAAATATGCTACAGAAATATAATTGCAATTTATAGCTTTAATTTCACCTGCAAATATGATTTTTGTTTGCCAAATTGATTGTTGATCGTTGATGCTTCATTTCGTCTTCAGGTGCCACGAATTGTATCCGATATTTGTGGAAATACTCGTATTTATTTGTTAACACACTAGAGAACTAGTTAAAGAAGAACCATGAATAACCGACAGGTTTTTGAACTGACCTAGAATCCCGGATCACTGCTATATACCCACCTTACAAATTAATGATTCTGTCTAAATATTTTCATCTGAAATCAATATTAGCCAAATAGTCCCCATTGCATCGCTTGAGACGAAACAATTGCTGGTTTTTCCGTAGGTATTTCGTTGGTTTTCCTGCACAAACAAAATTAAACTTAACTACTACAATATAGGTATTTAGCAAAAGGTCTGAGTCAACTAAATAGCAGACTCAGAATTTGCATAGCATTTTCTTTGTCTGATAAGTTTTATCCATACCGATCTGAGTAAAAGGTCAGTGCCGCCTCTTTTCGAACATGACAAAAGTTGGAACTAACTAAAATTGGTTTTTATTCATACGAAACGTAGCAAATGCTTCGATTTTGACATTTCTCTTAAGTAAAAGCAATTGCTACGTTTTATTCATAGGACCCAATGTCAGTGCCAAATAGTAATAAGAAAAAAAAAAAAAAAACAAGTAGGTAGCAGCTAAGAAACATAGAAACATTGACATACTATACATGGACGGCTACTGAAATGTCAATTCCATATAATCTCAGCCCAGAAAATGACGCCAACATAACTAGCGCTCGTGGTTCCATGCGAAAAATAAGTGAAACAAAATGACAACCATCTTGGATTTCTCCATAGAATACTAGAGCCACCTATTGGGCGTGAGTAGATTTGCCAAGTGAAACGGTTGCAATTCAAATTGTTGCGGCATTGTTTGCACTAGACGTCCTCTCGAAATTGTTCTAGTTCAAATAATTAATAATAGATGGAACCAACAAAATTTAAATAAAAATCGTTTTTCATTGTCCCATAAATTGCACAATTTTCGTATATTTATTGCACCCTAATTTATTTTGTAATTCATACAAAGACACAGTTTTCTGGACTGTTTTACAAATTTTGATTGTGTCCTTATGTGGGTTTCTCAGGAAACCTTTAGATTTTATATTAATAAAATTAGATTTTTCCGTTGCACAAGAAATTAAAAATTGTTTACATTTCGTACATTTGATTGTTTCAATTATTATGTCAAATGAAAACAGAAATCTCAAAAAATTGCGAGTTTCCAATTTATTCCGCTCTGAACCACGAGCGCTAGCGCTAATGTTGGAACCAACGCGAAGTTGTCTACTACCAGTCCATATATAATAAGTCAATGCATAGAAAGCATTGGGGACGTTCGGATACCTAGTTTATGTAAGACGTCAACTAGATTGGTCGGGACTATGAATCCGAACGCGTTTGTCTAAGCAAATTGAATAGTTTATGTATTCTCGCGGTCAGCGTTACCTTTGTTTGATTTTGCCCTTTTTTTTGGAAAAGGCCCTTCCTAAATCTTTAAAATATTGTTATTTTCAAATAAGTACATTTAAAATGTAACACGGTTGCCTATCACAACACTATTCTAGTCTTTTGCGAAGTAATGGTTGTTAAATATCGTGCGAAAATTTTAAATTACCAGAGTAGCATTAGAAATTACACCTTCTTCTCTCACCGGCCCTTTATTGCGACTCTTCAGAATTCTGCAGCGGCCACTCTGTTTATTTTAAATTTGACTCTTCGAAATGTCAACTGAGTACGCAGGCAGGATTTTCTTGACTAGATTTGTCGGCTTCCCCTCCATAAACGTCAACTGCAAAAACAATACAGGTGAACACCCTGGGCCAATAAAATCTGAGACGCATCTAGTCAGACAGCTGTCAGACTTACTAAACTACGAATCCGAACGTCCCCATTCTTATGGCGTTTTTAATTGAAGATCATTGAGAATTGCATGACACTAGACACTTCTGTCATGTTAAGAATTGACGTGGAAGTGCACTTTTTTTTTAATGAAACATAGAAAGAGCTAGATTTGTAAAAAAAAATATCGAAAAAAAGTTTTTAATAAAGTTCAAATAATTTTCTAACGTTTATGGGCTTTTCACACCAAGCCCAAAACCGCATTTCCTAGTAAACTTGTCGATGCATTCACACCGACCACCAACTCATTTTAGTTTGACGTTTCAATCAGCTGTGAGACCCTAGTCGTTAATCTTCGGTGCAAACTTTTTTGTGAGTTGTGACATTTTGTTCGGTCAGCCATTTTGCTGGACATTGCAAAAGGTGTGTTTGTTCCAACAACCCAACGATTTAAAGCCTATTAAACGTTTTATCGCAAAGACTAGACGTACCTACTGTTGTTCACTAGCCGTATTTTATTATCAGCGTGATCTGATCTGAATCAGATACCAGAGTGGCCTTAGAAATTACACCCTATTCTCTCATTGCCCCTTTTTGCGACTCCTCAAAATTCTGCAACGGCCACTCTGTTTATTTTAAATTTGACTCTTCGAAATGTCAACTGAGTACGCAGGCAGGATTTTCTTGACTAGATTGGTCGGCTTCCCCTCCATAAACGTCAACTGCAAAAACTATACACGTCAACACTCTGGGCCAATAAAAACTGATGTCGATTTCCATTGAGATTTTCGGATTTTACTCCCCGATTTCAGATTTTTCGTGCCCAATGGAACATAAAACGAGATTTTTCTTCCTTCGCATTTGTGGTAGTGCGTGTTTGAAAAGTCAGCTGATCTTAAATTGTAATTTATGCTTATGGAAATCCACTCAATTTATGTTGATATCCATTGCGGCAGCAAAATGTAATTTTTTCTCTATTTTTCACAGACTTGTCTTCAAATACGTAATTAATAACACACTTTTAAGTTTGACATATGTTGCATGTGTAAGTAAAAATTACTCTGACTCTGCTTTTTTTACGGCCAATGGAACATGAAATCTGACAGCCAGGTGATTTCGAGAGCAGAAAAACTGCTCTGACTTTTTCTGTCCCAATGGAAAACGACATGAGACGCATCTAGTCAGACAGCTGTCAGACTTACTAAACTACGAACGTCCCCAATGTATGAGTATGCCAAACTTCATATTGCCCCCAGCCATAAAATTTTATGTTCAAATATGCAACAAATAAACAATATTTTGCTGTAAGTATTTCCGTTTTTCTTGGCATAATAAGGTGTATCTAGACAAACAAAATGTTTGGTTAAATATTTATGATATGTTCTCGATTTGTTTCGGAAACATTTCATAAAAATTTGTCAAACATTTATTTATTTACCGGTTTAGACGCCGATTAAATGTATATGAAATGCTTTATATTGTTGGAAATTCACGGTAAGAGTCTCTCTCTCTCTTTACACACCCAAAATATACGATTGATTTGTTGCTATTTGTTCAAAAAACTCAGCAAAAACAATAATTGCAATAAAATTTTTCTGTAATATTTTGTGATAAAAAAGAAATGTGTTTCCCAATAATTAGTTTTGAAAATAATTTAAATTTATGCAGCCTGCTTGTTTCCATTTTTCATTAGATATTCCAGATATTCTGGACATTTGTACCTACTTTATGTAAAAACAAAAAACATATCTCACCTTTCTGCCGGGAAACTTGTGAAACAATAATTATTTACGAACTGCGAAACATTTCATTAACATTTTTTTGTTAAATAAATGTTTATGAAACAGGACCATATGCTGTTGTTGTAAGTGTGTGTAAATCGATGGTCTATATAGATCATCGCTGATAATAAAAAAGGGCTACTGTACCATCAATGGCCGAAACGCTAAACACGGAATAGAATACTTTTAACCAAGCAATAAGTAAAGTGGCTTAGAATGTTATGACGAGTATAAAGCAGACGGAAGTTTCATCCGAGAAGTGCGTTGAAATGAGCAGGAAATGAGTAGTCATCGATGATTGTTTTCTGTCACATCATTTTGAAATTGGAAGCATTTAAATTACTTTTTTCAACGAAGTTTGGCTTGAAGAAGTTAAGTTAAAATTTGAATTGCAGTCGTTCTTTTATAGTTTACGTATTATTGCAATTATTGTCGGGCATACAAGAATAATAACGTGTTCACAAGATCGTGTTTGCCATTACGTGCAAACGACTAAAACACTTCGTAACGTTTTGCAGTTCTAGTCCAGGAAAATCCACCAGCCGTCAAATATTTAGATAGAGCCTGGAGGAAATTTCAAGGAGTCCAAGCCGATAAAATACATTTATAATTAGTTGACGAAACAGGTGACTAGCTTCTCACAACCATTCGTTTTCTGTTAGTCTTTTTTATTTTTGGGAAGAATGGAAGGGATGTACAATTGCATGCCGAGCTCAAACGGCTAATTGAGAAGCTCTTTCATTGCAATTGTATTCTCGGAAGCTTGTCAGATGGAATTTATTTCTTTTTATTTATTTCAAACCTGGGACCCTCCGCTTAGTAGTCCAACACACGAACCTCTAAGGACTGCGACTCAGCGTTGCCGTTCGGCCCCTTTTTATTCTCCTTTTAGAAATTTTTCAGCGGCAACGCTGCTGCAACCAAAATCATACAAAGCTTCCAAGTCGCAATCCTCTTGCCGTTGGCCCCCTTAAATTTGGCAACAACTGATAGTTTCATTTATTTCCAGCAGTGTTTGAAGAGCGATTTGAATGAAATCCGATAGGTGGCGCTTTCGTTTTAAATACTGCTAACAATGCATATAAAAAATATGTTCATGCCATAAGCAACTTGGAGTTGCCAAATAAAGGAAAGCTTGTTTCTTTTTCTAATAAAGTGTTTGCTTCGAAAATGAAGTGAGACACTTGACAGACAAAACTGTCATGAAGCACTATTGACCAGCTATTGACGTTCAAATACGGGGGGCATGTTAAGTGAGTACCTTCTAGCTCAGTTACTATTTTTCATTAACAAAAATGGCCTAGTATCACTCAATTTCTATGCGAAGCAAAATCCAAGCACGTTCGGTTTAAAGCAGATAAATCACACCTTCACATTAACGCCCGTTGATCTGCACCAATTGACAACATTTACTGGCATGTGCAAACAATTGCAATAAAATCAATCAAAACAATTAACGCCGCACGCTAATGAATTAGTTTCAATGATAAACGATATTAATTAATAGCCATGAACAAGACGAACAAACAAGAAGTGTAAACAAGAAGCCAACCCCACTCACACACAAGACACCACGAACAACACCCAAAAATAAAGCTTTACTTTATATTGGCCCAATCTAAACTCTTTCGGCGTTCCACGCAATGAAAATTAGCGATAATTATCATAAAAATCGCGGCTAAAACAGAGCACGTCGCGTCGCCGTCGGTGTCTCGTTCTCGTTCCGTATTAAACCAGATGTTGTCTGTCAAAAGCGGAATAATCTCACATGTCTATGACTTTCTGAGGAGAGTTTTTTTTTTTTGTGTTTAGTTTGTTCGATAAGAAAGAGAAAATGTAAAAAAAGGAAATCAATAAATGCCATCATTATAGATAGTATATCTTTGGAATGCGTAACACTGGCTACAGCTACATGCGAACTTCAATTGCACCCACTGCTATATCGCTACTATGCTGTGCAATGGTTTATGAAGGTAACCTGAACCTGAACCTGAGGCATTCAGTTCGTGTGTATATGTGTATAGAGAGCAATTGCATATTGAGATGCATTCAACCTTTTCAATATTTTATTTAAATGTGTTCCGAACAAAATACAGATTTGTAGCGTGCCTAGTGAGGTCAATTCAATCTGTCACATAATCGCAAAAATCAACAAAATCTAAGTGAGAAACCATGTGCTTTATAATAAGTAAATATGCTGTATAGGTTATTTTATCACTTAGCGGACAGAAATTTATATCTTCTGTTACTGATGTCAGTCAATGTAAATAAACAAATCGAGTCCGGTCGCATATTGAAAAAAATAAAGCTTTAGTGCAAAGTGCAGACTGTGCCTTAACAACACAACCAGACAAATACTCCTTTAGATTTTGCATGTCGTTTCCTATAGTTCCTATAAACTTCCTCTAGATGTTCGCATTTTGTTCCCTTGAGTCAGTTTTTTGCGAATCGTCCTCGATTTAACGACATTCCCCGCCACGTCATACGAACATATAACTATCGCCCGGGATTCTTATATAAACTCGCCGGTGAGTATTAATCCGACGAAATCGAGACGAACAAAGTCCGTCCGTATCGGTTGGTTTGATTCAAAATCTAAGAATCGGTTGGTCTAATTCGTAATTCGTTCTTTTCGAACCCTCCAGAGCAAAAGCAAACGTGTGCTGCTCATTCGTCGATCAATCAATCTAAAAGAGTTTAAAAGTGAACTTGTCCCAAGTAATAATATTGCACGTTTAATCAACTACAGCCTTTACTCAGTATCTGACATTGAACAAAATTGCCTTAAAAAATATGGCGTATTCGGGCATTATGGTAACCCTTCAAGTGTCTTACTAATGTCGTTGTCCAATGGGCAAAAAGAAGCGACCGGGAGACTCCGGAATGGAAAAAATCCCTTCTTACCGTTCCATTGGCACAAAAAATACTCTTCTGGTAATTCTGAGAAGAGAATTTCGCTTCTCCATTTGAAGCCAGAATTCACTCAAGAAGCTCCAGAAGTTTATGTATTTTATTCAAGTCAGCTGACAGCTGCCGTAGAATATTTTTTGGCATTTCACCAATACTTTTGTCGATTCAATCAGAAGCAGTTTTCTTGTTCCATTGGACTACAAAATGAGTGAATCCCCGACTGAAATTAATGAAAAATGACATAAAAAATATACATACATGCGCAACAAATAAGAATGTCAGTTCCCAGTAATAACTACTTAATTATAAGTCAGCAAAAAGAAAAGGCGCTAAAAAAGGCCTTAAATATCTTAAATCCTTAGCTCATTGACTCCGGGAACATAAGAGTGGGCCAATGATCGTTCCCTTATAATAAAGAACGCAAACACATTACTTGTTACTTCTCGTGTTTTCTTTCCGAAATCCATAATGAATCAACAGTACCCAAATTAGTTTGCCTTTCCTATAGTCAGCGCAACCGCCTGGATATGTGACATTGGAAAATGTGATATTAAAATAACGTCACAAGTTTGTATGACAGCTCCGAAAAATGTACGATAGGTGGCGCGCGTCAGAAATATCGAAAAGTATGCCTAAAATGTTCTAATTTAAGACCCCAATCTTTGAGTAATCAAAGGTATAATGCCTGTTAAAGTTATTTGCATATTTTGTTAGCGGGACTGGACAATAGAGCGTGACACTTGCTATACAAGATACAACGAAAGTAATTGGAAAACCTGTTATGGTATTTATGGCGGCTTAACTTACGAAATTTACTAAATACGAGGGGAGTTCAATATATTCGCGGTATCGACATGAAGGAAAACACGAATTAAATTAAAAATATTTTTATTTTTCAATATAATGTTCTCTTACATTAATGCATTTATTACATCTTGAGATTAACTTTTCTATACCCTCAAAAAAATAGTTTTCATCTTTCTCTCCAAAATGTTCATTTATTGCCCCGAAGGTTTTTTTTTAAATCTGGGAACAAAAATTAATCGCTAGGGGCAAGGTCCGGACCATAGGCTGGATGTTGAATTTTTTCGAAATCACAATCCCGTACAACAGCCTTAGATATCCATGCCGTGTGCCCCGGAGCATTGTGAGCGATGTGAGCATTCGAGGCACCCATCTTGCACTGACTTTGGAAAGATTTATACAGTCATGAAGAATGGTGTGTATGGTACCAATAGAAAGGATAATCTTCATAGGTATCGTTTTAACCTTTACTCGGACATCCTCAAGTACAAGTTTTTCGACTTGTGTAATGTTTTCTCCGGTGCAGCCAGTTAGTGGGCAGCCTGAGCGAGGATCGTCTTCAATGCTCTCCCTACCCCTTTGAAATAAACTTGACCACTTTTGAATCTCGAAAAACAGCCACCATCTCTTCGTGAACATTTTTTTTTACTTTTTCCTTGTTTAGTAAGAAATTTTATCACAGCGCGGTTCTCAATTTTAGTGATCATCGCGACAACAGCCATTTCACCTTCGTTCAACGCAAAATACAAAGCAAACTTATAATCACAGCCAAATGAAATTTTACAGTAAAACACTTTAATAACGGGCTACTAAAATCACGAAATAATTTTTTCACATCTTTGGAGTATCCCCCCCATACCGCGAATATGTTGAACTCCCCTCGTAGATGTCTATTGGGATTGATACTCTTTGAAAACAGCAAAAATTCAGAAACTACTGGAAGTTGCATTAACTTATGACTTCGGGGAAAGCCAACAATGAGTTGCGCAATTCAGCAGCCAGGACCAGGACTAACCGGGACTATCCACACACTTGCTTAATTTAAAATTATGATATCAGATAATTTTAACATGAAACTTTGATCCATTTAAACAGCAATATTAACGGAACCGGCCAAGAAGGAGTCGTTACTATTCAACACACCCCGATTTGTAGCGTCCTGTTCGATATCGAGCGTTTGTAATTCCCGCTCATCCATCTTCTTAATGCTCTTAATTTTGTGCGTAAATTAGGTGCCATCTCCTAAGCTAGGAACATGCGAGTTATTTTACCATAAAATTATGCTGCTGCGATTTTATTCGGCCTTACCAATAATCAACTTTAGTCTGGCACTTTACGAAAAGACTCCACACTTTCCAAAATCCCTTTACCAATAAACAAATATAGTTGCCAGACTATCGCTAACTGTAGGGTTAAATGTTAGTGTTGAGAAAGCCATGTTTATCTCGGACATTAGCTAAATAAATCGTCCCTTATGTCATTTTGAAGACAAGTGTTGCCCAACCATCCAAAATCGCGGTATTAAATTTCGAAATAGGAGAGAATTTAATACGATGTTGTTCAGCATGAGCGTTTACAATTATTAATTAATTTTAGTAAATTGTGGATGCTTTCTAATTTTATTCGTTGTAATACAACAATGCAAATGGTTTTTAAGTCTATATCACACACAAATTTGTACAAATGTATGCAAAATATTGAAAAATATTGCGTTTTTGTTTCATTTCTAAACACGTGAAGCATAAATATATTTCTGTGTTTTTCTTTCTGTTGCTTTTTGATTGGTTTTCCTAGTTAGTTGCTTAATAAAAAATAAATTTTATATAAGTTTGGGATAATTCCAAGACTTTCTTGACAGTCGTCGCAAACAGAATAAAATATCTTCTTACAAAAGTTTGGACGGCTTGTAGGTACCTTTTTGCAACAATTCTCAGTACCTTAGGCGACACAGGTAGATATTTTGTTGCAACCAAACCCTTTTCAAACTCTTTGCAAAAGGAGTTTGTTTACCGAGAATTAGGATCTCTAATGAGACAATGGTTGGCGTGAAAAGGTTCCCCTCGCGGAAAATATAGTTATAAAAATAGAATTATCAGAACTCAGCAAAATACATGCAAAATAACAAGTTTATTAACTTCTGGGGGTGCAAGTACAGTCTAACAAACAGGTAGTACGAGAATATGCGTTTTATATTTTTCAGTTCGAATTTCAACTTTTGTCGGTTTCTAAGTTTCCCGAATTAAGTAATATATAAGCCATACAATTTTTTTATAGGTTAAATTGTATTTATTTTCAAACCCGGAAGCGATAAGTTCTTAACACGCTTCCTACGTGCGATTGTTATTCATTCTGAAACGAATGAGCCAGATATTATTTCTATTTTCAAAAATATTCTCTTGCTAACGATGCAATTGTGATGTTTAGACCACTAATAAGTTTTGATTTGCATCGTAAGCCTACGAATAAATGAAACCATTCAAATAAACTGTGCTTTGTTTATTGAATAATTTGAAAGGGATTTTATTACGACACAAATGCACTCATAAAGAAATCGCGAGGTAGTATTAGAAAACAATTAGAAGCGTACCATAAAGGTACTGAAAATTGTGTCCGATCGAACGATAGGGCATTACTGATTTGCATATGATGTTTGACAGATCAGCGGATATTTTGTGCATTTCCTATTTTGTGTTTTGTTTTTTGCTTATAATAAGTCTCAAGAGCATTGGAAAGACATGTGTTGGGCAAATTTAATTGCAATTTATGTATTCCTTCTTTTAGAATAAAATCCTCCTTGTGAAAGAGACCATTGACCTTGTTTTTCACGAAAACAAATTATGAAATTTGAATTCTGCAATGACAACAAATGTAGTAGATTCTAAGAAAGTTGTAGGACTAGTAAATGTGGAGGTTTAATTGTTTATTGGTACCATTTCACAAAAGCTGTACATTTTTACTAAAGCGGACATCTTACTAGTTGTCGACATTAGTGATTGATTATTAGTAAGGCCGATTTAGTTTATGTGGTGTAGTAGCCGACTAGTCAGTCAATCGAGTCAGGAATTTCGTGACTGAGTACTAAGTTGACAGTTCGTGCACAAGGCTGAGTTGTTAAAAGTAATGTTACAGACCAATCTAGTTTTAGCACTCAGGGTACATCTAGGCCAGACCAATTCAATCGACTCAAGATAACTAGATTTTTCCACCATTGGTAACCATAATTACAAATTTTGTGCATACATTTGACAGTGAAAGTAACTAAACTTAAAAGTCATTATGAGTTTACTTTTTTTATGAATAAGTACTTGTAGCTCCTCGCATTTTGGTATATTAGACTTTTATTTTTAGTTTTACGTACAAAATACCCTATTCACACCGAGCCGATTTTAAGTGATTTTAAGTTGTGAGTTGTGACATTTGTTCGATCAACTGAACCTTGTAAAAGGTGTGTTTTGTTTCAATAACCCAACGATTCGTCGAAAACGAATTTAAACGACTCGTTTTGAAAACTGAAATACGTTTAGGAAAACTTTTGTTTTCGATGAAATTTTTTGAGTGTTTTCTCGAAAACCAGGTTTTCGGCTCGGTGTGGATAGGGTATACTACTAAAACCTCAAATGAGTTTAAAGTTGTATACAAATCTAAGAACTTTTATTGTTACGACAAATCGTGTACCTTTGTGTTGGGGCATATTTTTTTGTATCGCTCAAGGCCTTCTACACTTAATATAAAATGATGATTAATCCAAGCGAACTGATTCATTTAGCAAATTCTACCCAAAACAAAGCAATAAAGGTTTCCGACTAATTATTGAATAACAGGGAATACTTTTGCTCATCTTAAAACATCGTTTGGTGTGGTATTAGATCGTAAATAAGAATTGATTTCTTAAAGACATGCGTCAATTGAAACAGTAGGATTTTAATTTTGTAAAAATTGAAACCATCGAGTATACTGGATGAACGCGTTTGACTTTCGAAAAGCCCGGAAAATAAGGACCACAGTAACAATTCTGTTCCTTTGCTTTTAAATCCTACGATTTTTTACTAATTCTTACGAATTTTTAATCAATGATGTTCATTCACTCAAAAAATTCGTAAAAGAGAGCATCGTCGAGAGAGCAATATATTACCCCTCCACTCAGGATTGCCGTTTGGCCACTTTTTGACGCTAAGGATCAGGACCCTTGGCCCCCCACTTTTCGAAAAATTATCAAAATGGCCCCTCTTTCAGTTAAGTAAGATTTTATTCTTTATTGGACGAAAAAGAATGCAATCATATGAAAAGAAGTGTTTCCTGATGAATAAATTAGTTTTTTCTTAAAATGAAATGGTTTGTTTTCTCTTTTTTTATTAGTATTTTATGTGGTGGCCCCTTTTTATTCCCCTTTTTGAAATTTTTCAGCAGCAACGCTGCGTCCACTGAGAATTTTACGAATTTTTACTCAACAAATTTGATGGTGAAAGAATTGGGAAGGCTGTCAGTCACCTTACAATAACAGCTGATTTTAAATTTGCTGCCCTATTTGGCAATGTTCTCCTCAAGATTCTTTTCGAAAGTGGCAACGTAATTCTTTTTCGCTGTAGCAAGGAGTAATCTCCACTGATCTCCACCATGTAATTCTTAATGCAGTGTTGCTTTTTCCTCTTCTCGAATGCTTGTAGTCCAATCAGTCAAACTCTTTCACATAATCGGATTCATCAAGAAGAAGTTGGATAAATTTCAGATCACTTTAATCACTACTAAATAATTTTCTTAGTAAATTAGGATAGTCCTAGAGTTTATCAGACATTTTAAGGACTTTTCGTACCACTTTTTTTTAATATTTGATTTATGTATCTGTCATTTTTCATAGATTACCTACTACAAAAGCATTCTCTAACTTTTTCGTAAGTGTATCTCTCTGTGAGAGAATTTATCCCCACCACTTCCATTTTGACAGTCTTTCCCATTTTTACTACAAAAGTAAAGGAACACCCCTAATATTAAATTGTTTACATCATTTAGTACAATTAGGATTCTACATAAACCTAAAAAGAATTGAGTTTGTCAAGATTACGCCGTCTCATCCAATTAAAAAGAAAAACCTGAATCTGTCATTCGTTGTTTTTTGGTAAAGTTGATTCAAAGTTGCAAATGCCTCGTTCACTTGGACGAATCATATTTCATCGCTGGAATAAGATATTTTCGTTTCTATAAGTCTGTTGTTGCCATTTCCATTTCTCAGCAACCCGAATAATGTTAAATAAACCAATTATAAGCGAACTATCTATCTACCTATTTTTATTTTCGCTAAAAATAAATTAGAAATGCTGTCACCAACCCTGTCTACTTTTTGTTTCCTGAATCTGTACTAAACTATGAATTTGCTTTTTGAAATCAGTTAAAGTTGGCCCAATACGGTTTGTATTTGCATAAAATACTTATAAAATAATTGCAATCAACACTAAGTAATGTTTCCAACCTTATTTGTATTATTTTTATTTCCATGAATAAAATTTGGAATATTTCAGAGTTATTTGTTTGACATCTCTGTTGTCTCATGCAATTAGAAGCTGTGCAAATTTTACTGGCTTGTGCTGTTCACTCCTGTTCTGCTTTTCTTTATTAAACAGACTTAATTATTGTTTTCAAGACGTTTGAAAGTCATTTATATTGATGAAACTGTGGCATGAAACTCAAGTGCGTGTGCCATTTGTCAAATCTAGTTTAAACAAAACTGGAAACCCAAACAAAATGTACCAGTCACCCCTTTTGTGGTCACTTATCATTGACGAACTGCTTTACAAATTAAGCAACTTAGGCTTTGACACAATAGGTTACGCCGATGACTTGGTCATCATCATTACGGGCAAAGATGAAAACAAAATTACAAGAAGTATGCAAAATGCCCTTAAGACAGTCCTAGACTGGTGTACCAAAGAAGGTTTATCCATTAACCCCAGTATGGCTGTCATAGTTCCCTTTACCAAAAGAAGAAATATAAACTTAGGTCAAATTTCAATAAATGATACGATCATTAAGTATTCCAATGAAGTTAAGAATCTGGGAGTAATCCTGGACAAAACACTAAATTGGAACTCCCACATTAAAAACAAAATCACAAAAGTAACAAACGCTTTATGGGCATGCCGTCGCATGTATGGCAAAACTTGGGGTATCTCTCCAAATATAACCCAATGGATCTACACAATGATGATCAGGCCCATTGTTATATACGCTTCTGTAGTATGGTGGACTAAAACAAAACAAAAAACCGCCATTGCCAAGCTAAATAGGGTACAACGACTTGCATGTCTCGGTATATCCGGAGCCATGCGAATCTGTCCTACTGCGGCTATAGAAGCCTTGATAGGACTAACACCTCTCCACATTTACATAAACAAAGTGGCGATCCGCAGTTCGGCAAGTTTGATCCAAATGAAAGAAACAAGCCTCAGTGTTCTCTGAAATTCCAGAACTTGACATGATCTGCGCGGTAACAGACCGCCTCCCAAAGACCTTATGTTTCGATAAGCGGTTCTCTACAGAGATCCCAAGTAGAGAAGCATGGGCGAGTAATAGCCCACCTACTTGCCAAAATGGCCTAAAGTGGTATACGGATGGTTCCAAAATGGAAACAGGAGTGGGAGCTGGGTTCCACGGACCTAACCATAATGTCTCAATACCGATGGGGGCTAATCCAAGCGTGTTCCAAGCTGAGCTCCAAGCCATCCAAGAGTGTGCTAGTCACATATACAACACTGGTATTAAAGGCATTCACATCCATATATTCACGGACATTCAAGCAGCTATTAACGCTCTAAGCTTGCATATTATTGACTCCAAATCGGTACTAAGCTGTTTCAACGCCCTTCGAACGCTTGGCCTCAGGAATAAAACCAAATTATGGTGGATTCCGGGCCATGAGGGTTTTAAGGGAAACGAGAAAGCCGACGAAATGGCCAGATTGGGCTCTGCAACTCCTTTCACAGGACCTGAACCCTTCTGTTATGCTCCCAAACCGTCTATAAATCTAGCCATCAAAAGATGGGAACACACAAAATGTATTTCATACTGGGAGAGCATCCCAGGTCTAAGACAGGCCAAGCGTGCTATACAGCCGTTCAATAAAGATGCCAATAAAATTTTAAATCTAAACAGGCATATGATATCAAAAATCTCACTGGTTTCCTCACAGGACATCACCACCTACGATATCACCTAAATAAAATAAATTTAACTGACTCCTCACTCTGTCGGTTGTCTTGAAGAAGACGAAACAGCTGAGCACATAATATGTGTGTGTCCAGCCCTATGTGGAATCAGAAGAACTATCTTCTACAGGGAGCTTCTCAGCCCTGAAGAGATGAAGAAGTCATCTACTAGCAGCTTAATTAACTTTATCAGGAAAGTAGAGGACCTGCTAGACTAAACAATATTCTGGCCCTATGGCACAATAGATCTTTTTGGTCGACGTGCCTTTAATGCTTAGGCATAGTCAGAAGGTTAACAAAAAAAAAAAAAAAAATGTATCAGTCTCTTATGATTATAAGTTCTATGTTTTGTTGACAGCATTTTTGACGTTTCACCGAATATGTGCAAATGCATTGTGTTTTGTCAAAGACATAGGCCTGTTTTTTGAACGTCTACCTAACCAAATCAAAGCTAATAATGAAGACAAATGTTCAATAAAACAGTTCTGAGTGACGTTTGCAATAAAGCCTTTAAAACTACTGCTTTTGGTTATGTGTATTGACTTTTAGTTTGATTCAACGCTGTTTTTGTTATACCTCTTTGCTGAAAGTGAATGGTTACAAAAGCAGCGTTGAATCAAGCTAAAAGGCAGTTTACTAGCAATGTGAAGCAATGTGAAGCAATGAATTTTTTTGAATTGCGTGCTAAAGTTTTTACCTAAATTTACCTTGCTGATATATTTGTTCAATAAAACACGCCTTGAACTAACAGCCTATGAAAGGAATAGTAGGACAGGCTTTTTGAAAATGGCCACTCTGGATTCTCATGGATTTTATAAAAAACGTCACCTTATCTTTACTCTATTTTGACATCAGACCTCCTCTCGTTCATATTCTCATTATTTTCAATAAATGCCTTTATTTCGAAGAAAGACGTAAATCGTGTGCGCGACATTTGGCACAGTGAAAAAAAAAAAACCTTAAGTAATTTGTGTGTTTTCCGGGATCAAACCAAACACCCATCGCTCAGTAGTTCAGCACACTTACCACTGTTCCACTGTGAAATGTGATATTCACTACATTAAACAGCTCGTGCTCTTCAACAAATTTAATTACATCTCGTAATTAGTTCGGCTAATCTAAATGCGGGAATAATTGCCTAGTATTACCATATCGGAAAAATCACAATAATGTAACATTGCATGCATAGGGTATCGCGTTCGCGTCGTCGTAACCCATTCACTTTCATTTTGGTTCTGGATCTGGTTAGGTCCAGTTCTATCTGCGAACGGGGAACCACCAACAGTGGAAATCACCACTAAAAACCCAACACTACGTAGTACACAGGTCTGACTCATTCGCAAGAGCATAAACGCTCATCATAGTAACTACTAACTGCGACGTAAGTTAAGAAACTTGTTCAAATTGAACGGACACACAGCTCGACCTAAACAGACGTGCGTCGTATTGAAGGTTTAGCCTAGGTCAAGATATACGTTTTTAGCAACTCCAGTCATTGGCCCCTTGATGAGTGCAATTAGCTCGAATCCAGATGTCAATAAAAGCAAACTTCGCTGATCTCACACATCAGTTAAAAAATGTCTACAAACAAATTATTGAGAACAAGTTTCCTCGCATAAGACCGTGACAAATCTTCTTCAAAGAATTTGTTTCTGTAACCCGCATGAGAATATTCCATCCATGAATGAGAGTCTAAGATGAGTGGTTTTGTTTAAGTGGCCAAAGAGGAGCCTCTTTTACACGGACTATACTGGACAAATCCGGAAACGGACTCAAACGACTCTGCGACTCTTCAACGAATTGTGGCTTCCTACATTTGTGTATACCTACTCCGCGTAAGCTTCAATGTTCGTTGTATTTATGCCGTCTTCTTACACACACGTAGAGCTTTTCACGCGTAAGAAACATTGGGTGCAACTGGTAACCTCCTAGGTTGAATGGTTTAATCTGGCTTACAGCAGATTGGTGGCTCTGCAAAGTGGCCGTTGCACTCAAGTGACTCTTTAGCGAAGTTGGAAGTTGTTTGCCCACAGATACAGTGCCTACGAGTATGTGTTTACCTTCTACTTCTATTAGCATGCTACTCGACTGGAGGGTATTCATCATTAACTAAGTATTGAATAGACCATTAGCTCCCGCGTCTAACCGGTTCCCCCGAGAAATTTTGAAAATAAAATTCTCTCTTAAATTTCCTATCTGTGAAAGTTTGAACACGTGTGAAGCAGTAGGTAAACAAAAAATAGTTCTAAATGGAAGGCGACTGAAATATTGACACTCAACAGTCATCCTACTCGTACATTATGGAATTTTGACCATTTTGTAGAAATTTTGTTGCCCGAAAACATGCACGGAAGGAATAAAGCATTAAAATTGTGGAAATATCATGTATCTGAAAAAAATGCATTCGAACGTCATTGCAACACACTAAATGTCCGCAAAAAAGAGATTTACCTTTTAGTAAAAAAATTCGAGTACCAAGAAATAATCATTATAATGTTAACAAATGATTTTTATACTGAAGGTTAATTTAATGCGAATTTCTATCCGAACAATGCAAATTTTACTTTCAGAAGTAAGATTTTTTCATAAACAAGTCGAGGGAATTTGAGTTCGTTGAAAAGGGAAAAATGCCCACGCTTCGTGGGAAAAATAAAAATAGAGTGCTAAACACTGACTGAGTGTAGGGTATTTCGTGAGTTTCTATCAATTGATGAGTGCGTTCCCACAGTTTAAGTTCAGCACGAAACATGTATTTTGCAAAATGGTTATTAACTAATGTAATCCACATGTAGGCGCAGTGGCTTAGTGTGTTAGACTACTAAGCGAGGGGTCCAGGTTCGAATCCCGCAAAAACCCAAATTCCAACTCAGGGTTTTTTTCACAGCGCCACCTCTCGCGAACGTCTGACAAACATGCGAGAGTATAACTGCCTAAACACAATTAGGCCGCTGTAGTAGCTGTAGCGGCTGTAGACTGTAGTACACATTGGCCAACTTTTAACTTTTGTCGCGCTGCATGTCACAAAATCAATGGAAATAATTTTTGGTTACATGTTCAGAGGCGATCATTTTAGATATAGTTCAATGTACAATAAATTAGAAGTCGCCGTGGTTATAAGTATTTTGATAAAATGCAGGCGGAAGATTGCGATGGTGAAAAACTAGTAGAATTGGTAAAAGAAAAATAAATTTTATGGAATCTTTGTCATCCACTTTATAAAAAAGCACAGCAGTTTGTTTGAATTTGACACATTGGCCGCGTTCCACTGCCCGCTAGTCTTCTATCACAAAATATCCCAGATGAAGAAACGCTCGCGCAGCGGCAGCGGCATCGGCAAAGTGACATTTGACTTGTTTGCATCAAAAACATATGACTTTCCTTCATAAATAATTTCGTGTCGCATAATTATTTCCAAACTACATTTAAAAACCATAACAATATCGGAATTGCTATTTTACTTACCTTATTACCAATTTTATCACAATTGCAGCTCAGCTTCGTATTTTTGTTTTTATTTTGTAGACGTTTGAACGATTTCCTTTGACAGTTGTTTTTTTTTCTCTCAAAGCAGCGCCTAGTTTTGCGCTAGATTGAGAAATTTCCCTTAAAGGGATATTTCACAAAAAGTGCCAGACGTCCAGCGCAAATGGTAAAATGTAAATTTTTTTATATGGAGTTTGACATGCCGCTGCTCATCTAGCGGGCAGTGGAACGCGGCCATTGACGCTGCTTCATTGTGTACACTTTTTGGGTTTGCAGCGCCGCAAACTTTGACAGCTTTTACTACCGCAGCATACCGCTACTACAGCGACCTCATAGTGTTTAGGCAGTAACTGTCTTGAAAGAGCTTCTCAATTAGCGGTTTCGAATCGGCATAAAATTGTAGATCCCTTTCCATTCGTTCCAAAAAATGAAATCTCACACAAAACGAATGGTTGTGAGAAACTAGGCCTAGGGTCCCTACGGATACGGAACTTTTGCGCTAAAACTTATATTATATTATTATCCACATAAAAAAGGAATGAACAGCGAAATATTCATTTATGGAAATAAAATAAGACATTTCTGTTCCTACAATTATTATTGTGTCTGTTTTCGTTTGTTTTTTTGGGCGAAAAACTATTTCGCCGGCGAATGTCGACAGAAAAAAGGCAGCGAATTGGGGTTGGGGTTCAGGGGAGAGATATGAATGTTTCTGAGTGGGTAAGATTTTTGATTATAGGATTTTTTCCTGCTGAAAGTACACGAACGAACCTAATGTCTAACTTTTGGCCACAACAGATTTGTAACGTGCCATTCGTTGTTTAAAGTTTTTAACAGATTTGGCAATTGGTGTGTTTTAGTGGACACCTATACCCCAGAAAAGTAAAGTAGAATTCACAAAAGTCAACTACAAGAAACGGATGAGAAGTTCCAGTAACTAGCCATCACTGGAAACACTAGGTTTCTACAATGCTTCACTGGAAATGTGGTTGACAAACAATTTCTGGCACTCGCCGCATTTCCACACAACAAAGCTCTTACTTTATTTGATGCGGAATTAATACCCCTCAAGAGTTCTCTAATCAAATCATCAATTGAAAAGCAAGCGATTGACAGCATGATACCACAGCGTGCGTTACCAAACAATTAGACTACTTGACCCATGTCACATGCTTGCCACAACTAAATGAAGTTTGCTAATTTTCATTTTATTGTCGCGATAATTTTGTTCCCTACAAGAAGATACAAACACAAAGTACTAAATTAGTACGACTTTATTTCTGAGACGAGTTTCATTTCTGGACTAAACCAGACCAGACGTAATGGCGGGACCAATTGTCAATATTCATAAAGGTAATAAAGTCAATATATATAAAGGTAATAAATTTCTTTTACTAATTCCAATTCTGGTTGTCAACACAGATAGAAATAAAATAAACTACCTATTATACCTAATGTTTGGTGTAAATGTCAAATAAATTGATGTCGGTCATTTAAAATGTCATTACTATATTGTCTGTGATAATAACAGTACAGTGAAGCAATATTGCTTACCAAAAAAACTATTAGCAAACAAGCGATTAACGAAACAATGTCTTCAAACAATGCTATCTGTTAGTGGCTCTTAAAGTAGCTATATCTATCGATGAAATCAATATTTTCTCTCAATGTTGATATGTAATAGAGCTGCTATTCTAAAAAGTAGTTGTTAACTGCTTTCCAATCATAAAATCGTTTATTGTTTGCTTCCAGTGCCATTTTGCAACTTTTTGTTCCTTTTTGGGATCAATTCCTCAATTTACTGTCAAAAATTTTAGCAGTAATCTTCGACCCGAACAAACAAATAAACAGTCTGTCAAATCAATCATAGCATCGTCATCAGTGAACTAAATTCAATCAATTCAATTAACAAGTGTGTTTTACTTTCGCCAGAGTTCAACCATAACGCATAATTTATCAGTTGCAATAATTTGCTGTCTGCAACAGATCTATTAAAAACAATTTAAGCGCGATAATTTCGTGAGTGTTGAATTCATTCTGATCGCTGCTATTTACGATGTAGCATAATGTGACGGTACTTAATCAATCTTCTCATTAGACTTTCTTTTGTTGCATTTTCCATACAGAAACGAACGCATTTTCTAAATGGGATGCCCAAGTCTTATCCGTGTATCAGCTGCTTTAACATATTTGAGTCCCAGGTTTATGTGGATATTGAAATCTGAAAACTACACCAGGAACTGGTGTAAGTCGTGAACTGTCAAACAATGTTTGTTTTGTACATCGCAGACGTTTCCTCTTTCGCTTAGAGCCTATGACCTCAACCTCAGTCAGGTTAAAATTCTATGTGATTTATTATTAATGACATTTACCTGTTATAATAGTTGATCAGAATGGGGTCCTTCAAGTATCTAGTTAAGTAAGCCTGACAGCTGACTTGATGTGTCGTAGATTTGATTGGCATGTAGATCGGTCACCTGGCACAAGAGCAGCTTGATGTTCATAGAGGGCTATCCGATGAATTAAGTCAACAAATTCGTGACTGACTACTAAGTTGACAGTTCGCATATGTGGGTGACGTATGAAAAGTGACGTTACCTGCATACCAATGAGATGACGAAAATATGACGCCTCCGAAACAACAACTATACACTCATTCTGCGGTCTTTGTATCACAGAACAAATTTGAGTCACCCTGCAATTGAGGGAATACTGCTGAAGTTGAGACTGAGAGATAAGACACTGAATGCCAATAAAGAAGCCAGCAAATGAATGTTCTTACATCGCTCTTTTGGTTGAAAGGTTCTCTCACGAGTAATAACCATTTTTTAAGGCTTAGGAAACAGTGTATTGGAACACTCAGATGCAGCTGGTTAATTATACGTCCAAGAAGCAAATCCAGTATAACCCCTTTTACGGGAATTTCCTTGACTTTCTTTGAAAGCCGAGATTCCACTTTACCGATGGGACCTTACAGTATCAACACTCACCTCACGAGCGCACCGAAGATGTGCCACTTTATTTGAGCAAATGCAGTACAATAGCAAAGGAAGTGAACCGCGGTATCGCTGCCTTCTTAACAAACGTCGCAGACATCTGTGTCACTTGAACCTGACACTCACTAAGATGTTAGCCAAAAGTTGAGTGTCAATATGTTGTGCGCAGTCTTTTCTGCTGCTTTCTGCCAAAATGGCGTGAATTTTTTACAGATAGTCTGGAGCATGCGTTTAGTCTGGCCGCATCGTTGACAGCCGAACCGCAAAACAATTGCTTCTGTGAGGGACTTAACTGTCAATGGAGGCGCTGAACGAGGACGCAGGAATACTAGGGCAGGTTCGGGTCCGAAGAAAACTTTTTTTTTTTAATTCAAGTGGGCTAAGTTTCTTAATTATATCTAAAGAGTTGTCCAAAATGGATCACC
The DNA here is from genome assembly GCA_949126925.1 of Cheilosia vernalis. Lineage (NCBI taxonomy): Eukaryota > Metazoa > Arthropoda > Insecta > Diptera > Syrphidae > Cheilosia > Cheilosia vernalis. The sequence goes on from OX421358.1 coordinate 25,145,540, forward strand.
TTATCAGAAGATACTATAACATTTCCAAATGGCAGCAACAGTTAGTTTTGTTTTGATATTTTTGTTTATAGTCAAAAAACACCGAATAGACGTTTACAAGACATGGAAAGCTATTCGTTCAGGAGTAGATCAGTGGCTATGAGTAATGTGAAATACATTTTCCCGTGGGTAAACAGACCGAACTTGACAGAACGATTCGAGAAATCTCGCACAGTGGAAAGCGTTTGCTGAATGCTGACTGGTCTGCCACCTTATCGTTTGTGCCTCTTGCTAACAAATTATATTGTATAAACGCAATCTGTCTTTTTTCGCATGTTGCTCTTTATTTCAACTCCCGAAATCATATTCCTTGCACATAGCTGTCGTTCACGTAGCAAGAATAGCTAAAGCTGCGGGCCCCGAGCATTTTGGGGGCCCCTAGCACCAACGCGTTCTAGCCATAAAAACGTATCTATTTAGAGCGCTGGTCACCACTAATTATGTTTGGTACCCTAAGTTGGCAATCCTGCAATATAATACTTGGAGCTCCCTATTATTTTCATGCAGGTGGTCCTAATAGCCCGACCAATTTGAAAAGACTTATATTGACTACCAATCAATAGAAATTAAAAAAATAATATTTCATTTTAAAAGAACCTTTGAACCTTTGAACTCTTTAACTTTTGAACTTTAGAACTTTTGAAATTTTGAACTTTTGAACTTTTGAGCCTTTGAACATTTGAACTTTTAAAACTTTAACCGTTTAAACCTTTGAACCTTTGAATTTTGCACCTTTGATCTTTTGAACTTTTCAAAATTTTAGCTTTTCACCCTTGAACTTTTCAACAATTTAATATTTGAACCTTTGAACCTTTGAACTTTTGAACTTTTGGACATTGGAAAAGTTTGAACTTTTAAAATTTCGAACTTTTGAACTTTTGCGCCTTTGACCATTTGAACCTTTATACTTTTGAACTTTTGAGCCTTTGAACATTTGAACCTTTAAACTTTTGAACTTTTCAAAATTTTAACCTTTGAACTTTGGAACTTTGAAACCTTTAATCTTTTAAACCTTTGAACCCTTGAACCTATTGAATTTGGAACCTTTGATTTATTAAACTTTTGAACCCTTGAACTTTTAAAAAATATTACTCTTGAACCTTTGAACCTTCACGTGAAATGAATGGCGCGATTAACAGAAATACTGCCTTTAGCGTCTGAGTTAAATTTTGGGTAGGCAAAATATTTACTAACAAAATGTTGGTCTAACCAACCTTAGATAGCATGTTTTTTTTTTTGTAACAGTTTCGTTTAATTTAATACCATAAACTTGATAACGTAAGTCAATCCAAGGGCCCCTTTATATAATTTGCTACCAAACACCGTGCTGGCTTAATCCGGCAGTGCTCACTTTTAACTTATTCATTTTGATTTAAGCCTTCAATGGACAAGAGCTTCAGTTGGACTTCTATTAAAAAATATTGGACGATAGAGATTATAGCTATAGTTTAATAGGCGACGCATTCAAGTCCATATCTAATGAAAAAAAAATGTTTCCCTATAGGTAATCAGCGCTGAATTTAAAAATAAAATTATTTTTTGGGAAATTCCTGCTATAACGAATCTCTATTGGTGTGAAGTTGTCTAAAATCTATTAAAAGTAAAAACATAAGTTTTTATTGAAAAATACTTCATTCATGAACTTAAAATTATTTGAATTTTATTAGAGAAAAAAGTGCATATTCAGTTATCATAAGCCGACTAGATTGGTCTGTCCTAGATGTTACATGGACTCAAAAAAACTTGATTGGTCAGTAACGTCACTTTTCCTACGTCAGCCACATATGCGAACTGTCAACTTTAGTATGTTTTATTATCATTCACAAGATACCCTACTAGACCTCAAGTGAAAAAAAACTTTGCATTTAATTGATGAAGGTCAATCAAAACTGAAATCCTTCGAGTAAGCCATCTGTCAGACTTACTAAACTAGATATTTGAATGTCCCCATTCCCCAATGAATTTAACGCAAATTTCTCTGACGCGATGTTTAGCAATTTGCAGCTACACATTATATTTATATGTAGACTAATTCAAGTATTTACGAAAAGATGGCAGTGCGTAACGTTACCTCCAGTTTTATTCCAGTTTTAGGCACTAAATGAGAAAAAAAAACACATTTGTGCTACACATACATTTTAATTCGCAATCAAATTTGTTAAAAAAAAAAACCAGCAGTTTTTTTCCCCAGATTAAAGCTTAGTAAATTTCGAGATTATATCGCCAGAGTCTGATATAATGCGCTTTCGTGCCCGCGCACAATAAGCAAGTATCTTCTCACAGATTACACACAAACTTTGCCTGTTGCTGGCTCTCGTGAAATGAATAACTAATATCCAGCTATTAGCCCAACTTATAATTAAATCCGCCAATTACTGACGGCTACTCAGTTAATCATCTTCTTACACCAGACTGTCCTTACCCACATTAATCCAATATTTACTCGCCTTGTGATGATATATGCAAATAAAAATTCGCATTCCAGCGTGTGAATTATTGTAGTCGCAGTTCTCGGTTTCACACGAATCCGTTAATCACATCAACAAACCCATGCACACATTTATCTATCTAATCGTTGACAACGTTGTCATGCTTCGATAGCGATGTTTAAAAGTCTAAATTAATTCGAAACAAAACCAGTATTAGCACCCCGGAACCACAACGATCAAATTAAATTTAGGATACGCGCTAAGCTTTCCGTTTCCGAATCGTGATCGTGAACATGATCATGGCTAAAGCTTTAACCGATCGCCTGTAAGCCAATCAGAGCGTTGCTGATCTGATTAACACATTTTATCGTCGCCAATAGAGGATCGATAAAACTCAACTCTTGAGTCTTGACTTGACACGAAGAGAGAGTAAAGCTTTCGAGGAAAGAACTCTCGCACTCCAATAACATTCTGATACACTATACAAAATACCATACAGAATACACACGCTTCGCGGACTCTCAACTCAAGAGATACTCCGGCAAGCCGATAAAAGTACCTGGGGCATGGAAGCAAGTGTTTAATCGCGACCTATCGTTCGTTTGGCGTAGATGGTGTTTGTGCGGATTGAAGTTCTGCTGGCGTTGTTTGGTGTGATAAGAGCGTTCTGCTCTGCAAAAACTGAAGCGTGTCCGTGGTGCAAGTGTTGAATCCACTTATACAAGTGGCTCAGTGGAGTTGTGAATTAAATTCGGATTTTTCATTGAAAGACGGTCGATAAGTTAGTGCGAACTTTCGTCCATATAAATTAGTATTTGTTGTGCAAAAATGGCAGATCGGTTTCATGTGACTAAATTGAGCGTGAACGGCGGTGAGGTCCTGCCAAACGGAGAAAAAGGTGATGCTGTCGGTGATCTTAACTCCGAGAACAAGAAAGGCGGTATCGGAATCACGCTAAAAGGATTTAACCTGCTACATCGAAAGACATCGCGCAGCAGCGATAATGATGATACGAATTCAAGGAAATTCAGTTTGGCACAGTTGACGAGGTAGGTTTGAAGAAGCAGTACTGCCAATCTATGTATATTTGTATATTGGAATCGGCTCCTAATTAAGCTTGGATAACGAGTGTCGGTACAATGTTTAACGGTGTGCACCGACTGCGGTGTGTGTTTGTAAGGCGAGAGTCGTGTAAAAACCACATTTAAAATCCAATTTTGTATAAGTACTTGTTTGTTTGCACGTTATTTTGTTTATCAAGTTCCAAAATAAAATCTAACAAAACTCGGGACAAGTTAATGAGGCTATTAAATTGAGATTCGCTTTCGAAATAAAATTCTTTGTGGCATACGAGTATTTTGAACAAACAATAATTGTTTCCACTTTCCGCATAAAACGCAAGTGATGCGCAGTGTCTAACATTTTTTTTTTTTTTTTCAAAAATACGCTATTTGTGTGGAACGTGTTCGTTCGAATTTTCGCAGTTTAGGCCGTGTGTCAATTGCGCTAAATAATTATCCTCGGATAATATTCTGACACTATCGTGGTGGAAAACGAATTCTTCAGCTGCCAAAAAATTATCCTGCTCCGGGAGCAGGATAATAAATTATCTTCATAGGATAATTTTTTTAAGTTCGAGTTTTTTGTTTCAAATGGCAGCAAATCAACGAAAGAAAAAAAAATAATAACAAACCGTACTACCTACAACATGTATCTAAATAATGAAGGAAAATTAGTAATGTTTTTAATAGAATTTGCTTAATTTATAGGGATGCATGATGACAAAAAAAGTGATTCGGTTACAAAGTTTGAATTCATACCGATTGAATATAAAATTACACTTCTCTTGTTCGTCTTCTGCGTGGGGGCAAGTACCTAATCGTGGCTTATAAGGCTTTGTTACCGCAGCAATATCATTGACATCAATGGGAATTAATACATCGAATTTATGATCCATATTATCAGTTGTTGTTATTGAATTAGTTGTATGTCTGTTCTTTGTGTTGTGCTTCGTATTGTGTTGTGCTATCGTCAAAAGTCTTCTGACAAATCTCAAAAATTTAGCCCAATCGACACAGCCAAATTTCACAAAAGCTAAATTTTGATTCAACACACACAGAAATGTCAAAAAATTATCCGAGGATAATTATTTAGCGCAATTGACACACGGCCTTAGTCCATCAGTAAAAGTTAAAGAGAATTGTTCGGTGCCAATTTTGCTAGTCGAGAAATTTGGGACTGTTGGGTTTTAAGTTCAATTAGTTTGGCATTGCTTTTTTTGGCCTATAGGTAACGTGACGACTTTTCTAATTAAACTTGACGGATGGGTAGTCTTTTTAATGTGGTAAAATAAAAAATTATACCTTAGTTGACGTTGACATTGGGGACGTTCGGATTCCTTGTTTAGTAAGTCTGACAGCTGTCTGACTAGATGTGTTTCAGTTTTTATTGGCCCAGAGTGGTCACGTCACGTGTATAGTTTTTGCAGTTGACGTTTATGGAGGGGAAGCCGACTAATCTAGTGAAGAAAATTCTGCCTGCATACGCAGTTGACATTTCGAAGAGTCAAATTTAAAATAAACAGAGTGGCCGCTGCAGAATTCTGAAGAGTCGCAATAAAGGGCCGGTGAGAGAAGAAGGTGTCATTTCTAATGCTACTCTTGTAATTTAAAATTTTCGCACGATATTTAACAACCATTAGTTCGCAAAAGACTAGAATAGTGTTGTGATAGGCAACCGTGTTACATTTTAGATGCACTTGTTTGAAAATAACAATTTTTTTACAAATGTATTCTACTAACTCATCGAACACCGATGACAACAAAATAATTCTTGTTCCATCAAAAATGCCATAACGAAATTTCAATCAAGTGCATATATGTGAATATGTCCGATTACACTATATGCTTTTTGGGCATTTTTAGGTGTCAAAATCAACCTGGTTATATGTGGCATTCAGGCATTCAGGACCACTAATCTATAATCTTACCTTAAGTAACATCATTCAAATATATTTACTGTTATTAAGCCACAGAATTACCAACAATATTTTTATTATGTAGAAATATTCTGCTTAATGAATAAAGTAGAAAACACCCACCCAGCGTAATAGAAATTTAATCAATGATTTTTAAATTCACTTTAACCCTAGTGGAAACTGGGTTTTAACTTGCATGTTTTTTTTTAACAATCCCTCAAGGTAGTTGCATGAATTCAATTATTCATATATAGAAAATTAAATGTAAATGGATGAACACTTTTTGGCGCCGAAGATGGATAGGGAACAAGTAAAGCTATCTAGAAAAGCTTACTCAACATTTATTCTTTTTACATTTATTGTTATAAATTCATTTACAAATTGTTTGTTATTGAAAAAGTGCCACCCGGCGGCCATTAATAACACGTATTCACAGACAGAAAAAATAAGAGCGCGCGAGAGAGGATTTTCGTTCAAAATTTTGCGGGGAAAATCGGGTAGCTTCATGGAAGTTAGTCTTTAAGGCTTTTTTATTTCCAAAAAGGCATCTTTTTTTATTTCAAATATAGTAGTAAGAGAAAGATATTGGTTTCGTATAAAATTTCGAACTCGAGATTTTAATCAATTCTGATATTACGATGATAGAGGGACTCAAAAAAGGGGGTCGCAAATTTCTGTCCGGTCTGTCCGTCCTTCCACAGGCCTACAGCCTAAACGGCTTCCCGGATTACGTTCAAACCTCGGATTTGGAGTTTTTGGGCTTATAGTTCGGGAGGAGTTTTTTTTTTTTTCAAGGTAACCTCAGTATTAATGGTACTTCCCACATAAAATTTTCGTACCAGTTTGATTTGATCGAAAACGGCTTTAACGATTTCAACCAAAATTGATATTTAAGCTTAAGTAGGTGAGGTTACCAGGACTGCGTACCCAGTTTTTGGCTAAAAATTCGAACAACGGTACTTTTGAAATTTCGACATATCTCGAAAACGGTCTATACGATTGTAGCAAAAATTAATTTCTAAGGTTTTGTGGTCATTTATAACTTAATAGCAACCTCAGTTTTTCTCTATGTTATCGTACAATGGATTTATGAAAAGAGTAATTTTATAAAAATATAGTTTTGTCTAGTTAACTTAAAACGGCAATAACGATTTTGACCAAAATGCAAACTTAGAGTCAAATTGATGTTTTCAAAACTATTGCGTCCTTAATTTTCAATTCGAAGCACCGAAAACGCTAATTTTAGAAACTGCTCATATCTCAAAAACCCCATCTTCGATTTCGATAAAATGTCAAAAACGAAGTATTTCTATAATCCGGAACAATATCATACAGTCAGTTGTATTTTTCCAAATAAACATTGCAATATTTGCAACTGTTATGTCTGGATAGTTTTACAAAAACAAAAACTTAATTTGCACCGCACACACAAGCATCGGGATATTCAATTTATAGCTACTAATGCAAATTCACAAACGCCTGAATTGTTACATAATCTTTCTAAAGATATCGGTCTATCACGAGCAATACTTTCAATAGTTGAAAATTGAAATCATATTCCAATCAAAATTAAAAACATATCCTTAGATCAAAAACAGAAACTACTACTAGGTACGCTTGTCCTGTACTCAAAAATCAAGTGAAATCAAGTGATATAAAAACTTACATTGTTATTTTATATAACTGCCATATGAGATGAATATCCAAAAGAGGATTTTGTTTTCTTTTGTCTAGTATCCAGAAAGTTTCGTCCGACCCAGTCGTGCACTTTATTTTTTTTGGAACAACCCCTCAAGGTAGTTGCATGAATTCTGCTGTCAAAAATATTATTCATTTATAGAAAATTTTTTAATTTTAAAAAATTAAATGTAAATGGATGAACACTTTTTGGCGCCGAAGATGGATAGAGAACAAGTAAAGCTATCTAGAAAAGCTTACTCAACATTTATTCTTTTTACATTTATTGTTATAAATTCATTTACAAATTGTTTGTTATTGAAAAATTGACACCCGGCGGCCATTAATAACACGTATTCACAGACAGACAAAAAAAAAATCGGGTTGCATCCTTGCATCACGGAAGTTGACCGTCTAGTTTGGATAGTCTTGGCAGAGAGCAAAGACATTGCCCGCGTTCCACTGTCCGCTAGATGAATAGCGGCATGTTAGACTCCATATAAAAAAAATGTACGTTTCACAAAAAGTGCTAGACGTCTAGCGCAGATGGTGAACTTAATTTTTTTTATAAGTAGATTGACAATCTGCTATTCATCTAGCGGGCAGTGGAATGCGGGTAATACTGAGACCCCCAATTCATGTCGTTTTCCATTGGGATTTTCGGATTTTGCTCTCAGATTTTGGATTTTTCAAACCCAATGGAACATAATTAATAACACACTTTAAAGTTTGACAAAAGACAAATGTTTCGGAGTTAGTGTAAGTAGGTGTGAATCTCGCTCAGATATCGAGATTCGCAAAATTGTTTTGACTCTTTGCTTTTTTTGCGGCCAATGGTAATGGAACATGAAATCTGACAGCCAGCTGATTTCGAGAGCAGAAAAACTGCATTGAATCCGAAAAAAAGTGTTTTTTTCCTGTCCCAATGAAAAACTACATCAGTCAATTTAGAATCCGCGTGACATGCAAAAATATACAAAAAGCGAATGTGATAGAGTTCGGGAGTACTACAGTTTAACATTACCTGCTGAATGCTTTTGGGTAGATATTAAATATCTTTAAAAGGCGAATAAATAAATGGGTTTGGTTAATAAAACTAACTAAATGAGATGTTTTTCATACTAGAAAAAAAATAAGGACAAACATGGTTGTGTATTTTCCGCTTTTGAATATCATTAACATCGATTTCATGAGCAAATATTTGTTAAATAACTGAAGAAAAATTGCTCAAAATGATTCTATTTTCCCTCTAACAATTTACATTGTTGATATTTCATAAATATTCAAAGCAAAAGTACACTTATTCCTAGATAAAAAAATACTATCCACACGTAACGAATAATTTCAAATTTAACGTATAGAATTCCACGAACGCTGACAGCAGCTTTTGCCCAAAAGTGGTTAATTTTTTTTGAGAGTGTGAGCCGGAATTTTTGAAGTTTCGTGACATTTGTCAACATGAATTTCTATGTATGAATACTAGCGCACCAAATCGTAACCACCCCGTAAAAATACAAAAAAAAAAAAAGTGGCCCCCGAAATGTAAGGCCGCACAAACTCCAAATCCGATGTTTGAAACAAATCCTACCAGTTTAGGCTGTAGAACTCAGGAGCAGACAGACAGACAGACGGACGGACAGAATTTCGCAACACACTGCTTTTAGTTCCTCTATGATCGTAATGTCAGAATTGATTAAGATCTCCAATTTGATTACTACATAATCGAGAAAGTTAGAATCTAGCAACAAACTTTGTATTTGTCCATGTCAGGTAACACTGATATTCTATGGAACTATGGAACCGCTCCACTTATTTTAACACACTACAAATATAATATAGATATATAGATTCCTTCAATTCGCTCACAATCGGATACATGCTTATTAATGAAATATTTGCACATTCTTGGCAGCATTTTTCTGAAATTAAAATGGAACAGCTGGAATACGAACGAACACACGGACAGTCCGATTTTTTGAACTGCAGTTCCTTTTGCAAAAGGTCAACAAAAAAATACTTTCACATTGTCTTTCTACCCTTACCTACGTTGAAAGATGTGCTCCGCTCGAATATTTAGTTCGAAGAATTTCTGCAACCGTTCTATACGTTTGTTGTTGTCTCGTCTCGCACAGATGCAAAGTATTAAGTGAAGTGGAACATTTTTAAATTTTTGTTTTTTTATTTAATTTAAGTGTAGATATCTCTGTTGTGCTTTTTTTTTTAAATTAACAATGCCCATGGATAGATACAGGTAACAACATTTTATTCACCTACCGTTGTTCTTAAATAAAATTAAATGTAGGTAGATATTTAAATCGGTGTGCGTAAATTGTGTGACTGCAATTTATGTAAGAGTTGCATTAAAAATTTAAATAAATAATTGAAGAGTTGTGAATTTAAAAGAAATTGAACCTTCTTATATAAGTTTGTTGAAAATGTGCTTTGGGGTAAAATATCCCACGGTAACCCTGCTTTCGAATTACTCAACTGCAAGATGGAATAAGCCAAGTTTGGTAAGATCGTTGACATTTTGAACTCGTGTCAGGCATCGTTCTGATAATAGTACGAAGGTCTGTGGAAAAACCTCGTGAACAGTTTAAATGCGGGACAAAATGGCGATTGCGGAAAGGCAAGCATGCAAACAGTTGGCGCTTGACTACAGCCGTCCAACGGTCTAATTTTGGATTGCTACAATAATCGCTATTGGCATTGTTTCCATAAAAATAAAGCCTAGTTTTCAAGTTGCCTGACATATTTGGTAACCGTAAAGGTCGCCTCAAATACAAAGTTTTCAACTTTTGCGGTTCTCGTCCGTTGGTGCTAGATTTTTATGGGAAATATTACGACAATTCGATGTCCTCGTTCAGCTATAATAAACAGCGAGAAAGTAAACAAACAATAAATTGACAAAGCCTAACAGGGTGTCACCGATTTTCAATGCGACTTCCGATATTTTTACGCCTTTTGATACAAAGCGAGTTATGTGATTTTTAAAATCGAATAATTCGTTTCCATCTCTACACATCTCTCGCATTCATATTAAATCAAATTGAATACACAATTCCAGTCTATTTCAAACATATATATGAGTATGTAATTGAAAATTGTAAATATCTATAAATAACCATACAGTTAGGAATGACTTAATGGGCCATTGCTAAAAACTTTTAACATTCTTTTTTATCATGTCAGAATTATTTTTAATTAAAAGCGTACAGTTGATTGACCACTCAATGGTCGAATTCATTGATTTCTGTTCCCTACTCCAAAGTGTTTTTGAATTTCCGAAAAATTTTCCTGATCTTATCTAAAAATAAATTAAAAAAAAAAAGAAGATTGTAAACAAAAAGAGTATTGCATATTTTGGCTGATGTCTTCCGTGAATTTTAGCCCTGCTAATACCCCCCGGGGAATATTTTATGAATCAATCGATATTTGATTGATTGTTTTAGTTCAAGAGCTTTAAATTTATGACATTCTGTTTATTCGCATTTAAATTAACAAGTAAACTGATATAACTTCTTAAATATAGGTGTTATTCATATTTCTACCAATACTTGCGGGCAGAATAATATTATGTGTTGAAGACTGCAAGTGCGCACAAAAGAAATGCGTATTTGTGTTGTTAGTGTACAAGTGGAATTATTTACTTTGTATTCGAGGAGAAATTAAGTGGGAACGATTATTTTCGGAGAGTCCAAGGTTGGTTGATTTTATATCCGTTTAGTCTATGGAGTTAAAGCTCGGTTTGGGAACACTTCCGAGATGACCTAATCAAAAGCACTTGTTTATTTCCACAACATTCCAGTGGAAAAGCAGGCTTTTGTTTGGGTTTATTGAATATTTTGATATAAACAGGAACACTGGTCCTGGTAGCCATAGGACTTTGTTGACGCTTCCAAGAAGGAATAAACCTGTTGGGATTATAATCTGTGACAAACCTAATAGCGTTTTTACACCAATCCCGAAAACCGTGTTTTCCTCGAAAACTCGTCGATGCATTCACACCGACCGCCAACTAGTTTTCGTTTGACGTTTCAATCAGCTGTGACACACTAGTCGTTAAACTTCGTTGCAAACTTTTGTGCAGAGATTAATGAATAAAAGAGATGGTTATCTTTCGTACGTCTATCCCCCCAAAACCCATTTGTTTACATTGTTGTTTTTGTAATTTCAACCCCCGTCTGTGAATACGTGTGACCAACAAAAAATCATGTTGCTAATGGCCGACCGCGAATCATCTTGCTTTTATGTTTATCGCGGTGTTTAATTGTTTTGTGTTTCGATTTGAATTTGTTTGGTTTTTGTGAAGGTTTTAATTAAACTAAGAAAAAAATTGAAATGTACAGTAGAGCATACTGAATTCTTGTACTAAAGTCCAATTCATGAACTCACAAATACTATAATAGAAATGAGCAAGTGTGTGTGACTTCATGAATTTTTCTGGAAAACAGCTTGTAGGCAGCCGCATTTCCACTGGAAAGATATATATCTCTGTATTCCATTATCTTTGCTTTTGTGGTTACAAACTTAGATCGCATTAATTAACAAACAAAATGAATTTAGTGCATTTCAAAGTAACATTAGCCCATCAATTAATTGTTGAACACGATTTTAAGTTGTGAGTTGTAACATTTGTTCGGTCAGCCATTTTGCTGAATATTGCAAAAGGTGTGTTTGTTCCAACAACCCAACGATTGGATGTCGTTTTCGTGGTGTTTTCGTGGAAAACGAGTGCAAACGACTCGTTTTGAAAACTGAAATTTGTATGAGAAAACTTTTGTTTTCGATTAAGTTTTCGTGTGTTTTGGCGAAAACCCGGTTTTGGGCTCGGTGTCAAAAGCATACTAGTTGAAAACGACTTTAAACGACTCGTTTTGAAAACTGAAATATGCATGGAAAACTTCTGTTTTCGTAGAAGTTTTCGAGAGTTTTCGGCTCGTGGTGAAAATCCTATAACCCTCTTTATAATAAAACACACTTGAGCACCAACTGTCATGTAATTATAAAAATAAAACATGTGAACAGTATTTATTGGTTTTCTTTAATCTTTGCTACACTTTCTTATAATATCTTTGTTTTTCTGTACCAGTATCCGCATTCCTTATCACAGTTATCATATTGAAATCTATCAAAATACGCTCATATTTTTACTGATAAATCAACTTATTCTGAGCTCATAGAATGCGTTCTTATCATGCTTTGAACAACAACAAACAAAAAATTATTCTGGCAGTTCAAGCTTGAAGCGTCACTGTTCACGTGTTTACGCGCAACTAATTATAAAATCCGTTCAATATACGTTGCACACAGAATAAATTTAGCCAAATACTCCTGTCAGAATGTTCTTTGATTTAACCGTCACCTACGGTCTATGTTGCTCCCAGTTCATTTAGGCCCATTTTATTCATAGAGAATGAGAGAAATTAAGGCCCATTTTATTCACTCGAAGTTGAACACAACTTGGGGATTTTTATATGGGAAACTTCCCAAGTTGTGTTCAACTTCGAGTGAATAAAATGGGCCTTAATTTCTCTCATTCTCTATGTTTCCGACCAATAGATGTTTACTTCAATTTTCGAGAACTGTCAATTCTAACGGACAAACAAATTCACAGATGAGATGGCAGTCATTTCTGTACTTTAAAACACCAGTAGGTAGCAAAACAGATTTCATATGGCCTGAAATAGTTAATGCACGATATCGTTAACTTCAACTGTTCCACTTTTACAAATACTTTAGAGATGAGCACTAAATGCTTTTGATTAGCATTTTCCACTGTATCAACAAAATTTCTGCCTTTGCGTTCGTAGACGTTGTTTAGTTGACACTGACATTTTCAGATACTACTTTATCGAGTATAAGAGACGTATGAAACTCTAGTTCAGTGAGTCTGACAGCTGGTTGACATATGTCTGTCACCTAGCACGACACTACATTAAGTGCAGACGAATCTAGTCGACGGAAGATGATTAATGTTCCCAGTTGGCCAACAATTCAATTTCAGTACAATATAGCGTCCAAAGCTTTAATTGAGAAAAATGACACACAAACTCGCTTAAGTCTGACAGTTTGTTTGCAGATATAATAACAAATATTGTATTGACTGTTAAATGTCTACGTTGTGTACACACTGATAAATGTAAAGGCAAATACAAAATACCCTATTATGAAATCATATCTTATTCATTAAAATAAAATCCTCTTATTTACAATTACAATTCGAGAAGCAAGATTTATTTTTTTCAACCTCTCCGTCATTCTTATAAGAGTAAATGAATTCGGACCGATGTTTAATGAACTTCGCAGAAGTCGATAGCCTGACCAAATGCATGAGATTCAGAAAAAAGTGTGATGCGTTCACGTTGTGAACACATTCATTGTACTCGAACAGAAGGCGTCAACGTCTGATCAAACAGCTATATGGAAGTGCTGATTTCGTCATCGATTCGTTGGAGTAAATATTTACAAATATATTTAACATAATTGCAAAACCCCGAAAATTCCTCAACACTTTGTTTAATTTAAGTTAATTGACGTTGTTAACCCACTTAGAAGGTTTTGAAAATATTTTTCGACGTTCGCCAATTATTATAAATTACTCATCAGATAATACGCCAGGAGTGGGTCATCGAACAGACTCACAACAGTAACAGCCATAAACTAAGTATTAAATAGACCGTCAGCTCCCGCGCACCTACCCGATTCCCCACGCAAATTTTGAAAGAAAAATTCTCTCTTAGGCCGTGTGTCAATTGCGCTAAATAATTATCCTCGGCTAATATTCTGACACTATCGTGGTGGAAAACGAATTCTTCAGTTGTCAAAAAATTATCCTGCTCCGGGAGCAGGATAATAATTTATCTTCATAGGATAAATTTTTTACGTTCGAGTTTTTTTATTTCAAATGGCAGCAAATCAACGAAAGAAAAAAATAATAACAAACCGTACTACCTACAACATGTATCTATATAATGAAGGAAAATTAATAAAGTTTTTAATATAATTTGCAATTTATAGGGACGCATGACGACAAAAAAAAAAGTGATTCGGTTACGGAGTTTGAATTCATACCGATTGAATATAAAATTACACTTCTCTTGTTCGTCTTCTGCGTGGGGGCAAGTAATCGTGGCTTATAAGGCTTTGATACTGCAGCAATATCATTGACATCAAAGGGAATTAATACATCGAATTCATGATCCAGTTGTCGTTATTGAATTAGTTGTATGTCTGTTCTTTGTGTTGCGCTTCGTATTGTGTTGTGCTATCGTCAAAAGTCTTCTGAGAAATCTCAAAAATTTAGCCCAATCGACACAGCCAAATTTCACAAAAGCTAAATTTTTATTCAACACACACAGAAATGTCAAAAAATTATCCGAGGATAATTATTTAGCGCAATTGACACACGGCCTTAAATTTCGTATCGGTGAATACGTGTGAGGCAACAAAACAAAAAAAAAAAGCGAATGGAGGGGGTATAATGAAATACTGACACTCAGCAGTCATCCTACATCGTGGAATTTCTACCTTTTGTGGACATTTTGTTGCCCGAAAAAACGATTCGTACAAAACAAAAATAAAGCATCAAAATGGTTTAAATATCATGAATCTGACGAAAAAACATTCGAACTACAATGGAACACACTTAATGCCTTTAAAAAGATATTCGTCTTTTAGCAAAAGATTTCTAGTACCAAGTATTAACCATTATAATGTTAACAAACTGCGATTTTTATACTCACGGTTAATTTAATGTGAATTTCTTTCCGAATAATACCAGCTTTACTTTTTGAAGAAATATTTTTTCATAAGCAAATCGAGGGTATTTGAGTACGGCGAAAAGGGAAAAATGCCCTCGCTTCGTGGGAAAAATAAAGAGAGAATGCTAAGAACACTGAATGAGTCTAGTGTATTTCGATCAGCTGATGGATGCGTTCCCACAGTTAAGATTGTTTGTTTTATTTCACCACGAAAACGTGTTTTGCAGAATGGTAGAAATATTCATTCGTGGAACTAAAATAAAATATTTTTGTTTTTACAATTAATATTGTGTTTGTTTTCGTTTGTTGTTTTTGGCGAAATGTTATTTTGCACGCGAATGTCGACAGAAAAAAGGCAACGGATTCAAAGCGAAGAACTAAGGAATATTAAGACTTAAAATGTGTTGGGGTTCTGAGGAGAGTTATTAACATTTCTGAGTGGGTATCATTTATGAGTTATAATAATATCATAAAGTAACCGTGTAATAACAGAAAACAAAAAGGGGGGGAAAAAATTATATTTTTAACAAAGTTTGCAACAATTTAATAAACAAACGAATTTCAAATTAACGTAATTAATGAAAACATTCAAAGTAATAGGGTTGCAAGTTCATAGCCCTCAACAAATAATAGGACATCAAATAAATTTTTAGAAATTCTGATGACCAACAATCAATTTATGAATTTATTTTCTTAAAACTGTAAGTCAAAGAATCGAAACTGAAATATTTAGTAAAATTCGAAATAATTATTTGTAAATACTAATTTTATTTCATTTTTGCAAATTATAAATATTACCATTGTTTACAACCACAATGTAAACATACCGTACTATATCTAGGTAAAATAAGAAAATCCTAATAATAGCCATGTTTTTTTGAGCTTCGATCTCAACGAAGCAAAGTAAAATTTTCAGCACGCAATTACGAAAATTATTGCAAGTCTCGAAGTGTCAATTCTAGCGCAGTTGTTGTAGTCGTGTGCTGAAAATCCTAATTTACTTTGCTTTGCTGAGATCGAAGCTCAAAAAAAACAGGCCTGATATATTCGTTTTAATGAAATGTATGTAGGTACTAAATTCACCACACCAGACCCTCCGTTTTGTTAACACGTCCCGATAACTGCCAATTATTTGAATTATTTGAATTTTTTCCAATGTCACCACAGAATGAATTGTCAGTCATCTGTCAGGTTACTATGTGCAAGCGTATGCGTGCGTCTTATGGACTTTAACATGGGACGCATACTTTCGCACATAGTAACACGGAAAACAGCTTGTAGGCAAATTCTCTTAAGTGGGCGGAGCTGACGGTCTATTTAATACTTAGTTTATGCTTATTAGTTTCGCTCGGATGTCTCTCCGTCTGTCTGTCTGTCTGTCTGTCTGTCTGTCCGAACCCACTAAGTCAATTTTGTTACCAGGTCTATCTCAAGAACCGATTGACATAGGAGGCTAAAATTTACACACAACATCCGGTATAACCTCTAGTTAAACGACAAATACTAATGGAAGGAATACATCGATTGGTTTTCGATTAATTAGTAATCTGGTAAAAAAAATATTTTCATTCGCCCAAAAAACGGTTTATTTCTTGATTCACAAAAAAATACATAAATTCCTTTTTTGTAGATCATGTTCTTATCTATATATGTGCTGAATACTGTTTTGCCGCAGTTAATAGTTTACAAGATATTTTCAAAAAAGATAATTTTACCATGTAAAATACGTTGCTCTCAAAGTTTTAATCTCTACTACGCAGTTGTGCACAATTGACCCCCTCAAAGACAGAAGACCACCAGGGTTCCCGCTTGCTAATTTCGTTGGGGAGTATAATACATTTTTTTGAGGAGTACAGAACAAAATAAAAGTAATATATTTTTAGTCGATAGTTTTTAATTGGGACAGGTCGCATACAGAATGGAAAATTGGCGTTGGTTGGGTACTAGGTAATAATTAGAAAATGAGATTCATGTGCGAGTAATTTTTGAGAGTAAAAATATTAAGTAATTAAATTAAACTAAATTGTGATGAATTCATGAAGAGGGGAAAGATTGAATGATATAGATTTCAAATAATATCTGATGTGTTGGACTTTAGCCAAATACGGAACCTTCGGTGCGCGAGTGACACTCGCACTTGGCCGGTTTCTTTCTATGTCATTAACTGTCACTGTCACATAAATCACTAAGAGTAGTATCAGTAAACAGGTCTAAAATTTTCAAAAGCGGAAAGTAATCATATTGTGTGTACAATTGTACAGTCATAATTGCGATCAATGAACGCCGATGACAATCAATGTGTGCTTGTCAGTCTGCGAGTTATTGTACTTTTAACATTGACACCTGCATTTAATCAGCTGTCACCTTGTTATGTTTGCAAACATTTTTAACTTGACTAAGATGAAATGTTTCACATATATGAAATTATCCTACGAACAGCAAATATTATGGTCTCGACTTTAAAAAGAATTGCGAATCTGGTATGAAAAATTAAGGTAGCTATTGTGGACCATTTAATTTAAAATCGAAACTGCAAATGGGTATTGTGCATACAATATCGCTAATTATTAGTTATTGGATCAATGATTAATACAAACTGGTTTAGATGAATTCAATCGTAGCTCCTACTTGGAACATCTACGTAATTGAAGCACCCCTCTTCTACCTTTCCTTTAAATGTTACCACGGCGTATACCTTCGATGTATAATATTATTTGTTCAATACAACTTGCTGTGCTCTAGACTTCTTGTAAAAATAGTTGAATAACAGATTGATTGCCGGTTGACTTAAATGTCGCAATTGTTTAAAATATTTTCCTAATTATAGTGACCTGCGCACTAAATTATATAAGCGCTGCTTGAATACATTCTTAGATGAATTGTTAAGTAGCCGGACAAAAACGCTGTCAGTTATGTATAACAGATATACCTACCTCGTAGATTTTTTTCAATGTTATTTTACGTTTGTCAGCGAATTAACTCGTACAAATTTGTGTAACAATACATTCGGGGGAGTAATTCCTTTTATGATACTTACTGTTTTTGGGGAATTATCAATAAGTATTCAATATCTGATTAGGTATATTTTGACGTTTCGTCAAAACATTTTAAATGAAAACAATGTTGCTAGGACGTTCCATAAAACTGATTTCAAAAACCATAAATGTCGGAGGTTACTCTGAATACGTGTTTATTATCAGTAAATCATTCAAGTTTACTTTAAAATTTAGTTTTGGTTAATTTAACTTAAGTTTATCTCCCATACAAAATTCTCTCCAAAATTTAGCTAAATATTCAAACTTTTGTTGCAGAATGTAATTCCTGTATCTGTCAAAACTTAGTGGGCCTTTTTAATAAGTCGGGATATTTTCTTAAGCTAAATTTTGACAGATGGTTGTGTTCTGTTGTGATTTTGTTTTGATGTAAAAATGTCTACCTCGACGAGGAGTACCTAATATCTGAAATGGTTGATATAAGAGAGAATTGAATTTTTGAAGGAAGTTACAGTAACACTTAAACTTCATTTAGACCATCACGGATCATGCGCAATTTTTGCACGAGACGTGACAGAGAAATCCTCAGTCACTGCTATTAAAGTCGTAAGAATGATATCACAAATATCACGCCTTAAGTGGCTTGGATGTTCTTTCCAGCCACCAACATTTCTGCAATTACTTGCAAGCATTTCTATTTTTTATTTAAAACATGTGAAATGAGCGTCGCAGTAAATTAAACCAACAATCCATCAATAAATGTCCGTTTATCATTTCTGGAAGCCATATTGTTTTATTGGAACGCGGAATTACTTTCGAAATCGCTATAAGAATTTCAGCATACGGAGCTTTCCTATAATTCCTACCCCGTTAACGAGATGGCCGACCTAAATATGTGTCACTTTTTTTTGCGTGTTAAGTAATGCTGTCCCTTTCAGTCACACGGCTATTTAGCATCGCTTTAATGTTCTGTGTTAGGAATGTGTGACCGAGCATTATTCACAGTGTACTCTATGTCAAAGTATAGTTAGGATTATATAGCTAATTTTTGGAAAGAAAAGTTGGAGAGCAGCTAAAATTTAATTAAGTTCGACTAGAGTTCTAAACGAAAAAAAAAACTTTAGAAAATACTGAATATAATGCCTCTTTATTTATTATAGATGTTAGATAGTAATTTACATAAGAAATTTCCTTGGTTCGTGTAAAACACAATTGAGTATTTTTAATACCTACTATAAACACTTTGGCTTCAAGTTCAATTAAGGTAGTTATCTAAGGAAACAAGTGCTCAACAGGCTCACAACGAAGCAATTAATTTGTCTTATCTTAGCTAAACGAAGCAAACAATTTATATAGGTATTTTAGAACAGCAGATATCTTAGGTACGTTATGCTAAAAAAATGTGTGCTATAAATATTGTATTTTGTATTATTCGATTGGGCCTCTCAGATTTCAGATTTCGTGTGGCAAATCGAACATAAAAACTGATAAAAACGTCACTTGCTCTTTTTTGTGTTGGTATTCGTGCGATTTGAATTATTTGTGTAGTCTTTGACACTTTTCTAATCGATTTCCATTCACTGGTTAAATTTTGTATTAAAACAAATTTTAGTCCCGATTGATTTCTAAATATTTATGCATAAATCTGAATATATATAAAATTGTTGCAAGTGCGTTGTGACTTTATAACTCACGAACGGTTCAACCGATTTCAATGATTTTTGGTGTGTTTTATTCGTCTTGAATCAGGGATGGTTTATGAAAAAAGAAAAGTTGGAAAATTCTCAACAGGTGGTGTTGAAGGCACACATTTCGTTTTTCATGGGGAAAAGCACTTTGAAAAAAGAAATAAACTGGATAGAAATCTAGTAATTTATAAGAATTATGTTCACCCGTAGCAAATGCCTTTCTTTGCTGTCGACAAAAATTCACGAAAAACTAAACTAACTCCACCAGTTGTTGTCAAACACAAATGCACTTATATTGGTAAATCTTTGTTTTTCTCCCCAAATGGAATATAGTCAAATAAATATACAAATACATTATTCTGCATTTGGAACGGTTTGTAAGCCTTAACTAGAGTTTAGTAAGTCTGGCAGCTGGTTGACTACATATTTCTCTGTTTGGTTGGCATAGATCGTTTTTTTTTCAGTTGACGTCTATGGAAGGGTATACAACCCATCTAGTCAAGAATTTCGTGCCTGAGTACTGAGTTGACACTTCGTTTATTTGGATGATGTAAGAAAAATAATGTTCTCGACAAATTTAGTTTTTGCGTTCAGGGTTCATCTAAACCACACAAATCTAGTCGACTTAAGATAATTAGAAAATAAAGATAACATTTACTTCATAGACAGCCAGACTGCTAGCGGCGTAAAATTCACCTGCTAGATTGAAAAAATGAGCTGTCTATCAAATTTACTTCAAAATATGTAAACAGAGCTAGTAAATTAAATAAGCACACGTTTCGGCCAACAACATTTCGCCAATCAACTGAAAACATTACCTTCACTGATTTGACACTGAGGTCTCACTAGTCACAAGCTGGTTAGGTTTATTCTGATTCGATAACTATTTCCGAATTGTACTATAATCCTCACAACAAAACTCACAAAAAATTCACCTCATCATTAGGCCAGTTTTTTTGAGCTTCGAACTCAGCAAAGCAAAGTAAAGTAGGATTTTCAACACGCAAATTACAACAAATACGATAGACTTGACACTTCGAGACTCGAAATAGTTGTTGTAATTACGTGCCGAAAATCCTACTTTACTTTGCTTTGCTGAGATAGAAGCTCAAAAAAACACGGCTATTGTTACTTTCATATTGGCAAAAAAAATTCCATAAAAGTCCGAACTCGAACACGAAATTAATAAAAATATATGAAATAATACTAAAAAAAACACAGAAATGTTTTAGAACTGAAGGATACAAATTATTAACGACGTTTGTTGCTAATGAAATTCCCCACCTTTGTTTTTTTTTATACGTTCATTATCGTGTACTCTCAAGCCTAGTATGCTGTTTCAGGAAAGCTAAAATTAAGCGCCTCTCCAATGTTTCTCTCCACGACTTCGCTTAATGCTCGCTTAATTTTGACAGTGTATTTTCCGTCAAAAAAAGAAATGTGTTGGCACAGCTGATTGACTTGCTCTGTTTCGTCACTTGGTACTTTCTTAAGAAATTTCTACATTTTAAAAGAAATTAAATTAACAACAACAAATTTCTTTGTGTTGAACTAACCATTCTCCGTTGGTATACTGTTTCGTTTTAAATTTTGTTGCGAATGCCGAGATTTTCATTGTCAAAATTTAGCTGTGGAAAAATGTATTTTGCATTATTACGCTTTACTTAAATTCTGTACAGAGTTATCGTACAGCGGCTCAGAAATTTAGTTTGAACTGCGTACTGCTTTGCTTAATTTTATCTTCGGAGACATTTTTGTATGGGGGCTTAATTTAAGCGCCAGCAGCATACTAGGCTTCAGCATAGAAAAATGAAAAATGTCAAAACTCAAATGTCGAGAGAGAAATCTCTCAATTTCAAGACAAGTACCTGACGGGGTTTCTTACAAAAAGTTTAAGAAATGTCATTATGACAAGGTTCTCTTTAAATGCAGCATCAAGTCTTACTTGTCAAACTTTTGAGCTGTCACTTAGTTAGCAGTTTTGATTTTTCATTTTTCAGTAAGTCGAAATTCGGCGAGTAGAAAATTACGATACGAAATAATAAAAGGAGAGGAAATGGATTTCTCTATATTTTTTTTTATTTTCTCAGTACGTGGTTGCATTCGCACAGTTCCTTTGCAAATTTGAAATAATTTTACGTTTGCAAAAAAGTACCCGAACAAACCTTATATATTTTTCCCGAAATAGTTATAAATGTAGCATGAAATGCCATGTCCAGATCATAAAGTGCGTATAAATAGGGAACCCTTTACAGTCGGTCGAATATTTGTTTGTGCGTCCATTTTATCTTGAATTTGTAATAGACTTGTGTGACTATGGAAATGTACTCAAACAGAAATATTCGTTAAAAATAGAAAGTCCATTCAAATTGTGTTGCAGGTGGAAGGGATAATAATTATTATTATTAATTTGCATGGGTCCACAATTTGCATGTCAAACGCTTATCGAGAGAAGTGACGCATGCAAACTTCATTGGTATAGAAATTTTTGATGGTGAATTATGCGAGTTCTCCAGGAGAAGAATATGCGAATAATGCGTCACAAGTTTATATGTATATATTGTTAAGACTTTTAAAGTTGGAGAGCATTCTTCATTAGAATTGTGGATCAATGTGGCATTTGAAAAGCAATATCGAAATTGTGTACATTTTATTAGAAAGAAAACTCGTAAACGTAACAAAATTCGTAACTTTTGTTATAATGTAAAATTGTAAAGTGACACGTTTAAACAGCATTCTGCCTCTTTCTGTTTTCGACTAAAACTAGACAAGGTTCGCTATATACCTTCAAGTAGGAGAACGTGTTCTTGCAGTGACTTACTGGAAAGTTCCGCTTCAACCGATTTTGCTGATTCTTGTTGGTAGATACGACGATTTTTCGCTTTCTTTGTATCATCTTTATAAGAGAATGGCCTAGAAAGCAAGCCAATAGAATACAAATCATACGAAGAAAAAAATTCCTGGGATTTCTCCGTAGGTGTAACTACTTCTTAAAGTTCATTAAAGAGACCGTTAGTTCGTAGTCAGCCCGTTCCTATGCATAAGTCTTCAATCCCTCTCCTAGGCAATGTTATTACGTCAAAGCAAATCTATGCTATGCCCATTCTATTGTCATTAGTATAATTCAACAGTTTCCCTACCAAAACTACTTCAACCGGCCTAATGAATTAATTTACTCCTTTCTTATCAAAAAAAAATTATTACGTTTATACATACCTACAGCTGTACCTACAAAATTCGTAATTGACTGTCACTTAAATGACATCAGCCATGCAAAAAGTGCCAGCAAAAATTAATAAAACAACAAAGCTGCAAAAAAAATTAAAACCCTTAACACTCCACAACATTATTTTCAATACTTCATTGTTTACGTGTGTTTTTGTTTACCTCTTCAGTCATGAACTGGTTCCAGTTGGTTTCTGCGAGATTAATACGTCCAACCAGTTGAATCTGGTTAAATTTTCTCTTTCTTTTTCAAATAAAAATTACCTAAAATTACCTTTTTCGCTTTCAGAGAGACTCTCCCACGACTTGACAACTACAGAACATCGAAGAGGAACCTTAAACGGCCCTCCATTGGTGAGCTGCATGGCGAAGAGACCCAGGAGCCACGGGTAAGTTCTAAGTTGGTGTCAAATGCAAACTAGTGGCAACAACAATAAAACTGATTGATATCACACTCGTCATAGTTGTAACCATCCTGAATTCCATGAAAACTATCTATTTAGTAACACCATTCAAGTAGTAACCATATTATTCTGAGCTCAAGTGCTAACGGATTAGAGTGGATGTCGCATTTGCGCTGTCATTAGATAAAAAAAAACAATTCCTAGAACAAAGCACTGTCAGTTTGTGCACTTAATCCTGACTTGAGTGTTTTTATGTAACGCTCTTACGCAACAAAAGTAAAATATCGTAGAAAATCATAATACGCGTAAAAGTGGCTGAATAGAGCTCACAAGTTTCTTATTTGACAATTAATTAACAGCTCGCTGCTAAGGAAGCTAACTGACTCTAGCAATAACCTTTAATGATGACATTAAAAATTACCAGCGCTTGGTAAGAGGTGTTAAGTGGATTTCAGTTAAAACTGGACTACTCAGTCAAGGTTAGCGTCACCAAAATAACAATAATATTATATTATGAATTCTTTGTATGGGTGGTTTTTTTAATTAGCACTCTCTGACTATTGCAGTATTAACAGATTCAATGATTTACGAATGATTACCACAAGTTCTGGTTGGGTTTGGTATTTTGCGGGAGTCATGTGTGTTACGTGTCGTAATCGGGGTTACTGTTACTGCTTAAATCAACATAATTTTGGGAAAAATGACAGCGCATAAGTGGTAAAAGTTCTTCCGTTCAAAACCGAGTGGCCTGTTCTTAGTCAGATGTGTAAACTTCAAAGTAATGCTGGTTGTTCATTTCCGTGGAAGCAAATGAGCGATAGAATCGCCATAAGAATACGAAACAGAGGGAGAACTTTCAAGCATCTAGTTTAGTAAATCTGACAGCTGCCCGACTTGAATGGTGCATTAGTTTTGAGAGTTTTTTTTTTTTTTGACTTCACGAGTATGAAGGGGTAGCCGATGAATCTAGTCAAGAATTACGTTACTGACTACACTACTTAGGCCCATTTTATTCACTAGAAGTTGAACACAACTTGGCAGTTTTCCTTATAAAAATCCCCAAGTTGTGCTCAGCTTCGAGTGAATAAAATGGGCCTTAGTTAACATGTCGCATATGTGGCTGACGTAGCAAAAGTGACGTTACCGATTAATCTAGTTTTTGCGTTCAAGTACATCTAGCTCAGACCAATCAAGTCGACTTTATAACTATTTGCATGTGCACAAACTCTGTACAAATCTGTCAAAAAAGAAGTGCACCAAGCCACATGTATATTTAATTGTGAGCTCGTAAATTCACTTCCCTAAGACATCATAACCGTAGAAAAGATTTCAATGTTCCCGGATTAGACTACGAGCCATTTTATGTGGTTCTTATATTCTGCCAACGTTGCCTAGTCTCTTGTCCAAATTCTAGTGTCGTTGCCTCAACTGTCATTTGTAACTCATTCATTAAGTTAAACGATCTTGTGGCGTTCATATCGCATAGACTTACCTACTTCAGTCGTGGCACGTTTGACATTTATTCTGAAACGTTGTTTTTAGATAATAACAAATCTATTGGAATTATAGAAGCAGTTTGTTGACGAACTTGTGGTGCAGTTCGAAACAACGACTTAAACATAGCCCTAGTTCTAAAATCAGGGCCCCACACTCGCTGAGTATCTCATCTTTACGAGATGCGATATGCGACAGTCTATTGGTGCATTTAGGCCCGTTTTATTCACTCGAGTGAATAAAATGGGCCTTACAACATCACACATTCCCAACACGGAAGATTAGAAACATGACCAACACTAAATAGCCGTCTGACCGAAAGGGACAGCATTGCTTCACACGCAAAAATACGTGACACGTATTTTGGTCGGCCATCTTCACATGGTAGGAATTATGGGAAAGTTCTATATGTTAATATTTTTATAGCAATGACTTACGAATACGCTTTCGTATAATTGATTGATAAATTGTTGGTTGAATTTCCTGACACTAATAAGCACTCTCTTTTGACATGTTTTAAATCAGAAATATTTACGTTTTTTTAGTGCATTAAAAAATGTTGGTCGCCGGAACATGTGTTTATTCCGTTTTCAGAATTTTTGTCTTTGTGCTATATTTTTGGATTATCATGAAACGAAATGTGTAAAATACAAATTGAGAAATATTTAACCAGTTTATTGAGTAGGTCGGTGCACGCCATCGCAATAAATCAAAAGAAAATGTCAACTGCACACAGCTATACATAGACCGCATGAATGAAAAAAAGAAATTGTTTCACTTTAATTTTCTATTGTCATGCTCAGGCTGGGACAGATGATAAACCATTATTCTCACTTTCGATTAATATATGAGTCAAATTACACAATATTTATTTTCACACAAATCAAAAGCAACAATACTTGTGAAATTCTTCAATGGTTAAAAACCTATCAGCAAAACAAAGTTTATTAGTTGCAATAAAACAGTTCAGGTTTTTTAAACTCGTATATTTTATTGTTTCATTGCAACAAAAAAAAACCGTAAAATTAGTTTACTAACAACGATCTTCCGGTGTCAACTCACTTCTGTCCGAGATAATTAGCCATTGTGGATATCGGAACTGTCAAATATACAAGAAATAGATTTCCAGTGAAGCATGACAAACATACATGTAGTTATATACTTCCATCGGACATTTTCGTTGTGAACCTGAAGATCTCTTGCTGTAAGCTACTGGACAAATGTGAAAGGGTATTAGTACTAGTCCAAACAATGTGTACATTAAAATGTTTGACACAACTGCAGGCGATAATTTCATTCAGAGAATGGATTCACTGGTTGTTTATTGTTTCTATGAGAGCATACATTTGTTAACAAATATTCATTGAACATTTTCAGCCGACTATACGTATCCGAATGACATTTTCTATACCAGTGATTTGTAGACACTAGGTCTATTCGCGTACTTTCTCGAGCCAAAAACTAAATCTGTCAAACATCAAAAATTGAGCGAGACTCTCTCAGAGACCTGAAAAAATACCCCAAAGTACGTGGATAGACCTCGAGCTACTTTGAGCCACTTTCATCTTTAACATCTAATCCATATCAGAAATATAATATATATGACATACCTTTTTGCAACATATGAAACGTTCTAGGAGAACATTCGACCACCACCGATTTTTTTTTTATTTTGACAACATTTTTTTTCTTCGCAATTGAATTTTAAGACAGATTTTGAATCTGTTTCTTCTCAACTTTTTGAATTTGGCATATTTATCTGTGAGCTATTTCGAGCCAAGGAACTACTCGTTACTCGTTACTTTGCTAATTTTCTCTTTTTCTGTCATTTTTGATGAGAACGTGTATAGACTTCGTGCGATTGCGTTCGATTTAAACCGCCTACGCGAATGAACCTACTTTCAGTTGTTACAAAAATGCGGCCCATTTTTTAAACGTCAGAATTCGGAAGCAAGCAATTATTTTGAATGCAACTTAATACTTTTCGCCACTAGCTGTATTTTTACTATACTAAATGCAATGGTCGCTTATTACTTTTGCTTACGTCTCTTGGCTTAGGTAAGGAACTAGTTTGCTATTTAAATAGAGATCAATTTGACATTGTGCGACATTCTGACAACAGATTTCAATGAGTTTACCATGAGTTTAATGAACCTCACTTCCGTCCATACACGTACAAGGGTAATGCAAAATTCACAAATTTCTGGAAAATTCAACTGCGTGGAACTCTAACCTTCGCACAACCTCTTCAGGTTGCCTAAAATCTGACACACACATGTCATTGCGATTTAATCGCATAATCTTAACAGTTCGAATTAAATTGGCATTTGATTAACTAAATCTAAAACGTTACAGTGACTGACAGCTACTCTGATGGTAATCTTGCCATAATTTGTAGTCAAATTCTAGAAAATACCAACTGTCTCAACTGTGTATCAAAATAACTTGACATGTTTTGACAATCGATTGTGACAAATTATCTGCATTGCTAAACTTTTAATTCTTTGAACAAGTTAGTGTTCTTTTTGGCCCTCTTTTATCTTGTGTTAACAAACGATAAACAGCAACGCTTGTGTTAGCAAATCTGCTTTGAGTCATTTTATTCATTTGAATTAGAAATTTGGATTTTTTTCTCTCCTCTTTAAAGCATATTATCGTGGGTAACGCTGTTTCAGTTGCTTATATCTAGTTAAAACCAAACCGAGTTATTTCGATCCGCAAGCTTTTTTATTAATTAAAACCTCATATGATCAGCCAGGCATGTTATAGAGAGATTGCGATTGTTTCAGCCAGACTGTATGTCATTCATGATTCACAGCGCGACCAGGGAGGACGTTTAAATTATAATAGGTCTGTTCCCTTACAATAATGCATTCGAATTCGAATACATTCGAATACATTAGTCAAACTTCGTTCACTTCTAACCAACTTTTGCGTAAGTTTGACTGATTTATTTGAATGCATTATCGTAAGGGAACATACCTAATCTGATTCTCATTTAATTACGTTTACTTGAAATAGATAGTAAATCTTGAAGCAACCAGTGTTTATCTATGGAAATGTAATGGCTATCAACGTTGGTATTTGCATGCGTATATGTCAGCTGGTGTTGTGTGCGCATGCTTCACTTTATCGTTTATTGTTCATCTTTCATTGATCGTTGTGTTGTGATAGAGACTGTGACTGCGACACTGACAGTTGATATAGATATTCGTAAAATCGTTCATATCAGTAGATATAACTACTATACTTTAAATGTACTTTTCGATGTTTCCTGAAAGGCAAGTTGAACTTGATTTTAATCAGCACATTTGGCAAACGTGAGTTGGCAACGACTTTGAAACATTTGACCCAAATTTTAAATATATGCATATTAAAGCTTCATTCGCGTGCGCGGCTTTAATCGAACGCAATCGATGTAAATCGATCGCAATCGCACAAAGTCTATACCTACACGTTCTCATCAAAAATGACAGAAAAAGAGAAAATTAACAAAATAACGAGTAACGAGTAGTTCCTTTGGCTCTCTTGGCTCGAAACAGCTCAGAGAATTTCAACCGACAAGTGCCAATGATAAATATGTTTCATTTCATTTTTCATTTTCATTTATTTCAATTAATTGGTTTGTACATTAAGATATCATAGTTAATGTCAAATGCACAAATTTGACAAGAAACAAATTCAAGATCCGTCGTGATATATGGAAATAAGGAAAATTCGGTGGTGATCGAGTGTTCTAGTAGAAAGTAGTTGCAGAAAGTTAAGCTATAAATTTTTATTTGTGATATGGACTAGATTTCAAAGATGAAAGTGGATCAAAGTACCCCGAAGTCTATCCACGAATTTGGTGTATATATTTTCAGCTGTCCGTGATAGTTTCGCTCAATTTGTCGGGTTTGACAGATTTTTAGTTAATGGGCTCGAGATTCGGGAAAGTACGCCAATAGAGCTATAACAAATAGGAATTTAAAGTATACTGTCAAAATGGCAGTGGCGGGGATAAATTCTCTCACAGAGAGAGACACTTACGAAAAAGTTAGGGAACGCTTTAAATGTTATCTATAAAACAAAAAACAGACAATTCATAAACTGCAGTGGTAAATTATAAGGTGACTGACAGCTTTTCCAATTCTTACACCCAGAAATTTGATGAGTAAAAATTCGTAAGATTCTCAGTATAGATCTTGCTCTCTCTCTCTCGATGATGATCTCTTTTACTATTACTATTGGGTATCCATTTTTAATGAGAAAGAAAGTAAGAAAGCTTTGGGAAAACACAGGGGACGATTACTGCGAGAGTAAAAATCAATTCAGTTTCTTAAGCTGTCTAAAATGGCATCATAGAAAAAAATCGGAAACCAGAAACTCCATTGGGAAAAAAGAAGCATCCGGGAGAGTGCGGAATCGAAAAAGACACTTCTGAAACCGTTCCAATGGCAAAAAAAAATACTCTTTTGGTGATTTTGAGGAGAGAATTTTGCTTCTCGATTTGAAGTCAGAATCCACTCAAGAAGCACTCACACAAGTGTAGTTCGCGTATTTTATACAAGTCAGCTGACAGCTGCCGTAGATTATTTTTAGGCATTTCATCATTTTGTGGATTCAATCAGAAGTAGTTTTCTTGTTCCATTGGATTACAGAATTAGTGAATCTCCGAGTGAAACCAATGGAAATCGACATAAGATAAGACTGATGAGTTAAATACTCTCAAAAGAGGGAAGCATTCCCACATACAATGTCTCTCACGCCTGCCATTTTTCATAACGGAACTGGCCCACATCTGTGGGCATTGAAGTGCTCTTTGTGCTTTCAAAACTTGATATGCTCTGCGCTGTTACAGGCCTTTTCAAAATAGTCTCCTATACGGATGGTTTTAAAGCGATTTAACATTAATTAAACCAATGCAACTAAATAATAAAATTTCAAACAGCTAGATACATAGGTCTTTGTTGTCTAGGCTCGATATGGCTATTAGTCGGAACACTCGCGCTAAAACGATAGCATCAGAGGCCAAGTGACATTTGTCACTATTTTTCTAATAACTCCTTCATAAATAATTTTGTGCCGCATATTTATTTCCGTACTACGATTAAAAAGGAACGATTACCTATATTATAAAATCAATCTGAATTGCTAGTTTACTTATTACTACCAATTTTATCACAAGCACCTCAGCTTTGTATTTTTTGTAAACAATTGAACGATTTCCTTTGACAGATTGTTCTCTTTTTTTCCCAATCCAGCTGTAGTTTTGCGTTAAATTGAGAAATTTCCAAAAAGTGCTAGAGGTCTAGCGCAAATGGCAAAATGCCTATTTTTTATATGGAGTTTGACATGCCGCTGCTCATCTAGAGGGCAGTGGAACGCGGCCAATGAAATGTCTGGAAAATTGAATACCGTAAAATGCGTTAAGTTTTTTAACAATGGTTTTCGTAGTGTCTCAACTATGGTTACTCGTACCATTGCTGAAGTTCAGCTGTGTAGGGAAAACAATAAAATCAAATAATTTTGACACTGGGTATCTACTATGAAATGACAAAATATAATGCGCATAGGTATGCGACTATCTAGTCGCACAAAATAGAAGTAATGACACCTACTCGTACCAATCGAAGAGCTGTCGCATTGACAAAGAGTCGTTCAAACGCAAATGTATGTGCGCACCTAACCTAACACTTTTGATAAACTGAGTTATCCCCAGCTTACATTGACTACGTGAAAACTTGTATAGTTGGCGTAGCCTGGGGTCAACAAACAAATCTAATCACAATCAGTTTGTTTATATCTTAGCGATTAAAAAACGTTTTGAAAATTACTCAATTTTCGATTGGGGATTCTAGATTCCGATCTTACACGTTCTGAACCGAACTATCAAAAGTCATTGGGCCTTACTAATAATCAAGCACTAAAAATGTCGACAATTATTTGGCTGCCAGCATTAGTAAAAATGTACAGCATTTGTGAAACGGTACCAATATACAATTAAACCTTCGCAATTCCAAATGCGACAACTTTCTTATAATCTATTACATTTTTTGTCATCGCAGTATTTAAATTTCATAATTTGTTTTAAAATAGGAAATGCACAAAATATCCGCTAATCTAGCAAATATCATATGTAAATCAATAATGCCCTATCGTTCGATCAGACTTTTTATGGTACGCTTTCCATTATTTACTAATACTACTTTACAATTGATTTACGAGTGCATTTGTGTCGAAATAAAACTCTTTCAAATTATTCAATAAACGGAACACAATTTATAAGAATGACTCGTTTCAGAATAAATTCAATGTCGCCTTCCGTTCAATTCCTAAATCCTTCCTAAATTTGTTTTTTTTTTCACGTTTAATTTGCTGAGTGCTGATAATTCTATTCTTATATCTATATTTTCCGTAAAGTCGACCTTTTCACGCGAACTCCATTCTCCATACTCCTTTTGTATCTACTAAATGGGAAATATTTTTCAAGCCGATATCCATTTGTGATTCCTGCAAAAACGAATGCGATTCGAACAGTTGATATTGCTTTTTTAAAAAAACGCACTAATCCGTTTACAGAAGTAGATCAAATCCGTTGCATGTTCCGTGAGTCGAAAAGATTTCTGGTGGTCCAGATTCAATAAAATGAAGTATTAAAAAAATACTTTGTTGAGACGTCGTCACGCTTTATTTGTATTTTTACGACTAACTAATACAATTTTCTCTGGTGCTATTTATAAGTAAGAAATGCATAGAATGCATTTCTCGACTTTATCAAATTTAAATTTTATTTTGACTTATTGTGAAGGAGGAATTATCTCATATGCCCGTAGCATATTATGATGGTTTGATATCTTATACCATGTTCCCACCAACGTGATTTAGCTCATGTGATTTATAAATCACGAAAGGCGTCTCCACCGAATTTTACGTGATTTAGTTTGACATCCAGCAGAGAGAATTCGTCCACTTCGGAGAGGGTAGTTTTTTTTTCGTTGTTTTTCTTTTGTTATCACACCTCTGCCAAAAATAAAACAATTTATGATTGTTGTACTTAATAAAAATACCAAAATACACAGCGGTGTACGAAGAAAATTGAATTTGGGATAATATTTTTGACATTTGTGTTGTTTTTTTTTTGTTTGTTGAATAACATTGAATTGAATTGAATGCGCTGCAGGTATGTTCGATTTTATTTTGTGTGGATTTGCGATGACAGATACGTAATTAAAAATTAAACACGTCTAAATCACGTAATTAGTAATCACGAAAATGTATGGTAAATCACGTAATTTATGAGATGATTTAGCTAAATCAAGTGGATTTAGCTAAATCACGTTGGTGGGAACATGGTATTAACTGTCCCAATGGAAAACAACATTATCCTCTTCGCGACGACTTGTCTTAGCAAGATCTCAAACTTAGGTACATAAAATATGTATTTTCCATTCCATTCCATCCATTCGCTGCCTGAAACTAATGGAAAGACAGCCAATCAAAAAGTAAGCACTATCGACTAAGGTCGATTATTGGTAAAAGCCTTTTCACACCAAGCCGAAAACCAGGTTTTCACGAAAACTTCTACGAAAACAGAAGTTTTCCCATACATATTTCAGTTTTCAAAACGAGTCGTTTGAACTCAAGTCGTTTGAACTCGTTTTCCACGAAAACGACTTCCAATCGTTAGGTTGTTGGAACCTTTTGCAATATTCAGCAAAGTGGCTGACCCAACTTAAAATCATTTTCCACAATTAATGGATGGGCTACTATTATTTTAAAATACACTAAATTCATTTTGTTTGTTAATTAATGCGATCGAAATTTGTAACCACGAAAGTTTGTACCGAAGTTTAACGACTAGGGTCTCACAGCTGATTGAAACGTCAAACGAAAACTAGTTGCTGGTCGGTGTGAATGCATCAACGAGTTTTCGCGGAAAACACGGTTTTGGGCTTACTGTGAAAAGCCTATTAACCTTCACACTAAATATTTTCTAGGAATATGTATAATTTTGACAGATCACAGAGGGAGCTATCACTAACTTGTGCCCTTACAAATTGTAGAAACATTTGCAAAAAACTAGCTATCTTAAGACGATTAGATAAATAGATAGGGCTCAACTAGATGTATCCTCCGAACGCAAAATGACTGTAAAGTCACTTTTCCTACGTTTATGCGAACAAACGTCAAACAAGAATAGTGTCTATAGGTTTGTTCCTTTACTTTTCTAGATGGAATGGAAAAGGCTGTTAAAATGGCTTTGGTGGGGATAGGTTCTCACAGAGAGAGACACATACGAAAAAGTTAGAGAACGCTTTTGTAGTAATCTATGAAAAACTTCAGATACACAATTCAAAAATTCAAAAAAGTGGTGCGGAAAGTTGTTGAAATATTTGATAAGCTCGAAGAATTTACTAATTTACTAACAAAATTAGCTATTAAAGTGATTCGGAAATAATCGAAATTCTTCTTGATGAATCAGGGTATGTGGAAGAGTTCGACTGTTTAAACTACAATCTTTCGAGAAGAGGAAAAAGCTCTTAGCTCTCTTGCTCTCTCGAGGCCACTCTCTTTTACGAATTTTTCGTAAGAATTAGTAAAAATTCGTAAGATTTAAAAGTAAAGGAACCGATTCAGGTCAATAAAAAGTGAGACGCATCAAGTCAACCAGCTGTCAGACTTACTAAATTACATAGGTACTTCAAAGTGACTGTTGAAATGTAGTTTAAAAACTTTCTTTTATTTAAACTTTTAATATTATTTCTGTAATTTCTGTAGTGTGTTTCTCCCTTTTGCAGTTCACACGGTCAACCAATCTTAACAAAAGAAGTGTCAAAAAAAAGATATTTTTAGGGTGCTTATCTTTGCATTTTTACTTTTTTTAAATATCAACAATTAAAAAAAATTTATTTTACTGCATTAAATTTCAACTACGCAGTTGTGTACAAACTATGATTCCGGGAAATACTTTTCTTTCGTTCTTCGTGCACATAAACTACAAACGACGCGACGTCACGAAAGAGAGTCAACGGTAGAAGAGAGTTACAGTAAAACCTTCTGCCTACGCCTGAGCGATGAAGGGCACGTCGACCTATAAGATCTATTGTACCATAGGCCAGAACAATGTTTAGGCGAGCAGATTCTCCACTTTTCTAACAAAGTTAATCAAGCTGCTGGCAGATGACTTCTTCATCTCTTCAGGGTTCAGAAGCTCCCTGTAGAAGATAGTTCTCCTGATTCCACATAGGGCTGGACACACACATATTATGTGCCCAAGCTGTTTCGTCTTCTTCAAGACACAACCGACAAAGTGAGGAGTCGGTTAAATTAATTTTATTTAATTGATATCGTAGGTTGTGATGTCCTGTGAGGAAACCAGCCAGATTTTCGATATCATGCCTTCTTAGATTTAAATTTCTGTTGGCATATTTTTTGAATGGCTGAATAGCACGCTTGGCCTATCTTAGACCTGAGATATTCTCCCAATATGAGCTACATTTTGTGTAGTAGAAGGGTTCTACGTCCGAGCGTTTGAAGGCCGTTGAAACAGCTTAGTACTGATTTGGAGGCAATAATAGGCAAGCTAAGGGCGTTTATAGCTGCTTGACTGTCCGTGAATATATGGATGTATATGCCTTTAGTACCTGTGTTGTATATGTGGTTAGGTCCGTGGAACCCAGCATCCACTCCTGTTTCCATTTTGGAACCATCCGTAAACCACTTTCGACCATTTTGGCAAGTGGGTGGGCTATTGTACGCCCATGCTTCTCTACTAGGGATCTCCGTATAGAGAACCGTTTTTTTAAACATAAAGTCTTTGGAAAGCGGTCTGTTACCGCGCAGATTATGCCAAGTACTGTAATTTCAGAGAAAAAAACCTTAAACTCAGGATGGTCGCTGAGAATTGTCTCTTTCATTTCGATTAAACTTGCCGAGCTGCGAATTGCCCTTTGTTTATGTATATGTGTAGAGGTGTTAGTCCTATTAAGGCTTCTATAGTCGCAGTAGGATAGGTACGCCTACGCATGGCTCCGGATATATCGAGACATGCAAGTCGCTTTACCCTTTGAAGCTTAGCAATGGCGTTCTTTTGTTTTGTTTTAGTCCGCCATGTTATGATGGGGCTGATCATCATTGTGTAGATCTTAACACAGATAGGAAATCTAAGAAAGAATTTTATTTTCAAAATTTTGCGTGAGAATTGGGTAGGTGCGCTGACGGTCTATCCGATACGTGGCGCTGTTGTCCATCTCCGAAACCACTCAACCGATTTCAATGAAATTTTGTGGATGGGTATGGTTGGTTCCAGTTTTAAAGATAGGATAGTTTTGGATCCGATAGTTCCACACGAATGGCAGTGACAAACCGGGCGGGCACCCCAATATATAAAAGAGACTGACGTCTGTGTGTGCACTCATAACCAGAGAATGGATCGTTAAATTTTTACAATATTGGGCTTGGGGGATTCGTATTGAAATGGCATTTATGCTACTTTTTGTCGTGAAAATAAAAGTTAATGGGGATGATATTGGGAATGGAACTTAGTATGGGAACCGAACTTTGGAAAAAATTAGACTGGATAGATAAACGGTTAGTGCTACTTCCAATACAACCAAACTTATTTCAAATCTTCAATTTTTAAATTCGTTGGATGTTCGGGGCTCATCGCTACACAATTTGAATTATCATATGATTTAGATTTTTTTAATGATGTAAGGTGGAAAATTCGTTTTGAAGATTGGAGAATTTCGGATAATTCTGAAATGTGCATGCTCACGTGCGGCAGTCTGCTGTCGAAATCGGGAATGCCAGCGCCAAATCGTTCGATGCACGATCCATTCAATCGCGAATCGCAACGGGAGCAAAACTAATATGGAGATGAGCTGGTCGAAAGAGTTCGTACAAATGCGCCGCTGTTGAGTGCCGAGCAGAAGAACATGTACGATTCGCTGATGGAGGTTGTTGACCATGCAACGGGAGGCATTTATGTACATTCTTCATTTCAAAGTGTTCCCCACCACTACCCAAATTTATAAAAATCTCGATTGGATTAGTGAACGTGCAATACTATGAGCGAAGAATAAGGGCGTTGATAGTTTGACTTTCATTATCCAAAGATGAAAATGAAGCGACCAACTATCCGACGGAATTTTCGAACTTGCTTGATGTGTCAGGAACTCC
Organism: Cheilosia vernalis; assembly: GCA_949126925.1. NCBI lineage: Eukaryota > Metazoa > Arthropoda > Insecta > Diptera > Syrphidae > Cheilosia > Cheilosia vernalis. Next base: position 25,181,392 of record OX421358.1, read on the forward strand.
GCCGCTATTTACAGCTGAAGGTGTTCGCGTGTTGGCATAGCGTAGTTTGTTTTTGCGATGGAAAACAAATCGAAAAACATTGTTTATCATATCGCTCTCTATACTGATTTCAATTCCCTTCAAATTAATCACATTGAAATTTGAACTATGTATCTGTGTTTTATTATCACTCTGGAGCTTATTGAAGGCGTTAAATTGGGGCGAGACGAAGTTCGCCGGGTCCGCTAGTTAACATTAATTGCGGCTTCCTTCTCGGATTCATACTCCTAGTACGCATCGTTGTATGGGTTGACCTCAAGTCCGGGTGTTGATGTTTTTGTGGTCTGGGGGTGTTGGTCATCTTGATATTATCCTCGGTGGAAGGGCAGGGCTGTCCTGTCTGTGTCGCTTGGGAATAACTCCTCGTTAAGTAGACCCAGTACATGTAGGTACCGGTGTTCTGGGATGTGTGGCAGATCCGCTATCCTTCGGACTTGTGGGTTTGGACGGCTGGAGGTATTCCTGAGAATTTTCCAGAAAAGTGCGACCATATATTTTTCTAGTGGTAAGATTTTGGCTTCTTTGTAGAGTCTTGAACTTCTGACGTTATTCTTCCGCGTTGGATTGTAGTGCAGTCCTGTGCATATCCGTAAGAGTTTTCTTTCGAATATTCCCAGTTTCCTCATGTATATTTTGGAGACGGTATACCAATTGGGGAATCCGTATAGGTTACTATCGATCTTATGAGTTGTTTGTGTAGCAGTATATAGTTTGGTTCTTCTACTTAGTCCATTTTGCTTCATCAGCGGGTAAACACGGTGAAATGCATTTGCTGCCTTCCTGAGAGCAGCGTTCAGGTGTGGGTTGAATCTTAATCACTGGTTGAAGTTGACTCCAAGATACTTTGTGGTGTTTGTGATTGAGAGTGATGATCCGTCAGGCAAGTTTATTTTTATATTGCGGCAGTTGGTGGACGACATAACTCTTGTTCCTCTGAATTTACTCCCCGGCGCTCACCACAAATTCACATTTTATGCTTTTCGTATTTCCCATTAAACCACCAATTCGAAATGCTGGTAGCAGGTATGCTAGAAAGCAATAAAAAAAGGTCAGATCATAAACATTTTTAGATCCTTTCAGAGGGATCTGTTTGTTTAGAGTTAGATTACTTATTATATAGCATACACAACTCTTACATTTCGTCGACAAATTCATTATTATTAACAGTGACCAATGAGGCAGGATAGGCAAAAATGTTTTAAAACATGGTGCAAAACATCGACGCATCGGAAAGAACATTTATACCATTATAGGATTTTGTGAGCTTAAGCTTGTGTCAAAAATTACCGAAGATCCTACTAGTTTAGAAAAATACTTGAAACTGGCTGAAACTGAAATCGTATATAAAATGGCTTATTTACTTAAGTTAGCTTAATCCCATGCAACATTTTAACAGTTAAAAGGTTAAGTCGGGATGTTTAAAGTATTGAAAGGTAATGCTAGTTAGACTTCTAAATTGATTTATACAGTTCATATTTTTATGAAGCATTTAAATTTGAGTTAAGGACGGAAGTGTGTGTCATTGTTGGATGTCATTTGTAAGCGAATGGGCTTGTTCAAAACTATTAAATAGTTGGTCATTTGTTAACAATAGATGGCGGTGTTAAATCCGTTACAAAATAAGCGATTTTCTTATTAATATTGAAATTAATTTCAATTCACATTTTTTTATTGTCAATTATTTTAATTTTAATTTTGTCTTGCAGGATGCCCACACTGCCGAAGACGGTAAAGCCGTTACCGGACATCAAATTAAGCTGGGATGGATTGTCGGTGTGGTTATACCATGTCTCCTGAACATTTGGGGCGTCATGCTCTTCCTGCGTCTTAGTTGGGTTGTAGCGCAATCTGGTATCATACAATCGCTGATCATCATTGCTGTGTCGTCTGTTGTGTGTGTCATAACAACGTTATCCTTGTCCGCCATTAGTACAAATGGTGAGGTGAAAGGTGGTGGTGTGTACTTTATCATTTCTCGGTCGCTGGGGCCCGAATTTGGAGCATCTGTCGGCGTGGTATTTGCATTTGCGAATGCCGTAGCAGCGTCCATGAATACAATCGGTTTCTGCGATTCGTTAAATGAATTGTTGCGTAAGTATACACACGGATGGGGGTTTTGTACAATTTTTGATTCTCTCCAACTTGCAGGGAGCCACGGCTTGAAAATCGTTGATGGAGGAATAAACGACGTTCGGATAGTTGGTGTTGCCACAATTCTGGTCCTAATCCTGATCTGCTGTATCGGGATGGAATGGGAATCAAAGGCGCAAAACTTCCTAATTGTGACCATTGTCTTGGCGATTTTCAACTTTTTAATTGGAGCTGGTATCGGTCCTCAAGGCGACGAGCAGAAGATTGCCAAAGGTTTCGTGGGATTCTCATGTAGGTTCTTTCACTAGACCGTCACTCAAAAGAATTCAAATGATTTTGCTTCTTCTAGTGGGAAATATCCACGACAACCTAGGACCTAGCTATAGATTCTCCGAAGGTGTGAATCAGGATTTCTTCAGCGTTTTCGCCATCTTCTTCCCCAGTGTGACGGGTATCCAAGCCGGAGCAAATATCTCTGGAGATCTGAAAGATGCTGGCAAATCCATTCCAAAGGGAACCATGTTGGCCTTGCTCATTTCAATGATATCGTATGCACTATTTGTGGTATTCGCTGGAAGTGCGGCCGTTCGTGATGCGTCCGGCGATGTTGCAGATCTTGTCAATGGAACCCTGGTCGGAGTCAATGTGCCATGTGCGCTTAATAATGTATGAAGCTTCATTTTTTTCTATTGTGATTACACTTACGAAAATTTCAAATTTCAGACATGCGAATATGGCTTGGCGAACTCATACTCAATAATGCAGCTTATGTCCGTTTGGGGACCACTGATCTATGCTGGGTGCTTTGCGGCCACATTAAGTACGGCGCTGACAAATCTGCTGTCGGTGCCGCGATTGGTTCAGGCTCTTGGTACTGATCAGATATATCCTGGTTTGATTTTCTTTTCGAAACCCTACGGCAAGCATGGTGAGCCTTATCGTGGCTATGTGCTGACATTCCTAATTTCGTCCGCGTTCCTGTTGATCGGTGAACTAAACGTGATTGCTCCCATGATTTCCAACTTCTATTTGGCGTCGTATGCATTGATTAACTTTTGCACATTCCATGCAGGCTTTGTTAAGCCGCTCGGCTGGAGGCCGACATTTAAGGTAAGGAAATTCTTCACCTTCATTCGGGGACGTTGCTCGTTTAGTAAAATGTTGCGCAATCATCTTGAAATGTCCACCCAAGCATTTGTAAGAGCTGACGTCTAACAAAATGATTTTCTTATTCCAGTATTACAACGCCTGGCTCAGTTTATTCGGCTTCTTCACGTGTGTGGCTATCATGTTCCTCATCGAGTGGAAATCGTCCTTGATAACGTTTATCATAATTTTTGCTCTATACCTAGTCGTGGTCTACAGGAAGCCAGGTATATGCGCACCCTTCTATATCCCCTTTGAAATCGTTTCTAACTTTCTATATTGCAGATGTCAATTGGGGCGATTCGACTCAGGCTCAAACGTACAAAGCTGCCCTAACTGCAACCCAAAAATTGAGCACAATTTCTGACCACGTCAAGAACTACCATCCACAGGTCTTGGTTCTTTCCGGTGATCCAAAGGTTCGTCCCCCACTCATCGATCTTGGCAATTTGATTACCAAAAACAATTCACTCATGATGGTCGGAAAGATTATTCCGGTAAGTGACAGAAGTCGCAGCTGTAAATTTCCCTTTGTATAACAACAATCGTTGATTTAGATGAAAATTGGTTACAAGAACCGAAAGAATCAAATCAAGGAGGGCCAAAAGTACCTGGACGCCCGAAAGATCAAAGCCTTCTACAACGTGATGGATGGCTTCACAATGGAAGAAGGTACGTCGGCCCTTATCAAGGCCAGTGGCTTTGGCAAACTCACGCCGAATATAGTGCTCATGGGCTACAAGAACGACTGGAGAGTATGTCGCCGCGAGGAGGTGGCATCTTATTTCGAAATTTTGCAGTAAGTCAAAAACAAGACTCGCCACAAGCCGGATTTAACTGGTATATTTCTTGTTTCAGTAACTGCTTCTCTCTGCGAATGGGCGTAGCTATCCTGCACGTACCACACGGTCTTGACTTCTCCGAGTTGAATCATGAAATTCGCACGCCACCCGTCTTAGTGCTGAATGGTCATACGAAGATTGATGGCTCGCATGGCGCCGCCAACTTGACGATACCACACATGCAAGCGACTTCGGATATCTTGCATGTGGACTCGAATTTGAATTTAGCCGGCATGGAAAGCTCGACAAGCACTTTGACAGTGCCACAGCCTCCACCAATGCCAAACATGAGCAACTCGGCCAACAAATACCAATCGAATGACAATATTATCTACTCAACGAAAGGTGGCTCCGAAGTGCCAAAGGACCTGTTGGATGCTGTGACCGTGTTCGCCAGAAAGCAACCCAAGGGCACCATTGACATTTGGTGGATGTATGATGACGGTGGTCTGACAATGTTGCTGCCTTACATTATTTCAATGCGCTCCAACTGGGCACATTGCAAGCTGCGAGTGTTTGCGATGACCAATCGTCGCTTGAACCTGGAAGAAGAGGAAAAGAGGTACGTTACACTTTCTGACAAATGTGTTCCACAATTTACATATCTTTCTGCTTCAGCATGTCTAACCTGCTGAAGAAGCTTCGCATCAACTACTCGTCATTGGTTATGTTGAAGGGGGTGTTTGACAGGCCACGATTGGAGACCATTGAAAGACACAGAAGTCTATTGGACGGCTTTGTGCAAACCCACAACCAACAGTCGGGCTCTATTACAGAGGAGGAAATTCTTAGTTTGGAAGAGAAAACCTACCGCCAGTTGCGTATCCATGAACTGCTAGTGGATCACTCTTCCGAGGCGGCATTGGTTGTGATGTCTTTGCCAATGCCAAGGAGGGTAAGTTTCGGATTGCATGTGTTGTTGATTTGATGCTGATTTTGTGTTTCGTCCTGCAGGAAGCCATCTCCCCTCCACTCTACATGTCTTGGCTGGAAATGCTGACCAGTGATATTAACTGTCCGATTATATTGGCACGCGGCAATCAGACACCAGTGCTGACATTTTACTCTTAATGGCAGTTGAAAGAATTATTTATACACTTCTCTGAAATACGCTAACTTTTTTGTTGTAATAAATTATTAAGTGCTCTAGGTTAGATAAGTATACATTTTAAGACCGAAAGTATTATTACTTTAAAATCTCTGTCGAAAAATTGATAAATTAAAAATATTTTAAGAAGTTGTTTACGGTTATTTATTCACCTGGTGTGGGCCTATATTGGGTTGGAGGTTCATTCGTTTTTGTTTGGATGAGCACATCTGTGCCTGTTTCCATTGTACTCAGTTTGGAAAACGCTTCTTTTAATTCAAAGAGTATCTCGTGCTGAACAAAAAAATAGTACGTATACGCCATACGGTATAAATGTTCTGTGTCTACCGGATTCCAATTTAAATCCAACAAGCAGGCGGTGGCGAAAGATCGAGAGTGGTATATGGGTTCACTTTAACGTCCTTCACCAGCGAACCTTTTAAAGGCTAAGTGGGACATTGAAAATGAACGAATGTAGAAATCAGCTTTATTAAACACATTGGGCCTTAATCATTTTTAGACTTCACAATTAATATTTTGTGGGTCACAATATGCAATTATGTATGGAACATTTCGCCATTGTGAGTTCGAAAAATTAAGCTTGGACACTAAAAATTATTATTAGTGGATTCGTCTGTCGGAAAACTTTATGTTGCATTTACAACATCACGCACACGGAACACCCACTTTTGCACGAGATAGGTCAGAGAGAGCCTTTTGTCTGCAGTCAATGCTAATAAAGACATAAGAATGAGATCACAAATCAGACACCTTAAGCTATATGGATATTATCTAACTATAGATGTTCAAAATGGAAGTATATAAACACAAGTTTCAGTGACCATTATTTCTGCAATCACTTGAAAAAGTTTCCATTACTAGGTCTATTCGCGTACTTTTACTTTCCCGACCCAAGCAATAAAAAAATAGAGGAACTCAAAAAAGTGGGTCGCAAAATTCTGTGCGGTCTTTTAGTCCGTCCTTCCACAGGCTTATATTCTAAACGGCTGCCCGGATTTCGTAATTGTAATTGTAATTTCTTTATTAAGTCTTCATAATTGCTGTTTGCTTATAAGTAGAATACAATCTTTGATCTGTTTCTTGGTGTAAATACGAGAGGCTGTAAAAGTATGGCCGTCTCACTAGGTTACATTATATGTATAGTATATATTTAAATGCCCAAATGGCTTAGGTATTTCTTTAAGATTAAAGAGAAAATTGCTCTTGCTTACGGAGCTTTGTACATTTGCCTTGACGGATGTCTATCACAAAAAAAAGGTTGACTTAAAATTAACTTAAAACTAGTGTTGGATCAGTGGATATTAGGGAAGAGGAGGGGTAGGATTTGTGTTCATGTAGATGATTACCTAAATAGGTGTGGTAAACGAATATACCACCTTTGATGTGGTGAGTTTCTTTTGGATAGTATATAGTATATACATTAATGTTTTTTTTTTAATGTTTTTTTTTAATTAAGTAGGCGATATTTGTGTAGGTGATATGGTTTCTTTGTTTTATATTATTAATAGTGAGGGTTTGATAGAGGGGAAGTTGTAGAGTGGGTCTTGTATTTATTTCATCAAGTAGAAGGTTAGCGAAAGTATCCGTTAACTAATGTAGAAATTATGTCTCCAATAAATGAATGATTTGAATTTTGGTTGTTGTTTGTGACCATATTTTAGTTTATAATTTTAATTTTTTTTTTTTTTTGATTGTAAGTTCGAGGGAATGTTTGGGTAGTATTTAGCCCCTATTTTGGCCGCTATAGGTTTTATTATAGAATTCATTGCGCTGTCCATCAGGGGAAATTGAGATCTCTTCAAGCACTATGCGACCGGTGATGGGTAGATTGTATTCTGCCATGATATGTTAATTTGTGAAGAATATACTTCTTTTAAGAGGTCATTATCAATATTTGGTAATTTGAGAATTGTTTTTTTCATTAAGGATAACGCATAATTTATAAGGGGAGTAACCTTTGATTCGGTATAAATATAGTTGTTGGAAAGATTCTTGACTCTAGTCTCATAGTTTTGGTTAATGCAGGTTCGTAGTATTTTTCTTTCAAAAATTTCCAGAGCTGTCGTGGGTGAGATTGAAAACCAGATCGGAAAGGCGTATATAAGGACCGGTCTTATCAGGGTCTTGTAGAAGAGTAGTTTGGTTTTTTTTGTTCAGACAACTATGTCTTAAAAATGGCATTAGCATGTTAGCTATTTTTTGGGCTCTTATTTTGTTCGCTCTAGCGTGGTTATTAAATTTCAAAAGTTTGTCGAAATTCACCCCCAGGTACTACTTGAGTTTGTTCTTGAAGTGTATGGTGGTACCATCTATTTCCATGCTAAGATTCCTGCTTTCTCGGACCGCTCCCTCCGAGCCTTTACCGCTAGCATTTCTTATGCATATTCCTTCAGATTTTGCTATATTTATTTTCATTCCCCATCGTTTATAGTAGTCGTTAATAACAGCAAGGTGTTCCTTCAATTGTCTAGTGCCACAAGCACTTGCGTATGCGAAGGTATCATCAGCATAGAGTATGGCTTTGGAGGTAATATTGCCTTCCACGAAGTTCGTATGAGGAAAGTCTGACATGAAAATGTTATAGAGCCGAGGTCCTAGAATGGACCCTTGTTGGGCGACTGGGTGTCCTGTATCTTTATATGGAAATATCGGTCTGATAGAAAACTGTTAAGTATATTTACAATGAAAGGAGGGTAGTCCATGCGAACCATCTTAAAGAGAAGACCATCCCTCCAGACACTGTCGAACGCTTTTTCAATATCTAACAAGCAAGCGACAGTGCATCTTTTTTCTCTTAAATTGAGAGTGGCGTCGTTATGCAGTTTTAAAAGTGCGTGCACTGTTTGGCGGAAGCCAAATTTTTAATCGGGGATGAATTCAATGTTACTGTCTATGAACGCGTCAAGCTTCCAAATTATAATTCTTTCCAGTAGTTTTCCTACATTAGACAGTAGAGAAGTGGGTCGAAGATTATTAATAGTATTCCTGGTTTTTTCAGGATTGTAAAAAGCCTCGCCACTTTCCAGTCTTTGGGGAAATACCCGTTGTTAATGCAATTGCTAAATATGATTGTAAGATATTTAATGGCCGTTTCGGAAAGTTTTTTAAAATGAAGTTAGAAATGTTGTCGGGTCCCGCGGATTTTTTTGGTCGCAGGGACTGTATGAGACCCGCAACTTCCTTAGTGTTGGTATAAATACTTGTTATTTGACGGGTTAACCGCTGGATAGTTTCGGTCAAAACTAAATATACCTGAAGGATGGCTTAGTCTCATGTTTTGACACGCTCCCCGTACTTCCTCGCAAGTTCTGTTGTTAAAATAATTTGCTAGAGCTACCACCCTCTCAGACTCATCCGTGATCTCAGTATCGTCGATAACGATTTTCTCCACAGCAGCATTTTTTTTATTACCTACTTGAACTTGAAGGCTTCCTTGAAAGGCCCCGGTCCTGGTATAATTTTAGATAATCGCTCAGAAAATTGATTGTTTAACCAAATGCTTATTTTTTCTTGTATGATTGTCTTGAGTAAACCAATACGGTTCGAGAGATGTTTGTATTGCTGAGACAATCTATTGCAATTCCTATGGAAAATTTTCTTTAATTGCTTTTGCCATTGGTGTTTGATTTTAAAAAGATTAACGATATCTGTAGGCAGATTATTATATTTTTTTGTGGTGACTGGAATTAGCCGAGAGTGAGAATTTGTTGTAAAGTTCACGTCGGACTTAAATGCAGTGATAAATTAGTCGATTTCGTGATTGCTTAGACACTGGTGGGCGGGTGGTGTATGAAAATTCAATCTATCATCTAGGTCAGATCTGAAAACCTCCCAGTTCACATTCTTAAATGATTTGGAACAGATAGGATCCGCAACTATAATCTCGGCTTCTCCAAAGTCCATCTTCAGAAGAAGAGGAAAGTGGTCCGAGAAGGTAGATAAAGTCCGAATAGAAAAGTTTTGGCTTAGTCGATTGACCATGTGGTTTGAGATCAGAAACTGATCCAGGTATGAGCCGCTTTTGGGAAACGTTGGGCTACTAGAAGTGATGTTGGTTAGGTATGGGTTGCAGTTATATAGCTAGTTCTCAAACACTCTACCATTGTTATTGTTATTGGGGAGACCATACCCCAGGTGGAGCTACGTATATTTAAGTCGCCACCGATTGTGGCACCATCAAAAGTATTACTCAAAGCGTCTATCTTACAAAGTTCCTCCGAGAGCACGGAAGATGAAGCATTTAAGGGAATGTAAATTGAGCCAAATAAAAAAACTTTGTTATTACCATTAAGATTAATTTTAATAGAAATGAATTTGCATGGTAATGCAGGATTAGGGAGGTCAACTAAATCAAATCGGATGTTGTCCTTAATGACAATAGCGACTCCTGCCCGGATTTCGTTCAAACTTCGGATTTGAAGTTTGGGGGCTTACAGTTTTTTTTTTTTTTTTTTTTGCAAGGTAACCTCAATATTTATAGAACTTCCCATATAAAATATGTTCGTACCAGTTCGATTTGATCGAAAATGGCTGTAACGATTTCAACCAAATTTGATATTTAAGCTTAAGTAGGTGAGGTTACCATGAATGCATACACAGTTTTTCGCTAAAAAATTCGAATAACGGTACTGTTGAAATTTTGACATAATCTCAAAAACGGTCCATACGATTGTGAAATTTATTTCTAACGAAATGTGGTCATTTATAACTTAATAGCAAACTCAGTTTTTCTCAATTCTATCGTACAATGGATTTTTGAAAATAGATATTATTTTTTTTTAAATTACTTTTGTTTAGTTTACCTGAAATCGGCAATAAAGATTTTGTGTCTTTAATTTTCAATTCGAAGCACCGAAAACGCTAGTTTTAAAAACTGGTCATATCTCAAAAACTCCATCTTCGATTTTTATAAAACGTTAAGAACACAGTATGTCTTTTATCCCGAACAATATTATACACTCAGCTTTCAGCATAATTGTTACACAATAGTATTTTTCGAATTAAACGTTGCAATATTTTGTACTGTTTTGTCTTAATAATCTTACAAAAACCGCTCTAACGATTTTGAACAAAATACGAAAATACATATTGAAGATAACATAAGTATGCTAAATAAGATCTCGTTCTTAGTTTTCCGCAAAATATTCGAAAACGTCAGTTTTTTAATTATTTCTCAAAAAATACTACAGAAATAAGCGATCTTTGTATTTGCACATATCTACGGTATGCAAAACTTATTTTTAGCAAATACAACCCACTTCTTATTTTTTTAACAATATTGAATATGCACAAATGATAATTCGCGGGTACCTGCGACTGAAAAAGGTTTCATGTAATTGAAGTGTCAGAATCTACGAATATTCGCCAGTTCGTGGTTCGCAATTCGCTCTCATGTGAATGGTCCTTTATTCGTTATTTTGATAATAGACTTCTCAGAGAGGTCTTCTAGGTTTTTGAAAAAGTTTCGTCCAAGAATTCTGTATCTGATGTGACAGAGTGCCATGCAGTGGCAAAGAAAGTGTGGAGTGTCCTCATGCACATCCTCATCACAGGACATCAGTATTGATTTCCATTTTGTTGCTCTGATATTTCAGCATGTTGTGTTTTCTCATTTGTAGAATTTTTGTCTGTCTTCTGTTTGTTACAGATTGGCCACATTTTCCTGGTTATGACACAGGATTCGAGTTTACTCCATCTTTTAGGCGTTGCTGCCAGTATTTTGTTATCAATTTTCTGCTTGAGATTGCAGGGAGGAGTTAATACCGTGGTAACGGCCTGGTTAAGATCAAGTAAAGAACCTGTTCTTGCCAGCTCCTCAGCTTTTTCATTACCGGGCACTTCTTCGTGTCTGGGGACCCAGCAGATTCTTACATTGTGCTGAGCGCCAAGAACCCGTAGCTCTTCGCGACAGCGACTTACAAGCTTTGTTTTTATTTCAACGTATTTATTGCCGCTTGGCTGTCAATGAAGAAAGTGATATCTGCATGAGTTATCGCCATAATTGGAACTTATTTTGCAGCTGTTGTCACTGCCAGAACCTCAGCCTGGAACACACTGCTGAAGTCACGAAGTCTGATTGAACTGGATAGACCAAGTACTTCAGAGTATAAACCTGCTCCAACTACGACCTCCATCTTGGAACCATCTGGGGAAGTAAGTGACAAATGTCATTCGAAGTCTAGGCGGGTAGTTGTAACTGTGCATATATTGTTTGGCTGTGTTTTCAGCTCTTATAGCCTGGCTTAGTCGAAGGGCGCGCTGATTGCTGCACGAGAAGGTCGAGGGGATTTAGAATTGATATAGCCTCAAGTCCCGCTGTGGGGTTGGTTCTCATTACCCCCGTAGTACCAATACAATCCATTCTTTGGATCTTCGTCATAGTTTTCATGTTGGTGGCTTTAGATAGCTCCGTGTAAAGCCACATTATAATTTTAGGACTATGGCCTCCGGTGCGGCCAAATATTCTGTTGCAGGAATAAAATGCTATCATAACCTTCTTTGCCCGTTCCTTTGTTTTAAGATTCCAAATCAATTTATGATCAAGGATTACACCAAGATTTTTGGCGTGTTCAGAAATTGTTCGCGGAATCCCTTCAATTGTGGGCAGGCTAAATTCAGGAACTGTCCTTTTGGTAGTAAATAGAACTAATTCGGTCTTTTGCGGGTTTACTGCCAGCCCGCAGTTCTTTGTCCATCTGTTTAGTGTGGATAAAGATCCTGTTAGTTGATCACTGATAGTGGAGAGAAATTATTCAGTTGCAAGCAGGGCTAGGTCGTCTGCGTAAGCAACTGCTTTGGCTCCACTAAATTCTAGCTTAATTAGGATCTCATTTACCACGAGAACCCAGAGAAGTTGAGAAAAAGGCCCACCTTGAGGAGTGCCTCTATATGCTGAAGCCTGAATTTTTGCATCTCCTAATTCCAAACTGATTTGTCGGTGTTTAGGCATGCACATTATCCAATTGTTAATAGTGTTGTTCACTTTAAGGTTTACTATTACTCTTTGAATAGCATCTGATCTGACATTATTAAGAGCTCCTTCAATGTCCAGCAAAGCTGCGAAGGTGTATTCCTTTACTTTTAAGGATTTCTCCACTATGCTGACCACATTATGGAGCGCTGTCCCAACGCTTCTGCTTATGTATAAGCGTGTTGAGCCTGAGATATAGCATCCCGTCTTAAATGATTTCGGATGTGGATATCAATAAGTCTTTCAAATGTTGTTAGAACAAATGAGGTATGGCTAATGGGTCTAAAGTCTTTGGAGGTTGTATGACTGGGTCTACCTGCCTTGGGTATGAAGACTACCTTCACTTCACGCCATGATTTTGGAACATACCCTAGCCTTAAGCTGTTACTAGATGTGAACCTATTAGTTTTTCGCATTTTTGTAGCATCTTTGGAAAGATGCCACCGATACCAGGGCATTTGTACGGCGAGAAAGAGTTAATTGCCCAGATTATCCTCTCTACTGTTATCATTTCCGCTGGAATAGCATGGCCAATGAAGTTATCTGCTTCTAAGTCGCTCTTCCCATTAGGCGTACAGCCCGGAAAGTGCGTATGGAGTAGAAGTTCGAGAGATTGCACGATTCTGTCCAATGACCATTAGAGATTTTAATGGACCCCATGGCGATGGGTTCTTTAGCAAGGATTTTTCGGAGCCTAGCTGATTCTGTGGTGGATTCGACTTCGTTACAGAAGGTTCGTTTTGACCGTTGTTTCCGCCTCGAATGCACTTTGACTGGATTTATATTCTTCCCAGTCGCTGTCTGATCTTGTGCGCTTTGCAACGTTCAAAAATTATCTAGTGTCCTTTCTTAGGGTTGCCAGCTCCTTTGTCCACCATGGAGGAAGTTTTTTGCATTGTCTTCCTGTTTTTAATGGACATGCCTTTTCAAAACATTTGCCGAGAATTGTAGCCAGATCCTCAGTTGCTTTGTCCAAACTGCCAGTGCCATGTAATACACCTGTATATAGCTTTTATTTTATAAAATCCCAGTTAGTTTTCCTTTGATTTCTGAATGGTTTGGGGTCTTTTTTAGTAACTGTATTAGGTATTAGGAAGCTCAATGTAACTACTCTCCGTGGTCACATCCACAACCTGTATTGTGTGTGCAATGAAAAAAAAAAAAACTCTCCGTAGCTTTACAACTTTGTTTATTCAACATTTTAAAATATAGTTACAAGTAACATAGTAATTAGAAAGTAGGGTCATACTCTAATGGTAAGCGGTTAAATAGTTAGTAATATGCGCGACGGGGATTGTTCTGAAATCGAATAAAACGCATTACAAATCACAGAGCACAGTGCACAAGCTCGGTATATTTACCAAAGGATTCGGTCTAAATCGATAGGCCAGCATCATTCTCTTCCGATAGGCGTCGTACTCATTGTCGCAATCTTCAGGTGCGGCGGCGCTTGTAACTCCTAAACCCTGATTACCATCCCGTTGTGGTGCCCTAGGGAAGATTTATTTTAAAAAGAGTCTCCAATGCAGTTGTACTATTACTTATTGACAGGATCGACTATTCCAGTGCCAGCCGATCCAAGACCCTGTCCCTCCTTCCAACCGAGTTTCTGCAGCATCTGAAAACCGATATTGTCCTCGCGCAACTTGTACTCCTTGTAATCACTCAAGTCTGGCTGTCGGTTGCTCTTCTTTGCCTCGTACTGTTCCATGAACTTTTTCAGTTCTTCCGGTGGTAGGAAATCGCCAATGTGATGCCTGCCCTCGCACTGTTTGGTGAGTGCTGACGCCCATGCTTCGGTGGCTTCCATTTCAGCATTCCTCAACTTGTGCTCCCACGTACCGCCGGTGACATCTTCGTCCGAGTCATACTCGTACTTGAATTTGCCACACCGAGCTAGGCGATCGATCTCCTGCCGCTTTCTCAACATGTCCTGATACAGCAGATTCACCTTGTAGTGCTCTTCGCACTTTTTCCACTCGTCCGCGTCTAACTCGATTGTGCCGTAGTTTTGTCGAGCGTACGCCAACAAAGCCGGATCGGTGCGTTGCACCGCCGACAGAACGGGTTTGTTTTGGTTGTTGCCAAATGTTGCTATAGCTGCGGCCACCTCAGCCGGTATCTCATCAGACTTCTCTCCCCACCGACTCTTGCGCTGTCGTTTCTTTTCCTCGCGTTGGCGTTCTTCTTCCATCAGCTCGTTGCGACACTCGATCCGTCTTTTTAGATTGTCCCGATTACGATCCATCATTCCGCGCATGTACTCGTCGTCAGAGTCCTCGTCACGATCCATCACACACTCGGGATCATACTTATCATCGAAGGTATTCGCGGACTTCTCCAATTCAAAGTGAGCCATATCATCTTGGTCTTGGCCCTGCTCCTGCAGCTGCTGGTGCTTGCGCAGTGCCTCAACTTCCTGACGATAACTAATATATTGCTCTGAATCCTTCTCAAATAGAAACCTGAAGAATTAAAATGAAATGAAATTAATTTGTTTAATTAGGCTATCGCAGACGTAATGTTAAATTTGCAATAACAATAACGGTTGACTCAATTTTGTTTGTTTGTTTATCGGTGGTAGCGGTGGTGGAGTAGACACATGTACAAACGCTTTCCCAATGTTTCCACCATCCAAACAGTGTGCACGCACGCGACCATGTGTTGACATCACTCAATCAAATCCAATCCGATGCGGTCCTCTTGTACGCGGACTTTACGACCCATCATGGTAACGTTTACATTTGTTATTTAAAATCATAACTTAATTTAAGATTTAATGGTAAACAAAAATATTCTTTGAAGCGCGCGTGTTTTAATTGAACTGCTCGACATGTTGGAACAATGAATGTACTGGCCTGCAATGGGGATGTGTGAATGACGGGTTTTACTGAGCTGGCTATAAAGCAAAATTTGGGAACTAGGATGAGGAGACATTATTTGTGACAGGCGAGTGGCTGATGTGGGTGCAACTGAGGCTATTGGTCGAAGATACGATGGAAACACGTGAAAAAAAGTATACAACTTTTTAAGCAGCAACAAAGTCGTTATTGTTGTCAACCTCAACATCTCTGTTGGATCAGTATTCGTCGCTCGGTTGGCCCAAGTGCGATATGCGCTTGACAACTAATACAGTATAAGTCCATTTTCTGACAGCAATACCTTTCAAGAGGAATGTATATGTATATGGGGAATCAACTGTCCAAATTCATACGGCGAGCCAAAGCAACGAGCGTGACCAAAGCTGCGACGGTTTCGCACGACAAGTTGTCTGAGTTTTAAGAATTAATTTCTCACTGTCAAAACATTGCTTCTTATAATCAGCGAGTGACATAAGCCCCTCCTATTGAAGATGTAAAGTATCCGTCAAGACCCAAATGTTGTTAACTTCATACGGATTTTATTGTTTTGTTTTAATTGTTCCCATGCCCAGGATAATCTAAGAGACTTGCAACGTCCCTAATGAAGGTCAACAAGTCCTTAATAGCAGAGTGCGCTAAATCTGCTGCTGTGAGTCTCTCGATTAAAGACACGTTTTCTTAACCAATGAAAGGCCGGGCAGTCACAGAAGATGTGTTCAGAGGATTTAACATCCTCCAGACAGAATCTGCATTCTATTTCCAGACAAAGGTTCATTTTGTGAGGTGATATCTAAGGCCACAATGACCTGTGAGAAAGCGCGCTAGCATTCTTATAATTATCCTTACTGAGTTTAAGGATTTCGTTAATTTGCCTTAGCGCAGTTCTGGTCCATATAGAAAAGATTCGGAACCAGCCCTAGCTAGTTGCATTGCCGTTACGGGTGCTTTACGTACCACACCAACGGCTGCACTGGAAGCATTTTTTCATCTTTTACCACTGGACTTACAAATAAAATCAATTGGAGGTAATAGTGCGCTATGGCTTACTAATACTGGGCTCTTTAAGAACAGTAGGATAGGACATAGCACTATTTTGAAGGAATCCGTATGATGACGTGTTGTACCCTGACAGAGAGGATTGGTATAGGAACTTGGTTTCGAGGGTTAATGAGACCTCGATATATACTGACGGCACCAAAACCAGCGAGGGCACAGGGTCTGGTGTATTCTCCAATGAACCGGACCTACATCTGGCCCTGAGACTTCCGGACACATGCAGTGTGTTCCAGGCAGAGATTCTGGCCGTACTCAAAGCTGCGGAGGTACTTGAGATAAGATCGATATCCAATAAGAATATCGCCATCTACATTGATAGTCAGGCTGCGCTTAAAGCGCTAGAGTCACATACTGTAAGGAATTGGGGATGGCGATGGGCCCGCTATGGTGCCTGGTCTTTTGTGACGAACTCATAACCCCACTCAACCTAACCTAATCTAAGCCCTAGTTTGTCTGCATATTCGTTGCCTGCAATACCCTGATGACCCGACAACCAGTCAAGCATCGTGACAGCACTTAATGGTTTTGGAGTCCATTGTATTGGACGCCAGAACTTGTAAAGCTGCCTGACTGTCTGAAAAGATTTGAATGATTGCGCTTTTCATATCTTTTTTTCATTTCATTTCATTTCATTTCATTTATTCAATCTACGATCTATAATCCACAGATATTTCGATCGCATGGATTGGGACACATTCCCATGGGTATAGAGACTTTTGTGTTGGGTCCCAAGACACCCGCCCCAACTACGGAAATCATTTTTGATCCGTCAGTGTACCATACTAAGCTTTTTGGATTGAGTGTCGGAACACCATTGGTCCAACTTGCGCGTTAAAGTATTTCTTCCTTGTACAATTTCCTGAAACTCTACTCCCTAACCGTAGTGTATGGGACGTAGCAGAACATGTCCAAGTTCGATTTAAGCCTATATTCTAGCTGCAGTTTAATGGGGCATCTAGCTGCCGTCTTCATAATAAAATACTGCAGGGGTGAAAGCCCCATAATGGCTTCAAGTGCTGTTGTAGGACAAGTGCGCATTCTACCTGTGAAACCGAGACGGGCAATCCTTTGAAGCTTCTGAAGCTTATTTGCCGTTGTTCCTTCAATTACTTTTGACCACCAGAAGATAGCCGCGTACGAGATAATGGGTTTTACCATCATGGTATATAACCAGTGTATCATTCTGGGATTAAGACCCCAAGTTCTGCCGTACAGACACTTAAAGGCCCACATGGCTCTAGAGGCACGCTCTGTGGCGGACTTGATGTGTTCCAATTTAGTTGGAATAGTTTAATGTAGTTCCATTAAGGATAAGGCGTCCTAAATTGACCAGTCTCCTTATAGTGAAAGGAACTAGAATAGTATTACTAGGATTGATAGATATAGCCTTCCGTGGTACACCATTCTGAAACATGTAGTAGAGCATTCTTCATTCTACTATTAACGGTAGCGCAATGCTTTCCCCTAATGATAATTACCAAGTCGTCACCATATCCGATGGCTTCATAACCTAGATTATGTAGCTTGACTAATAGGCTGTCTATTACGAGTGACCACAGCAGAGGGGAGAACACACCCCCTTGAGGGCAGCCTTTGACTGCTGTCACCGACACAGCCACTCCTGAAGAAGATGTTATTACTCGACTTTCCAGCAGGGTTTGGGTCCAACGCTTAGTCGATACCTTTGCTACTGATTGTCCTAGCAATCGAGTCGTATCCGGTATTGTCGAAAGCGCCCTCAACGTCTAAGAATGCGGTTGGGGCAATTTCCTTGTGGCGGAAGGCGTCTTCTACCTTTTTGACCATATGGTGTTGAGCACCCTCAGTGGACTTGCCTTTTCTGTACGCACACTGACTTGAGTGTAGAGCGTTAGATATTAACAACTGACCTCTGATATGAGCATCAATTAATATTTCCATAGTTTTAAGAACAGAGGATGTTAGACTGATAGGTCTATATGATTTAGGTAGATCGCTTGGCCTGTTGCCATTTTTGGGAATGAATATTACGTTTACTTGTCTCCAAGTGGCAGGAATGTATCCCCAATTGTAACTAGCTCCAAATAAGCTTGTAATTGCCGGAAATATAACGTCAAAAACTCTCTGAAACAAGGCTGGGAATATGGCGTCCCCTCCAGGTGCTTTAAAAGGTTTGAAGGAGCCAACCTTATCTGGACTGAAAATCTTACCAGACAGATTTTTTACTCGTCTAGAAACAAAGATCCTGTTATCAATGTGGTGTGATTCACGGATGGTCGAACTCGGGAAATGAAACTGAAGTAAGGTTTTGATTGTTTCCGTACGGTCCGTCGTGTAGGTTCCATCTGCTTTCTTAAGTAGACCTACACGCCTAGAATGATCTTTTCTCAGAGCCTTGTGGATGCGAGTTGCCACTGGTATATCTAATATGTCTTCACAGCATTTTTTCTAAGAGGCCCATTTAGATCGCTTCAATTCTAAGTTGTAATCTGTGAAAGCAGATCTGTATTTTTTTTTTTATTATTAATTCTGACTCGCCATTGCGATAAGAGGCACGTCGACCTGAGTAGATCAATTGTTGTAAGGATCAGAAGAGTTGGTTTAGGCTATTAGAGTTTCAACATTCCTAATGTAGCTGATGATGTTTTCAGCAGAGGATGTCCTTACTTCTTCTGGGCTTATATTTTACCTGAAGAAGAAGTTCCTTGTAAGACCACAAAGGGCTGGTCATTCGCATAAGATATGCTCAGTAGTTTCGTCTTCTTCAAGACATAGCCGGCACTCCGAAGAGTCGGCTACATGTATTTTGTTAGGTGATATCGTAAACCATGGTGCCATGTTAGGTAGCCAACTAGGTTTTTGATATCGTGCCTACGTAGATTTAGAATCTTTTTGGCATTGTTTTTGAAAGGTTTAGTAACTTTTTTGACCTGCCTTAGGCCTGGGATGCTCTCCCAATGTGAAATACAGTTATTGTGTTCCCAGCTTTTTATAGCAAGATTTGCCGCTGATTTAGAGATTGCACAGTAGGGTTCAGGTCCTGTTAATGTGTTTCCGAACCTTTTCTGGCCAATTCGTCGGCTTTTTCTTTTCCTTCAATTCCCTCATGGCCAGGAACCCACCATATTTTGGTTTTGTTTCTGGTGCATAGTGTTTGGGGGGTATTGAAGCAATGTAAGACTGATTTGGAGTCAATGGTGGGTGAGCTAAGGGCATTTATAGCTGCTTGACTATCCGTGAA
This sequence comes from Cheilosia vernalis, assembly GCA_949126925.1. Classification (NCBI taxonomy): domain Eukaryota; kingdom Metazoa; phylum Arthropoda; class Insecta; order Diptera; family Syrphidae; genus Cheilosia; species Cheilosia vernalis. The sequence continues at coordinate 25,200,725 of OX421358.1, forward strand.
TATATGGATGTTTGCGCCTTTGATGCCTGAGTTGTAGATTAGTCTTGCGCATTCCTTAATGGCATGAAGCTCTGCTTGAAATACGCTTGGGCATTTTCCCATTGGTATTGAGACATTTTGGATTGGTCCGAAAATGCCGGCTCCGACCCCATTTTGGAACCCTCCGTATACCACTTTATGCCTTTTTGACAGTTTGGTGGGCTATTGGTAACCCACGCCTCTCTACTTGTGATCTCCGTGGAGAATCTTCTGTTAAAACATAGTGTTTTTGGGAGGCGGTCTGTGATCGCGCAGATCACGCCAAGTTCTGTAATTTCTGAAAGGAGGGTCATCAGGTCCGAGTGATCACCGATGTCCATCTCCTTCAGATCTGTATTCTTCCCACATATTGTTTATTTTTGATCGATTGAAGAGTTTTTTAACCTTCCTTCTGAGTTTGGCTAGTTGGTCATTCCACCAGGGAACCTTACGTTTAATCAAACTGGTTTTGCTGACACAACTACCATGGTAGAAGGTTATCATCAAGTTGGTTGGAGCACCCTCATCAATGTCCCCTATGGATTCAATTTGAGAGACAAAAATATTCGTTTTATGCGCATACGGCGTAGATTGCCCTTTGCCGAGAACATATAGTTTGACGATGCCTGAAGGTCTTATACACATCTTTATGTGTTTTTTGGTACATCCTACAACAAGTGCTGGGGGAAGGAAGCCCTATAAGTCGTTGAAAACACCGAACAGTCAATGAATTAATATCTTGAATGATAAGTTTACAACAGCATGGCAATCGGTCCCAGCAAAAGCACCAACATTTCGATATGTGAGAGAAATATTTTGCTTTGTTTAAGTTCTTTACAGCAATGGGGACAATGTCGTCTATATTTCTAAGCAGCTGGAACTTTTAAAAAGATGTCTGTAGAGTACTTAGGCTACATTTCTATCTATTGAACATCACATGCAAAGACAGTAATAATTATTAGATGTGACAGAAATTCATGAAACTACAAAAAAAAAAAAACACTCGAACAGTTCAATCAAATGAGATTTCTCGCACAGAAGTGTCCAATCGTTAGCATGCAAACAAAACAAATTAACCGAAACAATAATTGTACATCACTAAACGGCGAAGCAAACAAAGGTAAATTGGAAAAACAAATAATATTATCATTACCACAACGATGGGTGTATAGCGTTTTTATGCGAACGTATTGTATCTTCATAACCATCACCAAAATCGGCAACCAATTCGATTAACGTTTCTAATGATGTCGGTAAGGTAATAGAGTCATTTGAGTTGTCTGAAAAAACTACATAAAATCTCGTTTACCAAAACAAGTTAACAAATTAAAAATTATTAGCAGTAGAGGTGGACTAGTGTGGTGTCGTTTTTTTTTTTTTTTTTTTTGTGGTTATGTTTTATAGCTTTCAACTGAAGCGATTCTCTTAATTCTTGGGAGCGACCAATACAAAAAGGATAGACGAAAAATAACAATTTGAGATGGGGGGATAATTTGGAGAGGAACAATTTTCCGGAAATTATATCGCTCGGTAGGGGAAAAGGATACTACACAGAATCCACTCAACATCATCGTGTGTGTTTACCCACCTTTGTCCATTTCGGATGGCACCTGGATGGCGTCCAAATTCAGCTCTGGCTTAGGAATGGCATTCAAATCAAGCTCCTTGGGCGGAGGAATTGTGTTTAACTGCAGCGGTTCTGGCGGTGGTATCATGTACAATGGTGGAATGCACTGTTGCAATGGCACTGGTGGCGGTGGTGGTGGTGGAGGCGGTGGCGGAACAGTCACTTGCATACTCATGATTGGAGGCGGAATTGTAGGATTGAAGTATGAATTTTGTGTCATGGTTGGTTGAGTTAGTTCAGGTGGCGGCATTGGAGCTATTGGCGGTGGAACTAGATGCTGCTGCAGTTGATGCTGTTCCAGCTGTTGTTGTTGATGCTGCTGTTGTTCAGCTGTAATCTGTGAAGGTAGATTGAGCTCTCCTTCAGGCAGACCTTCAAGTTCTGCTTCAGGTTGTACTTCTGGCTCTGGTTGTGGTGGTGGTGGTTCAGGCCTTTAAGAAAAATGTATACCCCGAGTGTTATGGTTCTTAAGAAAAAAAATCACTTACTTGTGCTTTTCTAAGATTTTCTTGAAATGTGCCAAAAACGAACCGTCATTGCAGAAGGTGTTCTTTAATTTGGATTGATTCAAACCAGGAACTACAGGCGCTGGATCGCTTGTTTCTACTTCATCGGATGCCCTGTATGATGAAAATTGTATAGGAAAACTTGTATTTGTTGGTTTGCATTGACCATAACTCACGACGACTCGGCGTTTAATTTTGAAGCGATGCTTTGAGCAGCAGCTACTTGCTTGGCCAGTTCGGCAGTTCTTTGCTTTTCGAGAATTTCAAGGCGTTTCTTTGCAATGACTTCCTCCTGCTTAGACATTTGCGCGAATCGATCGACGCGGCTAAAGTGCTGCCGAGACATCTGTGAAAAAAGTTTTTTTTTTTATTGTCACAAAGGGTAGGTACAACGAATTACATAAACGATTGGATAGATATATCGGAATTGTATGGGAATGATGAATATCTACTTACATTTTAGTATTTTTTAACTTATGCGAAATTGTAATTATGAGCTTATTGGGTGTTTTTCTAAATTCCTATGCAAATGCATATAAAATTTAAGTTTTTCCGCAGGAAGAACATGAAATAGCAATAGAAGAAAATTTTGACATGAGCTTCTATTTTTTTGTTGTACAAAGGTGTCAGGAAAAATGTGCATTCAGCGGTGGTACAGGGTGTAATAAAAATTTCAGGGTTATGGGACGGCTTCAGTGGAGAAATTTGTTTTCGCTTTCGATGTTGCAATCAAAACCAGTGCCTTGATTTTGTGCGGTTTTTGAGGCGATGTCGCTAGGGAACGTTCCGAATCGGATTAGAGTGTGTGAGTGAGCCGCGCGCTGTGACCAACGTGACCGTAGTGCAATAATTTGGCACTTTTACGAGGACCCTCATACTATTTGTTGCTACTTTTTCCCTTTTTTTAGTATGAAAATTCACTTTGGGAATTTTAGAAACGCTGTGATTTCCAAATGAATTTCTATAAAATATAACGCTGCTGTCTCTCAGAACACGATTATAGTGTTAGGAGAGCCAACAATTGTTAAATATTGTGCGAAAATTCTTAAATTGCAGAGTAGCTGTAGAAATGACACTTTTTTCTTTCACCGTTCTTTTTTTTTTTTTTTTGCTACTTTAAGAATTTTGCAACAATCTCCCGGATTGTTAGAGAAAGGTTATAAATTTTAGTTTTAGTTTCACAATACAATATAGACTGTAAAAAGATCACTCTCTCACAACGTTTCTTTTATAAATAAACCCAAAACAAACACATTAGAATTAGATGTCCTTAAGGTTGTTCTCGGGTAAGCTAGATGCAATTCGTTTTCAAATGACAAATTTTAAAATGAAAACCTTTGATTTTTATTTATAAATATATAAAAAATTAATTGAATTTTGCTTATAAATTATATCAACTCATTTTTATATCTACTTTTAAGATCTCTTTCAATTTAGTTTTAAAAAGTCCATAAAAAAGGGGAGATGAAAGAAAAATGTGCCTTTTTCTGAAGCTGTTACATAAATTTAATATTTTCTCCCAATATTTAACAAGTATTAGCCGGCTTTACACTATTTACGCGTTATTTTTTTAAACATATTCATTTTGAAATCACAGTTTTTGAAAACTTTTTTAAGTACCTACTATTCACATGAGCGTGAATTGCGAACAAATGAATTTAATTGTATTTATGAATTGAAAATTGATTTGTATACTATTTACCACCAAAGCCTTATATTAAGTTAATCTTAAGTCTAATCTAAAAAAAAATCGGACTCTCAATCGATTTCAATAGCTCAATTTACAATTATTACAGCAATTGAAAATTCTTGCAGCGAATTGTCACATTTTATTCACAATCCACATAAAACATTCGCGGATCCACAAACCCACGAATAAAAAAATTCTATCGAATTTAACATTAAACAATGATTGAAGTAATTGAAGTGTAAAAAAATTCGCTTGTTCGTAGTTCGTTCGCCATTGGCTCTCATGCGAATAGTCCTAAAATGTGAATTTTCCAAATAATAAAAAGGAACAAAGGAACAACAAATTGTATTAGTGTCCTCAAAAAAGGTACCAAATTGTCGCGCAACGGTCACGCTGTTGTCATTTCTTCTCATCCGACATCCTTCTCGCTACCTAAAAAGGTCGCGTGTGGGAAAGCTCGCCTGGAATTTGCAGGAACAAAGCGATAAAAGAACAAGAAAAATTGGAAGTTGTCAGTTCGCGACATCACTCACACATTTATAGAATCCGCCTATACGTGAACCCTTTCCGACACCGCCATTGCGGCAAAAACTGCACAAAATCAAGGCACAGATCAAAACTGTGAAAAGGTTGACGTTGGGACCAGGGTCGATGGAAGAAATGATGGTGATTCGCTAAAATGCAAAGATAATGGAATTGCAGAGATATATAATTTTGTAGTGGAAAGGTGTCTTAAGGACCATTCACATGAGTGCGAACTGCGAATAGGCGAACTGCGAACAAATCAATTTATCTGTATTTATGAATTGAAAATTGCTATTTGTTTTACCACAAAAGCTTTATATTCAGTTAATATAACACCTAATCTTAAAAAAGCCGAGACTGGATTGATTGAAATAACGAAATTTACAATTACAACAATTCTCCTGCGAATTGAAAATTCTTGCCGCGAACTGTCACACTTTATTCACAATCCACATAAAACAGTCGCGATCCACAAACCTGCGAATGAAAAATTCGCTCGAACTTAACCTTTAACAACACAAATGATTCGCGGGTACCTGCGACTAAAAAAAAGTTTTCATGTGAATGAAGTGTCAGAATCTACGAATATTCGCCAGTTCGTGGTTCGCAATTCGCTCTCATGTGAATGGTCCTTTAATACAAGCTGTTTTCCAGAAAAATTCATTAAGTCACACACTTTCGCTCATTTTTTTCCATAGTATATGTGTGAGTTAATGAATTGGACTTTAACTCAAGAATTCAGTATTCTCTAATTTTATCTATGCTTTTCACAGGAATCCGAAAACTTCTACGAAAACAGTGCCTTGATTTTGTGCGGTTTTTTCCGCAATGGCGGTGTCGGAAAGGGTTCACGTATAGGCGGATTCTATAAATGTGTGAGTGATGTCGCGAACTGACAACTTCCAATATTTCCCTGTTCTCATATCGCTTTGTTCCTGCAAATTCCAGGCGAGCTTTCCCACACGCGACCTTTTTAGGTAGCGAGAAGGATGTCGGATGAGAAGAAATGACAACAGCGTGACCGTTGTGCGACAATTTGGTACCTTTTTCGAGGACACTAATACAATTTTTTGTTCCTTTGTTCCTTTTTATTATTTGTAAAATACACATTTTTGGACTATTCGCATGAGAGCCAATGGCGAACGAACTGCGAACAAGCGAATTTTTTTACACTTCAATTACTTCAATCATTGTTTAATGTTAAATTCGATAGAATTTTTTCATTCGTGGGTTTGTGGATCCGCGAATGTCTTATGTAGGATTGTGAATAAAGTGTGACAGTTCGCCGCAAGAATTTTCAATTGCTGTAATAATTGTAAATTGAGCTATTTAAATCGATTGAGAGTCCGATTTTTTTTTAGATTAGACTTAAGATTAATTTAATTTAAGGCTTTAGTGGTAAATAGTATAAAAATCAATTTTCAATTCATAAATACAATTAAATTCATTTGTTCGCAATTCGCGCTCATGTGAATAGTACTTAAAAAAGTTTTCAAAAACTGTGATTTCAAAATGAATATGTTAAAAAAATAACGCGTAATAGTGTAAATACTACAAAATACTAAATTTATGTAACAGCGTCAGAAAAAGGCACACTTTTCTTTCATCGCCCCTTTTATATGGACTTTTTAAAACTAAATTGAAGGAGATTTCAAAAGTAGATATTGATATAATTTATAAACAAAATTCAATTAATTTTTTATATATTTATAAATAAAAATCAAAGATAAAAGGTTTTCATTTTAAAATTTGTCATTTGAAAACGAATTGCATCTAAAGTACTGTCTAGCTTACTCGCAGAACAACCTTAAAGACATCTAATTCTAATGTTATTTGGTTGTTTTGGGTTTATTTATAAAAGAAACGTTGTGAGAGAGTGATCTTTTTACAGTCTATATTGTATTGTGAAACTAAAACTAAAATTTATAACCTTTCTCTAACAGTCCGGGAGATTGTTGCGAAATTCTGAAAAGTAACAAATAAAAAAAAGAAAAAAGTGTCATTTCTAAAGCTATTCTGCAATTTAAGAATTTTCGCACAATATTTAACAATTGTTGGCTCTCCTAACACTATAATCGTGTTCTGATACACAGCAGCGTTATATTTTATAGAAATTCATTTGGAAATCACTGCGTTTCTAAAATTTCCAAAGTGAATTTTCATACTAAAAAAAGGGAAAAAGTAGCAACAAATAGTATGAGGGTCCTCGAAAAAGTGCCAAATTATTGCACTACGGTCTCGTTGGTCACAGCGCGCGGCTCACTCACACACTCAAATCCGATTCGGAACGTTCCCTAGCGACATCGCCTCAAAAACCGCACAAAATCAAGGCACAGAAGTTGTCCACAAAAACGACTTTCAATCGTTAGATTGTTGAAACAAACACACCTTTTTGCAATATTCAGCAAATTCAGCAGAATGGCTGACCGAACAATGTCACAACTAACAACTTGAAATCATTTTCCACAGTCAATTGATGGGCTAATATTATTTTGAAATGCACTAAATTCTCTTTTTTTTTTGATAAATAATGCGATCGAGATTTGTAACCACAAAAGTTTGCACCGAAGTTTAACGACTAGTGCTTCACTAGTTGGTGTGAATGCATCGACGAGTTTTCAAGGAAAACCCGGTTTTTGACTTGGTGTTAAAAACCTATTATCTACCAAATAAAATTTAACATGATCGATTTGATGGACTTTGACACTCCTGGTTGACACTTAAAAGAATTGATTCTTCATAAAACAAAACAAACAAATCTGAATCAGTCAATCTTCAAAAAATACAACAGTCCTTATCAAAGTCCAAATGTCAAAATCTCAAAACGCATATAACGAATTTTCCCAAAAAAAGTTTCACTACTCATTTGCGCCAGCCAGCAACAATTCGTTTTTATAAACAAATCTCTTTGTTTCGTATTTAACGCGTAATTTTTATTTCAATCAAAACAATGAATAAGTTATTCGCTGGAATTCACATTGCCGATAAGCCCAGTGAATATCTTCCTCTGGAAAATGTTGATTTCGAAAAAACCGTATTTGACCTAAAGACTGAAATTGGCGAGAAAATCGACTTTCCTGCAGAGACAATAGGTGAGGTTTCTTTGTTTGTAAATTTTCCCAAAATAACTCAGGTCATTGTTTCGTCTTCTAAGAGCTCGTATATCAAGGTCTAGCGCTTAAAGACGACACAGCATTGGCGACAATCGATCCCAATTCAACGGTACACATCTTCAAGAAAACAAAGAAGTATGAACCATATGTGCCGAAGCTGCCCAGCGACTTGGAGCGAGAAGTTCAATTCCTCTTCAATGTCATATCGAACATTCAAATTAATGTCAACTCCAGGGTAAATATTCTACAGAAGATTCTTGCAGAATATCCCGAATTCCGAAGGAATCTCGGGGCTCAGGCTCTTATTAGAGATTCGGTGCTTTTCAATACGCTCCATCAACCAGAAGTGGTACAAAATATCGCAGAGAAGTATCCCATAATTTGTGAAGCAGCTGCTTATATCGTGGAGACGGTCAAGAAAGAATTGGCACGCAACTCAACCTACAGTGAGTATGAGATTAAGTTTTCTTTCGCATCCTAACATCACGTCTACCTTACGAAATAGTTGCAGAAATAGTGTCGGACACAACCACGTCGTCTGAGGAGGAAAACTCTGGCACGTCTGCAAGTCAGTCAGTGCAGGCGCGCATTCGCCGTATAAGTCGTCATCAGCTGGCCGCCGCTCTGCAACAAGCGGGAACCACTTCAATGAATTCACTGTCGGACATTGCACAGCGTAATTCGGCAGGAAACGACTCCGGTTCGGTCACAAATCCTCCAACACCACAAGCATCTAGCGGTCGGATTTTAACTTCGGCCTTTAGCAGCGCATTGGCTAGAGCACTCGGTGTTCTTGGAGCTAACAATGCCACCGCCACCAGCGCAGAACCGACTGAGACTAACAACGACGCCTTGCAGTGGATGGATACATCCGACCCATCCGATCTGAACTCACCCAGTGACGATGGCAGTTTGTTGCCAGCAAGGTATCGCGAACATCAATACGCCGAACAGTTGGGCCTGATGAGTCAAATGGGCTTTACAAACTACACTGAGAACATTAGCTTCCTGACAATAACCAATGGCAGCGTGGAGAACGCCGTAAATCTCATCATGGGCACACAGGATTTGCGTTAATCCCGCTAATAACGTGTATGCAAAGAATGTTGCTTAATATTTATTTCAGTAAATCAATAATAAATTAATAAATACATAATTCATCAAAAGTGTTTCGTTATATTCCACATTTTTTTAGGCGAGATATACTTGTGTGTGTACGAGTGTATACAATATATTGTTTTGGGGGAGTACGAAGCGCAGCTGATACTATGAAATAAGAAAGTCCAATGCCTTGTCCTTGTTGTTGTCGAACTTGACGAGGGCTTCCGATATTTTCGATTCATCAAATCCCAGATCCAAAAGTTCACTCAACGGTATAAGATGTTCAACGATCTGTAAGCAAAAGGGTTTAGTAGATCAAATGAATAGAAATGTGACGGTGTACTGCGGGATATTACTTTTTTATCATCATTGCCGTAGAGCTCGGCAATTTTCGATACTCGTTCGAGAGGAAAGCCCATAGAGCTGATATTCTTCGCCAGTGTCTGAGAGGATGGTGAGAGTTTCAAGAAGCTCGTCGAGGAGGACGAGGAAGATCTGGAAGTGGGCGGAGGACTCGACAACGATTGGGCTGAATCTGCTGAGTTTCCTGAAAGAAGATGAGGAGTTTCATTTCATTTCATTCATTTCATTTAGTTCTTTATTCAAATACGTACAAAGTATGAATAATTACAAAAAACAGAGCAAATTTTTTTAAATATAGCTTGTACATACAGAACAGTTAGTGACATCTTTATTTGAGAAAAATAGAGATGATGTCACATTGGATATATTTAACTTTGTGGGGTGTACAAAGGTGGATAAAAAGTAAAAGGTTGAAGTTAAGATAACAGAATTATAGCAATTTAAGAATGAAAGAAAAAGCAATCTGTAACAAGTGACAAGTGACAAAAGGGAAAAATAATAAAAATATATAAAAGAGGACAAATTCAAATAGTCGGCCCTAGCGAGGTATCCGTCGGAACGGAAAATTCTCCGTGTTGAGAAAACTGCCAACCTGGCAGTGCCGTGTCACAACTTAGAACATCTGGCAACGACTCAACATAATCGACCTGTCATTATTCGAATTCAGTAAGACGACAAGGAGGAGAAAAAACGTGGGTTGAAGAAAACATTATTATATTACATGAATTAATTATTATATTACATAAATTAAAGTAAAAAAAATTATAATTGTTCATCATTATAGGTTTTTTATAACAATAATAAAGTTCAGAAAACGGAAAACCATCTTTGCGTCAACAAAATTATAAAAAACGTTTTGTTAACAAACACACACGTCAAAGTTTCTTCGGAATTCTAACCTGCAAGGACCGCATGGTTATCTCCATTAGCGAGAAAATTGTATACGCTGTCCAAGGTTCACAGAGTGCTATCTTCTCCTAGCTAGAAGGAAGTTCGACTCAACAAGGATCGTACGAAGCTCAGCGGCAATTCACAGAGTGCTATCTTCTCTTAGCTAGAAGGAAGTTCGACTGAACAAGGATCGTACGAAGCTTAACGGCAACTCACCGAGTGCTAGCTTCTCTTGGCAGAAAATAGTTTGACTCAGCACTTGCCCCAAACGAAATATAGCCGCTCCAGATCTGAAGTCTCGACTGATACAAAGGTAAGCCACTTCCAATAACACTAATCCAATAACTCTAATATTATGCCACGTGCAAAACGTAACCCACCGCCAATATCACCACCCCAAGCAGCAGAATTCAATTGCCAATCATGCGAACTCCCTGATACCGGTAGCATGGTTCAATGTGATCGCTGTAACGAATGGCACCACTACCAGTGCGTTGACGTTACCGACGGAATAGAAAATTGCAGTTGGATATGCTCAAACTGCGACCCCGAAACCACTGCAGAGCACCATGTTCTACCATCTCGAGTTCCGTCGCCCATACGCCGCACCAATGCAGATGCGAATTCACCTTCTCGCAACCCTACACCCGCATCCGGTAAAACTTATGCGAACCTAGAGACTCAAGCACCCTCGGCATCCTCACGGGAGGCCACTGTTCACGCTCATGCGAACCCAGAGACTCAAGCACCCTCGACATCCTCACGGGAGGCCACTGCTCACGCTCATTCGAACCCAGAGACTCAAGCACCCTCGGCATCCTCACGGGAGGCCACTGTTCACGCTTCGAGCATCCTCGCCATTCAGCTTCAATTACTTGAAGAAGAAAGGCTTTTAAAAGAGCAACGAGATATGGAGTATCTTAAGAAGAAATACAAATTACTAGAGATTATGTCGCAGCAGAGTGAAACCGAAAGAGCCACAATAGATCACACGAATGTAACCACCCACGCCCCGGCTACACGTAGTGTACTATCTGACGATAAAATCTCAAATCCGACATCCGCAGGAAAATTGCCGGCAACATCTCGCCAAGCAGGCAGTACCGAGCTTAACGCCAGTCAGCCAAATAAACAGAGCCCCCCGAATTATACGTTTTGGGCTTCAACTTCCAAGGCAATCCCCCTGCAGAATTCCCTACAAGCCGGTTGTATAGAGCCTGATGCCATACTGCCTGCTAAGCCAGCATCCATTTATTCCGCTTCTGGCCTAAGACTCCAGTCCACCGAAATTTCAAGGCCAACAGTACGGAAATTATTACCCCATCTGGGTGAGCCGGACATAGTTGACAACCCTCAGGTAGCAACAAGCTCCAGTTACAATAATCATTGGCCCAGTACTTATATCAGTTCGCTACCCAAGGCTGCTCACTCCCAATACCAAGATGTTAGGCACAACCCTCAGCCAGCTGGCACGTCTTCCAATTCTGCCTTCCGCAATGCGCACGATACCTTTTCCAATGAGCAGAACGTTCTAAGCAACCAACAGCTAGCCACGAGATTAGTGTTGCAAAAGGATTTACCGTGCTTTTCCGGTCACGTAGAGGAGTGGCCTTTATTCATCAATAGCTTCGAAAATTCTACGAGGACATGTGGATTTACCAATGAGGAGAATCTCCTCCGTCTTCAAAGATGCCTAAGGGGTAACGCCCTGGAAGCGGTAAGAGCGAGGCTGCTGTACCCTGCTCAGGTCCCAAAGGTAATAGAAACACTAAGAATGCTCTACGGCAGACCCGAGGCTATAGTTAACTCCATGATTTCGAAAATTCGATGCGAACCATCACCCAAGGCGGATAAAATTGACTCGTTAATACCATTTGCTCTCTCTGTACAGAACATCGCTGCCACCATGGAGGCCAATGGTTTGCGCTACCATTTAGACAATCCTTGCCTGCTGCAGGAGTTGGTAGATAAACTCCCGGCTCAAACCCGTTTGAACTGGGGCCTTTATAAACTAAGCACGCATGGAGTAAATTTGTCCACCTTTAGCGACTGGTTACTACAAGTTGCACAAGCTGCATGCGAGGTGTCCGCATCCAGCATGTATGCGTCAACTGGAACGAAGGTAGACAGAAGGCGCACGGGAAACGCACAATTCAATTTTCATCAAGAGGCCTCGTCGCAACCTGAAAACAACAAAGGGACATGTTTGAGTTGCGGAGGAAGTTGCAGGACGTTGGAACAATGTGATGAGTTCAGAGCTATGGATCTGAATGCCAAGTGGGACACAATAAAGCGCAATTTAATTTGTCGAATCTGTTTAGGCACCCACCATAACCGCCGATGCAAGGTGGACACCAGGTGCAACATTCTCGGTTGCCCGTACAGGCACCATCCGCTACTGCATAAATACACAACACCAAACCAAGCGGAGACAACAAATACGCGAAGCAGTAGCCTGAATCTTCACCAACAGAGCGGAAAGCTCCTATTCAAAATTATACCCATTACGGTCTATAACGAAGACATAAGAATCAATACGTACGCACTCCTCGATGATGGATCCAACGTTACATTAATAGACGAGAAGCTGGCTCAAGATCTAAATTTGAAGGGCGAAGAGAAACCGCTCTGTCTGAAATGGACCTCTAACAAGCATCGACTGGAAGAAAAGTCTAGGGAGGTCAACATCCGGGTGTCTGCCTCCCAAGGTAGTAAAAGGTTTATCTTACACCGGGCACGCACGGTTAAATCACTCAGTCTCCCAAGTCAGACGATGGACTTTAGACAGTTGCAAAACCGCTTTCCCCACCTTCAAGGCCTTCCAGTGGAATCCTACAGCAACGCGCGCCCACAGATCCTAATAGGATTAGACAACTGCAGCTTAACAAATGCTCAAAGGGCTCGCGAAGCCAAGGGGAATCAACCTGTTGCAGTAAAGACGAGGCTGGGGTGGACAGTCTTCGGGCCAATCGGTAACTCTGGGAATAATGGCTCAGACGACTTCAGCTATCACGTGTGCGAGTGCGAGGCCATAGCCAACGCCCAGCTTGAAGAGTTGGTGAAAGGCTTTCACGCCACCGAAAATATTGGCGCAAAGGCTATCAAACGCATGATGAGTAGTGACGACCGGATGGCCGAACGCCTTCTAGAAGAGGGCACTACGCGAGTCGGACACAGATTCTCAGTTCCGTTGCTGTGGAAGAGCGACCAGATCAATTTGCCTGATAGCAGACCAGCAGCTGTGCAAAGGTTATTGTGTCTAGAACGGAAATTAAATAAAGACACCGTGCTATGTGAGAGCATGCATAGCCAGATTGAGGAGTACGTAGCTAAAGGGTACGCTCGAAAACTTACCAAGGAGGAATTACAAAGCCCTGGACAAAATAAAGTGTGGTATCTGCCTATATTTCCGGTCACCAACCCTAACAAACCATCTAAGATACGTATGGTCTGGGATGCCGCATCAAAGGTCGAAGGTGTATCCCTAAACACCCTTCTTTTCACCGGTCCAGACAATCTCCCACCACTACCAGCAGTGTTGTTTCAATTCCGTCAAAGAAAGTTCGCCGTCTGTGGAGATATAAAAGAGATGTTCCACCAGATCCTCGTACGAGAAGCTGACCAACATGCGCAACGGTTCCTGTGGAGGAACAGGACCTCCAACAAAATAGAGGATTACGTGATGCGAGTGATGACATTCGGCTCCACGTGCTCTCCATATTGTGCCCAGTATGCAAAAAACAAAAATGCATTGGAGTTCATGTCCAGGTATCCTCGAGCAACTAAAGCTATATTAGAGAACCATTACGTGGATGACTATCTCGACAGCTTCGATTCCGAAGAAGAAACCATAAAGGTAACCAAGAACGTCACGAATATCCATCGACAGGCGGGTTTCGAGCTCAGGAACTTCATGAGCAACTCGTCCGAGGTTCTAAAAGCACTCCAGCAGGAAGTAGGCTCCATTGCATACTTGCGACCGTTAGAGAACAAATTCTTTGGCCACTCTGAAAAGGTTCTTGGAATATGGTGGTCGCCATCCGAAGACCACTTCTCATTTCTCTGCAATAAGGGGATATTTCCCTTGGAAGCCGAGAAAGAGCAGCTCGCACCAACAAAAAGACAGGTATTAAAAACACTCATGAGCATTTTCGATCCACTTGGACTTATAGCTCATTTCCTTGTATCATTAAAAATTCTATTGCAGGAGATATGGCGTACTGCCATAGATTGGGACGAGCAAATACACAAAGAACATTCTGACCTGTGGTACAAGTGGTCGGAACTACTGCCAAAAATAAGAGCAGTCAAAATAAAGAGACCCTATTTGGAGAAGCTGCGTTTTAATAGCGACCACCATGTCGAGCTCCATGTATTCGTTGACGCCAGCGCATCCGCGTACGCTGCGGCTGCATATTTTAGAGTCATCAAAGAAACACGAATAGAATGCTCTTTAGTCTGTGCGAAGACGAAGGTAGCACCCCTCAGGCCTATTTCTATACCCCGGATGGAATTGGAAGCGGCTGTTCTAGGCGTGCGAATAGCAAGGATGGTACTCAAAGGTCACTCGATCACGGTCAACAACCGCATATTTTGGACTGACTCCCAAACAGTTTTATGCTGGATAAAGAACGGCAACAAAAGACTAAGACAATACGTAGCATTCAGAATCGGAGAAATTTTGGAAGAGTCGAGCCCATCCGAATGGAAGTGGGTTCCAAGTGCGGAGAACGTGGCTGACGATGCGACCAGATGGAACACAAATGCGGATCTTTCATCAGCAAGTCGATGGTTTACCGGACCCAGTTTCCTGCGGCAACCAAAGGAAGAGTGGCCACAACAATCAATCGATCTCGATACCGATACACAGGAGGAAGTAGTTTTGCTAGTATGCGCCGCCGAGAGATCAGAACCTCTAATAGAATATTCTCGATTCTCATCGTGGAACAAGTTGAGAAGGTCATTAGCATTCGCCTTCGCCTTCATTGACATATGTCTTCATAGGAGGAGACGTAAGGAGAAGGGGAACCACATTCAGGTCCGGGATCTTAATCGAGCTGAAAATTACCTGTACGAACTGTGTCAACGCGAAGCCTTTGCTGATGAATGGCAAATTCTGAATAGATGCAGAATAGAGAAAGCAAAGGAACTCCCACTAGAAAAAACTAGTCCTTTATATAAACTGAGTCCATTCATGGACGAAAATAAGGTCATTCGGATAGGAGGACGCATTGATGCTTGCAAGGATGCACGAACAAACTGCAAAACGCCGATTATCATGCCGAAAAATCACAACATTACATTGCTTCTTATTAAGTATTTTCACGAAAAATTTCGGCATCAGTTTCACGAGACCGTCGTAAATGAGATACGCCAAAAGTACTACATAGCTGGATTGCGAAATTCGTTGAAAAGGGCCATTCGAGATTGCCCGAGTTGCAAAATTTATAAAGCTACACCGTTCCCACCATTAATGGGTGAATTGCCGGCGGCTCGTATGCAATCATTCACAAGAGCCTTCTCATTTGTAGGGGTGGACTATTTCGGGCCTATGTTAGTTACGGTTGGCAGACATTCAGAGAAGCGCTGGGGTGTCCTGTTTACTTGCCTGTCAGTAAGGGCTATACACATTGAGGTTGCACACAATCTGTCGGCCGATTCGTGCATCCTAGCACTTAAACGATTCTGCTCGAGGAGGGGTACACCGCTACAGATATGGAGCGATAATGGCACCAACTTCCGGGGAGCCAGCGAGGAATTAAAAAGCGCCATAGCTGCCATAGACACCAACAAGATGACAGCGGAGTGCGTGAACAAAAACATAGATTGGAGGTTCATACCACCAGCTGCACCGCATATGGGGGGGGAGCTGGGAGAGACTTATCCGAGCGGTAAAGCAGGCGTTAGCGAGAAGCAGCCCCAGCCGTAATCCAAAGGACGAAGTATTATTGAGCATGATGGCAGAAGTGGAGAACATAATTAATGCAAGACCTCTCACTTACGTTCCGGTAGATGGAGAAAGCGAGGAAGCGTTGACTCCCAATCACTTTTTATTGGGGTCATCTAATGGGGCAAAGGTATTTGGTGAATTGGATGGTGATGGAAGGTTATTGAAAAAAAATTGGCTAATATGTGAACAATTTGGTAATGTGTTTTGGAAACGATGGCTTAAGGAGTATCTACCGAGTTTGTGTCGTAGAACAAAATGGTTTAAGTCCGTTAAGCCCATAAAGGTCGATGATATCGTGGTAATTGTCGATCCGGAGCATCCCAGGGGGTTATGGCCTAAAGGAAGAGTCATACAGGTGTCAACCAGCAAAGACGGACAAGTACGTTCGGCGGTCGTACAGACGAGCAGGGGAGTGTACACCCGACCAGCCTCTAAGCTAGCGGTTCTCGATGTTAACTAGGAGGCCTAAGAAAAAATAAAAGGGTAACCCGGTAGTTGGTTTACGGGGGGGAGTGTTGAGAAAACTGCCAACCTGGCAGTGCCGTGTCACAACTTAGAACATCTGGCAACGACTCAACATAATCGACCTGTCATTATTCGAATTCAGTAAGGAGGAGAAAAAACGTGGGTTGAAGAAAACATTATTATATTACATGAATTAATTATTATATTACATAAATTAAAGTAAAAAAAATTATAATTGTTCATCATTATAGGTTTTTTATAACAATAATAAAGTTCAGAAAACGGAAAACCATCTTTGCGTCAACACTCCGATTTTATACGATTCGGAGGATTTTTGCTGCGAGGTATTCTTCGGAACAACTGTTCGGAGAATTGTTCCGACATTTTGCAACGCATATCGGCGAATTACGTTGAAGTGCATTTTCTTGTTTAATTTTTGACAGCTAGGCTCCGATATCCTCCGAGAGAAATTGGTTGCGGAATTTGTTTACGATATCCTCCGAGTACAATGAGTCGCGGAATTTATTCACGATTTGCGGTAAAGTGTTAAATAAATTAATAATAAACAATATAGCAACAAATTTGTTTGTGTTTATTGACTAAATTTGTGTTTCCAGTGCAAAATCTAGCGAAAAACCAAGCACCAAACAATACGAGAACGTGAAGTCAATGCGTCATCGCATTTCAATTATATTTTCCGAAAACGGATACCTCGAATGCGATTTGCTGTTCCGACAGAGTATGCGCTGCGGAGAATTTTCCGTTCCGACGGATACCTCGCTAGGGCCGAGTATCTACTACTGCTACTTAATCAAAATTAGCAAATAAGCAATTCTTTTCTGTATAATTATATATATTTTTATTACTATGCAGTATAGCGTAAAAGCGTTTTGATTTCATCATGGTTGAATCCAAAGAGCCAAATTTTCGTTAGTTTTGTAAACGTGCGGGAATTTCTTATGGACCGAATTTCAAACGGTAAGGAGTTAAAAAGTTTGCGAGAAACAATGGAGTAGAAGTTTCTGTAGCTTTTTGTGCGAAACGAAGGTAAATTCACAACGAAGTTCGAATAGCAAGTAAGTAAGTAAGCAGCGAAAGTCAGAAATCGGACTTTCCAGGTACCCGCCTCTCATAAAAAAGACTTTTAGAACTTTGAAAAAATATAAGTGTCGCAAAGGAAGAAAATTTAACGACCTAAACAGGTCCATAGTGTGAGCTAAACGACGAGAACTGCAAACTTTACGTATAGCAGATTTTTGAATAACTGTTAATTGCTGAAGCTTATTAAAATAAGCGCCACCCCAACTGCAGAGACCATATTGCAATCTTGAATGGAATAAGCCATAATAGACCATTTTCATTGTGTCAGAAGAGCAGTACTTTCTTAGACGATAAAAACAGCGAGTAGAGAAAAGAAGATATTTTTTCAATAGAGAAATGTGCGTGGACCAGTTCAAATTTTGGTCAATAGTAACACCAAGGTACTTAAAATTATCAACGCTTTCAATTTTGAAGCAGTTAGGACTGCAATCTGCCTTACTATTGAATGATGGGTCATTTTGGAAACTGCAGATGTTGTTCGACAGCTTATGACTATCACAATCATGGGAGTGAAAAACTATTTCTGAGTCGGGAAACTCCTGTTCAGTTAGACTGAAATACATCAGTTTAGTTTTGCTACTAACAATAAGCCTATTTTCTGCAAACCAGCTTCTTAGTAAAGATACGTCATGGTTTATGTTAGATATTAAATCTAACGGACTGACTGAACATACTATATATGGACTGCTAGTGAAATGTCATTTTCATATACTTCTGCGAGAAAATATGTTCCAAAACAGCACAGGCTCCACAGTTTGCCGCCGTCAAATTTAAATTTCCATAGTAACGTAAACAAAATAGCTACATTTTTTCAAAAAAAAGTATGTTTCCATAGAAACATGTAAACAAAAGAGCGACATCTTGTGCGAAGAGACTCATTTCCATAGTAAAATGTAAACAAAAGAGCGTCATCTATTCGAAAGATGCAAAGCTACAAAGAGTGCTTTTCCATTTACTATTAAGGAATGTTTATTATTTTGAAAAAGAAAACGAAAATAACAATTTATTTACTTATTAACCCATAAACTGACAACAAAAATGCCTACAGGTATCTTCCATGTATCGTTCAATCAAACTAATATCGTGGGAGTGGAAAATTAGTGCTTTTTCTGTCCCAATAGAAAACGACATAAGCGAGATTCATACCTACTTACACTAACACCAAAACCAACCAGAACATTTTTCAAATTTTAAAGTGTGTTATTAATCACGTATTTAGAAGACAAGTCTTCGAAAAATAGAGAAAAATTTACATTTGACAGCTGCAATGGATATCAACATAAATTGAGTGGATTTCTATTAGCGTAAATAACAATTTAAGAGCAGCAGACTTTTAAAACACGCATTACCACAAATGCGAAGAAAGAAACATCTCGTTTTATGTTCCATTGGGCACGAAAAATCTGAAATCTGAGAGCAAAATCCGAAAATCCCAATGGAAAACGACATAAATTAGGTCGTTTGAAGTTTACTTTATTTTCCGCTAGCAAACTGTGGCGCGTCAGTATTTTTGGAACATGCGTGAAGTTGGCTACTAGCAGTCCATATATAATAAGTCAATGGACTGAACAATAAGCAATACCAAGGTCATCGGCAAAGGCTTTAGTTTTACCCAAAAATGGAAGTGAAAATAAGGAATTTATATATATTAGGAATAAAATTGGACCAAATACAGAGCCTTGGGGTACTCCCAGGTTCTTCGTTTTAGGACTGCTTATAATGCTACCAACTTTAACTCGCTGTATTCTATCTTTAAGATATGACTCAAACCAATTGTAAATGAATCCTCTGAACCCGGCCTTATATAATTTATCTAGGAGAATTACATGATCAACCATGTCAAACGCCTTGGTAATGTCGACAAATAGACCAGCGCAGAAAAGTTTGTCATCTAAACCCTTATATAATATAGAGCAGAAGTCTAGTAGAGCATCCTCAGTGGAATGACCAGTCCGAAAACCAAACTGTCGGGGACTAAAAAAATTTAAATTATTGAGATAGGCTAAGATTCTCGCTTTAACTACTTTTTCAAATACTTTGGAAATAGAAGACAGTAACGAAATTGGTCTATAATTGGATGGGTCTGATTTGTTACCCTTTTTAAGTAGAGGAATTACTATGGCGCATTTCAGATCAGTGGGAAAAGTTCCAGACATAATGCTGAAGTTAAAGAGGTAAGACAAAATATCTACTAAATTGAGACCAATATTCTTTAGAAACAAATTCGAGATCTCATCACTACCACACGAATTAGAGTTAGGCAGAGAATTAATAGTTTTTAACAATTCAAATCCTGTGATAGGCTCAAAAGCGAAGCTGTTTCCGAAGCTATTACATGTAGTAACAGACTTAGTACAACAATTACATGAAGTTTGAGACCTATCTGAAAAAGAGGGTTCTCCAATGGAGGCGAAGTAATTGCTGAACTCATTGGCTATTTCTAAAGGATTCAAGTTGGAGACTACACTGTAAACACACAAAGAAATCAAAAATTGAAAAGCTTGTGTCTAAACTACAGTTCAAGTACAAAGACGTGAGGATATAGCCTGATAGTGACTTTCGCAGCATTGAAAACAGTGGAAACGAGGAGACTTATGCTCTTTACGTAGGTTAGGTTAGGTTAGGTTGTAGTGGCTGTCGGCAAGCCGACACACTAAGACCATTATAAGGTCCCTTGTGATACCACATGAATCTGAAATTCAATTCTTCCTACTCGTTGAACCAATTGGAGCTTCTGATGAAGCGAAGGAGATTACGAATGTCTATGTTTTTTAGATCGTTCAGATCATTATAGTAGAACGCTTTAGATCCAGCTTTGGCCAGATCCGCTTTGTTGCTAGACATGTCGAGCCGGTTGTCCACCTAAGATTTGTTCTATTGATAGATTCCAGCTTTATTATGAGTTTGCAAGTAGCGATCGGAATACCTATGGAATCCGTAAATGGAAGCATAGGTAGTGTAGTTCCGTGTTTGGCGAGTTCATAGGCCTTACAATTACCTGGGATGTCCCTGTGCTCCGGCACCCAGCAGAGGTGAATATTGAACTGTTCTGCCATCTCTTTGAGAGACGAGCGACAGTTTTGGGCTGTTATGGAATTTGTAGAGACTAATTCCAGGCACTTGATAGCAGCTTGACTATCCGAGAAGATACAGATATCTTTAGCAGATATCACGTTTTCTTTCAGCCAAGATAAGACTTCTTTTATCGCCATTTTTTCCGCCTGAAAAACGCTACAGTGATCAAGAAGACGGAAGGAGAGACTAAGATTTAGTCTGTCGGAGAAGACACCACCACCAACACCGTCCACAGTCTTCGAACCATCTGTGAAGTAGTGGATCGATTCATCATCCAGGAATGCTCCCTCCTCCCAGAATGATCTAGTGGGAATGGAGACCTGGAAATTCTTATCGAACTGTTGTTCTGGTGTTGTGTAATCGATATTTCCTGGAAGGTTCTTAAAATCGTTCAGGATAGCGGCATGGCCAGTTGTTCTACTGGACCATTGTGAGGTAGCTTTGAGGCGTACGGCTGCAGAAGCTGCCGTTTGCCTGCTGAAGATGTCAATGGGTGCCAGATGAAACAGGATGCCAAGTGCAGCAGAGGGGGTAGTACGAAGCGCACCGCTAATGCACAAGCAAGCCGTTCTTTGGACTTTGCTTAGCTTATCGCGATTGATCGCTTTGTCCAAAGCAGTCCACCAGACAACCACACCGTACGTGAGTAGCGGTCTTATGACGGAGACGTATAGCCAGTGAGTGATACGAGGCTGTAAACCCCATTTGTTTCCTATGGCTTTTTTGCAAGAGAAAAGTGCCACAGTGACTTTTTTAACACTTTCTTGGATGTTAGGCTTCCAGGTTAACTTCCTATCAAAAATTAGGCCCAAGTATTTAGCTTCATTTGAGAATGTTAACCTAGTACCATTTATAGATGGAGGGTTAATGTGTGGAATCTTGTATTTCCTAGAAAAAAAGGACAAGTTCCATTTTGTGAGGGTTTACACCCAACCCACATTTGTTCGCCCATTTTATTGGCTTATTGAGAGCGTGTTGTAGGAGTTCTTTTAGAGTATTTAGGTACCTTCCTGACACAGCAATAGCAACGTCGTCCGCATAGGCAATCACATTGTGACCTCCCGTTTCCAGGCATATCAGTTGTTCATTCACCACTAAATTCCAGAGAAGGGGAGATAGGACACCACCTTGCGGGGTTCCGCTGCTGACAGATCTTCTGGTAGATATCTCACCCAGACTTGAGTTGATAATTCGGCTATTGAGCATCAAATTAATCAGCTCGCCAAGTGAGGCATCCACGTTCAGAGCTGCCAGTGCACCAGCGATCGCAGATGAGTCGACGTTGTTGAAAACGCCTTCTATGTCTAGGAATGCAACCATTGTATACTCCTTATGGCGTAAGGACTCTTCTATAGAGCGTGTTAACGCGTTTCTACTGATTTTCCCTTAGAATAGGCATGTTGCGCCGTTGACAGAAGTCTTTTATCAATGCTTTTGCGTAGATGGATTTCAATCAGTCGTTCTAAAGTTTTTAGAAGAAATAATGAAAGACTAATAGGTCTGAGATCTTTTGGACTTACATGAGAGCACTTGCCTGCTTTGGGTATGAAAACCACTTTCACTTCTCTCCATAGCAATGGGATGTACACCAGCTCCAAACAGCCTCTTAGGATTATCATTAGCACTGGCAAGATGATATCCGAGGTGTTTTGTAGCTCGGCTGGTGTTATGTCGTCTGGTCCCGAGGATTTGTATGGTTTGAAGCTATGTAGCGCCCAAAGCACTCTGTCTCTAGTAATCAGACCAGCTCTTTACATAAATATGTCCTTTTTGGCCAGACTCCGGAACTAAGCGCACACAAATGGAAAGAGGATGGCCGTCCAACTACTGAGCTGTAACAAAATGATTGAGCTTGCTTCATAGTTCGCTAGGTGTCAACGGAAAGACGATCGATCTCTTAAAAGTTGAGTGACATACAAAATGTAAAAAAAATGTTTTGAATATTGGGCGATATAATTGAAGACAGAAAAAACTCCGTCTATGTTCGAAGAAGTTTTTGCAGTGAGCGCGTTAATATTGCTATAGACGAGGTAGCATATTTCAAACCCGCAACACGCTAACATCGCAAGCAAGTTTTCAAGTTAAGTATTTAGGGCTAGGCAAATAAGTTCCGATGGAAATGTTTCCCTTGTCAGCAATGTGAATAAGATTGCTGAATAGGAAACATTCCGGGGGAAATATTATTCCCGATAGGGGTGAACAGTCTGAAAAAAGAAAAATTCTAAACTTACTCTTCGCTTGATCATCGAGTGTCTGGCTGTGGTTCCTAGTCCTTCGGATCTCAGAGTCCCTGATCTCGTCTTTCAATTCCTTGAGAATGTCCGGAACACTTTTCGATTTACTCTTCGGGACTATCTCCGGCTCCAGTCGCGTCCCAGCGGCTACCACATCGACTGAGTGCATACCATATTGTGAATCACAGTAATTGTTAACATACGTTCCATTTGAATAATCATACTTGGGACTGTGACTGACCGTTGCAGCCACCACCTCCGGCTGTTGTGAGTAGTCACTGTACAAGTAATTGTGATTATTCGCTGCTGGCAAGCCATTATAGTTAAAGTACACATTGGCCGTAGACGGTTTCATGTTGTGATGGTTCATGTTCGCATAGTTCAGCATATATTGCTGGTTCTGCTGTTGTTGCTGGTGTAGATGCAGCGCGTGTGTCTGATGCACCATCATTTGATAGGTGTTAGGAATCACATTTGTTGTGTAGTATAAATTTGAAGACTGATTTTGGATATCACCTGTAGCCGGCACTTCAAGCTCTTTGGCTAGCTGGCCAACCGCAGCAGGACTATTTACAATTTGCTGCGGTTGTTCGGGGACTAATTCGCTATGACTATTTTCAGCTTTTACTTCGTTCTCCGTTTCTGGCGCAATGACTTCTGAACTATTTTCTACGGAATGTCTCTGAGTGTCGTTCAGCACCTGCGCTAGAATATCTAAATCGTTAATTGTCTTCAGTTCGATATTGTCAAACGGTGACGAGGTGTCATTCTCGAAATCGGAATAATTGATTTTACTAGGATTGAATACTGTGGAGGGTGAGTGTGAATATGAGCTAAATGAGTTTGCTAGTATCGGCTGCAGAATGGTGTCGAAACTCTGTTGCGGATGATGATTGCACGGCTCTACTTTTGACGCAACAATTTCCTGCTTCACTACGTTTTTTTGATCGTCCTCACCGTCATCGGAGGAGAGATCTTCTGCACTCGGATAGGACACGGCTGTGAGTAGCTGCTTTTGTTTCTCCTCGATGTCTCGACATTTCTGTAGCTCGTACTTGCGTATTCGTTCTCGACGATTCTCACGCTCTGTCTCGCGAACTTTTTGCCATTCGGCGAGCTTCTTTATCACTTGTTTTTCCAATTGAAAACTATATGTGTACTGGGAAGATTCATAATGGTCCTCGGTGATGGCGTTAAGACGATTTACAACTGCCTGTGGAATGGTCACTTTAGGGGGTGGTTTGTATCTTTCTGAGATTTTCACGGGAACTCCATCCATGTAATTGGAAATATTAAACGACATCTTTTGTGAGGGTCTTTAGTGGTGGTGATTGGGTTTTTTGTTTGATTTTGCATGGAAGAAATTGGAAATTTTGCGATAGGTGAGTCATTTGATGGTTTCTTGTTGACTATGGGATATGGACAGGACACCTACCATTAAGCTCATTTTATTCCTTGTGTTTTCTTCTTGGTATGTAACTAGTTAGTTGAATTGGTTTTACTATAAATTTCGTAGTAAAATTGGAGAAGGAAAAAAAACTACTTTGTGGATAAGAAAAAAATTGACAATTCTATGCAATGACAAGAGGTGTGTTTGTTTTATATAACAAGAATTATGTGGTATTCGATTGGTCGCTCTCAGATCACTCTTTTTTTTGCTGTCAGAGCAATTTTTATCTGTGCCTTGATTTTGTGCGGTTTTTGAGGCGATGTCGCTAGGGAACGGCCCGAATCGGATTTGAATGTGTGAGTGAGCCGCGCGCTGTGACCAACGTGACCGTTGTGCAATAATTTGGCACTTTTTTTCGAGGATCCTGATACAATTTGTTGCTACTGTATCCCTTTTTTTAGTTTGAAAAGGAACTTTGCAATTTTTAGAAACACTGTGATTTTCAAATGAATTTTAGTGAAATATAACGCTGCTGTTTCTCAGAACACGATTATAGTGTAACGAGAGCCAACAATTGTTAAATATTGTGCGAAAATTCTTAAATTTCAGAGAATCTTTACAAATGAAACTTTTTTCTTACACCGCTCTTATTTTGTTTTTGCTACTTTTCAGAATTTTGCAACAATCTCCCGGATTGTTAGAGAAAGGTTATAAATTTTAGTTTTAGTTTTACAATACAATATAGACTGTAAATACTCGTAGAAAATTCCCACACAACTTTTCTTTTATAAATTGAACCAAATCACTTTACCATTAGATGTCGTTAAGATTGTTCCGCTTGTGAGCTAGACACTACTTCTATGAAACGTTAGATGCACGTTTTCAAATAAATTTTGATATGAAAACCTTTTAGCTTTGATTTTTATTTATAAATATATAAAAATTAATTGAATATTATTAAATAAATTATTCATATCAACTCATTTTTTTATCTACATACTTTTAAGATCGCGTTCAATTTAGTTTTAAAAAGTCCCTAAAAAAGGGGCGATGAAAGAAAAATGTGCCTTTTTCTGATGCTTCTACGTAAATTTAGTATTTTCTCCCAATATTTAACAAGTATTATTCCGAAATGTTGAATTTAGGTGCGGTGTAAATGTACTAAGTAACAATTTTACTTCGGTAAGGCGCTATCGAAGCTATTTCCCCTCCCGCAATATTAACTGCATAAGACCTATAAGAAACAAATTTGGCGCACTTTATACAGGTAGGTCACTACCGAAACCTTATAGAGGCCTTATAGAAACTTTATAGAAACCTTATAGAAACCTTATAGAAGCTTTACAAAGGCACAAAATATGAAAAGAAAAATATTTTTTTTTTTATTCGTCAACTTTTTCAATTTCTTATTTTGTTTTTCGTATTAATAAACATTATCTATCTACTATAATTGACTCTTTGCAATTTTCCTTCAGTGAATACTCCTCGTATATAATTTATATTTTACTTACAACGGGTCGCACTGAGAATCGAACATGAGTCCTGCTGCGTAGTACTCCAATACACTACCCCTAGGCTAATTCGTCATAATAATGTAGCAGTGGTAAATCTCAACTACTTGATACATTTCAGAATTTCGTTAAGACTTCCAATCGCAAGTCGTTAATTGCATGACATTTCATTGCTTCTATAATGCCTTCTGTGAGAAGCTCTAACGAAGCTTCTACTTCCAACCACAAGCTTTACCGAAGCAATACACTTTCCATCATCTCCTCACTCCTTTTTAGAGGTCTTATAGAGATCTTAACGAAACTTAATTTCATATCCCTCTATAAAGCCTGCGTGTATGCTTCGCAAAGGACGTACAGAAGTTATTTTGGAAACAATTGCTTCGAAATCGGTCTACTTCGGTAAACAAATCCTATAGAGACCCTATCGAAATGGTTGCCTACAGAAATTACCAATTTGAACCTTACCGAAGTCAAATTGTTACTTGGGTATTACACTATTACCACCAAAGCCTTATATTAAATTAATCTTAAGTCTAATCTAAAAAAAAAATCGGACTCTCAATCGATTGAAATAGCTCAATTTACAATTATTACAGCAATTGAAAATTCTTGCAGCGAACTGTCACACTTTATTCACAATCCACATAAAACATTCGCGGATCCACAAACCCACGAATGAAAAAGTTCTATCGCATTTAACATTAAACAATGATTGAACTGATTGAAGTGTAAAAAATTCGCTTGTTCGTAGTTCGTTCGCCATTGGCTCTCATGCGAATAGTCCTAAAATGTGAATTTTCCAAATAATAAAAAGGAACAAAGGAACAACAAATTGTATTAGTGTCCTCGAAAAAGGTACCAAATTGTCGCACAACGGTCACGCTGTTTTCATTTCTTCTCATCCGACATCCTTCTCGCTACCTAAAAAGGTCGCGTGTGGGAAAGCTCGCCTGGAATTTGCAGGAACAAAGCGATATAAGAACAGGGAAAATTGGAAGTTGTCAGTTCGCGACATCACTCACACATTTATAGAATCCGCCTATACGTGAACCCTTTCCGACACCGCCATTGCGGAAAAAACCGCACAAAATCAAGGCACTGATTTATGTTCGTTTGGTAATTTTTTTTTTTCAAATATCAGAACACTTTTGCGTTTTTCTCAGATTTGCTTCAGATTCACCAATACAAGTGCGTAGTTTAATGTGGTAGGTACCTATTCGCTGGGCTATAAAGGACCTCTAGGTTTGGAAGGTAGGTAACTACCTATGCACCTAAGTTTCACGGCTAGTGTCTCACAGCTGATAGAAACGTCAAACGAAAACAAGTTCGTGGGGGGTGTAAAATGCGAACGCATCGACTAACTTCTGACGAAAACACGATTAGATGTTAGATTAAAATAATATACTGCTTTAGTGGTAGAATAAAAAGCAATTTCCAATTCATAAATACAACTAAATTGATTTCTTCGAAATTTGCCTTTTTGAAATTCGCGCTCATGTTAATATTCCTCTAGATAAGCAAAACAAACCAAACAAAGTGCACTTTAAAACACTTCTGTGTCGACATTCAATTTTATTTGTTATAGGTAATACGGGTAATACTCCTTCCCCGTTCGCAATCGCTGCTAACTAGAATGAACACAGAATCATAAAGGTTCCAACTTGTGCTGCTGCTTATACTTGTACTTGTGATAAGACCTATCCCCGATGATGGCAGACGTAAATTAGCTTACACAAATTTGACGTAAGCGCTGCTTAAGCAGTTTTGGTAACTTTAACGCAGTCATTATTTAACTGCAACTTTTCTTTTGCAAAAACAGTATGATCTACTGTTGTGAACAAACCGTAATGGAAAACCTTTCGAAAACAGGCGTACATAATAACACCGAAATAATGGCCGCGTTCGACTGCCCGCTAGATGAGCAGCGGCATGTCAAACTCCATATAAAAAAATTGGCATTTTACCATTACGACTAGCGCGTCTAGCACTTTTTGTGAAATATCCCTTTCAGGGAAATTTCTCAATCTAGCGCAAAACTACCCGCTGCTTTGAGAGAAAAAAAAAAACAGCTGTCAAAGGAAATCGTTCAAACGTCTACAAAATAAAAACAAAATACGAAGCCGAGCTGCAATTGTGATAAAATTGGTAATATAAGGTAAGTAAAATAGCAATTCCGACATTATTATGGTTTCTATAACATGTACCATTTCTTTTTAAATGCAGTTTGGAAATAATTATGCGACACGAAATTATTTATGAAGGAAAGTCACTTTGCCGCTGCTGCTGCCGCTGAGCGAGCGTTCCTTCATCTGGGATATTTTGTGCTAGAAGACTAGCGGGCAGTGGAACGCGACCAATGATATTTGACATGGATTACTACTATCGGAATTTTTTTCTTTTTATCATAACAAATAAATATACCTTGTGAACACTGGTGAACACTTTCTTCAAAAAATGCCTACGAGTGCTTTTGAACAGTGTTCTTATATCGTATTACTTGTCCTTTTTTGTGGGATTTTCGATATATAAAATGGATTCCTTGATCCTTAGGATAAGGAGAAACAGCACGAAATCGTGGGAATTACAGGAATCTAACAAAAAAAACATTGAAACTATAAATTTGTCCTGCATTTTAATTTGTTTCTATTTTACTAAAAAAAAAATTTGTTTTTCGCAAAAAAGTATCAAGGGATTTTTAAAGGAATTCAAGTGAGCAATATGGGATGAAAAGGGAAAAATGAATACGCTTCGTGGGAAAAATGCTTCTGAACACATCTTAAAGAAACAAACATGCACCCTTTTTAACAAAGATTGCTCCCTCTCGCTTGCGCTACTGCCTTTCTTGGCTGCATTTACATCTTAACCAGAAACAAAAAAACATTTTCCAAACCAAACACCTTTCTTCTCTTTCTTATTTCCGGCAGTGGTGAATTCCTAGCATTCATCTCGAATTCGATATCGAAAAATATTTTTTTTTACACCTATGGCGAAGGCGATTTGCTTCTGCTGATAAAAAAAAGAAGGGCGACAAATTCTCAAAGTCTCACTTGTTCGTGATTTTTTTATTTTTTAACTTTTTAATTAAAATAAGAAAATCCCGTGCAACCATACGCACCCTCAATTCCCTCAAACCGTCGATTAAACGTTCGTAAAACTCGTGGAACCGCCCAAAGCCAAACTTTTTCTCTTAAACAAGTGCGCTAGAGGAACGACAGAAAACGAAAAAAAAAAACGGACTATCCCCACAGATCCCAGCCAGACTCACCCAACACAAAAAACAAAGAACTCTTGAGAAAAAAATACGTAAAGAAGAATCAAAGAATAAAATATTTCGTGAACGCTCACGGGAGCGTTGTGGTGTTTTGTGCTTCAATTAAAAAAAAAGTGCTTTTCTGGGCGCTAACAAAGCAAACAAAAAAAAAATTTCGCATAATTCGACGTACAGTATACACATTCATGCAATTATTTGTTTTAAAAACCAAGAAAAACTATTTTATTTCAATTGATGTGTGCAAATGAGTCACAACTCCAAGAGAATCAATCAAATAAAAGGATGTTTTTACTGCTGGCACTGCATGTGTGAAAACGAGTGAATTTTTGACGACAACGACAACGACGACGAAGACACCGAACAAGAAATCCAAGTCCACCCACTGTGTAAAACTGTTGAGTGCAATATTTGTGTTGGTCAGGGGCTCGCAGGCTCATTTTGTGTGTTCTTACTTATTTGTTATTTGACTGAAATTGATTAGTGACGCGCCTGTACACAGAAGTGTACTCTGTTTAACATAAATTGATAAATTAAAAAAGAAAAGAAGAAAAGTTCAAAGAAAACGCAACCAACGCCGCCGCCGACAATACAGCATAGTTCACATAATGACCGAATATAAATTGGTTGTTGTTGGTGCCGGTGGTGTGGGCAAATCTGCACTCACCATTCAATTAATACAAAATCACTTTGTAGACGAATATGATCCAACGATTGAAGACTCATATCGGAAGCAAGTTGTCATAGGTCTGTATGGAATTTGTATTTTTATAATTAATCACAATTTTTTAAATCGACAAACAAGTGTAGCTACCCTCTTAGTCATATTTTTATACCTATTTTAGCAACTGCAGGGGTAAACTGTTTATCGTGTTGTTTTTATTTTTATTTTTGCATTGGTCATAACTTCGAGGGAGATTTCTCAGAATCATAGAATCAGTATTTTCTATGGCAGCTAGATGAGTCAAAAGGGAACACGCTCAAAAAAGACGCTGTCGGTATGGGATCGTTTCCGTATGCAACTGGGCACGGAAGTGGTACGAAGTAAAAATTATTTATTACATTTAAAGGAATTTAGAGGAGAACACAATCTACAGCGAAGAATTCTCGTTCCTCTTGGGAATGTCTCACAATGAGGTTCAATAATTGATTATGTGCCTTGCTACAACTGGCAAAGTGTGTGGTTCTATGCCAATTCCAATCCTAATCCGCTAATCTCTGTGCATTTACACGCTTAGGTATATATTTGTATACCCACTCAGTTAGAGTTATTTTTATGTTGTAATAGGTATTTGTCGTCGGATACATGGGTACAATCTTATTTCAAAACACTCTACCTAGTGCTAGCGTCGACATCTTGTTAAACAAGTTCTGTAATGTTCTGCCTAACAAAATGGACATATGCATTAGCATTACTACTTTGCTACTGTTCGCCGGCGTTTATAAAGTTGGCTGGTCCATCAATTTGTTTTTTTTTTGCATTTCCATTTGCATGAAACCGGGACATTGTTTACAGAGCACTCTCTTTAGTGATGTCGACTGAGTCAGTGTCGCTAAAAATTATAAATTGTATATTGTACGAGGGTTGTTAAGTCAGTGATTTTTTGGATACCTAATATTTAATATTTTTATCCTTTATTCCTAACAGGATAAAGAGTATCATACCGAAAGAAAATGCGTTTTACGACTCGAGCTGTAAAGAGGCTATCAGACAAAAGGAGTTAAGTTTTCGGTCATATAAGGCAAACCCATCTGAGGAAAACCGAAAAAAGTTCAAGCGAGCCAGAAATGACTGCAATACCACTATCAAGCGTGTTAAATTCTCGTATGACCAAAAGTTGAGGCAAAAAATACTACAATGTCCCAAGGGTAGTAAAAACTTTTGGTCTTTTGTAAAAAATATAAAGAATTCGGCCTCCCCTTCCATCCCAACGCTCATTCACAATGACATTCCAGCTGTCAACTCTTTAGACAAAGCGAATCTGCTTGCTGCACATTTTGCAGCCAGCTCAATGCTCCCAGATTGCGCTTTGCCTCTACCTGTACTTGAGAGCGTCGAATACACCATGGGACAAATCCATTTTCGCACTCGTACAGTGGCAAGAGTACTTTATGATCTCAACATA
Source organism: Cheilosia vernalis (assembly GCA_949126925.1). Classification (NCBI taxonomy): domain Eukaryota; kingdom Metazoa; phylum Arthropoda; class Insecta; order Diptera; family Syrphidae; genus Cheilosia; species Cheilosia vernalis. The sequence goes on from OX421358.1 coordinate 25,231,679, forward strand.
AATAAATCCGCTGGTCCATATTGTATTTCCCCAATTGTTCTGAAGAGGTGTTCTTCCACGCTGGCAAAACCACTGCGTAAGCTTTTCCATCTGTCCTATTCTTCTGGACTCTTCCCGAGAAGGTGGAAAACAGCATTTGTCCAGCCCGTCCCCAAAAAAGGCGAATCTTCTTCTCCCACCAACTACCGACCCATAGCACTTACATCCATTCTTTCTAAGGTCATGGAAACGCTGATAAATCGTCAGCTCATGAAATATCTTGAATCACGAAAACTCATTAATGACCGGCAGTACGGTTTTCGTGGCAACAGATCCACTGGTGATTTGATGGCTTATCTCACCGAAAAGTGGAACCAATCTCTACATCACTCTGGTGAAACGAAGATTGTTGCGCTTGATATTTCAAAGGCATTTGACAGAGTTTGGCACCAAGCTCTTTTATCGAAAATGCGTGCATATGGGATCGATGCGTCTCTTCTTCAATGGATTAGAAACTACCTCTCTGGTCGTTCCATTCAAGTTGTATTGGATGGCTTCAAGTCTGAAATTCACCATATAAATGCTGGTGTTCCCCAAGGCTCCGTTTTGTCTCCGACTCTCTTTCTCATTTTCATAAATGATCTCCTGTCTGTAACTTCTAATCCAATCCACTCCTTCGCCGATGACAGCACCCTCAGCTTCTCATATTCATTCCAAGACTCACGTCCCTGCTCTTCGGCCGTAGAACTGGAACGGCAACGTATGTTAAGCTCATTAAATTTCGATCTCGACAGCATTATAAAATGGGGTTTAGCCAATAGAGTGGAATTTAATGCTTCCAAAACACAATGCTGTCTGTTGTCATTAAAGCGAAACCAGAATCCTCAGCCATTATCCATGAATGGCACTTGCATCGCCAAAACCGAAAGACTCCATTCTCGGTATGTGTGTCCATGACAAACTCCGTTGGAACGACCACATTCACGAAGTCGCCAAGAACGCTGCGAAATGTCTAGGTTTCCTCAAACGGTGCAAGAAATATTTTACCCCTTCTGATCTGGCTGCCATATACAAGGCGTTCATTCGCCCCAAACTTGAGTATAACTCTCATATCTGGTCTGGTGCGCCCAAAACCTCATTGCACCTGCTGGATAGGATACAGAATCGTGCTTTAAAACTTATTGGAGACACAAATATAGCGAATTCTATAAATTCGCTCGAACATCGCAGAAATGTAACAAGTCTCTCATTGTTTTATCGCTATTTTTACAAACAATGCTCAAATGAAATTGCCAGCTGCATTCCACCCCTTCAACAATTCAACCGCAATACTCGCCAAGCCAGGAATGCCCATCAGTTTACCCTTCAGCCTACTTTCGGTCGTACTATGAAATATAAAGATTCTTTCAAAAGCCCTACAACACGAATGTGGAATGCCTTGCCCAGCTCGCTCTTTCCCCCTCAGTGCAATTTGCAGACATTTAAAACCAATGTGCATCGGAATCTCCTATCTTCTATATCCCAATTTCCCTAACGCCCGCGCTGTGTACTTCAAACTACACCATAAGAGTAGTCATAACCTCTTTAGCTTGATTCACTTAGCCCAGCGTTTTTCCAATTTTTTTATTCCCTCCGACTAATAGGTTTTCTCAAAATCGGCATTTGTTTCAATGATGACCTCTTCATTGGACCTAAATCTCTTACCGCCCAGCAAGTTTTTTAGGTTTGGAAACAGGAAATAGTCGCAAGGGGCCAAATCTGGAGAATATACTGGATGGGGTAGCAGTTCATAGCGTATTTTGTGGAATTTTGTCATGCTGACTGCACACGTCTGCACCCGGGCATTGTCTTGATGAAACAGCACTTTTTTCTTTGCCAAATGCGGGCGTTTTTGCATCAATTCAGTATCAAATCTATCCAAAAGCTCTGAATAATAGATGCCGGTGATTGTTTTACTCTTTTCAAGGTAATCGACGTAAATGATACCGCGTGCATTCCAAAATAATGTTTCCATGACCTTGTTGACAGAAAGACCCACTTTAACCTTCTTTGCTGCACGTTCGCCTGTAGAAACCCACTGTTTTGATTGTTCCTTGGTCTCTGGAGTGTTGTGGTGGATCCATGTTTCGTCAACGGTTACGAAACAGCGCAAAAACTCCTCGGGATTACGGCTAAACATCGCTAAACAATCCTTTGAAATGGTCACTCGGTTGCGTTTATGGTCGAATGTGAGCAATCGCGCTGATAGATTTCTCATGCCCAATTATATTGTATTCACGTAAAATATGACATACCCGCTTATTTGAGACGCCTGATGCCTCAGCCATCTCCCGAGTTTTACTTCTCCGATCGCCCTATATCATTCCATTGACTTTATAGACGAATTCTGGCGTAACGACCTCTTTAGGCCGTCCTGAACGTTCGGCGTCATTTGTGCTGGTACAACCACAACGGAACTCAGTAAACCATTTTTTAACCATTAAAATTGATGGTTCAGATACCGCATAGTATTTATCTAGCCTTTTCTTGGTTTCGGTCATGGTTTTTAATGCTTAATCAACAGACGAAACAACGGCCCAACAAAAACTAAACAAGATATATCGCTTAGCATGTTGTGTTGGTATAACGGGGGCTATGAAAACTTGTCCAACTGCAGCCATAGGGGCAATGCTCAGCCTGTTGCCTCTACATATATCTGTAAAGAAGGAAGCAGGTCTTAGTGCCCTAAGGCTCCCTGATATATCAAATCTTAAAGCAGGAAACCTCACAGGACACCTTCGGGTACTACAAATGCTTCAAGATGATCCTGTGATCAAGGTATCTGACACCATGCTTAAAAGGCTTCGCTTCTCCAGAAAATTTAAGATACCTAGTCATATCTGACAGGATTACCTGGAGAACCAACCAATTCGTAATACCATCAGGATCACAAATCTGGTACACCGACTGTTCAAAGATGGAAGATGATGCCACCGGTGCTGGGGTCTATGGGCCCAGGTTCCATAAAGCTATTGCACTGGGAAAATCACCGGACATCTTTCAAGCGGAGGTTCACACCATAGAGATATGTGTCCGAGAATGCCTACGAAGACGTATAAAAGGTGCCCGCATATACATTCTCTCAGACAGTCAGGCTGCGCTTAAGGAACTGAGATCAAAACTGGTTTGGGAATGTTTAAACCTCCTCGAAGATCTGGCCAAGGACAACACAGCCACCGTTGATTGGATACCGGGTCACGAGGGATTTTGGGCAATGAAAGAGCGGATTGCCTGGCGAGAAGAGGCGCATCACGCCTGCTCACCGGTCCTGAACCCTACTTCGGGGTACCACTGAGTTACGTACACTCAAAATTCAGGAAATGGGAAGATGAACTCCTTGCCAAATACTGGACGGAATCCAAGGGACAGATGCAGGCAAAAAGATTCATTAACCCAGCTCGTAGGAAAGCAAAAAAGTTACTCGAGCTAAACAAAGAAAATCTAAGGATCCTAACGGTCACTGGCCACTAAGATACCATCTCAAGAAAATGGGACTATCCGACGATGACTCCTGTCGACTCTGCGGAGAAGGGGAGGAGACAACGGAACACATACTCTGCGAATGCCCTGCTGTGGCAAGGAGCAGAGCTTTCCACATGCAAAGGGCGATTTTGAGTCCTGCAGATATAGGAAACATGGAGCCAATAAGGGTACTGAGGTTCATAAAGAGCCTCAATAGCTCCCTGGGTTAAATAATAGAGGCCAACACAATAGATCTCTTCTGGTCGCAGTGTACAGGGCCTATTACTTAATAATAATAATAACACACGAAATTCACTTTTTCCATTTTTATTAAAAAAATGTAGAGGTTTGTTGCTTTAAAAGCTATCGAACACAAAGTAAATGATGTCGGCACAGTAGTCGAATAAGAGATGACAGTTGACGATAATAAAATAAAAATTTACAGTTACTGAGGAAAAAATTCAAAAAGTCACTGACTTATCAAACTGCCCCCGTTTTATATTGGAGACGTTCGGATACCTAGTTCATGTAAAACGTCAACTAGATTTGTCGGGACTAGGGATCCGAACGCGTTGACTAAGCAAGTTGAATTGTTTTTGTACTCTCGCGGTCTGCGTAACATTTGTTTGATTCAGCCCTTCTTTGCCCTTTTCTATTTGGAAAAGACCCTTCATAAATTTCTCAAAAATCGTTATTTTCAAACAAGTACATTTAGAATGTAGCACGGTTGCCTTTTGTTGGCGCCCAAGATTTGAATGTTGGCGCCTAAGATTTAAATCGTCCCAAACATTAAAGATGTCCATTGTCCCACTACATTGTAAACCATTCCCCATATTCACCACACATTCAAATTCTACCTTGCCTTTCAAATGAAATAACGTTGAAAAAACATTCGACAGTTGAACTTTAAAGCGATAAAGCGATTTGCTCCAATCAATAAAGTGAACTAATTATAACGTAAAGAAAGTTGGTGTTTCATTTATATGAGAAGGAACCTTAATATAAAAGCATTAGGCTTTTTCATGGCGACCGTGACAGGACTCATTTTCAATATCTAAGCTCACTAAGCGCACCATTTTGTCATCGGCAAGTAGATTGTTTCATCCACTTGGTGTAATCTGTCCCGTTGTTGTCAAGGCAAAGATATTTTTACAATCGTTATGGATGCAAAAGCTAGATTGGGACGATCCGCTGCCTAACACGTTTGAATCCTGTTGGAAGGAGTATACATTGGATTTACAGAATCTTAACTGCATCGCGGTTCCCAGCTACATATTTCAGGCAGGTTGTAGAAGTATCCAAATCCATGGATTTTCCGACGCATCGACCAAAGCATACGGATGCTGTTTGTACACCAGGTGCGAAGACGAATTCGGCGTTGTGTCGGTTACACTAATCGCGGGAAAGTCAAAGGTCGCACCTGTTAAAACGCAGTCGTTGCCAAGGTTAGAGCTATGTGGAGCTCATATGCTGACCAAACTCTGGAACAAGGTTAAAGGGACCTTTGAATTTGTTCCAGATTTTGGTCAGCATATGAGCTCCATATAGCTCTAACCTGGTTCACAACAATTGTATACCGCTATGCGAACTAATGGTTGTTAAATATCGTGCGAATTCTAAATTTGCTGAGTAGCTTTAGAAATGACACATTTTTCTCTCACCGGCCCTTTTTTGGACTCGTCAGAATTCTTCAGCAGCCACTGTGTTTATTTTAAATTTGACTCTTCGAAATGTCAACTGACTATGCAGGCAGGAGACAAGATTTGTCGGCTTCCCCTCCATAAACGTCAACTTCAAAAACTTTTCACGTGACCACTCTGGGCCAATAAAAACTGAAACACATCAGGTCTGTTCCTTTACTTTAAAATCTTACGAATTTTTACTCAATGCCGTTCCTTAACTCGAAAAATTTGTAAAAGAGAGCGTTGTCGAGAGAGCAAGATGTTACCCTTCCACTGAGAATCTTCCGAATTCTTACTCAACAAATTTCTTGGTGTAAGAAATTTGAAGGGCTGTCACCAAACAATTAACAGCTGATTTGAAATTTCATGTCATATTTGACATTCGATTGAATTTGTTTTGATTTCTTGCGTTCTATTAAAATGGTATCAACAGGCCGCAAAATTATTGAATGTTCTCCCCGAACATTCCATCGTATTAAAAATATTCTTTACCACTGCAATTTATGGAATTATTTATCTGTCATATCAGTCATTTTTCATAGTTTACTACAAAAGCGTTCCCTAACTTCTTCGTAAGTGTCTCTCTCTGTGAGAGAATTTATCCCCACCACTGCCATTTTAATTGTCTTTTCCATTCTTACTACAAAAGTAAGGGAACAGACCTATCTAGTCAGTCAGAGAGCAGACTTACTATACTAGGAATTCGAACGTTCCCATTTATTCGTCCAACATTTTCGTCTATATTCCGTCAATTATTTGTTTTCCTGAAGTGTCCTATGATTGACTGCATTTTGAAGGTTGGAGGAAGAGTTTTTCTTGTGATCGGCAACTTTCTACGTTACCCTCTCCATTATTGAGAGTTCGCAACCATTGCTATCTTACCGTCGAGATATACCTACCTAGCTTACTAAGCACTGCTGCCATTGAATCTGTTGATGCATTTCTTTATTTTTATTCGACTTTGTTTTGTCTCTTTACCTGAAGTTTTGCTCTTGATTTTTGTCACTATGCCCCTGTCCGGCACTAACTAGGACCAGGCAGCGATCTTTGAGTAAACCCTCGTTCGAGTCCCTTGAGAAGGTCTCCAAGAGTAGTATTAGGCGACTGATACCTTTTTCGAATTCCTGGATCTAAACACGCCTCTTCGACAACCTCAAACAAGTTCTGTTAACCTCAAATCAGTTCTGTTAACAAAACGGCTACTTACTTACTTAGGTGCCGCTACAGTCCGGGGTGGACCTGGGCCTCAACCAATACGCCTCTCCAGTTAGCGCGATCTTTGGCTAACTGCCTCCACTTGCGCACTCCAAGTTGGTTGAGGTCCCCTTCCACTTGCGCGCGCCACCTAAGGCGAGGTCTTCCTCTACTGCGTTGTCCCTCCGGGTTGGAATCGAAGAATCTTCGGGCCGGAGCGCTTCTGTCCATCCGCTCTACATGTCCCAGCCATCTTAGACGACTGATGCGTACTTTTCTGACTAGATCGATGTCGCTGTACAGCTCGTAGAGTTCGTTGTTAAATCTCCTCCTCCAAAGCCCGTCAACGCAAACGGGACCGAAAATCAATCTAAGAATTTTGCATTCAAAACGACCAAGGAGATCTTCATCCGCCTTTGATAGCGTCCATGCTTCTGCACCATAAAGTAGGACTGGGATGATGAGGGTCTTATATAGAGTCTCCTTAGTGATTCTTGACAAGGCCTTACTTCTCAATTGCCTTCTTAGACCAAAGAAACAGCGGTTGGCAAGTGTAATTCTTCGATTGATTTCTGATGTGATGTCGTTGTCAGAATTTATAGCGGAGCCGAGGTAGACAAAATCCCTAACTACCTCAAAATTATAGCTGTCTGTCGTGACGTTCTGACCGATTCGTCGATATTGTGTGTCCTTTCTTGTTGACAGCATATATTTCGTTTTGCCCTCATTCACAACTAAACCCATTTTTGCCGCTTCTGTACTGATACTTGCAAACGCACCAGTGACAGCTCGCTGTGTTCTGCCAATGATGTCGATGTCTTCAGCGTATGCAAGTAGTTGCACAGACTTCTGGAAGATTGTGCCTCTGGTGTTGGCTTGCGAGTTTCGCACAATCTTCTCAAGAATGATGTTGAAGAAGTCACACGACAGCGCGTCACCTTGTCTAAAGGATCATTCACAAGAGAGCGACCAACTACCTACGAACGAACGAATATTCACAAGTTTTGACAGTCCATTCACATGATACATTTAATTTGGTCGCAGAAACCCGCGAATCCAATGACAGTCGCCGTTATTTGTCTCTATAACATTTTGAGTTTCAGGTTAAGTTCGAACGAATGCTTTATTCGTTAGTTTGTGGAACGCGAATTGAATGATGTGGATAATGAATAAACTTTGACAATTCGCGCCAAGGGTGTATTCGTTCGCGGCAAAAAGTTTGCAATTCGAAATTTCGTTATTTAAACTGTTTATTAACATGTTTTCTTAATACATTTTGATGGGATAATTAACTATCCTCCTCTTGGAATAGTAAAATGTACAATTTTCTGTTCATAAATGCATCAAAAGTGGTTTGTTCGCATTTCAGCAGTTCGTTCGCTCGCTCTCATGTGAATAGTCCTTAAATCCTTTTTTGACATCAAAGGTCTCGGTGAGATTGTTTCCGACCTTTATGGAGCAGCGAGCATTCTCCATCGTCATTCTGCACAATCGGACGAGTTTGGCAGGGATGTCAAAACTAGACATGGCTCTATATAGCTCGTCTCTATAAATGCTGTCGTATGCGGCCTTAAAATCGATAAAAAGATGGTGAGTATCGATCTGGACTGCTTGGGTTTTCTCCAGGATCTGCCGTAGTGTGAATATTTGGTCGGTTGTGGACTTACCGGGCCTAAAACCGCACTGGTAGGGACCAACCAGATCGTTGACAAAAGGTTTCAGGCGTTCACACAGTATGGCAGACAGGATCTTGCATGCGATGTTAAGAAGACTGATACCTCTGTAGTTGGCGCAGTTTAGAGGGTCTCCTTTCTTGTGGATGGGCCAAATGCTGAGGTTCCATTCATCAGGCATACTTTCCTCCGACCAAATCTTTGAGACGAGTTGGTGTATGCTCTCTACCAAGTCATCTCCCGCTATATGTTGGCGAATTTAGCCTTGATGCGGATTGTTGTAAGGCGTTCACTAACGTGTCGAAAGCTCAAGACTTCTTTCCTAAGTCTGCCGCTTACAACAAATCTGCATCCAAATAGACGCTGCGTTCGTTCCCTGTAGCAATCACCGTAGTAAATGTCACAGGTTTTCATCCTTCTTTTGCCCGGCCCATCCCACCGCACTTCCTGGATGGCGATGATATCTGCTTTGTAGCAGTCTAGGGCCTCCGCTAATTGTTCGGCTTCACGCGGCCGGTTCAGGGTTCGAACATTCCACGTGCAGATACGAACGTCGTTGTCCTTTCTTCGTTTTCCAGGTTCGTCAACAGTGAATCCGTCCTTATCCGAGGCTGTTGGTTGCTTCGCAACAGCATTTTTTTCCGTGGTTGGGTAGTTAGCCCCACGCACAACGCCCACTTGGAGGACCAGACCCTAGATTGACCCTATGACAGCGGGTCGGATATTCCGTTGTCAGTAACCCACTTCGGGGATATGAGTGCTGCCGTTGACCCATAAAGGGTTCATCCGCCACCACCTCTATTTCAACACCCTGACTAGTGCTGAAAATTCCTTACTGACCTTAGCTCCAAATACGTCAGAGTAGCTCACGTAAGGTATATGCCATCTTGACTGTTGGCACCACCGTTGATCCAACCTTGTGGATTCATCCGCTGTCCTCTTTCTGAGGGGCTCATGAAAGACCTCTGAGACTCGATCAGGCAGTCATTCCGACAGAGCATTATATTTTTGCAATTTTCTTCGTGCTCAACACTCGCGCTTATAATTTTAGCAAGTCAAGCCCGGGTGGATGAGACCAGTATCCGGTGGCTGCCACGGGGAGGTAAAATTAGGTAAAATATATAAGATTACAAAGAAAAAAAGTAATAAAGTCATCGCTGTCGACAATCTTATTGTTTTCCCGGTATAATCGTGACGCGCTCCGTTCAAATGGGAGCATGTAAAAATTAACTCCTGTGATATTGACCATAATTGACGACTCTTACGAGTTTCATAGCTCTTCGCTCAAGATCTCATCTCGATAGAGGTATTCAGCACTTTTATTCACTGCACTTTTTTTCCTATGTCCTATTGAATCACAGTACTGCGGCATGTACATGCGTTCGAGCAGAGTTTGATAGCCCTCAGCTATTAAGTTTTGAGCGCTTGGACATCTTACTTACTTTCCTTTGCTAGCTGCCTCCAGTTGCGCATTACAAGTTGATTGGACATCTACGTATTCTACATATATACATATGTTCAAAGTGCCTGTACTGCACAATGAACTATTGAAAGAGAAAGGAACAACCCCACATCTTCTGCCCAGTTGTATATGTTGCATCCGTCTTTGCTTTGCATTCTATGTAAAATCACCACTTTCTCTTTCTTCGCTGCTAGATTAGCTGAGAAGGTCTTATGAAGTCAAGTTATAGTTTGATTTAGTGACGTAGTCTGTGATAGGAACATGGTAAATGTTTTTGCAAGAATGTCGAGTGACCCGCTCTTTTTGGCTGATTCTGATGGTACTGCCGATGATCTTATAAAAATCTCTGGCAGATGTAGTACTGGCGTCGAATCGCGTCGTCCGTGAACGAGCATTACGAGACGGAATTTGTTTTTGTTTCACATGTAAAATCAACATATTTCCGAGAACTTATAGCTCGTTCACGCAAGTGGCGATTCGAACCCTGAAAAAGCCTCAAGCCGTGCAGTTGACGTTGTTCTAATTGCACATAATATGGCGCCGATGAACGCTAGACTTCGAATGGTCTTGTTGGTTGCCTTCCACCATATCTACAAGATTGCCGTGGGCAGGTGTAAAACTACGTCCAGGATTAAATTTTACAAGAGGGTTCCGAGATTTTTCTAAGACCTCACCTGCAGTGTTCAAAGCCCACTGTGGCATTTCCCCAGGGCTTCGTCAACCGACGTGCCCAGTTTTGTTACAACAAATAGTCGAGACTCTATTTCCTCGGCAAGAAGGCACAGAGCTCGGCAGTCAAAGTATACACGAAATTGCGCCCATACCCATCGTAACACGCGAAGAATTATCCGAAGCTTGTAAGAAGGTACGCGATAGAAAGGCTCCGGGACTGGACGGTATACCAAATAGAGCCCTAAAAATAGCAATTAAAACACGACCGGATCTATTTACCGAAATGTTCAACGCGTGTCTTCAGGAGGGCATTTTTCCTGAACCTTGGAAGCGCCAAAGACTTGTCCTACTGCCGAAAGGAAAGGGTAACCCAAACGAACCATCCTCCTATCGTTCTATTTGTTTACTAGACACGGTTGGTAAAATTCTCGAGCGAATTATTTACAACAGGCTCCAGCCAGCAATTGAAACGGCGGGAGGCGTTCAATTCGGCGAATTGGGAACGTATCATGCGCTGTCTATACCGGTTTGGAATACCGAACTATCTTCGTAGGATTATAATGAGTTACTTTTCGAATAGAGTTCTTCTCTACGACTCTGATGAGGGAATAAAAGAGTATGAAGTGACGGGCGGTGTACCACAAGGATCAGTTTTAGGCCCCTTGCTGTGGAACGTTATGTATGACGAAATTCTGAGTCTACCGATTCCAAGAGAAGCATCAATTATCGGCTTCGCAGACGACATAGCCGTGGTAGTTGTGGCCAAAACAATAGAAGAAGTCGAAATTCTCTGTAATGAGACAGTTGCAAATGTACGTAGATGGCTATCTAGTGCAGGTTTAAAACTCGCCGACCACAAAACGGAAGCAGTACTCATTACGAGTAGGAAAGTTCGGGAAACGATAACGCTTAGAGTAGGAGAGCATGAAGTAGTTTCTCAACCGTTTATTAAGTACCTCGGAGTAATTATAGACGCTCGCCTGAGCTTTAAACACCATCTTGAATATGTATGCAAAAAGTCATCAAAAACCGTTAGCGCGCTTTCGAGGCTGATGAGTAACATCGGGGGACCGAAACAAACAAAGAGACTACTGCTTGCAGAAACTGCCAGTTCTATTCTCATGTATGCGATAGAAATATGGTCAAGTGCAACGAAAGTTAAGTCTTACGTGAGGGGAGCCTTGGAGCATTAAGAGTCGCCTGCGCGTTTCGAACAGTTTCGAACGATGCCATACTCGTCGTATCTTCAATGTTACCTATCGATATACTTGCTGAAGAAATGGTAAAATTAAAAATCGAGCGAGTCCGAAATGGTCGGGTCTCGGGTCGATAACGACAAAAGAAAATACGAAAGGAGTCTGAGTATAGCAACCTGCCAACAACAATGGAATGAAGCGTTAAAGGGAAGATGGACGCACAGGCTGATACCAGTAATTGACGTATGGATTAAACGGAAACATGGTGAAACAAACTTCTATCTGACTCAGTTCTTGACGGGTCATGGCTGTTACAGAGAATATCTTTTTAAACGCGGACATGAAACCAGCCCAAATTGTCCGCATTGCGAAAATGTTTCTGAAAACGCGGAACACGTGTTTTTTTATTGCCAACGCTACGAAACCGAGAGGATCTCCCTACGGGACCAATTCGGGGAGTGGCCCACTCCCGATAACATCGTAAACTATATGCTTCAGAATGACGAAAACTGGACCATTGTAAGTAACGTGGCGGTGTTTACTCAGCGACCTTAGACGCTTAAAACGCCAACGGAAAGCTAGTAGTTCCAACAACTGAGCAACAAGCTAAGTCTTTATACCGACCCCCGCGAAGTAATAACTTACGGCGGTTCCGCGGGGGAAACAAAATCGGCCTGCTCGAGCAGGGAGGTGGTTTTAGCCGGTAGGAATCCGGCACTATCAATGGACGTCAGACCATTGGTGTCTCATGCAAGATTTCCACCTTCCTACTATAAAAAAAAAAAAAAAAAAAAAAGGGCTTCGTGCGTTCCCATCTAGTCACTGCCGACATGAGCCACTTCGCCGACATCTCCGACCACGTTTCGGTATTCCCACTGTTAATCACTGTTTTTATCTTGCCAGCCAAGTGCTGTGCTTACATCATAATGTGCCCGCAAAGTTATCGGTGAATGAAAATTTCGCCGGCTTTGCAAAATAGAAGATGCGGCCAGTAGTCACATTTTAATTCGCACACCCAATCCACGCGATGCTGATCCCATTTTCTTAACCAGCCGTAAATGCTGCTGCCAGCCAACAACCCCAGCTATGTTCGTCGACATAAATGATGTGCTGATGTTGGTTTTAAATAATCAATTGGGTCATATCCCTTTGATCTGAATTCTCTAATTAAAATAAATTCAACTCTCCGCGTCTCCGCCCATGGCTCAAGATCATTCTTCCCTTTGTTCTGTCGTGCAATGATAATGCCGCTGATGGCGATGACGATGAAGACTGTAAGTGTGTGTGCAGTTTTTCGCTCTACACTCTGTGTGTTCTCATCCTATTTTCATTTCTTTTTTATTCATTGAAATATTATTGGAATTAATTAAAGGCGAGAGATCTGCGCTGCTGCAAAGAAGAGCTGTTGCTCTGCCTACATCACGAATGTTTTCCATATTACTCATCTAATATTCATTCTCCGGCGTTTATTAAGAAAATATTTACAAACCAATTGCAATTGTTCTCTCGATAGTTGTGTCAGTGTGTACCCCCATCGACGACCGCACTCGCTACAGAAACAGACGAATAATAAAACGAAATTAATTATCTCTAATTAATTAATCTTATCAACGCGCCGCTAGAGATAGATGTATGTAGATGTAGAGACTAGGTATACAATAATTTGCGCTATCATATTTTCGTGCTGTTTCGTGCTGCTCGCAATGGAATATGGAACCGAACGTGTGTGCTTCACCTAGTTTCATGTACTATTGTTGCCGACTGGCATTTGTTTTGATTCGAATTCCATTAACTCGTTCACGGGTTTGTGTTTATTTGCAGATGGAGAAACATGTCTACTGGATATCTTGGACACCGCTGGCCAAGAGGAATACTCAGCAATGCGAGATCAGTATATGCGAACGGGTGAAGGATTTCTTCTAGTGTTCGCAGTGAATAGTGCCAAATCTTTTGAAGATATAGGTGAGAACTTGTTGTGCTCTATCTAACATCATATTTGACTTTCTTATAGGTGTATATATGTATATTTGTTTGGTTTTTATCTTTAGGTACCTATCTGACAAGATTGTCCGCAATAAATTCGCTGTGTGTGCGTTCAAGTGCATGTGCTGTTTGAATAGGCTTTGAGCATTATATCGGGGGGAATACTTGGCTTTAAATACGCTGTATTGTGTTGTGTATATTGACTTGGCAGATTATTAGTTGTTAATGACTGATGTTCGCATTAGAGAGATGCAGTGCGATTTAAACCGTATGAAGAAATATAAAAGCGAAAGCTCATCGGCAGTAACTAAGCAGCGATCATTAGTCAGCAAACAGTAGTTCATTGAACTCCCTCGCCTCAAAGATGGCTTGAACATCTAATCAAAATCAAATTAGGCTTTTTTGCGTACGAAGAATGTGATCATAAATTACACACACATGGTTTATACGATTATATTACCTCACTAGGCAATCGTATCAAAAATTGCTAACGGAAACAGCAACGGAATGTAGAATGCAGACGAAGTAGATCTAATGGTTTTCAGTTTTCATTCAAAATCAAGGTTTTAAGATCGAAGATTATTTTCGTAAATAGTCTGAGTGTGCATGTTCAGGTTTGTGCAACCTAAGTCACATTTATACCTCTTTGTTTGAAGGTTATGAACAGCAGAAACCTTTTCTGGGTTGATGGGTTTTTAGATTTGCGCTTGTACTGTTGTCTGAAAATGTTTCGAAAGGAAATTAGTTCCAAAGTTTGATCGTCCTGTAGAGGTGTAGTTTTGGAAAAGAGATGTCTTTGGGGTTGGAAGCGTATTGATAGGTGATGTGTATCACCCGAAGCTCAGCAATAAAAAAAAAACTGGAGCAATGAATCCACGATTTACGTACTGAGCCACCACACTGTTCAATGGTATACAGATGGATCGAGAACGGGCGAAGGAACTGGTGCAGGGCAAGGAACTAAACACTACTATGCTGAAATATGCGCCATAGATAGGCGCGTTCGAATCATCCTCAAGAAACACTATAAAACCTGTAATATAGCAGTGATATCAGAGAGTTAAGCGGCCATTAACTTGCCAGGCACTTGACGCCTATATCATAAGGTCTAAGCTTGTATGCGAATGCCTGCACAGGCTTAACGAATTATGCAAGAACAACAGAGTAACCATCCGCGGAATACCTGGTCACACAGGCATCAAGGGCAATGAGGCTAAGCGGCAGAGCCCTTCATAGGTCCTGAATCATTCTGCGGCATAGGGTAAGAGTTCAGCAGAATGGAAAAAGAAAATAGAGCCGCAGCTTTTAAAGGTATACAAGGCCTGAGGCAAGCTAAGAAACTTAAAGGGAAATATAACCTAAAAAGATTTAAAACATGTATCGGTCTAGGTAAAACCAATCTAAGAATCCTCAGAAAAAATTTTAAATGTCAAATAAATTCTAATTCTAACGCAACAAAATCGGTAAAAATACTATTTATAAAATATTTAGCGGTTATGCCATAAAGCGATCCGATCTTAAATTTCAAAACGTCAGAAATATTTAATATTGTTGTTTTCCCATTTAAAAAGGTTCAGCAATACTCGTATAATTGAAAAAAAAAATATATATATAACCATAAAAAAATCAATTCAAAAATTAAATTTTCCAAATGATTTTTATTTTCAAAGTTGTTTGGTTTTAAAAAATCAATATGAATAAAATTTGTAATTTCTTCATTCAATTCCACTGTCGACATTTTTTTAATTTTACTATTTGACTTGGACACAACTATCCAGAATTTAGAAAATGAATAAATATTCAATAGTTTATCCATGGATAGATGAATAAGTGTCGTCATGCAACACAAGTTATACCTAATCTACGGAATAGAACTAAACAGTGGATAAATGTATAAATACTCTTGTCAAATGAGTTTGGTGCAAGTGGCCCTCAGTGAAGTGTAGCCAGAAACAGAGGACACAATAACTTAGTTTTATAATAGTAGGGACTTATTAATTATGTAGTTGTAGCTTGTAGGTATGTAGTATGTTGTATTTTTGCATGAAAATCAGCAAAGGAATGGAAACTATACAAAGTGGAATCACTCTAGCGCACTTTAGATTAGAACACAATTGAGTGTGACTCTCTCTCAATCTGCTCTCAATCTCAATTACATTTCAGATGCTATCATCAACACTCACGGTGGTAATTTGTGACCAAATTTGTCCATTAATTTTTCTCTTGGTCACATAGCCATTTGGTAATTTTTTTACGAAATAAAAAAAAAGACAATCGGCTTAAATTTTTATGGAACTTATAGCGCTTCGTCAGATTTTTTCGGACTTAAATTATTTTGGTAATTTTTAGTTACATTTGGTCATTTTTATTTTCAATTTTCGACACAAACATTATTTTGAAATGGCAACCGTGGCCACATTCGCCATATTACTCGATTCATATTTATAATACTCCAGTTCAATTTAAAAAGGAAAGCAACATAAAACACAAAGGATGCATAAAAAACAGAAAGAAAAAAATGTGCGACTGTATCCAACAGTCCCGAAATATGTATGTGTAAACACCGTGCGTGCGGTATGTGTATTCCGGCGCAGTGGCTTAGTGGTTAGTGTGTTGGACTACTAAGCGAGGGGTCCAGGTTCGAATCCCGCAAAAAAAAAATCCAAATTACAACTCAGGGTTTTTTCACTTCGCCACCTCTCGAGAACGTCTGACAAACATCCGAGAGTATAAATGTCTTGAAAGAGCTTCTCAATCGGCCCGTTTGGAATCGGCATAAAATTGTAGATCCCTTCCATTCGTTCCAAAAAATTAAAAACTCACACAAAACGAATGGTTGCGAGAAGCTAGGCCCAGGGTCCCTACAGAACTGTTGCGCTCACATTATATACCTACAATACATATTCCAAAGAAAGAAGAGAGAAAAAAAAAATTGTTTGATAAACGTGTATGTGCCTGCACTCCACTGGTGGGCTGTTGATTACAATGATCTACGCATATCTGGGAAATATTTAAGTCTCAAATAATTAAAGGTTTGCTTATTACTTCCGTTACACGAATCAGAGAATAATGAATGATACATCAATCTCTTCACCGGGAAGTGTACTAATCGAAGAATAAAGTCATATTCAAATGTGTTCAGCCATTTCGTAGTAATATGTGTGTAAACCATAAAAAATGGTCCTTTTTTAGTTAGAAAATCATATAAAATGGGTTTAAGGGACCAATAACGGACTTAGGATCATAAAAAACCATCCTATGTTATACCGCTACTTACGACAAATCGATTGATATATATATTGTTGAGGTTTCGTTACGAACCTACTCCCTCTTCGCGGACAAACAGAAAAATGTGTTCTCTTTTATAGAGGTAGAGATTATTATCACCTGAAGCCAAGTACCTGGGTACCATATCTACTCGAAATTAAACTGGAAAAGGAATACGGAAAGAATGAGGAAAAGCACAAAAGCTTTTATGAAGAAGTGTTGCTTACAACCGAACATAATGGACTGGATGTACACCGCGATTGTAAGAATAATTTTGACCTATGGCTCGGCCGTTTGGTGCTAGGCTGTTAACACTAAATCCCACCTCAAGAGTTTGATCAAGGTACGGAGGATTGCTTGCACATACGTGTAACGGGTTCACTAAAATCTACACCACAAGAAGCCCTAGAAACGCTGCTACCACCTATTGAGCTTTATACTAAGAACGTCGCAGCTTTCCTTTAGGTGCTTTCAGACTGAAAGAGAAGACAATTTGGAAACCCGAATCTGTCGGTTACTCGCGCATACTTGCCTTCTTTGATCAGAGTGGACTTGTGACACTCACGGACTACAAGAAACAAAGTATGACTCTGACAAGAAATTAAGGGTCTGTATACCGGACAGGCGCAGTCGGCTTAATGGTTAGTTTGTTGGACTACTAAGCGAGGGGTCCCAGGTTCTAATCCCGCAAAAACCCAAATTCGAACTCAAGTTTTTTTTCCATTGCGCCACCTGTCTGACAAACATCTGAGAGTATAACTGTCTTGAAAGAGCAAAATTGTAGATCCCTTCCATTCGTTTCACAAATGAAAAACTCTAACAAAACGAATGGTTGCGAGAAGCAAGGCCTAGGGTCCCTACGGACCTGTTGCGACAAATATTTATTTTATTTATTATACCGGACAGGCAGGACTGTAACGGGGTCGAAGTGTTCTCGAAAGAACTAGGTATCGGCCAGTCAAACCACTGCGGAGTTTTCCAGCCAGGGATCTACACGGTTATGAAAGCTTCTAAAACTTATCTTATCGAGGGTACTACCAGCAATGGAAATTACCCTCTGCGTGGACAGCCAAGCAGTACTTCAAGTGATCAACTCAAGATCTGTAAGTCAGTACCTCTCGGCACTAAGAGCGATAAACCACCATTCAATACTGCTATGCTGGGCTCCTGGACATGTTGGTGTGGAAGAGAACGAGACAGCGAATAAACTGGCCAAATGTGTCTCTGAAATGGGCATACTATTAGCTGACAGACAAGTACTACCAGCTTTCAACGCAGCTTAAAGCTTCATTGATAATGTCACATAAAAAAATTGACAAAAGAGCAACAGAGCAACACTTACGGTTGCATCATAACTCGTAGTTTGTGGCCCACAATTAAAACTAAAAAGTTAAAGATACTAACATCTCTTAATGGAAACCAAATCCCAATGCTCGTCGAGGTAATAACTGGACACTGCATCATTGGCTAAAAGAATGGGCATCTTTACAAATGACCTTTGCAGAAGCTGCTGAGTGTCACTGCCCAGCCCTCAAAGAACGCCGCTACTCTTGTTTGGGAACGCGCTTCTTCGAAGGCTTGGAAGATCTAGCAAAGATACCTCTATCAGATCTACACTGAAAAAAAAAGACGTCGTCATATTGACGAATGGCGTTCATAAACATGCTATTCATTGATATGACGTATTTTTTATCAATATGATGAATAAATTCATGAAAACTTTTCGACAACTGATGAACCGTTTTTCAATATGAAGAAAGTGCATTCATCAATTTTTTTGGCAGAGTTCTGATAAGAATTTGGCGTATTTTTTCGTGAGCTACGTTCATCATTTCATCAAAACATTTCATCAATATGACGAAAACACTTCTTTCGATGAATTCAGTTATTTGTTCATCCAGTTGATGATTTATTCGTCTCGTTGATGTATGGAATCATCGTATTCAAGTACGATTGCCAAATTTTGAATTTTCATGATATTGATAACGGCGCTCATCGTATTGATGACGGCTTTCATCATACTGATGACCGCGTTCTTCAAAAAAACAGACTTTAGTTTATATTAACGAGAATGTTGATGTTGATGGTGAAGCGTTCTTCTTATAGATGAACTGAATTCGTTATATTGATGAAAAAAATCAAATTAAATTAAAATCATCATATTGATAAATTTAATCATCATATTGATGAATTTCTTTTATCGTTTTCTTCAATGTGATGCGTACAGATTGTTAATATGATGTATGCTGTAGGTATACACACACGAAGTTGGTTCGCCATTTATACTCAAACACGACCTATGACATTAATCAAGCGTAAAGAATCTACACAGGGTGGCAAAAAAAATATTGTGAATGGTTTAACGATGAACAATGAATATCTTAAAAGAGTAAAAATTTCGAAGAGTGATTTAGAAATTTAATCGTATAGATAGTTATATGTTTATTTTTTAATTAGTGTTCCCACAAAAGTATTCATTTCTGTCTTAAACATTGTGTTGAAAATTGTTTGCCGTTGAATAAATATTTTAATTAGCTTTTACTACGGGCGACTGATTATGAAGTTTGAAAAATTCAATAAAAACGGTGGAAATATAAAAAGGTAATTCCGATTTTTCCCATTACATAAAATGTTATTATAATATATATATTTAAAGTATTTATTATGTAATCTGTAGAATGAAAGTTATATTATTCGAAAAGTAGGTAGTTTCTCTTAGATGTGCACACACAAAGGTGTTGACTTACAACTTTCGTTTAAATGATGTTAAGTAAACGAACGTTTTTCGAAATTAATTTTTTGCTCTTAAAACTTATTTTCAAAATTGCGTATTTTTTCCATACCTAGACGCTTTTTAATTTGTAAAAAAGACGTAAATATTGAAAAGTGTTGTAGGTGTTTTTAGTATGCATACTTATAAAAGGTAGGTAAGAAGGGTAGCATTAAATAAATGGAAATAGAGCTAGAATTGTCGTGAATTTTTTTCACCGATTTTCCTTTGGTTGCAAGTATTGCCAATGAACTACAATGCTATGTTTACCTTATTATGCCTCTTTTAAGAAAGTATGTATAGGCGCATATTTGAATATTTTCAAAATCAATTTAATGTGGTATTCGTTTGGGCTTCTTCAGATTTGCCCTCAGATTTCAGATTTCGTGTGCCTAATCGAACATAAAAACGTCACTTGCTCTTTTTTGTGTTGATTTTTGTGCGATTTGAATATGTGTAGTCTTGGACACTTTTCTAAGCTATTTCCATTCACTAGTTAAATTTTGTATTAAAACATAAGAAATATCTGTTCCGATTGATTTCTAAATATTTATACATAAATAATTTACAATAATTCACCCGATGCAATGCCTTTCTTTGCTGGAGATACAATTCACTAAAAATGTAAACAATCTCCATCAGTTGTTGTCAAACTCAAGCGTGCTTGTATTAGTAAATCTGAGAAAATATCTAGATTCGCAAAAGTGCTTTAAAATCTGAAAAAGATTGCTTTTTGCTGTAGCAAACGAACATAAAAATTGCTCTGAGAGCAAAAAAAGTACTCTGAGAGCGCCCAATCGAATACCACATAAGATTATTTTTTAACCAATTTTTTAAGGAACATGCTCCTCGATGCTTGAAATTATAAAATTCAAGAGAATGGATCAATTGAATATTGATTATGATTAAATAACAAAAAACGCAAAACACTTTTCAAACACAAATGTATATCTAGTTACATGCACCCTGTGCCCATACCTCAAGAAATGCATATGGCAGGCAAATGGCCGCTCCTGACTCTAATTGGGATCCATTATCCAAAAAAAAAAAACTTCCTGGAAAAATAAAAGTAACTAGCTCCGAAATAAAGTTAAATATTATAAATCCTCAACATTTCTTGAGCGCGTGAGTTTTTGCCACTACAACTTATTGACATTCGTGGTAAAACTGATTGTCGTTGGAATATTTTCCTTTCGGATACGAAGAAATTCAATTATTAAAATCACATAATATTGCCTCCATTACCATTTCCATGACATTATGTTCGTTTAGGTATTTTACCATTCCCAGTAAAGAGGAAAGGTTATGTGTTTACGTTTTATTTGGTATAAGTATTTCTCTTTCACATTTTCTTTTCCGTGTGAACCAACTTACAAACACATATGTAAAAACAAAAGTGATTACACAAAAAGTGCCCACCATATTAATGAACAAAATTGTCAATATGATGGACACATTCACCACATTGATGAAATTGGACGGCAATTTCGGTTCATCACATTGATGAATTTTTCATAACATTGATGAACAAAGTTGATGAATGATGAACACATTTTATAATTTTAAAATTTCTTCATATTGATGAAATCGGTTTCATCATAGCAACGAAAAATTTCACTGGACTAAAATTGATGATTTTTTCATTCTATTGATGAATTTTTTCATTGCTATGATGTACCTTTTTTTTTCAGTGTAAGAAGATTCGTCAACAGATCCGAATTGTTTTGTTAGTTTTATGTCCTAGCATGTACTATAGAAGGTTAATCAGTTATCACAGTGGGCCTCAATGGCTTATGGGTGAAATTGTATATAATGCAAGCTCTCCGTCTAACCCCTGACGTAACCGATGGCGATTACATGTCACACTTTGTGGAACAATTTAAAACAGCTGCTCAGAACATATTTGGGAATTTGACCCAGATTGGTGGTCTCGTAACTCAAGGGATCTTACAATGATCTATGTGTGTGGGTTATTGCATACTGCTGGAACGACATGTTCTTCAGTCCCAAATCATCCAAATGAGAAAGGAGAAAGTCGTTGAGCATGGCTCTGTTGTCGTCGATACTCCTGGTCACTCTGTAACATCTTCGGCCTGAGCAGAACGACTGCTCTGAGACCGGCCAGACCTGGCGGCATCTCGTTTTGTCCCATACTCTTCTAGGCGAGCCCATATTGTAATTGTAATTGTAATTTTATTTATTCAAGTAAGCTTTAACAATAGTTGTGTTTCCCGCGAAGCCTAAGTGGCTTTTCTGCAGAAGATTACATATCAAAAAATTTAGTATCTATATAGTGAGTTTACCTTTTTACATTTTTGTTTTATTTTTTTAGTTTATTAATTAAATTTTTGCTTAATAGTTTTATGTATATATTAATTAAGGATATTATAAGTTTTTAGGGAGTTTAAGATAAAAAGAATTTTTTTAAGAGTTTTTTTCTGACTTTAAAGTTTCTAATATTTCTTAAGATAGCTGGAAGTTCGTTGAACAGCCTTGGAAAACTGCATAGCAATTGCCTTCTACCATAGATGTTGTGCGATCTTGGAATTTGTAACATTCCTTGTGCGCGTCTTCTCGTGTTTTGCTCGTGATTGATGGACTTCTTGAAACGTACGTCATCGTAGTACTCCAGCAACACCGTCATCTTAAATATACTCTTGACTTCCAGAACTATAAAAGGTGTAATGTTATATATGAATCGCGAGTTTGCAGCTCTGATGAGTTTAAGGGCCTTATTTTGCAGCCGTTGTAGCTTCAATAAATGTGTATCTGAAGCATTGCCCCACGCAAGTATACCGTATCTCAGCTTCGATTCAAACAGGGCGTAGTAGACTTGTTTTAGGACACTCTGTGTTGAGTAGTATCCTAGATGTGCTAGACCATAAAGAGCTCTTCTTAAGTCCAAACGTAAGTTGTCGATATGTTTATCCCATATGAAATGGCTGTCAATTGTTACCCCTAGATACTTAAAGTTTTCAACGATTTCAATAGGTTGACTAGGAGCTGCGCTTGGGCACGAATCATTTTTGAGAAGTATGTTATTCCATGTCGCTGGTCGATGTGTACCACGAATGTGCATCATTTTATTTTTGGATGGGTTGATTACTAGTCCATTATCATGGCACCATTTAACCGCATTAGTAAACTCATTCTGCATTATCGAAGTAGCTGTCTGTAAGCATCTATGTCGAACGACTATAGCTGTGTCATCAGCATAGGCGAAAGGAGTGTTTTTTTCGAAAACTCGTAACAATTCATTAGTGTAGACTGTAGAGAATATATAGTATTGGGCCCAATTTTGATCCCTGAGGTAGAAAATCCATATTTGACTGTCCTTTTTATACTGACATTTTGTTCAATTTGGACACAGAACGTTCTCGAGTTTAGGTAATCACCCAGCCAGTTTCTTAGTGCACCGCGAATACCAATTTTTTCCAGGGCTACTAATAATTTTTGATGATCCAGAGTATCGAAGGCTTTACTGAAATCCATAAATAAAACCAGAACGTGATGGTTTTTATTCAAGCTTTCATTGACTGTGTTCGAAAATTCACCCAGAAGTTTTCCTGTGCTTTTGTTTTTCTGAAATCCGTATTGTTTTTCATGAATTAAGGAATTGGTTTCGATAAAACTTATTAATCTTCTTGTCACGACTTCTTCTAAACATTTTTCTATTATTGGCAAAATCGATATTGGCCTGTAATTGTTAATTAATTTTTTGGAGCCACCTTCATATATTGGACGTACCACCGCAGTCTTAAGAAGTTGTGGAATCTTTGATTGCACTAAACTGAGGTTGATTATTTTTGCAATTATTGGAGCAAATTTATTAACATGCATTTGTATATCAACTGCTCTGATGTTATCTGCTCCTGGAGACTTATTAATATCCATGTGTTTAATAATATTACGAACCTCTTCAGCACCTGTGTCATCTAAGTAGATCGAATTAGTTATTGAAGTACTAACATGCGTTGAGGTAACTGTGTTACAATTGTGTAGAATACGGATCGATTGTTCAGAGAAGCTTTCAGCAAATTCGTTTGTTAAGACATTTAAACATTTATTTGGACAACAGTTTTTAAGAATAAATTCATCGACACTAGCCTTTTTCCTTCCCATAATTTCATTTGCGTGGGTCTAACCTTAATTCGTTAAATTTGTTTTTGTAAAAGTTAGATTTTTGTTGTAGTATTTTTCTGTTTAATTGATTTCTGAAGGTTTTATATTCTACTTCATATGATTTATTTAGACGGTTGTTTTTCCATTTACGATAGAGGCTATCTCTTTTCTTACATCCTTCAATTAGGTCGCTCGACATCCAAAGATTTTGTTTGTATTTGGTTTTTACTATCATAGACTTTGTAGCTTTCTGGTAAATCTGTTGCAGTTTCGCGCAAAAGTTATCGTATAATTGGTCAACGTCGGTTTCATTTAGAAAAGACTCCCAATCAGTAGAAACAATATATTCGTTGACCTTTCTTGTACATATGAAAGACCGTGTGTAATCCTGTTCTATATTAATTGGAGAATTAGTACGATCATAATATAAAAGTGGGTAGTGATCGGACAAACCACACTCAATAACAGCGGACTTCATTTCAAGAGGAATTTTAGAGTTACGTACAAGAATGTGGTCTAAGGTGGATGTTCCTCTGTTCAGATCGACTCTAGTATTTACGTTTATAACGTTGGTCAACCCGTTCGATGATAGTATCTCTAGGTAATCCTTAACGTGATTTTTATCGTAGTCATGAACATTGATATTAAAGTCTCCCATTATTATAATATTATTCCTTTTTTCAATTTGTGCAAGATTATTTTCGAATTCTTGGTTAAATTGTGCAGTACTAAACCCAGGTGGTCTATAAACTCCAAATATGTATTTATTCTCAGTCGGGATTTGGATTAACAAACATTCATATGAAACGCTATCAACAGGAATATGATCAAATTTAATATTGTTTTTAACAAATATGGCAATACCACCGCCCCTTTGCTCAGGTCTATTGAGAAATTTTGGTGTAAAACCCTCAATATTATACATTTTGTTTTCCTTTTTTTTTATATTAATTTCAACAAGAACGATTAATTTTAAATACTGTATCATTTATTTTATATTAAGACAAAATGAGTTCCAGTTTTTCCGGATTGATCTTATATTATGATATAAGCAGCATGAATTAGTTTCCTTCATTTCATTTAAATTGAATCCGCTAAAACCATGTATCACCTTACAATTTACGTTAACATACATACACGTCTTCAATAATATTTGTGTCATCCATCTTTTTAAACAGTTTTTGGACTTCTTTATACTGTATTCGTAAAAATCAAAATATTATTGTGGACGTTTAATTTTGTCGACGTCATTAACGGTGCTTATCAAAACCGATTGACTTCTTTCGTTCTGTTTCGCCAATATTTTTCCGGCGCTCTCCCATACAAAGCTCCAGTTTTCTTGTTTTGCTTTTTGCTTTGCCATCCACATTAGATTTTTGTTGTATCTGGTCAGCTGATTGTTGATGTAAACCGTATTATCAGGCATGCTTGTGATCTGTTTCACTGGGTTGTTGCTGTTCTCAATTATTTTCTTTAGTTTTATGTTGCGATTTGCGCGGACGTGTCTCATGAATTGAGTTTTGTGAGCATTCGATGAGAAAGATGCTAGGATTGTTGATTTTTCCGGGTTTTTTGTATTTGCTCTGAATATATCGATGATATCTGTTTCTTCAATAGTGTAGTCTATCGTTTTGCCTATTCCCTTCACGATTCCCACAAGATCTTCATTTGCAGTAGGCGGGATATTTTTTATTTCGACATTGTTTTTCAACATTTGCTGTTCTAATGTGTTTATTTGGTGATGCATATTATCAATGATTTCATCTTTTCTTTTGTTGCATTCTTTAAGATCAGCTATTTCCTTTGTCATGCATTCCATTAAGTGATTGTTTTTAATTAGGTTTGCATTCAGCTCGTCGTATTTTTTTGCAACAAATTCACAGCTGTTCGCAATTTCTTTAATTTCCGCTCTCATCAGTTTGATCTCTGCTATAACTGCAGATTCATTATCAACATTGGAGTGGGAAATCTCGGGACTGCTTGCGCATGCTGCTCGTACTCTTTTTGCCGCTTGTATCTCTGGTGTTAGTGGTAAGGACACCAACACAATGCTGGTGGTAGCAGCAGCAATTGGGCCATCACCACCACTTCTGCAGACCTGACATTTCCACACTTCCCTCCTTGCACCCATTGTTCTCCACGATTTTTCGGTTACCGTGGTACATTCAAAGTGAAGTTTACGGGTGCATTTCATGCATACCGCAAAATCTCCGTCAGCGGGGAGAGAATCACCACAATGATTACACACATGCATATTAAGGGGTAATCGATTCGATTTGGATAAAGAAATGAAAAAATAAAATTGAATAAATAGAATTAGTACCTAATACACTTTTACTCTTCTAGAGGTTCATAAAAAGTCACTGTCTTATTGCTTAAATGGGTTATTTACGCTGGAGTAAATTAAACTTTTAAACTGGGGAAATAAATCAGATAATCACAGAGCGCCTTTAAAACACGACCGTATACAAGATTCACTCACACTTTTCACGTCGTCGTGCTTAGACAGTTGGTGTGGGACGACCGGAAAATCTGCGCCGAAATTCAATTCAACAAGTTCGACGAATTTTTCCGCATAAAATCGAAACAATTATTCCGCGTTCTTTAGGAGTATAGCGATTCAAGACTTGTTCACGTGTATATTGTATTAGCTTCACAAATTTGTAAAGTAAAATTGCCATTTGCCTCCGTTTGTAAAAATTAGAACTTCTTCCGTTAGGGTGATGACTTTTGCGCCATCTTGCAAAATCGGAGCTCATAAAATTGTTTCTTGTCACGTGTCTCATCTCTAGTTAGTTTCCAGCTTAAGCGCACCGAAATGGAACCACAAATAATTTATTCTTCTCTTACAGGAACATACCGCGAACAAATTAAGCGTGTTAAAGACGCCGAAGAGGTCCCAATGGTTCTCGTTGGCAACAAATGCGATTTACAAGCCTGGGCCGTTGATATGACCCAAGCCCGAGAGGTACTTTCATTCAAACTTTATTTACTCGCTTATTCGTCTGAACTTTTCTATACCTTACAGGTCGCTAAACAATATGGTATTCCCTTTGTTGAAACATCTGCCAAAACCCGTATGGGTGTCGACGATGCATTTTACACGCTCGTGCGTGAGATCCGCAAAGACAAGGAACATCGGGGGAAAAAACATCGCAAGAACCACAAACTGCCTCATCGTAAATTAAGATGTGAACTTCTCTAAAAACTAACAAACAAAATATAAGAAACAAAAAATAAAAACAAACAAACAGACACAGAAAAGCAAACAACACTTGCAAACAATTCAATGCAAGAATCAAACACAAACTAAAGGAACAGAAAACAAGAAACAAAACTACACAAAACAAAACAAAAGAACAACTATTCTTTTAAAAAATTCAATTTATATTTTCCAACATTTAATACAAAGTTTGTTGCATAAATTACCAATTGGTTCTCTCTTCTCTCAGTTTCGCTAAGCCATTATTTTCTCAAAACGTTAAAAAGCAGACTAAG
This sequence comes from Cheilosia vernalis, assembly GCA_949126925.1. Taxonomy (NCBI): domain Eukaryota; kingdom Metazoa; phylum Arthropoda; class Insecta; order Diptera; family Syrphidae; genus Cheilosia; species Cheilosia vernalis. The sequence goes on from OX421358.1 coordinate 25,258,678, forward strand.
TTATATCCTACAACAAGTATGACTAAGCAGGCAAGTTCTTGCTGCCTTGTTGTTTCGAAAACAAAAACACTTTTGTATACAACATATACAATACAACAAAAAGAGATTTCCCAAACAAAGTCGCACAGATAGACACGCATATTAAATTATTTTCTCGTGTTCTTTGTTAAACATTTTCGAACTGTATTTTGTTATAACATAAATATAAAATATATTTTTTTTCTTCGACATAACTACAAAACAAAAAATCACTAATGTTAGGCATAAATAATTTTTTTACGATTAAAACAACAATTTAAAAAAAACATAAATATAGTCTCATAAATATTGATGATACTAAATGAGGACAAACCATTATTGTTTTTTTTAAATAAACAAAAACTGACTAAAAGGAAGCATAAAACTATTTTTTACACAAATACTAACATTATTTTATTTAGGAAAAACACACAAATGTATTGTAAAAACGAAAACAATTTCGACTAGTAAGAAAATGCTTAAATTCTAAACTAAAATTGTAAAGAGATATTAACAGAATGGAGGAGTGATTCGTGGGGTGTTACCAGGCACACACAATGAGAGCAATAAGATCGTGGTAGAATTAGTCGTGAAAGACTGCTCAACTTCGGGGTTGTGTCTAGTTTTACGTGTCTGATAAATGTTGAAAGGCGTGTGCAACTGGCCAAAAGCAACCAAATGATGTACAAATACTTAGAGTGCAATTGAATTTGACAACGGCAAAATGACAACCAGCTGGATGTGGGTGGCACTTTCTGCAAAAATCGAGAGCAATTTTCAGTTTAATGCGATCTGTGGCAACCAAACCATCGTAGGTGTGTTGTGTAGCGAGAGCTACTTTGTAGGAGGACAGATTCATAGGAGGTTTTGACAGATGATAGGAGGATTTATCAGTCTCGAATTTATTACTAAAATGCAAAAATATATTAATAGAGAACAAACAAATATTATTTAATAAAATGCTGAAAGGTTAACACTGCTGTGGCAAAGGTTTTTCTTGCAAATTAAAGCTTTAATTTCATTACTTATGTTGTAAATTAAAAAAGATATGTATTTGAAATGTATTTTAACGGTTTTAAAAGGTATTTAAACGTATGTCGAGATCTGCGAAGCTTACGTTAAATCGTATATTTTCCTTTGATCTGGAGGTACCTGGCATTTGTTCAGGCTTTGGGAGTTTGGCTACCAAGTCCACAGACATTGCCAGTTTAACATCTTCCACTATTGGCTCGTAGAAAATGTTGGACTTGCTTTGCCTTCGCAAATATTTTATAGTATATGGTAAATCGAAATTTTCTTCAACAGCTGCTACCAATCCAACGTAAAAGAACTCTTTTCTATCCCTAAATCTTATGAGAACAAAATCTCCAGGATTGGCGGCTACATGCTTGCTGAACTTAATTTCTTCAATTTCCTCGTTATCGCTGCATTGCCATTGTAGTGATGTATCCGAATCCCTAAGGCTATATTTATCACAATCTTCACTAGAAGAATCATGGAGCACAAAAGTTAGTGGTTTTAGCGACACAATACACTCTTTCTACAAAAACTTTTACAACTTACTCTAATTGAGTCCATGACCGTTGTTAGCCCAGTTTCATCAAGATTATATATATTTTCGGGCTTAAAGGAATGTTTCAACAGGAGACCCTTAAGCTTGCAAAAAAATCCGTCACAGCAGTTTTCGTGAAAGCGCGAAGACGAGCCAAGCTTATATTCTTCGGTTTCCGTAGACTTATGGACGGATTTCGCCTCATAAACCCTAACAGCCAAACTTTTCCAGCTGCTTGCTCCTTATCCCAGGAAGAAAGGCTTTTTTTTTGTAAGCCCGTAATGAAGATTTGAGCATTTCTTAAAATATTCCGTCAGCTCTGCTTCTTCCGAAATCGCAAAGATTTGGCCAACAGAGTATTTACTACTTGTCTTGCTCTGAAGCTCAATTGGAACACGATTTTCCGACAAAAGCTTAAGGCGATATACAATTGTAGTTCGGTTAATATTGTATTTCCGAGCGGCACTTGTTGGCGTTTCAATTTTGCTCTGAATATCCTTCAATGATTGTCTCAGAGCCTCTTCGTCAAGAACCCTATCAGGATATTTTCTTTTGTAGATATTCGCCATATTTTCCTAAATAATTATGTCCAAATTTAATTCTTCAACTACTTATCTACTAAATATCGTTAAAGTTTGTTTCAGTTGTCAAATCCTCCTTTTGTCACATTGAATATTATTTTTCAACTTACCAAATTTCTGGAACAAACTCTACCAAACCGTATACTTGTTGTCAACACTGGTTTATTGAAAGATGTTATAACTTTTCGTATAATTAAGAAACTTGGCGCAGAAAGATTTTATCCGAAAAGAAAAAATAGCAAAATAACAAAAAAAATCACCACCAACAAAAATCACGTGTGCTTACTAAAAACGCAGAGACACAAGTGACATATTCATATGAGGGAGTCATATCACGCCAGGCACTCTTTGTTTCGATTTTTGCGCATTCTGCGCATAATGTGTCAAAGGATATTTGGAAATGACAAATCCTCCTTTCGTCAAATCCTCCTCGCCTTACCCTACATAACGACTGACTGGGTTTTGTCAAGAAAAAAAAGGGAAAATGGAAAAATGTAAATCGAGAAGCGAAATTCTCTCCTCAGAATCACCAGAAGAGTATTTTTTGTGACATAAGTGTTGCGTGTTGCCGATAGGCTGCAGTTGATGACTGTCGGTTTAACTAGTATACATTTATGCTTGTACCAAGAAACTTGTTCCCTGGGATCATTGAAGTTCCAAATATGGCAGTGCGCCGTACTAATAACAATTTTTTTTGTATTTAAATTTACGGAAGCTCACGGTTGCAAAATTTATACGGAAAATATAGCCATTGGGCACTTACTTACTTACTTAAGGTGGCGCTACAGTCCGGGTGGATAAGGGCCTCAACCAATACGCCTCTCCAGTTAGCGCGATCTTTGGCTAACTGCCTCCAGTTGCGCACTCCAAGTTGGTTGAGGTCCCCTTCCACTTGCGTTGTCCCTCCGGGTTGGTGTCCATTCGCTCTACATGTCCTAGCCATCTTAGACGACTAATGCGTACTTTTCTGACCAGGTCGATGTCGCTGTACAGCTCCATGCTTCTGCGCCATAGAGCAGGACAGGGTTGATGAGGGTCTTATATAGAATCTCCTTAGTGCTTCTTGACAAGACCTTACTAATCAATTACCGTTAGGCCAAAGAAACAGCGGTTGGCAAGTGTAATTCTTCGCTTGATTTCTGATGTGATGTCATTGTCAGAGTTTATAGCGGAACCGAGTTAGACAAAGTCCCTAACTACCTCAAAGTTATAGCTGTCTATCGTGACGTTCTGTCCGATTCGTCGGTGTTGTGTGTCCCTTCTTGTTGACAGCATATATTTTATTATACCCTCATTCACCACTAAACCCATTTTAGCCGCTTCTGTACTAATACTTGGAAACGCACCAGTGACAGCTCGCTGTGTTCTGCCAACAATGTCAATGTCGTGTAGCCATTGGGCATATATAACCAATAAATATTTTTAGTTTCGATGTTATATTTGAGGAGCTCACAGTGGCTAAATTTTGCATGCAAATTTCCCAATTGTGATCTTTCGTAAATTTAAAGTCGAGACTAAAATTTGTTATTAGTACGGCGCACTGTGAACTTAAATTAAAGTCGGCACTAAACATGGCGCAGTTGTGTCTTTTGAAACCCTTTTGAAGCTTAAGGCTTCTTTTCCGTAAATATCATAGCAGAGTGACAAAGTATTTCCATTCATCCGAACATGATCAATAGAACCAGATCTAGATTTGAGATGAATATTCGTCTGTTTATTATTTCAATATCAACATCAATTCATGAACATACGCATATGTAAGCCAAAAAAATATACCTTATACCTATTCATAAAAATCGTTATTTTAATATTTATATTAGTAAATTGTGGTGGTTGAAAACAACTTTTGCAGCATGTGTTGGTAGCAAATTGCACTTCTGCTCATAAAAAGTGGGAGCCTCAGAATACATCATCTCAGTAGTGTCAGGAGACGATAAATATACCTTAGCGACTGTTTTCAGACATGGACACTGTTTCGCGTTTGCTGACCACCACTTGTTAGGGTCTGCCGTCCGTCGGCAAGCATGTACGACAATGAGATAGGCCGCAACATGTCACGTAGCGCCTGACCGAATATTTGGTACTTTATGTCGTTTTCGATTTGGTTTTCCAGATTTTGATCTGAGATTTCAGATTTCTGCTGCCAAATCCAACATGAAATCCGAATTTTATTGTTTCTTTTGTGTAGTAGTTGGCAGCGAAAAAAAAAAAACATTTTCACTCGCATTGGAAATCAATTTCAATTACATTGTATAGCACTCCATCTCCGAATCAAACAGCAAAAGTGGTTGTTAACTACTTGCCTTCGCCTATTTATATAAGAGATTTGGCTAAATCACTTTTCTTGGCACCTCTAGTCAGAATGTACTCTTCCTAGCATTCTTTTGGCTTTGATGCTTGTTCCGTCGAAATTTTCTCGAGTGTGGTTGCCCTTATATTAGCAGTTAATAAAACTTGTCTGAAGATGCTTGCCGGCATTTTCCTGGTTTCGCTAGAGAAAGGGTCGGCGTTTTTTAAGACAAAGTCGGGTTAAACGTTTTCGTGTGCACCATTGATCTGCTCTATTACAGAGCCAAATCCCTCGTACATAAAAAAAAAAAACGTTTGAGCAGTTATACAGGTCGACCTACTTAATTGGTGTGTGCTTCGTTTGCGTTTTTCCTTAGATGCGCTTTTTGACTGTCACTTATTACAGCGACGTGTTGTTCAACTACTCCAGTCATATCAGCTTTCTCACAAAAATACAAATAAAAATATTTAAATCGAAATATCGTTGCAAGAACGACACAACACATGAAATAGAACTGATCGTCTTTACAGAGCTGCTAATTATTTCGCACTTGTTACCGACGAAGGCACTATCGTCAACAAATTCATTTCATTATAAATCAGCTCCATGCTTGCTTCGGATGTTAAACATTCAACCGACGATATTTGTGTTCAATTTACAAACTCACTTAAGTCCTTTACCTTTTGGCTATTGTGTTGGAATTCTGGCCGTGTGACACAGGTCTCTCAAATTACATATTTCTAGAATGACTCGCCTCGGCGGCTCTGTAATCTGCGCCATGCATTCTTTAGTCAGTCGCTTCTATATTGAATTAACCCATTTCGTGGTCAGCTATAGAAATGTCGCCTTTTCGAACAAATGACCAATCCTTTGTTCGTTCAGTCTTTGGAGCGTTTTGTCTTTTGGTTTTTGTCCCATTGTCTGGTAAATTTGTTCATTTATTTCCAAATATGGACAAAAATGTATACCACACATTTAAAAACAAAAAATCGCTTTCAAAATATGTGGCAACAACCAATGCCAAACGATGGTGCTTATTGAAAAGTGTTCCTAGTTTTCTGAGCAGTGGCTCTTTATACTGCGCCGAAAAATTTAAACAATAAATTGGCAGTTCTTCTCTATTCATATGCTACTCTACATAATTGGAAAATTACATTTTCTGGCAGGTACACATAATTTATAACCGACTACACTCTTTAGTAAAATTTACTTCACATTTTTTTAGCAGGATTGCTATGATGCAGTTCGTTTTAAAAAAAGTATTTCCTGCACATAATCCTTAAGATGCTGTGTCCGCATCAGTTAAAAAACATTTCCAGCCTCCAAGTACCCTTATAACAGTACGAATGGGACTGGCTGGAGTATGATCGCAGCCATTTTACCTTTAAACCTCGCTCACGGCTGAAGTCGGTTCCCGTGGCCTTGAATAATGTTGAATATGCTGTAAAATCTTGTCGTCAATATTTGGTCACCCAGGTACTATTACTTATTGATTGTACATTGTATAACACTCCGATGAAATAATGATTCTTATAATCGTGGGCGAGCCATGAAAATTGAAAACGTTTATTCCCGCGTTTTTTAGTACATATTTCATTGTGGGCGACAAAAATCGTATCCCGTACTTGCAAACCTAATACTTTACTAACTTTACTGATACAACAGATTTTGTAGCATTTCCTTTGAGATGATCACTAATCACTGTATTGATATTTGTTGACAGCATTCACTACAAAAGCTATTTTCAACCTTTAAGCTGGACAATGTTGCAGGCTAAATGCCCACCCTTATCTGAACAGCCTGTTGCACATGTAAAACTACACTTCACCGCTCCGAACAAATCAGATTCTGTATTTTGTTCGTTACTTCTGTTACTATTTCTTGTTTAAGTCTCAATTCTTTAAAATAATTCCATTTAATATTAAAAATATTGAAAGAAAAAGAAAACATCGAAAAGTATAGGTACTGATAAAACTTTATCTCTAATCTTGACACAATTAACTGCGCGCAAAATAGTACTACTCGTACAATTATTGTTTTATTTTTATAAATATTCTTTTGATCTATTTTTCTGTGGTGCAACAAAAGAAACAAAACAAAACAAACAAATAAAAAAAAATATCAATTGTGCTTTGCATTCAAAAATAAAATAAATAATAATCGCAACAACTATAAATGTATTTTTATGTAATCATTTCATTTTTTAATTATATATATGTATGTATATTTTAAATATATGTATGTATAGGTAACTATATAAAAATAAAATTAGCTTTTTAACGTTTTTTGCTATTCAATAATAAGTAAATAAAAAAGAAAATATAATTACGCCATAATTAAAAATAAGAAAACAAAAATCGTAAGAACATTATTATGTTTTATGTGTCTTATATGAGTCTCTCGTTTTGTTTCAATTGACTTCCGTTTAATAGCTCATAATGGATGATAAAGTATTTATTAATGTATTTAAAATTAAACACGAAAATTAAGTTTCTCTTTTATTTGTGGATGCAAATATCTACATACATATGTGACGCACATACTCCGCATGGTACAGCTTTTGGACTTCTTTCCTGTTCGTTACTTTTGCCTTCAACCGAAGCTGTGTGTTCTTTTTATTCTTATTCTGATCCATTGTTTTATACGTAATCATTATAATTATGTAAAAGAAGTTTTTAGGTATTCTCGTTTTAATTATTATCATTTATGCATGGAAATTTACTACTTATAGTAAAGAAAACAAAAAGCATTAATAAATAATCTGATTTATGCGACTTTTCAGCATATATGTGAATTCTAAAAATAAAAAATAAAACACAAAAAACATAAAATAAACTGAAAAATTTAATGTAATATTATAAATAAATAAAAAGTGAAAAATGTATGGTATAACTAGAAGTGCGGTTTGATAGGCAGTTTTGTTTCAACTGCAGTTAATTGACTTTGCTCAAATTTGCAGTTCTCCGCTAGATACGTATAGATTCGACGAATATGCCTCAGGTGGTGCCCGAAAGTTTAGTGAGATATCACATATACATCAACTTGCAGAAAGGTCTTACTTCGGGACGTTAATCGAAGACTTCTGGCCGAATGATTGCCTATCATTGGCTCTACGCGACCGTATCATCTCTGAGCAAACCAGGCGTACGGAGATTTTCCTTGCTGGTTAATTTATCCGAGATCCGTGGCGAAGGTCAATAACGAGCATTAAATTTCGAAAATCTAGGTAAGTCATTCAGCAGCTATTACTTTGCCTAAACTTTCCCCTCGTTCCGTTCCATTTACGGTTTTAATGAGTGTCATTTCGAGCTCAACATTATTTGATCGATCAACCCATAAACGTCAAGGTCAACGAAACACGCAGCAGATCGAGAATCTTGCTGTGGTGGCACCATGGAACCGAACCAACTTTACTTTGGTACCTGAAACTTTTGCAAAAAGACTCACGTGTCTTTCTATACAAAGGTAAGTTTTCTCCAGAACTGAAGCCCAACTGACAGTTTCATATTTCGGTCAATCGCTGATTGATCGCTTTGCAACGGTTGGCAACCGATACCAATATTGGCCAATCGTGTTTAGCCGAGAGGCCACGAGTTAACAAGCAAAATTTTCGATTCTTTACTTGAAACCTATTGCAGGATAAAACCAGCTTGCTCGTCACAATTTTGGTCTTATAAGTAAGTGTTAAGCACGAAAATGAATATTTAGAATTTAAAGAAGCAACTACAGGTGTTCTGCAAGGAAGCTTCCGTAGACCATTCTTGCAGCTGCGATATAACCAAAACTATACAACCGCAATTGGGCGGGTGACTCGTTCAGTGGTTTAGGTTACAAATTAAAAGTCCATCGGAATAAAATCTAGGAACTATAAACGAAAATATAAAAAAGGTACCGTAACATGGGGTTACTTTGCTCCGCTTTTTGCACTATTTTTAGAAACCTCTTAAAAATGTTAGATAAATAATTTGTATTTCCTTTTTTTTCATCCCGTTTCAATAATAAGATTTGAAGTAATGCATTTATGCTATAAAAACTGTTTAAATAATAATTAAAATCCTTTTTTTTTGTGGTTGAAAAATGGGGCAAAGTTGTTCAAGGGAAGGGGTTACTTTGCTCCATTTGAAACTTTTAACTATTTTTTCCTTTTTCTAAAGAGCTGGAGTAAAGTTCGTATTGTATTTCAATACCACAGATTCTAAAGATCATATCTGCAGAAACAAAAAGGAGGAAAAATCAAAAACTAAACTTTTTTTTTTCGAAGGAGTATAAAACTCCAATTATAAATGCATAAATTAAAGATTATAAACAAAAGCTTCAATATCTTTTCAATAAGTTTCAAATAACATAAATAACAATTTCTAAGAAAATAAAAAATAATAATTAAATTTTAAAATCAATAAAAACTTAGGTAAATAGCAATATGGAAAAAAAGAAGAGATTTTAAAAGTAAAAATAATTCGAAATAGGTAGGTAGTAACTATGAAAATAAAAAGTTTTAGAAGAAAATGGAGTTAAGCTCCCCGAGGGAAAAAGTGTCCCTTTTAGAAACCTGTTTTGGTGATTTAGTAGACCCTATAACATCGCTCCAAGGATATGACAGTTCATCTCTTTCAATTGGCCATTTCCAAAGCTTAAGAGATCTGTGCCTAGAGTTGATGGTTACCGCTTTTTTGTCGAATGCAGGAATTTCTCATGTCCCTCATACATGAATGCAAACAACTTACCTACCTCTCGGACAACTTTCTCCAAATTGACGTCATTGCGATCGCCTGTAGATCTGCCTTCTATAAAATCGATAACTGGAGCAAAGTAACCCCAAAATCCAAAACAAAATGCATAATCACATAAAAAAAATAATAATAATTATTATTTATTTCTTAAACAAACAATCGCCATGCGTAAAGTATTAACAAAATAATATTATTAATAGAAAATTTGCAATTACTTTCTTAAATATCACACAACTGTTCGTACACATTAAATTTTCCACTTCAAAAATTTAACACATTTACTAAATGAACTTTACGTGTCAATTGCCGCTTACCATCTGGCGGTAGACGGCCCGTTTCAACATGTGCCAGATGTGTATGTGTTGTGTACATAACGGTAGGTTCGCTTGATAGAATGTTACATGGCTGAGCGTGAATCCACAAACCAACTCTTTTCGTCAGTGGCGCAAAGTAACCCCTGCTGGGGCAAAGTAGCCCCATGTTACGGTATTTCCCTAGTTTTTAGGACGCCAGCCAATGAGAAAAAAAAGTATCTATTAAAGCAGGAAACCTCACAGGACACCTTCGGGTACTACAAATGCTTCAAGATGATCCTGTAATCAAGGTATCTGACACCATGCTTAAAAGGCTTCGCTTCTCCAGAAAATTTAAGATAGTCATATCTGACAGGAGTACCTGGAGAACAGGTACACAAATCTGGTACACCGACTGTTCAAAGATGGAAGATGATGCCACCGGTGCTGGGGTCTATGGGCCCAGGTTCCATAAAGCTATTGCACTGGGAAAATCACCGGACATCTTTCAAGCGGAGGTTCACGCCATAGAGATATGTGTCCGAGAATGCCTACGAAGACGTATAAAAGGTGGCCGCATATACATTCTCTCAGACAGTCAGGCTGCGCTTAAGGAACTGAGATCAAAACTGGTTTGGGAATGTTTAAACCTCCTCGAAGATCTGGCCAAGGACAAGACAGCCACCGTTGATTGGATACCGGGTCACGAGGGATTTTTGGGCAATGAAAGAGCGGATTGCCTGGCGAGAAGAGGCGCATCACACCTGCTCACCGGTCCTGAACCCTACTTCGAGGTACCACTGAGTTACGTACACTCAAAATTCAGGAAATGGGAAGATGAACTCCTTGCCAAATACTGGACGGAATCCAAGGGACAGATGCAGGCAAAAAGATTCATTAACCCAGCTCGTAGTAAAGCAAAAAAGTTACTCGAGCTAAACAAAGAAAATCTAAGGATCCTAACGGGTTATCTTACTGGTCACTGGCCACTAAGTTAAAAAAAAAAAAATAAATAAATAGTTGGCGCTACAGGTCGTAGGGACCCTAGGCCTAGCTTCTCGCAACCATTCGTTTTGTGTGAGTTTTCATTTTTTGGAACGAATGGAAGGGATCTACAATTTTATGCCGATTCCAAACGGCTAATTGAGAAGCTCTTTCATGACAGTTATACTCTCGGATGTTTGTCAGACGTTCGCGAGAGGCGGCGCAGCGGAAAAAAACCCTAAGTTGGAATTTGGGTTTTCGTGGGATTCGAACCTGAGCCCCTCGCTTAGTAGTCCAACACACTAACCACTAAGCTACTGCGCCTGCTAAGTTACCATCTCAAAAAAATGGGACTATCCGACGATGACTCCTGTCGACTCTGCGGAGAAGGGGAGAAGACAACGGAACACATACTCTGCGAATGCCCTGCTGTGGCAAGGAGCAGAGTTTCCACATGCCAAGGGCGATTTTGAGCCCTGCAGATATAGGAAACATGGAACCAATAAGGGTACTGAGGTTTATAAAGAGCCTCAATAGCTTCCTGGGTTCAATAATAGAGGCCAACACAATAGATCTCTTCTGGTCGCAGTGTACAGGGCCTATTACATAATAATAATAATCTATTAGAGAAATGTCCACACTCTGGAAGGTAATTGTTTAATTTTCTTTCACAATGCAAACGCATTCAAAATGACCGAAGATATTGTGGTGTGGAATGTATCGTGTAACCTAAAATGGTGAAGTGAAAACAACCCCTTAGTCACCAAACAAGTTCCACCCAAGTGTCACTTCCAATTGGAGACTGGAACCTGTCAAGTAAATGTATTTCACCACTGAACCTTGTTGTAGAACCACTTAGAATTAGCTAGAAAGTTCTCGTCAGATGGCGGAGCGGGTATAAAAGGACAGCTTTTAGAAGAGGGCGAGACAGTTGATTTATAACAGTGATTGGTTAAAGTTCGAGATAGTAATAGTTTGTGAAGATAAATAAGTGAAAAGTAATAGAGTAAATTAAGTGATTGGTTTGAAATGTTGAAGAATTGTTTAAGTAATAGTGTTCTGGTACTTTATAAGTGAAATATTAGAATAGTCGATAAAAGTGTAATAAAAGTGAATTTTATTAGAGAAGTTAAACGGAATAGTGTTTTATCTTTACGAATCCCAGCCTGAATGTAACAATATCTTTGTTCTTCCTCCATCTTTGCCGACAACACCTTCTTCGTTACTCCTTAAGTTTTTCAACAACACGTTTTCCAAAAGTGTTTGCAAAAGAACGAGTATCTTTCACACGTTCATTCTATCTTATGTCGTTTTCCATTGGTTTCACGCAAGGATCCACTCATCCTGTAATCCAATGGAACAAGAAAACTGCTTCTGATTGAATCCACAACAGTATTGGTGAAGTGCCAAAAAATAACCTATCGAAGCTGTCCGCTGAGTTGTATAATTTACACCAAATTCTTGAGCGGATTCTGACCTCAAATCGAGAAGCGAAATTCTCTCCTTAGAATCACCAGAAGACTATTTTGGTGCCAATGAACGGTTTCAGAAGTGATTTTTTCGATTCTCTAATTGTTCGGCTTCAATCCTTAGCACAATCTTTTAGAGAATAGGTAGGCCAATATACATTCTGGTGCATAATTCGCAGATCCTGCAAGAACTACTAATTTACTACACCTTTCAATTTGTGCAATTTCTTCTACCTATGTCATGTTCATTGTTCCTTTGAAGGGGTATTGAACAAAAAATGATCAAAAGAGATTCGATGTTCATTATTTTAATGTAAAATAAAAAATGTAGGCGTGCCCTAATATTCACAACATCGCTGTGTAAACCCATGCGCTGGTTGCTGTCATTCGAACTGTCACTTCAGCTGCCACTGAAAAGCCTGAAAGTGAAAAGTGTGCCTCCAGAAAATAGGAAAAATTAATTTGAATAAGTAAAAATTGTACAAAATATAAAAGGACAGCACATTAAACAACCAGATGACATCGCTCACAAGAGTTTTCAGCTTATCTCGAGGAATCGGTTTGCTGTGCAATCGATTCTCTTTAATAACCATCAATGTGGAATCGGCAGCACCACAACTGCTCAAGTTCGTGTTATGAAAGCGTTTTATCATAGATCCTAGCAATTTATTATTACTTAACAGAAACCAACAGCAACTGCTTCCACTGGGCAGTTTCTTACATACAACCTCGGTCAGATGGGACCTTATGGAATTTTTCGACAAGAAGGAACATTTTGGTGAAAATGTCGTCAAACACGGGCGAGAATGGAAGAAGGAGGAACTTCGTATAAAGTCAAACGCTGATCTGCATAAACTGTGGTACATTCTTCTAAAGGAAAAGAATATGCTCCTAACAATGGAACACGAATGCAACGACAAAATGCAGCTGTTTCCCAGTCCGGAGCGATTGGATAAGGTTAGTGGGCTGCAATCCCATACGGTGTACATGTATTTAGTGTGTGTTTCTATGTTGCAGGTTGAAATTTCAATGGAAAACCTAGAAACAGTTGTTCGTGAACGGAATAAGGCCTATCACCTGCTGGAAACCGGTGAAACGGGTGAACGTCCCGGACGTTTGGTAGCCAACCCACTTGGCATTAAATACTATTACAAGTAATATTTGCAGCGCTAACGAGAACATCAGAAGTACTTAACTGCTGTTTCTTTTAGGGCCAAGGAACACGCTCTGCCACCACATATGAACCTGAAGTGGATCAAAAAACAACCAATCGGCTTTGGAGGTAAGGCTGTTCGCAAATTCTTGTTACTATACAGAGAAAAACTCTACAACGAGAAGAGGAAGTCCAAGAAGTAAGGAGGCCTGCATTGCAAATGCCATAACAACTCAATGAAACTACTTTTTCCCTTTTTCAGTCGCTCACGCAACCATGTGATGATGTTGCTACGAAGAAATCCAAATTTGAGTTTGAATTTGCTTAAGGATAGGTACCCCGAGGTCGATGTCGATAAGCTAATCAAACAGGATAAGGTTCGAGGACATTATGTACCAAAAATTGGCGTTTAGCTAAGTTTAATGTACAACAAAGAAGCTTAGCAATAAACTTAATTTTTTAGAAATAAGTTCCATCAATGGAGGGGTCCATTTGTGAATGGTTTTGGTGGTGCTTCAATCACCGGTGGTCATGGTGTAATTTGTTATTGTTAAGTGTTGTTTGATTGCGACTCGAGCTGCGTCAAGGAACAGCACAGACCAGGAAGTAGAGTATGAGTGCTCTGTGTACATTCTATTAGTCATAGCTCATAGGTCATAGCCAAGAAAAGAAAGAAGGCTTGTTTACTTTTGATGCCACTGCAGGGGTCAACCAGCTGGATCATTGGCTAGCTCCATGCTGGCACCACCTTTCTTACAGCACCCAGCTCAAGAAGGCTTCTGTTAAAAGCTCTTTGAAGCTCCCTTATATTTTTACAATACAAATTAGAAAGCCGTGCAGTTAAAAAAATGTTCTAAACTTTAATACAAACTCGATGATACATACACACTGTCTAACCTAATCGTCAAAAGTAATTTTCTTCCCTTTGAATTCTGCAATTGCAGGCTTTTGCCGCTGCTTGGCTGCCCACGACGGATGTAAATTATCCTCCGTGCTCTGTACTTTTGCGGTAGTTTTTCTCGAAAATGTCGATTTGTTTGAACTCTTGTCTGTTGGCTGGATTGTGGTTCCATCATCTCCGAACGTAGTCTTCTGCCCCTTGAATTCTGCGATAATTGGCTTCAATTTCTGTTTAGCAGCCCACGATGGATGGAGCTTTTCATCAGTAACTTGTGCTTTCACATCTGATGATGGCGTAAACTTTTGCCGCTTTTCAACCCTTCCATTCTGTACTGACTGTTTTCTATTGTTGTTGCTATTCCGTTGGTAAGGTCTGATCGCATTGTCACGTCTCTCTCGGCGGATGAGACCATCATCCGGTGCTTCGAGTTGAACACGATCAATAACAACCGTTGACAAGTAGTTGTCGCCAGTTTCGGTGAAGAAGAACGAGTCAACTGTAGTAACAGGTTTTTGATTTGGCTCCTGGGGTATGGCATCCTCTTCGACAGATTTTTCAGAATGAATCACCTCACTCACGTTCTCCTTTTCCGCTCTCTTCTTAGCGACGTGCTTAGGTTGAACTGATGGAGATGCTTCCAGAAGCGCATCACTTATAGGTTCCACCTTCCATCCCCTTGTTGGCGAAACATCACTTCTATCATTCGATTTATCTGATACATCAGTGGGTAGATGTTCCTCTTTCCAAGGATTCTTCTTCGCTGGTGGCTTTTTGTCTGATTTGTTTGATTTGTCTGCTTTTCGAGTGGTTTTCTTTGTGCCACTTTGTAAGAGTTTCTTCTTTCGTTTGCTGAGTTCCATGATTTCGTCTTTCCATTTGGGATTGTTGTCATCTAAATGCAGGAGTGTCCTCAATGTGGCCGCAATGTCGACTAGTATCTTGTTACTGGCCAGAAGTGCTACTGCTATGTCGTCGGGCATTGCCTGGCCATTTGTGAGAATAGCTGCGGGCTTTCTGCTGAGAGTGAGAACCTTCCGAATGATGTCCAAAATTGTTATTTTCTGCAAATATAAGGGAAAATATCAAACTCTGGTAAATGGAAATGGCACAGCAATTTATTAGAATGTCGAATAATCAGGACTGCTGACAAAGGAGGGGTTAATGTATCGTGGAACCATTGAAAAAAACTATGTGTGATCTGTTCATCAAAAGAAAACCTAAAAAATGTGCTCTTTATTATTCAATTTCAGATGGTCGCTTTGAGGTTTACTCGCCTTTAACTGCGACCAGGGGCCTGTTTCATAGATCATACATCACATACAACACAGGTACATTAAAATTATTTTAAAACATCACATACAATTTTTTGTTTCATAGATTTCACTGGATGTGTGATCTATGAAAAAGGCCCCAGCTATCCTTTACCTATTTGGTGTAACAAAGTCGCCACTTACCTTAACACAGGAAATTATTTTCGGCGTCTTCTCCAGATTTTCTATAATCTTTCTATTATTAGGCTTCTTTTCGTTGAGCGTTTTTAGTTTACGAATTTTCTGTACCAATTTGTTGATGGTTTGAATGCGAGCCTTTTGTATTTTCTTTTTGTTGGTTATAATCTATTGGAAAAACAAACCGTACTCTTAAATTATATTCCAATTAGTTGCAAATTATAAATATATACTTTCCTGATTGTTTAAAAGTAGTTTGTCCAACATTTTTACTCAGAAATCGACAACTTTAGGTAGGTGGATACGCTTGCACTTCTTTTCTTATGCACGATGTTATTTTATTTTACTTCGGCACGCTTTCATTTGTCAAAAAACCAAAACATTCCAGTTGTGTTGGAAAGTTCCCAAAACATATGAAAGCCAGCGCTGTCACCAAAGATAATGGAATACAGAGATATATATCTTTCCAGTGGAAGGGCGGCTGCCTACCAGAGATTAATGAATAAAAGAGATGGTTATCTTTCGTACGTCTATCCCCCCAAAACCCATTTGTTTACATTGTTGTTTTTGTAATTTCAACCCCCGTCTGTGAATACGTGTGGCTAACAAAAAAGCATGTTGCTAATGGACGACCGCAAATCATCTTGCTTTTATGAGCATCGCGGTGTTTAATTGTTTTGTGTTACGTTTTGAATTTGTTTAGTTTTTGTGGAGGTGTTGATTAAACTGAAAAAGATAGTGAAATACACATTCGGCCTTACCAATAATCAATCACTAATGTCGACAACTAGTTAGATGTCAGCTTTAGTAAAAATGTACAGCATTTGTGAAATGGTACCAATAAACAATTTAACCTCCACATTAACTAGTCTGGCAACTTTCTTAGAATCTATTACATTTGTTGTCATTGCAGAATTCAAATTTCATAATTTGTTTTCGTGAAAAACAAGGTCAATGGTCTCTTTCACAAGGAGGATTTTATTCTAAAAGAAGGAATACATAAATTGCAATTAAATTTGCCCAACACATATCTTTCCAATGCTCCTTGAGACTTATTATAAGCAAAAACAAAACACAAAATAGGAAATGCACAAAATATCCGCTGATCTGTCAAATATCACATGCAAATCAGTAATGCCCTATCGTTCGATCGGACACCATTTTCAGTACTTTTATGGTACGCTTTCCATTGTTTTCTAATACTACCTCGCGATTTCTCTATGAGTGCATTTGTGTCGTAATAAAATCTCTTTCAAATTATTCAATAAACGGAGCACAGTTTATTTGAATGGTTTCATTTATTCGTAGGCTGACGATGCAAATCAAAACTTATTAGTGGTCTAAACGTCCCAATTGCGTCGTTGCAAGTGAATATTTTTGAAAATAGAAATAATAGCTGGCTCATTCATTTCAGAATAAATTTTAATCGCACGTAGGAAGCGTGTTAAGAACTTATCGCTTCCGGGTTTGAAAATAAATACAATTTAACATATAAAAATTGTAAGGCTTATATATTACTGAATTCGGGAAATTTAGAAACCGACAAAAGTTAAAATTCGATCTGAAAAATATAAAACGCACATTTTTATGCACACATATTCTCGTACTACTTGTTAGGCTGTTACCCCTCCAGAAGATAATAAACTTGTTATTTTGCATGTATTTTGCTGAGTGCTCATATTTCTATTTTTATAACTATATTTTCCGCGAAGTGAACCTTTTCACACCAACCATTGTCTCATTAGAGATCCTAATTCTCGGTAAACAAACTCCTTTTGCAAAGAGTTTTAATAGGGTTTGAATGCAACAAAATATCTACCTGATTCGCCTGAGGTACTGAGAATTGTTGAAAAATTGTATGAGCCGTCCAAACTTAGGTAAGAAGATATTTTTTTCTGTTTGCAACGACTGTCAAGAAAGTCTTGGAAATATCCCAAAATTACATACAATTTAGTTTTTATTAAGCAACTATTTAAAAAGGAAAACCAATCATAAAGCAATAACTAGCGGCAAAATATTTGTACATTTGCATACATTTGTACAAATTTGTGTGTGATAGACTTAAAAACCATTTGCATTGTTGTATTACAGCGAATAAAATTAGAAAGCATTCACAATTTACTAAAATTAATTAATAATTGTAAACGCTCAGGCTGAACAACATCGTATTAAATTCTCTCCTATTTCGAAATTTAATACCGCGATTTTGGATGGTTGGGCAACACTTGTCTTCAAAATGACATATGGGAGGATTTATTTAGCTAATGTCCGAGATAAACATGGCTTTCTCAACACTAAAGCTCAGTACGCAGATGACCCGAAACGGAAAATCCCATACAAAAGTGACACAACGAAATCATGAACGAAAAATTTCGCTCTCCTTTTCGTTTTGCAGTACGCAGCTGGTACGCAGATGCTGCGAAACGATGGCGGAAAAGTGGTTAGTTGTAGTAGATTGCTTGGTACAATTCACCACTCTCTTTTCGCACACGTTTATTGTCCGGGACATTATTTGCTTGCGAAAATTTGACATTTGTACTCCAGTGTTGCCAGATTTATAAGAGGTATGGGGCAAGTTGGAAAATTTCGGCGCCAAAATTACCTAAACTCATTGGCAGACTTATTAAATTGTTTAAGGACGACGATAAATGAAAAATAGGCGTTAATAGCACAAATTCAGACAGATGAAACAGTAAAGAAATTAAATATTTCAGTGGAATGATTTGTTTATGTTTTTTGTGGAATTAACCAAGAAGTTGATCGGAAAAAATTGTTCATACGGAAAAATTTCTAAAATCTTTTTCTAGAAAATTTAAAGGTAATTGGCCGATATTTTCTTTATAAACTTATTTTATAATTCATAAGCAATATTTGAAGACCAAGAATGAGTTCAGCCATCAAGTTTAAGTGGTCAAAAAAAACAAAAAAAAATGTTTAGGGGTACGTTATGCGAAAAGAATACGTTTGTTATTGAAGTACCTACGCATTTTTAGCCAAAAAATCACGAAACTTTAAAGTAAATATTCTAAATTAGGACAATTACCAAATGAAAATTTTAAGGAGCCAGCGAAAAGTTCGAGTATCCAAATCGGAGATAAATTGACAGTGATGGTAACACTGCTACTTGTGTAGCAGCTAGCAGCTGATAAAAACCTCCACAAATTATTTTCCGCTGCCTTTTCGCAGACGTTTCGTTGTCCTTTTGGAGACAACCGGAAAATTTCGTTTCGGATCATCTGCATACTACGCTTAACATTTAAAGCCTAGTATGCTGTTCCAGAAAAGCTAAAATTAATCGCATCTCCAATGTTTCTCTCCACCACTTCGCTTAATGTTCGCTTATTTTTGGCAGTGTAAGTTCCGTCAAAAAAAGAAATGTGTTGGCACAGCTGATTGACTTGCTCTGTTTCTTCACTTGGTACTTTCAAAAGAAATTTCAACATTTAAAAAGAAATTAAATTAACAACAACGAATTTCTTTGTGTTGAACTAACCATTCTCCATTTTGTTGCGAATGCCGATATATTCTCTGATCTGTCAAAATTTAGCTGTGGAAAAATGTGTTTTGCATTAATACGCTTACTAAAATTCTGTAGAGTTTTCGTACAGCGGCTCAGAAATTTAGCTTGAACTGCGTACTGCTTGGCTAAACTGCTTTGCTTAATTTTATCTTTGGAGACATTTTTGTATGGGAGCTTAATTTAAGCGCGAGCAGCATGCTAGGCTTAACCCTACAGTTAGGGATAGTCTGGCAACTATAGGCCTGTTTTTTTGAGCTTCGTTCTCAGCAAAGCAAAGTAAAGCCTAGTATGCTGTTCCAGGAAAGCTAAAATTAAGCGCCTCTCCAATGTTTCTCTCCACCACTTCGCTTAATGCTCGCTTAATTTTGACAGTGTAAGTTCCGTCAACTTTCTACAGAAATTTCTAGTTTTTGAAAGAAATTATATTAATAACAACAAATTTCTTTGTGTTGAACTAACCATTCTCCATTTGTACTGTTTCGTTTGAAAATTTATTGCGAATGCCGATATTTTCTCTGATCTGTCAAAATTTCGCTGTGGAAAAATTTATTTTGCATTAATTTGCTTGCTTAAATTCTGTAGAGAGTTTTCGTACAGCGGCTCAGATATTTAGCTTGAACTGCGTACTGCTTAGCTTAACTGCTTTGCTTAATTTTATCTTTGGAGATATTTTTGCATGGGGGCTTAATTTAAGCGCGAGCAGCATACTAGGCTTAAAGTAGGAATATGTGCACTAAAACGATTCCCAGCAGCTTTCTGAACAGTAGGTTTTATCAAAAAAGGTGGCAGTGTGGGCCTGTTCAGTAGGTAGCATGATACAACATGATTGGGCACATCACAAGAAGTAACTTTTTTCAGTCAAAGAAATACAATTTTTTTGCATAAAATTTTCCAATGGATATTGATCCTTCCTCATATTTTGGGGTTTAAAAAATATCAAAATTTATATCTCAAAGATTAATACACTAATATCTTACGATTACAAGTTTAATAAGGTATATTTGTCTAAAACAATATGTGCAGCTTACATAAAAAATAATTTATTGCATATTTTAATAAAAGCCCTTATATTTATTTGTTATTTTGAAAATTAGTTCACATATGCATTTCTTTATGAATTTCCACCAATCACAACCAACGAATAGTATGTACTGTAAATAGAGAAACTTTGTGAACAGATTCATATTATACAAGGAGGGCAACAAAAATGTTCTCCCCCTGGTGTTCAGAAGTATACATTTACTCCCAAGTGAATCTTGCTGGGGATGAATACCTAGTGTGAGTCGTCGAAGTGTCAAGTAGAGCGCAGTTGTTGTAATTGCGTGCTGAAAATCCTACTTTACTTTGCTTTGCTGAGAACGAAGCTCAAAAAAACAGGGCTTATATTTGTTTATTGGTAAAGGGATTTTGGAAAGTGTGGAGTCTTTTCGTAAAGTGCCAGACTAAAGTTGATTATTGGTAAGGCCGATTAGATAATACCGAATTCTTGCATTAAAGTCCAATTCATGAACTCACATATACTATAATAGAAATAAGCAGGTGTGTGTGACTTCATGAATTTTTATGCTTGTAGGCAGCCGCCCTTCCACTGGAAAGTTATATATCTCTGTATTCCATTATCTTTGACCCTGACCCTATTGCAACCGAAAAATACAACAGAGTAGCCTTATGAAGCTGACAGTTCGTGTAAATTTTTGATTGCTGTGTGTAGCTATCAGAAAAAAATAACGAGAGTGGAAAACGTAGTAAACATCTAAAAGCAAATTTTCCCCTTTCAAAAAATTTTAAAAGTTTTTTTTTTCAAAACAAACGCTGGCTGAGAACTATAATGTTCTATGTCAAAGAAAATGAAAAAAAAAAAGTTGTATACGCCAAACTGTTCTACGTTTCACTGGCTACCAGAAATGTATAAAATTAAAGCTAATAATAATAAGGTGGCAGCTCTGTACCCGAAAGAAACTTACAACTTCTTGATATTTCTGATGAAACGCTAGTGTTATAAGGTTCTATATGTCAACATAGAACATTGGTACCAATTTGAGAACAAACCAAAATACCCACAGTACAAATGACATAGAACTTTTTTGCACAAACTATTCAATGGCATTTAAACATAGAACATTATTACATATAATGATTTGCAATAATAATAAAGAAGTTCGTCCTACATGGAACATTTTGAATCACTTTTTTATATTTTGGACGTTAGTGAGAGCGTTTTAAAGTTTTGGTTGCTTGGTAAGTGGAATTATATTATTGTCTTTTTTTTGTATATTATATCAGTAAAAATATTGAAGACCTTGGTATTATGAGTTCTTCTGATTTTCTGATTCAATGCAAGACACGCCACCAGGACACTCTTGTATACAAGAAATCGATGCCGTTCATAGTGCTATCGAGAGACGACTACAGAAAAGCGATTACCTACCATTATCTTTATTACGAATATTACTAAATATATTAGATTATAAAAATTGCCAAGAATGTTCAAAATACTTAAACCTTAACAGCCGTATTTATTAGATTCCCTTACGACGCCTCTACGATGTTGTTTAGTTAAACATCGCGTAAAGATTTACGCAGCCTCTACGCGGCTTTTCTGAAATTGTGATTTATAAACATTTTTCCGCTGTAGTTTTACTAAAAGAGGTTTGTGTCTAAATAGGTAAGCATTTCGATAAACTATTACAGAAAACAAAGAAATCTATTACCTTTTTTCCCTGAAACTGACATCAGCTCTGTGCCTTGATTTTGTGCGGTTTTTGAGGCGATGTCGCTAGGGAACGTTCCGAATCGGATTTGAGTGTGTGAGTGAGCCGCGCGCTGTGACCAACGAGACCGTAGTGCAATAATTTGGCACTTTTTCGAGGACCCTCATACTATTTGTTGCTACTTTTTCCCTTTTTTTAGTATGAAAATTCACTTTGGAAATTTTAGAAACGCAGTGATTTCCAAATGAATTTCTATAAAATATAACGCTGCTGTGTATCAGAACACGATTATAGTGTTAGGAGAGCCAACAATTGTTAAATATTGTGCGAAAATTCTTAAATTGCAGAGTAGCTTTAGAAATGACACTTTTTTCTTTCACCCCTCTTTTTTTTGTTGCTTTTCACAATTTCGCAACGATCTCCCGGATTGTTAGAGAAAGGTTATAAACTTTGGTTTTAGTTTCACAATACAATATAGACTGTAAAAAGATCACTCTCTCACAACGTTTCTTTTATAAATAAACCCAAAACAACCAAATCACATTAGAATTAGATGTCTTTAAGGTTGTTCTGCGGGTAAGCTAGACAGTACTTCAGATGCAATTCGTTTTCAAATGACAAATTTTAAAATGAAAACCTTTTAGCTTTGATTTTTATTTATAAATTCAATTTAGTTTTAAAAAGTCCATATAAAAGGGGCGATGAAAGAAAAGTGTGCCTTTTTCTGACGCTGTTACATAAATTTAGTATTTTGTAGTATTTACACTATTTACGCGTTATATTTTTAACATATTCATTTTGAAATCACAGTTTTTGAAAACCTTTTTAAGTACTATTCACATGAGCGCGAATTGCGAACAAATGAATTTAATTGTATTTATGAATTGAAAATTGATTTTTATACTATTTACCACCAAAGCCTTAAATTAAATTAATCTTAAGTCTAATCTAAAAAAAAATCGGACTCTCAATCGATTTAAATAGCTCAATTTACAATTATTACAGCAATTGAAAATTCTTGCGGCGAACTGTCACACTTTATTCACAATCCTACATAAAGGACCATTCACATGAGAGCGAATTGCGAACCGCGAACTGGCGAATATTCGTAGATTCTGACACTTCATTTACATGAAAACTTTATTTAGTCGCAGGTACCCGCGAATCATTTGTATTGTTGAAGGTTAAGTTCGAGCGAATTTTTCATTCGCAGGTTTGTGGATCGCGACTGTTTTATGTGGATTGTGAATAAAGTGTGACAGTTCGCGGCAAGAATTTTCAATTCGCGGGAGAATTGTTGCAATTGTAAATGTGTTATTTTAATTGAATATAATGCTTTTGTGGTAAAAAAAAAAATGCAATTATCAATTCATAAATACAGATAATTTGATTTGTTCGCAGTTCGCCTATTCGCAGTTCGCGCTCATGTGAATGGTCCTTAAGACATTCGCGGATCGACAAACCCACGAATGAAAAAATTCTATCGAATTTAACATTAAACAATGATTGAAGTAATTGAAGTGTAAAAAAATTCGCTTGTTCGCAGTTCGTTCGCCATTGGCTCTCATGCGAATAGTCCAAAAATGTGTATTTTACAAATAATAAAAAGGAACAAAGGAACAAAAAATTGTATTAGTGTCCTCGAAAAAGGTACCAAATTGTCGCACAACGGTCACGCTGTTGTCATTTCTTCTCATCCGACATCCTTCTCGCTACCTAAAAAGGTCGCGTGTGGGAAAGCTCGCCTGGAATTTGCAGGAACAAAGCGATATAAGAACAGGGAAATATTGGAAGTTGTCAGTTCGCGACATCACTCACACATTTATAGAATCCGCCTATACGTGAACCCTTTCCGACACCGCCATTGCGGAAAAAACCGCACAAAATCAAGGCACTGATTAGCTTTTGTAAAAATGTATTATCTAAAACAATTCCGAAAAGGCTTCGAAGGTTCTGCTAAAATATCAAACTGCAATCATATATCTATGTGTATACCTATATCTATATTACTATTTCCATTCTACCAACCATCGCTAAATCCAATGCCAGGCCACTTTTGTAGACATTTTCACACACATCCTAAGACATTCCCCGAAAGCAACAAAACTGAAGTTGAAGAAATAATATCACAAACGCACAATATTTTTTTTATTTTCATTTATTAAATATTATTTCAATCTTATAATTGCATAGGTATGCAAACGAAATTCGTTTGGCAGAAATTTTTGCAAAGCATACGAAATGAACGAACAAAAAAAAATTAATTTCACTTTTTTGTTTTGTTTATAATTCGACGACGACCAAATGACATTTGATGCAAAAAGACATTTACGTAAGCTCTACGCCACCTCTAAACGCAAATTTTTGCGTTTAAAGTTACGCAGGCTTAAAGCGAAGTGCTTTTTGTTTATAAATCACGTTTTCCTGCGTAAGGCCATTTTAAGGGTTGCGTAAAGTTAGGCAGACTCTACGCTGGGTTTATAAATAAGGCTGTAAGTCTGTTCCATTCAATAAAGTTTGTGAATTGAAGTTTACGCAAAATGATTCAAACCAAATATGATTTATTTGAGTGAAAAACTGCCTGCGTCCATATAATCCCTAAATGTAAAAATGTTCTAAGTTGAACATGGAACAGTGTTTGTCATAATAATCTCTTACTAATAAGCAAAACGTTCTATGTCAAAACTAAAAATCGGCTATAAAATGAATTTTATGCAGAAAAAGCGAAGAATAAGTATACAATTTATTACAATATTCGATCTAGATATATTTTAACTAAAATTCAGCCACGGAAATCTTTACATTGATATTTCTCAAAATAGGGGTGCCTTTACATAGAACATTATAGTTCTCAGCCAGCGAAATGTCAATTGTTCAACTGGAACTGTCATTTGTTTCAGTTTTGCTAGACATGAGAAAAAGTGTGTTCACGATCTGATAAAAAAAAAAAAAAAAATTCGCAATTTTACTAGGCCTGTTACATCGAATCGTGAATACCCCTATTGTACATTTTACTATTCCAAGAGGAGGATAGTTAATTATCCCATCAAAATGTATTAAGAAAACATGTTAATAAACAGTTTAAATAACGAAATTTCGAATTGCAAACTTTTTGCCGCGAACGAATACACCCTTGGCGCGAATTGTCAAAGTTTATTCACAATCCACATCATTCAATTCGCGTTCCACAAACTAACGAATAAAGCATTCGTTCGAACTTAACCTCAAACTCAAAATGTTATAGAGACAAATACCGGCGACTGTCATTGGATTCGCGGGTTTCTGCCACCAAATTGAATGAATCATGTGAATGGACTGTCAAAACTTGCGAATATTCGTTCGTTCGTAGGTAGTTGGTCGCTCTCATGTGAATGATCCTTTATTCGTCTTATCGTGCTGAAAGTTAGTATAATGTATCTGTATTTGTCGTCAGCGATAATTTTATACTTTGTACATTACTAGTTTGCTTATTTCTATATAACTTTAACATTAGACTCCTATAGGACAAAAGGAAATCTATTTCGGGTCAGATCCTAATGGCTGCGTAGAGATATAAGCTTTTCGGGGTGTGAAACCTCCTTTCACTTGCAGTTTAAAAGTACAAACATAAATAAAGTTGGCTTGTCACTAGAAAATTGAGAAGAAACACAAAAGAGAACGTCAAAAATACTCAATTAAACTTTTTTAATAATTCTAATATCATTCAGTACCTACCTACTGATTCGGTTTAAATGGCATCACTGAAAACGTTAACAGACTATTTGACGTCAGTGAGGTGCAGTCACAGTGATCCGAGATCGTGGGTAATTACCCATTTCGTGGGTATTTTGTTTTTCAATAAAAGTATACAAGGGCGGAAAAGTTATTTTTTTATCTCTCAGAACAAGAAAAAATGTGTACGCTTAATTCTGTTTTTACACGAATTATTTGGGAACGTATCTATCGTGTAAAAACAGAATTAGGTGTATTTTGTTATTTTTTAACATCGGCAAAGGCAAAAAGGAAATTTTTAGGTATTTTGATAATCGTCGTGGGCAATTCAGTCCGAAAAGTCTTGCCACTGGTGAGATGTAATCGACAAAAATTTGTCTCCCACTGTCATGTTGGGTGTTGACAGTTGACACACAATTTGGGAATATGTCAACAAATATGACGGAATCAAGTTTGAAGGAGTTCGATAAAAAGGATTTTAACGTTGATAAATGTAAATAAACTCGTTATTAATTTTTTTTTAGTCATAATATACAAGTGAATCCTTTCTCTAGATGTCAATCAGTTGGTTCAAGAATGCGTTGGAGCCTCGGAACTACAACAGAGAAAATCAAAAATTCAATCCTACAGTGACCAAACATCATCCTCCCTCAAAAAACATGTCTACGCCAATTATATGGAGTTCATAGAAACTGCTAAGGAGATTTCACGTAAGTTAGACACCTACCTGATATGCTAGTAAAATCGTGACGATTGCAAACTATTTTCTGACTAGATCTCGAATCGGAAATGTACCAATTGTCGCACATTCTAATTGAGCAAAGAAATATATTGGCATCTTTGGCTGAGGGCACAAAAGCCACATACAGTGAAAGTATGAACACGAGTGTAACTGATGAAACTGAAGATCTGCAAAGTCAGCATGCCATCAAGGCAGTGAAGGAGATGGTACAAGGCTATAAGGGCAATTTGGAAGGAAAGACATTCCTACACGAGGGTGCATTAATTGAATTGGACTCAAATGACTATAGGCCGATTCAGAGAGTGTTCTTCTTTCTTTTCAATGATACACTAATTGTGTGCAAAGTGAAGCATGATAAGTGAGTACAATGAAATGGTTGATAGTATTAACAGGGAGCTGGGCAAAAAGTGCTAGGGACATATCCAGAAGACGGGTTCAATTTCGAAACTGTCAGTTCATTATGCAGCACAGAGTAAGTGCGAAGGTGTTACTTCTACGAGGCATTGTGCTGTTTAACTGGGTCGTTGGGCCCCTGTAATTTATGTCCACTTCATTAGAAAGGAACTAACCAAATCACTTTCCCCCTACAGGAGACTTGAATTTGTCGCGCAGTACGATCCAAGGAAAACCGCTGTTATCAACATCAAAGACTTGGAGGGGGTTAAGAATGCAATCAACATCATAACGCCAGATGGCTCGAAGATTTTACAGTGCGTCACCCCGGCTGGGAAGGTAAGTTCGACCAGTGCCTTGATTTTGTGTGTTTTTTCCGCAATGTCGGTTGCGAAAGGGTTCACATATAGGCGGATTCTATAAATAGGTGCGTGATATCGACATTGCGGAAAAAAAAACGCACAAAATCGACACACGCGGCTTAGTTCCATCTCCGAATCGAATTCCCCATCTTTCCACAGAACGAATGGATAGAAAAGTTTGAAGTGGCTTTTAAGTTCAATCAAACTGCAGCAAAGCAACACAAAAAGGGGCCAGCGCCTCAGCCGCCGAAGCTACAAAAGCAGGTATCATCACTTGATACAAAATCAATTGGAAGCGAGCTCAGTCCAACAGAGGAAAGTGGAGCCCCGGCTGAGAATTGGGGTCCAGATTGGTTGTCATCTGCGCCCGACGAAATCGAAGCATTCGTCGTTCAACGTCACTTTGAAGACGCGCTGGTGCTGGTCCAAAAATCTGAGGACTATATCAAGAAGGACTCTACATTTTGGAATGCTGCCGAGATATCTGGGAAAATAAAAACACTGAAAACAAATTTGGTGAACGTCTTGCTTCAGGATTTGTCCAATTGTCAAAATCGATCGTTGCCACTGGCATTGGGACTGTCGCGGCGACCTTTAAAATTGCTCGTCGAAATGAAGCGTGAGAGGCAAGCCTGTGCTACGTTTCTGCGAGTGAGCACTGTTACTATCCGTGTTTCTCAGCGTGAAACGCGCCGTGGAAATCAAGATATTTCACAGATTTTCTTCCGTGACATGGCGCACGTGGTGACGGAATTCTTGCGAGCATTTGGCGAAGACTCGCCTTGTGTCAGTTGTAAGTATATCGCATGTCAATTAGTAAGCGGCAAAGTTTTACTTATTTTTGTCCAATTGCAGCTATGATTGTGTGGTGCAATGCGGAATTGCAGTACTTTGCGGGACAACTCATCAAACATTACTTGACCAAAGGAGTCCTGCTGGAGACAGTGGCGAAGATAGTTGAGAGCATTCGTGAGCCGTGCTCGATGGTGAGTTGATTTCATTTTCTTTTTGCTCTGCTCACTTTTTTCTTTTTTCATCTAAAGTTGTCTGAAATTGGCCTCGATCTGTCATATCACGTGGAGGGTCTGCTGCGCAACAGTCTCGACCAGATAATCGAGGATTCACGTGTTCGTTTGTTGGAGACAATTGGTCGCACCGAGGACACATGGCAGCCGCACAATTTGCAAACCAAACCGAATGTGAAGAAATTTCTACAGGACATGGAGAAGATCGGCATAAACATGAAGTCACAGATAACGGGTGATACGTTTGTCAATTTAACCCAATCGACGGTGAACTTTTGTCGTCACTTCTTGACCCTAACAGAGAGTTGTGGCACTTTGGCGAAAAATGAAACGCTCCGGCTGAGTGTGGAGGTGCTTCTGAGGGATCTATTCCTTGCGCAGCATGCTGTCAAGCCAGCGGCTGATGTTACTGTTGATGTAAGTAGTGCAGTTGTAACAAATTTAAAAGTGCTAGGGTATTGAAGATTGATATAGAGCGCAGGCAACTTTGGGTAGAATCGCACTATCAGTTCCGCCTTGTTACGGGAGTAGCATGCCGGTCCGAAGCCCGGGTAAAAAAGGAGGACGGCTAACCAATCCTTAGTCAAATCAAACTGTTAGTGGTTAAAACTCAACTTATGATATGAATGGAGAAACAAATGGAATTTTCCACTCCAGGTGGTAATGGTGGTAGCCAAAATCCATCCGTATTCTTCTCGACTACTGCCGCTCAACGGATTCTGGAGGCCCCAACATTCATAATCGAACCCACAAGCGACTCTTGCGGCTCTATGTCTGATTCACTCGGTAAATTGAGCATGGGACAAGCTGCTGCTTACTGCACTGGCATTGACTTGTGCGAGAGTTATGCTTTGACCCCTGTCTTTTGGATATGCCGTCTGACGCAATGACACCAGAAATCCTACCAAATTACCAAGACAACTTTCCTCAGGCAATGGAATGGCTTCGACCAGAAAGAATGCCATGGTGTATTCACGGGCGGCTCCAGAACCGAACAGGGATCTGGTTCTGGAGTCTATGTGGAAACCGAGAATATTAGACTACACTACCTCTTAGGTAACCATGCGTCTGTCTTCCAAGCAGAGATTTTCGCTATCCTTAAGAGGCTATGCGCTATATTGTGACAAGTAGGTGGAGGGCTGCGTTTGCAGCGATAGCCAAGCTGCATTTAAAGCACTGCTTAACATTCTTACCTCGTCTAAGTTAGTGCTCGAGCTCAAGCTATCTCTGAACTAAGTCGGTAGGCTAAATACAGTGAATCTTGTTTGGGTCCCAGGTCACACTGGTATCCAGGGAAATGAGATCGCTGATGAACTTGCCAGGCTGGGTTCAGAAGAAGCTGTCTGCATCTGCGGTTAGGTCATCCATTGATACTTGGATTTCTCGTGAACACGAGCGTCAGTGGCGTAACTGTGCTGGGTGTAGACAGACCAAACGACTGCGTCCGGACATCTGTAAAAAGTCCGCGTCTTTCCTTCTTTCTCTCAGGAGAATCGACTGCGGACTGCTTGTGGGCGTCCTTTCGGGCCACCAAGCTTTTGCGAAACATTTGAATGTATTGGGATTGAGCGACACCACCATCTGCCCTGCTTGTGGAGAGGACGACGATACAGCGGAATACTACCTCTGTAGCTGTCCTGTCTTTGCTCGCGTCAGGTGGCGGATCTTTAAGTCTGATGTGGTGAGTGCCGAACATCTAAGGTCTTCATCACTGAAGCTCCTTCTCACCATTCTCTTCGAAAGACGGGAAAACTAAGATCAGTAATGTAAGGTGTCTATTTGGCAGTACAATGGTCCAGTAGTTGTCGCTCAGTGCTCCATCGGATAGCAACAACCTCCGACAAAAAAAATCTGTGAACGAGGTACACGCTTGCGGAACGGTATCGATACGCAAAAAACGTTTGTTCTCAATTAGGAACCCTTCTGCAATGAAACAGAGAAAATTATAGGTCCTGCAAAAGTTTTTCTCATCGTCCTATCAATGTGTGCTTAGACTACAGTACAATCATGAAAAAAATACTATAATATCAATAGGAAAAGCCATCCAATCAATGCTTTTTTACTATTAAAATTGGTCAATGGTGTTTATCCGATTGATATAATAATTTCAAAACTATAATAGTAATGGTACGGTTTTCCTTATTTATTAATGTGTTTACCTTTTTGATTCAATATTTCGTCTTATTAATTAATAATAGTATGCACTTTTGTTTCCGAAAGTTTTTAATAGGAAAAGACAACTAGTTATCAAAAGTAAATACCACTAAAATGAATAGAAAATACGATAAAAACAATTATAACATACTATTATTTCTATAGTATTTAACTTCTTAAATTAATAGTGTTTACTATTACCATAATAGGACTATACTGTTAAAATAATAATGCAATACTACTGTTTCAATGGTGCCCCTATAGATGTTAAGTTGCGTATCCTTTCGTAGTTGAAAGTATTTACTATTGTAATATTGCTGGAACAATAACACAACACCATTGTTGCAATGGGGCTCCGGCAAGCCTAAAATGAAAATGGCACATCCTATTGAAATCAATAGTAGAATGTAATTACATCTTGCATTCTTATTGATTAATAAATAATCGTTTGTAGCTCAATTCTTTAAATGCTGTAGGTTCTCTTTCTGTAAAAATGAAAATAATGATTGAAACAACAAATTATTTTTATACAGGTATCACATTTTATTATTTTTGTGTTTAATAGCAAAATATTAAATATAGTCAAAATGAGAAGAATAATGTGTCGGCCTACCAGTGTATGCCCAAGAGAATGTTTGAACAATGGCCATTTTGTGAGGATGTTTAAGCCTTCAGTTTTGATGTCAAAGTGACGTTGTTTTGCAACTTCAGTCCATTTCGCCTGAACTTCACTCCATGGCTCAATATTATGTGCTAGCCATATAATGGTTTGCCCAGCTTCTGGACTATTTATAGGGCTTGCTTCATACGTCGGAAGATTAGAGATGATAGTTTCTAGGATCATACATAATTTTTTATTTTTTTTTGATATAAACTTTATTTCATCTTAAAGCTATATATACAATATAAAGGCATAGGGTGACGTGGTCGTAAATGCACCACCCTTTTTTCAAACGACCATAACATTTTTAAAATAAGTTTTTTTTGTTTGGTATTTTGACATACATTTTATGAATTTGTTATGGAAATATGTATAGAGTAAATTTGTTGATAGCATGTGAACATTTTAAGTTAAAATGAATTGTTCAAAAAATGAGAAATGGTGCATGGTGCACCATGGTAGGTACTAAATGCACCAGTTGTATGTGTATAATGCACCACCTATTATTTTAAAAATTAAAACAAATATTTCAATAGATAAACATAGTTTTATTAGACAAAAAAACAGTTCATTGCAACTTTGAAGAACATATAAATAAAAATAAATACTAATGACTTCATCTTCACATCAACATAAAAATAAGTTAACAATAAAACAAAAATAACAAAAATAAAATAGGAATTTAAACATAAACAAAATAAACAACTTAAAATTAATTACTTAACGAATATTTAATTTATATACAGATTCTGAGAATTTGTATAACGACTGTTGCCTCTTCGTTGGCCCCGATACAGAAGGATCTTGGTGGTGCATTGTGCACTACTACGGAATTTTAGGTTAAAATTTAAATAATCTGCAGACAACGCATCAAGGTTATAAACTCTTTATTATAAACCAAAAATAAAAGGTTAAACAATCATTTTATTAAAGCTAAATAAAGAAAAAAGTCACTTCCACTGAAGAAATAAAAAAATTAACTTACCCTTTTTTTTTCGTTTTTCACTGCAATTGTAAAAAAAAATTCGCACACGTCCGCGCACAAAGAAATCCACTACCAGACTGAAATCTACTATCGTTGCCGGAAAAAACGAATACTTTTGAGTGAGGTAGACACAATTACATCTGTCAGTTAGGCAGATGGAGCTATGGTGCGTGGTGCACCACTGGTGCATCTACGACCATGTCACCCTACTTAATTCAAACATTATAAAGAATACGGCTTAAGCTTTAAAGTGAAATAGTTACGTACATTCAGTTGTCAGAAAATGACAAGAGGCGAATGTACGATTCGTATTAAACAAATAAATAGAAAATTTGTCGATGGGGTTGCGATAAATTTAAGAAATTAAATTAATTCAAAGATAACAATTACGAAGTACAATTATTTTTATTTTTTCTATAGAAAAGATGGTAAGAAAGATAAAATGTGGCTATCAAACTAAGGGATTTAAAAGGTCACCAATTACCGCGTAGCTTAATGAAAATAGCCAATGTTTAACGTTTTTAAGAAAAACGGATTCAATTCGCTCACATCTTAAGATTTCAGGCAATTTATTAAACAAACGGGGTGCAGTAACTATGTAAAAGCAAGAAAAATGAGATTTATTAACTGTGGGTACATGGACGAGACTTCTGGCGTTAACGCGTAAATTGATGCGATCATAAACTCTTGAAGAATTATACCCGGAATTTTTAAAAAATATTTATAACACCTTGTAAAAGTATAAATGCCTTAAAGGAAGAAATCCTAGGCTTTTAAACAACTCGAAGCTGGGAGTTCGACGGTTAACCCTACTAATAATCCGAACAGCATGTTTTTGTTTGGTAAGCAAAGGCTCAATTTTATTAAAATGTGTACCACCCCAACAAGCTATACCATACTGAAGTTTGGATTTAAGTAGGCCGTTATAGACGAGTTTTAAAACAGGCAAACTGCAGTATAGACTGAGAGAATAAATCTGTCTAACAACACAGTTCAGATGCTTCTTTAAAGACAAAGTATGTTCCATCCAACTGAGCTTAAGATCCAATTACTAAACATCAAGTTGAAACCGATAGGTCGGTGGTTCAAGCACTTTCTATCTCCTAACTAACCCTCCTTGAGAAAGTCTCTTCATTCAGACGTTAGCACATATTGAAGTCGTCTTCGTTCGCCTTTAAATAAAAGGTGAGAAGGTAACCGGGCCGGATCTGTTTTCCAAAAACTTTGTTCACAAAATCTATTTGATATTTGTAACGCAATATCCGAATGAACTACGCAATGTATGTTCCAGTGTTCCAGACACTCTTAAGAGTTCAGTAATAATTTTTGATTAATCTAAAAATTCGTCTCTTATCGTTTCAGCCAAATTTCGTAGCGAAAAACAAAACATACCTCGTCGAAGATCTGCTCGCCGCTGCTATCGAAATATATGAGAAGTTCTCTGGAGTGAAGAGTGAGAAACTTACCGAAACCTATCACCAAATAAGGACTCCGCCCAAACCAAAACCGCGCAGTGTCTACCAAACCGACGTTATTTAAAAAGCTACAAACATCAAACAACTTATTATATTTATCACAAACATTATATTCACTTACGTACAATTCAATAAAACAATAATTCTAGAAAAAGGATATTAAATGCAGAATTCAACTAAACACAAACTTAATTCGACTACTTTTCATTCCTCTCCACCATCATCATCTCAAGCTCTGATTCTTTGGCTTTCGTCCAGGTCTCACATTGAATACACTAGCTGGCAGGGCCTGTCCCAGTCGCTCCTTACCAGAGATCGCCATAAGTCTGCGCTCGTGCACTTTTCTATGCTTGGCCAAATGGTCCGAACGGGCAAAGCACTTTACGCAGTAGACACACTTGTAGGGTTTCACCCCAGAATGTGATCGCCGATGTCGTGCCAGCTCGTCTGATCGCGAGAATTTCCACGTACAATCCGTCCAGGTGCATATGTACGGCTTCTCGCCCATATGTCGACGCATGTGTGCCTTGAGGTGAGCGGGTTTTGCGTAGATCTTGGTACACTCGCCGTAGGTGCAGGGAAATGTTTTGTCCGACAATTCAGAGGGATCTGCTGACGGCCGTCGGAAGAGATTCAAATTCTCAGTAGCATCTTTGAGAAACAGATCGCAGGAGTCACTGCAGAGCGGGGTCTTTTCGGGCAGCATTTCTACCAGATCCGGTATCTCCACATAGTTGTCGAGAAATTTGATCTCCCATTCCGACTGAGACTGGTCTGAGTGTGCCTCCTCGCCTGCGGGCAACAAATAATCCAGGCACAGCTCCAGGTCACGGTCGATGCCCAATTTAGAATCTATTGGCTCGTCGTGCAGAAGTTCGTTGAGCTCTCCTTCACTGTTATCCAGATAGCTGTAGTAGTCACAGGTGTAGGTTGGATCCGCTGTCCTGCAGTCGTTATTGTTCACATCCCCAAAGTAGTTTCCATTGAAAGCCAGATCTTGTTCCAGATCGTTGAAGAGCTGTTGAAATCCGTTCGAGAAAAAATCCATCACCTCAACTGTGCAAGTGGTTGTCTGAACTGATGAACCCGCGACCGATACAATTCGTATTTAAATGCGAGCGCAGAAATCCTATCGCTCGCTCTTCCCACCCAAATTAGTTATTAATTACAAATCGAATTCAGAGCGATTTGAATATGGTGTCGCTTGGTGCGGGTTCGGTGCGGAGCATTCAATTGAATAAGATAATGAGTTGAAACGTATTACTTGGTGGAAATCTGGATCGACTAAGCGACGGGTACCGATCGTTCCCAGGGGAGTCGTTAAATGCGCAAAGTGAAACAAAAAGTACGACGGCGGACAGGCGCTCATCACTGCGATCACGATCACCGCACCGTCATCAGTGTGGTCCTTTGTGTACGTTATCCAAAGTGTTGTGTCGTGTTCCAATGGGTACCAGACGGTGTCAGGCCAAGTGGTTATACTTTCGTTGTTTGCTTTGGAGTGGGTTTTTTTTTTATGGTCAACTCCCTGGGGTGCGGTTGGAAACGGTCAGTTTTTGAACTTTCTGTTTGAAAGCATATGTATTTTCATAGTTCCAAATCATAATTACCGTCATGGACAAGTATGTATAGCGCAGGAGATCCGTGTGTATAGTGCAACGCGGTTCGTGTTATCATCACGTTGGACTGAGCGAGAGTTCGCACTGGAGATGTATCTGTTCTCGCACATATTGGCGGCGCCACGTTTTTGCAATATCTCTACAATATTATTTAGAACATTTCAAATAGGAATAATAAAAGTGACTGATAAGTAGGGGTTTTTTTTTTTGTTAAATTAAATTTGTAGAGCGCCAATTTTTGGTTTTACTTGGACCCATGCATCGTGTGCACATGTACTGTACTACGTGGAAGCCATTTGTAACAAGAGATGGCCTTAGATTTCGTTAACGAGGAAGAAACGTTGATCTCATGGTTAGAGATAAAATGTAAATTAATTTCATGACAAAACGATAGAGCGTATGATTGATTGGGAAATGTGGTATAGCAAAACATCTGGCCATGTTTGTCGCCATAAGTCGAAGACCTATCTGAGATGGACATTCGAAATTAATTTTCCTAACTCTGTTGGTTGCGTGTAGATACCAAGTTTTCAATTTTGTCTACTTTATTGTGCTCTCGTGAAATCCATAAAGTGATGACTTGTAGAAACATCAGAACTTGTTTGTTAAAAATATTTTCGATTATCGAATTTCCGAGAACTGCGATATTTGCTCGAGAGATAACTTGTGTACAAAGACGAATAGAACTAGAGTAGCACAAGTTATTTTATTTATGGTTATCAGGAAAAAAATGGATAGCCCAGAAAGTATGGTTAGCGAAAGAAGTGAATCTATACCTACAGGAAGCTCGATCAATAGTTGAAATGAGGATAAAAATCCTTTACATAACAAGGTACCTATGATTGTCATTTCCATATAATTTCAACAATATTCAACAATAGGTCTGTTCCCTTACTTTCTGGTTCAATTTTGGCAAAATGTCACATTCCTCTCATTGCGAGAGAATTCGCTCACCGAAATGAAATATAACCAAAAAGAAAAGGAACGCGTTGAACCACAAATTTGAAAAATGTGAATTTATTCTAGGCGGGAATATTTAAATAACAGTAGAACAAAGCACAAATTTATATTTAAGACCAATATTTGTATGGCTTTTATTGTAGAAACTAAAACCTTCAGTTCATTTGCTTCTTACATCTATTTTAATGCTATACAAGCACAAAATATAAATGAAAACAAATAAGAAGTCAGTTACAAATGAGCATTTCAACGATTTGACAACCTTCTGTCAGCAATAACCAACTAGCCCAAAGAAATTTCTTGGACTAATATTTGCAGGTTTTTTATGGAGGGGAAATGTTTTGTTCTCTTTTTTTGGCTCTCTTCTGCCCAACTTTTGCGTAAGGGAACGAAGTTTGACTAAATTTGGCGATTGTGTTCGAATGCATTATCGTAAGGGAACAGACCTAATATTTTTCATTTCCTCATAACCTCAACATGTTCGACCCACATAAAACTGGATATTATATTACATTTTGCTGCAGGACTAATCATCCCTATCGAGGTATCCGTTCGGAACGGAATTTTCTCCGATCTGTACGAAATCGGAGAAATTCCATCGAGGTATTCGTTCTGATACGACTTTCGGAAAACTTCTGCGATGACATATAGCGCATCTTGTCGCATTGCGAGGAACCGCTTTATACCACTTACTTTTGACAGCTACATGGCACATTTTTTCCGAAGCTCTCCGACAACTAATTGGTGCGGAATATTTTAATGCGAAATTAATGCGTTTATAAGCTTCTTCAATTTTGTTCCGAAACGGATACTTCGAACGCAATTTTAGTTCCGATCGGATTTGACTTTCGTGCCGGAATTTTTTCCGAACGGATACCTCGATGGGGGTGTATGACACGTGTTAGGGATACTCTTTATCATTGCTTTAATTTCCATGAAAACTCATCATGATGATCTTACGAAGGCAGGATGAGTGGATTTTCGAGACGATTTTTGACACTTCAACCCATACAATTGCATTTGCAGTTGTTACATCAGTTCGAATCAAGCTAATTCACTAGGTCTGTTCCTTTACTTTTGCAGTAAGCTGTAAGAATGGAAAAGACTGTCAAAATGGCAGTGATGGGGATAGCTTCTCTCACAGAAAGAGACACTTACGAAAAAGTTAGGGAACGCTTTTGTAATGATCTATGCAAAATGGCAGATATAAAATTAAAAATTAAAAAAAAGGGGTACGAAAAGTCGTTAAAATATTTGATAAGCTCGAAGAATTTGCTAATTTACTAACAAAATTATGTATGAAAGTGATTTGGAAATTATCGAATCCGAATATGTGAAAGAGTATGTACCTACTGATTAAACTACAAGAATTCAAGAAGAGGAAAAAGCGACGCTGCATCAAAAATGACATGGAGCAGATTGTCTCTTTTTACAGCAAAGAAATAATTTCGTTGCCGCTATCGAAATCGAAATATCTAATCTTGAGGAGAAAATTCAATATTATTTTGCCGCCGTTGATACCATTTGAAAACGCAAAAAATCAAAACAAATTCACGCACAGCTATAGGTATGCCAAATGGAATAACAAACCTCAAATCAGACGTGAATTATAATGTCGTTTTCCATTGGTTTTACTCGGGGATCCACTCATTTTGTAGTCCAATTGAACAAGAAAACTGCTTCTGATTGAATCCACAAGAGTATTGGTGAAATGCCAAAAAATAATCTACGGCAGCTGTCAGCTGACTTGTATAAAATACACAAACTACACTTGTGTGAGTGCTTCTTGAGTGGATTCTGACTTCAAATCCAGAAGCCAAATTCTCTCCTCAGAATCACCAGAAGAGTATTTTTTGTGCCAATGGAACGGTTTCAGAAGTGATTTTTTCGATTCCCAGACAGTTCTTTTTGTCCAATGGAAAACGACATAAGGTGACTGACAGCTTCACTACTTATTACATCAAGAAATTTGTTGAGCAAAAATTCGTAAGATACTCAGTGGAGCAATAAAATAATATCTTACTCTCCCGAAGCCGCTCTCTTTTACGAATTTTTGAGCTAGGGAACGGCGATGAGTAAAAATTCGTAAGAATTAGTAAAAATTCGTAGAATTTAAAAGTAAAGGAACAGACCTACTATTATAAACAATAATATGAGAACTATTGATGGCCTGAGGGCTACGCGAATACTAATCGAAAATCTTTTCAAATTTGGTGGGAGCCCTTCTAGGATTCTTAATGGTTCTACTGCATTCAATATTTATTTATTTATTTATTTTATGATTCAAGGCTGATAAATTGATGTCGTTTTCCATTGGGACAAAAAAAACATTTTTTTTTTGATCTAATTAACTTTTCATGTTCCATTGGGTAATATTCATTTATTTTTTTTCAATTCGGATCACTTTTTGCAGATCTCGATATTTTTTCAGACCTACAAACCACATGTTCACTAAGCCCCTGTAGCGATCGCCAGTAAATGTGCCCGTATTGCTCAAACAAATACGGCCCAATCACTCATCCCGCGTGAACGGCACACAACACAGTGGCTTTGAATGGATGTAATGCCTCTCCGTGCATCACACGCGGATTTTCAGTGCCCCAGGAATTATGATTTGCTTATTGACGTAACCGCTTAAGTCACGAAATCGTCCTCTTCGTTGTATATGATCTTCAAATATGATCTTCAACATCTTCCAAAAGCATTCAGTATTGTTAAAATGTTGTATTCCCGAGCTCTATCACATTCCGCCACGCTTGTCACACTGATTCTAATTGATTTAACAACAATAGAAAGACAAAATGGTGGAATTTGAAAAAAAAATTTGAGGGTCCAGCGGCAAAAGCCTTGAGAGTTGGATGTCTCAGTGTCAGTATGATTTATTTTGTCAAAAATAATTAGCTTTTTAGACGAACACGTTTGAGGCTCATTGATTTATTGATTTATTACGGCAACAAACTCTTTTTTGTTTGAGGCAAAGCGTTTCCTCACCATAAAAAAAGAGTATCATCTAAAATGCACTTTGGATGCATCCGTTTCCCTAACATCGCATAAATCGCCTGCCGTAGGTATCTATGATAAACTCCTTTTTTTATAGAATTAAGCTCTGCATTTAAGAACTCACTAGTATCGTGTTGGAACCGATTTCTCAATATATACCTAAACAAATATGATGTGTCAATAGCTCCCTAAATATATTTTTTGTACGTTTTATCAACCGAAAGTTTACGATGCACTCGCAGAAGTATTAAATACGAATATATACGAATGTTGCCTACCTCCATATCGTTCAATATGGGCCAAAATCAAATCGGTTAGCGGCGTTCTGTAGTTCTCGACGTTAATGGTGATGGCTTCACCAGTGTCGGTAACTTTTTGTGGATGCATTGCCGTTATTGGTGAGCCTCGTGTGGGTTGGCGTCGTCCCATTCTTGTTAACATAGCCATTCATACAATGAAAGATGATTTTGCGGACAAAATGATGGTCCTTTTCCAAACTCTCCGAAGCCCAGTCAGCGAACAAAACAAATCGCGTTAAGCTCCTAGATCAGTTGGATCTTCCACGAGTGTAGGCCCAAGTCCCGTCTCCAAGTTGAAGCATGCGGTAATTCTATTCCAAGATTAGACAGACGCCACCAAAACAAAATGGGTGCCACAGGCTGCCCAAATCGACCCGCCCCAATTGAAGAACCCGTCATATACTCGTATGCCAGCCCCGATTGATCGAAAAGAAAAACACAATTAGATTTTCAAAAAATTTACATTTTCGTGTTTATTTACGTTTATTATTTTAGTTTCCATTGTTTTTTTTTTTGTTTCATTTCTCTTACAATTTATTAAATAGCTTTTTTCTTGTTTTCATTTTCA
This sequence comes from Cheilosia vernalis, assembly GCA_949126925.1. Taxonomy (NCBI): domain Eukaryota; kingdom Metazoa; phylum Arthropoda; class Insecta; order Diptera; family Syrphidae; genus Cheilosia; species Cheilosia vernalis. The sequence continues at coordinate 25,298,282 of OX421358.1, forward strand.
TTTTATTTTTAATTATTATTTTTTCATACATAGACTTAGAGTTAAACATATTTTTGTTTTGTTTTTTTTTTTTTTTCTTTTAAGTTTCTGTTTATATATTTTGTTATTTTAAACTTTTCTTTACAGAGCTTTCTTGTTTGTGTGTTTGAATGTGTTGTGTACTTTTTGTTTTGTTTATTGTGTATTCATTTCTGTTGCTTTTATGTTTTTTGCGTTCTCTTTCTATATACTTAACTTTTTACTTATATAATCTTATGATGCTAGTTTCTTTTAATTATGTATATCTAAAATTAATGTTCATCGTTTATTTTTTCTGCTTTTTCTTACTTATTTTCATCTTTATTTGTTTATTTTAATTACATACATATACTTACAGTGAAATTTAAAATTAAAAAATCAATATTTTCTTTTTCTCCTTTTAATTACATTAATCAATAATAATAATAATAAAGTATTCTGTTTTGTTTTCTATAATTGTTGACAAAAATGTAAAATACGTAGTAATAAATGTTTTGTGTATTTTCTTGCTTGGGTTTTTATTTAATAAATTTTTTCTTTTTCTTCTTTTCGTGAGTTTTATGGATATACATGTTTTGTGTTTTACATTATTATACGTTTAGTTTTATTTAAAATAATAGAAGTAACATTTTTCATTATATATTTATTTATTTAGAAAGTGTGTGTGTGTTTTTTTTTTGTATTTGTTTACAAACACGAATTGGGATTTAAGGGAACAGGGGGCGGGAAAGCAATAAGGTATAGTTATTGGTGATGGAAAAGGATAAAACATTTAAAAAATTTATACATACAAATTTATTACATAAAATCGCGTGTTTTGATTAAGTCAATTGCTGTTTCTTAAATTGTGGTGTATTCTTAAACTGAAGCGTTTAGTTGTTGTTTGTTTTTTTTTTTTTTAATGGCCGTTTCGAGTGGCTAAAGAGAGGAATAGATTGGAAATTCTGGTGGCAATTCGCCAACGGACTGGGGTCGGTTTTGATAGTTTACTATGCATAATTTTTGAAAAACTTACTGATGCCAGATGACGATCGCACTTTGAATAGTAAAGGAGGCAAGCCTGGTAGTGAAAACAATTAATGCAGAACGCTGAACTTTCTTAGTGCAGCGGGATATACATAATATATCCACTAAATTTGGGGCTAAACGATTAAAGATTCTGATTGACCATCCTTCGATTCCTATTGCTACCAATATAGAAAATACCGTCTCTCTAAGAGTTACAGAGCTTGTACTACAAGTGCCAGTCCTTAAAATAACTGCAGCGGTAAGCAGCTTCAATGAAATTTTTAACAAGTTTGAATCTACATCTACTATGCTCTCGATGTCTGAAAGATAGACAAATACAATAAAAACGTCGCCCACTGATCATTAAGCAATGTACCGAGAAGGTTCTTCAGATCTGCACATCTTCCACTCGATATATACTTCGGGAAGGCTTTTGACAGCGTAAACCTGCTGTGCATTCTTCCCACAGCTGTTTCTAGTACTTGTCTATCAGTGATGCTCTTCGTGCATTATATATATAGCAAGAGCGCTAAAAGGCAATTGGCAATGACTTTGTATCCAACGAAGTCTGTCGCTGAAGTGTAAATTGTTATATTTACGGTTCGGCACATGCGTCAATAGCACTACTCGGGTGTAGGCCGAATAATTTAGCACCGAGTCAGCACTGTTTGATTTTTATTCACAAATGTATGCATACGCATCGCTTCACTTACAGTGCCCCTTATCGCAGACAGACTTTGACTAAAATCGCAAAAACTTCCTTTTTAAAACAATCCCAAGGGATGTGGGCAAACTCAGACTTTTTAGGTGGTTGCCTTAGAGGATCTCTCCCAATCCAACGAATTATTCTAGCAAAACAATATTAGAAATCAATTGAAGAGCAATGTTGCCTATCTCTGTTTCGTTGGCGTAAAGTGCGAACTTGGAATTAAGGTTTTGTCAAGGAGATTCCACAGAAAGCCCTTACGATTGCGAAGTCGTATGAAGATTTACTCAAAAGGCTAGAAATAAGATCCTTATAACTCAATATACTAAGAACAGTCTTTATAAGAGGCGTATTGTTTGAGGTCCAGACTCGGGCAGCAGATTTATTCGCTACATGAATAACACCATGTTGCAAAAAAGAGTTCCTAATACGCATCAAGTTGAACAAGTGTAACACTTTTCAAAACGGAGCTGATATTACTCGGAGTCAGCAATAAGAGGAACTGGAGCAATGAATTCACAATTCACAGACTGAGCAATCACACAACAAAGTGGTACACAGATGGGTCGAGAACTGATGAGGGAACTGGGGCGGGAGTTTTTGGGCCTGGAACCAAATATTCTGAACCAATGGGCAAAAGTACCAGCATCTTTCAGGCTGAAATCTATGCCATAGACAGGTGTGTCCAAATTAACCTCAACAGAAACAGAGTCAACTGTGATATAGCTATAATGTCAGACAGCCAATCTGCTATTATGCCACTTAATTCCTACATCATTAAATCCAAACTTGTATGGGAATGCCTACAAAAACTTAATGAACTTGGTAGGAGAAACAATATAACCCTCTGCTGGGGGCCTGGCCACGTAGGAATAGAGGGGAATGAAAAAGCCGACTCCCTAGCAAGGAAGGGAGCAGCAGAAACTATCATAGGTCCTGAACCATTCTGCGGAATAGGGGATCACACCCTCAAAGAAGAATTTAGGAAACTAGAGAAAGAAAACAGGGCAAGAACCTGGCATAACACTCAGGGCATGAGGCAGGCCAAGAAATTTGTGGGACAATACAATCGGAAAAGATTCCAAGCTTGCATCGGCATGAGCAAAAATAACCTTCGTATCCTAACGGGCTTCCTATATCTGAAGAAGGTCTCTGATTCTGCGATGAGTCCAGTGAAATCCCAGAACACTTGATGGGATCATGTGGGGCACTGACCCACAAAAGACTGAAATACTTGGGCAAGTACCAACTATCTGATGAGGAAATTCAGTCACTAGAGCCAGCTCTCATCCTTAGATTCTTAAAGGAAACTGGACTGGAGAGAGTGCTATAGAACTGATTTCTTCCGCCAAGGAGAAAGAAGAGTACTAAAGCCTCTAAAATGATTTCGAAAGGAATTATACTATGAGGGGAACTCTTTTGAGGGAATAAACCACTCTGAGGCGTAAGCAGGAGGTACAATAGATCAAAAGGTCACAGTACAATAACCCCTCTCAAATAATAATAATAATACCCGGAGTCTCCACGTTTTCATTTCATGAAATATTTCATACAATGTTAATTGCACGTGGAGACCAAAAATTTCATGAAATATATTGCTCAGCTCATTGCATGGTCTCGATTGCATGAAATGAGCTGCAATTTCTTTGCAGTTTGACACTTGTATTTCATTTCCACGATGGCTGAGTGGCGAATGGTGGCTTGTAGCGCTGAAAGACAAGTATAGTCATGACAAGAATATTGTAGATTCGGAAAAGAAAAAGGATTTCATGTGCTCTGCGACATTTCGACGAATGAAATTGTATGATATGAAATGCCCACCCTACGACGGTTAAACGGGAGACTTTCGCTCACTAGTGCAGCACAAAACAGGAAAACAAAGATCAACAGGTGAAAAATGTCATTAAATTCTACGACCAAATGACATATGAATTACTAAATGTATGACTTATCGCATAAGGAAATTTTTATTCATTGAAATATCATAAAACACTTGAGACTCGAACTGAATCTTTACTATAGACGTAAAAAAAAATAAAGCAAATAAAACAATTTTACATTAGAAAATTACAATAAAATGCTTCCTCCGCCTATGCCATCCTTTAGCCACATCCATGTGCAAACATTTTCCATTATTTTAAACAATTCTGTCGCAATTCAAGTTGCAACCACACGCTTCCACGGATCTCTATTTATACTTCCCGTCTTCCGGTTCTGATCACACGCATTACAAAAATATCCATACTTGCTCTCTTTACACATCAACTTTTAGTTACATTTTGTTTAAAATCATTATTATGTATTTCTTGTATCACATGATGTGTGTGGGTGTGTGTGTCGTGTAATTTGTGTGTGCAATAATATCCACATATTTTCTTTTCTTACTTGCTTTTGTTTATAACTAATTACTATGAAACTTTTAATAATGTTCGGTTCTTCTTCTTCTTCTCCTTCGTACCTCCATCATTAACTGTGTTTTCATTACTTTTACTTAAGATTTACATTTTTTTTTTAAATTTTTTTTCTTCAAAAAGAAATGCATTAACATTAACTTTTGTATGTGTGTTATCTTTTTTGTTTGTAGTATTTCCCTTTAAAGATTATAAAATTAATTGGTAAAAAAAAAACAATTGTTTATATAATATAGTAAACAAGAAGTTTGTAATAATTTTGTTTCGCTTTTTGTTTTTGCTGTTTTTCTTTAATGCATAATCTTTATTTACAATTTAATTCCTAAATGAATCGATTTGAAATAATTTAAAACTAAGATTAGAGTAAAAATTAAAAATAAAAAAAATAAAGAATAAACTGTAAATTTAAAAGAGGGGGGCGTGAGGCGTGACACAAACATTTTCGAGTTGGAAATCAGCTTTGTTTTTGCAGAAAATATGTTTTTTTCTTTCTTTTCTTTGTTTTTCTTAAATTGGCTTTGCTTTTAAGGAATAAATTATTACAATAAAAATTAGCGCAACAAAAAAACAAAAACATATATAAATCCCTGAAATAAAATTATGAAAAATAAAATAAAATAACTAATAAAAAAAAAGAAGAATATTATAAAACAAATACACGATGTCTTCACTTTCCGACTCAAATTGTTATTCTTTTCGGATTTTGTTTTAATGTTGTTGTTGTTGTTTTATTTAATATATGACTTCGTAGACGGTGGCTTTTTTGTCTCCAGATCCAGTTACGATGTATTTGTCATCGGTTGATATGTCGCAGCTAAGCACTGATGATGTTTCTTTGGACTGTAATGAGATAGAGGCGTAAGCGAATTAGAACTTGGGTCGATGCATAAGCAGTAGTAAATGGAGTTGCGGGGATAGCGAGAGCAATATCCTGAAGAATTGGAAAGGGCACATAAACCGATTGTAATAGGCTTTTCACACCAAGCCCAAAACCGGGTGTTCGCCAAAAACACGAACACTTCATCGAAAACAGAAGTTTTACAATACAAATACAAAATACAAAATACAAATACATATTTCAGTTTTCAAAACCAGTCGTTTGCACTCATTTTCCACGAAAACGAATTCCAATCGTTGGGTTGTTGGAACAAACACACCTTTTGCAATTCAGTAAAATGGCTGACCGAACAAATGTCACAACTCACAACTTAAAACCATTTTCCACAATTAATTGATGGGCTAACATTATTTTGAAATGCACTAAATTTATTTTGTTTTTTTGTGCGATCAAAATTTGTAACCAAAAGAGTTTGCACCGAAGTTTAACGACTAGTGTCTCACAGATGATTGAAACGTCAAACGAAAACGAGTTGGCGGTCGGTTTGAATGCAACGATGAGTTTTTGAGGCAAACGCGGTTTTGGGCTTGGTGTAAAAAGACTATCCGCGGTACTAATAATCATTTTTAGTGTCCAGGCTAAATTTTTCGAGCTCACAATGGCGAAAATTTCCATACAAAATTGCATATTGTGACCTAGGAAATATTTAGTGCGAAGGTTAAAAATGATTATTGGTAAGGCCCTATAACACGCAAAAAAACTGTGACACGTATTGAGGTCGGCCATCTTGTTTACGTGGCAGAAATTATAGGAAAACTTCGCATGTTGAGATTGTTATAGCGATGACTAAAGAAAATCCGCGACCCTATAAAACAATATGGCTCCAGGAAGTGATGAATACATATTTATTTCGTATAACTGATTGATGAATTGTTGGCTTAATTTACTGAAACTAACTACCACTCTCATTTCACATGTTTTAAATCAGAAATAGATTTGTTTTCAAGTAATTGCGGAAATATTGGTGGGCGGAACCTGTGTCTTTCCGTTTTACGTATCTATAATTATGGGTAGAACATCCATCACACTTAAGGCATCTGATTTGTCAACTTATTCTTTAAAAGGATTGATTGTGGATAGACTGATCTTTCTGTCCCGTCTCGTGCAAAAAATGCGTTTAGTTTAAAGATGGTCCACGTGAACTGGGCTTGAATTATAGCATAAGTGAGCGAGCAACAATAACAAATTCAGTCACGCAGTTGCGGTAATTCAACAACAGTATTAGATGTATTTCTTGTGGCGTCTGCACTTTTTAACAATTTACTTTATTTTTCTTTAGCAGCATTTGAAATCCTAATAGATAACTAATTATATTATAAGGTTGCTGTCTCGCAATTGGAATTGCAGAATTCTGATAGATTTGGCCAGCATTTTGCTTTTAATTTGGTTTTTTATGTGCCCCAAGTGCCTCAAAATGTTCATTCACATAAAATGCACTTACTTAACCTCAAAGTGGTTGCTATATGCACCCCTATCGGGAATAATATTTCCCCGGGAATGTTCCCTTGTCAGCAATCTAATTTACATTGAAATATTATTCCCGATAGGGGTGATTATATTTTTCTTTTCTATCCGGACCCGACTGTTGTGCTCAGCAAGATTGCCTAGACCCTAGATCAATGAGTAGGTTTCGTAAGTCTAACATAGGCTCCGTAGAAGGAGGACGAACGGGGAATGACGCTAGTGGCAACAGTGAGATATCTTACGTAAACTACTCAATGCGGATTTTTAAGAATGGCAGTGGACCTTTAACAACCAACATTTACATTCCCGAAGTGGGTTACTTGGACCGGAGTATGCGGTCCTGCGAACATGCCATTGCATTTGTTGTTAGACAGGTATCCGCCTTTCAGGAATAGTTATATGCAGTCCATAAAGTCATGTGGTATTTTGTGAAAAATAGGTGTAAGGAAAGTAGCGGCTGTGGAGACAGGATAGCTACACTTTTGCTTTACACCCCTTCACTACTTTAAGTTGTTTCAGTGGTTTAAAAACTGTCTAAACTGTCCAGGTTGACTGCCAGTTAAGGGAACGGAATGAACTCGTAAGACAAGGTTTAGATCAGATTTGTTCCTAATCTGCAGTTGAAAGTTCAATGTAAAGGCAAGTGAGTTAGCGAGACGGGATAAACATGTACCCGCCACCCTTAGATCAATGTAGATCGGTTGTGATGACAAGTGGGTTCCTTATGAGCACACTCGTCGTTGAGGATTATTCAATTCTGCAATATGTAGACAAGCAAAAGCAATTATGCTCGGAAGTCTGTTAAGAAGCTACAACTTTTCTTCTGTCCCCTAAATGACAGAAAATCCTGCGAGGAAAGCCAGTGGCTGTGGCGTGTCTTTGGTGCTGATGAAGTGCATCATAGGCTCGTTATCATTCCAATTCATGGTTTTCGATTAGAATTATGTCCGAGTGATTCCGAACAAGAACACAGTCTGCCGTCCTATAGTCAAAGAAATACCCTCGGCTCCGTAGACTGTGTTTGTGCGTAGCTAGGGATTGAAACTGACCTCCACACCCCATGAGCTGGTTATCGACAATGAGTTGATGCGTATTTGTCGTCTAAAATAGTTAACTCATATAATTGCAACGAATATCAATCCTGACCAGAAGGAACCTATATTCCAACCTGAACGGTCAGCGAACTAGAGGAGAACCTAACCTAGATTGCGCAACTGGAGTCAGTTAGCCGAAGAGGTAAAATGGTTTAATGGCGACAGAGATATTTAACGTAGAATTCAAATGAGGGAAAGTTCTTTTAAATTGTGACTTCAGAGGGAGCTACACGGATAATGTGTATAGGTGGACTCATAGCGATGCACGTTCTACCCTACCTTGGGAGGACAAATATAAATATAGTAGCCCTTCTACTGAGGGTAAATAGAAATGCCCAACTTACTTGGAATATGCTAGCGCCATATGGTGTCCTCCATGCATTCAGTAGATTATCCTTTCCAGTTGACACAAACCACTTGCCACAAGTCGCGAATCTCAGCGACAGAACACAACTTTCGTGCAAATGCAGCTGATATTTGTCCGGTTTCGATGCGTGCAATACTTCTACGTGTGAATTCTCCATACCCACAGCCAACCATTCTCCTGTAAATAAAACACAGTTAAGCAACCATAATCACAAAGTAAACCATTTCTAGAGCTAACCTGTTGGACAGTATCCCAGTGAGAAGATCTGTGAGCTGAAATCATGCTGTTGTAGCTGTCTGCCTTCCCGCAAGTCCCACGATCTCACTGTGTTGTCCAGTCCGCCGGTCCATAAGCGCGACCCATCCGGGCTAATGTCAATGCAAGAGGCACCATCTGTATGCCCTTGGAATTGTCGCACCAGCGTCTCGTTGTGCAAATCCCATACGGCAATATTACCGTCACTGCAACACGAGAAGCAGACCTTCGAATCGGGGCTGATCGCCAATGCGTAGCAGGCTGGTGCAGCAGATGTTAGTTCCGCTTTAATTCTCGGAGTCGGACTAGCCAAATCCCATATTGACAAGTTGGATGCTTCACCTCCCACAATCAATGTCCTGCCGTCGGGCAAGAGTTTCACCGAACGAATGTAGTTGTCGCGTTGCAAACAGTCCAATTGGCTGATTGGTGTCATGCTGCCTTGTCGCGCGATATCCCATACCTTGACACATCCCTTACCACCGGTGTAGACGTACTTCGTTGGATTCGAGATCGTTACGGCGCACACAACCTCTCCATGGGACAGTGTGCTCATTTGGCGTGCGTGCCTTGGGATGCCCACACCCACTAGGGCATCCGGCGGAAAGGGCACCGGCTGTAGGCTGCCTTCGCCATTCATGTGGAACGAGTAGGCTCTGCAAATGCGAAACAACAAAATTATCAGACAGAGTTGGCGACATCTTAAACTGTCTAGCTTACGGTTTTCCACCGGCCAATCCAGGCGGATGTGGGATGCCATTGGCGCGAACATGCGCATGTGGATCGTACGCCATCGGGGGTCGTCCATACGCGGGATCTGGCGGTGGCCGTTGATAGGGATCCGCTGGCCTCTGATATGGGGAATTTGGATAACCCGCTGGCGGAACCTGTGGAAGTACTTGCTTTGGATTTACCGGCATTGGGACATTCGGTGTTGGTGTTCTGGCCTTAGCACCTGGAGTTCCAGGCTTGTCGAGCTGAAATTTAAATAAAAATTCCTCACCAGACTGTTGGGAGCATTGCCGAAAAGCGTCTACTTACATCTTTAGTTTTAAGGCTGGGCGTCGATCGTGATGAGCTGGAGCCCGATCGTGATGGTGGTCTATCGCTAGTCGGTTTTGAATTACTGCCGCCCGGTTTGTCGGATCGATCTCCGTTTAGGCCGATACTGTCACGGTCACGATCACGCGAATCTATCGAGATGTGATCGCCATTGGGCCGTGGGGATGGTGATTCCTGCAAAACAAACACACAATTCCATTAGTTACTTGCCGCGCTCTTCCATACATATCTTGATGATCAAAGGGATGAGGAAACTGAGCATCACTCACTCGCTCACTCACAGAAATCCGTCAAACAACATCGACTACAACTACTTCAACTACAGCACAGATACAATCTGTATGATTCTACGTGCGGTTTAAACTCAACTCACCATTTCATTTGATACATCTACGACTAAATCCTGATCGCTTTTCTCGCCATCATCGTCCTGCAATATAAAAAATAAACAAAAACAATTTTGAAAAAAAAATTCGTCATCATTGTGGGGAGAATTGTTTTGGAGAGTTTTTTGAGTTTGCTTCGAGTTTTTTTTTTACCTTCAAATTTCGTCGGCTCGAAGGAAAAGAAGGACGAAAGCTAGGACCCTACTAAGGAGATGGTGAGTTGAGTTGAGTTTATAACGAACACACACACAAACACACACTTAACCTCCAAACATGATATGTGGCTCAAACAAACATCAAGCACACAAAACCTTTTCGTACACAAATAGAAACAGACAGAGAAGACATATATACAGAGAGAGAGATAGAAAGAGATGGGTAAAAAAAAACTATGAAGGCAAACATGAGTGCGCAATGAAATTTATTGGCGTACGAGTACATGAGCGTTCAGAAGACAAGCTCAAGTGAGTTTTGAATGAGTACGGTACTTACATGTGCCATTTTGTCGTCTTTTCTTCGCTTGGCGTCGTTCTCAATGTCAAGAGGTGATCGGGTACGATATTTTTCACGCTCCGCCGGCGATACGGAGTTTCTCTAAAAGTAGACAAAATAGTTTTTCCAAGAAAATTAGTTCCACAAAATAGCAGAGCGCGAGAGTGAATGGTAGGTATGTATGTTCCTAAGAAAAAAAATAAAAAGATTAGACAAGGAGACAAAAATATCGGTTATAAGTGTAAGGACGGAGCAGCGAAGAGAGGATCCAAGGAGACAATTTGAAACTGTGGCACACAAGTCGCCCTGGTAAGACCTGTTGGAACGTTTATCGGACTGGTGACCGATCGCACTTGACAACTTCAAAGGGTTAAATGGCTTAACATAAATCTATTGTTACATTTCACGACCGAGCTGCTTAGGGCAGGGGTTCCCAAAATTTTTTTATACCGCGACTCCCTTTGCAGGTTGTAATTTTTTTCCGACGCCCTTCTAAGAGAGGCTACCTGCTACCTACAGTCGCCCCCACTTAGGTCCCACGCCAAAAAGTGACGTTCCCGACCGACCAATCTAGTTAGTTTATCCATTCAGGTTTCGTCTTGTCCAGACCAATCTAGTCGACTTAACTTTTGTTCTGACAGCTGTGAAAAAATAAAAATAAAGTGATAGAAATGTCGACCTGTGCGTACCGTCTTGCGACGCCCTTAGGACAGCGCCGCGACTCCCCAGGGCGTCGCGACGCACAGTTAGGGAACCCCTGGCTTAGGGTATAACCGACACTGCTCTATCAGAACTAGTCGGGTTTTAAACCATGACGGTCGCAGTTGTTCTTTTGCCTGTACTTCTTTTTCGCATACCACTATGAACTGTTGAAAGTCACAACGACCAAAGAAGTTATTAACTCGACCACGACAGTCGTTTTACCTTAAATTCCAAGGCCATTATACCCTGTGTAACGAGATGGGCTTATAACCGACCTTTTGCCATCACTAGTCGATTTTTAAACCACCATGGCCGCAGTAGTTGTTAGGTAACAGAACTACGAACCGATGAGAGTGTTTGTCAACAACCCCTGTAGGTACCTACTATGGCAAGCAACTAGGATCATATTAGGCGATCACTCGATTTCGACAGCTGTTCGACATTCAATTCAATTTGTGAGTAGAGTTCGGAAATATTTGACTATCTTCTTTTGACCCGAACTATTGAGAGCGAGCCAAATACACATACACATCTCTTCTATTTCTCCACACAGCTGTCATTCATTGTTTACTTCGAGTGATGTAACGGACATGTCATTCGATCGGTTACTTTGCAAGGAGTCAACGCGATTGTCCAAGTTTGAAAGGGACTGTTTTGGAAACGTCATTGCATTTAAGTAACCCACACACGGCCCCACTTAAAGGTCAGCTCGCATACAATTTTGTGGGCTTAAGCAACTGTCAATTGTCAAGAGATAATCCTTCGGAAAGCGAACGTCAAACTTTTATGCTACTGGGATGCAAATTGCAGCCGAGGTCACTAAGGATTCTACAGATCTGTCCAAGTGTAGAGACATGGGACACGGTAGGAAAAGAACACTCTACCAATCAAGAACCAACGACATTTTTTGACATTTACCAATGTGATTGCTACACACATGAGAATGAGAAGCAGCGGTTTTTTTTGAGTAAGTCATTGAAGACTAATGCGGGAATTTTTGAGTTTTCCATATTAGAGTAAATGTTTTATAGCAATTTTCATGGAGGCTAAGCTCGTGAATTCCGCATGAGAATTATACTAACGTCTGTCAGACATTCGCAAAACTTTATGTCTGATTTCATTCCACACATGTTTTGAAAACATTCCCAGAACACAGAAATAAAACCCAGGAATAAAGAATTCCGCTCGAAATTAACCTTAAAAGATGAACTACATATATCAAAAAGTTGTAACATTCTACAACCAAACATACATCACGGGTGAGTAGAATGTCAAAAATCGGAAAAAAATCTCATACCAAGTTCTAAATCCAAAGTCTGTTACCGTACTTCCTGCGCCAATATTGACTGAATGTAAAAAATATTCTTTCCACTGAGATAGAATTCTTTTAGCGCGATGAAAAATAACCAAAAAGTACGGGAACACGTGAAATTACAAATCTGGTAAAAATGTGCATTTTCATTGGACGGGAAATGTCTAATAAAAGCTTGATTCTTTTAAACACCTAAAAATGTCAATTCTGTTCACTGTTGAACCTATTTTATTGCCAAGAAAACACAAATGAATTGTCAGTTACAAGTTGAAGCTTTGGCCCGAGTTATAGCCATACGTAAAATGCAACACAATAAGTTGGAACAGTATGAAAATGATTTTTTTTTTCGTTTAGGCGGTCACAGCGAAAATTGTGTCGGAAAAATGTTTCCCTACGGGAAAAATTACAACAAATAAACCACCACTGACTGGATTCCATCAGAAAACAAATTTCTGACAGATGGAACAGTAAAGAAATGAAATATTTCAGTGGAATGATCTGGTTTCTTCCTGTGGAATTGACTGAGACGTAGATCGGAAAAAGTTGTTCGTACGTAAAAATTAATATATTATTTTTTCTACACAATTTGTTTATTTTTTTTTTTGTAAACTAACTTTATAATTCATAAGCAACATTATAAGACCAAGATTGATTTCAACCATTAGGATTAAGTGGTCTAAAAAAGCAAAAGAAAATGTTTACGGTTTCGTTTTACGTATTGCTATAACTAGGGCCTTATAAAAATTTGGCAGTCATCTGTCAGTTACAAAAAACTGGCATAAGGAAATTTCGTGAACTAAAATTTGCAATCATTGTAACGGGGTGCAGGGGAAAAACTTCACCTCGAGTGGGAAATAATTTCACTCTTTTTATGGGAAGTTATTTGCAGTTCCCTGCAACTTCTTATGGAACGCTGTTCTCTTTTTGTACCTACTCTTCCGATCCGCTTTTTCGTTGAGAACAGGAACGAATTTTTACCAAATTGAACTAGAATTAGCAAATAAGTTCGACTGGATTATAGTACGGGAAGAAACTGAATGAACCGATGCAATGGAGTGGACTAAGCTTCGCGAAAACCGTCGCGAAACAGCGGATGACGAAACGGAAATGAACCTTTTAATTGACAATAACGCGACCAGATAAAAATATGTGACACAACAAAAACAGAGATCAGAACGGTTGGGCTAGGGTCTCACAGCTTAGATGAAATTGGATGCTTTCAAAAAAAAGAAATGAATGGCATTTTAGAGTTTGCAGGCCCCCAATGATCCGGTTTATACGGTGCACAACGCGAGCAGTATTTTTAGCTTGCGCCTGATGTTAGGCTCAGTTTTTCTGCTTCGTTTTTGAAACCAGAGGAGTGTCTGATGTGATTTAGACTCTAGGAGGAATAAAACGGGTACAAATTGGAACGGTGAAAGGGAATTTCCTTACCAACTTCATCAGTTGTCAAATGGTAGCGTTTGCAAGAAGAAGTTCTTCTACCGATAACCGGTCCATTGGGAAAGTGGAAATGGACTCAAAGTTACAATCCCCATTTGGATTTTCAGACCGGACATCTTCATTTCGACTAAAACTTCTAATGCATCAAAAGTCATTGACAGACAGATGTACTTGTCATTCAAATCTCACGACAGCGACATCGTCTGAACAACAAATCGCCGATACAGAGTAGCCACACCTTGCCAGTTAAGTAAACTGCGCGAAACTGACCGAAACTCTGGCCTATTCCCATAAATAGTTATGACAAGTGTTTTGTACACATTTGCATGATTGAGACGTTCGTTTTGGTCCTGCCACCAATACCGACTTCTACACTTTCTCAAACATAAACCCTAAAAGACTGAAATGGATGCTTAAAATAAATACAAATACAAGTTTAAAAAAAAATTCAACAAAAACTCACCAGTCTCTCCTCGGCAGACGGTCCATCTAGATTGCTTTTCATATCTGGCCGATGATGATCTGGCGGTGCCTTCAGTAAGCTCTGTGGTGCATGTGGCAATCCCATGGGTCCGCCCAGTGCCCCAAACGGTCCGGCTAACGCTCCAAGACTTGGCATCGGTTGCGGTGGTCCACCGGGTACTTGTTGCGCATGAATCTGTTGCTGCAAAAATTTTCCAATGAGAATTTAAATTAATTTAAAACATCGAACGTCTCTAAGCGTTATCGATATACTAAAACACATTTATTGCAAACAAATTATTGTTGGTAGTTGTTTTTTCGTTGCGTTCAAACATAAGCATACAAAATAAGAAAAACGAAGATGCAAAGGCAAACAAAAATATATAAATACAATAAAAAAATGTTAACTCGAAAGTTCGCGCTCTTATACACAAACATCAATATGGAGATATGAGAACAAAATGGAAAAACAATTCACAATGTTCGAGTGTGAAATCAGACAAATCTAATATAAATTTTCTACCCGAATGGAAACAGATTCAAAAGGGACCGGGACGATGGGGGCTGTGGATAAAAACCTAACCAGAACAACAGACTATATAACCGAACACAGTGAGTCGTCGCCGCGGTGAAATATCACAAATCCAATTGATCAATGGAACTAACCATAACCAATCTACCCGCCACAGGGACCAGATACCACCACCATCAGTGACGGGCCATAGCCAGCTCTCTCACTCTTTTTCCGTTGCGTACAAATTTTACGGTTTCGCGATTCCGAAATGGACATTTTCGCAAACGACAAATAATCATAATAGAATTATAAGCCCACCATGACACGTAGTCGGGAGTAGGGATAAATGGAGAGCCGTGGACGTAGCAATCCTCCTCGACACAGATGTGGCCGACTCATCTGCCCTCATTGGGAATTCGATTCAGTTTCGAATTCGCTTCGTTGCAACCACCACCAGAGCCGGTCCATCACAGCAGCGACTCCTGGTGCTCAGTTTTATTCGATTATTCCAGCTTTTTGCGTTTTGTTTTTGCTCTGGCTGTATAGCCCATTCCCAGTGCTTCCCCAGATGACAGTGCACACGATACCTAATACCTCGAGCAGCAGCAGCAGCAACCGACCCTGCCGTCGTTCGATAGCCGTTTTGGGTAGTACACCACTCTTACCACAGCAAATGCGGTAATTAACCGGTTGCACCAAGATAATTTTAATCAGCTGCAAGTACTGGTCACCGTGTGTGTGAGTGTGTGACTGATGCGCATTCCTTAACCATCTCCATTAGTTCGCTCTGGCTCGGAGCCCTGTTGACCTTCATTAAAGAATGATACCTACTACCGACCAGCACCAACTACTATAATACCTCATGTCGTAGTTGCAGCAGAACACGAGTGGAATGAAAAATAGCCACAAGCGTCCGTCTCTCTCTTTGGTGGGTACCTCTCCCGGCTGTCTGATGACCGCAACCACGAAAAAGTGGTCAAATTTCAATACAGATTAACACTCCACAGTGTCCACAGAGATAGAGAGAGAGAGAACTATATACGGGGACTTGCTGGATGCCGGGAGGGTAATGTCCAACTATTTGCTACGGGGGCTTCGCTTTTGGCTGGTGCTGGTGCACTGCTGGCCGTAATGATTTCTTTTCATTTGTTTTTCGGTGAGCGGCGGTACGTTTCTACCAAAGAATGTGAAAGGTGTTCGAAATGGCGAAATTCGGATATATCTGATATGAAAAATATAGTTGGTAAGGTCGATGAACAATATAGTGGAATGTATAAGAGATATCACGTTCCACTGAGAACGCGCATCTGTGGAAGGTGTGTAATTTTACATACTTCTTTTACACTTTTTGATGTTCCTCTTGCTTTACAACCGAGAAGAATACATATAGACATCGAAATGACTTCTATTGTGAATCGTGGCACCACTTGCGTTCCACACGTGTGAAAAGGGCAAACCTTTCGACATTTTCTACAGAAACTAGGAAAACTTATAGCTAAATCATGGACTATTACATTTTCAAGACACAAAAATGCACAACTTAATCAGTCGAGAAACAAAAGCAGTTGTAAAATATACCGCAACTGACATTTATGTGGAAGATGTGTTTTTTTTCCTATTAAAATTATGTTCAGAGTGACACTTCTTTGGTGTTCCTCCTTTCAGTAAACGAGAAGGAAGAAAACTGACATTTATCTAAGTTTTACTGTCAAATATTTACACTTACTTGCACTTACATTCCACATCAGTGAACAGTGAACACGTTCTGATGCACTTTAAACGGAAAGTGTATATGTCATTTGAAATTTGCGGACAAACGTTTCAATTTCACACATTTGCAAGAACGTCATAATCTGCATAACATTCTTCGAGGCGTCACAATGCCCGCGTTCCATTGGCCGGTAGATGAATAGCGGCATGTCAAACTCTATATAAAAAAATTGCCATTCCACAAAAAGTGCTAGACGTCTAGCGCAAATGGTGAAATGTGAGTTCTTTTTTATATGAAGTTTTACATGCCGCTATTCATCTAATGGGCAATGTCAATGACAAAAAAACAGTAGTGGAATATTACTGAGCTCAACTTCCACATAAAATGTCAAAATCCAGTAAAAGAAAGCCGAATTAAAGCTCCAGTTTTAGTGCAACAAACTGATGTTTATGACAAGTGAGAAATATAATATAAAAAATGGGTTTCATTGCAAAGGGAAATGCGTTGGAAGTGCGAAAACTGTGCGACATATTTTCGAACACCAAAATTTCAAATTTGTATATATGTACTTTTGAAAAAGGAAATGTGTTGGAAGTGCGAAATGAATTTCAAATGTACTTTTGAAACGCGACAACGCACGAGTCAGTCGATCGAAGGAACAATTGTGGAAAATGTAATAGAGCTTGCATGCGATTTATTTTCGAAGAGGCAATGTTCTTCGAAAGTTCCCTGGAGTCATCTGTATAACGTAGAACTCAATAGACGACAAGTGATAAAGTCCAAAAGTAAATAAAATAAATAAACTCCGTAAACATTTCGAATTCGATTTTTTTTAAAGGCAACTGCAACACTTGTACCGCGAACTGTCAAACTTTATTCTCAATCCAGGTATATGTATGTTTCTCAAGCTGGCGACTAAACAGACATCTCCCACTTAACCTTAAAATACATCAATCTAAAAAAGAAACTGACAGTTGAATTGCGAATTGTCGCAATATAATAGTTAAAGTGAATGAATAGTAAAAGAATTAATGAGAGCCAGTATTACGTGGTCGAAGACTATTCGAATTCGAACTCATTGAATTAAAAGGAGGAAAAACGGAAAGTACACTTATTGTTGACACTAAAAAATAGGAAGACCATTTTGAGGGACTTGTCAAAAAAACGTTTGAAAGTCAATTTTGTTTTCAGGCGTAATAATAAACTGAATTAGGAATTAGATATTTCCATCTTTATAAACTTAGCAATTCCACCGATAAATGCTCGATCATTGCAGTCAACAGTATTATACAAATTTTCGAAGTTGCGAAAAAGATTGCACGTGTAATGCCGAATTCACAATGTCGCGTTGACGCGCGCGTGCGTTGACAGATTATGTAGAAACAAAGCGTTCATATGCTGCTACACAAAATACAGCTTCAGGCGTTGAGTCGACTTTAGATCGTAAATATCGTAAAGTTCAACGCGACGCCTGAGTAGAGCTACTTTCTACTATCACGCGCGTTTGATTAGATGGCGTGGTACAGATCCACAACATTTTTTTTTTAAAGAACACTTTTCTATTTTTTCAATGCCGATTAATAAATTTAGTGTGTGTAAATGACGTATTCTATTTTTTTCTTGAGCAATTACTGATTTTTTATGTTTTTCTTTGATAAAAAATATAAATCATTTGTCGTGTATTCACTGGTTGTTCTTTGCTTGTTATGCTGTTATATATGATTTTTTTCCAT
The DNA here is from genome assembly GCA_949126925.1 of Cheilosia vernalis. NCBI lineage: Eukaryota > Metazoa > Arthropoda > Insecta > Diptera > Syrphidae > Cheilosia > Cheilosia vernalis. Next base: position 25,316,320 of record OX421358.1, read on the forward strand.
TTCGGCGAATACTCTACTCTCTCAACGCGCATTCGCTTCAAAGCAGCATTTCGTTTTACAAAATTGTTGCTCGCGCGCTTTGGCACTTAAAATCGTAAAGTTTCGATAAAGCGTGTCAAAGCTCGACGACGCACGCACGCGTTCAACGCGACATTGTGAATTCGGCATAAGGTTCGCGTAAAATAAACTTTTGGAAATCCAGAGAGAAAACTTGAGCATTGCTTATTTAGTTTCTAGACTAGGCTCAGCCTTATGTCAGCCTTTAAGTGGTAGAGCCTTGCGACTTTCAATTAAGACTGTAAATTTTATCTCTATGACAAAATGGTGAAAATAAAGAACAGCCATCTAAATAAGGAATAGACGAATAGAAAATAGAAGAATTGTTGATTTCCCAAATGTCATCGAGAATAGGCTGCAATTCCCTCCCCGCATAAAAATTTAAGACTAGTCTAATACAAATAGGTTGTACAAAAACCAGTTTTGCGTAGAACAAACCTCTTTCGTCTACAATATTTCGTCGCCTACAGTGAAAAACCGCAAACCAAGTATCAGCATCACATCGTGGCGACCACCCTTATATACTTATGGTCAGTGTGTGCGGTCATGGAAAAAATCCAGCTCCACCGTATCACTTCTACTATATTAACCAACAATTTTTCTCTGTCACTTTTGCACAACGACAACCACCAAAACCGCACACACCAATCATACAGATATTATAGAGGCACCAAGCCTCACCGAATATTTTCACCTCCTCTCGCACACAAATTCAAGGAAGCTTATCAATAAAAAAAAAAAAAAAAAATTAAAATGATCGCTGCACTGCACAGGGTTTGCGAAACCATACTATTTTGACGTCTACTATAAAATCACTGCTATTGACCACATAATTAAAAGGACAATGAGGCGCCATAACACACACAGAATGACAACAATGTCATTCCCATCCATGCAACCAACCCTTGTGGGAATATCATTCAGGATAGACACACAGAAAAAAAAAAGAGAAGTGAACCACACACCGTTAGGGACCACACGAGAGAAATTATTTAAATGTGAATGATGTTGATGATGAAACCAATTTTTAGAGGTGACACAATTATTTATGTACGAGTGGCCGTGCTCGCACACAAAAACCGAATTAATTTAACATTTCCCCAGCCATACTGTGAAATGAACGGTGATTTAACAGAATTACCATGATTTTTAGCCCACCACTCCAACAGCAATGATGATGGCAATATTGTACCGCATCACCCCAAAGGCCCCACTGTACGAACCGCCGCAACTGCAAACAGCCTTCTGACAATCACGCGCCAACAAAAGGAGGTTGAATAATAAATACTATCGCTATAAAAAAAACTCTTTTTGAAACCAATTTCAATTGGTTGTCACGTGGATGGGTTTGATTTGAGTGCTGGTTCGCCGGCATTGGACATTGGGGTCGAGTGGCAGGTGATGAACACACAAAAAAATTACTACAAAATAGGAAACCATAGTAAACAACTTCCAAAGCAAATGATATCAAAATATGTAAACATTTATTATTTCTTTATGATTGGCAGCAAAAGCGTAGAGAATGAAATATACAAAAGAATATTAAATATTTTACTCAACTGAAACAATGTATGACATTAAAAAAAAAAAAATAAAAAAATAATGAACCAAGTAAACGAAATGAAAACTTTTTTAAATGGAAACCAAACGAGAAGTAAACAAACGAAATGAAAACAATTAAATTAAGCGTAAGGACTTTCATTTCCAAAAAGAAATTAGAATGAGAGATAGAAGAGAAGAGAGAAAGATTGTTTCTTCAAAACTTACTAAAAGCTGTTGAATTCCCTGTTGTTGGTGGTTCTGCATTTTACGAATTAAATTTATTTTTAGTTTTTTTTTTGTTTTCGTTTTTTTTATACAAAAAAAAAATTAATGGGGAAGGAGAAGAAAAAGAACAGAATAAAAATAATAAATAAGTGTATCAACAGAAAAAAACAAACAAAACATTTTAAGAAAACAATGAACTTTAGATTTTTTATTTTTTTTTTAAATTTATTTTTCACAAGTTCAAGCAACTGTCAAAATGTTGAAAATATATTTGACAAACATTTGTCATGACATTTGACAGTATTTTGTATAAAATTTTGTTGGAGAAATCAGTTTAAACGTTCTATACTGTTATTTTCTTTCACTATTCGCAGAACACCACAAACATTCAAATCGGAACTCAATTTCTAAGGACTACAATGAATTTAGATTTATAGTTAACGACAAATTGTTTGTTTCTTTAATGTTTTTGATTAATTAACAGAAAAAAAAGCTTTTTAATTCAGTATAGAACGACAGGAGGAAAATGTGATTAATGGGTCAGTTGTCAAGAGGCTGAGAGGGCGGAATCAATTTTAGCTGCGTGTGGTGTCGGATATGATTGCCAAAGTGTCCTTTTAATTTCGTTCAATATTGTCAGTGTAAATATAGACAGTTTTTTTTTTTTTAATTTAACATACTCTGAATGACAACGATTTGGTGGTTAATTCACAATGTTTTTGCTCGAATTTTTTTTTAATATCGGATTTTAATAATATTAATATCCACACAGAAGTAAATTAAGAACTAAAAGCAAAGCTAATTAAACGTTAAAAATAATACAAAAATAAAAGAGTAAATCATAACCCTTTTGAATTTAAAGTGCTACCATTAGCTTTAAAAAATGCTATTAGCGTTTCCGAAAAAAATGGTTTATAAGCTGAATCGAATAGTTGACAATTTATAGGTTTCATTTCTTTGTGATGCAAAATGAAATAATAAAGGCATTGCCTCACCTTAAGTTTCTAATGTGGAACGAACCGATTGTAAGCGAAGAATCTATAAGCCAATTTAACTGATTTTGTTTTTAATTGACAAGTCAGAAATAAACAAGTTGCAGTACAGACGTATTTCTGTAATATATTTTATACCTCACACACTTAAGATCCATCGCAAATTCGTTCCACAAAATATTTCCTTTTTGCAAAATTTCACTGACAGAGTGCGCGGCGTTTCCGCCAGTGAATGTTCTCCACGGAATTTAAGAAAACTATCACCGGACTTGACGGAAAAAAAAATAAAAAGTGCATCCACTTTATCCGTTTAGGAAAGCAAGCGGTACAAGAAGATTTAAGCTGAATTAAGTTGAATTAATATTCTGTCAAAATACAAGTCAAATAAATTTATTAACTTGTTCTTGTGAAGCCTTAATTTTAGCGGATCCTACATATGATTAAGCAGGCGTAAGCTAGCGTTCGAAATGGATGAAAATCCACACGAGCTACGTCAAATGCAATGGGATGGTTATCAAATGACGATAATGGCTTGCAATTTCAATATAATAACACATTGGCTTAAGCTGGATTACTGCCATGAAATTTGATTACGGTTCCTTCTTTAGTCAGATTTAAAATATTTTGAAGGGACGACTGGCTTGGATTGATAGACTTACTAAGCCTTTTATGGACTACTTAAGTTATAACAACAAAAAATTCCGATTACCAATTTGCTTTCAGTCACGTTCGTTAAGTTCGTGAGGGACTTCTGTCACACAACTGTCATGCCACTGATTTTGCATAGAACAGTATTTAAGTTTTTCCACTCGATAAATCTTGAGTTTTAAATTGATGTAGCAAAACAAAGCAGCTATTGTCAAAATTGTTAAATGAGTGAGTATTTAGCCTAGAAAGATTTTTTTTTCACAACTTTCTTATAGGCAAGCACGTAAAAAGGATTAGTAACTATCCAAACAGTTTTTGTAGAAGCTATACCTAGGAGATCTTTATCAACTGTCTTTGTACGTGCCAGGGTCCCACCCAAAGACAAATTGTCCATCTGGAAGTCAGAGTGTTTCAACCATTGACTCGAAAACAGACAAACTAACTCAAGTGATATATTCCAAAAGGGCGCCCACTTTGTAAATATATGTTAGTTTTAATGGCAGAAACAACAAACCAATTTTTTTCCATTTTACAAGAAAGAGATTAAAAAAAACCGCTGGACCGAAAGCTGGAAAAAATAATTTTACGACTCGAACTCGTCCTAAACGTTCTAGCTTCCAAAAACAACCTGAAAAGGTATACCTACTGAAAAAAAACTGCCTCACGAGAACAGAGTCTGAATCAGATCATAGGCAAATGACATCTGACAAAAAACAAACAGAACTAAGAAACGACATGAGGACCACCAAAAAAAATAAAAATAAAAATCAAAGAACACACGTAACCTAAAACAAATTTGATTAGCAATAAAACCATTGAATAAATATAGAAGAAGAAACATAGAAAAATAAAATAACATAGGAAAGTTAAATTATAGATGATTTATAAAAAATATCGCGTTGAAAAATTTATTAAATGGGAATAAAACAATTTATCAAATCATAATTTCAATATTAATTTCGACTCTCCTACAGGAAGTTAATGTACATTATTGTTTACCTCCATTAGAATCGTTTACAAATATGTCAAAACTAGCGAAAGACATTTCAAATTCATATCAATTGCAAACTCTATAATAACCAACAATATTTTGCGAGGGAATGTGCTTTGAATAAGTTAGAAAACTAGACCTTTGACCCATTAATACATTTCCTCTTGACTAGAAAACTAAAAAAATATAAGTAAATACAAATAAAATCAAACGGTATGTGCTTTCAACATAACATAATAAAATAAAAAAAATAAAAAAAAAATATATAAAAATAATAAACAAATTCAAACAAAGATAAGAACATTCCAATTGTTTTAGTGAAACTTAATAAATCAACTTTAGAAAACTTTTCTTTTTTTTTCTCAAATAAACAAAAGAAATAAAAATAAAATTGAATACCAATGCAAATTTTGTTTCTAAAAATACTGTACTAATATTGATTAAAATTGTTTTGGTGTCATTTTTCTTTTCCAACAAACAAAAAAATAAAAACAAAATGTTTGACAAAAAATTATATCTTTTGCAAAAAAATAAGAAAACAATTTTTTCTTGTTTTTTATTTTACTTATTTTTATACGTATATTGTTTTTTTGTATGTGTAATGGATTTATTGAAACTTACCCCGATTATTAAATTTAATTCAGGCATTGTAACTTGTTTGGCCCGTTCGACAGCCTGTAAAACTTGTTGCTGATGATCAGCTTGTAGAAATGGTAAAAGCTGACTGATTAGGGTATTTAAACGTTTCGCGATTTCTGTCTGTAATTGGATAGAATTAAAAAAAAAAAAAAAACAATTAAGAATTTTGTGTACGAATATTTTGTGGTGACTGAAAAAATTTTAGGGAATGGGAGAAAGAAAGGAAAAAGGACAATTTGGACAGACATTTTAATTCTGGTGCATACTAAACTTATTAGTCAGATTGAATCCTACTGGTTCAACCCCTTCGAAGAGGTAAAAAAGAGTTTTCCACTGGTGAAATGTCTCTAGAAAAAACTTCATATTGACGTGGAGTGTCTAAATGTCAAGTGTCACTTTCCCAAAGTGGCCATTGTCAACGTACCTTGTAGAGAGCGACATCAACGTATACCCTTTTCAAACCGAGCCGAAAACCGATTCATTCACACCGAACATCAACTAATTTTCGTTTGACGTTTCAATCAGCAGTGCAAACTATTTCCACTGGTGAAATGTCTCCATAAAAGGGACGTGGCAAATGTCTTTATTTTTCCTTTCGTTCTCTTTAGCAGATTTTCATAAAAAATATTTCTCTCCGTCATTAGAACGATGCTTCAAAGCGGGCAATACAAATTTCTGTTGCTGAAAACTTCCCCTTAAAAAGAGGCGTGGCAGTTGTACGTATCCTCATATTTATTTTTCAGATTTAGTGTGAGCAATAATGCACACAAGTTAAAGCGCCTAAAGAGATGAACTAAAGTTTTAGTTGCGGAAAATGTCTCCACAAAAGGGGCGTGGCAGACAAACGTTGGATGTACAATACCTATGAAGAGATATTTCATGCATGATTTCTTTGTATGTATGGGCGCTGATTGGATTGTTGCTCGAAGTATAAAGGGTAGGCCATCTAGTGGTTTACTTTTAAATCATAGGTTATTTTGACACTGACTACTGACAGCTGTTTCCCGCTCGAAATCTTAACATCAAGTCAGTATCATACCTCCGCGAAATGAAATGAGTCGCTTTACGCGTGAACAGCGTTGGGAAATATTGAAAACTTACTTCCAAAGTGAGTGCTGTATATATCCCAAACAGTGCGTTTTTTGAAAAGAACTTTTGGCCGAAATGATGCACCCACCGCGCCTACGAGGTTTTTTCTACTTTGGCTACAACAGAATTGGCGAAGGTAATTAAAATTGTGTGGGGAGCTAGTTTGGAATCAAACGGGTACGGTGCTTTTATCGGGGCATTCCAAAATTGTCCGTTTCTTTGGAAAATTTGTGCCTACGTTGTGTTAGAATATCAACTTAAGCCATAGTTCACACCAACAGCGCCATGAAATCGAACGAATGTATTTACACTTCTTACTTCGTTCTGTTGGCTGATTAAGCGCTTAATATGCACAAGCTGAACGGGGTTATTATGAAACACAACGGTACTCAGTAATAATCATTTTTAACCTGCAATTTAAATAATTTGTAGGTCACAATTAGCAATTTTTTATGAAAAATTTATTTATTGACCGGCGCCACAGCAATCACGTCGAATTTTGTATGCTATTTGACGTTTGCCTACTAACCTCAAATTGTGCTTGGATATTTTTTAAATAAAGCTAAAAGTGTATACAAAAATTTAGTTATTTTAAGTCGACTAGATTGGTTTGGGCTAGATGTTGCCTGAACGCAAAAACTAGATTTTTCGGGAACGTCATTTTTCCACGTAGCCACATATGCGAAATGTCACCTTAGTGCTCAGTCACGAATTTCTTGACTAGATTCATCAGCTAACCATTCATGAACGTCAACTGAAACAGGTGTTCATATGAACGATTTAAGCCGATCATAACTGAGATACGTCAAGTCAGACAGCTGCCAGACTTACTAAACTAGATACTTATTGAAGGCTACCATGGACATTGAAGTTTTAAGGTGTCGGAAAAGTCACTTCTAAAGCATTCGCTTCGTCCCGATCCAAGGACCAATTCGACTTGAAGTTTACTTGTCAACGCAGGCTTTAATTCTCGTAGCTGTTACCTGGTATTCCAAAAACTTCATATTGACGTGGAGTGTCACATAAATGTCAAGTGTCACTTTCCCAAAGTGGCCATTGTCAACGTACCAGGTATATAGAGCGACATCAACTTATACAATTTTCACACCGAGCCAAAAATTGTGTTTTCGTCGAAAACTCGTCGATGCATTCACAGCGAATACCAACTAATTTTCGTTTGACGTATCAATCAATTTCGGTGCAAACTGTTTTGGTTATAAATTTGGATCGCATTAATTAACACATTAAATAAATTTAGTGCAATTAAAAATAATATTAGCCCATCAATTAACTATGTAAAATGATAATAAGTTGTGAGTTGTGACATTTGTCAGCTATTCTGCTGAATTTGCTGAATATTGAAAGTACTTTTCGGAGTGTTTTCGTGGAAAATGACTTTAAATGACTCGTTTTGAAAACTGAAATATTTACGTATGGGGAAACTTCTGTTTTCGATAAAGTTTTCGAGTGTATTCGCGGTTTTCAGCTCGATATGAAAAGGGTATTACACTTAAATTTCAGTTTTATATTGGTAGTATCGTAAGCAAACGTACTCGAAGGCTTTTTTGTTTCCAGGATAACTACCACCACAACAATATGCTGCCTTTACGTGCAACTTTATCCATTGTCACCTAAATTTGTATTGACAGGTGACTTGGACCTGTCAAAATGCATTCCATGAAGTATTACTTCATCGTTGGTGCTATCCTTTCTAATTACTGCCGTCTCCTGTCACCTGTCATCCTTCTATTTGGCAATAAACCAAACGAAACCAAAGTATGTGCCTACTTCTAATGATTATAATGGCGAAAGGCGGTGTCATTGTTCCAGAACTCTCTCCCACCCATTGCCAGCTCGCTGCGCGTCAAATTCAAAATTTCTGACAACGACGACAACGATGACGATGATGGTAGCGCATCTGTCCTCTGGAATATTGACACAAAAGCAATTTGGTTTCATATACCCACACTTGCTGCACAGCCACACCACAGAAATCTACATCTCTACCAGAAGTTTTTAGCCAAAGCAGCATCCATGACATTCGGTTGACTGTGTGTTGATCGATCTGGGTTCCACTCCACAGTCGCTCTGTCTTTTGGTCAAAGACTCGTATATCCTCGCCGCAAATGACGAGACATGGGACAAGGTAGTTTTTTGCCTTCGTTATCGTCGTCGTCGTCGTAGTCCGCTGCAGCTCCAGTTCCAATATGTGGAAAGTGCATTGGAAATTAGGTTTGCGGTAGATGACAATGACGGGTCTGTAATTTCTATACGTGATCCCAGAGCAATGTTGGCGCTGGCGCCCACACACACTAGCAGGACTTCAAACTAAAAACTAAAACTATGCCTTTTGTTTTGAGTCTTGATGTGCCGCTATTACGCCTATATATTGCCATCAATCTGCAGAGGGAGGTTGCTTTGCTCGAACTGGTGGAAATCATTTTGGGTCGAGGCCAATCAATTGTCCAATTCCTGCATGCAGTCGGCCAGCCCCGCTCACTCCTTCCGCACGTCAGAAAGGATTCACTAAATGTGAATTTGGTTAGATTGGGAATGATTGGCCACTTGGGTTACTTATATTTGGAAGTCGAGTTTCCTCTCGTCTTCTCCCCTGTCGATTGCGGTGACGTGCAGCAATGGAAGCGCAGTGCCAAAAGTGAATTTCGGATGTCAGTTAGGCTTCTGCGGTGTGGTGGCTGGTGGGTTGTTTGAGCCAGCAAGGTGGCGTGGCATGGGGTGAGAAACGGTTGCATTTCGGAGCACAATCTAAACGGGAGAAAGGAAATTAACATCATTCGATGCGTTACAGTCGCACACAGTCGTCTGTTGACAATCTAATGCTGGCCCATGATTCGCCCATGAGAGCTACAGAGCTCTCGGGTCTCGGTGTGTCGATATGTAAAACCGGTTTACGCAATTACAGCAAGCACAGGACGTTGGTTTGCATTGCGGACTCTTTTCGTTTGTCGTCAGCGTCGTCGTTGTCGTCGTTGCTGCCGTACCGACCGAATCGAATCGGTGGTCCGGCATGTGTAACTGCGTGACAGTGACTGTAGTTTGTAATTTGCTTAAGGCTTGGTCGTGTGGAATTTTGCACTGCCAAATGTCGTCGTTTGTGTCAATAGAACGGTAAGTGCACGAGGCGTAAAGTTCTATACTCATGTTGGAATCGCATCGAATTTGTACAGCATTTTTTTTTTTTTCGTTTCAATTGGCGCCCAACGGTGCGGGTTTGCTTATATGTACTTGCAGATGTTCATTTTTGATAAAATAACGAGCTGGATCTCAAATGAAAGTCAATCGTTGTTTTCGAAACAGCAGATTTCGATCAGGGTTGTAATTTAATAATTGGCGCCCAACACGGGGCTTGCTCACATGGGCGTTGGTTCAAGTGAACTCGGTAACGTACTATACTTTTTTCCACTGGATTTTTTCATTCGCTTTATACAGATATCGACTCAAAATGGTCAAAGAACGCTTGCTACAATCGACGTATTTCAAAGTCGTGTCCACCAAATGGTCCAAGTAAGCCATGGGGTCGAAGGGTTCAAGCGAAAGGAGTAAATCAGTACGCAACTTGGAGGTTTTTTGTAGTTTTTAGTGAGCGTTGCATTGTTTTCATTGCCAAGTTGTTATGTCGAAGTTCGGCTGGCATGTTTTCTATCTGGCGCCCAACGGTGGACTAGTTACGTGAGAATCTTAGCTTGGTAAGATTTGTATCAAAATGGAGATTGAAATCGGTTTAGGGGCGTTGTAGACAGCGTGTGAAATTATCAGCCAGGAGGAAGGACATCCAACTAGCAAAACCCATTCGGAATTGTTACTGAATCTTTGAAAATATGTTAGGGACATTCTTTTCAGATTTTCCGAGTTAACAAAAAACCGAGCTCACAGGAAGATGAGCGGTGTTCCGTAGAGTTGAATGCTTCTTCGTTCCTACAAAAGTCCTTCGGAAAGATGCCTATTTTTTGAGCAATATTTTCATTCACAAGCACACAGAATGCGTAAAAAAGCGACAACTTGTCGAAAATGGCGCCCAACGGTGGACTTTGCTAGTTGGTCATTGATTTATGTGGGCATGTACACCTTCATACAGTCACAGAGGATGTGCTGGAAATAATTTGGGCGGCAATGAGCGGCGCAGCAGCTTTTGGGGTGTGGACTGGTTTTTAAATTTTTCTGGCGCCCAACCGTGGGTCATATGGACTGGACATTCACAGTCTTGAACATAAAAACGATCAGGAGCCAACAAATTTTTCTTAAAAGTGGCGCCCGACGAAAGGCTTGCAAAGTTGGATCGTAATTTATACTCGAATCGAGCACAAAGCAACTTTGAAGCGATAATTTGCACTGCTAATGAGCTTCAAGTTAAATCTACCAGTCTCCTTAGACAACCACTATACTATACCCCATACACACGTCCTGTCCAGTAAAACCAATTCATTTATTTACATTCTCGCATGGATGGGGACGCGTTTAATTTACTGCACTGCATATATGCCGGTCGGTGGCAAGGCTCTGAGCCATACGGATGGTGGTACACTGCATACGGACGTTGTCGTTTCTCATTTTATGTGTGTGCATGCACTGTGCAGTGTGCACGCCCAATAAATATGCAAAGCATGCACCAGGATGCAGAGGTACCATACCATCTTCACCGTCATCGTTGTAGGCACTTTTGTAATGGAAAATCAATGGAATTTTCGGTTACATGGTGCGGTTTACTTGTTTGTTAAGCGAAAAGTCAGCTGTCGAATCGAAAAGACATATACAATCGTAAGAGGGATATGTCAGGTGGACATATACCCAACATCCGAAGGCATTATGTTCATGAAAATTTAATACCAAACTGGTGCAGTTTTTGGTGAATGCCAAAGGTTCAACCAAGATGTGGTTGGTGTGAGAGATTGCAAAATATTTCGCAATTTTTTAGTTGGCCTTAAATAGCAAAAAAAGGGAACAGGAAGGGGAAAATTCAGGTAAATGTCCTGTGTTCGGGAGGAGCGTATCGATCGCTGGCCTGCTTTTATGTATGTCAGAAGAGACTGACCGGCTGGCAGATGATTAACGAGTGTTTGCAATTTATTCTCCGGTTGCTTTTAGCAAAGACCACAACCTACTGCACTTTGTTTTGGCCATGGCCACCGCCTAGGATCTCTTAAGCGAGTAATTTTTGTCCGACACCTGAACGATAACCCAGATGTTGTAATAATTCAACTGACGTGACTGATGTCAATTTAAGTGAATAGCACCAATTCAACTGCTGGGGATCTAATGATTGAACTAATATCGATCTTTTGATACGATATGGACTCATTTAGGAGGAACACGCGTCGGCAATGCGATCTTCGTGATTTTGATGATATTGTGGCTATGGGACACTGACAGTTTGGCATCTGACTATATACGAATCAAACAAAGAATACACTTAGACTTGTAATTCTGTTATCCGTTGTTTATTATTGGAAATCTGCCGGGCAAACCTCTCCTGGTCTACACAGAACCCAAAATAATGCGAATTGTTGCAACAAAAGGCAGTTCAGTGCATTTCAGTGACGTTTAGAGATCTGGCATAAGAATCACTAAATTAGAGAAAGGTGCTGGCTGACACACCCCCAGCCTCCATTGGTTTACACAAAACCTAAAATTGCAATTGCTAATAGTTACAAATAAGAAATAATATAATTTCTGTGCTTGTGAAGTAAATTTGACAGATGCCACTCTTTTAACTGTTTAACTGTGAAAGTGTTGATTGACACGCGTGTAATCAATATTTAGACAGAGAGCGAGAGGTGCAGCTATAGCTCTCAATGTTCAGTCAGTTTGCGTTCATAGACAAAATGTCACCTTAAGATGACATATTCAAGGCCAAGTATAGACATTATTTACGAAAAAGGCACTAAACTGTCAATTAAGGAATTAAGGAATGCGATACTTTCGACGGTCCTATAACATTAAATTTTTCAATAACGACTGATTTACACTTTTTATGACAAGAGAACTGAAAAAATTACTACTGTCATAAACTGTCACACAACAATTTCTGTCCAACCTAAATTCCTATTTGAGTCGTATCAGGTAGGTAATAACGAACCAATGCGAATAATATTGGCAATAACGTAAATACAATTAAAGAACAACTGTCACAATTGCCGAAACAAATACATACATTAAATGTCGTTCGACTAAAGAAATGCAATACAAAGTTGTGATTGAGGATTAATAGTACTTAACCGGACAGCATTTATGAAAAGACAAAATATTGAAAGCAAGTAGCTGTCACAATATTGGACTCTATCAACAGTAAAGATCTATTCACACAACAGCGAATTGCGAAAAGGCGAATTGCAAACAAATCGATTTAACCGCATTTATGAACTGAAAGTTACTATTTGTTGTAGGTACCACAAAAGCATTAAATTTAATTAATCTAACTGTTGGCAACGCCATAAATTCTTGTTGAACTATCACTGTCACTTCACATAAGTCAAGACAACCTTCTTTTCTTTTTCTTTCTTCTATCCTTACTGTTTGTACCAAATAGACGTTTGAAATAAAACCTCGTGAATTCTTAGATACCTAACCTGTTTCGTATATTAATCCGATTCTTACAACAGCCTTTTTCTTAGTCACCGAAAGGATCACAACACTAACATTTAATCTAAAACAATAAAAGCAGTTTTCCCGTGATCAAAAAATTCTTGCCGCGAACTGTCACGCTTTATTCACAATCCACAAAATACAGTCGCTTTCCACAAATGAAAAAATCCTTCTAACTTAACCTTTAAAAATGAAACTGTATTTCGGGTGTCAGCGACACAGTTTTCATGTGAATGAATTGTCAGAATCCGATTGATCGCAGTTCGCAAGGCGCTCTTATATGAATAGTTCTTAAGTCATAAGTGACAGATGACAGATTTCGATTCGACTGTGCAGAAATGAGAGTAATTAAATTTTTGATTGCGTTGTTGGTGGCAACTGTATTGACGGCATCAACATTGACATTCTTTTGACAGCTAAATACGATAGAGGAAGTGGGATGGGGATAGTTTAATTCTATGCAAAGCTAGATTTGTTACAAATGTCTAGTCTTATGTAGACGATTGTGAATGTGTCACCATGACTTATTTTTCTAATCTAAGGTCATAAGTTTTGATATTCTTTGTTAAAGCTTAGTGCGCTGTTCGAGCTAAATTTTCGCTCCCATACAAAATTCTCTCCAAAATTTAGTTGAGCTTAATTTAAGCGAACCCATTTAGCTAAGTGGTACGCTGCTCGAGTAAAACTTTTGTTTTAGAATGTACATCGTGTATGTGTTAAAATTTAGCGTGCCCATTTAATGGGGTGGCACATTTTTTCAAGCTAAATTTTGACAGATCTTTGTGTTCTGTTGTTTTGTTGCGTTTTTGTATTGCGGAGAGCTGCAGGAGTAAGCAAGGATGAGTTTTTTTCTAATAAATTCCTCGACGAGGAGTACCTACCTAGAATCAGAAATGGTTTAAATTAGAGAGCGTTGAATTTTTACAGATAGTTATTTTCAAAAAACAGCTGTTTTTTGTGACATTTATCCACAGCGCTCTCTATGTCAAAATTTAGCTAGGATTTTAGCTGATGTTTGGAGAGAAAATTTAGTTTAGCTCGAGCAGTGTACTAAACTTTAAGTGGCAAAGCTTAAGCGGGCCACACATGTGACACAAGTTCTAACAAGTGACTCAGTCCCTCAAAATATTCTACCAGTATGCACGGTCGCACACTGTTGCCGATTTTACCATTGTTCTGATGGAAGATATAACTTGTGGATGTTGGAGACAATGCGAGTCTTGCTTTAGCACATTTTGAATTGATTGCAGGTCACAATACAACTTATTTCGTGTGGAAAATATTCCAATTGTGAGTTTGTTAAATTGAAGTAGGTTGCTATAACTTTTTTATGGCATTTCCGACGGTGTGTCCTTGCTTTTTGTATCGATTCCTTCTGCATAAAACTTACATTGGTTAGCTAAAATCCCCCACCAGTTGCGCGCATATTTCGACATTATTAACAGTAACAGGTGCATTATGTGTCGCTAAAGCACAATGACTTCGCGTCCGTTAATGTTCCAGGTGCCACCGGTACGTATTTCTTTTTGAAAATTAGTCCTTAAACTCTAATGTGCTTCCCCTTACGTAGCAAAACCTTGAAATTCCCTCAGATCAACCACAATCAGAGTCGAGCGAAAAAAATATGAGTCCAAATGTCAGCGGATAATTTATCTACAACGAGTGAAGGGCCTTTTTTTTTTTTTTGTTTACTCCCAACGGACTTGGCAGAGCCCGACTTCCTTTTATGATTGCCCACCTTTTTTTTTGTATTATTCTCGCTTTATAACACAGAAAAATTTGCCCTGTCACATGTAATTTTCACTTTATTTCCCTCGTCCGTCTTCCTTTAGGGTTTTCTTCTTTTTTTCCCTTTAGCCTGAGTTTGGAGTGAGAAATAATTCCAGTTTAACGTTGTGCAGGACTAATTACATCAACAGGAACAGGGGGTACCCTATTAGCAAACAGCACCGAAAGAGGAAATAAAAAAATAATTATGAAGGGTGGCACACTGTCGACCGCCCTTTGAAGAGGGTTTTTGTTTTTGTGCTTGTGCCAACGATGCCGACCATATTTTCTTTGCTTGTTTTATTTTCCTTTTTTTCCAAGAAAATTAAGGTCATTTGATTAATTAAATTGAGAGGAATGCCGGAAAAGAGAAGGATATAGTGAGGAATGGGATTTTTGTTTTAATTTGTGTTGTGCTGTTTCAAACTTACCTGCTTGTGCATTTCTACATTAAGGCCATAGGACATTTCATAGTACTGTAAAGAGAAAGCAAAAAAGAACGAAACGTGTTGGTTAATTAAATTCGTAAGGATGTTGAGTAAACAAATAAAAAAGGTCATTTTCGTATCTAACCCCATTCGGTTGACCGGCAGGCGGTTCAAAATAAAACAAATTAATTTCCACCATGCAGAGGGACACTAAACTGCAGCAGCACTATGTGGGGGGATCCTTTGCGAAAACCCTTAGTCATTCACTCACATACTATAGCCCCAGTCACATCTGACAACATCGTTAGCTTGACGGTTGGTTAGGTTCGGAGCCCCAGCAAGCACGAATTTATGCAGCACCCAAAAACGATATCCCTGTCACGCCCTCGATTAAAAATTCGATTTCGCCTCCTCCCAATACGAGAGGATAGATCACGTGGGTGTGTGTGTGCGATGTTCATGTTCGAAATGCTTTTTCGCTTTTCGGAGAGGGAGGCCCCCCCCACTATGGGCATTCATCTGCTCTATATGTTAAATACCAGGCCTAGGCGTCGTCGTCGGCACACAGGCACACAACACATCGAATGTTGTCGGAACATTTTTGGCTCGCATATATAGGGGAAGAAGACAGGACAGAGTATGCCATGCCATCCCATCATCATCATGCACCGGTAATCCGACTGCTAACTACTGACTACCATTTTATTGTTCATGGCAGCAGAAGCACCATCAGAGAGGAGCAGAAGGACAACAAGACTGCCAGACCCGAGTTCTCGTATAGAGGATGTAGAATATCTACGGATTTTGCAAAATTCCAAATGGTGTGCGTCTTTTTTGTCTTCTATATATTTCTATCGTTCTGTATACCACAATTGCCGCATAATTCCAATGAATTTATTAATTGAATAGCGGGGGCGTCCGTGTGGTATCGTTCTCTGTCTGTTTGTCTCTTGTGCAACAGTCGTGACTCGTGAGTTTTGCAATAGCATCACAGCTAAATTGGATATTTGAATTGCATGTTTGCTGTTGTAGATATCGCACACTGAAATGGTTTGGAAGGATATTTACGCAATTTTCGGGATGATTTATGCTTGGTTTTGGTTTTATTTTGCTGTTTTTTTTTGTTCACACATCTTGAAAGGAAAATTGCTGATTTTGGTTGGCGTTTGTGGAGTAACATCTAGATAACATCAAAAGTGAGGCATGTCGCCATCTTGAAATAAAATGGCGACCTTGAAAAATTCCCTTCCATATTATATGTCAAAAGTTTTATTACTTTCACGCTTACAAATCGAATATCAATGAAAGAATTGGGATAAAACTCTTATTACAATTGACGCCATTTTGAAAAAAATGCCATTTTTTTTCCAAGATGGCGAAATAATGACAACGGCTTTAACCCGCCAGTGCAACTAGTCGATTACATTCGTTGAAAAATGTGCAAATGGAATGTTCGAATTTAGAAGAGCTTTTCGAAAACTATTCGAATACAAAATGGTGTCTTCTTTTTGAAAAGAAATCAAAAGAAAATGGCGTTTTCGAATCAAATGGTAGGGGTTACTTTATATCTCAATAACTTTGCAGAGCCCAGACCAGTTTTGCTGGTTTATGCAAGCACACATCGCAATAGTTGACACACAGAATAGGAATGAATGGCTGATTAAATTTGACAGATCTTTCATAAATGTAACCCTAAAACGTAACACATTCCCAATGCAAATATTTCCAGCGCAAAATAGAGCGTAGATTGCAATTTTAAGAGTGAAAGTGAAAAGTTAATCGTATAACAGATGACAGCAGTGATCGACTTTTCTCATTTGTACTGAAAACTGAAAAGAAACAGTACTGAAACGTATAAAATAGTACAATATTTTTTGTAACAAAATAAAGTCAAATTTTATTGGGCCTTACCAATAATCATTTTTAACCTTCACACTAAATTTTTCCTAGGTCACAATATGCAATTTTGTATGGAAAATTTCGCCATTGTGAGTTCGAAAAACTTAGCCTGGACACTAAAAATGATTATTAGTATCGCGGATTGAATCTAACGGCCATTTTATTCACTCAGTGTAAATTAGGTTTAAGGTAATTTTACATACGAATTTTATACACCTGATGATTAAAATCTAGTACGATATTCACTCGAAAAAAAAAAATGCATAAATTACATCCGATGATTGAAATCTACTACAATATTCACTCGAAAAAAATGCATTAAACACGCTGAATAAAGATGCATTCAAACGCGGATTTAATACAGTTAAACAGTCACTTGGAAATTGATTTAATTTGCTGTGTGCTGAGTTTCATTTTTATCGTATTAATAATTATGGATTTAGTCTACAAAATGACTCTTTGTTCATCAAATCGATAAATTTGTCTTCTGAAGACGAAGCTATCCAAATTTCATTCACTTCCATTTCTTTCACTTGTTGCTACAATTAACATTCTATTTCACTTTTACTTGTTACCTTAACGACAAAAATGTCAATATTTTGACACTAAGTTTCAACCCGAGTCAAAGTACTTAAACTGGTCTCCGGAGTGCAGTTTAAATTCACTCGGATTAAACGCCGACAAGTTTAAAAAACTGAGTTGATGTTCGGGCTTAATGACTTTATATTATAGACTTGGGTTTAATTTTTGGAGTGAATAATATGGCCGCAAGTGAACTAATATCATACATGTTCGATTCATTCCGAAAATTAAAAATAATACAAATAGAACTCAAAATTGTAAATGATGCGTACTCGGGACAGAATTAGTACAGAAATCAGTACAATAGAAAGTATTTTCTCAACAGTGGATGACAGTAGCTTCTACTGGAACAAGAGCTGTCAAATATGGCAACTCAAACTTGAGGCAAAACAATTTATCCGACATTAAGCTATATATGAAGTTAAATCATGGTAAGTACTCGGAGCTTTGATCCAAAGATCGCTAACTTAAGTATGTCAGTGACGCCATCTTGAAACAAAATGGCGACTGGAAGTTTAAATTATAATATACATTTTTTATTTTGAAGTAGTTCAGAAGTTTGGTTTTTGTGCTTACATCGTGAAAAATATAAAAGTATAAACAACAAATTGCTTGGTTTTAAGACAAAAGAAGGAACCGTTTGTAGAGCTTATAATCTGTGAGGTTTTTTAGTGTCCTCATAGCTCATCAGTCATCACCAACAGCTAAGTATTGATGAAATTTTATTAAGAAACAAAAACTTTAAAATTCCGGCCGCCATCATAAAACAAATTGGCGATTCGAAAACTAGATTCTGAGGACCAACGTATTTTAAACAGAAATTTTGATGGGATCGTTCATATTTTTGCTGCTTTGACAGCATTTTTAACAAATCCAACCAAAAAAAGATAAACAGAAGGGACCTACAATTTCGTGCTGAATTGAGAAGCTTTCTTAGGAACAATATTTCTGTGTTGTTTAAGCGAGTGTTCGTCTATTTTACTTTCGTGAGATAGATGTAAACGTCAGTTCTACACAAATTTGTATTGATTCTTCTTCCGATTGAAGTTCATTCGAACCTGAAATGGACGTCAATTCACAGAGGCAGCAGACATCTTTAAATAAGAACCAGGTTTCTCATAGAACCTTTAGGTTAAGAATTTCTTAAAACTTACAAAGCAGAAAAACCACACGTTTAAGGCCATCATTATCAAATGCCAAAAGGTGGTGGCGGTCGTGAACTTGACTGTATCGGAAACCAGCTAGCTAAAGCTGTTAAAAACCGTCGGAAACTTTGCAAAATTGGTTTGATATTAAAAAAAAGTCTTTTTGGACAACTTGTTGAACCGAAGAAGTCCTTCCAAACAGTAGATACAAGAAGAGTTCCCATTTTGGTAACTTACTTACTTACTTACTTAGGTGGCGCTACAGTCCGGGGTGGACCTGGGCCTCAACCTTTTTGGTAGCTGTCAACTCGATTTTCGACAGAGCGGGTTAGAACGGTTAACAGACGTTTTTGGTTTGTAGCTATTGCTATGAATGCCTACTGCCATTTTTTAGGGCATTTGTTGACAAAATAAAATTCGCCCGTTAATTCAATCGATCCTCACTGCCACCCCTGTATACCAGAAAATGTCTAACAGCCACACTAACTCGAAAACTCCATTACTCCACTGATATGGGAGTGGTAAGAGCAAGGATCCATCAACTTGGGGCCATATATACCTTTTATCATCGATGCTTGTTTGCATTTTAAATACAACCGCATACTCTCCAATCAGAGACAGAAAAGTTCTAATAAAGCCGCCGAGAGAGAGACCACCGCATCCGCCTTACCAGCCCTCGAGCAATTTAGTCTCCTACCCACCGCTAGGCCCGTCGTATGTGCATGTGTTCAGTAACGACTGCTCACAACAGCATAGCAAAGTGCAAAGTTGAACGTCAAAGACAATGGCGGTGTCAAGCTAACGACCATCAAAATTGGCAATGGTCGGCGGAACATATAGGTAGGTATACCCAACGCATCCACAGGAACTATCTCATCCAGCTGTGTGCACGTCGCCTCTCATGTTCTATGTCTAATTCAAGTTTCCACACCACGATGTCGCCTGCGGTGTTTGTGGTATACACGCGTTCGCGACTCTCTGATGCCGAGGCAAAAGCACCGTCATTTTCTGATTTGTCAACAAAGAACAGAAACAAAAACAAAAAAACACCCTCGAACGAGCAGGAAAAAGCGTAGCCATGCCGTAACTTTGGCTAAATAACAATAAAGCATTCCATTTGACTTTGGTGGAGCCAGCTTCCAGTTTTCGCCCTCCATCTCACTCTCGCGCACTCACTCTCTCCGCCTCTGTCTTTTGAACAAACCGCACTTTGCCTGATGCTGGAACAAGTGACAATAAGCATTTTCTATCTCCTGTTCTCCGCCATCCACAATCCACTTCTGAAACCAACGCCATTCCGTGGCAATACATATCCTTGAACATGCCATAACCGCACAGTGGCACAACAACAACTATGACACAACATCGCTGCTGCTACTGCTGGTGCTCTGCTTGTCTGCCAGCTTCTCGTTCCCTTCAGTCACAACCGTACCGCCCTTAGAGCGCTCCCCTGGCCGGGGGTCCCTGCCTCTTTTATGTCTGGGGTTTCCAGTTTTGTGTGTAACTAAATTGAATTTAATTGTTGATTACACTTTTGCTACTGTTCTCCATTTCCATCTCCTTCCGACGCTCCATCGTGTCGTCCCCCATTTCGTTCGACCATTGACAGATCATGGTTGAGTGGGTGCAGAAAGAACGAGGTCCTCCCGGCCGGGCGGTAGATGACAGAGGTTTTGTGATCCCGTGCTAACCCTAGGTGGGTTTTAAATGAATTTCTATGGGTATAGTCGTTTCATTATATTTTGTTCATTTTATGGTTTCAGTTTGTGAGGGTTGTTGCTGGTTCTTTTTTGTTCCCTACATTTGTTATAGGTATACACATGTGTGAGTGTGTTTGTGCTGTGTGGATAGTCGTGTCTCTCGACTGTATTCAGCAGCGAGGAAGAAGATAATTTAAAAGTTTATCCATGGAGCCATGTTAATTGAGGGAGGGTAATTTGAGCACAGAGATGGAGCCATTTAATTTGTTAGATCCCTTGTATGGCAGAGCTGGTAGCGGTAGAGTGGCGGTGGTTTTCGGATGGTTAAGATTGTCCTTCGTTGTTATTGGAATCGAGGGAAAAATAAAAAGACTACGAGAATAGTCTTGCACAGACAATGTGAAGCCACGGACGGATTTGTGGGTGCATTTGGTTGCACTTGCATTACTGACGAGTGCTTTCGAACTGGAATCGAATTGAAGTCAGTTTGTATTTGGAATTGATTATAACCTTCACATATCTTGCGGTTAGCTATTCCTGTCAATTTCATTCGTGCTGACAACTACTGACCGCTAGTTTTATAAGGTTGAAAGTTATCTACCGGATAAGTTTTATCTGAGAGTTAGAAACCTCACAAAATATGTTTGGTATTTTATCAGTGGGATATTTGCAAGTTAACGCAGCTTGTTGACTACAAAAAATGGCAAAAGTCAGTTTGTATTTGGAATTGTGAGTTTTTAAAATGCACATATCTAGCAGTTAGCTGTTCCTGTGCCAATATGGCAGAGTAGGTCGTGCTGACAACTACTGACCGCTAGTTTTATAAGGTTGAATATTTTTAAAAGTTATCTACCGGATAAGTCTTATCTGAGGGTTAGTAACCTTAAGAATATATTTGTATTTTATCAGAGGGATATTTGCAAAAGAAAACTGTCAAAAAGATGCGAGTCTTCTAAGAAGACTCATTCGTCAAAGTGTCTGATAACTATCTACCAGTTAGCTACATATTCTCTTGACAAATGAATCTTTCTCTACATTGACTGTCTACTAAGGTTTGTCAAGTACTTATTTGCAAAAAGTAATCTGTCGGTTAAACCTTATCCGGCAGGTAGGATTCCAGTACATATTTTTTGTATCAGTTACTTGTATTTTCGCAAGGAAATGAAAATTGTTACGTAGTTTAAACGCTCAGTCTCAATTATGGCAAGTAACTGATAGTTATATACAGCTTGTTAAGATTCCTAGGTTTGCAGAAAATGCTGAAGGTTTAGAGTCTATGGGCCTTACTAATAATCATTTTTAACCTTCACACTAAATATTTTCTAGGTCACAATATACTATTATGTATGGAAAATTTCGCTATTGTGAGTTCGAAAAATTTAGCCTGGACACTTAAAATGATTATAATGCTATCTCTCGGATAACCCTAATCGGAAAGTCTAGAAATAAAACTAGGAGGTTGCTTACGTGACAAACTTTGACGTTTGACGTCTCAGATGAGACTGAATCAAGTTAAATAAATGAAATAATTTGCCAATAGGTCCGTACTCTAGAACAATCTAATCACAACAAATTGTTTGAGCGAGTTTTTAACTTATTTTTGCGAAGAAACTGACAATTTCATGCCGAGTCCTAATGTCTAAATTGAGAAGCTGTTCCAGCACAGCCTAGGATGTTTTTCAGACGGTCGCAAAGGTTGGCGCAGTGGAAAAACGCTAGATCGAACCAGAGATCTCGCTCACTTGTCCATTACGCTAACCACTGTGCCATATATTCGAGTAAGTCTCTGATAATTATCCGCTGGTTAGCCCTTTAATATTCTGCCTTCCAAATAACTTTCCTATCGGATTTTGGAAGCCGTTCACTCAGCATTTAGCCGAACACAACAAATTTTTGGTAGCATAAGAAACGAAAATTTGGTCCGAAAAGCTTAAATAGACTTGTTTATCTAGGACAGCAACCATATGAATTGACCCACTGATAAGCGGGCTACATGTCTTCTCTTAACAAATGTCTGAATCGGACTACTGTCGGAAAATACAAAGATGCCACAATTTGTGACTCACTCTAGCAAAGACTTTAACATATGTGTTAATTCCACTGTTAAACAGAACATTTATTAGCAAAGGCTTACACCATTTACTGATTGTAGGTACTGTTTTAAATGGCAAACAGTTCTTCCGAAAAGAGTACAGCACCACTGAAACTTATCAGCACAGTTTTTATCTTGAGGCTTAGTGATTGTTGCACCGGCCTACAGAGGGAGCTCAAATTTCGAGTCTGAGAAAACACCGGAAAAGCTATCGATATCTGTTCAATTTAATGAGTGAAAAGTTTGTTTAGGAGGAATTCATGTTGCAGTCACAAATCAAAATCAATTTCGAAGTTTGAAACAAGATTTTAAGCCGGGACTTGAACCCTATTTTGTTAAAAACTCTTCGCAAAACCTGAGAGGCGTCCAAATTTTATATTCCTACATATAAATGCAGATCACCAATCATGACAGGGACAGCGGTAAATATAGATACACCACTTAAGACCGAAAAGTTCGAAATGCCAACTACCAAAGTTGTAAAAATTCCACTCAAACGGTTACAGCAACCCCTTACCCTTAGCATCGACCTTCTGGTCAAACAACGATTAATGGCAAACGTTTTCGATATCGCCTCCACCGTGTCACTTGATGATGACCCCAGAGCGTCAAAGTGTCTCCTCATCCTATAAGCCCCACTGTAACCAACTTCACAGGCACGAAAAAAAAAGTATCAATCTCATTCACAAGCGAAAAAGAAGGATGCACAATGATGAGATACAATCTGATGCTGCTGCTGCTGCTACTCCCTGCTCTTCAAATTCTCCATGAACGTTCAATAACACACACACACGCCCACACTTCCTCCAGCACTCGCAGACTCCTTCAAGAGCTATACACCAGCTCTGTTTGGCACGGCTAAGAGTGCATATATTGATAACGAGAAGGGAGTGGTGTACTAAAGCTCAGGCCAACATAACAACCATATGCACTCGAACACTGCTGGTTCTGTATGTGAGTGGGTGTCAGCCAGGATAAAGAAAGGGAGCGTATGAGGCAGGCAAAGCCAGCTTGACGGTATCGAAACGAGTTTGAGGATTTTATAAAGTGGTCGTTTTGTGATGATGCGGTTTTCTTTCGACGTGAACCAAGCACCGCACCACCACACATTCGCCCTCCCCGTCTCTCCAGCCTTAGACGCCTCTGAGTGGCGGAGAAGGATGATGATGCCTGCATCTGTACTATTTGCTTTCTGATACCAAGAGCAGTTAATCTGGTTGAAGAGCATCTCTCCCGCAACCTTTTTCTCCACCCTACCTCCCTATACTCGTTGGTCGTTGCTCGTGCACCGTATGTGCGGCGCTCATGGTGCTCGAAAATTGTCGGCATCATAAATGCATCCAAGGAGTATACGTGTGCGGCGAATGCTCCTCCTCAACCATGGTTGCCATTGTCCTACCAGAGCGATACGACTGTATACGAGTGTAGGCAAGGCAACAGCAAAAAACTATAGTGAATTTCCCAAGAGTGGGCGCGCAAAGCGGAAAGAGATTTTGTGTTGTGTTGTGTTATGTCTTGTGTGTTCCGTTTTGTGTTGACCAACTTGTGCAAAAAGAGGATGGGTAGACAGCCGAGCACAACACTGTTTTTAAGTGTTTGCCGATGTGCATGTGCATAAAAACACAAGTTTCACATCCTCCCCTGCTTCTCCAACAGCAGCAGCAGCAGAAGCCTCAAGGTATCTATGGGGAGAAGAGATTGAATCTTCTCGAGTTTATTTTGCACCAACCACATCAACCGCCGGCACCTCCTCCCAGCCCAACCATCCCGGGCCGCCGCCGCTTGAGAAAAGATCTCTGCTCAGTTGCATTTTAATAGAGTTAAAAAGTTTTTGCCAGAAACACTACTGCGGATGTGGATGATGATGGAGAAGCTGCTGCTTCTGCTGGGCACTATGCTCTCAGCTCGTGTGTGTTTTGTTACGTGTTGTGTGTGATATGTTCTCCATGTCGTAGCTCGTGTAGGACTACACGAGAGTTGCATGCTATAAAAACACACATCGAGAGCAAATATTCTCAGTTGTGCTGCTGTTTGAGCACTTATGCGTTTTTGGTCTTCGACAGACCGGAGGTGGGAAGGCAGGACTGGGGCTCACAGGACAAACATGGGAAACATATTCGGTAGAAAGATTGACTTTTCTAGCCTTTCAGAGAATAACAATGGGAAAATGGGAAGGAAACTCGGTTGCCTCTTCCTACGGGGATAAATATTGATGTTGAGGATGTTTTTTGGGGTTTCTCTGGTGTTTTTTTTTTTTTTGTTTTTCGTTAGTCCCTGTGTCTGGATTGGGGTGACAGTGTCACCGATTAATTCGACTCCGGTGAGGACTAGATGGGGAAGAATGGGATTTACTGATGCGAAATGGTTTTTCGAGAAGTTACCCAAGTGCAAAATTTATATTATGCTGAATCAGAATCAATGAACAACGGCAATATAGCGTTTAGAATAAAAATTCATCCGTATAAGAGTTTGGGAAGGAGGACGCAATGAACAGTGAATAATTAAAAAAAAGTAATCCAAAGTTTAGTAAAAATTATGAACACGTACACGAGACACGACATTCGTCAACATGGTGCTGTCTGAAAAAGTTTATTTTGGAATAGTGAATTACTAAAAAACGGACTGAAATAAATTCACTCGAAAATATAATGAATACGAGTGAATTCTTTAGCATTTTATATGCGTTGTTTTATAAGTAAACGACTGATTTTGTAATGAAGTAACAGTGAATTTTCTAAAGAAAAAATAGGACCAGTGAACTTGAAACACGGGTTGTTCATCCAGAATGGAATAGTCTTCACCAATGCCTCCGAGTGTATATTCCAAACGATCACAGTTTACATTATCCACAAACCGACGATGAACAGTATCGGTGAATAGAAAACAGAAAAATGAATGAATGAACAAAACAAACAAACTACAGCTCCTGCTCTATTACTAGGGCTGTCCACGGAATGAATAAAGACTGTGACAAACAAAGAGCTGAAACATTATATAAGCTGCAGAGTTGGCAGATGACAATTAACAATTTGCTATGAGTAAGACAATCTGATATCATTGTAACGAGCGATGAACTCTTTCAACGGTGTTCACAGTGAATACTGGGATGAACGATACCTGCTGCAAAATGTGATTTAAATACAAACACATTAAACAATAAATTGACCTTCAAGAATGAACAAAATTGAACTAAAAAATAAATGAACATTTATTCATTTCGTTGGACCGCCATATCAAATGAATTTTGGTTCATTTCACCATGCGAACATCATCCAAAGTGCTCCAGATGAATGACGGAACATTATTGAAAATTGATTCACTGCTAACAGTGGTTCACCGAGACGATGATTCATCCAGATTAAAGGTGCAGTGAAGAATGTATACAAACAGGGACTTTCCATTTACAATTAACTTCACATTTGTCGACAGAATAAACACAAAAAGGAACAGTGAATCAAAAAACAGCATGAAAATATTTAGATGAACAAGAGTTATTTTTCCGGATGAATTTTTTCTGAGTTATTCACCTTGAATGTAGATCAAAAGTAGTACCTCACATGATCTATTGCTGTAAATCGGGGAAATCTATGATCAATAAATATATCATGTGAGCATAATAGGAAAGGCCTAGTGTAAAAACCGCTTAAGCAACGTGGAATCATTGAGAGTTAACAAAAAAATTGTATGAATTGTAAATTTTTGAAATGAATTGCAGCAACAGAAAATAAATAAATGAGCATAAATTCACGTGGTTCACTGAAAATGCTGTTCATTCATAAGACGAACTTCAGAAAAACATTAAATGAATAGCATAGACAAAATTTTCAATTGGGATGGGAGATTCAATAATGAACAAGTGAACAGTGAACGCTGACTGAATGAACAAAAGATTTGTTAGATTTGCACACTTCTGATGTGAAGATCAGTAAACGGTCTGTTATCCTTGGCAACCTGTCATATAGCGGACAAATAATGAATTCACTTTGACAGGAAAATAGAGACGGAGGCGACAAACAAATTCTAAATTCTTAGAATGAAATTCACGGCGCAGTAAACTAGATGAACCAAATATAGATGAATATTTTCCGACTAAATAATGAACTGACGTTAAGCAAATATTCAAATTGAAAGCCGAATTGCAAATTACTGATGTCAATTTCAACAAACATTTTACTGAAGTGCTGAATATTGGATGGGCAAACAGTGAATTCAGCAGTGAATTCCGAATTTATGGAGTAAATAGTGAGACAAAATTTGAGAGACAGCGAATTTATTTCAACAAGCTGAGCATAAAGAAATTGACAACAAAAATTTGAAACTCAGTAATGAAAGATGTTCTTTGTTTTGTGTTAAGAAATTCATTCTTAAAAGTGAACTGAATGAATAAAACCATGTCTAAAGTTGTGTGTTTAAAAAAGTTGCTGTCTGAAACAAATAACTGCTCGAAATTTGACTACAATTTGCCAACAGAGTTGCCAGAGGCGACAGCACGTCACGCTTTCCCAAAAAATAAATTGTCAATTGTCAAATGTGACCAAAGGGATCAAATGTTTTGAGACAAAGCAATGCAGGTTAGTTGCTCCTCTCAAAGTGCTGTTGAGTGAGAGACTACCCCTTCAATGACAGAACACCCCTCTATCTATTTTTGAGTACATAACCGGCCACAAAATCAATTCGGCTGACTAAAGCCAAAGTCAACACCGCATAGAATCCGTCAAGATTACACCAACGGTTGGATATACGCACCCACTCGCTTTACGCCTTACACTGAGTAAGACACTGACAAAAGGAAAAAGAAAAACACGACACAACCAAACGAAAGTGCATTTGGAAAATTGCTTAAGGATGCCACATACGAGTACAAAAGAGAGCCAAGCCCAGAGCGCACACAAAACAAAATGAAATGGAAACACAATCCCCAGAAAATCTCTTCCTAATCCCCCATCCCCCTCAGCTCCGTGCTTTCTATGCGGTGCTGCTGTTATATCATTCACCGTAACCACCATCCTCTAGCACGTTCTTCAAAAGAATCACTGTGCACACACGAAGTTTGCCAATTGGGATTTGTGCAAATGTGCAAATAAACTCGCTGCACACACTGGCAGAGGGAATCTGCACTAAAACGAACAGCAACAGTGCACCGCATCGCCTCAAACCAACCCCCAATTCACTTGCATTCGGGATCGGGATGGAGAGCGAAGGGTGAATAAAAATTGTAATGGTTGCTGCCTGCTTAAGGGTAAAAGCATTTACAGTGTCAGGGAAGAAAACAATGCTGACATGTGCGCTACCCTCCACCCGAAGCGTATAGCAAGCGCACATATCCATCCATGGAAGCCCCATATAGATAGAAGTTAAGGTCGACTGTGGTGACGGCACGGGGGTTATTCTGTCGTACAAATGCTCTCCCCCCTGCCCCACAAAAAACCACACTATACCCCCAGTTATATAGAAGCAAAACTCTTCTGCTGCATACAACTCCGAATGGAGGGCTTAAAAAATTGGCCAACCAAACCCGCACACCCTCAAACCCAAACCACCAGAGTAGCACCAAAGTGATCCGAACCCAACTCAACCAGACCAACAGACCTACCGAGCCGAGGAGTACCCCCCTCCGTCGACCGGCACGATAGTTCAAATCTAACCAGCCCCAGCCAGGCAGGAACCAACCAACCAAGCAACCGACTCTCCTGCCAGTCAGTCAGCCATATACGGCTCGAAGGTTGTTTGCGGCTAACCAAAATAATAGAGGAAGCTTTTACAATTTTATTCAAGTTGCCCAACAGAGGTAGGTAGGTGGTGTGTGCAGCGCCATTTCATCATCATCTTCATCTACCAGTATATACATGCTGCAACCCACAGAACATAACTACCGACGACGAATCGCCCGCCCCCCTTTTGGGTTACCTCGTCCTTCCATCGTTAAAGCAATGGAGCATGTCGTCTCTGGTAGCCTTATGGAAAATTATAAATCTCCCAGAAGTGCATAAAAGAACAAGAAGACGACGACGACGACGGAGCATGATGATGACGACGGCCATGGAACGTCGACCGAGGTATGCCAGGGGAGGGGCTATTGTAAACCGCAGGTTGTTCGTTCAGTCGAAGCGTTTCAGTTCGGGGAACGAGGTACGAGGGACGAACAGTTGGAAGTGTTTAATGGACCTAGAGCTGGTGTGATAGGATAGTGTGTTCTCCTCTATATGGGTGCCTGATGAATAGGATTCTCTTTCTTCTTTTTATTTTGCACTTTCTTGGGATTGTGTGTGGAAAATCACAGCTCTCTGAATGCTGGACAGGGGGAGTTGGGACAGGGACTTGTGGGAGTCCACCCATAGATTTGCTGATGATTTGATAGCTGGATATGCAGTCAGTGGTGGCACTGACTGACTGTGACCGAGAGTTGAGAGTTTCAATGTTTTTGTTAATTTACGAAACTAAATTATTAGTGGGCGAGGGTGTTGGATGGAGATGGATGCCGGTCGTTTTCACCGTGGCTGGATGATGGAATGCGAGCTGTGGCAATGTGGTCAGCTTCGTTGGGAAATTATTGCTGCGGAAAGACTATTTGGCTTGGATTTTGTTTCAACTCACGGATAATATAAGTTTTGTGGGACTTTACATTGAATGGAGAGGGGGTGGGTGGTTTTTTGTTAGCCGCGAACTATACCGCACGGAGTGTCGAAATATTTACTGTTTACAGAGTGGGGCTATATTTATGTAGGTGGCTGTCACTGTTTGCTGTTCAATTGGTTCGTAATGATGTAACTTGTTGGATGATGATTGAATGGGTCGGGAACTGATTGGAAATCGTCCTGGAAATAACTTGGAATTTTTAAATGTCGTTTTAAAAAGATCGACAGGAATTCGTAGACTTTAATGGTCTTAAAGGTGTAAACCATGTTTTTGTTTAGAGAAAACCGCCCCCAAAAAGTGGGCGTGGTGTACAGTGTTTTATGGAAGAAATGTAATCAAAGGTGTTACGCACAAGTTTTGTTATAAACTATTCTTTAGAAACAAATTTGGAAAAAACCTATTTTTAAAACGACGCTTTCGAAATGTAAGACTGGTTTTTATTTAAGAAAACGCCCCCAAAAAGTAGGCGTGGAATACAGACTTGTATCGGAGAAATGTAGAGAGTTTTGTTGCCTAAACATTTTGATTTATAATTTTTATTCACTGTCTTACAAATTTAGTAAGACAACAGTCCCTTTTTTCAAAACCTTTTAATATGGAACATTTTCAGTATAAGGAAACGCCCCCAAAAAATGGGCGTGTTACGTAGGCTTGTATGGAATAAATGTAGTGAAAGACGTTGTGCACAAATTTTGTTATAAACTATTCAGTTGTTTAGCAAAAAATTGGGGAAATCACTTATTTTTAAAATGACGCTTTGGAAATGTAGAACTGGTTTGTATTTAAGAAATTGCCAACCAAAAATTAGGCGGGTCCTACAGTCCCAAAAGGCCGAAATGTGGAGAGTTTTGTTGTCCAAAGATTTAGTTTTATAATCATTATTCACGACATTGAAAATTTATTAAGAAAAGAGTCTCTTTTAAAAAAAACATTCGAATATGTGAAACACATTTTTGGTTGAAGCAAACGCCCACAAAAAATGGCCGTGTAATAAAACGTTTTATGCACGAAAAGTAGACAGAACGGTAGTCTCAACATTTTGTTTAGATTTTTAGCAAAATCGGTATAAAAAAAACTATTTCCCCCCTCAAGCATTGAATGAAAAAGTGAAAATTTTTTTATAGTGTTTTGTGATTTGTTTTAAGGAAACGCCCACAAAAAGTAGGCGTGGTATTTTAAATTACCCGGACGAAATGTAGAATGATACATTGTCTACATGTTTTGCTGAACCTTTTTGTTAACTTCTTACCAACAAAATTTGTTTTTTAAAGTAACTGAAAACTGTAGTAAAAACAGAAATATTGAAGTTCTGGGGCCAGATTCTGTAAGACGAAACGATCAAACGTTTTCGTGCGCACGGATGATTGGCCATAGGTATGTTACACAAGCAAATTTCTTTGTGCTCACGAAAACGTTTGAACGGTTCGCCTTACAGAATGCCGACCCTGAGCACGCTAATATTGTAAGTTATGTGCCAAACTTTGTAGAGTATGTAGCCTAAAATGGGACTGACAATGGGCCACATACTCTACAAGAACTTCAATATTTCTGTTTTTACGACAAAAAATTAGCGAGCTCAGAACATAAATATTTCAGTTTTTACTACAGTTTTCAGTTACTTTAAAAAACAAATTTATTCAAAGCCAAATCAAATTCTGTCAAAAAACCCGATTTAAAGCGATTTGGTTTGCAAATTTGAAATATGTATATAAATTCACAGAAAAAACATACCATCATTTCAGGTAACTTCAGTGCAGAGCTAAATTGTTGATTATATCTACCTAAGGAAAATTTAAGACAGTCGCAGCAGTCCAAGTTCGACACCCACAAAAATGCAAATTAAACGCAACGTTTTTAATTGCATTATCAACCGTCTTGCGAGCTTCTGTCAAACTTTCAATAGCACTTCTGTCAAAAAAATGTCTATCAATTTAGCAGTTCCAACACTGCATAAAATTGAAGGAAGAAGCTACATATCACTTGGTTTTTTTTTTATTTATTTATTTGACCTGTCAAAAAGTGACAGGTGTCAACAAAAATAGGTGATTGTAACATCTTTTTAGCGAAAGGCCCTGACTGACTTCTGCCAAACAAAATTCGGTACAGCTCAAGTGTGTTACAGTCGATCGCAGTTCTTGGGAGGTTTGGTTAGTCTTCATCGCAATGAAAGCCAAGACCGATTTCGACTTTTTGTTTCTAAAATACCGAGACGTATCGTCACTGCTAAAAAAAACAACCAAACAACACAAAGTTTTTTTTGGGTTTTGTTTCCACAGCCAACAGCAACCTTAGACCCATCAATAATGTCAAACACCAAAATGAAGAAAATTCCAAAACCTACCTCAAAATTTCTGCCAACCCTTCACAACTTATTACAAACTTCCCCCACTCCGCATCGCACTGCGTGAATGGAAAATCATCTTGTAACTGCTGTTTCCTGATGGTGCGCGGCGGCGGCGCTAGGGATTTTCCAAATTAACATA
Organism: Cheilosia vernalis; assembly: GCA_949126925.1. Taxonomy (NCBI): domain Eukaryota; kingdom Metazoa; phylum Arthropoda; class Insecta; order Diptera; family Syrphidae; genus Cheilosia; species Cheilosia vernalis. Next base: position 25,347,835 of record OX421358.1, read on the forward strand.
CCCTCCACGCCACGGCATGCCGGCATAAGGGTAATGATACACTACCCCAGGATAAGGTCATTAATACACATATGTGTTTGTAAGTATACGGGTGTATACACAATTGGGAACAAAAAAAAAAAAAAAAAAACAGGGGGAGATGATGATGATTTCTGGAATCAACAACACACAACAATCGGTGGCATGGCGGTCTGGCGGCTTTAATTCTATTAAAACAGTTTTAGGGATGAGACGACGAAACAGACAGACGGCTGTTGGCAGTGCCAGCGGCAGCAAAGAAGGGTGGCAGCTGGGAATGAGCTTATAATTTTATTACCACATTTTAGTGTTGCATGTGTGAGTGTTTGTACACGCGCTCGGATATATTTGAACGCTAAAAAGGTTTCCTTTTGTACTGTTTTGTTCGTGTATTATATTGTAACCTCAAATTCGACAGTTGAGTGAATGAAGTCGTGGCGATATGGCAACGTTTTGTCTGCAAGGGTCGAAAACGACGTCGAACATGAAATGAGTTTTTAATTCGCTTCAGCTATTAGGGGGTGCAAAATGAAAACATAACCAGATGAGCGGCCAGGCGCGGTGAGAGTTGTTCGAATATTCATGGACTTTTGGTTTTTTTTGTTTTGATTTTAAGATCATCATGATACGAGTGGAAGGGTGGGGGTAGGCAATACCCTTCTGATGATACGAGTATATGCCTGTTGACGGAGTTATAATTTTTTATTATATTTTTCAAGCCTAGGGGCTGCGCTCAATTGGGAACGTGTGTGCCTGTGAATATGAAAGGAATCTGCATAAACATATAGGGGGGAAGGAAATAAATTGTTTCCGCTTTGTTATAAAAGGGAAATCCCTTTGTAGTTACTCCGTCACCGGTGCGAGAAGGGCCTCATCATTTGAGGGTGCACAAGGAAAGGCGAAAGAAAAAGGAAAACGCTTACATTGTGGAATATTAAACAGATGGCGATTTGCCATGACAGGGATAAAGTTTAATTATAACATCAAGCAGCAAGTGTGAAACGCGATAAGAGTCCAAGTGGTGGGGGGGAGGCGATCAGGGATAACTTTTTTTTGATGAATGTTCGCAGCACTTTAAGAAGGAACGTGAATTGAATTCTCTTGATGGGAATTCGATTTCGAAATTGGTTGCGCATTATTACAAATGGATTAGGAATCGGGATATGTTGCACGTGACTTGGTCGTATGTTTGGTTTAATATTCATTGTTGCGGATAACACAGTTGTCAGTGGTAATAGCAAGATTTGCTGGGGAACTTTATTGCAATTGAAATGAAAATTGGTTCTTATTAACTAATGACAAGTAAACAAATTCTGAGAGATAAGATGTGATGAACCTTGACAGAGTTACGAGTCGTCTTCTTAGCGTTAAAGAGCTGGGAAAATATCTCCCGACTGTGCTGATGTTATAATCCTGTTCAAAGTGACGAGACAGTCAGAGAAGTGGTTAAGTAACGAGTGCCGAATAGTTCACCTATTGGCTCTAAGGAGATCAAAAACGTCTTCAAAAATGTACCCGTCAAGAGATTACAGAAATTCAACGAAATTACAAGTAACGAGTAGTTCGAAACTGCTTCTGAGCTAAGAAGTAAATAGCTCAATAAAGATCAGAAAAAAGTTCTCAAGTTTTAACTGATAAATCAGCCAAAAAAAATTACAGCAAAATAAAAACTACCAACTAACGAGTGATTTCAAGGAGAGTAAAACGTCTTCCGACTAGTGCTGATGAAAGAGTATAGTAACGAATAGTTCTCCCCTTGGCTTCAGTAAGCGCAAATATTCAATAAACTTGTTAAAAAAATTCAAGAAAATTGAGAATTGGAAAACCAAATTGTAACGAGTAGTTCTTTTCGGGTTTAAAATATCCCAAGAAACCTGCTACTTCCTGCTACATGTACTGATAAACATGTTCAAAATTACAAACAAAAAACAGAAAGCAAAACAACGAGTAACGAGTCAACTTATTACGCTTATCAAATTTATATGCACAACCATTGACAAAGATGAACGTCTAATGCTATTTAAGGACGAAGTTTTGCTAGTCCCAGATGACGCTAGGCTTATTTGGAGCCTACTACTGTTGATAATTTATTTTCTACGCTTCTTTTATTGAATTCGTTGATTTAGTCAGACGAATCAGTGAATTATTCAGTGGATTCAATAATTTAGTCAGTCGAATTCAATGATTATTTAATCAATCGAAAGGACCAGTCCGTCAAACTTTAGTCAGTCGAATGGTTTTTCCAATCGGTTCATTGTTTTGGTCTGAAGCTTCATTAATTTGGTCAGTCGATTCATTAACATCTACAAGCGAATCATGGATCTAGTTAGTGGATTCATTGATAAGGTCAGAAGCTTCATTAAGTTGGTCAATCGATTTATTAATATGGTCAAACGATTCATGGATTAGGCCAGTCGATTCATTTATTTAGTCAGACGATCAGTCTTTCAATGGATTCATTGATTTGCTGAATCGGTTCATTGATTTGGTCAATCAGTTCATTAATTTGGTGAAACGATTCATTAATATGTCCAAACGATTCATGGATTAATCCAGTCGATTCATTTATTTAGTCAGCCGATTAGTCTCGCAATAGATTCATTGATTTGGTCAATCAGTTCATTAATTTGGTCAAATGATTCATGGATAAAGCCAGTCGATTCATAGAATTAGTCAGGCTATTAGTCTTTCAATCGATTCATTGATTTGGCCGGAAGCTTCATTAATTTGGTCAATCGGTTCATTTATTTAGTCAGTCGATCCATTCATCTAGCCAAGGGATTATTCTCGAAATGGATTCATTGAGTTGGTGAATCGGTTCATTGATTTGGTCATCATCAGTTCATTAATTTGGTCAATCGATTCATTAATATGGCCAAACGCTTCGTGGATTAAGCCAGTGGATTCATTTGATTTAAGAAACACTGTCAGTGCATTCTTCGTATCCCTAAACTGGCACCCACATAGCTCTAATCCTCCACCATGTTTAAGGGCTTATTTATTTCAAAGACTGTCTGCAACACAATAGCCTACGGCCCCACTGTTAAGCTTGCGCCATTCGTTACGCTGTCCTTCTCCAGTGTCATGTTGTCACGGCAAGACTCACCTCTTTAACAGAGTCCAACGCCAATTACAACCACACCACCAGACTCAGTTAACCATCACCCTACCCTTACAAAAAGACCTTCAATTAAAAGCTGAAATTCGCATCAAAGCGATCGGGCATATAATTTAACGCACTCTTCGAATTTTTGCGGGTTGCTACGGTCTATATGTCACACACCAACAACGGGCTCCATTGAACCCCTGAACAAAAAAAGAAACAACAAAATTAAACATCCATTTGAATGGAATTCCTACTGCTACCCATGTTAACCTCAAAATATCCTGCACGTGTTGCCCCGAGGGTGCTGCTGCTGCTGTGAACCCTTCGCTGTGACAAAATCACCGTAGCCATTAAATTAAATGATAAAAATCTTCACCGTCTGCCGCCGTGCTTCGCCCACACTCATTAACCGATCGAATTTCACTTTCAAGTTGTCTTCGCGTACGAACGCGAGTCCCACACACACCGTTCATTTATTAGCTCCCTTGTGCCTAATTATTGTGATTGCCAGCTATGTAAATATGCGATGTACATTGATACAAAGTGATTCGATGTCTATGCCCACAACAAAGGACACACACGTGTCCCTTTGGAAGGGTAAAAGTCACCGGAGTGCGCTATCCATAACAATTTTGGCCAATCATTACACACGTCAACTGTCACATCGAATACTTTCCGTTCGCCGTCTCCATTCGATATTGCTTGACTGCTTTTGTCTGTGTATTCATTGAATCCTGCGATGATATCCTACGTTAAATCCCATTATCTGGCATTAGGACAACAGAATGACCTCGAACAAAGGAGATATATAAACAGATACGCATATAGATTTGGCCCTAACCAACTGGGGTGTGTTCGCAAGGATGTACAAATAATAAAAAAAAAAAAAAAAAAAAAAAAAACAAATCTACGTAGCAACCATCGAGTTGAAAACCTCTCCATGCAACCTTCGCAGTTCTCGCTTTTTCCGTGTCTTCATTAGGGATTACTTCCCGTTTCCTTGCCGCGCCTTCGTGTCGCACACATCACCCTCTTCGTCGTCCTTTTCGGTGTTTTCGCAGGAATGTCGTTCACCCGCCCTCGCTGCCGTCACCATCGCCACTTCGCGTGTATACGTCTGCTTTCAACACCATAATCCCTGGAAGATTAAATGGGTGTAACACAATTTGCAATTAATTCACTGAACCAGCGCGCGGCTATATCTGCACGTTTACCTACACATACCTCCTATATCCTTAAAAGGGCAGGGGAGCGGCAGGCAATACCAACCAGCAGCTAAACAGTGAAAAAAAAAAAAAACGAACTTGTCAGCCGGAAATTAAAGGCAATACGCGCGGCTGTTATAACAGAGCGAAGGGAGCGGCAACGGCGCCGATGCCGGAGGAAGTTTTATTAAATCCGAACAGAATCCTAAGGATGGGGTTGCACAAGGCAAACTCTCTGTGAAACAGGAGGGTGTTTCAGCAGCGCACAAAAAAAAAAATGCGAACCACTGTATAATCAGGGGTAAAAATGAATCACGAAAACGAAACAGTTCATCAAATCCTTGTCAAATGACATCGTTCAGTTACAGCGATTTGATGAATCGACTGAGTGAATCAATGAATAGTTCTGTGCTATAATGAGGGAAATGAATATCTTTCAACGGTAAAATGTGTCTTCGGGGAGTAGAATTATCCGTTCAGTGGTAGGAAATCCTGGAACCAATAAATTAGTTGAAATTACTAATGCAAATTCATTGAATGACGAAAGAATGATGGATGGGACTAGGCATAGAATCGATGGCCAACTTGAGTGATTAGGTGAAGTCGTTGGCATTTTTAGAGCTTAACGTTTGTGGGTTAATATCAACGGACAAAGTCAAAAACTAGGCGCAGTTTAGGGTTCTGGAGAAAATGATCCTCAAGCGACCATCAGTAATAGGCACCACAAAAAAAAGAATAAAATCGGATTCGAAATCTTTGAAATGACTTGAATTGGCTTCACTAAATCAATTAGCCCGTTGACGATACAAATGAACTTAACCGAATCAATGAACCAATTGACCAAATCAATGAACCGATTTACCAAATCAATGAACGGAACACGGGGTTGCGAAAACCAATGAACTAGTAGACGGAATTAACGAGTCAGTTGACCATAATCAATGACAAGATTTACCAAACCAATGAACCGATTGACCAAATCAATGAATTAAAGCAAATGTCATTTTAATCGATTTTGGATCGTCAGTTTCCTCTAAAAAAAAAGAAGAAATTGTTGGCCTTATGTCTATGAAAAATGTTTGTTCTTTGGTGACAAACAGTTGATAAAAAAAATGAATAAAAACAGAAATATATATCAAATTTCTCGACAAGAACAGCTCATAGTTGCAACAGGCTCTTTAAATGGCAACATGAAAGAGCCTAAATAGGGAGCCGAAGAAAAATTTAAGACACATTTTTAAACCATTTTTAGATTCAGCAAAAATTTAGCCGACATTTTTACATCGAAGTGTATGCCCTGCAATAACTTGTTCAGTTACTACAGAAGTTTATGCGGATTATTCTATGTATGAAATCCAAAGTGGCGCCATTTTCAATATAAAACGACGCCATTGTTAGTAATTTACCGCCGAATGTGTTTCTTTGAGACGTTTTTATGTAGAAATTGTGAATAAATGTACACTCAAGAAGTAGTGCTGCGTACTTGTAATGTTAGGTAATTGTAGAGTTGAAAACGTACGTTTTAGAAGAACAGGCTATGATCTGAAGCATCTTTTATTCCTATCCTTTGTTTTATAAAAATTTTGTGTCATCGTTAGAGTGTATATATAAGTTGTCAAAAAAGACTAGCAGACCAGTAAGAAAAGAACATCTTTTACAAACTTCTCTATTATCATACTTGCTTCAATTTGATCCATGTCACTGGTGACTTCTGTGACATCATATTCACAAAGCTCTTGTTTTCACAAAGACAAAAAAAACACATTAAAAGAAAGCATAGAAACGACAACTTGGGGATTTTTATATGGAAAACTCCCCGAGTTTTGTTCAACTTCGAGTGAATAAGATGGGCCTAAGTATGCCCAAATCTAAAGTTGAAAAGTTCACAGCCAGAAAAAGGTTATAAATGGCCACCAAATCCTTAAATCTCACTAGTGAGTTCCATGTTTATGGACAAGGTAAAACTTGTAGTTTTGCAGATAGTTCCTATTGTAATCATAAACATAAATGCGACGGAATAATGTAAATGTCTGAGGTGAGAGATTCACAAGATACCATAATCATCAGTTTTGCTAAAGTTTTCTTCAAAACTCACTAGTGACTTCGACTTCCGTTGGGGTTTTGCGGGCATTCAGTGTTGTAGACCGAACTACAAGCGCGATTGAATATATGAATCTTTAGTTGATAGAACTCAGAAACTGATTGCAGTGTTCACAGATGTGGAACATCAGTTTTCTACTGTATGAAACTCACTAGTGACTTCATTACGGTAAAATTTCGTACTCAGGAAGGAGCTGATTAAAAATCAAGAGAATAGTTAAAACACTCTCCTTTCAATCACGGGTAGGAACAACATGGCTATGTCAGTGTTACAAAAGCCTTTTTGGCAACTCACTAGTGACTCGCGTCATTATTTTGTAGAAATCGCTTGATTTAGTAAATAATTTTTTTTTTTCGAAGTTGATAGAGTTGTAATAATACGTTTATAGATTGGGTTGAGGTTTTTTCAAACTCGCTAGTTTAAAACTTTTTTCGAATTCGAAAGAGTTACGTTTATCGAACGAGTTGAGGTTTTTTCAGACTCACTGGTGACATGTTATCATTGTTTTCTCGGCAAATTCAAAGACTTTCAAGCTGGGCAAGGTAGTACCTGATCATCTGTGTTACAATGGCTTTTTGGAAACTCACTAGTGACTCACGTCATTGTTTTGTGGAAATCGTGTAGTTTAGCTTTTTTCGAATTCGAAAGAGTTATGTTTATACACTGATTTGACGTTTTTTTTTTGCAAACTCAATGGTGACATGTTATAATTGTTTTCTTGGCAAATACAAAAAGGAATGCTCTTGAATGAAAGTGATGAAATGTCTGGAAGAAAATAATGTAAAAATCACTATTACAACTCTTCGTTACAAACAAACGTTACAACTTCTACCCACTGCAACAATTTATTGTAGTTTCATGATACAGAAGAACTGTCATATTTTTTGTACCGTAGCTTTAAAAATAGAGCTGTCATGTTTTTCGTATCACATAAGTTATCCAGCTACTAAATGAATGATGGCAGATATTTGAAATTGAACTTAAGGAGGTCGCCCATCATCATCACCGTTCATCAGTCACTGATGTCAAAGTGTTTGCTTGCAAAAATACAAATTTGAATGTTGTCCGTTTCATAACAACTGTCAGATCAACGGGAGCTACTGCTACTTCTTGGGGCAGATGACTGATGAAGTTGGTTGTATGAACGATATCGTATTCATATTGGTGACGATCGTGGATGAAATATTTTCTGGATCACTTTTTTTTCTAGACAATCGGTAGTTTTCATTTAAAATTTAGGGGACAGAATTGGATGCTGTTTCTGAACTTGCACCTTTAGCTTTCAGTTGCTAGTTTTGAAGGTGTATGACAGTCGTGATTAGGGTCCTTACTTGTCAACAATGACTTGTGATGTCCGAGAGTATATAAAAGTCACCAGTAGTGACTGCCTATATCTCTGAGTAAGCGGCCTTTTGATCGTAATTAGTCTGGTTTGTGACTACTTACCTGACACATTAGCTGTCACTTAAGTATCATCAAGTGTCACCTACTGTCCCATTTCCGAACTGTAACGCACTTACCAACCAAACCATCAACTGTGATCGATTTCAAATCGTCTTCGATTTGTTGATTCTCCATTCGGTGCCGAGCCGATTAATTCTTTTAATTATCCGTCTGCACAAAATTACAGACACCCCTAATCGCCAAGTAAATGTTTAACTTGAAGGCATTAGCATTCTTCGTAATTGCCACTTTGTGTTCCAAACAGACACTTCTCCACTTTGTTCGAATGTGTTTCGCTTCGCTCTTTTATTATTCATTATACTCAGAACTCTACCCACCTGTGTGTGTGTGTGAGAGCCATTTGTCCTTCACACACACAGACAGTTCTCCCCCCGCACAATTAACTGCCCTTTTGATCACCTAAACGATGGTACACGTGTACTAATTGATAAAAATGGCAAAACGAAAGGACTTGTCTCGCTTCTTCAATAGAACCACTCGTTTAATTGTGGCGGGTGGCTTACTCTGCACACTATAGTGTGGCCGCCCACACACACTCACACTAAACAGCCCTATATTGTGCGTTAATAACACTTGCAGAATAATAACACAGCTCCTAGTGTAGTTCTCCTGTTTTTCGTGCTTAATTGCGGGGCAATCATTTAATTCAAAGCGAGGTCATTGTGGGGTAGCACTATACAGGTGCGCGGGGGTTGCAGTAATTACTGTTAACACAGGTAGCGTGTGACATATTATTTTCAGAAAATTTCAAGTGAACGGTACACACAGCCCGATGAAACCAATTCCACATTTAGCTTGCTCGCTGGTGGGGTAGACATTTTATCGAAAGTTGGTAATTTAGGATGAAATTTCCCTTACTCCAAGTTTACGTTTGCCTTGCGAGTTGTCTTAGTTGCTTTCTGGCGGCACCCACCCACTAACCACACACACAAACTCCACGCTTAATAATCACATTTTGCCAGTCGAAAATATTTCCCTCGGGTTTTTCGCGCGTGAAATTCCTGTTTTCGACTAGAAGGGGTGAGTGGGTGGAGTAAAAAGGTGCCTTCCCATTTTATCGTGTGTTGTAAAAGGGAAAAGTTTTAACTTTCCGTATTAAAGCCGGCGGGCGGCTGGAATAGTAGTGGCGGCTCTCGCGGGTGGCAATGTTCGTTCATTCGGGTTGATTTGCAAAAGTTTGGTTAGTTTGGCGGCTCCGTGCGGCGGTGGTGGCGGCGGTTAATGCGGTGGCGTTGTCGGTGTGGAATTAACTGATTAAAATAATTATGCTGGCACAGTCGTCGTCTGTGTATATGTGTGCTGAGGATAATATCCGGTGTTTGAGGGTTGCGAGTTTTCATAAAACTCGCTGCTTCCAATTCGATGGGGAGTATAATGGTATTTTTGCAAGCGCGCCGGATGATGAGTGATTTAAGGGAGGCGGGCGCCAGAGAAAATTATATCGCTTAGGGGATAATTAGGGTTAGAGGTTGTGTACGAACTTAGTTGGGGTTTCTTGGGGAATTTAGGTGTAATAACTGAAAAGCGGATAGTACCTATGGCAAGTTCTTATTATTTAATTAGACAGTAGTATGGGTATGGCATCGATGTCAACGGCGGCGGCGGAAGATGGGGTAAACGTGAACGGAATGGAAAATTATTTGACTTGGGGTAAACTTATGGTTATGTGTGTCCAACATGTATTTTGTGAAATAACTTGGGTCAAAACTGATAGCATGTGGCACTTTCTTGTGTCAGTGTAGCAGCGGTATGTGTGCCTTAGCAGACATTTTAAACATGTCATGAGGGAGCTAAGGTTTGGATTCAGATGAAGTTTTTCAAGAAAACATAGGCAAAACTATTGTCCTACAAGAAGCCTCATTTCTCTTATCTGTTTCCAGTCCAGCTTGGCAAAACCAACGTTCAACCATCTCCCCAGCATTACGCTAAGACCGGAGATTTTCAAACTTGCTTGTGAACAGGAAATCGCACATTCTGTCAGCAATACCTAATTTTCATAAATCGTTGATCCTTTTCATCCTGCACGACTCGAACAAGCCAATGACAATTTAAAATAGCACAAACAATGGCATGCCATCTCAGAAATTCGGTTTTTTTTTTTAATGAAAAACCACAGGAGACCATACTTGGTCCCTTTCTATTTCCATTTGTTAGGTTTTTTTTTTATTTTTTTAAATCAAGATAAAGCGATTTAAATATGCAAATTCCCATTTTATTCACATCTTCTTCTTTTCCCGCTTATTACAAAAAAAAAAAAAAAACATTTCCCAACTGCAACCCCTGCCAGGAGCGAGTCGTCCTCTTGAATAAATGATAAAGGGAAAAAGAACACGGGAAACAAAACTCAAGCATGACCATCAACAAATTTGTATACTTTCGCACTTATTTCTCTACTTCGTCTTCTCTTGTTGCGCCGCAGGGTTTAACCCCTCTGGCTATTTAATATATATTTTTCTTCTTTTTCGCCTGCCTTCTTTTGTACAATTCTCGTCGCCATTACTTTATTTACTCAGCAAGGACACGTCATACAAATTGCACAGCCCCACCAGCTACGAGTACTGCTGGGAAATGTGCAAAAACGAAACAAACTGAAGTAGGTACACAGCAGAAAAAAAAAAAGGAAAAAATATGAAAAACCGTTGTAATTAACTTTAAGTGAAGCGCAACAATGAAGTTCTGCTTGGTCCGCATACAGTCAGAGCGGAGAAAGTTTCTGCATTTGAAATTAGCCAAGTGGGTGTTGGGTATGAGCTAAGAAACAAGTGTCGAGCAAAGTGTATTTGAAAAGGATGACAACGACCAAAGGGTGTTATATGCCAGCTTTTGCCTGATGAAAAAGTAAATTAAAACTTATAACTCTTGTGTTGTACAAGAGTGCAGTCTGCAGTGTTGGCGCGGGTTGGGCTGGGGTTGCGACTTGAGAGTACTTAGGGTGTGCGACTTGGCTAATAGGTGCTTGGCGGATATATTCATGAGCACTTACATGCGAAGTGCACTTGGAGTTGTTGGCAGTTGATTGGAACGGTCAAGGGAGGGCGGTTGAGATTGTCAAATTAGACTTTGACTAGGAAAAGGCGGTACTCAGCCAATACATGAACCACTTTTCAAGTCATAAATGGCAGATGACTTCATGGGCGTAGATTAGAAGCCACGGAAGTGAGATTTACAAAGAGTTATCATTCCAGTAGAGAGGAATCTTTGTGTACATTTAACGTGTAGAGAATTCTTTGACAAGAAGGAGGAAAATGATAGAACGTTATGGCAGATTTAGCCACTTCATGAACCATTGTTGACGGTCACAATTGGTCCAGAGCACGAAAAAGTACGGCAGTCATACATTTTCTTCGGATCAGACTCACCCCAACCGCACCGTAGAGTTCGCTTTATTTTTTTTTTCATTAATTTGGTTGTCACTTCTGTCAGGTGCATTGATGGGTGACAACTGACAAGTTGTTTTTGAAACAGTTCTTGCACCAACGGTAATACTTTGCATGAAACTCCGGATAAGTCGTTAATTTCTTCGGAAAACAACTCTCAATAAGTTGGAGTATAAAAAGGCAAAATCTATATATTTCGCTGAATTTTCGCTAAGAACTTGGAATTTAGTCCAGGGAGCTGCGAAACTACCGCGGTGTTTTACCGATAACTTCCAAGCTACATCAAAAACCATAATTCACGCAATTTAGTGTCAACCTTGACCATCAAAAGTTGCTTCATCAATTTCCTTCAATTTTCGGTAAGACGAAAGATATTCCGAGCAACAGATTCCTATAAACACCGGTCACAGTCGTACTTTTTAAGTCAGTCCAAGCGGCACCAAAACCACTGTCAAAAGCAAGAAAACGCGATATTTCACTGAATTTTCGCTGAGATACCAAAACTTCAGATGTTCTAAACGATTTTCGCTGTAGTTTTTTAAGATAACGAAGAAATTGCCTGGGGCAGTTTTTAATGTAGAAAACAGCAAAAGTGCGCGAAAAACACGTTCAAGTTCACCGTTTTAGTTTTCGCTGAAATTGGAACATCTTTCTTTTACCCTAATGTGGATTGATTCTGATGCTTAAAGGTTTAAACAACAGTCATTTGCTCATCGATTGTGGCAGTAACAAATATTTAAAAGTTTCGCCGACTTTCGCCGAAAAGTCAAACCAGAAAATCTTTCAAGACAACTATAGTTCCAGGAAATTCTACTGCCTGATAATATAACGTGAACATACAAGATGTATATCCTTAGTCAAGATAAATGACAAATTCGGATTCATTAGTGAAAATTTTGCTCAGTTTTCGCAGTATTGCAATGAAATTGATTAACACCTAAGACCTAAGAACTGACGAACTGATTTCATTGAAATTTATCGTACATGTAGGCCATTACACTTGTTTTTTTATTGCCAATGAACAAATTTCGCTGAATTTTCGCTAAAGTGGAGAGTTTTAAGAACTACTAATCGGACGTCAATGAAACGGATTTCACTAGATAAACAATATTTCAGAGTGCAATCATGGTTAGTTTGAAGGTTTAAACACACGGATTCTCAAGGGAAAACGTTGACAGATTTTCGCTGAAATGTTTACCTTAAGTACTGACGAAAGGGAATTAGTAAGAGTTCTTGCATTAGGTAGAGTATGTTTTGAAGAAGGACTATCTTGAGTTTAGGCCTGAGAGAACAATGATTCTTAGTGCAGTAATTTGTAGTACTTTCGCTGCTAAAGCTATAGAACAAACAGACGACTTCGACGGAAACTAAAGAGACTGTAATTAATTGCGAGTTTTGGGGTGAGTGCCCAATTTTTGACGCCAAATCTTGACGAATAAAAGCGAATTAAGCACGTTTGATAACTACGTAGTTTGGACGGGATTTAGACGGCGTAATCGAGCATCATAAATAAAGAAATGACCTTTGTGCGTAAATTTCAGAAGGCAGCACTTCGATCTGGTGAAATGAAGGGAACCTCATCCCAGCCACCAGTTGTACTTCACCTTGAAGCAATTAGATTGTGAAAACCTATCAAAGTCCCACCCAAACCACACGTAATCCATTTATCTACCTACCTATCGCTCATGCAAATCCTCCAATTATAGCACTTAAAACTTGCCAGACAGCACCATACTCCGCCCGTGTTCACTTATTTCTCGCGCCGACTGTCGGTTTGCACTGCAAGAAATTGCCAGCTAAGTTTGTTCGGCTCTAATCCGTCTTCACCTCCTTAATCCTGCCATCTACCTATGCCCAGCCCGAATGCCAACCTCGAACATGTGTATAAAGAAAAGTATGAGTCCTCATCGCTTGCCGTGAATACAACAAGGACTCCCCCTCCTCCTCCACATATATACAAAGGTTTATGTTCTTTCTCCATACCACACGCTGTTGCTGTTCATGGGCGCTTTTAACTACCTGAACCTGGTACGTAATTAAGTAATTTCTTTTCACCAGTGTCGAAGGACTTTTCCTTACTCCCGCCCCGCACCAATCCTCTCGTCGCCAGTCCTCCGTTAACACCACCGTTTGAGTACAGAGTTAAGCACCAGCAATAAAGGACAAACAAGGAGAATAACTCTGTGGGGAAAACATCAAGAGAAGGAGCGGGGTGGTAACACTCGAAGAAGGTTGGCTTGGGTGGATCTGAGTACATACGTATGGAGCAACTTGCGATGTTGATGGAAAAGCTAACAGCTGCCAAAGGAAAAAATAATAAAAAAAAAAAACACACAAGAAAAGGAGGAAATCTAGCACAATGGCAGGTGGGTGGTGGGGGCTGATGGTGTTTGTACACTTTTGAAATCAGTCAAGCAACCACTTTGTCACACAGTGCCCTTCAGCTTTGTTTTCCTCCTCCTCCTCTTCTTCTACTACCTTCTTTCATTATTTGTGGAGTAACCTCCCCTCCCCACTGCCATTATCCCTCCCCCGTTGTTTTTTTGTGTTCTTTGTTCATGACCGCCTACGTAAGGGTTTTCTTTCCTCTTCTTTTTTTACGCCAGCAAAACCCCACCACGGCGCATTATCATACAGCCTCTGTGTGTGTTTCTTGATTTGGAATTTTAATTTAAATTAAAATTTCACGGAACGGAGGATAATGATGCAGGGGCGGGGTGGCTAAAAAAACACAGAAGAGGAGATTTCTTTTTTCTGTTTTCCTTCACGGGGTGATGATCTAGAAAAGAATTCCTACCCTGCCGCGCGTTGAGACGTGAGAGTGTCCTTTCATTTCATTATTATATTTTTTCTTCTCGTTCGCGTTCTCTGATGGTCGTCTCCCCTTTAGGGGTGAATTGGGGTGAATTCTTTAAGAGGGTATAATTGAAAGAAAAGTGATACAAAATTATGCAAAAGAAGGGTGATTATTTTTTTTTTCTTTTTCTATTCGACTCGCACTTTTCTGTCCGTCTCGGAAGGATGCTGCTCTTCGTGTTTTTAAACGAATTATTTGGGGCTAGATATAAGTCGCTCTTGTGTCCCCCAAATTAATTTAAAGGATTATGAATGAGTGTTTCAGGAAACTAGGACTTACCATCACATAATGACGTTGCATTTCTGTTTTTTCATTTGCTAGCTTTTCGCATTCTAGTTTTAATCTGAAAATAGAAAGAAAAACAAAAACAAATTCACGATTAGGCTTAATACATTTCAGGAATAGGTATAGTATCAATTTCGCTCGTAAACAAGTGAATATCCACCACCTGTCAGTTGGGCATTATATAGAAAAACAATTGACAAGGGTAAACATAATTATTGGAATCATGCGGAGGGAAAAATGACACCGATAACAACACTGCAGTGCTAATTAAATCCGTTGGAAAAAAAATTATAATGCGAAGGGAAAAAATTCAATTTCGTGTTTATCGGTAATTTTATGCATTTCACTGTAAAACAATCAGTCCCTGCCCCCGCACGGAAGAATAACAATCCAATCCAAAGCCATGTCGCGCCGTTCCAAGTTCAGAATACACGTACGAGTGTAGCGCGTTTTCTGAAAATTAAGCACAACGTGCGGCGCGGCGCTCCATTTGAATTAATTTTTACTCGATGATTATTGACATTTTCCGCTTGTGAAAACATATGACAGTAGCTTTACACACCAATGCACAAAATGAACAAACGGCACGATGGTTTCATTCGTCAACAATAATAAAGCGACGGCAGGGGTAGGACAATCGTGTGACAAAGAAAACAAATGTGGCAGAACTACAGAAGGGTTTTTGGCGTACAAATACATCGGTTTGACAGCAGTAGATTATTTTCTTTGGGGCTATGGCAAGGGGGACTCTTGCTCACAAATTGAAGAAATGGAATCGTCTAGAAGACAGTATTCTGCAGGCTTTCAACATCGGTACGCCACTGCAGGGTGATCAAAAGTTGGAACAATCTGGTCAATTGAGGGAATTTGAACGAAATTTTGTTTTGAACTTCCTCCACCAATTACAATCGTCCAAAAAAATTACTTTCAAAGTTTAAAGAACTTTGCCCGATCTTAGTTATACTGCATCAGAGGGGAGCATATACGAGGCTGCAAGATTTAATGGCAGTTACATGAACAGATCCAGGCGGCACTGATGTTGACCTTCTTTAAAATTGTGACAGCTATCCGAGAACATAGGTCAGAGCAATCGACCACCATTTTGGAGTTTTTGCGACGAAAATCATTTGCGTTTGAATATTCCTGCTTTTTGTGAATGGTGATACGTCCCGTATTCATTCCCGCCCACTTTTTACTGCCACATAGGCGTTTTAAATGGTTTTGTTGTACCTATAGCAAGTACCACGCACAGTTGTTCAATTCCGGCAACATTTTGCAAAACGCCTTCGACAGACAATATACAACCATTTACTAAATTATAGGGCTGAAACTGCCATAAATGCCACGATATGGGGTAATAAATGACAGAGTTGCATTAAAATTGCCACGCCCCTTTTTTTTTAATGCTGCTAACATCTATTAAAATTCTTTCGGCAGGCAATATACATCCTTTTACCAAATTTTAGGGCTAAAACTGCTGTAAATATCAATATACAGGATTTTAAATGAGTAAGTTGCATGAAAAGTGCCACGCCTCCTTTTTTAAACAGTCACAATCTGCTAAAATGCTGTCGACAGACAATATACATCCATTCACCAAATTTTAAGGCTAAGGCTGTTGTAAATATCAATACACAGGATTTTAAATGAGTAAGTTGCATGAAAAGCGCCACGCCTCCTTTTTTAACCAGTTACAATCTTCCAAAATGTTTTCGGCAGGCAGTATACATCCATTTACCAAATTTTATGGCTAAAACTGCCATAATTGTCATGACAAAGGGTTTTAAATGACTAGTGCCACGCCCCCTTTGTCCAATTCCTCCTAAATTTTGTTTAATTTTTGCAACAGGTCAGACGCGTCCAAATTTTTGAAACTTCTAGGCTAAAGCTTTCATAAAAGTCAGAATTAGTGTCTTACACGACTTTGTTATATAAAGGGCGCCACACCTCGTTCTACAACTCCGCCCACATTTGGTGAACTATTTCCTACGTACAATATTAATGGATGTACCGAATTTATTAAACAAGATCTCCCAGAAGTACCTATATATACGGGTTTTAATGCTTTTGTTTGTTGAATGGAATATGCCACGCCCCTTTTTTTTAGTAAGTAATGATTTCAACAAGAAATATACGTCCGTTTTAATCATTTTTAAGCTAATTCTAATGCCAAAATATTCGTTTTAAGTGATTTTGTTGTACTGGAGGTGGAACATCTAGTTCTTCAATCCCGCCCACATTTTGCAAAATTTCTCGCCCCGACAGTTTACATCTACGGATTGAATTTTGCTATCCTGACTTCAACAGTTTGTTAGTTATAGAGTTTTAAGTGTTTTTTTTCCTACAAATATTTGCATCTTAAGGATATTTGCTGTATGGAAGGTGCCACGCCCCCGCCCGCTAATCCAAAATCCTTTACACAGTGCTAGGAACCTCCTCAAATAGCCGACGAAAGTTTGACAGTTTATGGGTCAGAAAATAGGATTCAAATACTAAATAGCCGTTTAACGAAAAAAACCCTTTAAAACGCTTCAACAGCAACAGGGGGTGCTTGCGGATACTTCCAAACAAGTATTTCTAAAAACGACCATAACCACTCAAACGCACCCTACCCTATGGACAAGTAAAGCACGAAAAAAAAACGAGAGTCACCAACGATATGTCCGCCAACAATCAGTTGATTCTATAATTATTTGCAGATATTTTATTAAATAATAATCATTTTGTGTATATCACCGCAACGGAATTCGAATCCCAATTAAATGATTATCAATTGACCGTCGCCATCGGGCAGCCACCCCCCACCAGACATTCGAAAACTCTTGCCTGCTCGACCAAAATCCAATCCATCCCCCACAGTGCCACAAACAGAAAAACACCCGCCACTCACCCTCGACAACAATAATTACCCCGTATAAGTGAAATTTATTTATTTTTATTAATTGGCGCGACTCGATGATGTCGGGATCGCATACGGATACGCGTAGTACACCATGCTGCGTGTGGAGGAACATCATTCTCGCACCATTAAAAAAAAAAAACTCTGTAAATCCCATAATAAAACTCCATATGCGTAAAATTGCGTCCCATTGCCAGACAAGAGGGTGGTAATCTGTTCAGGGGATATAGGTACTGCAATAATAATATTCAATTCAGAGTAAACCAACGGCGAAAAAGAGTCATCACGCTTTCCGCCGCATTAACTGCGTGTGCGGCAATAATGTGATGTGCTTCAGTTGTGCGAGCTGCGAGCTCAGCAAGGTGATAGGTAGAAAATTGCGGGTGGGGTTTGGGTTGGGATCACACAGCGAACCGCGTGTGAAAGGTAGACACGCACGCACCAGTTAACCACAAACTTACCACTGGAAAAAGCGCACGCAAAAAAAAAATTCCAAAACAAAAAAGAAACAACTCAACACGCTCTCGGAGTTGGCGTTATTGTTTTTTTTTTTTTTTTTTTTAATAGTCCGTCATGGGGAGGGAATTTTGAAAGTGAGATTTAATGGGAGTTTGGTGTTTTGTTGGGCTCCTGCTCCGATATGTACATGTACTGATGAAGGACGGAGGGATTGCCTGTTTATTGCTGTTAGGAGGGTTTTTAAGGGCCATTGAGAGTTAATGGAGGCCCGAAGAGATACTCAACGGCGGCGTTTATTGAGCCGTTGAAGCGGAAGCATCTATCGAAGGAACACGCCGATTGCCAGTTAAGTTGGTTAGTTGACATGTCGCTTATGGGAGCTGTGACGTGGGGAGATTTTTACAATTTTGGAGGAATAGGTGGAGGTGTGTATCTTTCAGCCTATCTTTATTTCTCCTGCTTTCAGTCATTCAAAATACTTATTGCAACTGGAGACTTTTGTAAATATTAACCTTCCACTTGGAAGAAATTTAGTTGAAGGCATTTGAACTCTGAATATCTTGTCAGTTGATACTACTGTTCCCACTCAATTTTCTGAAGACTCGAGAACACTTTTGGATGTGTATTTTTGTAAGCGACCTTAGTGAGGTACTTTTTAAAGGTAAGCTCAGGTTTTTTGAAGTGTTCAGATACTACGTTTAAATGTAGCGACCTTGAGGAATTCGACTATGCCGCATTGGAGCAAAATCTTCGATTGGGACGATGTTTATTACTTACCTTCCACAAACGTGACTTCGGAAAACGAGGTGGAAGGCTTAGACTGGGTCGAGAAGGCGTTGGAAGGCGCTGGAATGAAACCGAATAAGCTCGATATGTCAGTGGACTCTAATGGGAAAAAAATAGTAGACCAATCGTCAGTGGAGGTGGACAATGCGGTGCAGAAATGCGCCAAGAGGTCAGCCGAATTGGAAGAGGAATAAAGTCTCGACTCCGGGCGGAAGTTGCACAAATAACTGAAGCAAAGAATGAAGAGAGTCAAAATGAGACAAAGATTGGCCTTGGCCAAATCTGTCTCGGCAGAAGGCATAAACAAGACGGTCGTTGCTAATAGGTCGTATGACTGAAACCTCTTCAGAAGACGATGGATCTAGGAAACGGTTCAAAAGTTCCGGGACCATGAATCCACCCGAAACTGAGACGAAGGCGACGCCGACTTAAGGCAGAAAGGAGGACGGACAGTCTGTTCGACATGGGGTCAGTCCACAGGTAGGTACCACAGTGCAGTGGTTATGTGGATGGACCAACATGTAAAACGGACTATTAGTCAGCCCGAAAAGCAGAAATCTTGCAAGACAGAGCAACCTGGACCAAGCAAGGTAAAGTGAAAGCTGAACCAAGCTTTGGGAAGGAGAGCAAAGCAAGCCGATTATGCAAAGCCATACACTAGGGGTGAGGGAGCCAAAATTGACAAGGGCGTAAAAACCTTTGCTCAAACAGCGGCGAACGATCTCCAAATGGGTGTTACCGACATGAGTCGAAAGGGGGGGATAGATGCTTCACAGTTTATTTAAAAATGCTATGATGGGGGCTCTAGACTTACTTCCGACAAATGCAGGTGATATCGGTGTAAAGGAGATAACCTTGGAGAAAGGGATTATAGAAAAAAAAATGCGGTAACCAGGAAACCAAGGTTGGCTATGTGAGACTGTAGGGAAGGTGACCTACATATGGGAGGGAATCAACCTTAAAATAGACAGGCTTCACATACTAAAGGATGTAGAAAGGTTGATAATTTTTCTTCCCGGTAAACCCGTGAGCAAAGATGTCATCCTCGCCAGACTATGCCGTAAAAATTCCTGTGTGAAGGACACTTTTAAACTTTTAAATGGAGGGTTATTCATGTGGGAAGATATGATGACAACAAAATTGGTGGAACCAAGCTGACGATCTGGTGCCCGAGGAAGGAAGCGATGCTGGTAAGACAAGCAGGAGATAGACTCTGTTGTGGGTTGGACATAGCATTCGTGGAGTGCCAAGGATCATCGGAAAAGACTCAACTTGGAAAGCCACCCCGTAGGCGACGAAGTGATAGACACCATGGATATGGGATCAACACAAGTCGGGCGGGAGGTGGGTAATTCAATTGAACCTTCATCACAGCAAAGCAGCACCAGCAATGATGACTAAATGTTTTGATGAGGACTCGTTTGATATAACCCTGATAAAGGAGCCTTTGATCTTTAGAGGAAAGATTAGAGGACTCCCAAATAGCATGGCTGAGTTGCAGTATGCGCAAACCAGCGAAATAAATATGTCCTGCATCCAGGTGAGGCATATAAATTACCGGATAGACAGGCTAAAATGGCAATTAAGTGGCCGACCTGCTCCACTCAAAGAAGGGTTCTAAGCATGAGTCGAGGAACATTGAAATGGGTGGTGGCTTTGTCTACAGGATATGGTAATTTCGGGTATCACTTAAAGAAGATGGGCCTTAGAGAGGATGATAGTTGCAAACTATTCCTGGAGGAATTTGAGACAGCCAGTGGCACGTATATTGTGTCAATGCCCGGCTTTGGCTGGCAGAAGAATGAAGATCTTGGGACATCATTGGGTGGAGACCCGGTCGATGAAACAGATCTCACATAAACAGATGCTAGCGTTAACACTAGGAGTCGAATCGAACCCAGGGAAGCAATCTGGAGAAATCCAGAAAGTGTATCTGGGTAAGATTTATAGTGGTAGAGAGACGAAAAGATGCCAGTCAATGGTGTTCTGATTCGAATATCTCTCAAAATATATATATACCTTCCACAAATGATCAAATCACTTTGCACCACTCCCACATTTAATTTTAATTTCATTTTAATTTAAATTTAATTTAAATTTAATTTTAGTTTTAATTTAATTTTAATTTTAAATTTAATTTTAATTTTAATTTTAATTAAATTTAATTCCCACAAATACAGTTCCGAACTGCGAAAGTTAGATCAGCGCCAAAATTGCGTTGATCGGGAGCTGCCTGAAGTTAAACGCAGGAGCATGAAATGAGCAGCATTGGGTACGGGAAATCCCTGCATACACTTAGAGAGGCAAAAAGGGGCCCAACAAGTTGCTCTAACGTATTTTCCGACGTCTCATTTTGCAGTCATCCATAGAACAGGTTTTGCAGTTGAGTACAAACTATCATTGAAATCTTTGTAAACCGACAATCTTACCACCCAATCACAGGAGACACCTTTGGGCACGATCCCTCTGCATCTGAAGCCCGCCCCTGGCCACAATACCCCCAAACTTTACCAATTCGTTAATTTAATTTCGTTTTTGTTGCCATTGCGTTTCACCAGACAATTACCCTCGATAATGAGATGTGAATCTCATTACTGAGAGTAATCGTTCCGCCGGACACACAGTCATGTCCACCGCCCACCCGCACCCTTTCATTCCCCGCTACTTTTCTCTTGTGTTGGTTTGAAAATGATTCTGTTCCCACATTGTGGTGTGCATTCGGATGGGTGCCGGCTATCATCTGCGATGGTATAGGTATATACAGTAGGAAGCCGCTCTCCACACGCCACCACATCGTTTACCGAAAATATTTGCGTGCTGTACATGTATGTGGGTTTTAATTGCAACGCGTTGTGGCGGATTCTACAAACGTTTCCCCGCTGCACTCTACCGAGTGTATACCTATACCTACACATGTTCATGTTCAGTGCATAATTACCTCGTGGATCTGTTTTTATGGTCGCGCGACGGTTGGTTGAATGGTTGGGTGGGGGGGAGTCGGTGAGTTTCATGTGTTTTTCTTTTTTTTTTGTTTTTGCACTGGCAAAAAATATTTAAAATAATTTCCAACGGAAAATCAACCTTTTGTTGGTTAATCGAAAGTGGATTATGAGCGGCGATAGCGAGAATTTTAAGCTGGTTACACGCAGAGATTTATGTGCTTAAACAAAAATGATTAACAACTCTGAACTGCGGCGATGGTGTAATGTTTGGGCGGGAAATTAAGTCGTCAAGTGATAGGCGGTTGTATACATTGGCGGATAATTGAGCTATAATAAGGATTGCGTTGGAAATTACTTTTGAACAGAAGGTGCGAGATGGCCCGAGTTAAGTGGGGCGCGCACTTGTGCATTGTTTGCTGAAGAGGATGTTGGTTGTTGGAATTGCGCCACTTGGTGAACAGCAGTTAGACAAAAGGCGACTTTCATTGTGAACGAGCGCACTTGACACCTAGCAATGGCAAAGCTTTCCCATAGCGCTTATGGAGGGGTTAGCCTGTATAAACTTAAGACAATGCCCACCGAGTTGCGTTACCCAGCTCATTTGAACCGGATTCAGGTACGATAACCTAAAACCCGACAGATTTAGTACAGTAGCTTAGTAAATACACCAACTGGTGGTGGTACAGTATAAAAATTAGCAAATGCACAAACTCACGACTTTCAACTGCAGCCGGTGAGTACCTCTTTCACAGCCAAAGGATTGACATTATCGCGTAAGTTTTTGTTTGCTCCATAATTTTTTTTTAAGCGTCATTTAGACCCACAGGGCGAATGCTGTCGAATACTTGATAGCAAATCCACCAACCACAATTTTCTACAGAAGTGAATGAATGACTGGATCAGGTCCAATATCAAGGCTAATGTATAAACAATTAGCGGTGCATATCTTAATATGTAAATGAATAAATAAATAAATAAATAAAATAAAATAAATATATATAATTCTTCTGTACGTGTGTATGTCGCTGAACTCCTCCTAAACGGCTGGACCGATTTGAATAATTTTTTTGGTAGGCGTTTGGGTGGCGCCCTGGATGGTTTATGTTTACAAATCAGCCCGGCAGATGGCGCTGCAGTGGGTTCGCTAGTTCAATATAAAGGAAGACTCCAAAAAGCTTGTCCTGAAACTTTAAAGTTATGACTTGCATCATAAAATAGCAGTTATCGGAGCCCGGCATCAAGTGACGGATAGAGGTTTACCGGAGAGACAGTAATCAGTTTTTATTAGGGAACACTTTTGGAAGTAGCAGATGGAGACATTAAAAACTCAAAGAAGCAAACGCGACTAATTGAATATGTTGCTGAGATTTTGATAGTAATGCTGTGCAAGACGAAATGAAAATATTCTATAGGCGTTTTACAGCCCTGAAGATAAGCGAGGTGTTATCTTCAGAAGACCTGTGGGTAAAATTAAGGTTCATTACCACTGTCATTTGTTTGCAAACCCGTTTTAGAAGCGTTGATAAAAATACTAGTAATAATAATAATAGAGAGGATCTAGTAATTTTAGAAGCATTCTTTACCAGAAGTTTCCCCTTAGTCCAAGTCTCTATACTGAAGTGAAGCCAGATCCAAGCTACATTTTAAACAGTGCCTACGATGTGTTTCAACTTACAGGAAAGGGTGAGGTCACAACAGATATTAACCACAAAGATGCCGACCACAGGGAAGCGTTTGTGGTATTTTGAGGACTTTCATCTTATATGATCCAAGCGCGACAATACTCAGTGGCTACAAGAAATAGAGATACCAGAAATTGTAGTTCCCTACAAGAAATACTGTCGCTTGTTGTTGTTGTGCGTGCCAAAAACGAAAACAAGATCCTTTACTTATTTTAGATGAAAATGTCGATTTGATGAAATTTTATCAGCCTAAATGGTTGCAGTCTTCGATGTGGCAAACATTGTAGCAGACGGTTCGATGGTGTCCTACTTCATTGTTGTCGCGTCACTATTAAAATAGCGCATACATAAAGGTTATGTCTACTTAAATTTCCAATTTAATGTAGCCAACATAACCGCACCTTCAGATCCGACATTATTGTAGTTTGTAGCTGACAACACTATGAAAAACACACATTTCTACAATTGTTCGGTTTAACGAATATATGCAATTTCCTATTTAAGAGGATATTTAAATTTTTGTTGCCGATATTGCTGTTGCTTACAAGTTAGTTTGTTAGGACTTTTATGTATGATAGGTTGCTACAACATGTAGCTTACAGTCTTTCCCAATGAACCTCAAACTATTTCAAAGAAGATTGTAGTCGAGAAGGGATGTTCCCTACATTATTGTGGCGAACATCACTGAAGTCGATACCGGTGTAGCCGATACCTCTGTTACTGACATCACTGTAAAATTATACAACTTCTGGGATTGTAGCCGACTTTGTGGTAACCTAGATTTTTTTAGCACATCATTAAGAGCGACGTCGTTGTAGGCGATATCGTTGTATGTTGTATCCGACATCATGTAAAAAAATTGAATATAACATCTTCTTGGCCCAAGTGCTCTTAGCTATTTTGATAAAGACTTACGTCATTGTAGTCGGCGGTGTGGTAGCCAGCATCATTGTAGCTACCATTATTTTGTTGATAACAACTGATATTATGGTAAAAAGCGTATTACTAAGACTTCAATGAATATTTAAAGCGCAGAATTTACATTTTGTTGAGGAAAAAACCTAAATCGTTTAATTGTAGCAAACCACATTGCACATTACGTCGTTGTGGCCGACATTATTGTGGTCGAAAGCAAGACTGAACCATTGGAAATAAGTAACCCACCTCCACAATTAGTATAAATCTGTTAAAATACAAAACTACATTTTCAGTGTTGCCACTTTTTATTTTAAATCATGCTCACGCTCACTTTAACAAAAAAAGGACTTAGTTTGTTCTTAACTATTTTTTGCAGTTTAAATTCAAAAATTAAATACTTACGTGTGATATTGTGCTTGTAAAAAATTAAACTCCTCCTTTATCCGTTCCAGTGTATCGACAATTGTGAATTTGAGCGGCCCCTGTGGAGGAGGACCCTGCAAAGACAAATAGAAAAAAAAATAACAAAAATTAGTGTCATTCAAATTGCAAACGATTAACTTAGAGAGAGAGAGAGAGAGAGAGACAGAGTACTGATACTATAATGCATAGATTACGTGCGCTCATGGGCCGCAAAGCCTCATGACTCATCCAGGCATTATCGGCTATAGGAATATAATCACAACAGATCCAAATTAATTATGTGTCATCAATATGTGTTGTTTTGGGTTGAGAGGAGAGCTCTTTCACCATCAGCCACCAACCAAAGTTTAGACACGGCCCCAATTGTTTTAGTTGTGGCAGACACCTGTAATCAGTTCAAAGATTCCAGAAGACATTCCAACAACAATCTTAATTGGAAACGATTTAGGCCTACTAAAGATTCCCAACACCTTCGGGGACCACCAACATAATGCAATCATATGCAATCCGAGAGATTTAAGTGATACTGTTGCCACTGCATCTGAGTGTCCTTAACTAGCTATCGGGGAGGGGTGTGAGGCAGAAGGATGCCAATGTCAAGTCGTTGACTACGGTAGTACTGTAGCAGCAGTACTGTGTATATACTGCCAGAGGAAGCCCAATTAATTTCCTACTAATAAACAGATTTTAATTGGATCAACATCCTGTTTACATGCGCCAGGATTATGCATGCACACACATCTATAAAAGAGAGGAAAACTGGCACACACAACGAATTAAATTAATTTCATCGTTGTTGTAGTCATCGTCATCGTCGTCGTTGTCAGAGTTCGGTGGATGATGGCGGCGGGGAATGGATGGAGATGATCATTTTACTTGCATCTCCCCCGTGGTAGTATCCAAATATAACGATGGCACTTTGGCGTATATGCTCCTTCAGCCGCACAAGAAGGATGCGAAGAAGAAGACGTGTGTGTGTTTACATGTTATCTTATGGGAGTGATTCAATTGCGAAGGAGAAGCACGTCGTGTCTTGGAGGAGAGCCTTCTTCACACGTGTGAATTGCAGTGTATTCCTTGAAATGTACACACACGAAGTGCACTCCTACTGCATGCAGGTCATTTGATCTGTAGGTGGCTTCGTCGTCGTCGTAGAGCATGATTACCTTCCACTTCTGCTCGTGCTGGATGCTGCTGCTGCTGCTCCTTCTGATGACGATGATGATGATGGTGATGTTATTCAATTTGTAAACACTCGCATTACGCATATGAAATTAATTTCACATGCAAATTGTGAGTTGGGGGGCGACGGGGACGAGCTCGGTGAGTGAGTGAGTTTCCACAAGCACCATCACCGCCCATCGTGGATTTACAAAGTTAATTATCGTATTTAGTTTGGCTCTAACATGTGAACTTTGGATATTAGTTAAATTCACACATTTGTCGAAGGAACAGCATCAGACATGCGAAATGTGTGCGTAAAGGTTGTCTGGGGGGCGAATACATCTCCCCCCGCTCCTCTGGGGACCGATATTGTTTGTTAGCCTCAGACCCGCTCTCTGCCGCTCTGACACAATGAGTTTACATTCCCTGGTGGTTTGCGGTGGGGCGGTGCCAGCTGTCACCTGAATTGAGGTATATAAGAAAGCAAGTGGAAAAGTGAATGATAAGGTGAGCAAATAGGTAAGTGAGTCAGGGAATTCATGTGGAAAGTAGTTCACAAGTGGGAGTCTGGGATGGTTATTTGCCAAAAAGCTGCAAATCGCATTCAGGTAACTGGCAATTATTGTTCTAGTGAGAGGTGGGTCATGGTTCAGATTAATTGAGAGTGATCCGGCTCGAAGGACCAACATCTTGTTTTACTAGAAATTAGCTGGAGGCAAAAAAAAATACGCTCACGAACAACCTCAGAAGGATTTCATCGAGCACATTCTACGACAGTTGTTAGTACTTGAATAATTGATTTTTTCACTAGAACGGTGTCATAAGTAGTTGTATCAAAACGGGTTAAAAATAAAGGCAGTCTTAGGGACCTAAGATCATGTCAACGACTGACCCCTGATATATTTAAACTTAAAAGGAAAATGGGATCCAAGAAAAAGCACTTCCCCGCTGAGGCATGACTACTACTCCTGGCAACACTTAGCAAATTCTTGCCTTTGTTTACCGTGCGCAGTTGCTACAATACTCAAAAGAATTGTGCTGTAAACAAAACTAGGTTTTGAAGACATTTTCCAACTTAATCACGGGACATTAAGAGGTGACCAGTTGCTAAGAAAGTACTGAATTGCCGACAGAAGTCACCAGCGGCCTTTATCATAAATAGGGTGTCACAGCGTTTCCCAGGGCGCCATTTTAGGAGCGCCACTCTGCAATTGTGTGACCTAGTTTCCCGACAGAAAGAAAAAGAAACAAGAAGCATTATGAGGGCATTTTTCGCCATGGTGCACTATCAACAAAGGACACTACGGGACCATTCCACAGACAGAGTGGTGTGGCAATCCGCAGGGCTCCCAGTTAGGTACTCTACTGTTCTAATACATTTTTGGAGCTACTTGCCCGATTACCAAATATTTTCCTTTAGCAAAGTAGCTATAATTGAGGCAGGACAACACGTGACTTGTATGTGTCGGTACTTTGAAGCGGAAAAAACACAAGAGTGTTACTCATCCAGCAGCAGGAAAAATATTGTAGCTTTAATCTCAAAGTCTGTGCTATGGAATACAACAGAAAGACGAAGAATGCTGAACTAATCAAAGCTGTAAAAACTACCCCGCAAATTTAAAAACCCTATAGGAACAATGACAATAGCGCAAGTGATACCCAAACGCCATCTATAGTGTTAAAAGACAACACGAAGACGAGACTACTTTGCTGAACAAAGACGAACGCACACCGCGGTACTAATAATCATTTTTAGTGTCCAGGCTAAATTTTTCGAGCTCAGTTTTCCATACAAAAATTGCATATTGTGACCTGGTTAAAGGTTAAAAATGATTATTAGTAAGACCCACAAAGTTGTAACCAAAAAGACGAATGTATCATCAGAAAGGACGGACATTTCGGTGTCTAGCATGGTCGATTAATGAAATCCTTTTATGCACATAATTCTTTAGGGGGATTTGTATTTTCGCAACAAAAATTCTGACTGTGTATTTTTCGAAATGACGAAATTAAATGGGACCCAAGAGATAAGAATAAGGAATTTACAACTATTCAGGGTACAGACGAACCTGCTATGTACTTGAAAGTTGCCACAGAAGTTAAACAACACAAGTAAAAAAAAGAAACTTGTTTTAGGAAATAAAAAAAAAAAAAAAAAAAACATAAAAGGAAACATTATTATAAACAAAATTATCTGTCAAATCGGGTGTCAAATGATGTCAAATTTGGGCTTCCATTTGTTGGCCTCACATTAATCGGTCGAATTTGAACGATACAAGTCGAGCAGCCCATTAAATAAAATAAACAAAGTGCATAACTGGGCCGAGCGAAACGTTGTCGTTGTTCAGAAGTTTGGATGATTGTTTTCATATTTTATTAGAAGAAACGCTTCATAAAATATAGGAATAGCGTTGAAAAAAAATTCACTTTTGGCTTACTCATCGGACATGGCAGTATATATCAAAAAACAACGTGAGTATTTATAAGTTCAAGCAGCAGACAAAACTCTTTAAAAAATTTATCAATGTTTAGTTTGAAAAATACTACTGCTTAACTATTTAGCTGAAAGTTGAGTATTATATATGTTCCGGGTGTACAAAATCTTTACTTAGTTTGCAAAGTTCGTACCAAATCGAAAATGGGGTTTCCGAGATATGAGCAGTTTTTAAAATTAGCGTTTTCGGTAATTCGAATTGAAAATTAAGGACACAATAATTTTGGAAACATCATTTTTACTCAAAGTATGCATTTAAACTAAAGAAAACTGAATTTTTTAAAAATGCCTTTCTTCAAAAATTGACTGTACGATAATATAGACAAAAACTGAGCTTGCTATTAAGTTAGGTTAGGTTAGGTTGAGTAGGGCTATGAGATCGCCACAAAAGACTAGGAACCATAGTGGACCCATCGCCATCCCCAGGGAATCGTTACGGTTAAAAACCTAAACCAAATCGCGCAAACAATCAATGTCCCTACAGAATCTAATTACGGTCTCAATTTTGTTTGAGGAACCAACCTCCTCTAAGTCATTATAGAAGTACAATGCCCAGGTACCCAACATAATCTGACACGGTTCTGCGAACATAATGCCTTGAGAATTGTGCGGCTTGACTAGTTCAGATTTAGCGCTTTAAGGGCAGTTTAGCAATGTAGATGGCGATATTCTTATTGGATATCGATCTCATCTCAAGTACCTCCGCAGCTTTGAGTACGGCCAGAATGTCTGCCTGGACCACAATGCATGTGTCCGGAAGTCTCAGGGCCAAATGTAGGTCCAGTTCACTGGAGAAATATACCAGACCCTGTGCCCTCACTGGTTTTGGAGCCGTCAATATAAATAACGAGGTCTCATTTACCCTATTAAGTTAGAAACGACCATATTGCCTCAGAAATGCATTTTTTGTTACAACCGTTTGAACCGTTTTCGAGATACCTACTCGTATGTGTAAATTTCAAAAGGAACGTTATTCGATTTTTTAGCGGAAAACTAAGTATGCAGTCCTGGTAACCTCACCTACTTAAGATAAAATATGAACTTTGGTTAAAATCGTTAGAGCCGTTTTCGAAAAAATCAAGCTAGTATGAAAATGTTATATGGGAAGAACCATTTATATTGAAATTACCTTGCAAAAAAAAAAACGCCCCCAACTGTAGGCCCACAAACTCCAAATCCGGAGTTTAACCCTAATCCGGACAGCCGTTAAGGCTGTAGGCCTTGGGACATACGGACAGACAGACAGACGGAAAGAATTTAGCGACCAGAGTTTTTGAGTTCCCCTGTCATCGTTATGTCAGAATTGATTAATATCTCGAGTTTGAATTTTTGTAGGAATGCAATATCTTTCTCTTACTACGTATTCGAGAATGTAAAAAAGGTTGCACCCTCGTCAAGTCTTTTAGAGAAGCATACACGACAAGGAGGTGTTGAGCTTATTTATCTTTTTATATAATATCTTAAACAATAATTGTTAAATAGTTTCAAGTGAAAAATGAATAAAAATAAATTGAATTGAATTGAATTAAAAGCTAGAAGATATCTATCCAAACTTTGAGCAATTGGCATTGACGATCAGGCGACTAAAGACGCAATTTTTACAGTCGATACACGTGAGTTTCTTAATTATGCAGTAGACTCAGCTGTATGTATTCAATGGATCTACGGTTTAAGAGGCAGGCGAATGCAAAAGGACGAGCTCATTTTGTGCTGATCGGCATGCAATAAGGTACAATGACAACTATGTAATTGCATGGTACAAAAGACGGTACAAAGTGATCTCAAAGTGATCGATGATATCTGTACTAAACATGGACAACAAGGGCAGGGCAACTTCCCTCCTTCCTACGACGCAGACAGGACCAACTAACAGCCTGAAAGTGGCATGCAAAAACCTAATTGATAGGTGATCGTATAACCAACAGATGAATACCGATCAGCGCCTGAATTGAATATAAGTCCCCCGAAGGCGCTTACTCTCCAAGCTGTTCTAGTACGATATTTTTGATTAATAGATCACGCATCATAATCACACCAACCCACCGTATCCACTTGCCGCATATACCAATCACCTCCTTGGCCGCCATTACAGCCAGACCTCACACAGAAAAGCTAAAGCGAATCCCTATGGCAACCACAAATTAATTTCCCTTCACTGGCGTCGTCATCAACATTCATTTGTAATATCCAAACACATTGATTCACCCTCTCCCAGACCCAAGCGGGAAAAGTATCCACAACCAACCCAGAGCCCAGAGTTCTATTCCCAGTCATTCAATTTATTCAATCATTTCCACAGCCCTATACCGAAGGAAGCACTAGAAGGTTGCTGCCATCCGCTTTTGTCCTTCATCAATCTATACCTACAGCCACTATAACTTTCCGATGAAAGCCTCCCCATAGAGTCCATCTATCTGGATGGCGTTGTATCGCCGGGTCTACCTATCAATGAATATCATTGCCGGGAAGCGGGTCCATCGCACAACCACAACCTTTTCCCTTATAGTGCTCAATGCTCATATCGGTAGTCCTTTTGTAGTTTGAATAACCGCAAAAATCATTCAAGTGTGCATTCGTCCTCACCGAGAGGCACAGCGACGAAAGAGCACAACTTGAGAGAAGAAAGGGAGCTCAACTTATGTTCGCACCGTCTCGAAACCCTTCGAATCGGGGAGGACAAATTCCGAAAGGTAATTTTTTATCCTACCAACGGACCCCGTAGTCCGGCAATCGAATTCTTCTTGTCGCAACAGTATTCCGCGTAACGAGTGCGGCAAGAACTTCCCTTCGAGGATTATCGTCGTGACGTTCTTTCATAATCCTCCACTTGGTAGTTTCGGTCGTTAAGAGTTGAAATCCTCGAGGTTTTGTTACCTCACGGTGTGTGTACAGTTGAAGAACCTCCATCTGGTTCCATCTCGCCTGCACATCCACTTTCACCTTCGCTCCGATGTTGCTGGCATCCTCCTTTGCCGGGCTGCTTTCGATTATGTTCGTCGCCACTTCAGAATCCATATAGCCACACTCAACTCTTGCTGCCGCCCGCCCCGGTCCCGTGGGTGCTGTGTGTGCACGGTCCCTTCCGGTTGCGCTTCTCGCGTCCTTCTCTCCTTTTCCAATCGTTTCCATAGAGCTGTCGTCTTCGTTCTTCATTGTGCACTCTGCAAGCGCTCGACTCGCCGTGTTGTGGTGGTGGGTCCTTTTAATTCTGTTCCGCTCCACTTGTTTCCTCGTCGTCTCTGCGTCGATGCTGCTGTGCTGCTGCAGTCCTTCATATCCGTTGTTGTGCTTTCCTTTCGTCCGTCGTTCAGTTATATAAATTTTTTATACTTTTTCTACTCCCGCATTCAATCATCGTTCGCTTCGTTTCCCTTATCACTGCTGCACCACTGCCGCTCCATTCAATTTTGGTCGGCGCTCCTCTGGGTCTGGGGCTTTCCACTTCACCCACTTCAGTCACTTTGCCCACCTCTTTCGCGCTCCACGTTTCCATGGCACATTTTTCTCGTTTCTTCCTTTTTTTTTGTTGCCACTTCAAACACCGGAAGTTGATGGCGTACGGAAATTTCATCCCCCAACCCCTCTGCCGATGCAGTGCTGGAAAAATTTGCGAAAATAACATAACTTTTCATATTTCTCTTTTTTTTTTTTTTGTTTAGCTCTGTTTTGCTTGTGTATATATTTGCAGCCCTTGTTGCCTGGTATACCCCTGCCAGTCGGTGGAGGTTATTTGTCTCACATTTCACACATTCAGTAAACCAGAACCATTTTCACCACCCACGCCCCATTCTGGTTGGCAGCGGGGGCGGATGAACACACATAATATCATGATAAACTTATTTGAAGCATCATTCATCCCTAGTACTTGATGGTGGTGGTGGTGATGGTGGCGGTGGTGACGATGGTTGTGCGGTAGAAATGTGGGGGGTGCAGCAACTCTGTTAAACTTTTCTTCTTGTCGGGGAGTCGGTGTTGGGGTTTAGTTTTTTTTTTTTTGTGTGTTTTATCTGCAGCATGTTTTCAAATGCTTACCACTGGCAATGGCAACCCCGTGTGTGTGTTATACACCCTTAGCAATTCACTTTCTGTGTACTTGGAGCTTTAGGATGTGGAAGAGGATTTCTTGTTTTTACTGCTTGTAGAAGTAGATGTTGTTGCTCCACCACCTCGTCGTCGTCGTCGTGGTATTTAAGAGATTTGATTTGGAAATGAGACTGGGATAGGAAATGAAAATGGCAATGAGAACGCGCGGGAACGATGTAATAAAGTGCAGCGACGGAGTAGATGTGGGAACGTATGTAATGGATTAAGTATTCGTCTTGATTGGTTGGGCGGGGGATAGGTTGTTAGGGACAGGGCTTGTGTGTGCACGCTTGAGTTGGGGGAATTTGTGTTGAGGCAATAATTGCACCGTAGGGCGAGGAAATGCGGTTCGTCAAATCCAGGTGGATTTGTTCGCATCAATATACGGAAGAAAGTCTATATGGATAAGGGGAAAGTTAGTTGACACTGCATGGATAGTAGTTTGGGGAGGGGTGGGCCAGGAGAGAGATTATATTGAGTGATTAGGGAATGGTGGCGAATCAACAAGGTAGCGCTGTCGTAATTTATTGTTTCTGGGACTTTCAAAACAGTTTTACCGAAAGGACGACTGTGCTTCCGATAAAATGGGGGCCCGGATCAGTGGACAGCGACATCTATTGAGTAATTTGTTAGAAAAATGCATAAGTTGCAAGAGATCGGGCCTCAGCAACGATAAAGTCGAACACCTCGTTAGTAAAAGGCATTCCAACAAACACAAAATGAGCGCCATCTGTTGCATTTTTAGACAAGCAATACTTAATCGGATTTAATTGCGTCAGGCGAAAGAACTGCGATGGCCGGTTTTTTTTCCTTCTGTTTGCCAGTTTCTATATTGAGGAGTTGAAAAAAATGACAGATGGCGCTGTCAGAAAATGTTATTGTAAGGCAATCTTTCGGACGAAGCAAAGGCCAAGTTAAATATCCAACTGCAAGTTTTTGTAAAGCTACTGGGAAAGGAAACTACGGAAAATTTGGAATGTTTGTCATTAGAAATGTAGACACTTGTGTCATGTGAGGTTAAGAAAGAAGCGAATCCAGCAAACCTTAAATTAAGTTGACGATTCTTCTGCCACAATATATTTTAGCCCAATA
The DNA here is from genome assembly GCA_949126925.1 of Cheilosia vernalis. Lineage (NCBI taxonomy): Eukaryota > Metazoa > Arthropoda > Insecta > Diptera > Syrphidae > Cheilosia > Cheilosia vernalis. The sequence goes on from OX421358.1 coordinate 25,381,190, forward strand.
ACAACTGCGTAATCGAATTTGATCACTTTCAATGACTGGGAAATAGTTTGCACAGTAGATGGCGCTGAATGTAGCTCTTAGAATTTTAAAATAAAAGTTGGAAGTTACAACGAATACTTACACCAAACCATGCACAAATCAGAGCCCAATGAAAAAACAATGCAAAGATTAACTGCCAACAACTAGCGACATCTGTTGCATTTTCTACCTTCGCACAGTGGCTTAGTTGTTAGTGTATTGAACTATTAAGCGAGGGGTCCGGGCCTCGACAGAGACCTTATATTTTCTTCAAAGAGGCATCGTTACTACCTTTAGTCAACTTCAAGTGATTACTGAAGAAAAGTTTACATAAATAGCAACAAGAAGGAATTTTAACAACCCGCGTTCCTTTTTAAATTGTAGTGAGCACGGTTCAATTATACTCAGAGCATCGAAGGTCAAAGGTGTAGTTGACCTTGCTTGTTAAGTACACTGGTTGGGAAAATTTTGTAAATATTACGGTCGGTCTTAGTTTTTATAGATGTTTGGTGCTCAACTTGAAAATTTTTAGTTGATACTATTTTAATAAGCTTAGGCGCCACTTGAAGACCTTCGTTAAGTCCTGTAAACCAGGTAACTCTCAAGGGTTGAGTAGCCTGCTGCAGGAAATCGAAGAAGTGAGGGGCTTAAAAAATACCAACGTGAACCAGTTGAAAGGAGAATGAAAAATACGGATTATGGATCATTTTGTGGATGTCGTAGCCGAAAATAAATCTCTTTTCAGCTGCCTCAAGCTTCGCATACTCTGTTGCCTATTCCATCTTGGTTGACGTTTCCTCGACTTGTGCTCCAAGAAGCAAGCCTTTTCCTTGGGCTGGGTTTGAAAACCTTTTATGATTTCGTTGGCGAAACAGATTTGCCCCGTTTTATGGGTTTAAAGCTACAGAAATTGACGAAATAGTTCAAGGAAAATATTGGAAGAACGTTTACCTATGTTTCAAAACTCGATGAAGTCTGACTAAGGCAATAAGTGGAACTGTTTACAAAAAGCTCTTTCTTGTGCGCCCTTACATTGATTTTACTTCAATTCTGCTTCAACGGACACCAAAATGTAGCCAAAATGGGTTTGGGTAGGCGAAGATCTCAAGCTTTGCTTTATTGGGCTCTTGTTAAAGGTAAAGTTCCTAAACGCACACGCATGTGCGCGAGGAAAATACATCCAATTGCACTCAAATTGCTTATGAACTGTTGCCAACTTTGTCCAAGGTAAACGCACATGAAATTGGCCGTACTAAATATGTTTTTGATTGCCAAAATTAAATGGGAATGTGCGATATTGCTTCTCACATTCCATAGAAACTACTAGTTTGTCAAACTAGGTCCCAATCCCATAATTCGTTTCTAAAATGCTGACCTTATAGTTCCCACACCACATTAAAGTTTCCGCACACCCGCGAAAGAGACTCCCTGTTGTGCGATAACGTTGATATTCACTTTTTCGTGTGCGCAAATGCGATTCAATCAAATACCACCTGCGAGGACCTCATTTCCATGGGCATTTTTTTTAGCGCACATCTATTTGCGTTTGTGTTTTTACGCGCTTTAGTGAATTTTAAGCCCAAACACCAATAGGATTAAGTCAGCCTAGAATAACAACAAACGTACACACTTTAAAAGACGCGAAAAAACAAACAACCCACCATAATCAGGACCTATCACTGTGACAACATCGTAACATTTCAATAACATTGTACCAATTTATTTTGTTTCTTTTTTTGTGTTGGATTTTATGGCCCACGACATAAGGATTAACATTTTAAGGATTACCGTTCAAAACGAAAACAAATCATTAAGGATGCTATACGTGCTCAAATCTGGCGAAACAAAAAAAAACAGTCGTTGTAATCCCAGTGAAATCCTATTGGAACAATTTCCTTTGGCCTCGTTTTTTTGTTTATTCGCTCGCAAAAAATGAAGCAATCGTTCTTGAACCAAACGAAATCTTTCTCTTTTGAGATAGATACCCGATTCATTATTTGAATCAGAAAGAGGACTAGAGTCCAACTGTGTGTTTCCTCTTTCGTTTCGTCTCTCCAGGAATTGAACACGCCTCTAAATCATCGTCTATTTATGACGGCGGATCAAAGCCTCTGTGTCTAAACCCAAAATTCTCTATTTAAACACATTTTTTTTGTTGTTCTCGCCATCTTTTCTAATCGACAACAAAAGGAAACTCAATACAGTCACTGACTTGGCAGCAAATAGAAAAAAATGTATATACATCCAAGAAACGAATAATCATCATTTGCAGGGGCTCCCCTCAGTCTCTCCGCGAATTCCCACATTTCTATTCTTATCCTGGCGAAAGATCTCTAACCAAAGGCGGGTGGTCCCCGTCCGACCATCAATTGGGAAACCAAGTCAAATGAATAAAAGAGAAGTAGAGTCGATTTCCATTTCCACTTGGCTGCTCTTTTTGGCTCTTATTTCTTTTTGTCCTTGATGTTACCGCTGCTCAGATTCCACACAGTGCAGAGGGGTGACTCGCCTAACCGTTGGGTCATCATTGTCATAATGGTAAATTCGAAAATCTTTTCCAATTGCCAAGCGTCGAACTAGGGAGGTGGCGCGGTGGGGCGCAGCAGACGAGATGCCTTTTGAGAAATTCCTTTATTTTCTCCCTCATTTCGTCTTGGTTTTTTTTTTATATATATATTTTTTTTTGCTGATACTGCCGTCGGCCTTGTTTGCGCTTTCAAAATGGAATATAAATTCATGTCCTCTCGACTTAGTGAGGGGATCCCCCTCGTATATGTGTGTGTGTGTGTGTGTGTGTCTCAGTAGGATGTCAATTGGAAACGGGAGCTGCTTTGGTTGTTTTTTTTTTTTTTTTCTTTTTGCTTGGTATATTTATTACCCACATGTGTGCGCTTGGGTAGGCGGTTGTGTTACAAGGAAAAAGGATTTTTATTTCTTCTCTTTTGCTGTGTTTATCTATTATTGACAGAGGAAGATCTCGATGGGGAATTGGTTCTCAAGCCGTTTGCCAATTCTTTCTTATCCTTCGTTAGGCAACAAGGTGATATCTTATCTGGGGCGACATATGAAAAGCGACACAAGCGAAGGGCGAACGAAAAGGGATAAAATGTTGTTCCTTGACACCATCCATTCGGCAGGGAGATATATTCGTGCGGAGCGAGTGATTTAAATTACAGCGACATAACCCTTCAAAATTGGTTTTTGGGGTGAGGTGACGCACGAAGTCTGGTTGAATGGATTGGTTGCTGTCGGTCATGAATATTTAAGAGAGAACCAAAGAAGGGTGCACAGCTATGAGGGTTGAGCTGTACGTTTTACGACTTGGAAGACGGGAACAATTTACATTTTTTAGCATGTCAAACGAGGGCTGTTCGCCAGTGAAATAACGTGTTCTCACGATCCGCTGTAATCACTAGGGGTGTCTTGTGTATATAATTGTTTTTTTTTTAACGATTACGGCGAAAAGAGTTTACACTTAATTACCCTTTAGGATGGCGCTTGAATTTGAAATGTTAAGATGGCAGTTGGGTAGTGGTTGCGGAAGGAAGCATTGTATTTGAGTGAGTGATGTTAGTTGTCTTCCAGTTGGAGGTGGAGCGAACATAAATAATACTTGAGGCTCTGGCGTAGGAAGAGGGTATCTGGAGTGACAGAAGTGGTGCTAAGGAATTTCTGAAGGGAAGGACACTCGGATGGTTCGGTAGCTTTTTTTATAACAATACTAAGACAAGTAACCTATAAGGTTCTAGTGGTTAGTGTGGTGGACCACTAAGCGAGGGGTCCCAGGTTCGAATGCCGCAAAAACCAAAATTACAACTCAGGGTTTTTTCACTGTGCCGTCTGTCGCGAACATCTGACAAACATCCGAGGGTTTAACTGTCTTGAAAGAGCTTCTCAATCGGCTTAAAATTGCAGATCCCTTCCATTCGTTCCAAAAATCAAGTCTTACACAAAACGAATGGTTGTGAGAAGCTAGGCCTAGGGTACCTACGGACCTGTTTCGCCAAATATTTATTTATTTTATAAATTTCTAGGTCCCACAAGTCAGAGGGCAATCTTGCGAATCAACTGCAAGGTACAATTTTTGTGAAGCTACAAGAAGTGAAATTTACTACTTCTAATGCAGGAGCAATGAAATTCAGACCCGGAAATGCTACGTCTAGACGTTGAAGTCGCGAATAGTCTCTGCTTCCAAAAGGGAACTCTCGGAGGTGGAATATTAAGAAACGCCTACGAGGCTTAACAAAAACTGCGTTGGCAACCCTAGACACAATGATGACGTCAGATGGTAAACACCTTAAAAATTTGACAAAGACTGACCTTCCGGTTGATAACGCCGGCTGAAGTAGACAGTCTAGATTTTAGAAGAAGATGAACTGCAAGAGAAATGGGATACAAGGCTTACGCGACGGAGTTATAACCTTTGAAAGTAAACTCTTTTAGCAGGAGAGCTTATACACGTAGGTTTAATCACCCTAGCTAAGACCCTAAACTAGAATTGTCCCCCTAATGAAGTCTTCGAGAAGTTAAAACTTTAACACCATAGCCCCTAAGGGTATCAAATTTGACAGGGGCTCAGATTTTTCAGCTTCTTAGGCCCGAAGATCATATAATATCGAGTCAAAGCTGGTTTAGGAATGTTCAAATTTCCTTGAAGATCTTGGTAAAGATTTCATAGTTACATTAACTTGGATACAAGAGATCATAAGGGTTTTCAATGCAATGAATATCTGTTCAAAAGAGGTACTCATCAGTCCTAAACCCTTCTTGGGGGCCAAGGCCTGGTGAAAAAAAAAACCGTTTGCTCCTATATTCTACGAAGAGGCTTTTCAGGCCGACAACTATTCAGACAGCAGGCATTCACAGGAATGTCGCAAGTTTTTATGAAAGCACTTGAAAAATGTACGTACAGCGGGTTGAAAAGGGCTCTCCCTGATTAAAAGAAGCCGCATCTTAGATTTTATTTGCAAAATCTTAAATGGTAAGATAAAAAATTTAAAGCCCTGCAACTATATAGTTCGAGTTTATAAGGAAGCTAGAAAAAAGGGTGCCCGTGTGGATTTTTGCACAGCTTCCTTTAGACCATCAGATACGAGAACAATCCATTGCATGCCTGTTGGAGCAAATTTGGGCGTCTGTCCTCAGATTTTCCTATCTTCAAAAGATCATTGAGCACCAAGAACCACAGTAATCAAAGTTCAGTTTACTAGACCCAGATGCATGCCTGTTATGAAGACGAAAAGCTGGTCAAAAGCCTTAGCTACTTGCCGGACGGAAACAATAAAACTAAAGACATGCCATCCGCAAAATACAAGAACTTGGTAAAGAGACTTAAGGGACTGTGCCGCATACAAGATGACAACATTATTCGAAGCGGCAAAACTTTTTACATCAAGAAGGAGGTTTTAGGTTGTAGACCGTTTTAAAGGCAGGTCTAGAGTGAAGGCCGTGTATACAGATAATAACTTATCAAAGCGGCGCGGGGTCATAAGGCCACAGGCCAAAATAACACAACGAACTTATGACCCGGTCATTTTTGATTCCAAATTTTGACATGATGACGGCTTCAGAACTACGGCGGAAACTCTATAATTGAAAAGGAGAAGAGCTTTAAAGAAGATATATAGGCGAACATTTTTGGGTACAAGAGGAATAACTTGTAGTAAAGGCTGAGGTGTGGCATGAGCTCAAAATTACAGCTTTTAAGAGCAGTTGTGATCACATTTTTGCTATTATCTGGGAGCTCACTTGACAACGGCTTGGGCGATCAACATGGGCAAGTATATCAGTGGGAAGTGAGTTTCCCACCTAGATGTGACTACCTAGCTAGCGAGAGGATACACTTGGACCTAGGACAGTAGCACCATCATAGGAAAAGTACTAAAAGCTGAAATAGATTTAGGACGTCGCAGCTACCAACAAATAATGTCACGTAGTTACTTGTTGGTTACAGTCAAAAACTCGTTATAGGCGCACTCGACAAGCTCGAGGCGCATTCTATGCACTTGCGGCTTACAAAGGTGGTTGTCAGAGTTAAAACGACTCTCCTCCAGAACAATATACGCCATACCCAACGCTGCAAAAATCAAAAGTGGATTAGACTACCTCAAACATTCTTCCACTATACATAAACTCGTACAACAGCCCCCGTGTGACAGTTTTCTCTGTGAAGAAAATGTATGCCTGCACTTGTTTCGGCATATATACCTATACACACTTTGGCTAAATGCATTTCACAACACTCGCTATACGCATCCATTTCCATTCCTTGGCATTGTTGTGTGTCTGTCTGCTCTTAGCCTTAATACACCGCTTCAAGTGAGAAGAAAATAAAAGAAGCAAGCAAAACTACGGAAAAACATGCTAAAAACTTGTTGGTTGACGACGACTACGACGGTAGAACAAAAGACCAAAGTCATTGTACCACCATCACCACCACCACTAGAGGCAGCAGCGCACTCTTGGAGCATCACCAGAAGCACCATGTCGCTTGCGCTTATCTTGTTTGTTGTATATGTGCGCACGATGATGTACAAAAGCCTCAGCTCGTTGGAAGAATAACACGAGGAATGTAGTTGTTTGGAATCCTATACCACGCCACCCCCAATGAGAACCTAACCTCAAACCACAAATCACTGCAACAATGAATCTTGAAGAGCAGAAAAGCATTTCATTATGAAGTGTGATAATGAGGACATGACTGGGGTGGGTTTTTACAGTGATGAGATGACTGCTCAAATATAGACCGCCCCCCCACCCAAACTATTGACTACTGCAACTATTAGAAGGAATGGCTGCCTTAAGGGTAGACCGTAATAATGCTTTGGCAAAAAGTTTCTCCCTGACGTAGTCACCTAATATTGGCCGAGAAAGGGAGAGGTTTTTTTTTATTTTTTCTCTTTTTTTCTGTTGCTTGTACTACTTGTGCCTGTTGGTGCCACCCTCCACAGCGAGTTTTTGATGTGAAATTCTTGTTTGTCGTGTGTTCTTTTTGAGCAAGGAATCGAGTGTTAAACATTGTAGCTGGCCCCCTTGGGGGTGTGCAATGTACAATGTACATACCGTACGTATATTGTATTTCTTTGTTATTTGCCCCGATGCCAAATGTGGGGTAAGTGATTGTACAGGAATATTGAATCTTAAATCACGAGCGTAATCCAAGATGGGCAAAGCAGAGACACATTCCCTGGAGGATATGGCAAATGATTTTGTCTTTATTAAGTTGAAGAAAGACGTATGAAATGGAGTTGTAGTGAGTATGAATCCCCAATGGAATAAAAATTGTTTCCAGTTTGCACCTCAAAATGGTGTTGGTTTGTGTATTCGCTAAATAGATAGTTTGATCTGTCATGAAGAGCGTCCACAGATTGGTGGACTCGATAAAAGGGTTTCCCCGAAGATCGTCTTCTTTGCATTTAATTTTTAAAACAGGAATTAACGTTGAAACAAATATTGTGATGCCTATGGAAACAACAAGATGGCGCTGATTATACAGGCCGAAAATCTTTCGAAATGTTTGTACGGTCGTTAGAGTACTTCTTTATATCCCGTTGCTGTCACTAGAATATTTTTGAAGAAACAAGTGTGTCTTCATGGAAAACAGAGAAGAAGAGAGCTTACTCATCACTAGAACCTTACGAAATAAGAAACAAATTAAAGGTGAAAATTGTGTAGACGAGTTTGGAGTAGTGAGGCCTTGTGACTGACCACAAGATGACATTTAAAACAAAAGCTGAAGAAACATCGCGTATAGATAAACCGCCCATTGCAAGACTCCATCTTCACTTGATTCGACGTCCATCAGAGTAAGCAAGAGTTGCTATTCCGCGCATGAGGAAACTATGTCTTCGAGTTCTGGGGCCAGATTCTGTAAGGCGAAACGATCAAACGTTTTCATGCGCACGAATGATTGGCCATATGATCGTTTCGCCTTACAGAATCTGCCCCCTGGTTTCTCTAACGGGCAGACCCACACCGAGCTAAAAAAAAATAAACTTAGAGGTGTTTCTATTTCGTAATAATAATAATAATATCTATTTCGTAAGCTCGGTTAAAAAGATTAATTTTAACCTTTTCAACGTCACATGAACATTTCATATTTAATATCGAGCTCCCGAAGATCAGCTTTGTAATATTAGGGCTGTAGTAAGCCGTCTTTAAGCTGCCCTGCAAAGATGCTCTAATTCTTATACACTTGAAGTTTTATGGGTCTTAAAAGCCTTTGAATATGGCTCAAGTTCAAAAAAGAACTGGCTTTGTAAAAATGTTAGCCTTACATAGCTGATAAGATACAAAAGATCTAAATTTACAGAAGCATGTGCCGAAAGGTGTCTCAGGTGTTCTTCTTATTCCATTTAAATATGGGTAAGATGTGAGCTTCGTATTTCAACACGTTATACGTTCAACGTTGATATCAAGTTAAAAAGTTAAAGCTTTGAAAAATAAATAGGCTCGCTTGAAGGTACAAGTGGTGGCCTTCCAACACGGCTTGGTTTTCTATTTAACTGTCCACAAAAGTGAAGTTCAGATATATGGACACTAAACATTTATAGAAATTACGAACTTATCCCTAGATGTCAAAATTGTCCGTCAAAGCGACAGAAGACTCACTCATGGCTTTAAAACTAAAACATCATAAAGGGATTAATAAATTTTGCTAAAAATTTACAAAGATTCTAGAACTCTGACATTTATAAGGTATTGCTAAGATGAGAGAAGCAGTTTTCCACCTTAGTCAAGGCTTAAGTGGAGGACTTCTCTCAATGCTACTACCGACATACCGCAATAGTAATAATTAAAATCTTGAGCGTTCAGGCAACATTTTTCGGATACTATTTTACTATACAAATTGTGGCCTACAAAATATACAAGGTGAAGGTTACAAATGTTTTTTTATTAAGACCCATCGAGTTTCGAGACCCATTGCAACTACGGCTACTGAGGTAAAAGGTGTCAAAAGTAACATGCTAAAAAGGAAAGTCAAAAGTGGTGTTTAATTATGTACAAATATCAAGCCAAAGCACACAATGTTGCACAACCTTATACGCGGAAGATCCTTCATTTTGTGTTTATTAGTTTTCACATTTCAGCGAAAAATAAAGTAGAGCCTTTTCTACCGCCTTTGGAGCTCCATCACTTTTCTTTACATGAAAACCTGATCAAGATGGTTCCGAGTTGAATTGTACGAATTTCAGCGAAAACCGTACAGGCACTTTTAAGTTATGGCATCTTAGTGAAAACTCAGCGAAAAATCGTGAATTACTACATTGACGTATTTTGACAGTGGCATATGCATGCAATTAGACCCCTATTGCTTCAATGCAACAATAGGGTTCAAAAATGTCAAAAGCCTTCGAAACATCCGTGGGAGCTGAAAAACGTGTACAGCCTAGTTATTTGGAGTATACAGTTCCGCTCGGAAACATCATTGTGGCACAATATTTGTTGGATATTATTTGGACATGGGCTCATAAAAAAACGTTTCATCCTAAAGTTATTTGCAAAAATTAAGATTACAGGCTCTGTCACAAGAAATACTAAAGTTGAACAAAGAAGTTGATCGTTTCGAGTTTCACCGAATTTATTTTTTTAACCGGAGCTAAATCCTGAGCTTTTAGGTTAACTTTTCGGTCTCTACAAACGTGACGGCAGAGAGCGTTCATTTTGACGGAATACCACCTTACGAACTGTCTACCTCTGATCAAAGATGTAAAGGCCGACTTAGGCCGCTTAGCTGTTAGGTACTACTCATAGTGATTTAAGTTCCACTTAAAATTTTACGCTGAGGTTTCTGACATAAAAAAAGAAGTATGTAAAACTTAAATCGCTGTGAGTATTTATTTTATTTTATTTTATTATTTCAATGTTGATGTAGTGCACTAGCATCTTATGTTTTTTTGGGGGCTGAACCGGGAACTTAGCACATTTAGGACTAAACCACATAAGGATAGCATTCCCGGACCAAAGTGATTTGATAACTTTTCGACTTCAGGTTGAAAATAGATTCACTCGCCGACTAAAAGGGGCTTTACCTTATCTAAAAACTTAGAGCAGACAACCCCAGGGTCCTATTGCACCCGAAACTCTTTAAGTAAGACTTTAAGCATTTCTAACCCTACTTTCAGGTACATGAACAGTGAACACATTTAGGGGATTATAAAGGCCATCCACCCAGAATCATCCGTCACTTCTAGGTCGGCTATTCGCTTAGAAAACCCATCACATCCACGTGTCCTTTCTACCTGCAAAATCTTATCTATTTCGCATACACAAACAAAAAATGCACGAGCGCGAAACGAAAAAAAAAAAAAAACAACAAATCCCAGTTTACCATTTCCATCCGCAGCATCCTCTTCCATTAACCCCATACCCAAAGACTGCACAGAGCCGTGCATATCTTTATACTCCACTGCCGCTGGTGCGGCTGTGTATCACCTAGACAGGAAAAGTCCTGTTTTCATTGTTGGAAAAGCGTCGAATATTTTTTTTCCTTTTGCTTTGTGCGAACATTTCAACCGTTTATGTTTCTTGTTTTGTTCGCTGCCAGCTATATCTAGATCTCATTGCAAAAATGGTGAAATATCTGCACCACCCACACGCCCGCATTTCGCCTGCTCTGGTCTCCGTAAAACCATATCCTCTGAAGTACATGAAGCATGATCTGTGTGTGTCCGGGCTTTTAGAGAGATGATGGGTGCGCTTCTGGTTTTTATCACGCGCTCTTATTTTTTTTTTTATACATATTTTCTTTTCTAAACTCTTTTTCTCGCATATAGCATATACACAACAAGGATACCTAGTTTTCGTTCTGCTTTTTCTTTGTTTTTTTTTTTTTTTTTTGATTTTCCTGATGCCATGCTGTTGTTGTTTGCTGCCATTTTTTTTTCTGTCGAGTCCTTTTATTTTGTAGTGTACGAACATAAAACTGCATTTGGGTTTATACCATTTTTTTTTTTCTTTTTTATTATTTTCATCGTTCCTTTTATCTGCACGGTTTGTGCACTTCACGGGGGGTTTATCTCGTCTCTGGAGGATGGTTTTTTTTTCTATTTCTTATTTTGTAGAGCACAGCTGAGCGACGAAAAAGGGATAAAGGAAGTGCAATCCTTGGAACAAAGCATTTTGTGTTGTTACGGATTGAATGTGTTCATGTTTTTATTTTTTGCTTGAAAATAAAATGTAGGAACGGTAAAAAAGGAGTCCATATGCATTTGGTTCGGTCTAGGAGAGTTTCCTTTATATGGAAACATTTATCGACATTCAGGTAGTTTTGGAGGATTGAAGTTCCACGAATCGCACGAGGAAAACACAAAGAATTTTGCTAATATATAAATACTTTTGCGTTGTAGGAATTAAGGATTTCGAGAGTTATTTCCATAAATGGCTGTTTGGAATGAGGGACTCTGTTGTTCGTGCTCAATAAATGCAGCGCTGGGTCTGATGTTTATATTGATTTCAGTTGATGGAAGAGTTCTGTATCTGTGAAGGATAATCCTGGAAATCATTAAATGCTCTCGAGACTTTGAGAGACCTGTATACCTGCTAGCCACTGTTAGGAGTTCGACTTGATATTCGAGCGGTACTAGTAAGTACTCATGGTTAGGGGTCATCTTTGATTTTATGAACATTGAAGTGACGATATTTTTAACACAATGTAGGTAGGTACTATTGTGACCTTAATATGAAGGCAAGGGATATCTCATGGAATTCGTTACTAGAACGATTTCAAAAACACCTTCCTATTGTCCCGGTTAAATATTACGAACTTATAACTGTAAAGTGTTCCTTAAAAAATTGTCTATTGTGACCTAAAAAAATGCAAAGAATGAAGGGAATATGAGTTTTAACGGATTCTCCTTTTTAGACTCGAGAAGACTAACAACTACCTATAGTTGGTGCTCAAATAGTGGCGCAAAAGCCTGACTTCATTAACGAATTGAGTTTCGAAAACACTCTATAAAAGGTACAATCTTTGGACGTGTTAAGGAGCCGTTTACATTGTGAACTTGAGTTCCCAAATTCCATATCCCGCAGCAAATGTTTAAAAAATAGTGGAATTTGCACTGTAAGGAAATTCACAATAGAAATTCAAGGCTTCTGGGTGATAAGCGTTCAAAAACTTTACGTAACCACACCATACGTGTCGACTGCACTGCCGGCGGGTCTCCTTTAACTTTATAACACACTTTGAATTACTTCTGGGATTGAATTGACAGTTTTCCAGTTAGAAATTGTGCAAAACTATAAGTATACAGAAAAGATGCAGTAAAAGACCCAAACCAAGCATCTTAAAACAATTGTTTCGTTCTTTTTTGCTTTTGGAATGAAAAGAAGACTGCAAATGTCACTTTAACCGTTTAATATACAAAAACAGAGATAGAACTGCCAGTTTCCCTTTCTAATTAACTAGACAAGTTCAAATTGCTGCTATAAACTTCAAGGTAGGAGTGTTTGCCGGGGTCAGTCGTGACAGCAGCGATTTCGAACTTTTAAGGACAACTCAGCATTGACATAGGTTTTTTTTTTTTTTTTTTTTTCCGAGGGTAGGTGAAAATCTTCCAAAGACACTATGACAATAGCAAGCGCGTTCTCATAGTAGTGTCAGATTTTTACTGACTAAAAACACCACCCTTCTAAAGATTGTTAGATACTGCAACTAAGATATAACTTATCAAGCAATTTTTCTATCATTAAATAAAAACTTTTGACAGGTTACTTTCCAATGAAAGATCCTGCGTGTTCCGCAAATTAAACGCGGTTAATCTTATCTTGCCAAGTCGAACGGTTTCGTTCTTTGTAGTCGGCGCAATAAATTGCTCTCGTCCAAGATTTGTCGGACTGTATTGTTGATATGTCCGATTAGTCGGTTTCTATGCTTTCTCGCGAAGCTTCTAGTTTCAGCTTCGATTTTTGGAATTCCGAGATCCCTATGGATATCGTCGTTTCTAATATACCATGGTGCTTGTACAATTTCTCTAAGAACTTTATTTTGAAAAGTTTGTAGAATATTGACATTTGTTTTCTTGGTACAACCCCAAAGTTGTATACCGTAGGTCCACACCGGCTTTAGCACTTGCTTGTATAAAAGCAGTTTGTTCTCAGTACTGAGCTGGGAATGTTTTCCGAGTAACCAGTACATTTCTCTATATTTGATATCGAGTTCTTTACGTTTCATTTTCACGTGCGAACTCCATTTCAACTTTGCGTCGAGTGTCATTCCCAGGTATTTGGCCTCGTTTGCAAAGGGTATTCGGGCCAAGTTTAGAAAAATTGGCAAGTCATTAGTTTTCTTATAAGTGAAATTCACGTGAACAGATTTAGTTTCGTTGAGGGCGATCCGCCAGTTCCTTGTCCATTCATTTACCTTATTCACTGCGGCTTGCAGTTTTGTAGTCGCTTCTTCGATTGTATTACCTACAGCTAGGATAGCTGTGTCGTCGGCTAACGTAGCAAGGGTAGTGCCATCTTCCCTTGGTATATCGCGAGTATATAACACATAGAGAAGCGGACCAAGGACGCTTCCTTGCGGTACCCCAGCCGAAATTTCTTTTAGCTCCGAGTATTCGTTTCCATTTCTAACCCGGAAGAGTCTATTCCCGAGATATGATTCTAGAATATCATATAGGCTTGCGGGGAGAACTTGTCGTAATTTAAATTTCAAGCCGTCGTGCCACACCTTATCAAAGGCTTGTGAGACGTCAAGGAATACGCTTGAGCAAATCTTTTTTTCTTCAAATGCTTTCTCGATTACGTCAGTAGTTCTATGTACTTGGTCAATCGTCGAATGCTTGGTTCTGAACCCAAACTGGTGGTCAGGGATAAGATTATTGTCTTCAATAACCGGCTGTAGGCGCCTAAGCAATATTCTTTCGAAGACTCTGGAAATGACCGGAAGAAGGAAAATCGGTCTATACGATTTTACTTCTTTTGGCGGTTTTCCTGGTTTTAAAACCATTATGACCTCCGCGACCTTCCATTGACTCGGCACGTGTTTTAGTCTGAGCGCAGCATTTATGATATGAAGGAGCTTAATTAATGCTTTCCTTGGGAGAGCTTTGAGAACTTCTCCGGTGATCAAATCATAACCAGGAGCTTTCTTAGGTTTTAGGGATTCGATTTCACGTTTTAGTTCATTGCGTCTTTTCTAGAATTCTATATTGAATTGCATTCTGTGTCATCATGCGAGTGCAAATGTTTTCAATTCGAAAACTATTTGTTAAGTGTTCGAATTTTCGAATATAGCTTGAAGTTATTTTTATAAAGAGGGTCAAAGTACTTTATGGGTATATTATATTCGCAAAGTCTTTTAAAGTTCCTATGTGTTTTAATTGAAATTCGAACATTACAATATTTAAACTACTTCGAAAAAATATTTTAACCTTCAGCAAGGACTTATAGATAGCAAATATGTTGCGGAGAAATAGTAATAATATTTTAGTGATCGTGTTTGAGAATTTGAGTTTCCTAACAAATGATTGAGTTTGCTTTCGAACTTGACTGACATTTCTTTACTTTTGACACTATATTTGGGATGTCAGGGATTTTTAGTCAGCTTTCTAAATGTCTTTAACAGCATCTACGATAAACCAATTTTGCAAACAACTATAAACACCAATATAGAAACAGGAAACCATTGAAAAGATGCGCGTTTAAAGGCTTTCGAAATACCTATACTGCTGTCAAGACCCAATTGTTCCATGAAACTCAAAACTATTTCACAAAACCGGTAAGTAATTGAATAAACTTAATTTCCTCCGGAAAAAATGTTTCCTGCAACACACAAAAGGCGGCTTTTATTGAATTTTGAGCATTTTTGTTGATTTTCGAAAATTTTCGAATATTCGGAATAGCTCGAAAATTATAATTCCTGTAACTAGTCAACACTCTGTCATTGAATAAAGTGATTTATTGCTCAGTTTCTGAGAATATGGACAATTTTTGTACTAAAACTAATCGCCCAACTGGAACTGTATGATTGCCATAACCGCAAGTCACCTGACCGCTTAAAAGTCAATCGACAAATTTTGCAGTATTTTTTTATAAACAAAAAGTGGTGAGTGGCAATGCTTTTGATACGATCGAGCTCGGGATAGAGGCAAATTGTTCCAGAATCAGACAGCTTAAACTAAGAATAAATTCGCTCAACTTGGCACGGGCTGCTTTACAAATGACACAATAAATCACCTCACTAGAAACTAGGTTGGCTACAAATCTGTAATGGCAATGCTTCCAAGCTGAAAGAACGTAAAAACAAATTTCAGCTAAGCTTGACATTCCATAGGTCGGTTTCCTAACGAATAGCACATTCGTCAAACTTCGTTCCCTTCTACCTACTGATCTGTTCGAATGCGTTTTCGTTAGGGAACAGACATAGTGAGACACCTGACAGCTGCAGTTATCACAATAGGTCTGTTCCCTAACGATAACGCATTCAAACAGATCAACTCAACAAATTTTTCGAGAGGTTGTTAATTGTGACAGCAATAAAAAAACCGTGACTGTCAATGCTTTTGAGTGTCAGTAAACTAATAAAAAGAAGAAGTTTGCAGCCTGAAAATCACTTCCCTAATCGGGTACTGGTGAATAAGACAAATTTCGAACTCACTTATTCGAATACGTACTGTCAAAACTGTCGCTCGCAATGACTTTTAGAAACCCAAACTCTGGGCCGGTATTCTGTAAGGTGAAACCGTTTGAACGTTTTCGTGCACACGAACAGTTTGCTTCATGTAACATCAAAAACGAAAGACATTCTCGTGGGCCTAAAAAAAACGAGCGAACACATTTTCTTTGACGTTTTCGCTTTTCTTACTTCATGTTGTTATGTATAATTTTATTGTCACACATTTTCTCAAACCTAAACGAATGTGAACAAAAAAACGTTAGGAGTTACATGAAGCAGATTTTCGCTTTCGCGTGATTTATTTCTTTTTTTGAAACGCGAAAGTGGTTTTCGTTTCGTTGTTTACAGAATCCCACCCCTGGTTTAACACATAAACACAAATTCCTCGAACGCCCGCCGCTATTTCACTTTCATAGGTAGGTACATCCCAAGGACATTACTCATAGTTAGTCCCGTCAGTTTAAATACTGCTCACCGATTCCGAATCCACACTGTTCCTGGAAAATCGCAAAATTGTAAAGATATTTCCCTCGGCGCGGCAAGGTAATTAAACGATTAAGCCAAACCACGCCCCGCGAAAGTAAATGAGCTAAAACATTCACAAATATCGCAGGCACACATTCAGTAAAATTCTTAGGAAAAAAATAAATAAACAATTTAATAAGTAATTTAGCGACGGGAATCCGTATCCATTTAAAAATCCCGTCGGCATTTGGCACATACATAGTATCCTACCTTTTTGACATTCATTTATCCGGTTTTAACTGTTATCCCAGGGTAATCCGAAATATTTTATTACACCGCTGTCGGGTGTGTGCAATTATCCTCTTTCAACCTTTGGTTGTTTATATGTGTGTGTATATCCTTTTGGGAAACTATTAATAATATTCTCTTGAACTTATCACATTCCGATTGATCCACACTTTATCACAGCTCTCATTGCGTGTGAAAAATCATCCTCATCCACAACTGGAAGGAAAACACTTTTATTTTTATTTCTTTTGTAACACTTTTCCGCTGCACAAATTGCTCACTCAAATGTCCTTTTTCTTCGAAAAACTAACCCAAGAAAAATAAAACGAACAGCCAACCCACGAAAGCTCTTAAGACCAATTACCATTTAATTAAATTTCCACTTTTTCTACTGACCAAACACGAGGGGGGGAGTATCAATTTTTGTTACTTTCATTCGCTGTGATAAAAACACAAGAGTCAAAAGGAAACTACACAACGTGGCAGGAAATTCCTCATTTTACCAGGCAAAAGGGACCAAAAAAAAAAAAAAAGAAAGAAAAACTCAACCGGAAAGTCCCAACAGTCAGAAGAGTTATTCAAGTGGAAGACGAAGCAAAAGCAAAGAAACGAAAACACTCCACTGCAAATCATCTCGTACTGACGGCCACTTTACCATAACCCCCGGTCCTGCAAGCCATCTTCCGCCTGCCATATATACGAGTATCTGTTATGCACTTTCACACAACAAACTCCAAGTGTTCCATAACACAAAGTTCTCTCCACCGCCTACCCAACTGGCAATGGCAACCCAACCCGCCGCACAGTCACAAGTTGCCATGAGACACGAACAAAAATACCTACGTCCGCCAAAGAGACGATTGTAACGATATAGGGATGCGGTCCGGGATAGGGTAGGTGAGGTTTAACTTTTTCGCAGTGGAAAAAGTTTCGGGCGAACATAAAAAGAAGAAAAAAAAAACCGCTTCTATGACATTATCATTGTTGTAGCTGGGTTTTGTTAACAACGACAATTTTTCTCTCTCATCCTTCACCCAACCGAACCACCCACTTAAGTAATAGAATTCGTCCATGCCGCCCAACCCGACCCGACGCTAGGCACAAACCTTCATTTACAATCTGCTCGATTATCCTCGCAATTCCAAGAGGCACAGAACAAAACAGAAAAAAAATAAACTGAAAAACAAGCGACAAAGTTGAAAAAAAAGCGAGTAAATGGTGTGGGCTTACAAAATGCCACCCCTAATCCACCCTAGCGAGCACACAACAAGTTGTTTTTCTTTATTTTTTTCTCCCCCCTTACTCTGACTCGCTCTCTCTCTCTCTCTTCGGCTGTATGCATTTCCATGTTTCCCAACACTTCAACCAACCATTTCAACATTTGCCTCCCACCCACTTTTGCACCTCAATAGCGCACAGAGTACAACCAACAACCACTAGGGTGCCGCTCGATGGCTTTATAGTTGAATTTTCCCTTCGTCGGGTGTTTTCTTGCAAAAAAGAAAGAACGCAAAAACAAACTGAAAATGAAAACAAGCAAATAAAAATTTCCACCAAAACTGGGCGAGAAGTAGTACAGCGGCGAGGGGTGGACAAAAAATAATTGAAAATAAAAACTTTCTTGTGCTCCACTGTGTTGGGGGGTGGTCGGCTTTGGGGAGGCAATACCAACTAGCAACGTAATGGATCGCAGCAGCAAAGTTTTTTTTTCCTTCCTTTTGCTTTTGTCGTCGCGATTTATATGTGTGTGATGGAAAGGAGCAGCAGCAGCAGCAGGATTTTTCATTTATTTGCTTTGCTGCACTTTATGGCACAAAAGGATTCGTACTTAAGATGTGTTTTTCTGCATTTCGCTCTACCTCCAGTTCGTTCTTAAGACACGCACACAAACATTTACCCAGTGTGCATTTAATTTTCCTTTTAATGCGCAAGAAAACAAAAGATAATCACAAGAAAAAAAGGACATTTGACTGAGCAGAGCACACATTGCACATTTGATTCCACAAAAATACCCGGCAACGGATAAGGATAACAACGATTAATTGAAATATAATCACCCCTAAAGCCACACACTGCACACTACCAAACAAACCGCACGGGGTTGTTGTTATTATTATGGTGGGAAATGGGAATTTCACTTAAAATTTTCTCCTTCGTCCTTTCCGGCGGCGTTTTGTCGACGCGTTTCGAAACTATCTACGTACTACGGACGAGATTCCAAGGAAACAAGCCACAAAAAAAAAAAAAAAACAACAACAGGATAATCACTGATAATGAGAGGGAGGTTATTAAAAAATTACTTTGTGTGACGAGAGATGGTTTTAATTTGCTTTTCTATATATACGAAGGACGAATATTTTATTATTGTGACGACGCGCGCTTCATGAACCGAACAGTACGACAGACAAAATGTCAGTAAGAGTCTGCCGCAAGGATTCACTTAATTCACTAAATTCACTTAGAGAACGAAGCACGAAGGACTCTGCTAAGAGAAAATACCCTTTTTAGGGGTGGAAATGAATTTTAAGAGAACACGACACGGAGAGAGAGGGAGTGAGAGAGTGAGTCAGGGAACAGGCACAGGGATGTTCAATGCGCAGGATTGTGGAAAATTTTCATTTTCATTTTCATTTTATTACGAGTAGCATTTGCAGGCGCAGGATGATATAGAGATGGCTGGTTGCTGGTGGTTTGGTTTTTGGGGTTTTGGTTTATGAGTATACTACTACTGTGCGCTCTGTGGTTCTCGTCCTGGCATAATGTTATACGTTCGAGGGAATTCTCGGGGGGAAACCGTATTATTCAATTTATTGAAAATGAGAACACCACATTGTAATGTGTAAATAAATTAAATTTATTTTGGTTTGTCAGTTTTGATATGCTTGCAGCGAGCGGCAGCACACATGAGCAGCACGTGATTAATGTGTAGTTAAACGGAAACCGTGGTTGGGTGCCTAGAGCTGATGCCGGTGTGGGCCTGGCAAATATATAGAAATATTTTTTTTATTTTTTTCATTTCTTTTGTGTGGGTGCGTGTGTGTGTCGGTAGTAACAAGTGGGTGGTTGAGGTTTTAAATTATGAAGGGCTTTTTTTACGGGAGGGAAAGGAGTTAATAACATGATAGATAGATAAAATGTTGCTGGTGGTGGGGTGGCTTGATTTGATATTTACTAATTTGGATAGGTCTCTGGGTTGTTGTTCACGAGGGTAGCTTGGTGGGGGACTTGGAGGTGATTATTACGGCAGGTCGTTTGGAAGTTTCTGTCGCAGGTAGGGAGTTGTTGTGAATTTGATTACAGTGATTATGCCGGTGTACGTTTTGAAAACAAAGACCAATGTATTGCTATGTAAGGACATAGTCAATTGTCAGGGGATGTTCAGAGATTATGATGATATATCTGCATGCAAGGGGGACTCGTTCGCTTGAGTGACTCAATTGGGAAAGAGTTTTGCACGGATGTGTGAGTTTGGAGGGTTTATATGAACATTTTTATGCACATCCTGCGAAAATTCGTAAATCAGCAAAGTCGCGCCAGGGCCGAATGGAGTTCCAGTAAATTTGCCCAATGTGACAGAGAGCTGTTCAAGGCGCACTGAAGCCTGGGACGTTTAGTAATCGGCCCCACATGAAACCAAGCTTTTGGACATATTTTTCTTTTACGAATAAGGTAAACTTCGCAATATTCGAATAAAATAGGCTCACGGCAATGACAGAGGAAAAGGGGCGCATTCTCTTAAACAAGCAAGAAGATCTCCGATATCAAAGCTTAGCTGGAGACGGCAAGTTTTCAAACTTATTTTTTGATCTAATCAGTCTTAAGTGCCTCTTCCAGCTCTTACCTATGTTCATATATAAGATTTGGCTAAACAATGAAAGACTAAGAGCTGATAACAGCTGACGAAGTAGGATGTCTTCGTTGAATTGCTGCGGTCACTCTCAGTAGTCATGTAAGGAAGGAAAAGAAAGGAAGGAAGAACGTAAGCCATTTCAAAGCAGCTACTTTTCTGAACGGATCAGTCCATGTTTTCGTGACTTTTACACCTTAAACGCAAGTTCTGGAACCTCCATGCCACGAAATCCGTGCCATCAGTCAGCCGTCCTTAAGGAGTCCTAACATGAGTCGGTTCTCGGGAACATTGAAAATGATAATGTTGATTATGATGGTTAAAGTACAGCAGGGAGGCAACACTTAAAAAAAAAAAAATATGTATTTTCCCAAAAAAGGTCGATTTAGAAACTCCAACTGAAGAGGTAAAGGAAGAAGAGCTCTACAGTTAGGGTAGACCAGCCGTCAATCCTAATTTAACTGTAGTCGGTGCTGAATTGGCATAACTGGAGCACGGAAAAATGAGCAATAGTCACTATCACAGTCGATTGAAAGTGCAAGTGGAGCGTGCGATAACTTCGATAACAATGAAATATCTTCTTACTACTTACGATCCTATGTGCATTGACGGTCCAGAAGGATGAACTAAAAGCGCAAGCTTTAAAGCGTAAAACCGACATTCAGCTCAAAAAGATGGCTAAGCATAAGCTCTTGAGCTCCAATCAAGGCCAATAAGTCTGGGCAACTGTTAAACTAAAGATGGATATACCTAAATAAAGTCCAGCGAATTGTTCCAAATTATTTGCGCGAGTAGCAGTAAGTAACGAATATTTAAACTAAATAAAATGCTAGGTAATGGTTACAAAAGTGGGTAATAAGTTTTAAATAAGCAAGTGTAATGCATTGGTCATAAATAAAAAGTATTCTTAAAACGCCGTTTTCTACGAGCTATTCAGTGTGTGAAGGTACATAATACCTGAAGTTTAAGTACAAACACAAGTACACATTACCTTTCTGATTACCTATCATTGTAGGTAAGTAGGTAAGTACTGCTTCAAAAGTTGGGTTAATGTATCCGACTGTTGGGTAATTGATTTCTACCTAACCTACACTTTTTCTAAATAATGTAATTAAAAATGAATTAAGGAAATTCGTCCAATAAGGTAAGTCATGCTTCAAAAGTTAGGGTAACGTATAAGACTGCTGGGTAATTAATTTGCGTCTCACCTAAACTTTTTCTAAATAATGCAATTAATGAATTAAAATTTCACCTATGAAAATATTGTGTGATAAGTCATATTTGGTAATGTTTTTTTTTTTTTTTTCCTAATACACTAGTGTAATGAATTTGAAGGGTAATTGATGAAGACATTCTTGATTTAGGTATGTACAGAGAATGAAATAGTTTGAAAGTAAATGTTAAGTGCGTCATAAAAAGAAAACATAATGTATGTGAGTACTAGTTTAATGCAATTGACTAATACCTAGGTAATTCATTACATTTTTATAGTACCCGTTACCAGCTTGATGAATTGTTTGTTTGCTAATAGCGGATGTATTTTCCGAATCGTCACATATACATTACCCATGGCATTACATTTTATGGGAAAGGTTAATATATGACAGCTCAATCTTATTACCTACAACAAGTTGTTTGTTTGCTAGTAACAGTGACGTATCTATGAGTATGAGTATCTCAACTCTTTCAACTGAGATACGAAATTTGAAAATCTATGTCTACTTGATATGTATAATAACTTTATTTCTCTACTTAGGGCCGGCTTTTTCATGTTTGTTCCATACTCCGTGAGGAAATGTACATCTAAACCCCCTTGGTATAACAGACAGCTCTTGCACTTGAGAAACTTAAAAAAACAAAGCTTGAAAGCAATTTAAAAAAAAAAAAACGGGAACCACTACGGATAAAGTGATTTTTAACAAACTACGGAAGGATTTAAATTGCTTAAATACATTTTTGCATAACATTTTCATTATCAACGTTGAAAACAATTTGAAACGGGACTCGAAGTCGTTTTGACCTTTTATAAATCAAAAAAGGCGCTCAAAAGGTTTGCATAAAGAAATGTTTTATAAAAGCAATGTGTCCAATGACACATAGTTCTGTCGAACTATGTTTGCACAGTTCTTTAAATCGGTTTTTTCAAAATTTTTTGTACCTAATTTGCCGGAATCATATTCAGTTCCTAAAATTGTTTGTATATAGCGTAAAACCAAATCCTAAGCCTGGCGCAGATGGCATTCCTGCAATAAATTTAAAAAAATGTTGCAGCTCTATCAGCAAACCTTTACTCATGATACACTAGTCGGCATAAGTATTTTAACGAAACCATTTTCTGGCTATTGAATGAAGCTTAGCTTAGTATCGTTAAATAACGGGGCGAAAATGATGCGCAAAAGAAAGAATCTATTTTTAGCTCTATGCATGCCAAATTTTGTACCGTTTACCTTTTCCATTTTCTTTCTGCTGATTCATGGAGACATCAAATTTTTGCGCGGCATAAGTATTTTGACGGAAAATTTGAGCACATATGTTTGCACTTTTGAGCACGTTATAGCTCACGGCAGTAAAAGACATTGCAAAAGAGTTTAATGTGTCGCGTCAAACTGTGCACTATCAAATTAATAAGTTTAAAAAACTTAACGACATAAGTAACTTAACGAGATCAGGAGCTAAGCGCAAATCAACGCCCACTCAAGACCGAGTCCTTCTACGGGAATTTAAGAAAAACATTTTTCTGAAGCCTCAATCTAGTGCAGATCAATGGAATTTGACGGCCAAGAACCAAATCAGTGAGCGCACTGTCCGTCGACGTTTGAAGGAAGGAGTTTTAAGACAATTAAAGCTAAGGACGTGCCATATGTATCGAAGGCAACCAAGCTTAAAAGACTGGCCTTCGGAAAGGAACATCTGCACAGGCCAAAGGAGTTTTGGAGAAGCGTTCTATGGACAGCTGAAAGCTCCTTTAAGTGTAACTCTTCAAAAAAACAAACAAATTTTTGTGAGATTGCCAAAGGTAGTTGGGCAAAAGAAACGACCCGTTTGTCAAAAAATGAGCCATGGCGGAGGCTCTGTCATGTTCTGGGGATGTGTGGCGTATAATGGAATGGTTGACTTGGTTCCTATCATCGGCTCGATGAACCAAAACCAATATTTAATGATCCTAAATGATAATGCCTTTACTTCTGGAGAAAGGCTTATTGGGGAATCATTTATCCTGCAACAGGATAACGCCCCGTGCCACAAAGCGCGAAAGATTTCTACATTTTTGAAAGATGTTGGGGTTAACACTTTAGACTGGCCACCTCAAAGTCCGGCTTTAAATATTATAGAAAACGTTTGGTCTCTATTGAAACGCAAAAGAACAGTTTCGTTAAATAAAACAAGAGAGGAGACAATTTCTGAGATCACTTCTCTTTGGGAAGAGATATCTCCAAAGATTCTCCAAAATTTAGTGGATTCGGTACCAAGGCGCCTTCAAAAAGTTATTGAAGCCAAAGGAGGATATACATTTTGCTAACTTAGTCTTCATTTCTTTACTTTTGTTAAGTTTAAACAATGTTTTCTTAGTTTTATATTCTTGTCAAAAAACTTATGCCAACACATGAAATTACAAATTAATTTATATCTTTTTACGTTTCTATGAAAAAATCTTGGTTTTTTTATTTTTAAGTTTGAATTAGTTATATATAAAAAGGAAATAATTAGGAGGAATTCTTTACAAAGCCGTTCAAAAGTTAAACGTAAAAATTCACTATTTTTATTTTGTCAAAAAACTTATGCCGACTAGTGTATTTAATCTATCACTAGCATCGGGTTTATTCCTGGATGACTGGAAGGTCTCATTTTTGGTGCCGATCTTTAAATCTGGCTCTAAAAATGACGTAGAAAGCTATAGAGGTGTTTGCAAACTTTCTGCTATACCAAAGCTTTTCGAATGTATAGCTAAAAACAAAATAAGTTTTCATATTAAGGACAATATATAAGAGTTTCAACAAGCTTTCGTTTCGGGTACTTCGACAACATATAATTTGGTCCACTTCAGATCTTTTGTTATAAATACTGTTGAAGGTGGATTTTAGTAAAGCATTCGACTCTGTGAACCATCCACTTCTGATAAGAAAGCTAAAGCAATTTGGATTTCGTTCTGCTATGCTGAAATGGGTTTCATCATTTTTGATTGGAAGGTTTCAGAAAGTCTGTCTTGATAACAATTACTCAAGATTAATAATTATCTTGCACTTTTGGAGTTCCTCAAGGTAGTCACCATGGGCCGATCCTTTTTATAATTTTTATTGATGATTTTATTCAACAGCTGCAGTTTTGTCACGGTTTAATGTATGTATATGCTGACGTCCTCAAAATATTTTTAAAAAATAAATTGCTTAAACGACTGTTTAAAGGTCCAGACGGACCTGAGCAATTTATCAAGATGGTGCGACTATAATTGCTTAAAGTTAAACGTTCGAAAATTTTTGCTATCTCGTTTGTAAGATCCCAAACGAAATATTCGCATACTTATCGTATTGATCCGTTAATAAAAGTTGATAAGATTAAAGATCTTGGTGTATTCCTTGATACGAAACTAACCTTTGTTACTCATATCGAGTATATAGTCGATAAGGCTAATTCTCTTGTTGGGTTTATCGAAAGAAACGCGAAAGATTTCTCTGATCCGCACACATTTATGTATATCGATTTTCAATACCCTAGTCAGATCAATACTTGAATACGCCGATGTTGTTTGGAATCCAAACTATATATCACATTCGGACCGTATTGAAAGAGTACAAAGGCGGTTTACAAAATACGTCTTCTTTAAAATGCGTTGGGATTTTCAGCCCTCTTATAAGGCTAGATGTCAACTGTTGGGTTAAATGACACTTAATGCAAGAACGAATGCACATAACATAATGTTTGCGTGAGACGTACTGTGTTTACATATCAATAGTTGTACACTTCTCTCCATTTTTCCAATTAATGCTCCTGGGAAGGTTTTAAGGGATAACCACTTCTTTTATCAACAGCGGTATATAACAAATTATGGTCGGAACGAGCATTTAACACTTTGCACCTCGAAATGGACATTAAAAATTATTATAATATACAAATACAACATTTTTTTTGCTTACTCTGTATTCAAGACACGTTATTAGCGCACATTCGACTAACATTGTCCTGCTTTCAAAACGTTGAGATCTGCTGCTTTTTTTCGTCATTTTGTCATTTTGTTATTCAAATTTTCCTTAACCAAACCGCAAAGTGTCTGCCCTATGTCCTCGACAGCCTCATGAATTTTACCTTTGAGGTCTTGAATCGAAGCTGGGCTGTTGACGTAGACCTTATCTTTCACGTGGCCCCAAAGGAAGAAGTTGCAAGGTGTTAAATCACAAGATCTCGGAGGCCAATTGTGATCACATCTTCGAGATATAACACGGTCCGGAAACTTTTCCCTTAAAAGATCAATGGTTTCGTTGCTTGTGTGGCACGTAGCGCCGTCTTGTTGAAAGTAAACGTTGTCCAGATCAATACCATCCAACTCCGACCATACATTTATTTAATCCATTCACCATAACTGTTGATCCAACCTCATTTTTGAAAAAGTAAGTCCCAATGACCCCGCCGGACCATAAACCACACGTTGAGGATGGAGAGGCTTCTCAACAATAACTCTTGGGTTTTCCGAGCCCCAGATGCGACAATTTTGCTTGTTGACGTAGCCACCGAGGTGAAAATGGGCCTCATCAGTCAAGATGATTTTTCGATGGAATTCCGGATCATTTTCATGCATTTCAAGGACCCAATCAGCAAAGACACGACGTTGATGATCGACCGACTTCTATTTTTAGTAATGGCGTAGTTTGTACTTGTCAAATGTCAAAGAATAAAAGCTTCAAAAGTGACAGCTACCGAAATAGCGGGTCATTCACAATAACACCACTTATTGGAAAACCCTTTATTTGAGAGTTATTAAATATCTTAATATACAATTTTATTAGTATCCGCCATTGCCATAAAATATTATCCACTACCCTTCGCACTACCTGTCGAAGGAACCAAACCTAAGTTATGTAGGTAATGTTAGACACAAGTGCACATCTGAAGCTGTGGTGGAAACAGAGAATTGATTTTTGTCGATATTTATCATAGCCTGTATTTGAATGAGAAAAAAATAAAATGCTCACAGTATACCTAGCTCAACTTTGTACACGTTTTTTGAAACATTTTTTTTTTTGTAATTCCAACTACAACCACATATACCTAGTAAAAAGCAACTGCTGTCAATGCTGGCGAGCAAAGATAACAAGCCATAGATACCGACAGGACAAGGCCTACCTATATGCGAAAAATAGAAAACCTATTCCACCTCGCTGTTGCAACGGACATATTTCCGTTTTTATGATCCTTTTTTTTTTCTGTTTTACAAAACAAAAATTGACTGAAGAGAAACCTACACTTCATATAGAGGGGGAGGCAGTTCGAAAGAAGAGCCTTCATTTTTTTTTTCTTTTTTTTAGACCACTCATGTAGCAATGGACGACAGGTTACAGGTACACCACCGTTGCCATTCGGTCAGCGTGAGTTGGTTTAGATAGTAGATAGGACTTGGTTGGGGATATTTTTTTTGTCATTTCTAGGCCCTGCATGTACACAAAATATTCGCACATCCTCTGAAGGCAATGGATGGATAGATTTTTTGAAAATTGTGTGTTTTTATTCGGAATCAAGGACCAACGCTTTTTGTTACACTCACATCGGAGGTTTTCTTTTTCTTTTTTTTGTTGTTGCCTGTTAATGCTTTTTCATATCTTTCTGATGGGGGTTTCTTTTTTTCTTTCTTTTTGTACTTCTGTTCAGTTTTTATTTACGAGTTCCATGCACTTGTGCCCATGAAGTCGTGGTAGAAAAATTGAAAAAGCGGAAGAAGGGAAATCCATCTGCCTTTGTAGTTCGAGTGCATTTTTGGGAAACAACAAAATTTGTTAGCCAACTCTGTACAGCCTGTAGCAACAGTAATATCAAAGTCCTTCTATTTATTATTTCTGTGAATGCACGTCGCCTGTTTGGGGTTTCACCCATGAAACCACTTTTCCTAATTCCAATTTATTCCAATCTAAACTTGCATTCCTTTGTCCCTTCTTCATCATCAAAACAACATAAAAATTCCCTTACGCAGAGCTATATAAATATGTGTGTATGCCAAACAATCAACATTGCACAAAGGACAGGGGAAAAGGAGATGCGCACACAGGGACAGGGAAAAAAGTATACCCAAAGAATCTGTTAGCAAATACTTAACACCATCACCCTCTTGTGTGGTGTATCGGTGGAAATAAATCCTCAATTTACGAACACAAGATACAATAGTCCTTCGGCTGCTTCACATCATCACTCCGCCGGAAAATGAAACCATTTCGGTCGTGTTGCCGCGTCCTTACTTCGTTCACACACCCGACGACCCAAACGATTCTTATAAATTATACCAAGTCCTAGTTTCCATTTCCACCCAAGCGACCTTAACCACCCAACAGCCGGGGGAGGGCGAAACAATAGCTCCATATAGTCTCCTCTTCTGGCATTGTACCGTTTCAAATCCTTGGCTATTGATCAAATAAGATTACCAACAATCAATCCATTGTACACATGACTGATCACTTAAAAGAAATCAATGACCATCCCTTCGGAGGAAAAACTCTACCCGCACAAGCACACATGCCGTTGCCGTATAGAGTGCTTCACGTGCCGAAAGTCTTGTTTTTCCAACCTCCTCCGGCCGAACCCTCTTCAGTGCCGTGTCTTTGTGGTGGCATAAACAACCGAGGAAGAGGGGAGTAAAGTTTTTCTTTCCCCCCCACATACACACAGTCACGGTCGGTCCACCAAAGAAAACATAAACGACATCGGAAGGGATGAACGGATGGATGTGTGGAGCGAGGCAAACATGACGACCCACATTCACCAGCACACGGGCATGGGCAATCCTCGTGTTTGTTTGATTTTATATTCCCGTTTCGTGTAAAATGGTTTCATTTGTTCCATTAGGACGTCAAGGATTGCGGTGAATGAAATTGGCAATCGCCCTTCATCCTCTAAATTGAGCACTCACCAAACAAATCCTCGACAAGAAACACCAATCTGATTTTCAACCCTTGCCCTTTCGCATACTCAACTCATGCTCCAGTAGTTGCCCTCTTGTTGTTCCTCCTATTGCCGTACATTTGTCTATCGACTTTGAGATGTACACCTCGTATATACCAAGTTGCTGACTGGCAAACATATAGGTAGGGTTGGTTAGAGCGACAGAGATGCGGGCGGGGGGAGATTGTTTGAAACTATATACGCTAGGGATTTATCGCCTTTCTCCATGAGCACGTCCGATCATAAACTTTTCCCTCCATCCGTCTCATTCAATTCCTTTTCGTCTGTCTAACTTCACTGAATGACTGACTGACAAAACACACCGAGTCCTTTTTTTTGCTTCACCTTCCCCCACACTGAGAGCATCTTTTGCAAATTTATTCCGCAAGGGATGAAGTTCTCTCGTCAACATCGTCATTCCGTTTTGCCAAAAAAAAAGAAGAGGAAGCGAAGAAATTCCAATGTGCACCCACACACTCACCCTCCCTTGCTATGTGAGTTTGAGTTCTTGTCCTTGGGGTAATAAAAAGAAAAGGATACCAAAGCGCAAAAAAAAAGAAAAACTCTCATTAAGTAGGAGCTCCGAAGAGCAAACCAAAAAAAAAAAAAAAAAAATTGTAATCCTTCGAAACTGGAAAGGTAAAGCAAAGGGGTTGAGGGATGGAACGGAAAAAAAATCATCATCACATCACACTTCAGTTGAGCACAACGAATCATCAAAAGGACGACACGGGGGAGGACGAGCGAAAGTTTCACAAGGACTCTCTGCCAATTCAGACAACCAACCAACCGACAACGACGACCCTTGGGACTACAACAACGACGACGATAAAGATGAACTCGATGGGTATGGGGGAGTAAATAACGAACGAACGCAAAAAAAAAGCCAACCCCCCTTAGTCGTCGGAGCAGGATATTATATCGGATGTGGGTGAAGTACGATTTGAGTGTGATGTGATGATGATGATGAAGATGACGATGATAGGGATGCCAAAGCATGCAGGCAGGCATCATCATCACTGCCACCGCTGTACACAAAAAAGAAAAAAGAAACACACGCCACGGATATCAGAGTGATGGAGATGCTGACGATAGAAGCGGAGTGAGGGCATCAATGGCGAGGGTACGAGTAGGATGGGGTGGCTGCTGTGCATTGAGGTATATCTCCCACAGGCGAAGAGGAATAAATTATCGTAGATTCATCTGATTTGGAAATGATTGAATTAGGCACGTTTCCAGTTAAAAAAACAGAAGAAAAAAAAAAAAAAAAGAAAAGAAGAAAGACGAGTGGAAATGTCGACGGATGACAGGAGGGTGGGGACTACAACAGTCAACAACGACGCGATGGGTAAGAGCAGAGTAATTAGGTTAAGTTGCCAGGCGCGATTAATTTTGTTCGTTGTTTACCTACTTGGTTTTGTAGGTGGGGAGGTGGGTGCACGACAAACTTTTCACAGAGGTAGGAGGTCCCCGAAGACGCGCACTTTTCCGAATGGTGTCTTTTGCACTGCCAGACATAAGGGGCTATAGATGGCCTAGTTCTTGGAGTGGCTTTGTGTGTTTTTATGAGTTCGGTTCATAAATAACCTAGATAGGATTTTTTGGCAAAAATCGTGGACTGTTGATTGTAGACTTTTTTTTTTGGTGAATCTGGAGGATGATTCAGTGAAAAGTTGGATAAAACAAAAGCAGCTTCTGCATGAAGGATAGGTACCTAATACACAAAAGTTCCGGTGAATTTTTATAGCTATAATTGTTTGGCGCGAGGACGAAGAAAAAATAGTGTCGCTAATTTTTTTTCTGATATCGTTTAACTAGCTTTACCAACTGGGCAATCATTATCATTTTGACGGAAAAACACAGGAATTGTTGACATTGTGGAAAGGGAAAACACCTGCATGACGTTGTTTTGTATACCCAAATCAGCCACTTTGCATTTTTTATCATGCTTTGCCTACATACGTCACAAAAGAAATGACTTCTTGAATCGCTGTCTGCTCTGTCATTTTTACAAAATACGATTATGTCAGGGTCGGCATTCAGTAAGACGAAACGTTTTCGTATTTTCGAACGATTGACTTCTGCTTCATTCGTGCTCATGGAAACAGAATCTGACCCCAGGAAATCTTGAAAATTTCGTGGATTTCTTTAGTTTATATAAGCAATCGAATGGCTAAATAATAAAAATAAATATTGTCGATAAGAATATTCTTATTTCATGGACTGGTAGTACCAAGAGCACAGCGGTTGCTGCGAAAGTGATCTTCTTGGGTAATGGAGCAGGTGCAGACAAAATGTGTGATGTTTTTTCGTTATCCTCGTCCCTGGAACTTCTACTGAAGTTTTTGATTTTTGTCTTCTAGAGCTTTATGTGAAAGCTTTCTCTCAAGTCGGTCAGTAGCCAAACTAACGGGTGATTTTTTAAGAGGTTTAGAACTTTTTAAAAAAAAAAAAAACACAAAAAATTCGAAAAAATGAATGAAATATTTATTTGAGTCGATAGTTTGAACCTTGCAATTTAATGTTTAAAGATAATTTCATGCAAATGTTGACCGCGGCTGCGTCTCAGGTAGCCCATCCGCTGAGTCCAATTTTGGCATACTCTTTCACACATATCGGCCGGTATCTCACGAATGAATGCATGGATGTTGGCTTCCAGTGCGTCAATCGAAGCGGGCTTGTCCCTATACACATTAGCCTTGACATACCCCCACAAAAAATAATCTAATGGTGTCAAATCGCACGATCTAGGCGGCCAATTGACCGGCCCGAAACGTGAAATTAACTGTTCACCAAACTCGCCTCGCAATTGCGCCATTGTTTCGCGTGCTGTGTGGCATGTGGCACTGTCTTGTTGAAACCACATATCATGCAAGTCAAGAACTTCCATTTCGGGCAAAAAAAAGTTTGTTATTATCGCTCGGTAGCGTTCACCATTGACAGTAACGCTGCGATTCGCATCATCTTTGAAGAATATGGCCCAATAATGCCGCCGGCTCATAAACCGCACCAAACAGTGGCTTTTTCGGGATGCATTGGTAGCTGTTGCAATGCTTCTTCCAAATGCGGCAATTTTGCTTATTTACGTACCCATTCAACCAAAAATGAGCCTCATCGCTGAACACAATTTTTCGATAAAAAAGCGAAAATGAACATTTCGAACCGAGCACGAATTTTGATAGTAAAATTCAATAATTTGCAAGCGTTGTTCATTTGTAAGACGATCCATGGTTAAATTGCAAACCAAACTGAAGCTGTTTGACAGTGACACAAGGTACTAAACACACGTCAGCTGTCAAAACCAGTGTTGCCAAAACCAAACCAGCTAAAAAATCACCCGTTATTTTCTATACTTTGTAGCCAGGTGGTCAGTGACTTTGGGTGAAGTTCGTGGCTGGGGAAGCCACAAGTCGGTTGCCTATTTAACTTCTGCAGCAAATTATTCTTCACTAATGATGTTCAGAGGTGGGCAAGGTTAGCCCTGATTTGAAAGGGTCTTTCATCACCAAACTGTGAAAGTGAAAGTAAAAGACAGTCTTTCCACGAAACCTACAGCTCCCGTTTGAGGCTCAGGACCCTTGGGCCGCTTTTGAAAAATTATCAAAATGGCGCTTTTTTCAGTTAAAGTAAGAATTTATTCTTTATTGAACGAAAAAGAATGCAAACATATGAAAAGAAGTGTTTCGTGATGAATAAATTTGTGTTTTTTTTTTGTTTAAAATAGACGCGTGGCAAGCTTTTTTTCGGCTCGGGACTCCTTTTTAGTCCCTTTCTGAAGTTCGACAATGCTGGTCTGGACTTGCCCTTTCGAAACCTAGATTGACTGATTAAGCAACTGTTATTAAAGTCGATGATCCGCTCAAGACATGGGCTCTGTGGTTAATGTGCTGGACTGCAGAGCGAGTTGTCACCGGTTCGACCCGCAAAAAATACACATATTATAGGCATCAAAACTTTTCTCTGAGACCCAAAAATTGAGAGAGCTACACAAAAGAATGAGAAACTTTTGGCATCTTTTGATAGATGACTCGCAGAATGAGAAACTTTTGGTTTCTTTTAACAGATAACTCTGAGAACGAGAAACTTTTGGCTTCTTTTAACAGAAGACTCTGAGAACGAGAAACTTTTGGCTTCTTTTAACAAAAGACTCTGAGAATTGGAAACTATTGGTGGCTTTTGATAGAAGACCCTGAGAACGAGAAACTTCTGGCTTCTTTCAACAAAAGACTCTGAGAATGAGAAACTTTTGGCTTCTCTTAACAGAAGACTCTGAGAACGAGAAACTTTTGGCTTCTTTTAACAGAAGACTCTGAGAACGAGAAACTTTTGGCTTCTTTTAACAGAAGACTCTGAGAACGAGAAACTTTTGGCTTCTTTTAACAGAAGACTCTGAGAACGAGAAACTTTTGGCTTCTTTTAACAGAAGACTCTGAGAATGAGAAACTCTTGGCTTCTTTCAACAAAAGACTCTGAGAATGAGAAACTTTTGGCTTCTCTTAACAGAAGACTCTGAGAACGAGAAACTTTTGGCTTCTTTTGACAGAAGACTCTAAGAATGAGAAACTTTTGGCTTCTTTTAACAGAAGACTATGTGAATGAGAAACTTTTGGCTTCTTTTAACAGAAGACTCGCAGAATTAGAAACTTTTGGCTTCTTTTAACAGAAGACTCTGAGAATGAGAATCTTTTGGCTTCTTTTAACAGAAGACTCTCAGAATGAGGAACTTTTGGCTTCTTTTGATAGAAGACCCTGAGAATGAGGGACTTTTGGCTTCTAAAGTGTGAGGTATGTCCTCCTTGTGGATGAAAACAACTCCAAAAACCACCCAAGGGGTGTGGCAAACAGTGCGCTAAAGCATGCTGAAGCTGAGACGAAAATATCTCATTGAATTTCTGTGAGGTGACTTCAAGGCTCATAGAAGTTGACTGCCGTCCTATATAGTTTCTATATACTCGCAAACCCACGTGAGGTCTGAGGTGGGAAAGGAG
This sequence comes from Cheilosia vernalis, assembly GCA_949126925.1. Lineage (NCBI taxonomy): Eukaryota > Metazoa > Arthropoda > Insecta > Diptera > Syrphidae > Cheilosia > Cheilosia vernalis. The sequence continues at coordinate 25,414,557 of OX421358.1, forward strand.
CATCCACGAGCAGATTCAGTGATTTTATTTCAAATATTTCAGAGTTAGACAGGGAAACGGCTGCAGCGGGAGTCTTGCAAAGGTCCTTGCTAGGTTAATAGCTAGGCCGCATATGTTTTTCTAGAGAAGTTGAATCAAAAGCTTTATTGTACCTTTCTAATACTTTTTTACCAAGAGCCTAACTGATTTCCAATGGTTCGTGTTTTTAGTCCTCTATCAAAACCCCTGCCTTACCTAATAAAACCGACTTTGTACGACTTTTATTTGCGTACTTGGTCAGCTCTTGAAGCACTTTTAAGATAGCTCGTCAGCTGAATAGTTCCTAAATTCGTTAAGCATGGAAAAGTACAAAACTTGTAAACAGGCTTGACAAGGCTTATAGCATGAATTTCAAGGGCTTGCAGTTGCGGCTTATATTTGTAAGGTTGGGAGGCAAACTATCGTTGGATGTAGAAAGACACACGAATGATGTCTGTCGTTGTTTTTGACCGCGAAATACTTTGTCTTGTAATCAGGTGTCATGCCCTACGTGTGATAAAAACTTTGTTCAACCTTCAGCACACTTTTAGACGCTGTTTCCTCTTTAATTGAATTGATTTACTCCAGTTCCTCAAATCCCCATCAGCCATTAATAGGAAAAACGTGACTGTACTCGCCACCTTTGCCAGTCTGGGGTCAGATTCTGTAAGGCGATAATGCACACGAATGATTTGCTCTAAGTTGCAGAGGTAATTTGTTCGTGCACACGAAAACTTTTGAACGTTTCGCCTTTCGCCGACCCTGTTCTTCAACACGTCAAACACTAAGTTGTACCAACACTTGAGGTATTCTCAGAAATGGTCTTTGCAACTTATAACTCAAGTTTATCCACCTTTGGGGTTACAAGCAGAAACCTAGACGCATTTCAATTTATCTAACAAAGACATTGTCAAATATTCCACCTCAGTAGCTCATTATTTCAGCAATTTTCCAATAGCCTCTCGGCAATACAAACACAGCCCTCTATACAACCGTCTTGACCTCATTTCAGTGCCATTAGTCTTTCTGCGGTTCATTTAAGCCGATCAAATGGTTCCCTCGAAACAGTACTTAGGTTTGCTCCCACACCTCGTCCAGTGCCCAAAATAGAGAACTCTTCCTCCTCGAAACTCTACCCCAGTCCAAAGTCTGTCTAAAAAAAAAAAAAATCCAACCAAACTTCCACCATAGTTCCACGGGAAAAGCGAAACTAAATTATGGTTAAGGGTGTACTGCGAATTCTTTTCTGCACGAACGATTGTGGCTTTTTGCGAAAAACCACACCAATCGTCGAACAAGGAAAAACCGGACCACAGCGCACCCCAACCAATCATCCATTCACTGGGGCTGCCTATATATACACACACAGAAAGACAGACTGTTCTCTAAGTCCCGACTCAATTTTCACTTTGCCATTGCCGCCGCTATACGGTATACACCTCTGCGCCTCTGCAATCCTTTCACAACATTCATCCAAAGTCTCCAACTCCACACTCTGCTCTAATCCTTAACCAATTCACCACCAACAGAGCAGATGTGCACTGTTACACTAAAAAGGAAAAAAAAAAAGAAGAAAAATCCCAGATCCTTACTTCTTTTTATATTTTTATCCCTGGCACACAAATTTATATTCATTCCTTGTTTTACTCTTTTCTTCTTCTTTTTTTTTTGTGTTCATTCGAAGCTTTGGCGGTTGGCAAAAAAAAAAAATGAGAAAATATACGGTCAGGAGGGTGGGGGCTGGCAACCCTTACAAAAAAAAATTGAAAAGACAATTCTGCCAGGAAAAAATCACACAAAAGAGCTCATGTTCACAGTTTGGAATGGGCAAAAAAAAAAAAACACACACCAAGCAGAAAGGGGGGACTGAAAGAAGGATATGAAGAAAGGAAAAAAATCCGCTTCACTCCTTTCGACCCATTTGTTAAAGTCACCCTACCACGGGGAATTAAGGATGGTATCTGCCACCCCTTTCCGCACCCACCCCATCAGTGTGCAACAACAAAAGCAGCATGAACCCTCAACAAACACCGTACCTCCGCACCCGTTGGCACACAAAAGTGTGAGAGAGGATATTTGCAGACGAGATTGACGACGGGAATGGGGAGAAGATGGTTGGCATGGATAAATTCTCGGTATCACAGGAACAATAAAAACCAAAGGAATAACAGAGAGTGGGTGCGAGTGGATGGGGCGGTTGGGCGGCTGTTTGGCCAGTAAGTGGGTGGTTTGAAATAACCGAACAAAAAATACAAATCTACTCGTATACTCGTGCGGGTGTTTGTGGATCGCTCCTTTTTGGAGTGTGATTTGCAAAATGTAGTCCATAGTCCTTTAGATGAATTGGATAGATGGATGCTATGACTGGTGGGGGGGGATATGGACGACGACGACGGCGAGGGCTAGTTCAAGTTGAGTGAACACAAATAAATACACTGAAAGAGGAAAGAGACTCCTGCAGGAGTTTTTCTTTTTCAATTTTCCCAGTGCGCTATGTGTACTGTATAGTGTATAGTTCGTAGTATTTTTTTTCTGTGTTCTCCACTCCTTGTACGGCACCAAAAAGGACCAATCGCCGTCCCTGTGTGTACACAACTCGTCGTTTGTTTTGGTCATATATATTTTTTTTCTTTTGATTGCCGGCTGCCGGTGTTTGTTCCCCCGAGAGAACGGTGAACGGTGTGTGTCCTTTTACAGACTTTCCTTTATTTTCATGGCAAATATGATGCAAACGGACAGTGTGTTGCCATGTTCAGTGATGACGTGAGAGTGGTTACCGGAAAAAAAAAACACACACACACACCGAACACACACAGCAAAAGCTTTCCACAGAAAGTATAACCAATTTAACTGCACAAGGAAAATAGAAGAAGAGAAGGACCAAACATCAGAGATTGTGAAAAAAAAAACACTGAAACCCTTCGTTGAACGTTCGAAATGAGAATAAATATAAAATAAGTGCTCAGGCTCACCCCTGCCACCGACCGCCTTCCTGGACACAAATTGGAATCAATACGTACCTACGTGAGTGGGAAGGTTCATACCAACAAAAAAAAAAATATAGCCCATCGTATCCAGGGTAGAAAAATATGAATTATTGGATGGATGCCACCTTGTCAAAGAGGCGGGGGTTGACAAGAAGGCTTTGAAGGATATTGGTATGCTGGCGATGGTGAGTGATGATGTTTGATTTCACGCTTTGTTGGGCATTGAAAAAGAATATTATTTGAAATTGGTGTTTGTGTTCTGCCGAGACGAGCGGGACAAAGAGAGAGCGAGAGAGAGAGAGATATTATTTTGTTGTATCCTTTGTTGAGTGGGATGGATTTTTCACTTTAAATATTGTGAAATACAAATGCAAAAGAAACCGAAACTGAGGCCCGCACTGATTGTGAGTGAAGGCGAAGACCAATGATTTTTTTTTTTTTTCATTTCCACTGTACGTTGAAAGTCAAATAAAAGTCGATCGGGTCTTCGTTGGGTGGGGGGACAAAGTCGGTTGGCGCCTAAACCTACAGGAGGAAACTAATTTCAAACAATGGTTTTCGTCACGAAATAGAAAGACAAACGGAAAGCACTGTTCTCTAATGCAGGAAGTCTTTTCGAACACACAGTTATTTGGGAGCGAGCAAATCGTGTTAGTTGCCAGTGAAGGCGGAGATGGATTAAGGGTATAGAAGGAGGAGTGGGGTACTCAACATTAAACAAACTGGGAAACTTAGGTACAGTGAAACAGAAATTATATACTGATAGGACTTGGTCGGCTACATCCACATCTGTGATTTTAGAAGTGGCCTCCTCGTGTGTTTTCATTTCACTGAATGACAGATATAAATAACTTCACGAGTGAAAAATCTTACCCGGTTCATAAAATAGTTTCCAGAATATCTTCGATCACTTACCTGAAAGGAAATAAAATAAAATATTAACGATTTTGTTGATTTAAAAATAAAACTAGAAATAAATAGGTATATCAAAAGAACAAAACCGGATACAGTAGCGTAGGTAGGATTTTTTTGGGGGGTACGCCACTGGTCGGCTGGTTTACAAAACGAGCCGAATATCTAATCATGGTGTGGAATATATGTAGTAATTCATCAATTGAGAACGGCTGGGCCGATTTGGCTTAATTTTTTTTTCCAGTTGTTCGTTATTTTTAGGAGAAGGTTTTTACGAAAGAAAACTTCGGGAAAACCCCCCCGAAAAGTCGGAAAATTGGAAAAAAAAACAAAATTCATTTTTGTAGTTTGAAAATTTTTAATTTTAACGCTTAGCAAAGCAGCCTGCTGGGGTCCACTAGTTAATTAAAAAATAAGAAACAGTTGAAACAGTCCTCCTTCTTAATAACCGTATCAACGTTTGCGCATTTTTTTCGGGAATAGTGGAAAGGACCTACCATTCAATGGCATGAGCAGCTGAGAGACTTTGCAAAAGAATTGTTTTTTTTTAGTGATTGCATTAATAAAAGCAAATGACTCAACAAATTCGGAAAAGGTTCTTTATTGGGGTCGTGACTTTGTTACACATCATCCTAGCACCGGATTATAAGACACTGTCTTAATTGGCCGCAACTTCGATAAATTATTTCACTAAAATCGAAGAATATGCCAAAAAGGCAAAGTTTGCGCACATCACTGTGGTGCACAAAATACACTATTCTTTCTAGAAAAACTAGAATGTGTTAACATAGCAGAAAAGCAGGTAACTATGTGTGGATAGAACTTTTTTCCCAGCCATTTTGGGAACACATACTGTGTGCGATAACAGTCAAACTCGCTGAGTAGACTAAGAGGCCTATGAAGTTCCCGTAACGATCAACAGAGACCACAAAAGATCGCATAACAAATTTCTGATCGCCCATAGTAATGAATGAACTCGATAGAAAATGTATTATCGCATACGACCGGAGGTTCGTTTTCCCGTGCGTTTTATGTGTCTCACATGCCGATGATAGCGCACATAGTGATGTGCGTTTTCTTTTACGTTGAAAATCTTTAGAAATTTTTAAAAAATTTTCGATGATTATCGAGTGTAAGCCTGTGAATTTGTTTAACTGTTTGCTATCGACATGCCTGGGGTTTTGCGTTGAGACAAGTTTTTAAAGTACATGCTAGTTTAATAGTCATTCACCGAAAGACATAGACGCACATCGAATTAGAGCCTAAGACTCAGTCAACAACCAACTTCCTACAAAATTGCATTCCACCTACTTCTTGCCACCAAAGCGCACATATCTATGATCTTTAATACACTCAATCTACAACAATTTTATTTGCCGCACCTACCTGTTTATCTACCTCCTCGTTACGCCGTACTAAAATTTCGCGAGCAAATGTAACAGTTCTCTAAGCGCACACGTTGTGTGCGATACGCCATTAATCGTGTGCGCATAACAAATTTCTTTTCCCAAACGACGGATATTCTATTTACATGTGTGATGATGTAAACAAAACACAACTTATCCTACAAACGATGTAGACTTTCCTTACACAGAAGTCAGCTAAGTCTCCCAATGATGGATCATCCTTATTTACATGAAAATTTATCATTCGCAGTGTAATAGAATTTTCCACAACATAGCGCCACTTCTGCTTGACTTGAGCCACATTGTTTGTAAATCACGTTATCCACAACAGTTCGCTTACATGTTTCTTACCAATTTTTCAAACGGAAAACCATCAAACAACACAGAGCAACAAAAAAAAATTATCCAATCAAAAATTCAATACGGCTAATTTAACGTCTCAAAAATACAAATTTCCACAACAATAACTCATCCTCCATCAACCGAACACAAAAGGAGCACACATCGACGAACAGAACAATAAAAAAAAAACAAGAATCCCACTCTCAATTGTTTTCTAAAAGCAAATCATTAATCCCAATCCGCAACATACATCTCTCCCTGCTCCGCCTGGATGGCCTAGAAAGACCTCCCCCCACCCGTCCCCGGTCACCACAGCAAATAACATTTATTTATTCTCCATTGACTTGTAAGAGGGCAAAGCAGAAGAATAATCCATTTACCCTCTATGGACTTGCCAGCGGAAGGACGAAAGTATTAAGAAGCAAAAAAAAAAAGACAACAGAAAATAAAAATAATCAACAACAACACACACACACTCACACAGCATAAGGGTAACGAACGAATGAATCCAGAAAAAAAGTGGGCCGCCGGGGTGCGCCAGGAAGAAGCGAGAAATGTTTTTACATTCTTTTATGATAGTCCCATTAGATACATTTAATCTTTCTCCTCCTTGCCAAAGGATAGCACAAATATATACACACTCGCATGCACGCACTCCATGCTCCATGGCTACGAACATAAATTCAATGAAGAAGAAGATACCTCGCAGTATGGTCGTACAAAAGCCAGGCGACACACAAAACTACCAAGCGCATCATCATCAAATCGACATCCTCAACCCAGAGGCGGGCATACAACAGAGCAGAGAACGATACGAATAAGTGTCAAACGCTCTCTATCTCCCTTGCCGGTTGGCAATGGCAGAGCCAACGAAAAAAAAAACAAAAAAAAAAACCAAACCCCAACAAAAAAGGTGAATAAAACTTGAATTGGATAACAGACATAACCCGAGGACTTCCTTTCTGGTTTCATCCCACACATAAATATACAACTTTATCCGTCGCCATCATCCATTCTGTTACGCCTTACCAAGCGATCCGTCGTACTCCTGTTTTCGCCGCCACTGCCGCCGCCGCCGCCGCACATACACCCACTCCCTACTATCAAGGATACAACAGATTACTGTCAAACGGAGGATGGGGGTGCACAGAACAGAAATAAAGGACCACAACAGCCACCACCAAAAGAGCATCATCATCTATTCAACGGAGCGTAAAGAGGTCCGTCGACCCACACGGAGCAGCAGTAAAGGCGGAGTGGAAGTATTTCAGACTTCCTTTTATTTATTTTTTTCCCTTTTCCCGGTTGTCTCTATATAGAGCCCAAGGATGGCTGTCCTGTGTAACAAAAGCCGAAGATTTTCCTCTGCCATCACACGGTTTCGGTTCGTCGGTGTAAGTTGTGTTTTCTTGGGAAATAGATTTTCATTTCCCATCATCGCGCAACAATTTTGCAAAAGCTTGAGTGTGCTTATTTTTTTTTATTTTTTTTTATGTTGCCTCCTTTAGTCCTTTTTGATGGTGCTCGGTGCTCTGTTCACTGGGGAGAAATTCCTATACCTTTGTTGTATGTATGGTGATAGTGGGAAATTGATTGAGGGGTGTTGGTTGTTTGACAACAAAAAAAAAAAAAAGAAGAAGAAGAAAACGTTCATGTTCACATTCACGCGATGATTGGCGACAAAAATAATAGGGACGACAGAAAATAACGAAAACGTGGTAGTAAATGTTACTCTCCAGGGTCGTTGCGGGTTTTTCGTTTTACACGCTCCCAGGGTCAGAGGTTTTATACTTTCGTTGAATAGTCAGAGACGAATTCGCAGTAAACTTCTCAGAGCACAATTGTGGGGGACAAACTTGAAATGAAGGTAATTTACTTCACTTGGGGGTTTTACCGACAGTTGACAAATATTAGCTTGGTGCGGGGTTCCAATCACTTTGAGAATTCAAACACGAACGAGCTGATTTAAAATTTACTCTGTTAAGTAAATTCGTAACTTTGTCTCATTAGGCCGATAAACAGAGTCGGTGAAGTTATTTAGCCAAGTGAACAACCGATTAATGTGAATTTGTTCTGCATCCTGGTAGTTTTGTCCGCCTGACGATCTATAAAATTACCCATCCTAAAAATGTTTATAAGAAGAATATTCAGTGTCCGATACGCAAACCAAACAGGTTATTTCTTTACTGAATGTATCCAAGTGAACAACCATTTCAAATAAATAGCTGCTAGATAGCCGTGGATCGCTGAATTAATTCCATGGTTTCGAGACTTTTTTTGTACTGGTCACTTAAGAGTCAGACTCTCTTAATGATGGGAAAATCATGAATACCCGAATGAGAGTGTCACTCGGGGGAGACTTGTCTTAGTGTGATTCGAACCAATCTTGTGTACCAGATAAGGCTCCCGCTTGGAAAGTGACTTTGGTCTCTGTTCATAATTTTCGGCGGCTGAACTTCCTTTTGAGAAATTGGCCTTGATTAAGCAGTGTCGGCACTCTTCGCTGGCTTGCTTATATGCGTATTGATACACCAAGCAGTGTTGCCGCTGAGGAAAAAAATTGTCGCTAAACCATAACCTAAAATCCGCAAAAATGTTAGTTTCTGAATTGCGAAAATCCGCTAGAAATCGCTAAAATGTCAATTTGAACGTAAGTTCATAAAAATATGTGTTTATTTTTAAAATAAACTGTTAATTATTAAATTATTAATCAAATTAAATACTGAATTAAAAAAAACAACCGATAAATTCAAGATAACAAAAAAATAATGTGAAGTAAAAATGAAACGTTTTAAAACAACGAATTTTTTTAGCGACAGCATTTTATGAAAAATCGCCGAGAGCTTTAAAAATACGTTAGAAATAGCGAAAAAATCGCTAAAGTGGCAACAGTGACACCAAGCCGCCGCGACGACGGGCGGACCAGAAGGGAGATAAATTAAATTACTAACGAATGGTTGTGAGAATCTGGGCCTAAGGTCCCTTACGGACCTGTTGCTCGAACTATTTATGGTTATTTCACCTAAACGTGTCTTTATTAGTTTCCTAGGACGAGAACTACAATCAGCGGAGAAAAGATTAAGCTGACTGGGTTGAAGATTCCGGTTGGGTTTGGTTACACATTTTCCATGTGGTTTTTGTCTGAACTTTGAATAAATAAACTTTCGATTGGTTACTCTCATTTTTTTTTTTCAAAAAGAAGCGTAGGAACAGAGAGATTTTATGGAAGTTGGTTGGTGGATGTGGGCTTATCAAACATGAGACAGCAGTTTGTATAGAACGAATTTAGCTAAGGCAACAACCAAACGATGTAAATTAGAAACGTGTACGTACATCTAGAATTTTGTAGGCGCAGTGGCTTAGTGGTTAGTGTGTTGGACTACTAAGCGAGGGGTTCAGGTTCGAATCGCGCAAAAACCCAAATTCCAACTCAGGGATTTTTCACTGCGCCACCTCTCGCGAACGTCTGACAAACATCCGAGAGTATAACTGTCATGAAAGAGCTTCTCAATTAGCCTTTTGGAATCAGCATAAAATTGTAGATCCCTTTCCATTCCTTCCAAAAATGAAAACTCACACAAAACGAATGGTTGTGAGAAGCCTAGGGTCCTGTTGCGCCAAAAATTATTATATTATATATTCTTATACATCTAGAATTTATTCGATTGAATACCTGTTTCTCTAACCTTTAGGTGTTCAGTGCTTTTGTTTGCTAGAAGGTAAAATTTTCGAGTTCGCAATAGCTCGCAAGATCTACACCGACACTGGACTAAAACTTCCTAGGTTGCCTAGGTGTAGTACCCCGTTCTACATTGTTCTAATTTTTGGTGTGAGAAGGTTTAATTTTAATTGTGAGAAGGTAGAATGGGGTACTAGACCTAGGATACCTCCCATAGGAGGTTCAAGTCCTTTTAGGGACTTTGTTTATCGTAGAGGTGTTGACCAAAAATAAAAAAGATTTCGCGTTAATATCTTAAAATTCTTGACTCGTTGAGGTCTTGAATAAGAACGAACAAAAATAAATTACAGAATATGTAAGATCGGTTTCCGGATGAGTACAAAGTTATGTCCTACTATGCTTTTAAAGCGACATCTGAATGTCACTAGGAAAACTGCCCTAATTTCTGAAAGCTATGTTCAATTACATTTTGACCTGAACAGTCCAGTGTCGATGTAGATTTTGCTAGCTAAACAATTTTACTGTCTAGCAAAAAAGCTAAAAAAAACATTTCCTCTTCCATTTCCAGATGTGACACTCTTTTTGCAAAAACCTAGTGTGAACCGAGAAGAATTATTTATTTAAATTGCTCATCAGTGGATTGAGTTTGAAGTCAGTCAGTATATGGTCAAAAGAAAGGAGTCCACTCTGGTCAGTCAGTATATAAAATAATGGTTCGTGGCAATTTCACGTGAAATTGTGCTAAGAAATTACTGAATCAGGGTACAAGAGTCAATCAGTGATCATCACAGAGAGGGCTATCAGCGGCCAACCGTTTTGAACTACCTATTATTGCATCACTCTGTGGCGCTGACTAGAATAGAGAAATATTGCCAATAAGAGCCTTGATGGTGAGGTAAACTATTTTGGAGATGCATTTCGTAGACGGTGCACTGTGGTCCAAAAAGGCAAATATCGTGGCAAAAATACTAAATTCGATGTTTTATTTTATTTTTTTCTAATAGAAATATAAACGGAGCTTCAAAAACAGCAAACAAAATAATTTTCTGCTAACTAGTTTCAATTATATAGGTCTTTCCAAAGTTCGTTAATTTTATTCTAGAGTAAAAACAAAACAAAAAAACGAGCTTCTTTATTTTCTTTTTTTGCAATTATGGCATATTAAACGAAAAATCTTAATTTTCTTGAATGTAGTCGAGTTGTTTTATATATAGGTATAGGTAAATAACAATTTAAAAAAAAAATAACTATTCATATTTTTAATAAATAAAACAAAAAAAAAACTTTCTTGGTTTGAGTAGAGCTACAAAAAAAAAAATTCTCACGAGTTCCAAAAAATTTACCACGATAGTTGATCCCAACTATTTGTTAAACAGTATGCAAAATTGTAGCTGCAACTATTTGCAATGTTTGGAGGAATTGTTTTTAGGTCCTGTTCCCAGTGCTGATATTTTGGATTTAAAAGCAAATTTCCTTATGGAATATTTAAACTATTTTGTTAATTAAAAGAGCTGTGAGCGTGAGATTTTCTTCGTAGGTATCTCAATTAAAAATAGTTTGGCTATTATTTTGATCGTTAAAAAATCAACCCACTTCCAGGAAACTTTTTACATAAATGCCAATTGGTTTTTGTAATCCCCCCCACTTTAACGACTCTTTTTAAATAAATTCCTCCTCCTCCTAAACCAAAAGGGTTTCTGAGTTTCTTCGAATCACTTAAATTATTGTCAATCATTATTCATCTTATTCTTAAAGTATACGTAAACATGGATAGTAACTTGCCAATAAAAAGGGATTAATTGTTTTATTGCCTAGACATTACAAAAAGTTGAAAGAAATATTTAATTGTGGATCATTATTTTACGATTTAATACATAGGTAGACTTATTAATTTTCCTCTGTTACCCCCCCATTGGGAAGCTTAAATTCCACAGGTAAAACAATCCTTGTGCATTGAAAGTTTTTAAGCCATGACGATGGATAAATAATGTTAGTTTTCGAAATGCTTTACTGAAGAGCGGAGCGTGCAAATTAAATATTAATATGAATACCTATGAATTTTATAAATACATGTTTTGTATTCTATTTGATTTTATTTTATTATTTTTTTTTTGGTCTGCTTACTATTTTCCTACACCGTGTCATATAGAATATATCACTCAAAATGAAAAAAAATGCTAAACGCTTTCTAAAACCATAAAAAAAATGGTTCGCTAAATTATTTTGCATCACCCTGTGAATAATCAAACAGCCGCAGACCTTTTTTTAACCAGATTCGTAAAATTTTACCGGTTTTGAAAGACTTTCGTTAAATCCTTTCTCTGTTAATTAATTTTTTCAAAGAAAATCTTATTTCAGTCTAAGATTTAGAGACACCCTGTGAAGTAATTTTCTTACAAACCACTATTTTTATAGGCTTTAAGAAGAACAAAAAACTGTTGGGATATCTTCATGCGTTCAAAGTTATGATTTTTGCAACCAAAAAAGTCATTTTGGACCACAGTGCGTCGGTATAGGTAAGACGTGTAAAATTCTGTCTGAAAATGGATACATTAAAGGACAGGAGAGCCTTCAGGGGGCTTCGGCACTGCGGCTTCTTAAAGTAGCATATTATGCCTGAAAATGGGTAGCCAAAATAACCGCAAATAAAATGTTGAGACGGTTGGGGAAAAGTTCAAAGTGTTCCCCATTTGACTCAAATTTGGACACTTAACTTATTCAGATTATGTCCACACACCGAGGCTGTGGTACTGGGTTGCAGAGTCGTAGGTATATTGACTTGAGTTACACTGTAGTGAAAAGCGATTCTTACCGCACGTTAAAAAACTAAGGCTCGGCAAAAAAAAGAAGTCCACCAATTATCACTTCTTGTTTGCAACAAAAACTAACTCCCACCGGAGCCTCTCTACATACCCCAACATCTGCGACCCGTGCTACACAGCACGAACCTTGAAAAACACAAATATCCCCCGTTTCCGTCCAGCAACCAATCATCACTTCTCCCTAGCATCTACAAAAACTGGACGACAGTTCAGTAAAAAATTCAAAGCGAAACTCATTTTCGAGCAAAAAGCAATGTACCTAATTATGACCCTTGCGGCACTCCAATAGTTTCTGTCATTCTTAATTGCTTCCACTAATTTTATTCCACCACCTTTTGAGTTGACAAAAACCTGCCAAACTTCGCTAATTGAAGTTTCGTCCAGTACCCTTAAATACGCATCCCGAATCCAGACACTCTCAATAACAGGGTTGACTGCATACAAACAGTACGCACAACTTGTAACTCGAAATAGATTCTATTTCGATGACTCTTACCAAATAAAGCAACCCCAAAAATGATTACAAAAACCAAAACAATAAGTGGAATTAGCACCGGAATCCCTAATTCCCATCGCAAACATCAGGTTGTTACTCGTACACCACAACGCACGGGGGATAGCCATATACAGCTTCAAACGTCAAGTTCAATTTATTAATTTACAAATAAAAATCCAACACCGCACACCATTCACAACCCTCTCTAGAGCAATCGTCATCCTCTGCTACACAAGGATCAACATTTTCCATCATCCCTCCTGGGGCAGGACTGTTCAACAAAATAACAGCAATAAAAATAAATAAATAAAAAAATAAAAAAAACATCATCCAGCACAACTATGCTTGATGGCTGCGCTGCAGGAAAAAGTGATATGACTGGAACAAATAACCGCTCTATACAAGGTTGCCGCTGCTGCGGCCATATATCGAAGAGTCCTGCTTCCATAGTCATGGCGGTATGGTGCGGTGCGGTGTGCGCGCTGCCTGCAATAATAAACCAAAACCATTCAATTTTGTTTTCATTCCCTGGTTTCCTTTTTTTTCTTTTGCCTTTCCGAGTGTTCAGTCAGCAAGAAAAAAAAACAGAAGTCCCTGCTGGTCCTTGCCATCAGTGTGACTGTTTTCACGAATTGATTTTACAATAAGAAAAAAAAAAAAAAAATACAAAGAAAAATAGAAATAAAAACTGTTACAAGGCGAACGGGAAAAAAATATATTTTTAAAGAGAAAAAGGATAAAAAATGTTTTTCTCGCCTCTGGGTGTGGTAGAAGCAAATAGAACGAACGAAAATGACCAAAACAAATAGAAGCGAACCTCAGGAAAAAAAAAAAAAAGAAACGGGAAAAAGAACTGTATATACGTAGCCTCCGCTAAAGGAACGGAAATTATTATACAATTGTGCTTCTGGACGGACAGGAATGGGCGGATTGTTTCCTCGTTCTTCGTTTTTCGTCTTTGGAATTTATCTTTTCTCTTTTTTTTCGGTTTCCTTTGTTGACAGTTGAAAAGGGTTGTGTAAAGGATGTCTTGTGTAGTTTTACCAACTTCAAACACAGACACGACAGCATTCTATTGGGGGAGAGCGACGGTAGGGGAAGGCCTGGGAAATCCCCATAAAAAATGTATCTGGCATGACATACCGCACCACTGTGTACAAGGATTCAATTGAAAATGGGCTACTTATCACATTGTTTATGTGCCTGAGGCGGAAGGACTACAACTACAGCAGTGACGACGACGACGACGACGATGACGATGATGGGTGAATAAAATTTCAAGGAGGTTGTGCCATAAGATTGCTCTTTTGTCAAGAAATGCCTGTGCCGAGAGGCAGTGGTAAAGGAGTCTAGTTCTCTTTCCCTTCCTATTGAATCCTTGAGTGAACAGATGATGGAATTGTCAGCGCGCAGAGGTAGAAAGAGGGATAAGTGGTTAACTGTCAGACTCTATAGATAGGGGTGGCTGTTCGTCCCTGTTCGGTTGCTGCTAATGCTCCTGCTGCTGCTCCTAGTGCTGTGGGAAATGACAAGGGAATCAATTTAATTGGGTTTATTCATGATATCCTCTTTGTCGTGTTTTTTTTTTTTTTCATATTTTCTTCTCTTTGTTAGTTCTTTCTTTATTTTTCTACCTTTTGATATGACATTGAGAAGTGGGTCTTTTGGGTACGTACCTAGATTTTTTTTGTTTATTATTCTTACGGTCAAATTTAAGGGAGATTGTCTAGGGATAATGACCAATTAGAGGTAAGGAGGTTGTAAACAATACTCTGGGGGATAGATAGCGTATTTTTTACGGTCCATTTGACACAGAAGAGTCGATATGGGATCGTTGAACTCGTTGGTTACGTTGGGAAAAGCTTTAATAAATTGGGTTCGGAGCTTGGATGTATTTTCTGGCTTGAACTGAACGGAAATGAAATAGACCTCTAACGGAGAGCAGAAGGCGTCAAAATTTTTTTCTTACCGATCCCTCAATCAATCAAAAGAAAAGGAGTAAAAAGCAAGTAAAAAGTCTCACAATGACTAAGAGAGGGTTTAGCTTAATCCACTACTTTGGACGTCAAATACTTAATTTTTGGCTTCTTCAAAAAGTCGGGGACAGATAATTTGCCTCCAACGAACATAATATTTTCCAAGCAACATTCTTATGTCCTCTTGATTGCTCTAACTTTTTGGTAAGTGGGAAGTTACATTCAATTGCCTTTGTTTTTAAATCGAACTCTAAAGGATCACTTCAAGTCCAAGATCCATTTGATGAGTTGGTGGGAAGTATGCCGCTGAATGGAGCTAAATGTTTACATTCTTGATCCCTAACAGGAGTACCCCTTGACTTCGAGAATGTCGAAGGCAACACTCTGAATCCAGGACTCTTCTCACTGGTTTCCTCAAACAGACCAATAGCACCGCTCGGGCTCAACGATCAAAAAGTGGTCCAACGGAAGCATCTTGAAAGTCCGATGATTTCAAAATGTTACAAACTTATGATCGTAGCGATAGTGCTTATTTTCCAAGTAGCTATTACTATGATATTCGAATAAATAAACATACAGTTGGTGCAACAGGTCCGCGTAGATACCCTAGGATTAGCTTCTCATAACCATTCCGTTTGTGTGAGTTTATACTGTCGGGATGAAGGAAAGGGACCTACAATTTTATTCCGCGTCCAAGCGGTTGATTTTGAGAAGCTCTTTACATACAGTTGCACTCCCGGATGTTTGGCAGACATTTACGATAGGTGGTAAAGAAGTAGTTTGTGTGTTTTCCGGCTTTTTAGCGTCAATTTAACCCCTGATCTACGATTCGTCCGAGAGAAACTTTAAAATTCAGGAGGTACCATCTTTTTAGTGGGAATCAAGATCGGAAGCTAGCGCCGCTTTGTCACTCCTTCGTTTTTATTTAGACGTTCATGCTGAAATCATACTGACAACTGTCAAGATGTGTCCTAGAAGCCTAAAGTTGGGACTCATATAGAGCTATTAGCACGGAACTTGTCAGAATATTTCAGAACCCATCCATCAGTGCGCCCATATTCTCTAAACAATCTTGCACAGGTGATACTGTAGCAGTTGTGAAGCCATATCGGCAATCGGCAAAAACTCCTTAGCACATGACAGCTGTCGTTAAGGTCAACTATAGTTGATTTTTACGGGATACCCACTTATGCTCATTCAAACGCATGAAATGGGTCACTAATCGCAAAATGTTCATAATGATTTTGATACAATCGCACATCCGCTTAAGCTGGTTAAATTCCGTGTAATCCCATTATTGTTCTCCCTTTTGTAATGGATCAGAGAGCCTATTTCATTCAACAATCACAAACGTCTAATCAGAAGACAGCCGATCTTCTTAGTTTGGAGTGAAAAGGAAAATGTGCAAAGTGTCGTTTTTGTGTTTCCAAAGTCTATGGAGTAGCAGACAGGTGGAATTCATGATTATCACTTTCAAATGCGGTCAAGTTGACAGTTCATAACTCTCGATCTTCCGCTAACCGACTTTTAAGAGTCAGGACTATCCACACCCGGGTAGATGAGAAACCTGATCTAACCAGCTCATTCCTTAAAGCTGCACAGGTTAGTGAGGTTTTCTTGATAGGGAGGCGCTTTTGGACACATAAACTTGGAGAGGCCAACAAAAACGGTTGAGGGAAATCTGAGCGAATAAATGTTGGATTATTCCCTGCACCGCTGTTCAACAAAGTCAAGTGACAAACTGGCTTTAAGAACTAACTATTCAATATGCGAACGGAAATAAAACTTACGGCCACATATAGTATTCCAAGGTAAATAGGAGGTTGAATGATAGACATAGGTCGACCGTTGAAGACGTTAAAAAGGGGATATTCAGTTCTAGGCAATTTTTGCTGCAAAAGGTGGAAAAACTAAATAGACATAGTTGAAGCAAGCAAGAAGGTTTTGCTGGGAGAGGGTCGAAATGCTGCTTTCAAAAATCACACAAAAACTGTTTTTCCAAATTTATTTTATTTATTTATTAATTTTTTTAGTTCTGCTTTAAAATTTTCATTCAATACAGCTTATTCTGCTTGTTTTTCAACTAACATTAATATTTGAACAAAAATACATAGGTACCTATATTGAAAAATAATTAAAATATAAGAAAAAAAATATCAACAAAAAAACGCGATATTCAAATTCAATGGAAGACGACAAAATTTTAAATTAAGAAAACAGAAGTAAAAAGTTATTTTGACCGAACAAATGTCATAACTCACAACTTAAAATTATTTTCCACAATTAACTGATGGGCTAATATTGTTTTTAAATGCACTAAATTAATTTTGTTTGTTAATTAATGCGATCGAAATTTGTAACCAAAAATGTTGGCACCAAAGTTTAACGACTAGTGTCTCACAGCTGATTAAAACGTCAAACGAAAACGAGTTGGTCGTCGGTGTGAATGCATCGACCATTTTTCGAGGAAAACGCGGTTTTGGGTTTGGTGTGGAAAGCCTATATTAAATAGCTTTTAAATGGTTTTTATTTATTTATTCAGCTGGCAGTGCAAAATTGCAGCGTGGGACCGGAAGGGTCTCGTATTCGGTTACAGTGTGAAATATTGCATTTGAAAGAATACATTTAATTACAGAGATAGACAGATATTATATTTGAAAGAATTGCGAATTAGGCTACTCGGTTCGTTAATATCTACGTGGATATTCAGGTTGAATAGCCGTAACTCGGGCGCTTCTGAATATATTCCCTTCCAGAATTTTTTTTAGAGAGAACACGAGCTGTTGAATGGACCTTTCGAGATAGTTCATAGTTAGAAGAAAGAGAAGGGGACCTCGATGACTGCCTTGTGGAACACTATAAGGTGCCCATTAAAGCGGCTGATAGGACGAACTTTATGATATTCATCGGAAAAGTTACACGATTGGGACGGCCACATTTTACTCATGTACTTTTGCCCACCAACGGCGTCAGGAATATCTTGCAATCAATTTGGACAATTTATTTGATATCTCACACGCGGATGCACTTCAATTGATGAAGATAGAAGAAGACAGAACATAAAAATCGACTAGATGCTCGAAAAATAAAAAGAAGAACGTCTTCCTATTGTGATAACCTGATAAAATTTGGTAAGGAAGAGCAACTTATTGGCATACCTAAATTGGAAAGACGATCGTAGATAGGAACCTTACTGATAAAGTGCAAATTCCCTGTTGCGATACTACGCGTCTAATACAGGGCGCATCAAAGGTGCCTGTGTTCTCTTGGAGCAGAAATTTGAGAGGGATGTGCTTCTTTTTGCTTGCCGTCACCATGTCTGCGAGATGGTATTGAAGGGTGTGTTTAAAGCCAAAATGAGCCAAGTGGAAACAAGATATTTCCTTGTATAATATTTTTAGGCGGACATACAGAAAAGCGGTTTAAGGATTAAGCCTCCCGATGGCGCCATGCACCAAGCTCAGTGGATCGCAAGAGCTAAAAAATATCCTTATTTAGTTCTCAATTTAAAATTAACAGCAAAGAGAAGGCATCACTACTAGACGTCTGCATCTTCATCGTCACATGCTACGTTAAGCCATGGCTGCAATGCACTTTGACAGTGAAATCTCCTTACCAGGATTTGTGTTTCCTAAAGTGAATGAATGCTTACGAAAAACTTGATAAAAGTATCTACAAAGCAGCGCTGCAGAAGTTTAATCAGCATTTATGGTACTTGACTGGTAAAGTAGTTATGCTGTCCCTATTTGACGATAGAAACTAAAGTTAAAATGGTCGCAAATTTAACTAAAGAAAATGCATTGACCTATGAGAAACGGTCCAATACTTTATGGTTGATTATATGGTAAGCATCTATTACGTATATAATGGCTTTAGTTTTCAATTAATTACTTTCCTTTACCGCCTTCTGTCCTGGGACACCCCAGCGTCCATGGGCTAGAGTTGTCAGGTCTGAAGATAGTGAGAAGGGGAAAAGCAGTTTAGTCGCCTTTTTCACATACCTACTCCTAGATTGCCGTCAGATTTCGACATTATCGCCTTCAGTTCTGACTTCTGAGCGCTCTAAAAATTAGATTTTAACAAAACTTTATTTCAACAACATATCACTGTAACCATGCCAAACCAAATGAGATTTCGACAGATGAGCAGCCACCCTTCGTTCAAAATCAAAGCTATGATCCTTAATGTGTCTGGCTACTGACCTCCCCCGCAACCTCATCAATTTATTACTTCTTCTACGCTCTACGCCATCAGCTATAGAACTCAACGACATGATGAAATGAATTATCTTCCCCAAGAAGATTTTATGAAAATTACATTTCCCTCTGCCACTTCCAGCCAAAGCCACCACCACCATCCACAAGGAACTCTGAAATTGTTTCCTCCCCCTCCCGCTATATCTATAACATCTCCACGAAAACATTTTAATTGTCTCTCGAACTTAAAACCTAAACATTGTCAACATGACCTCAATTTGGCTACAGCGATAAAAGCACAGGCAAGGAGATTCCGATTCACTCTCACTTCCCAGCACCGACACCGCCACCGCCGCCGGTCCCCCGGTTTTCCCAAGAGTTGTCTAAATGTTTTCCTTCTTCTTCTTTTTTTTTTTGTAGGGTTACTGTTGTTGCCGTCTCTGAGTGTTCCCATCAGAGATACAAGGACTAACAAGGCGGGTAAATTAAAATTAAGAGGAAGTAGCGTTAAATAAAATATTCCTGTACAACACTAAGTGGCTAACACGCCGTGCCACATGGCAAGGAAACAACTCTTCACCAAAATGACTTCCTTTTCGGTTGGTTGGTGGATGGTGGAAGAAATCGCCTGGGCGGGTGTGCAAGAAAGAGAAATCTAGCTCTCTGGATTAAGAGAGGCACGGCGCATGGCTCATGCTCAGTGAGGTGCAGTTACTCATCTCCGGTGCGGTGGCGGCGGTAGCACATAGTTCAAAGTTTTGTTCCACCAGCTCTGACATCTAAATTATTGGAACGATTAAGAGGTTTGATATCTGAATAGATGTGTGGCCTTCCTTTAACTTCTTTTGTTCGATTCCGGAGCCCGGCTCTATTTGGATTACATGTGACGAGCTGTACCAACTTCATGTCACCCTCCGAATCCACCTCACATGACATCTATCGAACGGAAAATATTCTCGGAACACCGATTTCCAACGTGAGCGATATAACGATAAGGATAAGGATAAAGATACGGAATCCGGAATAACGCAGCCGGTGTTCGTTGGTTCGTCAATTTATACGATGTCTGTCTGTTGGTTTATATATCTATAATCCCCCCCCTGCCAGTCTCTAAGGATACGAACATGTTTATGTATCTATAGAGTTTGTTGTTGATTCTACATCAATGCGAATAGATACATTGAAGTGGTTGTGCGGGATTTTGGACGGGGTTGGTTCAGGTATAGAGTACGTCGAAAGATAAAGAGTTGAAGCGAGTGTGTTGTGTCGGTTTGAAGGTGCGGTGAAAGTTGTGCACTGCACACTTGCTCTCGAATGGGAGGGTGGATGAGTGGGGATGGTGGCTTCTGTGCCAGGGACGGTAGAGGGATTCAGAAAATAACACAAAGTAGTCAGTGAGTGTCATTGTAGTGTGGATTTGTGATATTTCAGAAATTGTTGGTGTTTCAGGTTGATTGAGTCATTCTTTGACGGGCTTTTCAAGAGGCTTTAGGGCTGGCGACAAAAATCTGGAAATTCTTTTAAGCTCCTTTGTATGATTGTTTACGAGGTGCGAATAGTTTTGGACTTATATCTGTTACAGGCGTTACACTATTAAATACCTAATCAGTGAAGTGATGGGTTTATGTCCACGCTAAATGTGGTAAATATTTCAAGCACAGCAAGTTACCACATCAAAAGCGAATGAAATACACATCTATTTCCTAGAATTAGGCTTGAAAAAGATCAGCAAAACTTAATTTTAAGCAGATGCAAATAGAATGAAAAACAGAAGGTTTTTGTATTCGCTAGGTTCCTGTGATAAATCTGGCTCCTTACCATTGGAAATTGTATTTCAATTAAACAGTGTCCCACTGATTGATTTTTTAGGAAGATTTCGTCGATATTGGTGTTACATCCGTAGAACCATGGCGGATTATGTTGACTGTAACGACTGAAAGGTTGTTGCATTGGCTAAATTTAATAAAACGAAGGTCTGTGATCTTTAGTTTGCAGTTTGACACTCAGTTGTGTCTCGAATTGTTGTCCCTTTTGGTTGGTTTGTCATTTTTAAGTAGTTATGTCATAGCAGCAATAAATAGGCAGGGTTTGTAAGAGATGAGCTTCTCGCAGAAAATCAGTTTGTTCTTTTTAGTGATCAATTTTAGTAATCAGGGATAGTAGGGACCTGTAAGACATCGAATTGATTTTTTCTGCGTACAGCTCTTGCTGATGATAACGATTGAAGGGCGGTTGTATCCGCTAATGGTGGTTATATCGCCTAAGGGTTGTTGTATTGGCTAAATCAAATGTTCTCTGATTTTTTTTTAATAAGTTAGGTGCATTTTGATCTATTCTTAGAATGGGTCGTAGAAATTGTTATTGGGCCTTACTAATAATCATTTCTAACCTTCACACTTAATATTTCGTATGCAATTTTGTGTGAAAAATTGCGCCATTGTGAGTTCGAAAATTTTAGCCCGGACACTAAAAATGAAAACTAATACCGCGGATTGTAAAGTCAGCGTTCATTGAAGACTTTATCAGATTGGGAAGCTGCTTTTCAAAGCTTGATATTCGACATAAATAACTCGTTGGTATACTAAGTTGAGTATTACCATTTAAAGGTAGTTGTATCAGCTAAATTCGTGCAATCAAAAGCTTTCCTTGAACGTTTTATTTGTCGAGCTAGTAGTCCGCCGAGGTCCTGAATAACTCAGACTATTGTCCGATTATTTCATACTCAAACTTCTTGCTGGAGTTTTTAACCAAAGGGTTTTTGTATCAGCTTAAAAGATGACAACCGCAGGTCCTCGCCAAACCCTTGGTTGGATTCGCTTCCAATTTATTTCAATACAACTTTACAACTTCGCCCCTGCAGGGCCCCCGGGAAAATCCCCCCAAACCACTCCTGTTTGATTTCACGTAATAATTTCACTCAACCCAACCCGAATATACTGTCAAGTGCACACAACACGCAATAGTGTGGGTTCCGTTGTCGTTGTTCTTGCTGGTGGTGCGGCGCTCTTTCATCCTTGAAACATTAAACTCCATAAACTTCTGATTACCTTATTTTTTGTGTCTATCGGGTTCAATTTGGAGCGGAGGATGAGGGGCAGGGACACCAAAGATATTCCTTCGTATAGCTGTGGGTATGAATCGCAATTCACAGCCAGCGTGTGTGTGGAGGGCGATATATTAAGTAGAGAAACTCATGTATAAGGATATTCTATAGAAAATGTTGTCATCGTAGCCTGGCATTTACCACACTCAGTCCTTTTTGTACCCGCCGTCAGCCCCGATATCCCCCGGCATGTTCCTTAATATTTGCACAGCATAGTGTTTGGTTTATTTGGTACTCAATTCTGCCACACTGGCAAACGCTCCTCTTCGATTATCCTCTTTTTGAATGCGGGCTGGGTGCGGGGGTGGTGCTGGTGCTGGTGCTGGTGGTCGGGGTAGCTTGAACTCTCAGACGATGTTTAATGCCACCACAACGACGACTAGCTCTTCATGATAGCAGATATACCCTGTGCATGGAGAGATATATAAAATTTAACATCCTTAACCATCATGGCACCTTTTGATCCTTGTACACACTCTTTTCTGTGGATAGAGAGGTATTTTCGTCCTTCTTTTTGTTTCCATAGCAGATTTTCCTCTTCTTCCTGTTTTTTTTTTTTGTTGTTTTTGTTTTATTTTTCCTGTGTTGGTTGTGAACTCCTCCTCCCGCATCCTTCTTTCCGTTGATGATGATGACGATGATAGTCGAGATGTGAAAGAACGACGATGATGTTGGCATAGAGTGTGCCGGAGGTGGAGGACGGACGAAATGTTGTTGGTTGTTTCAAGGGTTTATTTGGTTGTTCCCATGGGAACTCAAGCGACAGAGCAGTGGGATCCTTTCACAAGGTGAATTGATATAGGGTCTGCGACGACGGGGCAGGACTGTGCTGTGCGGAGTTTTGTGGATCTTATAAGGATTTTATTATCGGATTATGGTGTGCAGATGATTTTTCGGTTGAGGTGCACATGGTATGAGCCGACAAAAGGCCAAAAAGGATATACACACAATAGGGAGCGAACAAACGTGGGCTGTTTCAATAAATACCACAAGGACACAAGGGGATAGGTATACCTGCTTGTGCTCACACACTCTGCCACACTCACGCATGGATGGTGTATATAATTGGGAAAGGACCTCCGAAAAATGAAGTGCTTAAGTGATTGCTACTGTTTGGTTTTTCTTAAAGTTAATTTCTGAACGAGAGGGTGCGTTTGAGGTCGAACCTGCTCTCGTTATGTAGTTAGATCCCTTTGTCTCTGGATGGGATTAAACGTGCAAATTGTGTCCTCGCACACATGCGGGTGAAGTACACAGAATTTTTCTCTGCATTTTCACCATCGGTCGTGTATGATGGAGAGGGCGATCCTTTTGTGTTTCGGTGTGTGTTAGTGAGTGTGTGCGTGCATGATGACGGATAAAACAAGCAGCAGCAAAACATGGTTCAAGTCCTTTTTGCCACTGTCCTCCACCTCGTTGTTTCTCAATTGACGTCGTTTGGGATTTGGATTTGTTTTCTCTCTCTCTCCCTCTCTCTCTCCGCCTCCTCCCAGTTGAACAAAAGGACACACAGGATCCCAGTGCACGAGAACAAGTTGGGTAGGTATGTTTGTGAGGATTAAAGAAGGCAAAAAAAAAAAAAAACCGATGGAATAAGGAAACTCAGGCAGATTGTAGCTGAAGTAAATTGATATGGCAAAAGTGGATGAGTTTAGGGATATTCCTCTCGTCCTCTTTTATGAGGTATACTTGCTTTATTTTTGTCTTTACAAGGTATACCTAGACCTACCCTGGCGAAGGATGGGAGATTATACACCAATTTATACTGACACACAGACACATTCAGAGAGGCAATCTGAAGTCTGAATGCGGAACAAAATGCTGAGGCAAGCAGAGGCACATAAAAACCCAATCTCGAGATGGGATATCAGGATCAGGAAGGGCCATATGAAGATGAAGCGATTCCAACCTCGTGTATTCAAAATGAAAACATATGATATTGCATGTTTAGGACGATTGGGAATTAATTCAATAAGAGTCCCTTCTCCCTGCACGATTTGGTCATTGCCAGGTGAGGATGTGAATAATTTTTTTTTTTCCCCCTCTCCGGATGGTGGTGGAAATTGCTGGATTTTATCAGGGCCATGAGTAATTATTTGGTGCGTCGTCGTCTTTGTCCGTCTCGTATGTCAGTATGTATACCTACCTAGTTGGATGTGTACACTTTTGGAGTTTCTTCAGTGTGTGGTGCTTGATTGAGATGGATGTTTGGATTCTGCACGATAAAATTGGGAATAGTGTGCAGGATTTATTAGGGGGAATGTGCTAATTAGAAAGAAAACGGGTTCTGCGGTCTGTCGGTGTTACCTTGATGTTATGCCGTTCCGAATAGTGGTCGCTTTGTAACTCTGCACCACGATCGCACGTTAATTGAGGGTTTTCGGTTTCATTTAAGAAATGACTAAGTGATATCGTTTTTCGGGTGAACCGACGACGCAACGTGAGGTCTGAGGTGTGACAATGAGGAGAAGGTTGCGATTGGATTGGTTGCTGTTGGAGAAAATCGAACTAATCGTGGTCGGAATGTGTACAGAAGGTGCGGGAAAAGGTGGACCACCACCATTTTCAGACGAATAGACTTTCGTTTGAGATTTTATAAGACGCGAGACTTGCAGCGAGTTTCTGACTCTGTAAGTTCCAAGAGTTTGGAATTATTTTAAGGGGCATAGGTATTCAATATGGATGCAAAAAAAGAGGAAGCGGATAATATTTGCTGAAGCTGTTGATGCATTTTTAGTGGAAGTGCGCTATTGAGTTTCACACAAATACAAACAGATCTTGATTTATGTAGTCATTTTTGAGACATAATTAAAAAACTGATTTATTTGAGGTTTTTTTGAGAAAAACTAAGTATGGGATCTTATTTAGTATATTTGATAAAAATTATAACATTAGAACGGTTTTTGTAAAATTTGAAAGACAAAACTGTTTCAAATATTTCAATGTTGAGTTTGAAAAATAGCAGTGCTTAACTATTTAGCTGAAAACCCATTAAAAGTCATTGTTCGGAATGTAAGCATTTCTTGGTTTTTGTTTTTTAAGTTTTAACGAAATCGAATGTGGGGTTTTCGAGATATGAACAGTTTCTAAAATTTGCGTTTTCGGTGACTCGAATTGAAAAATAAGGACACAATTATTTCTAAAACATGAATTTTACTCTAAGTACGCATTTTGGTCAAAATCGTTGGTGCCGTTTTCAAGTATATAAACTAAAGAAACCCAAGTTTTTAAAAAATGTTTTTATTTTTTCAAAAATCCATTGTACTATAATATAAACAAAAACTGAGTTTGTTTTATACGTTAGATATGACCATAGTGTAGGAATGCATTTTTGTTACAATCGTATGGACAGTTTTCGAGATACCTACTCGCATACCTAAATTTCAAAACCATCTTTATTAGATTTTTCAGCGAAAAACTGAGTACGCAGTCATGTTAATCTCACCTACTTAAGATAACATATGAATTTTGGTTGGAATCGTTGGAGCCGTTATCGAACGAATCAAACTGGTTTGAAAATTCTATATGGGTGTAGTATCGACAAAATCTGTACTGTATTATTATAAAACTGTGTATGATCAATATGTCGAATACGAATAATATGTTTGACACATTGCTAGACTAAACTGACTAGAGTAGAGTTCTTCTTTTATTGCAATGTCAGAATTGATTAACATCTCGAGATTGAAATTTTGTACGAATGCAATATCGTTCTATTCCTAGAAGGTTAAAAATTACTCTTCAGTCGGTTAAGAAGACTATGACAAGTACAGTGGGTAGTAACAAATACTTCGACGGGTAGAGACCTTAACTACGCAACAGAAAAGGACCTCGTCTTAATTTGGACAACTGAAGATAGATAGCTAGGGACTGGGCTATTTAAAGAAACTTGCGAGATGAACCCTTGGGTCACCCCAAACTGTAGAGCTACCTAAGTAGTCCACTAAGCTGAGCTACTCGTACCTATCCAATGCACGAATGTGGTTTCCACAAGATGGCGCTACTGGCCATACAGTAAAAAAATACGATAACTACTCTGCAAGCATGTTGGTTATTTGGTTTAAGTGGCTGTATTCCCGTGAGGGAAAAACACAAATAGCGCATTGAGCGCCGTTTTGATACCACAACTAACGGAACCTGGAATTGAAGGGGGAGAAGGATGTTTCAGGAGCTCAAAAGCAGGCTGTGGAGTTGAGAAACTTGATGATCTTGTTGAAGTGGATGCTTTGAATGGCAGAAAGGTTCACATAAAAAGGATGACCTAGTGCACTGCGTCTGGTTTTGGCTAGGGCCGGACACTCACAAAGAAGGTGGAACACTGTTTCACTTTTGGTTGTGTCGGCGCAGCTACGGCAATGGGTGTTATGGGGAATGCCAAGCTTGGCTGCTTGAGTTCCTAAGGGCCAATGGCCCGTACAAATTGCCGTTAGTCTGGCGACATCTACACGCGTTCTGGATAAGAGGTTGTTTGTTCTGGCATTATCGTAGGTTGGCCAGATCTTCCTGGAAATGACACAGTTCGTCAGGTTCATCCATCTAGTCTCAGCACATGAGGTGAAGTGCAGGAGGATTTCTCTCTTTACATATCCCAGCGGAGGGAAGACTTCCTCCGCATGAGACATGCACAGAGCTGAGCCAAATCTGGCAAGTTCATCGGCTTTTTTATTCCCTTCAATGTTCCTATGGCCGGGAACCCAGACGAGAGTGATATCAAACCGATGACAAGCCCTGGTCAGTTTCTCCCTGCATACCACAACAAGCTTGGACGTTGACTTATTTGAACCAACAGCCTTAATCGCGGCCTGACTGTCGACGAAGATGCCTTTTTTTTTAAGCGAATATAGCTTTTTTACGGACGGTCGGTGGGTCACGCATATAAATTATTCAAAAAGATGGGGAGTAAACCGAAAAAAATCGTCACCGTAGCGTTAACTTCCCCCTCCATGGCGCACTTGGAAGATGAAAACTCTAGAACGGCTCCACCGATTTGGATGATTTTTGTTTTGTGTTGTTCGTCTTGATTCAGGGATGGTTTAGGAAAAAAGAAAAGTCGAAAAATTCTTAAATATATGTGTGTAGAGAGCGAAAGAGGAACAGAGAGAGTAATCTAAACTAACTGGCACTATGGGCGCACTTGCAAGATGGGGAGCGAACCGAGAAAAGGTGAAAGCGGTATATATATCTTTTCTCTCTCTCCCTCTCATCCGCGTTGCGCGCGCACGTTATATACGTAGCTAGCTCTCTCTCTCTCTCTCTCTCTCTGTCGCTCAGCGTAGAAGCGTTAGATGCGTTGCATGCTAACAAACGTTTGCTAACGTAACACGGGCCAATACTTTACGTCCAATGATTCGCTTCTTTCGGCCGTCCCACGACAGCTCGATTTTTTTTTTTGGGTGTTGCTATATTGTGGAGCAGTCTGCACGCCTCCTTAATTGCAAGTACTTCAGCTTGAAATACGCTGGCTACGTTGGGTAGGCGAAGACTTTTAGAGATGTTTAATTCTGTTGAGAAAATGCCTGCTCCTACTCCACAGTGCATCTTGGAACCATCTGTGAAGATAGGTATGTCAAATTCATGAACGACCGCATTCTCCTCCCATTCTAATCTAGAGGGGAATCTAACAGAGAAGTTTTTATGGAAGTCGTGTTTCGGTACTATGTAGTCTGTAGACATATGACCTATGCCGTCAGGAAGGGAAAGAAGGATGCTGGTAGGCCGTAAGGCCTTTCGGACCTTCAACCTGACAGCGCTACATGCTGCAATGTTTTTTTATATGCAGATCCACTGGCAGGAAATTGAGAATGACATTTAGGGCAGCGGTCGGACTTGATCGCAGGGCTCCTGTGATTCCAATTCCAGCTGTTCTTTGGACTATACTTAATTTAAGGACGTTATAGGCTTTGCTTAAGACGGGCTACCGCAAGCATGTACTGACATAAACTCCACCCGTAGGCTTTTTTAGCTCGGACCTAGGTTACTGTATTGAAGACGTAGAAAAACTAGAAAAACGTTGAATGATAAGGTTACGTTAGGGTAAAGAGGATGGGCCCGTGCATTGCCGTGTTTCCATGGGGGACCTGACAGAGTTGGTTGACTTAGCCCAACGGGTACCTCTAAATAGTCAGTTTCGCAGAGAACGAGCTCGACTTGTTTGCAAGGTTTGGGCTTTCACAGAAAACATTTTAAATCGTCTACAATTTGTTCTATATCTTGACAGCTCCTGCGTTTGGTACCTAGCAGCGTTTGCTTGGCCCCTTTTTGAGCGTCAAGACCTCTGGCCCCAATTTTTGAAAAATCATGAAAATGGCCAATTTTTCAGTTTGAATAAGATTTTAGTCTTTGTTGGGTGAAAAGAATGTAAACATTTGAAAGGAAGTGTTTCGTAAGGAATAAATTTATTATTTGTTAAAATCAAATGTCTTTGTTGCTCTGTTTTCATTTTTCTTTTTTTGCTTTATTAGTATATCTGGTAAATAGTCAAGCATTTCACGTTAGACTGCGAGATTTAACTCAGTCGAGTTTGTTAGGCTTGTTTGCTTGTATATTTTCTTAATTCTTTTTCTTTGTTATACTTATTGGGATGTCTATAGTCAGTTGATGCTATGATGTCTGTTGCATCTGGTGCCGACTAAAATCAATTTTCTTTTTCAATGTCAGCGCATTTTTGGCATATTTCTTGGAGGGTTCTTTGCCCGCCCTTAACTGTCTTTGGGGTAATAGTTTCACTGTCTCTCTGTTAAGATTCCTTAAGAATATGATTCCTATGATCTTGTCGATGACGATTGTTGCAGTTGGTGACGTGAAATAAAGGCAAACGAAATAAGGTCAAATTAAAAATTTAGCTTTAAGTTCGATTTGCAAAATTAACTACATACATCGGACGTCCATTACAACGTATATCCGATATAACAAATTTACGATATAACGAACCCTTTTCCGATATATGTATATTATTATCTCTGCATATAATATAAAAGTTGTGTTAACCCTGAAAGTATTTTTAATTGGCAGGACCATCATCTATTCAATTTTAACTTAAATTAAATAAACATTTTTTAACGACTTCTCTTTTTAAAAATAACAAGTCGATCGATATAACGAACGTGCTCGATATAGTGAATAACATCAAACATAAAATCGTTCGTTATAAATTTTGTGAATTTGGCCTTATTTCCATTGCTTTATTTCGCCTCACCGTTTCAATGGGCTATTTTTTTTTATAAACGACTTTTGCGAATCGTTTATGCAAAAAGACTCGCAGAATGCCCCCACTATTTCCATATTTTTTGTTCAATCATTTAGATTAGCTTGGCGTGTTGTTGGCGAAACATAAATTATTTATTATTATGTAGGTAACACAAGTGTTTAGTTAAAATATTATAAATTAAGCACTATTCTCAACTAAGTTACTAAATTAGATTCCACACTTGGTGGAGAGTCGTTTGATAGATGTCAAACTGAAACTAAGTATGTATATGTAAACAATATATCGTTTTTTGAACAGTTTTTTTTATTTATATAAAGATAATCGAATAAATTTATTTAATACAAATTTAAATACAAGAAAACAAAAGTATTTTAAATTTTGCTGTTTAATTTTAGAGAAGTTTCTCGAAAGTGTAGGTATATTGAACAACCCAACCCAGAACAGGTCTTAATGGCTACGATCGTTATGACGATGACAATCTGCGGATTATATTCAAAATGTTCTTGCATGCAACCTTTGTGAACAAGTCGAGTTCCAGCATAAAGAAACAGTCGGCGCAACAGGTCTGGACCTTCTCATAAATATTTGTCAAATGGACAGTTTGATGCCGAATTCTGACGACTAGATTGAAAAGCTTTCTCCGTACAATTACACACATGTTTTTCAAAAAGATCTTAGACAGCGAAGAAGATTTTTGAATTTTTTGTGCTCTTGAATTTGTAATTTTTAAAAATCAACTTTCTTGAAATTGGCGAAGTAATAGATTCCAAAGTGTTTTTAATCCTAGAAATTGCTTAACATTTACAGAGAAGCTGGATTAAATCGCACGAGTCACAGGACCTGAATGTAGATATCGCTGAACCTAAAATATTATGGAAAGCTTCCTCAGAAGGCAATGTATTCTTAGCCACGCTCTTCTGACTTTTATCCATTCTGCAGATTTCTTTCCGATTTAAAAGGGGACACAATGTTTTGAAAACATATCTCATGTGACCATCTCGAGGCTGACTTATTTTTATCAAGAACAATCTTCCTGGTGGTCTCATTGCTACAAATCCTTACTAAATAGTACAAGTTCAGTTTTTCCCGGTTGACACGAAGTGCACACTCATCAGCCCACTTTGTGAGGCAAGCAAATTGCTAAATATTTGTCCACATACTTACGAATTAAAGGTTCCCGAAAACGGGGAAAAATCGCGCAACTTACCTGCAAAGAAAAATAAAGAAGCAATTAAAATCAATTCAAAAAATATCCCTGCATAAATAATTTCATTTAATTAAAAACATAATAAGCTCTTCGTTAGGTTCACATTTTTTGTCAGTCAAGAAAAAGAAAAACACTTCACTGCAATCATCCCCTAATCAGTCCTATATATGTACTCCCAAACGAAGGACGAAAACACCTAATTGAGATAAGGAGAAGGGCATAGGAACAACATAAACCCGAAAACCCGTGTCTTTATTTCATCAACAACAAAAGCAAGAACAAAAAAAGAGATCCATCCATCCCCAGACCTTCTTTGTCACTTTGCCTGGCACAACCCCCGGTGGCAATTCTTAAAATCATTAATTTACACGCTTTGTTCACCTGGTTTGTTTGGAAAGGCGCCATCGAAATGACAACATTTTTCACCCGTTCCGTTACCTTTTACCCTTTTGTTTTTCTTTCCTTATTTTCCTTTTGTTTTATTTTTTCTGTTTGCCTTCGAATGGGTCTGTGCAGAGAAACGGGCTTCACAATTTCCTTGCCATAAAGGAGCACGAATTCCAAGTTTGATGGAATGAATTTTGTTTTATGCTTTCAATATCTAGCACAGACGCCGCCCGTCGCGTCGCTTATGTAACCATAACCAGACCCACTCGTCTTGTGGGCTGGGTTGGGGTGGATGATACTGCCACTCAACACCTCCCATGAGCAGTAAAACAAAAACCAAAGGCAAATATACAATTTTTTGTTTGACTGCGTTTTGCTATATAAAATTTATTTAACGAAAAAAATACATTTCAAAAATGAGGAAGAAGATGGAAGCAATGGAAAATGTTTTTTTTTTTCACTTTGGGTGCTTATGAATATTTTCGGTTTTTTTGCGTCTGCCACAGAGGGTGGGGTTTTATGCACATTTGAGGCCACACTTTGTTATTTGTGTAAAATAATAGATTTCACTGTTGGTTTTTATTTTGTTCATGTTTTCTTTTATTTTTGGGGCAGGAACAATGATTTACATACATACATTACATACGTCAGGCGTGTCTGCGAGGACGGGTGGTATTTTAAAGTGAAAAGCGACCTTGTAACCAACTATGTGTTGTTATGGTGAAAAAGGGGAACAGATGTAGCTGATGATTTTCTGTAAATGATTGAGATTTGACTGGAATTCTGGATCAAGGCACTTAAAACCTAAAGACAGGAGTTTAAGGGAAAACCCAGTCATGTAGTAAATAATAAAATCCGTCACTTTGTGAGATATATCTCAAACGAAGTTCCATTTATTTCTTATTCATATTATTGAAGATATTTAAAAACGTGAGTGTTAATAATATCTTTAATATATGAATAAGAAATAAATAAATTATTATTAACACCCACCTAGGAAACACATAACTGGAAAGGCGATCGAAGTGTTGGGTATTTTTTACGAAAATACGCGACAATTTGTTGAAGACTTGACTTGTAACACTGGAAAGTAAAGCATTTGCTAGGTTTTAAAGGCAGGGGATCCACACATCAGCAACCTAGGTCTCTTCGAACGGTCGCCAGCCAAATCGACCAACTGTCAAACGATCGTAGGTGCACTATCAACCTGCACACATTCCGAGGGGGGAAATGTCGACATTGATCTTTACATAATTGACTTAATTTATTTTATTTTATTTATTTGATTGAATTTGTTAAATTTCACGTTTTTTGTTTGTTTAAATGATTTATAAAAAATGTATTATACACATTTTGCTATTTTTTGTTCCTCATTCTTGATCACCCTATACAAATATTAATTACAAATGGGTTAAGGCATGATGAAAAAATAAATTAAGAACATTAAAAATTGTTACAGCGTTTGCTTATAACGGGTGATTTTTTTAAAGGTTTAGAACTTTTAAAAAAAAAAAAACACAAAAAATTCGAAAAAATGAATGAAAAATTTATTTGAATCGATAGTTTGAACCTTGCAATTTAATGTTTAAAGATAATTTCATGCAAATGTTGACCGCGGCTGCGTCTCAGGTAGCCCGACCGTTGAGTCCAATTTTGGCATACTCTTTCACACATATCGGCCGGTATCTCACGAATGAATGCATGGATGTTGGCTTCCAGTGCGTCAATCGAAGCGGGCTTGTCCCTATACACATTAGCCTTGACATACCCCCACAAAAAATAACCTAATGGTGTCAAATCGCACGATCTAGGCGGCCAATTGACCGGCCCGAAACGTGAAATTAACTGTTCACCAAACTCGCCTCGCAATTGCGCCATTGTTTCGCGTGCTGTGTGGCATGTGGCACCGTCTTGTTGAAACCACATATCATGCAAGTCAAGAACTTCCATTTCGGGCAAAAAAAAGTTTGTTATCATCGCTCGGTAGCGTTCACCATTGACAGTAACGCTGCGATTCGCATCATCTTTGAAGAAATATGGCCCAATAATGCCGCCGGCCCATAAACCGCACCAAACAGTGGCTTTTTCGGGATGCATTGGTAGCTGTTGCAATGCTTCTGGCTGATCTTCACTCCAAATGCGGCAATTTTGCTTATTTACGTACCCATTCAACCAAAAATGAGCCTCATCGCTGAACACAATTTCTCGATAAAAAAGCGGATCCTCGGCCAGCTTTCCAAGAGCCCATTCACCAAAAATTCGGCGTTGTGGTAGGTCGGCTGGCTTTAGTTCTTGCACCAGCTGTATCTTAAAAGGCTTTACGCCCAAATCCTTCCGCAAAATTTTCCACGTAGTGCTGTAACAAAGGCCTAACTGCTGGGAACGGCGCCGAATCGACATTTCGCGGTCTTCTGTCACACTAGCTGATACGGCCGCAATATTTTCTTCACTACGCACAGTACGTAAACGTGTTGGTGGTTTAATGTCCAACAAAGTAAATTTGGTGCGAAATTTGGTCACAATCTTCCGAATAGACTGCTCAGAAGGTCGAGAATGCCGATCATAAAATGGAAGCAGCGCGCGATGAACATTTCGAACCGAGCACGAATTTTGATAGTAAAATTCAATAATTTGCAAGCGTTGTTCATTTGTAAGACGATCCATGGTTAAATTGCAAACCAAACTGAAGCTGTTTGACAGTGACACAAGGTACTAAACACACGTCAGCTGTCAAAACCAAACCAGCTAAAAAATCACCCTTTATAAATAAAATAGTATGGGAACCATTGTGCAATTAAATTAGGGTGATTTTTTGAATTGGTTAAAACATTAAAATAAGAAAGGAAGTACGGAAGTCAACTAAAATGATTTAAAAGGAAAAAAAAAACAAAGAACACGAACCACTTCGGACGAAATTTAGTCATTTGTTGGTATTGCACAAACTATGTCGGATAAGAAAGCAAATGAACTAAACTGTTTTATTGCTCAACCAATAATAACAATAAGAGACCATTATCCTTCAAACATACAAAACCCAAATTGGTCGAGACTAGTCTACTCTAATCACAGTAAAGAAATTTGCAGCTCGGAAGTGAACCCATACTGACAATTTTTGAGGAAAGTTCATGTTCTGATACATGTTTTAACAGGTGACGTGAAATAAAGCCAAACGAAATAATGCCAAATTCCAAATTTGGCATCATTTCGCTTTTGAAAGCGAAATAGAGCCAATTTGGTTTTATTTCGCCATGCAAAACGAAACAATACCAAAAAACTAATGGAAATAAGACCAAACCAAATATAAATAAAAAATCTCGCACCCATCCCGTCATCCAACAGTAAACCCAAGCAGGGGGGTTGCAGGGGGGCAGCATGCCCCCCCAAACACATTTCATAGTATACAATGGTAGCAACTCGCGTGCGCGAACGTCTCGTGGACTTATGTCCCTGCGCCAAACGAAATAATGCCAAATTGGTGTTCTTTCGTTTTCAGTAACGAAATAAAGCCAAACTACAAATTTGGTTTAATTTCGCTTTGGAAAACGAAATAAAGCCAAATTTTGTGAATTCGGCCTTATTTCGTTTGGCTTTATTTCACGTCACCGTTTTAACATTAAGTGTGTCAAGTCTGACAAGTACCTGTGGTTGATGCACTTAAGAACAATCTAACGGTTGCCAAAAGGCAAGCATCATTTTCAAAAAGTTATTACTGGAACTTCTGAGGTGTAGGTATTTATTATGGTTTATATTTCTGGCTCCAGGAAATAACCCCCCAACGAAATAACCCCCCAAATAGAAAATGAAATAACCCCCCAAAATTGGGAAATAATTTCAAATTATACCCCAAATCGAACATGAAATTAGTCCCCAAAATGGTATGAAATAAGTCCCCAAGACGGTATGAAATAAGTTTCCAGATAAGTAAGAAATCGGCGCGGGCGCCCTTCTTTCGAATTAATATTAATTTTTGAGACAATGGTAACTTGCGCAAATTATGAAATGCATATGCAACCCCCCTGCTTGGGTTTACTGTTGGATTACGGGGTGGGTGCGAGGTTTTTTTCTTATATTTTTTGTTGAATTTTTAAATTGTTGGGTTGGACATATGGCCAAAAATCTAGAATTTACTTCAATTTGGGGAGTTATTTCACAGTGAAATAACTCCCCAATTTGAAGTATGAAATAAGTCCCCAAAAATCCATGAAAAAAATTCCCACCTCCATACAA
Organism: Cheilosia vernalis; assembly: GCA_949126925.1. Classification (NCBI taxonomy): domain Eukaryota; kingdom Metazoa; phylum Arthropoda; class Insecta; order Diptera; family Syrphidae; genus Cheilosia; species Cheilosia vernalis. The sequence goes on from OX421358.1 coordinate 25,449,522, forward strand.
ATTTTGGGGGGCTATTTCATTTTCTATTTGGGGGGTTATTTCGTTGGGGGGTTATTTCGTTGGGGGGTTATTTCGTTGGGGGGTTATTTCCTGGAGCCCTACCAGACCGGGGTATCTATTGAACTCTTCAGGTATAACCTTAAATCGAACAATCAAAATCCGCTCTATATTATTTCTGTAGTGTATTTTTACCTCTTGCAAACAATCAAACTCAAACAATCTTAACAAATACAGTATCAAAATAAAGAGATTTTCTGGGTTCTTATCTTTGTATTTTGCAATTGAAATTTAATATGTTAATTGTTAATTAAATTTCAACTACGCAGTTGTGTACAATTATGATTCCGGGAAAAACTTACCCGTCAAACTACAAACGACGTCACGAAAGGGACATTCAAGTCTAGAGTAATGAAAACGTTATGCTCTTATGACTTTTTAACACACTCACAGAGAGGAAAGAATTTTATTTTTAAAATTTGCGGGGGAATTGCTGACGCGCTGACGGTCTTTCCGATAGGTGGCGCTGTTGTCGATCTCCGAAACCACTCAACGGATTTAAAAATTTTTTTTGTCGATTTGTATGGTTGGTTCCATTTTTAAATATATGATAGTTTTGGACCCCATAGTTCCAAACGGTGCCTATAAAAGAGACTGACGTCTGTGTGTGCACTCATAACTCAAGAATGGATCGTTCGATTTTTACGATTTTGGGCTTGGTGGATCCGTATTGGAAGGACATAGGTATGCTACTTTTTGTTGTGAAAATAAAAGTTTAAGGAGATGAGCTTGGGAATAGAACTTAGTATGGGAACAGAACTTTGAAAAAATTACACTGGATAGAGAAACGGGCAGTGCTTCCAATACAAGAAAACTTTGTTCAAATGTTTAGTTTTGAAATTCTTTGGATGTTCCGGGCTCACCGTTACCTAATTTGAAATCGAAAGTCGTGGTCGGCCCAATCAACCGCAACTTTTTTAACGGATCGCGTTTGACTTGATTGTAAAGAATCTCAAATCAAATGTCATGGAAGCGAAGATTTTGACTTAAAAATTCAATGCAAACATTATAATTCCGCGGATTCCGATGATTTGCGGTTTTTAAGCGCCTTCAATTTCCCATGCGTACCGCTTTCAATATGAAAAATAATAAGTCGCTGGATATTTGTGACATCCATTCTTGGATTCCCATGTTTTTCACATGGTTAATCGTATTTGGCGTGCTTCCGCTTTGTACGTCGTGCACCGTAAAGCACTTCAGTGAAAAAGTGGAAGGTTATAGCTTTGACGTGTCAATCCTTGCGGTTTGATTTAAACACATCGACAATGCTATACTTCAGTTATTTCTATGTTATATACTATAACCTTTGAATACAGAATTTAAATTGAACGAATTCCATAAAGCCGAATGTGCATTGTTCATTCTCGGAATTATTATTTTCATTACATTAACGAATTTGGGCGGAAAGAAGTTCGCCGGGTCAGCTAGTCTTGCTATGGTACCGCATTACAATTTGGAAATTTTCTCTTTTTAACAACCTACACTGTCATATATATACTAAAGTTATTAGAAATGAATTAATTATTTTCAAAGAACACAACTTTGGCTCTTCGATTGAAATTAATGATTGATTATGGCCGGCTTAGGATTGTGGCGCCAATTCGAACTAGACTTCAATCAGCCACTCTAAAACGCCAGCCAACCACAGACCTATTTGCCGACATTTTGTTTCACCTAAAGACCATCAACCCCCCCTCGCACCCGCCGAAAGGGTACACTTAATTTCTTTGACATTAACTTGTCAAATATCAAACAACAATGGTTACAGATATCAAGCCAACCCACACCACCTATACGTAATTACCTTAACGTTCCGTATTCTTTTTAGGATGACGACCACCACTTTGTGACACTGGCGGCCAACCCCATAAACAAAAGAACAGAAAACAAAAAAAAAAAAAAAAAAAAAAAACACCCCAAACACAAACATCACATCAGATAGAGCCACGCCACACACACCCCCGCACAGATCAATTAAATACACTTTTGTTCGACCCATTGGTCGGACGTTTTGTTTCCTAATCAACAACATTAGCCAGCTATCTATCTGCCTCTGCATCTACGGCTTTTATAACCGTTCGACAAACATGCCACACACGCATTAAAAAACAAACACACATACCTTAGGCGCAAGGCATTAATTTATTTACACAATAAAATTCCGTGTGTCCAAAGCCAGAAGCATGACCGGAATATCCACACGTAGGCGTGGGATGAGGGTAACAAAAAAATTACACAAATCAACCCTCAACCCTCGCGTGGCCGCACTAAAAACAATTTTATTAGCTCCACACGGCGTATTACCGTTAAATCACCAATTACTCCAAAATATAACCCCCATTCTGTGGACATGGGAGGACCAACCAAACGCTCTTGTATGGGCCATGGGCGACGGGGGTGGTGTTGTGAATAATTGACGACTTGAAACGAGTTCACGCCATCAGACATTAAACTCACCCTCTGCTGAGTTGTACTGTGTATTGTTCTATACCCTTTGGCAGCCCGCCCCCGTTGCGCCAGTTCACTCGCATACTAAATACAACTCAACTCACTCAAGTCAATGGCAGTCAGTCGTCAGTCAGTCAACGGTTTCTATTGTCATCCACCCCCTGACTGGCCCATCGGAAAACTTCCGACGGCATTATTATTTCCGACTTTAACAATTTTCTTCATGTGCGCGGGCGGCCGGAGAAGGGCAAAATCATTACGTCACCACCCCACTATTAGAGCGTTCCCGCAGGGTCATAAATACACAGTGTATCTTCCGGAGCGCAGCCATCACACCCCCATTGCTTACATGGAACGCCAGTCTTACCCCCCCACTTCCGATTGCACGGACGGACGACAGTCGATTAATTTTGCAAGAGTTTCCTTTAATTTTTCCTTTTGGTGCGCTTGCCACTCCCCCTGCCACCATCCCCGATCCGTCCGTACTACACTTCACTTCACTTGGGTTGTTCGGGCCCTCCGGCGGCGTCAGGATAGTCCTTTTGCACACGCGAAAACAATGTTGTGCGGCGGTGGTATGGTCGGTGCTCTGCCTGGCATGAGCAACGGAACAGCCCCGTAGGGGTGTGTGTGGGAGAATTTTGCGCTGTCCGTCTCGCACCTCGGCCCCTGTCCCTTGTCCTCTTTGTGTGGATGGTGCTTACACAAACGACTGCCGACAAACAGTCAGCCGTTGGTGTCCACCCGTCAGTTCGTCTCTTCTTCTTGTGCGGTTGTTTGTTGTTACCTTATGACCGACCCCCCACTGTATTGTGTGCGCGCTGGTGCTGGCCGGACAATGCAAAAGAACTTCGCCCTATCGTGAGCAGCATTTTAAGTGATGCCTCTGGTTACGTATTTTCTCTTTATGTGCGCGCCCTCTTGTTGTTAATTTGCTGTTGCCTCCGCCATGCCATTGCCATCACCACCCCAGTGCCGCACCCTGACGGTTCAGGAAAAGCAACCAACCATCTATACAGTACCAACAACCAACCATCATCGTCACCATCATCATCGTTGTAGTTGTTGTAGGCATCAACCGCCGGAAAAGCGTTGCGTTGTTGGTGCTGGCTCGTCACACAGTGGGGTTCGATGGGAAAATAAGTGGCTGCCGATATTGATTAGTTTTTTAATGTTTTTTTTCGTTAATACTTCTCTCAAAAATATTCAAAATTCATCCCTGGAAAACTCATCCCGCTTCAACTGACTGTGAATATTTCATTAATTTAAATCCAACTGCAAAACAAAAATTAGCGCGAATTTTTAAATTTTAATTTCTCAAATTCTCTGAAACTAAAAATTAATTTATTTTCTCAAGAAATTTATTGTTTTAACTAAACTGGAACTCGAACGAGTTAGTGAGTAGTATGAGGAGGTAGGAGTTCAGTTGTAGAGTTGTGATGTAGATACCGCTTAGGTGGGAAACTTGGCTGGAGATAAGTTGTCCGGGGATGAGTTGCGATGACACACTCTGTTGTACATTCTCCATCATGTGACTTTGAATCTTGGTTTTGAAATACCTCAAAATTCATATCTGAAACATGTGTGGATATGTAACTGATCGCGAATCCATTCCTAATGAGTTTCTCTTCAAATTATCAAGGGTACACTAGTTAGTTGTTTGACTCTCACTAACAGATGGCGTTGTTTTATTTAATATTTTCTTGAATTTAGAGAGCACGTCCTTATTCTTCGCTCCTGGTATTGCCCGTTCACTAATCCGATAGAGATTTTTGTAATTTTGTGCAATGTCGGGGACACTTGGTTATGAGTTCCTTCTTCGACGATCTGAACTCGCAAAAATTTGCCGGGAACGATAAATGCGACTCTCATGTTTCATTTCATTTTCATTTTCATTTATTTCATAAAATGGTTTGTACATTAAGATATAATCTTTTTTAGTACTTAGTGTGGTGTAAAAACAGAAAATGATTCCATTAATAACTTAAGACTAGTATACAGAAAATTTCTTAAAACTAAACAGGGGAGATAGGAGATACAATTGGGATTTAATGATGATGAAAGGAAAAATATTGGAGAATTGCCCTTTTAAAACTGGATTGATTGGATATAGCTCTTATATGTGGGGGTAAGGAGTTCCATAGCCTTACAGTGTGAATGTAAAATAAACGCGAAGAATTGAGAAAATTACAGCGGTATGGTATTAGGCTGATGGTTCGTGATGACCGAGTAAATTTAAGCCTGTTATACAAATAAGACGGACTTTGATTTATTATTATGTTATGTAAAAAGATACAGTTTCTAGCGTTGATATACTGTTGCAAGTCACAACCTAGCAAACTCCTAGTGTGTGCTGATATATGATCGTATCTACGAATGCCGTGGATGTAACGCACCGCGTCATTGAAGGCTACATTCAATTTATGCCGGGATAACGAGTCTAGACTACAATACACAACTTCGGCATACATTATGAGGGGCAGGATTAGTGTTGTTACTAATTTACGTCGTGTTTCCAATGGAGTGAAATAAGCACTAAGCCATAATTTGCGAAGGCATCCGTAGATACGACCAATGACTACGTTGGTGTGATTGTAACGATTTATTGAATATCCTAGAATAGTGGATGATTCTACAGCTTTGATTTTGTTGCTATTTAGATATAGATCAGGTAGAAGATTAAGGTTAAATTTTTTTAGAGATATAGGAATTACCTGAGATTTTGCAGGATTTAAAATTAAACCATTCGCAACTGACCAGGTGTAGATGCGCTTCAAATCATCATTCACGAGAGAAGCTAGTTCGTTAAGGTTGGGGTATGGTTTTGCTAAATGTAATTGAACGTCGTCTGCATACAAATGTACTGTAGCATGATTGCACACAGACGGTAGGTCATTAATAAATGTGCAAAAAAGAATCGGTCCCAATGAGCCCTGGGGTACACCTTGCTTGATTTTCATTAGGGACTAACAACTCAACTTTCACCAGAAATGACCCTTTGCGACCCGTCCGAAAGAAAACTGTTCATCAATTTCACAGCCCCATCACTGAAGCCGAAATAGTTCTAAAGCTTCAAACACAGAATTTTGTGATTTACTTTATCAAAGGCCTTCGAGAAATCAAGCAAACAAAGAAATGAAACGTAGCCCCTGTCGAAATCTTGTCTTATTTCTTCGAGTAAATTGACCATGGCTGTTGAACAGCTGTGGTTAGCTCTAAAACCTGACTGTTGAGAAGTCAATAACTTATGGATGCACAGGTGCGTTGTGATTTGCTTTGCGATAATTTTCTTGAAAACCTTAGATAAGCAAGGTAGAATGCTGATCGGTCTATAGTCGGAAGGAGATGTGGGATTAGCTTTCTTTGCGATAGGCAAAACTCTTGCACTTTTCCAGACCTGAGGAAAAGTTGATGTTATTATGCACCAGTTTATTACATGAGTGAGGTGGGAGACAATTTGCGGTAAGATGAGTTTTATGAAGCGTATAGGTAGGCCGTCTTCACCAATTGAATCTGACTTGATAGATGCAACGTGTTGAACAATTTCGTTTTCAGTGGCTACTACGAAGCCTTCCAGTCCTGGCAACGAGTGCACAGTGTTCTCATTCTGATAGAAATCGAAGTCGTTAGAACTGGAATCATCCCCTAGGAAGGTACGATTTAGTTCATCAGGATCAAGAACGCATTTGAAGTAGCCACTGGAAACACCAATTTTACGCAAATTACTCCAGAGTTTCTTTGTAGGGAGGGATGTATTTAGTTTAGAAGCAAAATAATTTTTCTTGGAAGTTCGAACAACGAGAGTTGCGTGGTTACGTGCAGCTTTAAATAAGGACCAGTTACCATTAGATGGCCTGCGCTTCCATTTACGATTACAATTTACGATTTACAATTTGTTCCTTCTTTTAATAGAACTGACTACTTCAGGCGTAAACCAGGGGCATGCTCTGTTTTGGATTTTTACTATGTTCGTTGGTACACAATGATCAAACAATTGTGTTAAAATAGCTTGAAACAGCATTACTTTTTCATTTGGATCGGTCTTCAGACGACATTGCTCCCAGGGGGCCGAATAAGTAGCAATTTATCCCGAATTCTTGGTCATTGTACACGTTGGCTTGTCAACCGTGAGAAGATTCATCGGCAGCTTCAAAGCTGAATGTGCAGTTCGACCGCCTTCCAACAATGTGGCAGCAATGGCCAGCTCATCTCGATCATAGTCTTGCTCCCGTTGCAATTCGCGATTGAATGCATCGAATGATTTGGCGCTGGCTTCCCCAATGTCGACAGCAAAACTGCCGCTTGAGCACGCACATGTCACAATTATCCGAAATTTTCCAAGATTCACAACGAATTTTCCACCCTTACATCAAATTATGCAATTAAATCCATGCAAAAAATCAATTTTCGAGTTTTCCAAATTCCCGACGTTTCCTTAGGGTTTTCCCAAAATGTTTTCCCAGGCGAATATTCGTAGTTTCGCACATTTCATTTACATGAAGACTGTTTTTAGTCGCAAATACCCGTGAATCAGTTTCATTTAAATAAAATTAAGTTCAAACGAAATTTTTATTCGCGACTGGATTGTGGATTGTGAATAAGGAGTGACAGTTCGACGCAAGGATTATCAATTCGCGGAAAAACTGCTGCAATTTTAAATTTACCTATTTAAAAGAATTGAGAGGTAGGTTTTTTTTAGATGAGCTGTTAATTAAATATAATGCTTTTGCGGTAGAACAAAGAGTAATTTTCAATTCATAAATGCACTTAAAATTATTTCATCGCAATTCGCCTATTCGCAGTTCACTTTTATGTGAATAATCCTTTAAATCGGAGAGTGTCAGTGATGGTCCAAAGAATACTTTACAAATCGACCACATCTCATTTACATCCATCCATCACGATATAGCCACTCACCAATTGACCCCTTTTCCATTGCAACGACCGCACTGTAACTTTTTCAACGAGGGCATTGAAAAATAAAAAAAAAAAAAAAAAAAGTCATACCCCTGACACTGCACCCCGCCCGGTTCTCTAACATTATTTTCCATTTTCATTTGTTTGGACTTTTCGTGTTGTATGCACTGCGGTGTGTGGCATCATGGTGCGGCACGATGGCAGGGCGAAACGTTTTTCCCTCCTCCCTTTGTCTCGTGAGCTTGCTTAGGGGATGGGGTGTTTCGATTATAATACCAGTAAATAGAAAAACATCTGTGCGTGTGTTTGGCAGTTGGCGTACAACAACAACGTACACAGCAGAGTAGAAAGAATAGAAACCTCCCTCACCCCCGCCATAAATAAATACACAAATAATAGCAGTCACGCAAGACATTTCACCGCTAAATGAGTGCGTAATTAACAGAGTGAACAACATACAAAACGTAAAATCATCACACGAGCGTAATACGGGCGCACAGTGCAAAGGCTGACTGCAGGGTTAGGGCCACACACAGGTAGGCAGACAAATGAGGGCGGCCGGGGGAGAGAAACGAGAGAATTGCTATTGCTAATACCAACCCCTTGTGCACCAGAAGTGTACATTCTATGACTGTCGACTTCGCGTTCGCTAGTAGCACGATTTTATTTTTATTCCCTTGGGGTGGTGGTGCAAGGTGGGGGTAGGGAATGAGTTCTACTACTTCCGTGCTACTCCTGTTAGTGGTTGAATATAAAATTGGTTTCTGTTCCACCATCCCGGGCCCCGCAAACAGTGCTGTGTGCAGATTGGCGCCAATTTGAAAAGGAACACAACCAGCACCCGACAGGGAGGATGGGGGTAGTAAAAGCAAACCACGTCGCAGCACCAACCAACTCGTGTGCTCTGTAGCCCGTCTGCTGCTCTGTGTGTGTGTGTGTCGGTATTTCGTCGTTTTGGGAATGCGATTGCGGTGGATGATGGTTGTTCGGTGTGAATTACTTGTATTAGGTGAGGCTAGTTGCGGTAGTTGCTTGTAGTTTCGTACAGTGTGTTGGCTGTTGGGTATACCCAATGATCCTTTCGGCATTCGAGAGTGTGCCGGTGCTGTGTTTGGTTGCGGCAATCGGTGGTGGGAACGGTGGTGGCTGCCGTATAATGTTGGCGGTGTCGAATAGCATGACAACCATTTCGGAAGATTTTCAACTCACTGGGGATTGCAGAGTCGGAAATTTTTGATTAATTAGTTGTGGTAGCAATGTGCTGCTTTACCTACAAGTCCTGATGAGTGACAGATAGTGGCAGCGGTCGGTGGTGGTGGTGCTGGTGCGGTGATTCGGTTTCAAACAGTCAGAAGGCGGATATGGAATTCTTGGGACCGACGCTGATGGTATAAATCACTCAAGGTCGTCCCCCACCATTTGATTAATGAAGTGCGAGAGCAGCCAGGGATAACGCGACGTTGTTGGGCTAAATGAAATTATAATTCCCACCCAAGGTGAAGCATGATAACTACTCTGACATGGATGTATTTAGGTCTGCGCCGTGGGGAATTTCAAAGTGACTTGCTTCAAAGGGGCGAGGCTTCTTTGCACGGTTGGGTTTTAGATGAGGATGATAAGGCGGTGTCGTTGATAAAGGTCCTTTCTTAGTTTTTAGTGATAGAAATCAACACGCTGGGGGATGGGGAGGTGTTGACAAAGGTTTTGGAACTCTGCCACTAATTGGTTGTTATTTTTATTTAGCGTTGAGTGACCTTTTTGGCGACCAGTCATTCTTCGGGTGGCACAGAAGATCTGAGTCTGTTTCGCTGACAATGCAGCTGAACAAGTTGAAGGGCGAGCTTCTTAAGGGCGAGGCTCAATTCGTTATTAATCCAGCAGGTGACATTTGATAGGTAGGTACCTTGTTTTTTTTTTAAATTAGCTATGAGCTTCAACACTGTAAGAATAAATTGAAATGTTTTTGTAGAACTAGCGCCATCTATTGCTTGAAACTTAAAATCAGAAAAATAAAAAAAAGAAGAGCCATCGTTCATCCAGTTATTCATCCCTTGCGAACGTAAAGGCCTGTCTAAGGACGCTTCTTAAATTGTCGGTTCGATGAAAAAACGAAACACGTCCAAGATTGGTTGGCAGAAGCTCTGCAGATCTGATGCACTTTATTTGTCTTGTTTATCGTATAACTTTCAGCGATTGGTTCGAGAATTGGATGACATTAGGATTGTGCGCATGCTAAGTTTCGCGATTTCTCACTGTCCCACGAGAGTGTAACTGTCATGAAAGAGCTTCTCAGTTGTAGATCTCTTCCATTCGTCCCGAAATTGAAAACCTTGACACAAAGCGAATTTTTGTGAGAAGCTGGGCCTAGGGACCCTGCGACAACTATTTATTTTTTACGAAAACAATTGCCTTTTGTGTAGACCAAATAGTTAAGACAACTTCACGAAAAGTTGTCCAACGCAGGTCGAAGATAATCGGCGAATGTTCTATCGATCGCACTTTGAACTCATATTCACAACTGATCCTTCTAAAAAAAATGTAAAATTCGGCAAAATCGGTTAAAGATATTCTCAGATTTTTTACAGCAAAAATCTGCATAGGATCAAAATCCCATACATAAAGCTGACAAAAAAGCCTTTCCCAACTTTTTAAGAACTGGCCGGCTTTTGAGACAGAAGAATCTAGTCAACGGAACCTCGCAAGATGAAATATTTGACAAGATCTGTCGAGTATCGGTGTCCCTCTTTGGGAATCTGAGTTCTTTTAAAAGTTTCAGAACAAATTAGATAGGAAAAGTCAACGGAATCTCTACAGAAGGAAATATTTGACAAGATCAGTTGAAATGGAAATCTTAAAAAAAAAATTAACTAGTTCCAGCGAGTTAGGAACTTAGGACAGAGGAATTTGGTCAACGGATCCTCTCCTCATACGAAATGAAATATTTGACAAGATCGTCTAAGGATCGGAGACCTTTTTCTCAAGGTAAAGAACTGGCCAGCATTCACAAGGTTTTTTTAACGAAGCTGTATATTTATACTGACACATAAGCTCATTCAACGCAATCTCACTAAAGACGAAAATAAAAAAGTGACAAGATCAGTCAAAGATCGGAATCGTCCATCTAAAACTAATGAAATGCAAACGGTTCACAAGTTTCTGGACTTACCTACAGATGGTGTAGTCAAGGGATCCTCCTGAACGAAATATTTCATAAGATCAGGCTATGATCAGATCACTTCATCGAAAAAAGGGCAATATTTGCTAGGCTTACGCTGAAAACTGACTTTGGGAGTCATAAAGGAAGGATAATAAAAGAAAGCCACCTGTGAGACCGTGGATTATATTTAAAAATAGAGGCGGCCTGGGTAGTGTTCAATTAAATGAGACACAGCACGCCAGGAGCTAGTAATCCTGGGGACTCAGCTTTAACTTTCAATCTGACAATCTGCCTACCACATCTGCCGGAATTATTGAATCGTTGAACAAAAAAATCGTAAAATGCTTCAGCTATTTCCACAAATTAGACCGCCTCCGATTTGCAGCCTTTTGACATTTGCACTTCCCGGCATCTTCTACAATTCCAATAGATATCTACTGTTGTTTGGATATCACTTTGTCCATACCTACTTGAGTCCATTTCTTTTTCAAATTGATTAGCATAATCTCTACTGTGTGGCCTTTTCTAACAGCCTCTTTGACATTTGAAATCCCGCACATCTGACACTTCGTCGTACCTACCTGCCTATTGTAGTCAAGGTTGGAACAAAAATGCTGGATAAACACATTCAATAACGCAGAGTCGTTATCGTACCAATGACAGCAATATTTTGATAGGTCTGACAGAATTTTTACTTTTGACGTCTATCTGACATCTGGCCGTACCAATGTCAGCAATATATTTATATGTATCTCTGACAGAATTGTTACTTTTGACATATATCTGACACTAGTCCAGGACTTCAGAATTTATTTCTAGCCGTACCAATGTCAACAGTATTTTGATAGCTCTGACAGAATTAAAATTGTTACTTTTGAAGTCTATCAGACATCTGGCCGTACCAATGTCAGCAATAAAATTATATCTCTGACAGAATTGTTTCTTTTGACGTCTATCTGACTTTCTGGCCGTACCAATGTCAGCAATATATTTTTATCTCTGACAGAATTGTTACTTTTGACGTCTACCTGACACTAGTCAAAGGAATTCAGAATTTAATTCTGCCCATACTGAATGCTAGCAGTATTTTCATTTCTTTGAATGGGTTAGGTTCGGTTAGGTTAGGTTGAGTGGTGTTGTGAGATCGTCACCAAAGACCAGGCACCATAGCGGGCCCATAGCCATCCCCACTCCCCAGGGAGTACGTGGGTTATGTATACCTCTCTTTTTTATATGCAAGTTCCAATCCCAACTCTTTCTGTCATCCAGAAAATCATAACCTAGGTACAATGAATAGCAACAGCCCACAATGCCGCTCACAATTCCGACCTATTAATTTTTGATTTTGACACTTTTCCGACACCGCCAGCGCCACCCTCTCGCCCTAGTCGATTCTGGATTTGCGAAAAAATCCCCATCGACGTAGGTATAATCATTTTAAACTCATTCCTGACTCATTCGTGATAGGACCGAACAAAAATGTCCATGACCCACCTCCATGAATCCCATTTATCATCCAATCAAACTGTCTACTGCCCTCTTCCGTGTTCTGTTGGGAACAGTTTTTGGCTCTCCCCCCGCAACGGCCACCGCCAAAAGTGTATAGGCAATCAACCAGCCCAACAGCAGACCCCGATTTGCTTTCACTTCCCGGCCCTGTCTGTATGTCACAGCCCAACCCAATTTAGTCCTTCGTTTCATATTCATACAACAAAAGCAAACCTTGACATGGGTGTACTTCCTTTCTGTCCACACACACGCACATACCAAATAAAAGAGCACAACAAATTGTAAAATAAAAACAATAAATTGGCATATGTGTGTTTGGTGTGTGGCGCGGAACAAAACACAGCCCGATGCCGGTACGGACCCGAAAATCGTAAAGAAAAAACCAACTCACGGAGTAAATTCGTTTTATATTCCTCCCACGTAGCAAAGCACCCGTTCCGTTGGTTCACTCTCCTGCTGCTTCGCCTCCTTCTGGGTAACACCAGAAAATAAAATAAAAATCTGTTATGTGCGGTGTGTTTTTCTTTCGGCCCCAACGCCGCCTCCTTTTGGGGATTTTTCTTCTTTTTTTAAACTGGTGCTACAACCACTCTTCCTCCCTGATCCTTCTGGCCAACCTGCCGCCAACTTCCTCTTCTTCGAAGGTTCTGCTGTTGTTGTGTCGTTTTTCAAATCCATGTGCACACTGTGCATCGCATGTCATAAATAAAATTCTATGCAAATCTCGTTTAAAGAAGACGAAGAAGGTGGGCACAACGTATTCCCAATTCAGTGATGCACGACCAAACCAACGAGCACTCGACGGAGGACGAAGGACGTACAGGCGATGGATGTAATCCCCCAGACATCATGGCCCTCATATATGGAAAATACAACGTACAGCGGGACAAAAAATAAATAAAGCAAAAGCCCGATAAAGAATAATGTGTCGAGGAGGCGGGCAAGAGGAGAGAGAAGGAGCCGGGGATACACCAAAAGTTGTTTCGGAATTTTATTCCATTTTTTATTGTGAGTCCTTCCCCCTCTGTTATATTTTATTTGGCAAACACATTGTCAATGTGACAGGAGTGTCGCGCTGCTGCTTCTTCTCTTCCGTTGTCCTCGTCGTCGTGTTGTTGTTTTTTTTTTTTTTTTTTTTTTTTTTCTGATGGCACACGGAACCAAGAGTTTTCTCGTTTCGGTAGTGCTTTGGGTTTGGATTTTTATTTTTTTAGTTGTTGCTGTTTTATTATTTTGTACTAGAAGGATTCACGGAATGTGAACACTATCCCCTGTTGTTTGAGCAGAAGCAGGGGGATTTGCAGATTTCCTTTTTTTTTTTTTTGTTTGAGGATGCTACGTGCGACCGAATGTTGCCCAACTTTTTTATTTCTTTATTTTGGTTTTGTTTTTACTTTCTTATTGTTTTTCTTTTTTAGCCTGTCCCGTTGTTCGCCTTGCTCTGTTTTTCACTTCTGTGACAACCGGAAAACATGACATGATTAAATGCACAAGGCATATTCTTGGGAAGTTTACTTCTAAACTGGCGCTGAGTGAATTGTGTGCGTTTAGTTGTCAGTGGCAGCACAGCAATTTGGTTCTACAATTGGATAAGTAGAGTAAAAAGTACTTTTTGACAGTTTTCTTTAAACTCAAATCAGATAGTTGACAAATCATTTCCGTCTTGACGGGACTTGCTTGAATATATAAATGTCAATGATGCGCCGTACGTACTTTACAAAGAAAAGTCACCACTGACAGTGGTATAATGTGACAGTGACAAGAAGTTCTACAAATGCAAACAAAATGTCAACTACCGCTTGCCTAGTTGACATTGTCTAAGGGCGAATGAAAAATTGCAGTGCCGGCTAAATTAAGTCGAGCGTTTGCATTAAAAGGAATTTAAGAAACAGTAGTGACAGTTAAAACATTGAAAAGATCATTAAATTTACTTTTGATGGTGCTACAGCGGGACGTCAACACACATCGTTTGTCATGTTTTAGAGGTGAGGTGAAAGTGAAATACCTATATAGTCAATCTAAGGATTTTTACGTACTTTACATTGACAGTTGTAACTAGCAAGCTTGACAGATGTTAACGAGTGTTTTCTTCTTCTTATCAACTGTCCATCTGAGTTCAATTCCTTGGTTTCACTATTTGGTGTAGAGCATGAAAACAACGGGACGGAGGCTAATATAGCTTTGACACAAGTTGTTACATTTCGATCGAAAATATCTCGAATAAATTTGACAGTCTTTGGAGTGTTTATATAGCAAACGTCGTGTAACAAAATGCCACAATTACCTTGTTAATATTTGGAAGTAACCATTTGCTACAGCCAGTCACCAACCAGTTTTTTTTTTACAATTAAACGTGGTGACTTACCAGTTCTGAAAGGAAACTTTTTTTTTACATCACATTGGACTAACATTTAAATGCGAAAGTAAATCTGTCTTAATGACTCAACCTCCAAGTCAATTTTAATGAAATTTAGCGAAAATATAGTCTGGTAGCCGAGGAAGGAAATGGGCATAGTTTAGACAAAATTCGTCAAAGGGGCGTGGCACCTCCCAATATCTCGAAAACTATCGAACAGATTACGCTGAAATTTTTAGACAATCTTCGGTACTGGCGCAAGATGGTTTTAGTAAATTTGGCGGTTGAATAGGAAAACTTTTACCGGAGTCAGGCCAGTTACAAATTGCTTCAAACTTATTGCCAATATGCAGTAGGTATAGGAATATTAAAAAAGTCGGAGCTAGTCTTATAAATACTGCCAAAAAATACATAGCTTAGGAAAGGGAGCCTAAAAATTTACTTAGCTTTGGCAAACGCGTGGTGGAAAATCAATAGGGATTTAGTGCAACAGGTCTGTAATAAAGGTCCCTAACGTTACCACTAGTTTTTTGTGAAATTAGTTTTTGGTAAAATAATTGTTTTTCTTTTTCTGAACGGACGAGTGTCTTTTCCAAGTTTTGGGCAGACGTTTGCGAGGGTTGGCCCTGTGGTAAATAGCTTTGCGGAGTCATTTTCCGATCTTCTGGATGTTGAAGCTTCTCGCAGCACTTAACCACAGAAAGGGGAGTAATGTTTTTCTGACTCGTGCCAATAAAGAGAAGGTCAACGTCTGTACGAATGCAAGCATGTTTATTACGGACTTCCTTTTGATCCGAATGAAGACCTTTCTATACCTTTTCAAGCCCACTTTGGAGTACAATTTTTATCTAGATACTGATCGATTTTTGATTACCTTCATCAAAGCTTTAAATATTGAAAGCGTTTCAAGTTTCTTCAACTATAAGCAAGAAGCGATTAAGTCAGCCAAAAGGGGAGTTGCTGTCATAGACAAGACCAGCTGTGGAATAATGTTGAACAAGCCTGGCTTTCACCTTTACTTTTGTAAAACAGTATATGAATCACAGCGGCAAATATCCAATAAGATCCGTGTCGACCTGCACCAATTTAATAAACTAATTACGAAAAACATTCATACGGCTGTCTTTTTTAAGCTCGACTTATTGTGTATTTTTGTTTTAGATTATATACGAGAGATGCTTAAAATCCGCGTGAGTCGACACGAATTCCCCAAACACACAAGCTCAGAATAAGTACAGGTTCGTCTGTTAGCGATTGCTAAACAAGCCCGGCTTATAACTTTCCTTCTAAAAATTTACCAGGACAGGCTTTAAATTGCTGTGGATCAGTACCGTTTTTTTTAAACTTGGCTGAAGGTTTAGATATTGATAGCTCGTTACTGTTGGAGTTGTCAAAAAAAACCAACATTGCACTAGACTTTTACAGAACGGTAAATAAAAAAGCGGACGTTAGTTAGTACAAGAAAAGAGAGCCGCGCCTTTTCGAGGTTGGCTGTGTATGTTCAATCTTCTTCAAGCTGGTTATGGAGCTTATATCTTCCCGAGTACTTGGAATGAAAATAATATTGAATTGATTGAATGATTGAATATCTGTCATAGTTCCAAGTAAAAAGGGAGTTCCTGAGACTTGCATGAACTTTTCCAAAATTGTAAAGACGGTTGAAAAATAGGCACGCAGCAGAAACCATCAAGGGATTCACTTAACCAGAGAGAATCTTCGTTATTGTTACTGAATGTTTGTCCTCGTGTCCTAGTCTTTGTTAAGTTAGCCTCCAGTCTTTTAATGGACAGAATAAGTGAATCATCAGCAAAGACGGAAGCCATCAGACATATTTGCTGTGTTTCTGCCAAAGCTGCAACTCAAATTACCTCAGCCGAACGAGTAATTTGTTTTGTGTCGTATGTCACGAATTCCTTAATCACGGTTGCGCCAATTCCACCCCTGGAGCCTTAAAAATTTCACTGCAAGATGTTTCCCTCGTTGAATTTCCCTCACTACGAAGACGGCATACGCCAATGACCCAAATATATATGTCACTGTCATTGTCTTAAATCCTTAAACGCCCTCCAAGTCACCATAATTTTTGCCACCCACCACTTACCCATCACGCAACTCAATTCGTAATGTGACAACTGACCCGATATATCAGGGCAATTTGTAGCCCACATGAAAAGCAAAATAGTTCCTTTGACAAGACCACAAGCCAATCATAGACCTCATGTCATTTTCCGTATTCAAAATACAAATTATTACCTGGCCACAAATATAAATAGACGAGCCGCAGCAGCTGTATAGGCAGGCAGACTACCGAGCACGACCACGAGCACACAGAAAAAGGGGGGGGGGGGGAAAAAAGAGAACGAAACGGATAATTATTTATTCAGTAGCCAAGCTAACCGACAGCAAAACCCTTCTCAATGTCCCATTAAAAATTCAAATATGTACTTCCAACTATACACCTCATCCTCGGGTCTATAGAACTGCTCTCATCATTATCCAGCACTCCAACTCTCTACACAGCAACAAAGCCGACCTCATTCATCATCATGACTATCTGTAGGAGATATTTACTTTCCCACAGAATACTTAACACGACCACATTTCTATGGTTGCCGAAAACGATGTCCTTAGAACAAATTAACGGTGTGAAAAGAGTGCGGAGAGCTTTTTTTTGTGTCTCTCGCGAAAGCTTTGTGAGCTTTAACGCGCATGGCCATTAGATTTACTCAGAGTTAGAGCTTTCGCTGGCTCTCTTAAAGCGGAAAGCATGGAGAGGGGGGAGCTTGAGAGAGAGCTTTCGCTGAACTATTCCCACCTAAGAGAAATTCAAAACGAGACAACGAAGTGCAAAGCAAATGTGACCGAGCGGAATGGAGGAACCAGTCTGAGGGAGGGCTAAGTGACCCATCCCGCCATCTATATTGACACAACAAAAGCCGGAAAAACCACTATCATGAGCTTTTCTCAACCGTGCGATACCAATTTTCTCTGATGATAAAATACAAAAAGACTAATGACAAACTCGAATAGAGGCAAGCTTGCGGGTTAAACTGCCAACAAGGATCTGGGTTGATGTTTTCTTCTTTTTTTTTTGCATTCTCGTTTGTGCAGAGGGAGAGAGAGTCAGTTCTCACTATAATCACTGTCGCGTTGTTATTATCATCATTACTGGTTGTTCCACTCCACGAGTAGAAACGACTAAAACGATGATGATGTGAGGGATTGAGTGGGTGGAAAAGGCGGATGGAGTAAGGATGATGATGATGATGACGGTGACAGGCACAAGGGTTGATTTTAATTTGTACTACAACAAGCAACGAGGAGCGGCTTCCGTAAAATAATTTCCCACTCGGTGAGGGGTCTAGTCGATTGAATTTTCTGTTTTATTTTTTTGTTCTCGTGCTCGTGTCCCTGCTCTTCTCTGTCGTTCTTTATGTTTGGGGGTTTTTATGTTTTTTTGCGGTTTGAACCTTGGTTTGGCTTCCCTCCCAACAGCTTACCCTTATCATTACCCATACTGTGTAGGCTTCTTTTTTTATTACTTGGGATTGTTGGTGAAGGATCCACTTTCTTTTTTTCTTTTTTGTATTCGAGTACGTTCTGTTCGCCCTCCGTCTGCACAAACCACTTTGGCCGCATTTTTGTTCTTTATGTTGGGCAGCTACCGTAGCGGGTGGCTACGGCAGGAGGGGGTGGAAAATTTCGTATTCAGGAAATGTCTTACGATAACTTATTCGAGAGGAAATTATACTTGCACACCATGCTGGTAGTTGAGAGTCGGTCGTAAGTCGGGCAAGAGGAGGCAGCATAAAAACGTGTTCGCAACGGGAATTTATGCAGAGCAGGGTGGTGGGTCGTGGGTGGCATATGCGGGTGTTTTTGGCGGTTGCGAAGGAAGCCAAGGGACGACACACGATGCTGGCGGATAATAAAAAATGGGTTTTTACCCTCTTCACACTTTCACACTCCAAAAAGTTTGCCGTCAGAGAGTAGTCCTCTAGTCGTTCTCGAGGAGTCCCTGTTTCTGATGGTATCGTCCTTATCGTGTTGTTGTTGTTGTGTTTTGAGATGGATCTGGTTGAATTCGTTCGTTCATTTGAGAGTAAATAGGCACAACGTGTTTTTTTTTTTCATGTTGTCCTTCCACCTTTCATCTGTGGTTCTCGCAACAAGGAGGAGGAAGAGGAGGCGAACATGTGTGTGAGTGGATAAATTTGTTGTTCTGCCATTGAAGTGGGGGAGTTGGGCACAGCACACACACAAACACACGGGTGAAGAACAATTTAAATTCATTTATTAATGACAGGTGTGAGCGAGAAGTGGTTGAGTGGTTGATTTAAGTGGATTAAGGACTGGGTTCGATATTATTTGAATTGACATCAAGTGCAGGCGCGGAGCTGGGTGCGTTATTTATTTATCTTTTTTTGTTCATTACAAGTGGCGGTTTCAAGTGTTGACGGGGCTGCTGCTTTTTGAATTGAAATATATCCATATGTACACGTTGCAATGGGCGAGTCTTTTGATGTCTATATGGAGGGTGAGTAGAGGTTGGCAGTGCGGTTTGTATTAGTTCGAAGTAGTAATGGATTTTTTCAAGCGCCTCTGATGGACGAATATGGAAGCTTGACCCTGTGAATGTTTATAATACCGGCAGAAAAATACCGCACTTAGCGATGCACTTTCGATGAGTTTGGTTTAAGAGGTGGATCGAACGGTGGTAGATATTATTTCGTTGCTGTGAATAGTTGGAATTTTTTTCAGATGGCTGGAAATTTTTTTGAGGAAATTGTGTCCAAGGTAAGCGCGTTGATTGCGATGATTGGGACTATTTTAAACAGCGGAAAGAATTTGTAGGATCCGGCGAACAGTAAAGGACTCTGTTATTGAAAAGAAATCATGAATTGGGTTGAAGTTCTGAGGAGCCAAACAAATGTCTCCAGTTAGACCGATCTTTTGGCCAATGCAATCAAACTTGCAGCAACCAAGCTCTATTCGACCTCAAATGGGGGCTCAACCGCAATCAAGTAATGTTTAATATCCTACCCCACATAACACGTCTCAATAGTTGGGCCGATCTTTTGGCAAATGCAATCTACTTCGCCGCAATCTCAATATACAGCCACAGGCAGGAAGCCCAATTCGACCTCAAATGGGGGCTCAACCGCAGTCAAGTTATGTTAAATATCCTAGCTCACATAGCACGTTTCAATAGTTGGGCCGATCCTTTGGCAAATGCAACCTAATTCGCAGCAATTTCAGTATACAACCACAGGCAGGAAGCTCTACTCGACCTCAAATGGGGGCTCAACCGCAGTCAAGTAATGTTAAACATCATTGATCACAAAACACGTCTCAATAGTTAGGCCGATCTTTTGGCAAATGCGATCTAACTCGCAGCAATCTCAGTGTACAGAAACAGGTTGGAGCTCTATTCGACCTCAAATGGGGGCTCAACCGCAGTCAATCAATATTAAATAGCTCAGATAACACGTCTCAATAGTAAGGCCGATCTGCCTTTTAAGCCTTTAAAAACAAGCTGACCTTTCGTTGTCATCATATGTCCAAGCCCCCCACATCGGCGAGCGACAGTTGTTCTCAAAATTATGTAAGCACCCTCAAACTCCAAGTGCCCTGTTCAGCACCTGTCAGTTGTGAGGTGTGAAAAGGCTGCACCCCATCGCAATTGGCTTCATCCTTCAATTGTGTTGTAATCTCATCTGTGCACAGCGTGCGAGACTAAGCCGCCACTTCATCTTCCATTCGAATGAATAGCATTTCAACAGCAACCCCACGAAAAGTGTTAAACTTCCCGGAAAGAAGAAAAAAAAAAAATAGTAGGTAAACACGAAACGAAAATAGCTCATCCTATACGCGACTTGCTGTCGTTTGCGTTCAAAGCAGTCGAAATCGTACAGTAGTCCGCACCTTGAACCCCGTAACACCCCCCCAGTGAAACACATTCATTAAATCACTCACCCACTCGTTTAATTTTGTTAATTTAGTCCTTGGAAACTCACCCCCGGTCTCGCCAAGGAGGACAAGGCGCACCGAAGCTGTTTTTCCCACATTTATCGCCAGCAGAGACACAGTTCCACTTTTCATGCTTTCCTCGCCTTTCCTTCCGTTTCGGTTGCCTTCACCATTCCACGTCCCCCGTCATAATCATTTTATTCGCTCTGCTGCTCTTCGTGTCGTCGTCATCGGTTTCGGATTCGGATCTGCATGAGTGTGCGTCTGTGTGTGCTCATTTTCAAATCAGAAATTCTGACAGCGCAACCGAACTTCAGGATCCCACATCTATCCTTCCGAAGCCATTAACAAAGTGATGGTATGGTTTGCAGCGGGGTGGCGGTAATCCAACGACGACGATGATGACGACGACGACGACGGCGGCGGCAGTGGCGGATACGAAAGCAAAGTGTCTTGGCTGGCGTACCCTTGAAACTCTGGCTGAGAGAGGATGGAGTAGAGACTTTTGTTCGCTTGTTTTCTCCTTTTTTCTTTCGCCTTCTTCTCCCCGGCCCCGCAACCGAACCGAACCGAACTGAATGCTCACGTTCACAACGGTAATAGAGGATATCAACGCTCGATGGCGTTTCATCGCCATTGATTCCGATTAAAATGACGATGCTGGGGCGTGTGTATGTGTGCGTGTGTTCTTTGATGGTTTTATGGAGTCGGGTCGGTTGCTTGGTTGGATAGATGATTAGGACAAAAGGTCGGAAGGGCTGCCGAGATGATCCTTTCTCTGTTTAAGTTGCCAAACGAAGGCTTCCCAAATTGGAATTGAACAAAGCAATAAAGTTGCCAACTCACTGCTCTAGTTCAGTGTGTGTCTGTCTGTCTTTCAGTCTTTCTGTCTGGCTGGCTGTGTGTATTCGAGGATTACTCCAAGATGTGGGAGGAAATTGTAACTTTCCAACGTCGCCTTCGGAATCGATGCATACATACACAGCAAGTCGTGTTGCGGAATGTCGTCTTCTCCGCATCGCACCGGAAATTAGGTATGACCATTTTATTTCCGATTTCTAATTAATCTAGCGACGACATTTTCCCCCAACGACGGGCCTTTTTTGCGACCTTTTTGTGTGCGCGCTCCTCCGCATCTGTATATAAAGCACTTGGCAGTGTCATGCGAAAAATCCTTTGTAACGTGCGAATTGTTCCAGGCTCTCCACGTGGAGTCGCTCCTTTTGCCAATGGTACCCAAGGAGATGAGATTGTTGTTGTTGGTTGGGTTGGTTTTTGTGTGTGTCTGTTTTATTTTTCCTTTTTTTTTTTATTTTTGTTCTTCTTTGGATTCATGGATTTAGCATTTGTCGGGAGAAGATCCAGCTTTAGTGGGAATTCCTTGATGTATATCGTTGTTGGGGTGGCGTAGATGTGTGTGCGTGTGTTTTACGGATGTTTGGTAAATGAGGTGATTTTTGATTGGTTTAACATGGACGGAGGGGTGCGGTGCGGTGCGGTATGGTGTGTGCTTAGCTTAGGTATCTCTGGTGGACCACGTATTCGAATTAAGTGAATCGGTTGCTTCAATTGGACATCGGGGAACATGTGTACTTGGTGGCGCATATAACTCTCAACGTTGGCGTGTGTTTTGAGGGCGAGTTTTGTGCTTTACGTCTTTAACTATAGGTGAGGACTTAGTCACAATGAGTTTTGTATGGCTCCTTAGAGGTGGAAATTTATTAGTTGCTGCATGAAAATTGTGGAGGTTGATATCTTTTGTGGCTTCATTGACTTTTTATGGGCTACAAAGCGATAAGTGGTTTAGGCAGATGTAAATAAATAAACTTGCTGCAGGATTTCCTTTACAATGAGTGTGAACCTCTCTAAGCAGTGCAAATATGTCGTGGCTTGAACAACATTTTGTGGTTTTATTCGCACTTTAGTGGCTACAAAGCGACAAGTGTTTTTTTTTTAGATCGCTATGATGATGCAAGGTCACAGATGGGAGCTGTGATTTCAGTCACAATTAGTTGGAACTTCTCTTTAAGAGGTGCATATCTATTTCGTTGCTTGTTAAGGCTCTTGTGTCGTATTGCATAATTGAGGCTTTCTATAGAGCAACAAATGTTATACAATATGACGATGCACGGTAAAAAAAAATAATCCTCCAGTTTCAAGGCTCAAAGAGTCAAACTCTCTATAAATGGCTAGCAGACTTTGTTGCTTATGGGAGAATAATTGTGCAAACTTGCTTTTATAGTATTTTGTAGTTTAACTGTCTCATATGGCCTACAAAGCGACAAATGGAAATAAATAGTTTCAGAATTCTATTTAAGTTGAAGTTGGATATAGGAACTTATCACGTGTTTCGCAATAAGCAGTGAGTAGAGTTCTTAGTCCTTGGGAAATATTATTTATACAAATAACTTGGAGGTTTTAGTTAGATGATTATAATGGCAAGATCTTGAACGGCGTGTGGTTTTCGCTGTGGTAACATTAACCAACCATAGCTATGTGGACTGGAGGCAAAAAAATGCTTCTAAACCGAAACCTTTCTTGAGCCGCTTCTTTGTCCAAAGCTTTGCTCAAGTGAGCGAAAATATTCCCGACAACGTGTTATAGGTACCCAAAATAGACAAAGCTACTTGCTGTTTACTTTAGACTACGCTAAATGTCTATTTATATATATCGAACTTTTCTGATTTCGTAGAGCCTGTTCAGAAGCAAGACACTGAGCTAATCGAAGACGTTCCGGAAAAGAAAGACTTTGACTTTCCAACACCAGTGTGACGAAAACGTTTACTAAGCTTAAGACGAAAAATCCCTTTTTTCAATAACTTTTATTCAGCTTTTGGCACTGGCACTTGGCAAATCTGCGCTCGACCTGGCTAAATCAATAGTTAGACAGTTAAATACCTTCCAATCAAGTATATGCAAACTAAACGATTCCAAGTCGCAATTAGCAGTTCCTCTTCACTTCTTTTCACCAAATTAAATTTTCGTTGCATATTTTTAGTTGCCTAACTGATTTCAAGTCTTCCCTGCTAGAATCGTACGAAGTGAAAAACTACTGTGCACATTAAACGACTGTCACTGCGGTACTTTTGCTTGTAGCAAAATTTTTTATTTACCAGCCGCCATCAGCACTTTCGAGCGAGAATATAGGTTCGTTCGGGTAATTTTTTGCAAACGTAAAATTATTTAAAATTTGCTAAGAAACTGTGCAAATGCGACCACGTACTGAGAAAATTAAAAAAAAAAATGAGAGAGAAATCCATTTCCCCTCTTTTCATTTTTTCGTAATTTTCTACTTGCCGAATTTTGACTTACTGAAAAATGAAAACTGCCAACTTAGTGACAGGTAAAACTATTTATTTTCGTCTTCGACGACGTCAGAGGGACAAGTTGTAACTTAATGTTCTCCTAGAACATATCAGCGCATTCAAATGGAAAGTTTAATAGGTATTTAGATTGTAGAAAATTTAAATCCCAACTTAGTTTGTAGATACTGCATTTTACGATTATGTCAAAATGACATTTCTTAAATTTGTTTGTAAGAAAGCCGATCAGGTACTTCTCTTGGAAATGAGAGAATTCTCTCTCGATTTTAGAGATTTGACATTTCTCATTTTTCTATGCTGAAAGTACACGAACGGACCT
Source organism: Cheilosia vernalis (assembly GCA_949126925.1). NCBI lineage: Eukaryota > Metazoa > Arthropoda > Insecta > Diptera > Syrphidae > Cheilosia > Cheilosia vernalis. Next base: position 25,473,578 of record OX421358.1, read on the forward strand.
TATGTGTTGATCGAAATTCGAAAGTTACGCAAGAGGCAACCGTCATATTGAAAAGTGAGACATTTGAGTTTTTGCAATTGCTTAGTTTTTTTGTTGTTCTCACGAGACAATTACCTACTGCGGTTCCCGGACTGCATTGGTAATCTGTTAATTTCACGATGACGTCTAGGAATACTACTAATACTAGGCCGACCCGAATCGAACCAGGAGGAAAATAACCCCCTTACAGTTGCAGTCTGAGTTGACTTTCCACCTCTAAGGCCAAACTGATGATGGTTAAAGAAATGTAAGATTTAACAACTGTCAAAAACTTTTGCGAAAAACCGACCGCAACGATGTAGGACGATGGTTTTAAAAAATTGTTTTATCACTTTTTTTGTGGAGTGGCATAACTACTGCTGCTTTTAACGATTGCGGAAATATGTCTAGTTTAAGACTTTTGTTAAAAAAAAAAAACGCACAATTCATCAGAAAAAACTAATATACGATCGTGGGGTTCTCCGACCGTCAAACGGACCTCTAGTTAGCCTTCGAGTAATGACTAGGTAGATCCTGGTTGTTGCGTTAGACCGATTGTCAAACGGATGCGACTAGTAAAAACGAACTTCGTCTATGACTTAATTACCGGCAGAACTACAACGAGTTCTTGATTGCGACGACGAAAGCGAGATTGAAATCAAACAAGATATTTTCCCCGAAGGGTACAAGAACAAGAACAATAGTAAAGCTTTATTTCATGGAGGGTTTATATAGACGATGAAATAACAGGTTTTATTTCGCTCGAGAGAGACATTATGTTAGATTTAAATTTTTGAATTATGTGGCGAAGTGGCAAAATATAACAAAATATGGTGACTGGTACAATTAAGGCGTCAGATTTAAATATGCAAATTCATGTATAAATTAATGTTTAGGTTGATGAGAATGACGATGAGGATGACGATTACCCAACAACTAATTTGTTTTAACACTGAGCTTGACACATTGCCAAAGGAAGAAGATTTAGTTGTTCTGAGGGAAGAAACTGTTTTGTGGATTTCTAGAGCAGTAAAAGGTTCGTCGCTTATAAGATCCTATCCAACGTACTGTGTGAACGTCTTAAACCGTTCTGCAACACACTAATCGGCACGTACCAGTGTGGCTTCCGGCCTGGCAGATCGACTATAGACCGAATTTTCACACTGAGGCAAATCCTGGAAAAGACCAACGAATTTCAAGTCGAGACACACCATCTATTCATCGACTTCAAGGCCGCGTATCGTCAGGAGCTGTATATGGCGATGGCCGAATTCGGAATCCCGTCAAAATTGAATCAGTTGTGTCGCGTGACACTCGAAAATACGCGTTGCAACGTGCAATTTGGAAACAGCTCCTCCGAACTATTCCAAACATCCAAACATGCACCGGATTTCGGCAAGGGGACGCGCTATCATGCGACTTCTTCAATCTCGTACTGGAGCAGATAGTGCGTAGGGCAGGTGTCAACACGGAAGGCACTATCTTCAACAGGTCCGTCCAGCTGCTGGGGTATGCGGACGATATTGACATCATCGGTCGGTCACAGCGCTCCGTGATAGAAGCTTTCACGGCGATTGAAGAACAGGCGAAATCTGTTGGTCTTGAAGTAAACGAGGACAAGACTAAGTACATGCTATCAACAAACAAACAAACATCTGTCCACCGCCTAGGACAAAACGTCACTATTGATAGCAACAATTTCGAGGTAGTTAAGGAGTTCATCTACCTCGGAGTAAACATGAACTCCACGAATGACATCCTAGTGTAGATCCGGCGGAGAATTACCCTAGGAAGTCGCTGCTACTTCGGTTTCGAAAAACAATTAGGTTCGAAACTCCTAACTCGAGGGACAAAATTTGTGCTTTACAAAACCCTTATACTGCCAGTTCTGCTCTACGGCGCCGAGTGCTGGACGATAAGCAGGAAGGGAGAGCTAATACTGGGTTCCTTCGAAAGAAAAATTCTTCGGCGGATTTTTGGTCCTGTGTGCGAGGAGGGCGAATGGAGGAGAAGATATAACCGCGAACTCTATGAGCTGTATCAAGATGTGGATGTAGTCCAAAAAGCCAAAATACGTTGACTACATTGGCTCGGCCACATCGAGCGAATGGACAATAATGCTCCAGCTAAGAGGATCTTCGAATCCCAGCCCCCAGGTTCGAGAAGACAAGGAAGACCGAACCTCCGGTTTAAAGACCAAGCCATCGCGGATGCCAGAGCGCTTGGTCTGGACAACTGGAAGCAGCGTGCCCGGGATCGTAGAGGATGGAAGGCTGCAGTGTCTCAGGCAGAGACTCTCCACGGGTCGGGAGCCCGTTTAGTAAGTAAGTAAGTAAAAGGTTCGCAGAAAAACTCGATGTTTTTTTTTAAAGACGGGCATATTTACAGAATCGAAGTTGTTATCAATTGTGTTCTAAAAAGAACTAACATTACAAAAGAAATCATAAAACAACTTAGCAACTTCGACAGGCTCGGTAATAGGTGCATTGTTGATATTTAAAACAATGTTTCTTTCGGCTGCTTTTCTGTTAAGAATCGGATCAACAACACGTCATTCCTTTTTTGAGCTAAGAGCCCTTTTTGACAATTTGTTTCGATAATACCAAAGAAGATCACCTTATTGGAAGATGCTCTTATTTTTGCAAATGGCCGCCAATGTTTTGACATTTGTGGACTAGACAGATGTAGAATACAAGTGAACACGCCATTGGGGAACAACCTTGAAGAGTATGGGACTACACGAGACGTTTCCAAGAGCGGCCGGCCCCGCCCGGAGCGCCCGATGTGCCGAGAATATTGCCGCTGTTGACGAGGGTGTCGAGCTGTCGCCGGAAACATCGACCCGACACCGTGCCTCGCAATTCGCCATCAGCCGGTAGTTACTAAGGCGAATTTTGGTCAACGACTTGCGCATGTTCCCGGTACAAAGTCCAGTGCGTGCATCAGCTGCTGCCTGTCCACCGCCGAACGCGTGTAACCTACGCCCAAGCCATCCTCAATCTCGAGGACGAAGTGGACGATTTTTCAACCAAAATCATAATGACCGATGAGGCTCATTTCCACGGCACCTGCTGAAAGTTACTGCATGGTGCGCTGTTCACGCTGGAGGAGTCATCGGGTCACTTTTTTTTCGAGAACGCCGTTCCAACAGGACGGACTACGGCACACACTGCGCGAGCCACAACCGATATTCTGAAGGCGGCGTTCCCGGGTCTCGTTTAAATGTTTTTTTTACCTAGCTAATTTTTCTTTTAAATTGAAGTCTTACGACAACCGCATTTATTATTTTTCTTCCTTTTCATTTGCTGGGCTGCTGGAAATATGGACTTGCAAAGCGATTGGCGGATCATTACCACTCAAGACATCTCCTAGAATTTAAAGTTCAAACTCTCCCTAAGGGTATTGAAATCGGCTTTGGAAAATACTTCACACTACGAACGATTTGTTTACAATTGAGTTGAATACCTGTTAAGCTGTGAACGGTTATAAGTTTAAGTCAGGCATCGTACTTTGGAAGCCTATGCAATTATTGCAATAAATCCTAATAAATATAGCTTGACCTCTAAAGAGATCTAAGGGATTTCCATCTGCATCCATTCACTAGATAAGAAATAGTCCATGTTCGACCCTTACTTCTCGCAATCGATCGAGTTCTATTTTTGGAAAAAAAAACACTAACAAATGCCGTTCCCCGAAGTAGAAAAGATCTAGTCAATCTAGTCCGGCATCACTCTTCTACCCGGGGGCATTGATTTAGAGTCAACCGAGATCTAGAGTAATGGTTACTCCCCTTGAACTGCCCTCAGCTCCCTTGAAAATGGATAAGTTTGAGATCTAAATTGATGATTCAAGAAGCTGAATCAAGAAGTTTTTTCAGGAAATAATGCAGCCAGTTAGATAAATAACGAAAATTTACCAAACGCAGTCCCTTTCATCGAGTTCCTTTTTTCGTTGCATACTTTTAGCCTGCGGCAACTTATTTTAAATATTTTAAAGCGAAAATCCAGCTCTGCGCTCTAAGTTCCTATTCTAAGTGAGTATTAAAGACCATGACAGCAACAGGAATCTTGCAATAACCACCTCCAACAAAAACAGAAACTAAGCTGCATACTTTTTGGCCACATCACCGATGTGATGATGGATCCGCCGTACCTGTCTGTAAAACTTTCTTCCATCAATCACCACATGCAACGAGCTAAAAGACAGGCGACATACATGTGCGGTAGCCCCTCCTTTCCAAGCAACCGTATCAATCAATCTCCGTCTCCCATAACCATACGTGTGTTCTGCTTATCCTTCGAGGAAAACCTAATCGCACACCAACCCTTATCATAAGCTCACATGAATTACCACCGCCAAAACCCCCCCAGTGGTTCGTAATATAATTTAAACCATCTCATCGTTCCATACACACAGTCTCTCCTAGGTGAGAGAGTCAGGCTGGATCAGTGTGTAAACATCAACTCCCCACACAATATGCGTACAAAATAGAAAAAAAGTTTCACACCTCACCCCCGGGGAGTCGTTATTTCTCGACAACCCTTACTTATTTACCCACTCACCGGAGACCAGCACCAGACCGAAGACCAAGGCGCACCGCACCGCACCGCACTTGGTGTCTTGAACGTTTTCATTTCAATTAACTTCTTCGTCCTTCTTGAAAACGGACTCCACTAAGTCAGCTCTAGCGTTAATGTCGTTGCCTCTCGTTCACTCATTCGCCCAGTAAATCACCGAAAATCTCACAATTTCTGTGTGTGTAAAAGAGCTTAATTCCAGTCCAATACCCCCGTCCGCATCCTCTAGTGACGACGACCTCACGGTTCTACGGCAAGAGACCCTGCGGTTAAAAGTGGATCGAATTGCTCGACGACGGCAACGACGGCGGCGGTCCTGATGTTGGTCGGTATTACGACGGAGTTGGGTAAAGTGGTTCTTTTGCTTGGCTCTGTGGCTTGACATGGCAATAGTCACCCGACCAAGCAACGAAGGAAGCCACATTCAACCCTTCGCATGCCCTCCCGGCCACCGCGCCACCGACCTGAATTCTGGAGCACAGCCACAACTAACCCGCCAAGGACTGTAGTACGACGAGAGAACTACCAAACAAACCCCCGAGTGACTAAAGGCATTAAAATTAAGGGTGGCAGCGGTGCTGCTGCTTCTGTGGTTGTTGTTGGTTCGGTTGCTTGGCGGTGATGGTGGCGGTGGTGTTGGTAGGGTCGGGAGCCGAACTCTAGCTGGGTAAATATGGTTTCGGATGAGTTTGACAAAGGAACTTTTACTCTTGGGGTTTTTGCGGCAGGGACGAAATTCCATCTCCATTGGGTTTGCAAATTTCAGACGACTCGAGTGTGGATGTCGGTTCGTGTGTGTGTGTGTATGCCAAAAACCACCCTCAGACTTGTATGAATATTTGTGCGGTTTATGATGCTTGGAACAGAAAAAAAGAGGAGAAAAAAAAAACTCCCATCCACAGCCAGAGTGACTTTGTCAGAAGTTCACTATGAGTTTCCTTTTCGGGCTCTCCTCCCCTCGGCAGAGCTGGGTTGAGGTGGGCGCAGAGCAGCGAAAACTCCTGCACAAATGTGAGGAAGGTTTGTTGGCGAAAATGTGCTGATTGCTCGGATTTGTTTGCGCTACTTTTAATGGCAGCGGCGCAAGGAGGACGAAGACCGGAACGGTTTTCATTACATCCTTGGCATTTTTGCCGCCGCGTAGAGGAAAGAAATTGCCTCTTGGTTGTTTTTTTCTTTTTTTGTTTTAGCTCGGTCCCGAGGATTTTATATTCTTCGACTCTAATTACAGGATTAAGCAGCGAGCGGTCTCCAGTTTGTTGTCGAGTCGAGCAGGGGTTTCGTTACGACCGATTATACCGACTGCGGTATACTCCCCTAAAACAAATTTGTGCCCAAGTTCCAGATAATTGCCGGACCAGACTTTATTGTGGACCGCAAAAATTTTAATTGGCCGAACGTCGTCGATGTGACTTCGACTGACATTTGGGGAAAAACCTTGACAATCAGCCGGCCAGAAGGACACTCCCACAAGAAATCATTGCTAATGTTAATTTAAGTGATGGTTAATGGTGTGGTGTGGTGCGGTTGTGGCTGTTCAAAGGTACCACAAGAAGACCGTCTCTGTTTGGATGGTGGTTTCGACAAGAAATTGTGTTGTCCTATAAATCTATTTCTCTGTTGTTGTTGCTGAACACTTATACTCATAGGACGCTTTGAGCCGACGAGAAGTTTAGGCAAAACCACAAACACATTTTGTAGTGGTTGCTAATGGGGTTACGGATGGATATGGACCCCCCCACCCCCTACATGTGTGTGTGTGTGAGGTTGTTTCCCACAGAAAGGGAACAGGAAAGGGTACACAACAAAGTGGAAGCCATCAACGAACGGAAGTTGAAGTTGTTTTGCTGCAGCGTTTTATTTCTTTCCTTCGACGGTTTGGCTTTGAAGTGGATTTCGAGAAATGTTAAGAAAGTTTGAGGTGTACCAACTCAAGTTTGCAGGAATTTGATTTCGAAATTGAGGCGTTGAAAGGGTGACTTTATTAAATTCTTTTTCCTTTTTTCCAAGTGGCTTCCTTGGAAGATATACGTGATGGTTTGAGGTTTGTTCGTTTGGGAACAGAAGGCGGTACGTTCGGTGTACCTGAGTGTAGTTTGTTTTCGAAGTTCCGATGCATACCGGTAGACGCTTTACAACGTCAGTTCATCGGAACTCGTTTTGTTAGAGGACAAACTTTGGTGCTCGATTGACGGGTCGGATTTCAAGAGGACTATACATTTACAACAATTCAAGTGCGCAGAACTAGCATCTGTCAGCAAGAGTAATGTTCAAACTCTCTGACAGATTGGATGGAAAACTTGTCTGCATACATTGTCCACGTATAATTTCGCCCACTTACAATCGTAGCAAGGCAATAGAGGTCAGTCACTTATTGTCAATATTTGAAGTGCAAACCTCACTGTGTGTGTGGACTTAAGGGAATGGAGCAACTTTTTCAAGAAGTTTAAGACATTCCCCACCTGTCAGATATTAACCAATTGGAAGGTATATCAGCTATTCAAACTAAACGACGACGCTAATCGTCAGCACTTGAAACAAATCCACGTTCTTGCTTTGCACTCTGTTTCATGATGTAGGTTAGGTTAGGTTAGGTTGAGTGGGGTTGTGAGATCGTCACAAAAGACCAAGCACCATAGCGGGCCCATCGCCATCCCCAGGGAACCGTTACGGTTAAAAACCTAAACCAAATCGCCCAGACAATCAATTTTCCTACAGAATTTAATTACGGTCTCAATATTGTTTAAGGAACCAACCTCCTCTAAGTGATTAAAAAAGGTGCTTCCTTCTACTCCGAGCGATTGCTTCACACTCACATAGAAGGGAGATGTCTTCCGTGACTTGTAGGTCCTCACAGTACCTGCATATGTCCGAGTTAGCTAGTGGTGGTCTTACACCCTCAATCGCGGTATTAAGTGGGAGCTCCGCTCCTTCCTCGGCCCAGGTACACAACATAATCTGACACGGTTCTGCGAACATAATGCCTTGAGCATTGTGCGGCAAATTCCTGACAAGTTCAGATTTAGTGGTATGTGACTCTAGCGCTTTAAGCGCAGCCTGACTATCAATGTAGATGGCGATATTCTTATTGGATATCGATCTCATCTCAAGTACTTCCGCAGCTTTGAGTACGTTCAGAATCTCTGCCTGGAACACACTGCATGCGTCCGGAAGTCTCAGGGCCAAATGTAGGTCCAGTTCACTGGAGAAATATACCAGACCCTTGGCCCCTTACTGGTTTTGAAGTCGTCAGTATATATCGAGGTCTCATTTACCCTCGAGACCAAGCTCCTATACCAATCCTCTCTGTCAGGGTGCAACGTATCGTACGGTGTGTCAAAATCAAGTGTACCAAGACTTTCATCCGCTTTTTCCGAGATTTCGGAGAATGATTTCTTTAAAATAGTGCTGTGTCCTATCCTATTGTTTTTAAAGAGTCCTATATTAGTGAGCCGTAGCGCACTATTACCTGCAATTGATTTTATTTGTAAGCCCAGTGGTAAAAGATGCATAAACGCTTCCAGTGCAGCCGTTGGTGTGGTACCTAAAGCACCTGTAAAGGCAATGCAAGCTGTTCTTTGTAACCCGGTCAACTTTTTGTACAAACTTCTTGTTCGTGGCTTTCTACCAGATAAGAGCCTCCTGTGTAATTATGGGTCTTACTACCATTATGTATAGCCAATATAACACTGACGGCCTCATGCCCCATTTCTTTCCTGCTGTCCTCCTACATATTATGAAGAGAGCATTGTTTGCCTTGCGGAATCTTTCCTGTACGTTAAGTTTCCAATTTAGTTTCCTGTCTAATGCCGTGCCAAGATATGTTGCGCTTTCCGAGAGGGACAGCTGTACTCCATCAAGTCTGGGCAACTCGAAGGGCGGTATTCTGTATTTTGTACTAAATAGTACGAGTTAGGTTTTCTCCGGGTTTAGTCCACACCCTCCTATATTCTAAGCCTATTGAGGGATGTTTCCATAAGTTCACTCATCGTGTTAAGGAATTTTCCTTGAACAATGATAACTACGTCATCAGCGTATGCGATGACTCTGAAACCTGCATTGTTTAATTTTTTAAGTATTTCATCTATGACCAGCACCCAAAAGAGGAGAGAGATGACCCCTCATTGGGGGGTACCTCTAGTAACAGATTTGTTCTTATAGAACTCTTTCCGAGAGTGGAATTGATATTTCTCGTCGGAAGTATTTCGCATAGCCAGTTGGTGATGCGTTGCTCGACATTTATCTTTTCCAAAGCGCTTTTGATTGCATCTCTCCTGGCACCCTCAATGTCCAACAAGGCAGCTAGTGCAAATTCTGTCTGGTGAAGGCTGCCTTCTATTTTGCCTACTACCTCGTGATTCACATTTTAAATATTCATGCTGAGCATTACATAGAGTTCCGTTGCAACACTTGCTTCTTATATAAATGTCGATAAGCCTTTCAAGTGTCTTGAGGAGAAATGGCGACAGACTAATAGGTCTGAAGTCTTTCGCTGAAGTATGATTTGGTTTACCCGCTTTAGGTATAAATACCACTCGTACTTCTCTCAATGCCCTAGGTACAGAGCCTAATCGCAAGCAGTGTATAAACAGATTTCCGATCATATTCGTAACTATACCTGTTAAAAAGTCAAAAAGAAGAACCTTAATAATTTCACTCAAGTTTGTAGACTGTTTTGGATGTCCACTTTAATCGGTGATCATGTTTAAAATCGATCAACCAAAAAAAATTACCAGGTACAGAACTCGTCTTCGAGACCACTGAACTATGAGACAACTCATCTACGGAACATAAAAGATGACCTGTTCAGAGAAGATTGTTAAGTCATACTTAGTTCCTATAATAATCGATTACCTATGCATTGAATCATTTTGCAAACTCTGAATAATTATATAATCACCCTGTTAATATGAAGCTTTAATGAACTGCCAAATTAGTTTTCTATATAACCCCTTCCGGGTGTCAAATTTCTCTCTCTTTTCTTGTAAAAACGCCAGGATGTAAAGCTGATGTATAAATAAAATCAAGTAATATCTTTTTCATCTTAAAGATAAAGGAGAATCAAAAACGCTTGCTAACCGCAACCAAAAAGAAACTCATGGCACACACTTGACAGCTTGTCATTCTGCTACTTCCGACGTTGCCAAATCCGTCGCAACAACACCCTCTTTAGAGATGGATAGGTTAAAGTACTACTTACCCACGGATAAGTTTCCAAGCGATATCAAAAGCAAATGTGTACCTGATATTATGTTGTTACATGTTTATCCCGCAAAAAAACTGTTTTTTACCCATACGCGTCTTTCAGAAATTCGTAACTTACCTGAAAAAAAAAAATAAAAAAAAAAACATTTCATTAGTACAAATAGCAATTAGCAAATAAAATATAAAAATTAGAATAATATCTAAAAATACGGACAATGAACCATTGGTTTTTAAACTAGGAAAACAAAATGATTTTTATATATAAAAAACAAAGTTGAATACGCAAGACCGCTCATAGCTGGAGAACGGATCGAACGATTTCAGTTATATTTTTCTGTCTACTCCCAAGTTAACTACATACGGCGATAAAATTGGAAGATTATACAATTGGGGAAATTGGAAAATTCGTAAAAATTTATTTTCCTAAAATTTCGTGGGTTCGTGGGTTTTTAAAACCTTTCGAATTGGGCGTAATAAAAAGAAAACTAGCCAACTCACCAAATTTTAGTCAGTAATCATTAATCATTCACGGCTGTCTCGCACCGTTGTCGTTTGGCCCCTTTGTGAACCTCAGGACCCTTGGCCCCCGGTTTTTGAAAAAAGATCGAAAAGGCTCCTTTCTAAGTTTAAGTAAGATTTTATTCTTTATTGAACGAAAAAGAATGCAAATATGTGAAAAGAAATGATTCTTATTGAATAAATTTGTGATTTGGTAAAAATAAATGTTTAAATGTTTTTTTTTCTTTTTTTTTTCTTTTATTAGAGTTTTATGTGAATGTCCCTTTTTTCGGCTAGGGTACCTTTTTAGTCCCCTTTTTGAATTGTTCATTGGCAATGCTGCTGTCTTGTTACATCTATGTATAATCTATAAATATAATAAAACTGTAGCCGTTTTCATATGTTCGCGGTTGGCGTGAAAACTACTGTTCTGTTGTTCTGCTTTGGGGTGGTTGGGTGGCGCACATCGCACAAGCACGTTCATGTAAAAAAAAAAACTGCGTGGTGTTTTCTCCGAATTAAGTGAAACGAAAGAGAAGTATGCGACGTGAATGTGTATGTAAAATGTAATCAACAACGACAATGTGTTTCTGAGGAAATGCGCAGGTGGCTGATGACGTGCGCTGATGGACGTACAATCGTGGTGGTATATAGAAATTGAGTTCAAGGTTTTTTTTTTTTGAAGTTATTACTTCTTTAGGCGCGTTGGGCACTTTTAGATGGGTAGAAATCAATGAATTCGAGTTTCTAAAACGATACCGCGTCATCGACACCGAGAAACGGACACCCGATAGGTGGCGCTGTTGTCCATTTTCTGACAAACTCAGCCGATCTCAATGAAACTTTGTTTGTGTGCATGGTTGTATGCAGCTAGAAAGATAGGATAGTTTTCGACCCGATAGGTGGCGCTGTTGTCGATTTTTTTGAGAAACTCAGCCGATCTCAATGAAATTTTGTTTGTGTGCATGGTTATATGCAGCTAGAAAGATAGGATAGTTTTGGACCCGATAGGTGGCGCTGTTGTCGATTTTTTTGAGAAACTCAACCGATCTCAATGAAACTATGTGTGCATGGTTGTATGCAGCTAGAAAGATAGGATAGGTGTGGACCCGATAGGTGGCGCTGTTGTCCATTTTCTGAGAAACTCAGCCGATTTCAATGAAACTTTGTATGTGAGCATGGTTGGATGCAGCAAGAAAGATAGGATAGTTTTGGATCCGATAGGTGGCGCTGTTGTCCATTTTTTGTTCGCTGTTTTTACTCCCAAAACAGTTTTAAATATTTCCTGCGCAGTAAAATTCCTGATGAGTCGAAAAATACACACGTAAATGTTCAAGTAATAACTTCTGTCGGCACTCCCGGAGTGCCTGATATATTTTTTTTTGTTTTAACGGTTGTTATAGTACCTACGGTAATACCTACCTTACAGTAAAGAATTGAAGAATTCAAGAAGTAAAGACGATATTGGTGAATTATGTTGTTTGATTTATTGTTGGTGTGGGTACAAATTTGTGTATGGCCCAGGCAACAGAACCTCAAATACATATTGTATTTCAAGAAGCTTTGTAAAAAAATTATCATAAAAAATATATTTATCTCATGTATTGAAACATAACTATTAGTATCTCTTTTATTGGAAATTACACAGTCTCACGTCGCGTACGAAGTTGCGGGCACAGCTAGTATTTATATATTTATATATTATTTATTTATTAACATTTATGTTTTTGGCCTGATCTCAATCGTTTTTGCAAAGATTTCCATACTTTTCATGTCAAAATCTCGAATGATTCTAAAAGATAAAAGTGTGGACTCTACTAAATTCAACTAAGTTCAAGCCTTCCTGGTTCTTTTGGTATATTGTCGTTTTGTTATTGGTTGTTTTGATTTGCGCTACAAATGTTCCTTCTGGTCCTAGCAAGGAAGTAGTTCTTGTGGAATGTTTTTTTAAGATCGTTAGAGCGGTTTTTGTTAAATTTGCCAGACAAAGAAGTAAAAAATATTCCAAAGTTTAGCTTAACTATTTATCTATAAACAGTACAAGATATTGTTCGGGATGTAAGCATTAGGTACTTGGTTTACATTATTTTAACCAAATCGAAAATGGTGTTTTCGAGATATGAGGAGTTTTTGAAACTAACGTTTTCGGTGATTCGAATTGTAAAATAAGGACGCAATAATTTTGAAAACATCAATTTTACTCTAAGTGTGCATTTTGGTATAAATCGTTACTGCAGTTTTTAGGTAAACTAAGGAAAACAAATTTTTTTAAAAACTTTTTTTTTTTTTTTTTTTTTTTTTTTTTTTTTTTTCAAAAATCCATTAAACGAGAGTTTAGACAGAAAATTTGTTTGCTTTTAAGTTAAAAAATACCATGATAACCTCAGAAATGAGTATTCAATCTTATGGACCGTTTTCGAGATATGACCAAATTTCAAAAATACAATTATTTGATTTGTTGGCGAAAAACTGAGTATGCAGTCATGCTAACCTCACCTACCTAAGATCAAAATTTGATATTTAATATCAATTTTGGTTGAAATCACTGGAGCCGTTTTCGAACGTTAAAAGGAGACTATAGTATGTCTTCTAAACTTTCTCGAATACGTGGTCTAATTACAGAAAGATATTACATTTTTAAAAAAATACGAACGCATCAAACTATGGTATAAAAATTTTATATGGGAAGTACCATGCAAAAAAAAAAAACGGCCCGAACTGTGGGCCCACAAACTCCCAATCCGAAGTTTGAATCAAATCCGTGCAGCTGTTTGGTCTGTAGGTCTCAGGAACATACGGACAGATGGACGGACAGTATTGTGAGACCCACTTTTTTGAGTTCCTCTGTCCGAATTGATTTACATCTTGCGTTGGAAATTTTGTACGAATGCAATATCTTTCTCTAACCCGACCACGTTTTCGAGAAAGTTAAGAAAACACACTTTAGACTCCTTTTAAATAAACAAAGCCTTCTCAAGGGCTTGCCCGGTTAGCCGGCACGGAACTGGAAGTGAACGACCCTGGTGAAGTAATCCATTAGAAAAACTAAGAAGAGATATTGAGAAATGTGTTAACTCAGCTGACTCCTCGGGGATAAATCCAAAACGATCTAAATCACTTGATTAGACAACCACCTAACCTAACCTACTCGTAACTCACCAAACGTTCCTTTTTTTAAATACAATTACAGGAATCTGTCCCTCATAAAAAATAAAGAGGCGAGTAGTGTCAATCAACTCTGCTTATTCGTGATCAGGTTATTTTCTTGAAACATTTCTCCCCCCTCGACAACATTGAATCAACTGACTACCCGTTCCCATTTAACTAGATTTATTGGTAATTCCATTCTCAAACTCGTCGTCTCATCACAATCGCTCGCTTCATTAACTTTTCAAAGGCGAAGGAAGAAAAAAAAATGTAAACAAAAAATTAATCATAACTAATTACTGAGTAAGATTCAAACAAATTGAATTGATCTCCCTCTGGGCTGAGAGCGCTCATTCTGTTTAAGCGATCGTTTGTCATAACGCCAACGGCCGGCGACGGCAACGACCATCATCTCCATAAGCGTGTGTAGGTTGCTTTGTTGGGATTGTTGTAGTTTTTTCCCTCACACCACCACCACGACAAAAGTTCGCCCGAACACGCAAATACATTTCGCGATTCTTATCGCTGTCATAATTCCTGTAGTTCAGTGTTTTTATTTGATTTAAACGATCGTTTAACGCTTTGCAATATTTATATGTCCTCAATCGACGCGGGGGATGGAAAAACCACACACGCATACACATACCTACATACACGTGGTATTTACACAGCAATCCAAACAATGACATGTGAGCAAATAATGGGAAATAAATACAGCGAGGGAAATGAATTAGTTGCCCAAAGTTGAAACAAGTTTTTTTTTCTTTCTCATTTATTTTTTGAGAAGAAACATTAATTTTCTCAAGATGTAGCTAGTTGTGGGGGGAGAGAGAATACAAAACGATTCCGATGATGATGATAATGTCATTAAACGCCAATTAAGAGGAATTGTTATTAAAGCTGGAAAGACGGAAAACAGGTGGAGAAATGTTTTATAACCAGATTGTTCGTGATTTGTTTACGTGAGAATATGTGGGTGAAGGTGTTGAGTGACATGCATCATAAAGAAGAGGTCTGATGTATGAAGTGGAAAAAAACCAAACGTTCCTGAATTAATTAAAAAACAAATTAAAAAATATATAAATAAATTGGGATCAACAAATTTTAAGTATTTTGGAACGCGGTTTAAGCGCTAGAGATTGGTGAGAAATCGAAAAGCCAGTCCTTGAACATCAGTCATTTGAATCTGACGAATCCCCTATTCTTTAGACCGAAATTGTGGAGACAACTTTGATACATGAACTGCTATTAAACTATTTTCAGGGCCATCACTTTTAGTGAGCGGGAACTAGGGGAACTAGGAGAACGTTAATTTAAACGAAAAGTCGAGACATACACCGAAATAGCCAGTTTATAGCACTTTGCCATAAATGATTGCATACCTACAGGCTGATTTGGAGCAAGCCACTCTGAATTGTTTTATTGAGCAATAGCGGACTGCGGACCCGGCAATGCTTCGTTATTGCTAAATTTGAACAGTTAATTAATTTATACTAACTGACCCGGCAAACTTCATTCCGCCCAAATTCGTTAATGTAATGAAAATAATAGTTCCGAGAATGAACAATGCACATTCTGCTTTATGGAATTCGTTCAATTCAAATTCTGTATTCAAAAGTTAAAATAAAATATAAATAACTGAAGTATAGCATTGTCTCTCTCTATGTATTTAAATCAAACCGCAAGGATTGACACGTCAAAGCTAACCTTCCACTTTTTCACTGAAGTGCTTTACGGTGCACGACGTACAAAGCGGAAGATTTTGCTCACACGTGAGCACGCCACATACGATTGACCATGTGAAAAACATGGGAATCCAAGAATGGATGTCATAAATATCCCGCGATTGTCCTTGGCACTTGTTATTTTTCACTGTGAAAGTGGTACGCATGGGAAATTGAAGGCGCTTAAAAACCAATGGCAAATCATCGGAATCCGCGGAATTATAATGTTTGCATTGAATTTTTAAGTCAAAATCTTCGCTTCCATGACATTGGATTTGAGATTATTCACAATCAAGTCAAACGCAATCCGTTAAAAAAGATGCGGTTGATTGGGCCGACTAGGACTTTCGATTTAAAATTGTGTAGCGGTGAGCCTGGAACATCCAAAGAATTTCAAAATTAAACATTTGAAAAAAGTTTTCTTGTATTGGAAGCACTGTCCGTTTCTCTATCCAGTGTAATTTTTTCAAAGTTCGGTTCCCATACGAAGTTCTATTCCCAATCTCGTCTCCTTTAACTTTTATTTTCACGACAAAAAGTAACATACCTATGTCC
Organism: Cheilosia vernalis; assembly: GCA_949126925.1. Taxonomy (NCBI): domain Eukaryota; kingdom Metazoa; phylum Arthropoda; class Insecta; order Diptera; family Syrphidae; genus Cheilosia; species Cheilosia vernalis. The sequence goes on from OX421358.1 coordinate 25,489,302, forward strand.
TTCCAATACGAATCCACCAAGCCCAAAATCGTAAAAATCGAACGATCCATTCTCGAGTTATGAGTGCACACACAGACGTCCGTCTCTTTTATATATAGCGGTACCCACCCGGTTTGTGCGTGCCTTTCGTTTCGAACTATCGGGTCCAAAACTATCCTATCTTAAGAACCGGAACCAACCATACCCATCCACAAACTGTCATTGAAATCGGTTGAGTGGTTTCGGATATCGACAACAGCGCCACCTATCGGATAGACCGCCACCGCACCTACCCATTCCCCATCAAAATTTTGAAAATCAAATTTAAATTTAATTTTATTTACTATTGAACAATGCTATACGTTGTGTCAAAATATCAAGTCAATCGAGCGAGTTTTGCGAGCACAAACGTAGGTAGGCTTGTTTTTTGCATATAAATAGGAACTGTCCTACTTTGAGCGCAGCCGCTGGACACTAGCCGCCGTATTAATATACGCAGCGAAAAAGTTGTCAACTGGTTACTCTTCAATTACGTAAAATAGTTGTACGTTGACTGACGTCTGCTAACTGGCCCACATTTATTTATTCCCCGCAGTGGTTAACATTAAAAAAAAAAAACATGAATTTAGGTTTATTCCACGACGAAATGAAATCGGGATATAAAACCGGAGTCTTTGTACCCAATCCCAAGGCCTTGGAGCAGTGGGTATGTGACTCTTTGTATTTCAGCTGAGGTACATGTCATTGGTAATTAAAACGGTGCAGACCGTGGACGCAGAAGAAATCTGACTTTGATACAAAGGCAGTTAGAAAAACGCCATCTAGGAGTCAATTGTGAAAGTCCACGTTCCGATTCAATTTATTTTATTTTATCAGGTAACCAATCGACACTTAATTTCTACAGACAACTTTATTGTCGAAGTTTCCACAACTTTGTGTTCTACAATCCGCCACATTTAACTGTCAAAATCTGATGTCACATCCTTTTTTTACTTCACGCTCGAAAAACCACTCAGGTGCAATAAACTGCCAGCCAGTTTCAAGCACCGGAAAAAAAAACACACGCTTATTTGTACAACCAAACACAACAGATCTGAAACGTCAACAGAACAATCACTTGACAGTTCAGGCAATTGAATAACAACTCATCAAATATTTACCAGAGCTCTTTTTTTTTTAGTTCCTATATGCTTACAGTACTTGTGTGTATTTAGTTATCAGCTTAAAACTTTTGTTGAATTTAAATTTTCACGATATATTCATTGTTTGACAGACAAACAGACTTCTTAATGATATTTACTCATAAGTCACTGACTATAGGCGTCAAGTCGGAAAAAGTGTCTCACAAATTTTTTTTTGCTGAGCGAAAGCTGTGCAATCAATTTGTTGTATTTATTTGTGTGTGTGTAGTTTTGTAATGCGATATCTGTTGGGCGAGGTCGTATGCACAAGCGATTAATATTTGTTTCGAAAAGTCTACATTAAGTTGCTGCAATGGCAAATATTGATGTTGTTTCACAAAATCATATGTACACAGAGTTATTGTACTAAGAAAGTGTTTTACAAAATATCGACAAACAGGGGTTATCAGTTGTTTTGACACATTGTTAGGCTGAGACGTTAGTCAGAGACGCCATTTCTGAGCTGTAATAGAAGTTTGTGATGATGGGTTGTGATGCGCAGAGTAAAATGCGCTTTTGAATTGAAAAGGCGCAAGTTTTCGGTGGACATTTTGACATATCAAACTTGAAAAGGGTTAAAATTATGGGAAATGTTGGACAACATTTTGTTTCGAGGGCTTTTCAGCTCTGCCAAGTACAAAATATTGGTGTGGTGTTATTTAGAATTTTTATACTCGTCTTAATTATAGGAAGCCTGCGAGAGTGGACAAGCAGATAGAATTGAGAAACAGAATCCACTAAAACAAATTGAAATTTTTGCATTTAAACTTTTTTATATAATCGTTAATGTGAATCGGTTGTCGGAAAAAAGTTTTGTCGATTAAAAAAAATATATACGTCTAACCAACGTCAACGCAGCATCAGTGTTGCCAGTTTGGGGGTTTTTCTGACCGACGGGGAGAAATCTGGGGAGAGAAATTGTTTAGGGGGAAATCTGGGGGTTTTATTTTGTTACTGTGTTATTTTTTTTTGTCGCTAAAAACATTGAAAGCTATAAAGCCACTGCACCACCAACAAACCAAATCTATGTATGTTCGAGTAAGTCCGATGTAAAATCATCTATGACAATTCCATTCCAACGCATTCCATACATATATTAAAAAAAAATAATATTAATTCTTGAAATTCATGCCTTTTCAATACCCTACACAAATTACAAAAAATTGTTTTTATTGAATTTGAATTTAATGCTTTAAAATGCTTTAAATAAATTATTTGAAAATATAATTGGGGTTTTTTTTTCTTGAAAATAGCTTAATCTGGGGTTTTTTTTTCATATTTGTCTGGGGGGGGAATATTTCAACCGCCTGGCAACGCTGACGCAGCTGTATGTTCATATATTGTTAAGTAAATAAAAATGTTAGCTTCACTCCGCAGGGACCTGGAAGAACACATTCCTTCCACAATCTTCAGAGTACTTTGAATTCAAACTTGGATGATTTAGTCGGGACGCAGCATTTTTAGCAGGTTCATATTATATAAGCTACCACCACCTTCCGATAGATGGATATTAAAATGACAACATTCTCTAGGCGCCCTCTAGATAAAATGCGATTATTGGATCAAGCCCGACCTGAATTTGATTGACAAAGTCTTCCAATTCAAGCAAGCAAACAAACAAAAAAAAAAGCAACTCCCGTTCAATGTCAACCCTAGGTCTCATGTTAATTTCCAGACAAGTAAACTTTTGCTGATAACACAAAATTATAATCAGCCGAACAAGAAACAAGCGCATACGTATGTCAGACAAACGCACAAAATCAGCGAACAAGCTTATCAAACGCCATGTTTGTCATAAGCCCCCCGGCGCACCCGAAACTATTTATGTTTTACAGGTGTCTTGAAAGATTATAACATCTGATAGATTGCCCTGCGATCAATAAGAAAGTTCCAAACCAAATTTTAATTGCGCGGTCTACCCGCTTTGCTGTTGGCAATCATTGACAAATAAAAATTAATTCTTCATTCTTATAATATTTCCCTCTCAGTTTTCATTTTAAGTGAACCGCCTCAATTATCTTTACCTACGAGTAGAGCCAACGATCATATTTCAAGTGGACTGGTGTTTTATTTGAACTAATCCCCAATGTGTGTCAGTTTTGCCTTCTTATAGCAAGACCATTAAGCAGTATCAGCATTACCAGTACTGACAGCTGCTGATGACTCGAAACAGAGGGTTGGCTCTTGGCTGTTGGTTGTGGAGAAGAGTTTTATTAGTTCCCAAAGTGAAGTGTCAGCATATTGGGTTTTCTATAATTTTTAGTGTTCAGGGTAAATTTTTCGAACTCACAATGGCGAAGTTTTCCATACAAAATTACATATTTTGACGTAGAAAATATTTAGAAGGTTAAAAGTGATTATTAGTAAGGCCCTATCTCTCTGGTAATACTGTGTCACACAAATACGCTACACTTGTAGAAATTTACCAATTTTAGTACTGTCTTATTGTTGTGTCTGTGCTAAGATCAGCATTGGACTTGTAAAAAATATGAAATTTACAACGGCACAAGTATCTATAAATATACAACGTTTCGAGGAATATTTTTGATCTTTATATTATACTAGCGAACCCACTGCAGCGCCATCTGCCGGACTGATTTGTGAATCTAAACCATCCAGGGCGCCACCTAAACACATACAAAACAATTCATTCAAATCGGTCCAGCCGTTGAGGAGGAGTTCAGCGACATACACACGTACAGTAGAATTATATATAATTAAAGTTTGACCAACTGAAATTGAAATACAGAAAAACACGGGGGTCTGATAGAATTCGTTTTTAAAAATTTTCAACTACCTATCAGAATGCCGTATACATTGAACACAAGTTACATTGGACAATCCACAAGTGCCAAACGAAATAAAAACCATATTAAACCACTATTGTCGTTTGTACTCCACTTTTTCTTTAGGAACCTTAGCCTATTCTTCCTCTGACTTGTGTTTTGTTTTTAGGTTTTTGCGTACTTAGTCGTCTTAAATGGTTTTCTGCTGTTTGGAAACTGCCAAAAAAAAATTTTTAAATTGTAACCGTTTCATGAACTATCTTCGGTGAATTGGTATCTTTTTTTTTTTGTAAAGCCAGAACTTTATATGGTTGCTACTCCGATCGGTTGCACTTCCCTGTACCTTTTATGAGGTTCTAGACGTTTCCTTCTAGTCGTTGATCGATTGTTTCATGCCGTGGATCTATAAACGCATTTTCTTTGCGTTTTAGGGATCCCTATCTGTTCTTAGGGATGAATCGATACAAGTAAATACAAGTACATACTCGATACTTTTGTTTCGATACCAAGTATTTTAGTACTCGATACCTTTGATTGCGATACCAAGTAAGTATCGTTTAAAAGTACTTGCATCGAATGAAAGCATCGCACTTTGACTTAACACCCAAAACAGATTCCCACACGTACTCAATGTTCATGCAATTTTGTATTCCTTTTCGCACAAAACGAAAATCACACATTTTCCGCACACACATTAAAATTCTTGCATTGCTTAAACACATTCACCACGCATTTTATATCTCTTTACTCATACTCTTACAGTCTTTATGAATTCCTTTACGAAATGGGAAGGGAATGCGTTTAGTCTTTCTCTTCCCACGTAAAGTCATAAATTCTTAAGTCTCAACTCTTTTGTCGATTATCTTTATCAGTGGTGAGTTTGGTAGCTTTAGTTGAATCGTTTTTCATTTGTTGTTTCAAGATAAATATTAATAAATTATTTTTTATAACAATCAGCCAAACCAGAAACCGACTAAGTGGAAAACATCTCGAAAAATTTATGTTTTTAGGAAATATTCCACAAAATGTATTTTATTTTTGTGAAAAAAAAAATATGAAAAATTAGTGATTGTTTTCATCTGGAATTTTAATTCGATCCAAGTAGGTATCGATACTTTTCATCCGATACCGAGTAGGTTTCGATACTTTTTTGCGATACTAGTATCGAGTACAAGTACTCGATACCTTGAAGGTATCGTTTCATCCCTATCTGTTCTCAGAGTATTGATAACTAAATTTCTAAATCGGGGCCCAACGTTGTTTCTTGATTCATAAGTTATTCGGGTCTATTTCACTGCCTGTCCCCAGTGGTGCTTGACGCAGAAGTAACTCAAAAAACACGGAACATATTTGAATAAAGCCTGCAAAGTCGTTTTGCGCAGGTATGGTAAACCCTTTGAAATCCGATGAAAATCGAAGGTATAGTGACCGCGATAAAAGTAGCTACATAAAGAGCGCTGTTTGACATATAAATACGACTTAAAAAGCGGTCCTAAATAGAAGCACGGGGGCGCCTCGTGCAAATTGAGAAAATGCAGATGTGCTATTTCGGGAATAACATTTGAAATGTTTAAATAAATATTTCTTAAAAAGAACGTGTCTATGAAACTAGATCCGAAGGTGTCTTTGTATTGTGCGTGGTTCAGTGGTCTCCGGTTCGACCCCCGAAAAAACACATATCACTCTTTAATGACTTTTTCACTGCGCCAGCTCTTGGAAAACGTCTTACAACCATCCAAGAGTATACTCTGTAATAAGAAAGAACATTTAGGACTGAATTGAGACAGTCCTTACTTTGGAAAATTCGGAAAAAAAAACAAGACTAAAGCCCCCACCCTCACGCTACAATAACTATGCACCATTTTTCAACCAACATCGCTGCCGCCACTCAGCCAAATATTGCGATTTCATCCATTGTACAGATATACAATCACCGGCTGTCACATATGGCGCCGCAAAAATAAATCTACTACAATATCCCACTCGGTTTTCCCAATTTCAAATTCTATATACGGATGGACGACTGTATGACCGTCACATGTCGTTAGCAAACGGACGGACGTCAGCAGACGTCCCCAGAAAAGAAATCTAAAAAAAAAAAAAACTGCTACATTTCCACCCCCTTATAAAATAAATTGTTTGTTATTAACAAATATACCGGGTAGTCGGCGGAGGAAAAGTAAATTGTACTATATTTGAAATGCTATAGCTGTTGACACAGCAGACAAGTGTGTGTCACTTTGTCTGGGGCTTTAGCTATATGCCAGATAAATTATGTGTGTTTGCCAACAATAGAGGGGGGGCGAGGGGCGGCCGGCCAAATATTTGTTCAAAAGCATGTAGGTGAGATAAAAGGTGAATAAGAGAGATTTTACAATCCGGCGGCTGTAAAACCATTCAGAGTGTTCAGAGTGTGTAAGGCGAGAACATTGAAATTGCTTAGGCAAACAGAGGGGACGCCATGACGACTCTAACTAATTGTTATAGGCCCAACATTTATTCTTTTGATGATGTGTACGATTGTGTCACATGAGAGTGAGTGTTAATTTACGCATTCCACGTGAAAAATGTGCTGTCAATATCGCTGTGGTATTTGGTTTTAAAATAAATGCGGAGAATGCGGGAGGATGAGGACTTAGAAGTGTCCGACGTCAAAATCGCTGTCAGTCTGTGAGTTAAAACTCTCGAATCCATGTCCCTACTGTGTGAAAGATTTTCATAAAAGAATCAGGCAGTAGTTTTGACACCTTTCAGGTACCTGGACTGCAGTGAAATCGATTCGACTGTCTGAAATGTTGCCGCTGGCTATAAATTAATATTTGTCCTTGAAAGCGGAATGAAGTAAATAGTCCCTTTAGCAAATAAATAAATGACCTCCTGAGTAAATGTTTGTACTTTATGCCTCTGTGCAATGACAACGAGTTGTATTACTGTTTGTTTGAAGGACTTCTCCTTTTTGTTAGGTAGGTATGGCTCTACAAAACGAAGGTCAAAGATTTGGGTGCTTTGTCACACCAAATGATGGATTGGTTACCAAAGGGCGTAAGACTACTCAGTCGCTTTCGGTACTGTAAATAGAGCCACGGGCGCGATTGGGTTTTATGATATACCTACCTAGCTAGAATTTTCAAGGAAGAGGACTGCGAGATGGCATTCCTCTTTAGGTTAGGTTAGGTAAGTGAATTGGTGAGGCAGTAAGAACCTGTGCCCGGCGCACTTAGAAGAATGTAGCCGCATAGTGATGTCCTTGGAGCACTAAACCAATAAAAACCTAAAAATTAGCGGGCTATCCCGAGGAATTTCAACCAACCCATTAATAACCGATCGGAGAGTTTTTTTTTAAGTCCTTGAAAAAGTACGTTGCAAGGATTATATTTCTGATATGGAAGAGAACCGGGAAGTGGCGAAGAAAGTGTGAAGAGTTGTCTGCTCTTCGCGACAGCCATTTACGAGCTTCGATTTTATCTCTACGGCAGAAGTCGCTTTTATTGCCGCTTGACTGTCAATAAGAAAATAAAGTGCACGACTGGGTCGAACGAAACTTTCTCGTTGATCAAAAGTTTGCTTGGTTCTTTTCTTATTTCATTAGGGAGGGAGGTAAAAATCTGAGAAGGAAAAGTGTTAAATAAAAATCCACTTTTGGGTTATTCGTCTGATATGGCAGAATGTGTCAAAAATAAAAGTGAGTCTTAAAAGTTAATGCTCTCAATAACAGGTAATTGTCACAAGTTCTGGTTATAGAGCTAAAAGCGCCTATTGTACTATTTTATAAGCTCTTAAACTTTGCAAGATTTTTGAGTACAAGGACAGCGCAGTAGGAGTTTCCACCTTTTGATCTGTTAGGGCATGATTTCATTTTTGACTGGAATATAGGTACCTAATAATTAACTCTGGTTTAAAGTGTCTTTGATTGGGAGCAGGGTTCGCTTTAGACCGATATATTTGCATAGATATACGTTAGAAGTCAGAGATTTGTTTTTGAATTTGCATTAACAGTTCTAAACTGAATATCCCGATGGAAGTGTGGGGTTGGAATTATTTTAAGGGGCATATTCAATCTGGGCCCTATTTCACCAACACTTTTCATTTTGCACTTTGTAATTTTGCAAAAAAAATAATTCCTGCAAAGTATGAGAAGTGGGGCTTATTAGGTAAAGCAAAGTTTTGCGTAACTGTTATTGCATTGTTATTGGAAGTGCGGTGTTGAGTTTTATACAAATATAGGAGCACAGATCCTGGGTGGCAGCACGTAACTTGATACAATCGAGTTCAGTCGATACAATCGAGCTCTGCAGCACCTACATTATTTGTCTCAATCGATTATCCTCCTCAAAGTTGGAAGCACACAAACTAGAAAATTACGTTGGAAACAAAACATTTTACCCGATGGCGAATACTTGTCGTCAACAGTTTTTTTTTTCAAATATGGAAACTACAAACAAGTCAATAAACAAAAAAACAAATAGAAATTTTAGCCAGTTTTATGAGTGACAGCACCATGATTTTTCTAGAGGAATCTTGAAAACTGCACAAAAAAGGAAAAATAGCAGTTATATTTAGGAAAGACTGTCCAATTCCTTGAAGGTGTGAAAGATTGGAAAAAATATTTAAAATATGCGAGTGTCCTTATTTATTTATTTAAAATTGTGTTTCGTTTCAGACTGGGAGCGTTGGAAACAAACTAACAAAAGTGCTAAAATCGCATAGAATTGTTGCTTAAAAAATTCAAATTAGTTGCTACTATTCCAAACAACAGTCATGTGCAGCACCACCATGTGAACTGGCGATTGTTATTATCTCGTTTAGGTGATTGCAAATCTAAGAAATGTTAATTTTAGTATTGAATTGTATTGATTAAATTATTATCAGTATCACCATTGAATTCAAGCTATGAAACCCTTTTCTGTTGAAATATACACCAAGTCTTAACCATTGCGGACAAAATTCGTCTTCCAAAAAACCCAGGGTCCGTCAAAATAACTTCGAAACTGTTGTCTGAGCCATACCTAGTAACACATTTGTTCTGACATTGATTTGGTTACTCCCACTGGATAGGCGACACAAAGAGCACAAAGTTGTAAAATGTTTTGGCGAATTAAGAAGCATTCCTTGTTTACTCTAAACTGCGGCACAAATCAGAAATAAATTTTTCAAGGTTTTCAGTTTCAAATGGATTTAGTTTCAATTCGATCGCTCCAGTAATAATAATTTATCAGTCAGAAAGAAAATGTAATTTTTTGCACTTTTGCTCGATTTCTGGGTAGAGGCCAATTAACATTTATTTTGATAAAAATCGTTAGAACGGTTTTTGTACAATTGCGGAAAAAAGCAGTAACAAATATTGCAATGTTGAGTTTGAGAAATACTGTTGGTATTTAGCTGAAATCTGAATATAAGTTACTGTTCGGGATGTAAGCATTTCTTGGTATTTAAAGTTTTCTCCAAAGCGAAAGTGGGGTTTTCGAGATATGAGCAGTTTCTAAAATTAGCGTTTTCGGTGAATTAAATTAAAAATCAAGGACGCAATCATATTAAAAACATAAATTTTACTCGAAGTAGGTACCTATGCATTTTGGTCAAAATCGTAAGAGCCGTTTTCAGGTAAACAAACGAAAACTAAATTTTTAAAAAATGTCTTATTTCAAAAATCCATTGTACGATAATATAGACAAGAACTGAGTTTGCTTTTAAGTTAGAAATGGCCATAATTACCTTACAAATGAATTTTTGTTACAACCGTATGGACCGTTTTCGAGCTACTCGTATGTCTAAATTTCAAAAGAGTCATTATTCGATTTTGTTTAGTCTAAAACTGAGTATGCAGTCATGCTAACCTCTCCTACTTAAGGTGAAATATCAATTTTGGTTGAGTAGTTTTCGAGCGAACCAAACTGGTGTGAAAAAATTATATGGGAAGTACCATTAACATTGAGGTTACAGTGGAAAAAAAAACAACGGCCCCCAAACTACAAATCCGAAGTTTGAACGGGCGGCCGTTTAAGCTATAGGCCTTAGAAGCCGCCGAACAGAGGGACAGATGGACAGAATTTGAGGACCCACTTTTCTGAGTTGGTCTGTAATCGTAATGTCAGAATTGATTAACATCTCGAGCTCGAATTTTGGTACAAAAACAATATCTTTCTCTACGTATTATAGAGAAAGTTATAAAGGAACTTCTAAAGGAGGTATTGACAAACTCGAGTTAAGTTCGACATTAAAAATGGTTATTAGTAAGGTCCTATGGTTTTACATTAAGTTAAGCTGTAGTCTAGTTGCCCGCTAAGCCTGCTGGTGTTGTTCACAACAACCCTTTATCAGCTGCTTCATCCAGTTGATTAGGACTAGTAACTTGGTCAGTTTGGTTTAGGTTTAGGAAGCTCTGCCTCATACAGCGTGTGACTTTTTTTTCAGCTGAAAAGGCTATACCAGCTCAATAGGTATATACAGGTATTTACTGGTTTACACGACTATGTCAGCTATGGGCTTTTAAGATCGATGAAGCAATTGCACAAGTATAAAGGTCAACTAGAGCTCCCAAGATGCTATAATATCCACCAACGTAGGCTCTTTTGACATGGGCGTAAGGAATTACATAACTTTTACTAGACAACCTGCCTGATAAAGTTCTAACAGCTTCTGAGAAGCTATGATCGCTTCAGATGTATAGATACTCATAAGCTCTCTGTAGAGGTTCTAGCATCTCTGTTAACGGTTACGCGTCCAAACTTGGATGTCCGAAAATATTATCTGTTGGTTCCCGTAGCTTTTGCAATGTAACTGATGGAATCACAGCTTACTTTAGATTATAGCAGCTACGAACTTAGCAGTTAATGTGCCTATACGTAAACTATAGGTGGCGCTTTTATTAGGTCTACTGTAGCTCTACGTTCTACGAGTGTTTGAAAACCAAAAAATTTGTAAGAAAAGGTCTAGGGGTCTAAAATGAAGTACAGCCTCTATCCCTATACATATCATTCCTTAAATCGTTGTCAAAGTTTTGATGTCGGTGGCCTTGAACAGAACAGCGCTTGACACCAGATTGGTATATGGTAGTTAGCCCACTGGACTATTTAAGGACTAGGACCCGAGATTAGGCTGCATATTCTGGTACAAAAAAATAATAAACCATTCCATTCAACTTTCAATTACTTGGCGTTGTCAGAAATAGTTAGCCGAGTCCAGGCAGGCGAGATTCCGGAGTTGGTCAAAAGAACTGACTCAGTCTTTGGTATTACTAACAGTTCGACGCCTTATTCTTGATAGGCAATAGAACTCTCTCTGACAGTATAGGTCGGAATTTACAGTCGTCTGCTTGTAGGTAACTGCTTTTAACTCCAAAAAAATTTTAACCAGCCACAAAGACCCAGGGAATGGGTGGACAGACCCCACCTTGAGAAGTTCCTCTTCTAAATGGTGATATATTGCCCTAGTTTTGAACCAGTGAGTATCATTTTTAGCCAGCAGTTATAGGTCCACTACATCTCTTTGAACTCAATCTTTTTTGCAATTTTTGAAAGCTTCTTAGATGTCCGAAAAAGTTGCAAGATTGAATTCCTCAATATTATATGTTTTCTTCATCGTGATCCAGTGATCTTTGTAAAAGTTTGACTTAAAAACAAGAAATAAGGACTCCGTTTCTTCCGAATATACATGTCAATGGGCCTTGCAAGGCTTTCAGAACAAGTGAATTTGAGAGCTTTATCGGGGTAAAGCCTTTGTGAGTCGTATACGATTGGGTTTACCAGCTTTAGGTGTAGATATAGGTGTTTAACTTCGCGCCATGATTAGAAGGTACCGATTTTAGGAGGTACCTAACCATGTTTCAAGCTTCTTAGGAGTAGGTTTTTTCTTCTTTCAGAATTTGGATCAAGCATAGGAAAGATACCGTCAGATTTATACGGCGAGAAAGAATTTATTGCCCGACATATTCTTTCCACAATTACAATTTTTGGACGTCTAGCTTGATCTGTACAAGACTCTAAGGCCCGTTTATTGATACTACTCACAGCGATTTAAGTTATACTTAAAATAAGTATCCCATAACTTTTTTTATGTCATGGAACTTAAATTGCTAAGGGGTAGTATCAGCAAAACGGGACTAAATGTCAGTCTTTATTGCCCCCCGGATGTGAATATAAAAAAAGGAATTCAAGCGCCTAATGAAGGATTCCGTCCAAGGGCCATTGCGAAGTTTAGGAGACCTCAGATCATCAGGATTTTTCTGATCCTAGCTGATTCCGTATAGCAGTGTATACTTCATTGCAGAAGGCTCTCCAAGTCCAGCGTTTGCTCGATGCGTTTTAAATGTGCTTGTGCTTGGACTAGGTTTCTAGTTTTCCCGCAGTCACTATCTGTTCTTGTACGTTTCTCTCGTGTCGTTTCTTTTCTGTTGTTTCTTAGCTGTTTTCTGCACCCTCACTCTTTTGCTGATCCTCGCTTTTTAAGACCAGACATCTTCTGAAGAGATTTCCGATGATTTTAGCCAACAATTTTATAGAGGACCATAACACAAGCTTCGTTTCTCCAACTTAAAACTGGCTTCAAAAATTCACCCAACCTTCATAATTATTATTCTCTCAAATTTCAAGCACGAAATTTTACTCAAACCTATCCCCCCTTCACTTACATAAGCTCATCCATTATGAAAAGTCCTTGACAATGTCACATTCCGTTTCGATTGACTTTCGAGCAACTATTAAAAATTCCACGATTTGTTTACCCAAACTCGTCTCAAGTCACAACGCACATCTGACAGCTCATCATCTCGCCGCAGGTTAAGACGAAAACCCATTAAGCCGCAAAAGTTTTGTTGACTTTTTCCGCAAAAGCCCATTGTTCGGCAGGAATTTCACAATCAAATCGCATAATGATTAATGGCAGTCCTGCCATTCATCAGTAACCGTAGCCAGCGTTTGACATTTCCTGCCAAAGAAGTCACTGCCGAATGACGAATCATACTTCCATGAGGCGAGTTTTTGTATTTGCATAATTTAGCCAAATGTCAACCGATAACCGACAAGCCAACCGCACTGAACGATCCTCCGGTCTATTGCAATAAATCAATCAATCAGTCTGTGGCGCGATCCGCCAGCGGAGTCGATTGCAGCAACTGATCGGGGAGATTAAATGAAGTAGCACAGTGCAGCCACCACATCCGTGGGAGATGAAAACGCACATAAACACTGAAAGTAAAAAGAACGCTTTGACGTTCGCCAATTTGCGCCAATTTACGTTCGTGAGCGTATGTTAACATAAACACATGGCCATGCTGTGGCGTTGCTGGCTATACATACAATTAGGTGACATCGCAACAAATGTGTCAAGGGGGGCGGTGGGAACTGGCGCGCACATGTCCTGGACTTGGTTTTGGTTGTGGCGGAGGTGGCGGCGTCGGTCCCCCTCCGTGGGGGCACTTGCTGCTTGCACACACTATAAGTGAAACAAAATAAACACAATGCAAACATTTCATTTACATACTCTGCTCTCTGACACTGTACAGCCGAAGGAAGACAGCCAGCAGTCGGGTGAGCGTTGTATTGAGTACAGCCTCCCGTCGCCATAGTCTCAGTCTCAAGCATCATCGTCATCATCGTCATCATCGTTATCATCGTCGTCGTTGTCGGTCGTTTTGTCGCTGTCGGTTGCGTTATGGTCGTCTTGTGTGCGCGCTGGTAAACAGTCTTTTTGGCGGATAAATTCTCGGCAGCTCTTCATTTGCGGTTTTTCTGTGTGTGGCGCAATAAAGTTATCTTGTCTATCGTCATACACAGTAACCATAGATACAGTGGAGATGGAAAGTTGGGGAACAGTTGCGAATGAAAAATTCGGTGATGTGTGACAGACCGAAGAGCAACTTTGACATAGATAGCTTTCGTTAAAAAAAGAAACGAAAAGAAATAAGAGAGAGAGTTATCCTTTAAAACAAAAGTTCGTCTTTCTCTCGTGTAGTGATTCCAGTTTGCTGAGTAAAAAGATTGACCCTTTTTTGGAGGAACGCCTTGAAGTCCATCACAATCTTCACATCAAATATTGTAATCCATCATACGATATCGCAGTAAGATTTTGAAAAAAAAATGGTTAAAATCTGCAAGAAATGATATTCGCTTCAAGAACCAATATGAGGCTTGTCTGCAGACATCAATTGGTTTCAAATTCTTCGATGAAGTAACCAGATTAAAATAGCTTCGAGGCCTCCTAGACAAACCATTTGAAGATCGAAGCAAAACGCTTCAAAACAAAAATAAACTCGCAATTATAGGACTCGCGAGAAAGGTAAATTTAAAAGTAGGTCAGTGCACTACTACTTCTGAAAATGCAATGTTGGTCGAAAAGGATTTTAACTTTGACAAATACTGTGCCAGTTCCAAAGACTTTAACGATACCGAGAAACTGTCGTCGAAGTCCTACAATTAGTTTACATTATTGGATTCGGGGTTTTGAGTGCCTTTTGCGCCTTTTGAAAGTGGGAATATCGCGAGAGTTTTTCAAGGCAATGTTCCCACAAACAAAAAACTCAATGAAGCCTGGGGCTAGATTCTGTAAGGCGAAACGATCAAACGTTTTCGTGCGCACGAATTATTGGCCATATGTTACAAAAGCAAATTGCTTCGTGCACAGGAAAACGTTTGAACGTTTCGCCTCTCAGAATGCCGACCCTGAACTACATCGAAACAAAAATGAGAAAAAGTACAAAAAAAGTGAAAAGCTCGAAGCTCAGAGCTTTTTGTGTTTACATTTCAAATTTACAGAAGCAATACAAGAAAATTTAGCCGAGTGAAGTGAAAAAATAATTTTTCCCTTTGAAACTGTCAGGAATTATATGATGGGAACGTGATCTACCGGCAAATCGCGAATGAATTCCTTGAGTGTATTTGTTTGTAGAACTTTAGAAATTTGAAAGCTGGAACATGCTCGAGCTTTCCACAAAGTGAAAATTTTAAATTGAGAAGAAATATACAGAGCGCACTATGCGATGAAGCAGTACATCCGATTTTTTCCACTTTTTTGTACGTTTTCCCACTTTTTTTTCGATGTAGTTCAGGCTTGAAGATGTTTTTAATTTCATGTTGTAGGGTGAGACTTTAACACACGTTTAATTCTTTATTTTCAGGAAAATATGGGTGAACAGTTTTAAAATTAAATAACTCTCCCACAATAGTACGGAAGATAACACCCACTGGTACAGCACGGCAACACTATCAGATCAAAGATTAACTAAGATCACGTACATAGTTCTAAATAGTATTGTGTGCTGATGCCGGTCAATGAAAATCACGTAGGTCCAAGTAATAGTAGGTACCTTTCGTCCCAATGCCAGAACACGAATGAATCCTTACTGAAAAATACATGTCCTTTAATACTCAACTAGCTGACCCGTGCTCGCCTTGCTTCGCCAAAGTTCCACTTCTTAAATTTAAAACAAAATAATTAGCCTTATACAAACCCACTCCGCGAAATTTGTTAATAAAAAAAGTATCATTTTCATGGTTTAGCTTATACTCGTATAAGTTTATAAGTGAAGTGTAGCCAGAAACAGAAACAATAACTTAGTTTTATATATTAGGGATAGAGACTTATTAAAAGAGATTAAAAGAGAGCAACGCAAAGCAACAAAAGATGCATAAAATATAGAAAGAAAAAAAAAGTTTATTTAAAAACCAAAAAACACAACTAACTGTAACGAAAAAAAAACATCAGGCACTCCAGGAGTGCCGACAGAAGTTATTACTTGAACAATTACGTGTGTATTTTTCGAATCGTCAGGAAATATTTTATTGTGCAGGAAATATTTAAAACTGTTTGGGGAGAAAAAACAACGAACAAAAAAGTCGACAACAGCGCCACCTTTCGGGTCCAAAACTATCCTATCTTTCTAGCTTTCTAGTTTCATTGAGATCGGTTGAGTTTCTCAAAAAAATCGACAACAGCGCCACCTATCGAGTCCAAAACTATCCTATCTTTCTCGGTTTCTCGGTGACGATGACGCGGTGTCGTTTTAAAGGTAACGCGAATTCATTAATTTCTTCCTATCTAAAAGTGCCCAACGCGCCTAAATAAGTAATAACTTCAAAAAAAACTAAAAAAATATTAACCAGACACTCACACTATACCTACACAATAGCTACATACCTAGAACAATGAAAGAAGAGAGAAGAAAAAAAAATTGATAAACGTGGCCGCACCAGTGCTACCGAAAGTACTACAATAGGAGTATTGTACTCCTTTTTCGTCTGCTGTACTCCCGTACTCCTCAAAGACAAATTGTACTCCTATTATTAATTTTGGATTTAACTATGTATTTTCACATGCCTTGACATTACTCTATCCAGTAAATTGCAAGACTAATTTTACTTTCTGGATGTTTTATTAAGATTTTTTTTGCCATTGTTGATTTTGTTACATTTGTGTCGTTACAAACAATTGCGGATCCTGTAAATTCATTAAGGATAGGTAGATGTTGAAACGGTGTTAAACAAACTGATTGTTGATTGCACTGACGAACACTCATTTTGATAATAAAGTCTTATGGTGTGGTGTTTCGGCATTAGATTAGAAAGACGCCACCAAAACAACATAGCCGCCATAGGCTGTCTAAAGCGACCTGTCCCAATTGAAAAACTATTGACTAAAGATATATTACTTTTATGTTTTATACTCCCCAACGAAATATGAAGCGGCAGCCCTGGTCCGCACTCCACTGGTGGGCTGTTGATTGCAATGACCTACGCATAGCTGTGAAATATGTGAGTCTCAAATAATTATATTTTTGCTTATAACTTCTGTTATACGAATCAGAGAATAATGATTGATACATCAATCTCTTCACCGGGAAGTGTACTAAACGAAGAATAAAGTCATGTTCAAATTTGTTTGGCCATTTCGTAGTAATATTTGTTTAAACCATAAAAAATGGTCTTTTTTTAGTTAAAAAATCATATAAAATGGTTTTAAAGGACCAATAACGGTCTTAGGATACTAAAAACCATCCTATGTAATACCGCTACTCACGACAAATCGATTAATATATATATTGTTTAGGTTTCGTTACATACCTACTCCCTACTCGCGGACAAACAGAAAAATGTGTTCTCTTTTATAGAGGTAGAGAAGATTATGAGTCCAAAGTCTATCATTGGGACTATATACATTTAGATAATAACTTCGCACATTGACAGTTATAAAAAAAAGAATAATACAGAATTCAACTTCAAGCAGCTTAATGCTAATGGAATTTAACTTCCCACATTGACAGTTATAAAAATAAGGTTAATATGTTTGACAAGAAAACTATAAAGTACATATAATATGTGTCACAAGAAAGGATTTTGATTCTTATATTCTTACTGTAGTTAAATAATACAATAATAATAATAATTTTTGGCGCAACAGGTCCGTAGGGACCCTAGGCCTAGCTTCTCGCAACCATTCGTTTTGTGTGAGTTTTCATTTTTGGAACGAATGGAAGGGATCTACAATTTTATGCCGATTCCAAACGGCTAATTGAGAAGCTCTTTCATGACATTTATACTCTCGGATGTTTGTCAGACGTTCGCGAGAGGTGGCGCAGTGAAAAAAACCCTGAGTTGGAATTTGGGTTTTTGCGGGATTCGAATCTGAACCCCTCGCTTAGTAGTCCAACACACTAACTACTAAGCCACTGCGCACACGAAATAATACAATAGTTTTAATAATATCTAATAATAAAAATAATTCAGGCCGCTACTATGTTGATTATATCGGACCCGCTGCTACAGGCAACTACCTAAAAAAAATCAGCTTAAACCATTTTCAAAAGAAGTTCCCGAATTATTCACCGGACCAAGTATTTTTAATTCTGCGACCTGAAAACTTCAATATTAGCGATGAGGAGGGAGAATCAGCGTTGCCGTTTGGAGGGCCAAATTGCCCCTTTTTGAGCATCAGGAAACTTGGCCTCCACTTTCTGAAAAATGATCAAAATGTCCCCTTTTTAAGTTTAAGTAAGCTTTTAGTCTTCATTGGACGAAAAAGAATGCAAACATATGAAAAGAAGTGTTTTGTTAAAAATAAATGTTTTTTTTTTGTTTGCTACATCAGTATTTTATGTGAAGGCCCAATTTTCATCTCGGGCCGCTTTTTAGTCCCCCTTTTTGAATTTTTTCAACGGCAACGCTTGTGAGAATGAATCTTCATCAGATGGAAATGAATTTGTTGAAATTTCCTTTTTATAATTTTAAGTAAGTACATTTTAAAGATTTGTTTTGTTTGCATTATGTATAAATATATTACAATAAAATGCGGAACTATTTTCTCAATTTATCTTTTAATTCTTTTAAAGTATAAAAGAAACCAAAAATAACTTTAAATATTTTCTTTTCATTTAGTGAATAAGTGATTCTTATATAGAAAATGTATTTTCCATTACAGCCAGCCCATCGCATGAATTGATTCAAGATTTTGGCGGAACCTGCCCCACTGTGCACCGGTGAAAAATAAACGAAATCTACCCCATTAAATTTTCTGTCCCAAAGACAACATTGGTTGACAAAACAACAATTCACCCTCAACTTAGTGTGGCACAACTTTTGCCAGCTACTGTCAATAAAACGCCTGGCTCATTTGAAGTACCAGTATTTTTGCTGGCTCTTTGCTTGTTTTAAAGACAAAAATACTATTCACTCCGAGTTGCGTTCTGCTTTTTGGTTCGTTCCTTAAATACTTTTTTTCCCCGCCCGTTCGTTTCGGTGAGACGACGCAAGTATAAATAAACAAGTTGAAAGGAGTAAAAATATACACACTATCGACGCGAATCGAACGACCTCCCTGATCATATGAAGTCGATGCTGGCGGCGTCGCTGATGGTGCTATAGTCGGTGGTGAAGACAACGGACCGAAGAGGCAGCGAAGACATAGTTTATGCCAAGTGAATTCCAGTGTCTTGGTTTGATATTGCGCAGCGAGTGACTCTTACCACATGGTAATGTGGCAGCGGCGGGAAGAGCTACACCAGCATGACTGGCGAGCACCGAGTAGCGCGCCTGTAAAGGGCGCACATGGCGTGGGTGCAGAGCAGACCGAAGCTATCGTAAAATAGTGCAGCGATGCGTTTGTTTATACTCTGTTCGTTCTATGTGGATTTTTAAATGTGTGTGGCAATAAATTGATGAAGTGATGACTTTTCGGCTTCTTTCGGTGAGGTGGAGGGGCAAATGGAAATGCATCATAAAGATGATTTTATTTATTTGTTTATTGATTCTGTTGGAGGGCAGTGAAGTGAGAGATGCGCGCGTGATGTTGATTTTTATTGTGATCTTTAACAGCGTCAACACACACGCATTCCGTTGGTTGAATGTCACGACATCGGCACTGTGGGTCGTGAGTTGATCATGTCAGACAAAGTTGTCCACTAAGACTTTAGCTGATGTCTGCATTTTCTTAGTTATAGATCCAAACAGCAACATTCCAATCATTCCAGAACAGCCCGGGAGTTATGCACCAGTTTCCCAATGAAACACAAGTTGACACATCTAACTCTCCCAAATAAATACGGCTACAACAGACCTGCACCATATTTCGTATACCTAGCAACGTCAAAAACAAAGACGTCTAGGTTAAAGTCGTTCTCTTTTTTTTCTCTTTCTAGAGTGTTAATTTTTAAAACTCATTCATGGCGATGGAATTTCATTATTTACACTTCAGACGTCGTGAAACGTCAAGTAAATATTTGAGAAAACTTTAAGCTTTGTATGGCGCAAAATGATTGTATACGAATGTTTGCACAACAGCAAGAAGTGTGTAAACAAAAGAAGGGACAGAAGCGGCAGCGAGCAAAAAAAAAAAATGATAATAAAATTAAATAAATGCTGACTATTTTATTTAGAGTTCACATTGCGGATTATTTGGTTTACAAGGGAGGAGAGATATTTTGTATGTGTTATCTGTACGGCCTCGTGTGACAGTAGATACATATAGATATCAGCGATATGAGTTGTAATAAGCCGGATAATTGTGACTAGCGATACACATATGATGGGTGATGTTTGAGACGTGAGTCAACCGATTTTGAGTTTCAAGTGTCATGTACGAGTACTTATTGCAAAGTCACCTTGTGTCATAATAAACTTTGAGTTTAAACAGTTTTGTCGATAGAAACTGAAATCATGTGACGGATTAGCTATAGAGAAAATGAAAAGGGGCCTGTACGGGCTTTGGTGTGGCAATTGGAAAGTGAAAAAGGACACAAGTTACGCTATTGACTGACAGACGTCTGTGACGTACGACGAATGGGAAAGAATGCCTTATAGAAATCTACTAAAAATCTCTCTTGCACGCTCACACTTCAAAAGAGATGAAGCTGCTAACAAGTATAGTGTTTCAGCGAGCTCCTTTTCAAAACATGTCAGCAATGTCCTGGGACTTTACAAAAATTTAAAGCATTTTTAATGCGTAAATATTCACAAGGGCAATGTTCTCGGTAACACAATTGCTCTTCAACACATTTGGACTTAATTTAGTTGACTTTGCGAGCAACTAACTTGATTATAGCAAAGCACAGAGTTTTCCTTTCTATAGATGTTCACAAAGGAACATGACTGCTGCCAGATCATGGAACCGGTTATCGTTGACAGAAGTCGTACTCTGGTGAAGATCCGAGCTGCCAATTACCTAATTGCAGCCAATATACCAATTTTTATATCTAAAATATGACCGGACCGTCATTCGTCGACAAAAGCGGACCAACCTTCACAAAAAGTGATGGAATCTCTGGAACTCTTCTCAAAAATGTCTCTTGGGAAATTATAGATGTTTTGACTTATCTTTTTAATTTTAGTGCAGATTGTGGCAAATTCCCAAATTTGCTTAAACGTGCGGAAGTGATTCCTCTCTTCAAAAAAGGTAACAAACTAAATTTAGCTGAATATAGACCTATTTCACTGTTCCAATATTGCTAAGATTTTTGAAAAACTCATAAAGTTAGATGTCTTTTTTGCAAAAAAAAAAACGATTTTTTTCGAACGATCAGTTTGGTTTCAGATCCGGTAAATCGACAGAAGATGCTTTATTAAAAGTATGCTATAACTTGTATACTGGAGTTGAGCGTAATCAAACAACAATGGCTTTTTTCATCGATATGACTAAAGCATTCGACATGGTTGACCATGAATTGCTCTTATGCAAATTATATAAAGCAGGTTTCAGAGGATCAATTTATAAGTGGTTCAGATCGTACTTATTGGATAGAGAACAGAGAGTAAAAGTAAATGGTGGCTTTAGTAAATCACTTGTGTTAAAAAATGGAGTTCCACAAGGATCTGTATTGGGTCCTATTTTGTTCCTTATTTATGTTAATTCACTCTTTCACCAAAATTTCAAAGGTAATCATACAGCTTTTGCCGACGATATAGCTTTTCACAAGTTAGTTATAAGTGAAAAAACTAAAATGATGCACTTTAAGCTATTAGGATGCTTTACAGATAATTTTGATGTTTTTTATCATTCCTTTGATTGTACAAGATTTGCCCTACCCTTGCATATTTGTGGAAGAGACAATTTTAAAAGTTATAACCTGTGCTCGAGTAAATGCTTTAAAATCGATTCTGTCGACTCATTTAAATATCTAGGTGTAAATGTCGACTATCAATTAAATTGGAAGGTTCATTTTCGTATAGTTAAAGCTTACTTGACATTTGTAACAAGAAAGATGTATCTTATAAGACCATACTGTTCACGTGATGTTTATGGACTTGTTAACTCTAAATTACAATACAGAATTACATGCTTGGGGAGGTTCATTCAAAAACACTTTTGGATCACTGTTGATAGCTCAGAAGCATATAATACGCATTATATGTGGTAAGCATCGCTTCACAAATAGCTGGCCTCTTTTTTGTGATATGCGTATCCTACCGCTACGACATCTGTATATCTTTAAAGTTTTAAGAGAATTTTTTAAACAAAGTGGGAATATACCAACTAGGAATTCTACAATACACAATCTAAGGATAAACAATCTAGCACTTGTCAACGTTCCGCCTGCTCACAAATCATTTTTTATAAACTTTTATATTGTGACTTCACCGAAGCTTTTCAATAAACTTCCCCTTCATATAAGAACAAATCGCAACTTTCATTCATTCCTAAAAAATGTAAAAAAAATGGCTTTTTACTATTGATTTAAATTCTGTTGAAATGTTATTTAGTGTTACAACTTAAATCAGCAATTAAATAAAAGATTCATCTTTTGCTTTTCACTTCTTTTGTTTTTTACTAATATTTTGATTCAATGAAAAAACGCAAATAAGTTGGTGTACGAATTAAGATGAACGATAGGTTTGATGTATGTACTTAGTATGAATTAACTAAACAAATGCTGATAGTACCCCATGTCAGTTATTCTTTATTTTAAATATTATTTTGCAGCCTTTCATCACTAGCTTTTATGGCTATGGATTGGCTTTGATTTATTCCTTTTCACTTCTTTTGTTATTTATATTAGGTTCTTAAAATACCTACTGTGAAATTAGTATTAAGTGGAAATGAATAAAATAAAATTGAATTGAAGAATTGAAATTGAAAAGGTCGATCAAATCAAGAAATATCATTTGGTTGAAAAAAAAAAAAAAAACTTATCAACAACGACACAACCATTAGACGAAATCTAAAGGCCGTTTCGTATCTATTTCGAGCCAGTTCACTGGGGGAGGGAATGCTGTTTCACGACGCGAATAGTTTGACAGTACCATCTGTCATATGAATTGTGGAAATATAAATTTTCCTAACGTCATAATCTTTTGAGTCTTGCGAGCTAGAAAAATGTTAATTTCCACAAGAAATTGCCACTGAAAAGTGCAACGCACCACTTCCAACAGATGGCGCTGATTTAACTTACAATTTCCCAACAGTATTTCTCCTTTAACAACTTTGTTGTTGTTGACGTCACAATCTTCTGACTATTGAGAGCTAAAAAAATCTCGATTTCCACAAGAAATTGTCACTGAAAAATATAAAGCACCACTTACAACAGATGGCGCTGATTTTAAATAAAATTTTTCCACCAGTATTTCTCATTTAACAACTTTGTTGTTAACGTCACAATCTTCCCAGTCTTTGGAGCTAAGAAAATCTTGATCTCTACAAGAAATTGCCACTGAAAAGTGCAACGCACCACTTTCAACAGATGGCGCTGATTGAACTTCCTATTTTACAACAGTATTTCTCATTTAAAAACTTTGCTGTTGTTAACTTCACAATCTTCTCACTCTTGAGAACTAAAAACATCTTGATTTCCACAAGAAATGGCCACTGAAAAGTGCAACGCACCACTTCCAACAGATGGCGCTGATTTAACTTCTAATTTTCCAACAGTATTTCTCATTAAACAACTTTGTTCAAGCGTCCATCACATTCAACACGTTGAACTACGATGATTGATGAGAGAGATTAGAGAGAGTTTATGACTTAAACGCAAACACTTCCTTCCACCGAAGCGATATGAATCACAGAACAGAGATGGCGTAAAAACTCATCTCAATTCAAAGATCACAAAACATCATAAATGACCTGTTTTTGTTTCCCCCCCCCTCATCCGCGCATAAGGCAATCTTCTTATTGAGTCATAATTACAAAATGTAACCTTTCTACCTCTGGCTGAGCACGGTTAAAAAAAAAATAACAACGCCAGAGTCGTCTCAGAAGATCAATTGCCCACAGCAGTTTACTAACCTCACAAAAACGATTTTTTTTTTATTTTCTTTTTTTTTTTTGCTGTAACAATAATAATTCATATTTCTTTCTGTGTTTACTTGATTGTTCCACGGGGCACACCACTTGAGCGCACTCGTCCATTCACATCAGTTTCATCAGCTCTCCTTTGAAGAGATACAAAATAAAAAACAAGAGGAAAAAAAAGAAACATCAATCTGCCCACTGCACACCCCTACGACGCAGAAACAGCAACAGCAATAGCACCAACACCGCTGCGTGTTGTTTTATTTTGCTGTATATTTTTTGTGGTTTGTGAAACTTAAATTCCTCCATTACACCTCCGATTACCGGCGATTTGAGTTAGCGTCATCTTCATCATCGTCGTGTTTTGCTTTCACGCAATTTACTCTTCGTATGGGCATTTCGTTCGTTTCCTCAATTTTTCTTCAACGTCCGCCTTTTGTATGACTCGGCAGTGTGAATTGTGTGTGAATAAGATTAATTGCACACCTTTCGGAGTGTGGATGGGGAGCAGGCACCAGGCCGGTTGGGATGGGAACGAACAAATCCACAATCCCCAAAGCGGATGGGGGAGGTGAAGATATTTGAAGACATTATTCAAAAAGGCGGGACAACACTCTCAAAACAAGGAGAGAAGGGGAAAAAAAACTCATACGAAACCGCAGTTATGAAAAATTAACTTTAGAGCAGTCTCCCGGTTCCCGTCGTCGGCTCCCAAGTCTCCTTGGCACATCTGCAGTTTAATTCGAGTCGACACTGCACCTCTTTTTTTGTGTGTGTGATGTTTTTCCTCGTTTTTTGTGCCCCCTTCTTTTGGCTGATAATTATCATCCCGGGCAGTGCTCATTTATTATTCCCGCCACGGTCGCATTTCATTTGTCAGAAGAAGGAAATCCGCACACGAACGAACCGCGCTCTTTTTCCCGACGACCTCCAATGGGGGTTTTTGTTTTCATTTTATTTTTTGTACCCGGGCGCGTAATTTACGCCAGTTAATGAGTGAATGAGCTTCAAGAGGTGCTCCTTCGTCGTACTTTTCTTCTTTCGATGGTGCACCTCCTGGATGTTATTACCACACGACACGGTGGTGTTCCGTGAGAAGTGGACAGGGGGTTGCAGTGCCGAATAATTAATAGCTCTTACCTTGGGGGCAACCATTTGTGCAGCGCAAATGCTTGCTAATATGTGAAAAATTTCGCACACACCACACAGTGAGAACGTCGCTAGTTTGTTTGTTTGTTTTGCTTTTGTCAGATTGACAGGCGAAAACAAAATAGTGGGTACCCACCTATATGAATGAAAGTGTCGCCAGATAACAAACGAATGTCAGTTTTAACTTCTACGACCAAAAAAATAGATTAGTGAACATAACAAAACAAACAAATCCTTGAATTGGTGCAGAGTAGGTTACGTATCTATAGATAAAGAAATTTTAGGGGCGAAAGGTGATGACGGATGTCATTCTTTAAATATAATTGCAGTCATGTGCAAACTTTCTTGTGCTCAGTAAAGATTGTGTTGCCCACGGCGCCATCTGTTGGTTGTAATTTAATTTTTCACTTCGCGCTCAAAACTAAACAAGACCAATATTGTTGTTTGACAGATGCGGCCAATCCAATTAATTGAAGTCTGAAAAATGTCAAAAATGTAACAGCCACCTGGGAGCCGATCGTCATTTGTAGGCGAAAAGTGGAATGTTTTACTCAATACGCACAGATTTTCAACACAATCAAGTGGCCGGTGTTCTAAAAACTGAGCGATAATCACTTGGCCCCTCCTCTTTTATGGGCGTGACGCTAAATGTCAACGAAAACAAAAACTCCAGTTTTAAACATTCAACTAGGTGTAGCATTTCAACTAAATTAGCAGTTTGTCGAGTAATTGACTGCCCAATATTCGCCCCGCCTCTTTTGTGGGCGTGAAATGATCTGTCAGTGGTTTAAACGACCTGCCAATATACAAATTCTGCCGAGTGGAGACTGGGTGTAACCAATTGGAGACAAATTACAAACAATTTGACAGCAATTTGTTAAAGAGAGCCTGTCCCCAATGACATTTGGAAATGTTCAGAAATTCTTTGGAGGAGACATTCAGCGGCGTTAAGCTATGGTTACAAATATTTAGAACAGAATTGAGTGACGTTTCACATCATGGTTGTCACTACTTTTAAAAATAATTTTGCCTGACTTTCCAGTCCAGTGGCAGCCATGCGCATAATATAAACGAAATTCAAGCAAGTGGTGCATCAGTTTTAATATTTGGACACAAACCTTGGGGAGGAATTGACAGTCTAATATGTGTTGTATTCAAGTGTCAAATATCATGTTTGTGTATTTATTTCCTGTCATTTTATGAGTGACTTTGGCGCACCGGAAAAGACGCTATGTAAAATGAACCGTTGTAGTAAGCAACATTGAATCAAGAATGAAATCCAAATATCGATGGTGATGGTGAATCTGCTCTGAAACAGTTCTAAAACATATGCCGTGACAGATTAAGTAGCCGCTGATGTTGCTTTGTCTGTGTCTGCAATTTAAGCTGTCATTCTTCACAGAAATTCAAGAAACATCGCTGAGAGAAAATTCATGTTTAGCTTAAAGACCCAACCAGAATGGAGGCGTTTTGAATCACACAAATCATTCTGTCAAAATTAGATATAGCAAATTCAAGCTTTGTCTCACAGGGTCTCACTGCAACGACAAGCGAACGTGAAACGATCCCAAGTGCTCTCACTAATTGTTTCGGGTGCACTTCGTTTTGACAGCGCAATGTCCGCAATTCTGGTTCGTTAATCGAATGTGCCATTTAAGACTGTAGGACAAATAAAATTGTATAAATTTTCTATGAAAAATATTTAACTTCAACTGTCAAATTTAATGTCAGAACATATTAGGTCAATAAACTTTGTTTTAAAAATGTCGAAGGAAAAAAAACAAATTGCCCGCGTTCCACTGCCCGCTAGATGAATAGCTCCATGTCAGACTACATACAAAAAAAAATTGACACTTCATAAAAAGGGCTAGACGTCTAGCGCCGATGGTTAAGTAAATTTTTTTTATATGGAGTTTGACATGCCGCTATTCATCTAGCGGCCAATGGAACGCGGGCATTGAATTAATAGAAATAAAGCGAAATTCGACAACCTGTCAGATTGTTAAATATTGCTGTCACCGAAAGTAAGTACCTACCTACAAAAAATGAGTTTTCTGTCTCAAATCTCAGAATTATGTCTACGAAACAGATAACAGACATATTGTCACGTCAAAAGTTTCTGTTTATATTCGTGCAGGAATGAACGTTGAAGTCAGAAGAATTATAGAAGATACAACGAAAGACAGTCGAAGTGAAAAGTTTTTTTAGCTGTCAATTGCCAAACAAAAAAAAAAAAACCGGCCAAGTGCGAGTGTCACTCGCGCACCGAAGGTTCCGTATTTGGCTAAAGTCCAACACATCAGATATTATTTGAAATCTATATCATTCAATCTTTCCCCTCTTCATGAATTCATCACAATTTAGTTTAATTTAATTACTTAATATTTTTACTCTCAAAAATGACTCGCACATGAATCTCATGTTCTAATTATTACCTATACCTATAGTACCCAACCCACGCCAATTTTCCATTCTGTATGCGACCTGTCCCAATTAAAAACTATTGACTAAAAATATATTACTTTTATTTTGTTCTGTACTGCCCAACAAAAATGTATTATACTCCCCAACGAAATTAGCAAGCGGGAACCCTGGTGGTCTTCTGTCTTTGATGGGGTCAATTGTGCACAACTGCGTAGTAGAGATTAAAACTTATGGGAGCAACGTATTTTACATGGTAAAATTATCTTTTTTGAAAATATCTTGTAAACTATTAACTTTTCGGCAAAACAGTATTCAGCACATATATAGATAAGAACATGATCTACAAAAAAGGAATTTATGTATTTTTTTGTGAATCAAGAAATAAACCGTTTTTTGGGCGAATGAAAATATTTTTTTCACCAGATTACTAATTAATCGAAAACCAATCGATGTATTGCTTCCATTGGTATTTGTCGTTTAACTAGAGGTTATACCGGATGTTGTGTGTAAATTTTAGCCTCCTATGTCAATCGGTTCTTGAGATAGACCTGGTAACAAAATTGGCTTAGTGGGTTCGGACAGACAGACAGACAGACAGACAGACAGACAGACAGACAGACAGACAGACGGAGAGACATCCGAGCGAAACTAATAAGGTTACGTTTTTTCCCTTTGGGTACGGAACCTTAAAAAGCCACTCAAGGACGCGTGTGAACGCCAATAAAACTGCTTTTTACCCAAAGGCCGAATGAAATTTGTTCGTTGAAATAAAATCGCTGTTTTCCGTGTGACGTAAAACTTAACGAAACTAAGTCAAGTATTCAAAAAAATTAAATCCCTTCATTTCGGACTTTTATGAACTCGTTTTTGTACAGAAAAATTTGCCTTTGACAAGTAGCTCAGCCATTAATTGTTAAAAAGCTATTTACTCAAGATAGCGGCAAACTGATGTAACAAGGGCGTAACGATTGGAACACTTCAGTCAATTAGGTTATGATAACAAATTTCAAAAAAACGAACTACACAATGCCATTGAAACGGTCATTCTGTATTCACTCTCTGGCTTGTCGCAAACTCTTTTGGGTGTAGACAGTCATAACCCTTGTATAGTGGATTGACTAAAGGGAATCCGTCAAAACCCAACTCTTTTAATGCCAAAAACTTCCGCCCACACTTTATATGTCAAACAAACTCTCCATGGCGACAGCGCATAATGTTTCCCACTCGTTTACTTTCTCTTATTTGTAAAGATTTGCGCGGGCTCAACTATAGTGTCTCAGGAGACGTGCTGTCAAAAAAATAACTTTCGTGCACACATTGCTACATCACGGAAAAGAAAACCCAACTGCGAAATCGGACAGTGCGGCAGTTACAAAACTAGATGCAGCGATGCGCATCGCTGCCGCTTACTGAACACACCCACCGCCAACCCGAATGAAAGTCGCCTTTTGATGGATCAAAGCATAACCTACTGCAAGTCATCCTCCCACCAATTGATGTTTATCAAACTTAGCTGAAGAATGGCACGCTCCCTGACAACCGCCACTCGGCTTCTGACGTTTACTATCAAAAATGGTGGTAAATGCCAAATTCAATTTGCACCATCACTCAATAATCTGCAATGTCACCCTCAACCAGCCAGCAAACGACGGACGGTAGAAAAAATACCAAAAGGGGGAAACGTCGCCATAACTAATAATGGTTGCGTCCAGTCAAAAAGGTCAGAAACACTTCGAGCGAACAAAGCGATTACAATTCGATTAGACTGTCCCTTTTTTTATGCATTTTGAATCGTTAAGCATACGATGGAACAAAAAAAAAAACATAAAAATTACTCAAAAGCACAACAACTATAAGTGCACACGACGCTCATAAAACGAACAACAAATAAAACAAGAAAAAAAAAAAAACATTCCTAATGCGATAAAAAAAAAGCAGAGAAATAAATACCAAATACAAAACGACGCCAACAACAGCGCAACTAAAAAAAAATAAATAAAAATGCAACAAAACCAAAGGGGGAAACAAACGGTAGTGGTTTTTTAATTGGTTTGACAAGGTGTTACAACTTGTCTCTGGTCCGCTGTCGCGACTTTTCCACTCCACATACAGTGCGCGGCACTCGG
Source organism: Cheilosia vernalis (assembly GCA_949126925.1). NCBI lineage: Eukaryota > Metazoa > Arthropoda > Insecta > Diptera > Syrphidae > Cheilosia > Cheilosia vernalis. Next base: position 25,518,654 of record OX421358.1, read on the forward strand.
TCTTCAGTCAGTCATCGTCGTCGCATACACAAACTCTGACAAACGCTATAAGCAACACGTTTAGCGCGACAGAACAAGCGAAACACAGAGACCCCGAGCCCGAGCACACAGGGACGGCAATTAACGACATCTCACAGAGCACAACGATCGGGACGGGACCAGACGGAGACCACCGTCAGACCCTGTAGATGCGGCACCTGGGTATGTAATGCGCGCTGCGCTGCCGCCGCTATCTCCGCCGCACAAGAACCTCTTCTCAAGCGTGATTACGGGCGCCGCCGCCACAGTGCACAGTCACATTTTCAGCTGCCGTCCTCTGTGTATGGGTGCAGCTCAAGTCTTGAGTTGGACTTCCCTGTTCCCTGTTCCCCGGTCCCTGTAGGCCGCGCGTCACTTCAGCTTCAGTACAACGTCCGCGTTTCGTTATTATCTCGTGACTCTTGATTGTAAACCGATGCCGATGCTGTCGGCGTCACAATCTCACCCAACCACCGGGTACGGTATTTGAACATAAAGTATTTTTTTTTTGTTTTATTATTATTTTATCTTGGCCCGCCACCAATACCTTAGGCACCTACCTACACGCTTCGTGGAGTTTTTTTTTTTAGTTTACGAGTTCAATTCCACTTGGTGTTCCCCCCTGTCAGTTGCGGTACCACCAGCACCGCACCGACCCGCACTATGTCATCTCCCTGCGAACAGAGTTCGGTCGGTCGCCCCTGTCATGAGCATTAATCTAGCAAAGTAATCATGATTGCTGTGCGCCCCTATATCATCATTATTGGGTCTCGGCTATAAGTTTGGGTTGGTTTTGTCGTAAGTGGTGTGCCGGTGCCGCGCCGCACACTGTTGGTCTCGTTTCTTTCACGGGGTGCTGGTGCTGTGCTGGTGCGGATTGGATTGGATTGAAATGCTGCTGCGACTGAAGGGGGTAATCGTTTATTAAATTACGCTCACTCGCCTCCATGAGTCGGAGTCGGAGTCCATGCCGTAGTCGTTCGTTCTTCGGAGTCGTTCAGAGAGCTTTGAACAACAAATTGAAGGCTCGTGCAGCGCGCGGAGGAGGATGATAAGTTTTAGAATTTTTTGTTTCCCCCTTTGTTTGCTTTGTTGTTCCTTTCTTCTTCAGAGGAGGAGGAGGATGTCGGATGTGGTTTTTACATATATTTTGGTTTATTTTCTCGGATTAAAAACTACGATAGAAGAAAAGGGTCAAGAGGAATGCACGCGATAGCAAAGTTCTGAGAATTGAAGGCGCGCAAGAGCCCGAGAGTGTGGCATTTAATTGATGGCTTTGCATTCGAAATGAGATTGGGTATATATGCTTCTTCTTATTACTACCGGGACTGGGATAATGAGTTTTGAGTTTGGAGCTACCTACTCGCACGTCGCACCATCATCAGCTTTCCTCGACTTGATTGTATGGGTTTTGTTTGTGGGTGTTTCTTGATCCGATTTGTGATGCGAAATCATTATATATTTAGAGCGAAGAATTGACGTCTGACAGCGAAACGGTTAAGTCTGCGAACGGCGACACAATGCTGTGGTAATGAGTTTGCGACGAATTGCTGTTTACACGAATGTCATTTAAGCGTTTAATAAGTGTGACCCGAGTAACAACTGTGACCGGTCAATTTGTCTGAAGTTTTCTACACCTAAATTGAAACTGAGATTGTATTGCGGGCACTTATCAGTATTTTTAATAGATTGACACGAAAAAATTGATAAATAATGCTGCAACGATTGGTTCAGTGTGGAGTTCACCGAAATCTTGCAAAATGTTCTATCATTTGACGTTTGCAAGGTGACAGGCGTCAAGTGGCTGTGACTGACGAGTGGGGTGGCTGTATTCATACCTTTGTTACTAATGAGTTTGTCAAATATTTGCAAATGGTAACAGTTTCGTTGATATCCGAAGATGAGAGTCGTAATAAATGCAAAATGACAAGCATTTTTCTGTGTTTTGACGCTTCTGAATCTGTCACTTGGCAAACTGACAAATGGTTCGGAAATAAACCGTGAACCAGAACTTGTAATAGTGAGTGTTATCGAAATGAAGTTTGGGATTCTGATTATCGAATTCTCAGAATGCAAGTGTAGGTGACATCTGTCAGAAAGAAATGTCATTTGCTAGTTTTGCTGGATAAAGTGAGGGCAATTATAAATGTATAGTAATTCATCAATTGAGAACGATTGGGCCGATTTGGCAGAATTTTTTTTTCATTGTTCGTACCTAATTGTCAGGAGAAGGTTTTTACGAAAGTAAATTTTGGGAAAACCCTCCGGAAAAGTCGGGAAATTGGAGAAATCGAAAATAGTTTTTGTTTTTGTATGGATTTTATTGTAAGATTTGAGGTAAGGGTGGAAAATCCGATGTGAAGCTTGGTAAGTTTCGTCCATAAAATTGACCATTACAGGCTTTCACTTTTTTGACAAATTGTCAAAGAATTTCAGAAATAAAATTTAACAGTTTGAATGTCTGTACAGTGGCGAATGTCAGACAAGAATGGCATATAGTTACTGCTTCATTTTATTTTTCTAAGAGGAAAAAAAAACTTTGACAGATGTCAATGGATGTGAAATAGTGACAATCGACGAAGTTTACATTACATCTGAAGCATACCCAAATGGGCCTTTGTATACGCGTGAGCAACTGAACTCATCCAATAAGTGGAAACAACGTGACAATTCGTTTATTAAATTCGTCAAATGTCAAATTTAGTCTTAATGTTTATTTTGAGTTTTTCTTTCAAGAAATAAGCACGCAAAGTGGTCACAGTTAAAATGTCAGTTTGAAGTTAATAAACGGCATGATACGGCTTGTCTTATAACCTGTCACAAATCAAATGGTCTGAATGTTCAACTGCAGCTACACTATTTTAGATTATATATTTGTATTATAGATATGATAATTACATGTGCGAACATATCTTTACTTATCTTACGGAAACGTTGTTTCAAATGTTCTCAAAAAGAATATTGACAGCGGTGCGAACAACAAAGCGAGATAACACTATGATCAGTCAATAGAAATGATAAATCTCATAAAAACCATAAGCACATTCGTATGACTTTTATTATCCTAAAAAGGAGGATAAGAATACCCGACTTTACCAGAAAACTTGACAGCTGTCATGTAAGTTACATATTTAAAGAAAAAAAAATGGTAAATTGTTTGTCACACTATCTACTGGCAATTTATTGGTTCTTATTGATAAAAATCCTCGATATACCCATACATATTTTGTTGTCTATTGTGACCTAAAATTTACTTAAGACGAAGATTAACATTAATAATAAGGATGCCCCGATAACTCGCTTTGGTGTATATTTTAAGACGATGGCGCCAATCACTGGACATGAATATTAACATTTTCTATTGTGAATGCAGCGCTAATTCGTATCGCATGTAGTTTCATTTGTATAAGAGAAAACAAAATGTATTTCGTAATTAAGCAGTGTTAAAAATAAATAAAAGTGACAAATGTCATTCAGATGGAAATCTGCCTGAATGCACTCATTGCTATCAATGATTAGTTTATCGTCATCTTGTCTACCCCATTGCCAATAGATTCTTATTGAATTGTGAAGTTGTTCACAACTGAATGATGGATGAGTTCAGAAAAAAAATACAGATGTCAAAAAAAAATACTTTATCAACTCCCCACCTTGAAAATTGCTGACACTTGACGTTCACTGCAGTAACATTCGCCAAGTGGGTGGTAGCTCTAAAATTAACAGCAAAAGCAACGCCCCCAAAGAAAAAAAAAACCCCCCACCGCTAAATGACATCAAAACCAAAGTGTATACTTTTCTCGCGATCAAGTAATGTTGGCTATTAAATTATTCACTTTATCGATTGACCTCCTTCCTTGAAGACAGACTATATAGTACAAATGCAAGCACAACCGCCCTGGGGCCTGGCAACGCATATCTATAAAAAGAACACAAGTATAACAGTCACCCTTTTTCCGAAATGACTCATCTTGTTTTATGACAATGGACAGCAGATTTCGAACAGCTTTTAGCATAAATTTAAGGAAAAGGTCGGGGCTATGGCGCACAGACTTTTATAAGGAGCACTCATAAATCACCAATTTATGTATTCAAGGCTTCATGGGACATAAAAGCCAAGCAAGGGTTTAGCTGCAACAAAATAAAGGCGAATATTGCGTACATTCAAGTAAACCGTATATATGCAGTACTCGTATTCGTTAAAAGGATAAACATTGAGACGCCTCTGGGTGAGTTTATTGCTCAATGGAAACAATGCAGCAATTTAAACTGATGTTGGACGTCAGGCGGGCAATAAGTCCCAATTGACACAGTAATCGTCTGGGGGTGTTGGCCGTTTGCGTTACCGCATAAAGAATGCTTTTTGCACAGTTTACTTTAGCGAATACAGGGGGCGTGTCTGGAATATATTGCAAAAGCAGAGGGCACTTCAAAAATAAGTGCAAAGTGTTTTGTTTGTAGCGATTGGCACTGCCAAGTATATATATTTTTTTGACAGCACATGTATTGTATATCTTGCTATATCAATCACAAATTTGCACAATTAATTCTTACTAATAGGGTAACAATATCCATTATTAGATCATCGTGTAGCGACCTTCTCCGTTACCAGGTAACTTTGGTAACTTACCTAGAAAGAGAGAAAAGAAAAGAAGATTAGCAATCAAACGATAAAGCGTATTTTTGTAATTATTGTTTGAAAAGTTTGAAATTAAGATTAATATAATCAGGCCCACTTGACCATTCGAGTGAGCGTTCGTTTTGATTATTCAAATCTATATTAGACAATATCAGATATAAAAGCATAGCAACTGTCTGTCTGTATAGTTTTCGGTTGTTAATATCAGCTTGTCAACAATTAGGTCATTTTGAAAGACAATCAAGTTGAAACATTGACAACTGTCTTATCCATTATCTACGCCAACTTGATGTTAATTCCAAATAGATGCCCGCCTGTTTTACACCAGATGAGTGAAAAAAAACTCACGTTCCACTGAAATGTCAGAATAAAAGCGACATCTGGTCGACAGTTATATGAGTGTGCTCGATTGAAAATTTAGGTTTTAACTTTTAAAATGTCACCCAACATTAGCTACAGTTAAGAATTATTTTCGATATCAAGATGTCGCTTTTCTGTATTTTATATTGACGAACGGAAAAAGTTCAAAAACTCCAACTGGGAGAACAAATGTGTACTAAAATGAATGGGGAATCTGACAGCTGACCATTTGTAGGTACTTCCCATAAAAACTCCAGCATGGGAAATACCTGTCATACAAATCCATGCAAAACATGAAATCATCATGAGAACTTATCCACGTTTTGGTAAAATCAAGCTGTCAAAATTGATTCAGAGTCAGTGACAGAAGGTCGAGTAATGAAGTGCCCACTTGAGCATCGTCATTTGACGATTTCCACATCGGCCCTACCTCGCTGCAATTTTTTTACATCTAAAAATGACAGGGTTAGTGGAGCAGTGTCATAGACGATTTTTAGATTTGCGAAAAATGGGTACGTTCAATTATCTAGTTTTAAATCTGACAGTTGTCTGACTTGAACGTGTTAAGTTTTTCTTTGGCCTTGATTCGTTACAATCAATTTTGTCTTTAACTTTTATCAAAAACCTAGTCAACATTTGTGTACTGATTACCAAGATGACAGTTCGTGTACGTGGCTTTTGTAGCCAAAGTGACGTTACCGAATTATCTGTTTTTTTTTTTTTTTTTTTTTTAATTTAGATAACATCGATGTCAAGACGAATTAAGTAGAATTAATACAACGAGTTATATTTTTAAATGAGCCCAACGTCTGTCATCATTTGACGTTTGCAAATGTGTCAACTATGTAAAAGGCTATCCGCGGTACTAATAATCATTTTTAGTGTCCAGGCTAAATTTTTCGAGCTCACAATGACGAAATTTTCCATACAAAATAGATATTGCGACCCAGGAAATATTTAGTGCTAAGGTTAAAAATGATTATTAGTAAGGCACAATAAGTCGGCGGCTTTCTCAAAAATCAAGTTTAGATGTAGGTTTATAGAGCGTTATAAAATGTCGTGGAAGTTGGTAATACTAATAATAGTTTATAAGCGCCAGACATTATTATTTTTTTCCTTTGAAATTAGGTACCTATTGTGACCTAGAACATATTCAAGAGAAGTGCCTGATAGGTACAAACAGGATAACCGAGTTTGTTTCTTTTTTTTAAGTCTAGAAATAAATCATATATCGACGAAAAATAAATATTGAAGGCTGGAGTGATAAATGTCATTCGTGCGTCAGATTTGTAGGGACAAAAACATGTCAAGATGAGGTAACGCACTGAGGCCCATGTAGGCAATGCTTAAGAAACAGAAATTATGGTATCCGCCCTATAATAATTTTGTACATTTTTTGCCATAAACCACCATTTCTTTCTCTCTTTCTGCTCTCTATCTTGAATGCATCAATTAGCAATTGAAACATCTATTTTGGTTCATTTGGCTGATATGTCACTTATGTCACTATAGATTAGTGCAGCGTCAAGCGTTGGCTCGAAATAAATAGACCGGAGCAATCGGAGCATACTTCACTTTAAGCACGAACAGTCATACGTTGAACATTATTCGTTGTTTGATGTTGATTGTTGAGCCACAGTAAGATGAGAGCATTAGCAAATAAAGTTATTTTACACACTTGTAAGACGTTACAGATATCGTTGATATAAATTAAGAACAATAAGGGTCCAAGTATTGTTCCTTGTGGAATACCAAAACTTGTTTCACTTGCACTTGATTTACTTAACAAGTCACACAATTTAAAGCACAAAGACTTATTATGTATAGGGTATGTACGTACATATAATATCTTTCAACTGAAATAATTTTAAATATTTTAAAGCCTGTTTATAAATTAAAATTGTTTAAGGGGAAAAACGAGAAAACCCAACATTTAAAACTTGAATTACTTTCACCCTATAAAATTGTTATCTTAACCTTACTTATCATAACTTACTTTTTGGAACGTTCTTAGATTCTTTGACATCTGTCGCCTGTCACAAAAATTTCCCTTTTCTTTTTTTTTTCTCTTTCGAATTACTATTTTTTAAATAAATGAGTTTTAACATTAGATTAGAATTTTCAGTCGTTTTAATTGGCTTAGAAAAGTACGTTTATATATATATAAGACTGTCGTGAAAAGAACGGGGGTCAGACAGCTACCAATGAGTGAAAAAACCAAAACAAAAATTGTGTAAGAATGAAATAATAAAAAAAAAAAAAATTGCCGTCAGAGACTTTGAGTTGTTTTAACCATTTTTTTTTTTGGTTCAACTCGTTACTTATTACTTGTCACTCGCTACTTGGTAGTTTTTACTCGTTACTTGTTATTTGTTAATCATTTCCTTACTTTTTACTCGTTACTTGTTGCACGTTATCTACTTTTTAAGACCTTTTTCACCAGACTACCATGTACATAAGGCTGTCATGAAAAAGAACGGGCATCAGTCAGCTACCAGGGAGTGAAAAAAAACCAAAAACCATTGTGTAAGAAGGAAACTGAATTTTCTAATTACAAAATAATTACCGTTAGAGGCATTGTGTTGTTGTCTATTTTCTTTCGTTGCAACTCGCTACTTGTTACTCGATATCTACTTGTCACTCGTTACATTCTACTTTTTACTCGTTACTTGTTACGTAAATTTGTCTTTGCTAATCGTTACGTGTTACTTGCTACTTGTCACTAGTTACTTATTACTTGTCACTCGTTACTTGTCACTCGTTACTTGTTACTTTTTACTCGTTACTTGTGACTAGTTATCTACTTGCTTACATTAATTTTTCTTTGCTACTCGTTACTTGCTTTTTGTTACTTGTTACTCGTTACTTGTTACTCGATACTTGTCACTCGTTACTTTTTACTCGTTACTTTGTATTGTCATTTAAACGTGCAACCATTTGTAATTGCGACCGATTCACATCTATCGCGTCCTTTCCGATCCATTCACCCAATTTTGACCTACAATTGCACATAAGCAAACCCCCACTCATCTTTAACTTTTACAGATGTCAATGTGGTAAAGGTGAATTGACTGCAGCAACAGACACACTTTGCATTGCATAAACCTAGCATCAGTGATACAAAAAATTAGCATCCTCAATCACCGTCCCACCAACAATCTGACAGTTGCTCAATTTGCATAACAAAAAAAAACAAGAATTATCCCAACCCAGTTCATCTAACAAAAGTCATCCAATAGCGTTCATCTCAGAGAGATATGATATAGGTATGTATCTATTATAATTTCGCGGACGCTTGTGCGCTTACCCCCCCGGGAGCCGGGACTTTGCATTTCATACACCCGATCGCTTTCTCAAAGACTTACATTTTCACACTTTGAATGACAGCTGCAGCTTCTCTCTGCTCTGCTTGTTCATCATCCTTGAGTGGAGTTGCCCATATTTATTATTTTTTTTTTTCTTGTAAAACCAAATTCGAATCAGGCACCAACGACAAGCTAAAAAAAAAAAAATTAAACACAACAGCAAGGGGGAAACAAAATCACGTTCCCTTTCGCAGCAGGAGGAGGAATTCCTCGGTCGTGGCTTTGCCTGTGCGTCTTCAAAGAGACGACAACGCGATAGCCTAAAACCTAAATATATTGCTTTTTAAACGCAAAGTGAAATAAAAAACATTCGAAATTCATTAAATTGAGTGAGATAAGACTACATTAACCCGACGCGCCGCAATCGTCCACCGAGCAAAACCAAACCCGAACCCAACCAAGTCGCAACCATCAGCACTGTCATCGTCGTCATCTACATTACCACCGCACTGCTGCTGCTGTGTAGTGTATAACAACGGCAACGAGCCCCGAGCCCCCACCCCGCACGTCTTTCTCGGCAACAGCCTTAAACATCATCCTCACGCTCGCACAACTCAACTCATGCCTTTTGCCACCACCGCAAGAGACGTAAACCAAACGACGACGACGACGACGATAAAGCGAAACCGAACCGAAGCAAAGCAGCAGCAGCAGCGGCGCGATACTAGAGTAGAGTGAGTGGAGTGCACCCTCATGCCTCATCCCCGTGCCTAACCTTTCCCTCTGCTGTGCTTTGCTGTGCTGAGCTGGTGCTGGTTCTGGTGCTGCTTCTGCTGTGTGTCGTCGTCGTCGTCGTCGTAGCCGTCGTCTACCTACTTCCTACCTCTCTGCATTTCATTCTTCGCCTTTGCTTGTTCATTTTTAATGAAATTCTGTTTGGCTATAATGGCTAACATACCAGGACTGTGGCATACACTCCACGTGGAGTGTGACTGTGGTCAATAAACAGTTCTAATTCGACTCGGCGACGGCAACGCCAAACAGACGCTCCGAACGACCAAGCGGCGCACCGTCAACCCAACCAAACGTCAGCCGTCAGCAGCGACGACGGCCGCAGAGAGGGAGAGTGTGCAAAAGGGATCGTTCATCGTTCATCGTTGTTGTACAAGTACAGGGCAACCCGAGAGGGGTTCAGATGGATGGTTTTTGGCTATACAGACAGAGCACACACGTGTAGCCGCAGCTATGCACATACACACACCCATGGAGATGGCGTGTGTGTACCTACAGTACGGTTGAGCGGTGTGTGTTGGGGTTTTAGACCCTTGCGATTGCGAGTTGTCGTTCTCATTTTTTTGCCCATTTTTTTTTCTGTGCTTCTCCCTGCTTCGCTTGGTTTCAGTTTGTTTTTTTTTGTGTTTTCGTCATAACTACTTAAGTGTCGGACGGGGGCATGGAAATGGAAGACACTGCGCGAGAGGGAGACGAGTGTGCGGCGTCGACTGTGTGTGTTGTGTATTTGCAACCGGTAATAATGAATAAGCATGGCATGGCTGGTTATATCTATCTGTATATCGCTGTATCTCTATCTATTTATCTGGTAATACGACGGACGAACACACACAATGTGCTTTCTGTTTTCGGTCCTCTCGAGTTGGGTCGTCGTCGTTGGTTTTCATTTTTTTTTGTTCCCCTCGTTCGTATCTCTTCCTCGTGTAATAATCTTTTATGTAGAAAATTATGATGGATTTTCAAATTACTCCCCCAGAGTTGTTTTTTTTTTCTTTTATTATTTTTTCCTGGGTTCGCCCCTTCCTCTGGAGGGAGGGCGATGATCAATACGAGCTCGGCAGGGGAAAAGCAAGCAGCAATTTAGTTTGTACTGCGGTGATAGTTTCGTGGTTGGCTCTTCCTTCTTCTTGTGGCAGATAGGTTAATTGAGTAGTTGAGCAGTGCGTCGTGCGTCTTTTGTGTGCAATCGATTCGCAGGAAAGAGTCCGCCATACCTACCTACGTCATAGCTTAGGTACCTATACTTATAGGTTATAGGCGCATTCCTGCACACAAATGTTTGTGTCGTTTTATCTACTTGAAGAGTGCAATATTGTCGATGTTTGTCAGCGTCTGATAAATCCACCTCTATCGCCTGTCCATTGAGAGGGTGTTCCTCTGTGTTGACAGAAGGATAATACTGTTTTTGTTTTGTAGGGCAATGCTTGGCTGGCTCGTTTTTATGGGGTTAAGTTGTTTGACAAAGATAACTCCTGCCCATATGTACGACCGACTACAAACTAGATGTTTACTTCTATCTACAGCCGGAGCGCGTTTGTATATTTGCGCAGTTCTGTAGGCTTGTTGATTTTGGCACAGTGTATATAAATATATGTTCTTTAGCACCATTCGTCGCTTGAGCTATATAAATTTTTCCCTGTTGACAAAGTTTTCGTGTTTGCTTAGGCGAAACCATTGGAATAGGTATGGCGGGGTGTTTATTCCTGTAGGACGTGCGAGCGCGGGCAGAGGTTAAATATGATTATTTGACTTTTTCTGTTGTTTGCATTGCTATGGCCACGATTATAGGTAGGTACCCACCTAGAAAGTCGCGGTAGGTATGTGTAAATAGAGGACACCCTCGGTCGGGTGGAACAGCGATCTCCAGCTACTGGATATGTGGATCGGAGGGTTGTGTTTGCTTTCGAATGAAATGCACTCGTGACTGTTGTGCGGAATAAGTTCGAACCTAGAAAGTCATTTGACGTCTATGCGAGGTTTGCCGACCTACCTTCAGGGTGTTGTATGTATGTATTTATTTAGTAGGGTGATGGCACCAGTAGTCAGCCCCTTAACTTTTTTTTTTGAGTTTGATTGGTCCTTAAAAATTCATTTTTCAACTATTTAATCAAGTATATTTGGCTTTTCCGAATGTTTGAAGTCTGTGGATTGGAAAATATTAAGCTTATTAGGGATATGAGTTACCCAATGCAAACTATTTGCAAAATAAGTGAAAAAGGTATGAGTTGCGAGTGGTCAGCCCCCTCAGCTCCAGTAGTCGGCCACGCAAGTATCCAGTAGTCAGCCCCAATGTAATTTTCAAATTTTCATAAGAAGGGGGGGCTGACGACTGGAGAACGTTTAAAAGAACCGTGTCTCTCATAGTCAGCCCCCATTTCTCAAGTAAATGTACAGGGGGGCTGACTACTGGAAATCAAAGAAATTTTATCGAAATTTTTGCGAGAATCAATACTGATTGAAGTTTCCATTCATTTTGCATACTCAGCTATGAAAAAAAAAGAAATTAAGGTAGTCTCCAGTAGTCAGCCGGGGGGGCTGAGCTAAGGATAATCATACAAATAATGTCTCATAAGGTCAGCCCCCCTCTTAATTATTTAACAGAAAATATTTTTAACATTTTAAGTTAAGAAAAATGATAAATAAAGTGTTAATATCATAATAATAATCATAAACTGCACATGCCTTCAGCATATTCGTAATTATATCACTTTTACAAAGTCACTTCAACTATTTTTTTTTTGGTAAACCACTCGTATCCTGCACTTATGAAAACTGTACGCAGACTTATATTTGTTACGCTCGAAGTAACAAGTGTATTGTGTCAATTTTTTGCACACAGCGAGGAGAAGTGTTACCCAAGAGAGTAATATTTTTTGTTTGGAAGAAAGGCAAAACCATTTACTATTGCGCTGTGATTTGTATGTCAGTGGCTGACTACTGGAGGGGGCTGAACTTAGGTGCCATCACCCTATATAGTTCATACTCAAATTACAAAATATTGGATAAAATGTGGTTACGATACGTGTGTACGTTTTCATTTTTTATTTAGTTCATTAAATAGTTTAAGTCCTTTGTGCATAATCATATTTGCAGTTCTGACGTCTCTATAAAATTGCAGATGAAAATCTGAACTCGACATCAAATTATAAGGCTGGACATCGTGGACATACTGTAGATTTGATGAAAGATATTCCCTACTTAATTAGTTTTTTTACTAGGATTTCCCGATCTACCGTCTCAAAAGCCCACTTGAAATCCAAAAAAAAACCAGCCACAATCACCTTTTTTCTATCAATTTGATTTTTCCAATCTTCACTGACCCAGTTTAAGGCAGTTTCACACGAGTATCCCTGTCCAAATCCCGACTGATGTGCCATAATGTATCCATTCTTCTATATAACTCCTTAGTTGTTGTTCCACTAGCTTTTCGAATGTTTTTTTCATACAAAGGTAGCATATTAACTGGCCTAAATTTTCCAGATAGACACGTGTTTAAAACTTTTTCAATTGGTCTAATCATAGACACCTTCCATCCCTTGGGGAAATAACCTGTTGCCATAGATTTGTTAAAGAGCTCTCTCAATACTGGGCCTAGTATTTCTATTCCATCTAAAAACATATTCGCGCTCATAAAATTATAATCTCTTTTTGTACCCATTTTCTTTAACACTTTTACAATGTCTTTTGTACGTATATTTTTAAATTCGAACACAGTATCCACCTGCACCATATTATCTTCATAACTTAACTTAGGTATAATATTTAATAATGTTTTTAACACTATTTACAAAAAAAGTATTAAACTCACACGCAATCTGTTTACTACCATGCACTATATTTCCACCGAACGTAACGTTACAGATTTCAGTCTGTTCTTTATTTAAAATAAATTGTTTAATATTCTTCCACGTTTCTTTTTGGTTTCGCGATGAGCTTATCTTATTTCTTACAAAGTTGTCTTTCAGACTCCGCAATTCACTCTTGTATGAATTTCTTGCTAGTTTATATTCATCCCATGATCATCATCCCATCTATATTTCGCTACTTCGTAGCTATTTATTTTAGTATTTTTTAATATTGCTAGCTTTTTATTATACCATTGACATTTATTCCCACGTGCTCTCTTTTCTATTACCATTTCTTTAACGAGCATACTCATTTGATTAGCAAACAAATCTGCCAATTCATCTACATTACTGTTTACAATATCTACTCCAACAAAGTCACTGGACAACAGTTTAGAGTAGAAAACATTTGTGTTATAGTTAATTGTTTTATATATTTTATTAGTATTTTTATTAATTTTATTTTTCTCGTGATCACTTATTTTAAAATGTTTACTATTTTTGGCTTTTATTTGCTTATTATTTGTAATGACGTAATCTATTAGTGTGGACGATTGATCCGTTATTCGTGTCGGTTGATCATTAATAACAGATAAATTATTTGCATAACAAATCGAGTTAATTTGATTTTAGTAAATAGAATCACTGACCCAATCAATATTGAAATCACCCACTACAATGAGTTCTCTATCCACAACCATGTTTTCAATGAACTCTCCAAACATAGCGCAAAATTGGGCCTTTGAAAAACTAGGACTTCTATATACTACTACAAATTTTACCATGGTTCGCACATCACCCACATCAACTTCTTAACAATATGTTCCATTACAATCTCTTATTTCTTGACCTATTCGGTAACGTAATGGGTATTTTATATAAATCGAGACCCCACCGGTGTGGCTCGACATACTTAAAACTGGTATAGGTATGTTTATAATTATTTAAACTCACTTCATGATTACTAATTTTGTCGGTCATATGCGTTTCACTTAAACAGATTAAATGAGGCAATGCCTGATTTACCATTACTTCTAGTTCGCTAAAATTGTTTGTAAGTCCTTGCACATTTAAATATATACACTTTAAAATACTTAGCTGCTAGTACGGAATACGTTCTCTTTCCATTTTAAGTTTTCTTTAAAAACTGGACAGGTGGTATCCCTGGAATCATGCTCTATGTTAATGTCGATATTTAACCTCTCCTTCATTTTCACACAATTAATGCACTTCTTTATAGCACTTTTACACTCTTTTACTTTATGACCTTCTTCGCCGCATTTTGCACATACATCTTCTTTGCTCCTACATACATCGGAATTGTGATTAAACCCACAACATTTGAAACATCTTTTGACATTAACACTTTCATAACAAACGCACTCGTCCCACTGAATAAATAATTTTTTTTACTTTCAAAATATCTGTAAAGGCTTCTCCATCCACTTCTACTATTGCATTTTTATTGATTTAAATACTTTCACACACTTTAACTCTTTAAATATTATTTTTTTTGTTTTGGGCAATAATGGCATCTCTTATTTGTGTTTCTGTTAACAATAAATTCTCTCATTCAGTGCACTAATATTTTCGGATTACGCATCTCGCTCACTTTAACATCATAGTCTTTACTCATTTTGTTTGCAATCTCGTTACCCATAATATGACGTTCTTTTTCGCTTGAGCATTGGATAGCAATCACTTCATCCCTTTTACTCATTATTTTGTTTAAATTTACAGCCAATTCTGTTGGATTTATCTTTTCTTTCACTTCTTTAACCAATTTTTTTAAAGTCTTGTACTTGTTTCGGTTTTACCACTATAGGCGCTTTAAGCATTGTTGCATATGTTGAACTCTGTTTTTCCTCTTTGTTTCTTTCTCGAACACCGCTTATCACATCTTCGACACACTCTCTTATTTCTTTGACACTCTCTTTAAAAATGTCCGTTAATACATTTTTTGTTTCCGCAATTGATTTTATAATTGTTTCATGATTTACTTTTAAAACTCGCATAAACTCGATACACGATATACAACATTCCGCATGAATAGGATTGTAAAGCAGAACTCAAAATTAGGTTTTACGATGGTGTTGTATAGGCTTTTTCAACAGGGACGCTACAAAAGAAGAGCGACAGGGACAGCAAACGACGCCGAACTTCTTTCCGCTTTTTTGACATTTCTCTTCAGTAAGGTTTGCCATTTCATGATGGAAAGATGTAATACAAGCCAACAACGAGTCGAAATTATTAAAATTTACAACCGAAATTCGGAGTCACTGGCCGCAACGTTAAGAGCGCTACGTCCAATAATTTATGGTCGTCATAACATAATCGTCCTAGCAGATCAACAATTGAGCGTCTAGTGGAAAAATTTGAATCCACAGGCACAGTACAAAATGTTCCCGTGCCAGTGAGACAAAGAAGTGCGCGGGGATTTTGGGCCTTTTGGTGCTTTTTACAGCTTTCCAAAGTGAATAATTGGAATCTTTTTTCGGTGTTAAACTTTTAAGGTAGGAACCTATCGCACGATTTTTAAAATTTTTAATAGCTGTCTTGAACAAATTGCGCGAATAATTCAAATGTGCTTTATGTTGCGGAGCGCGACTCTGTTGCCATTTCTTACGCGCCTTCCTTTTTTCGTTGACCAATTCTTTTATTTCGAGAGGACATCGTAGACCGTATTTGGCCGGCGTTTTCCTTGGATTAGGCGTATTATTCCAGAAGGCGAGCTGTATGATCTCGACGAAGCGATCAACTTCAACCTCAAGTTCATAGGGTGTCGTAAGTGGAGCACTCAGTTCAACATTGTCTTCTATTTCGTTCCTAAAGCCTTTCAATTAGTTTTTCTACCAGTTAATCTCGCTGGCTCTAGATTATTGGCTAGTTTTACACTCAATGTTAAAATAATCGGTGAGTGGTCAGATGATAGATCAAAGCTCTCTTCAACTTTTATGTGGTTGGTAGGTATTCCTTTCACGACGAAGAAATCTATCAGATCAGGTAGTTTTGAAGTATCAGTTGGCCAGTAGGTCGGTTTGCCCGTCGAGAGGAAATCACAACTGTATTCCATACCTGCCCCACAGAGGATTCTACCTTTGCGCGAGATTTATCTGGAGCCCCAGAACGTGTGCTTCGCAATAAAATCGCCGCCAATAATGAAATTTGGTTTGATCGATTTAAGCAAGTTAGTAAAACCGCTTTTTTCAAGCGCGGAACGCGGTGGACAGTAGATAGATGAATTTCTAAGAGTAGGCAGACTATTTTTTTACTCGATTGTTCAATGCAGTCTTTAATAAAATATTAAATAAAAATAAATTTTTATAGTTCTTATATTTATCAAGGGGATATTTTTTTAATAATTATTAATTTAATGTTTTCCGAAATTTAATTGTATAAATATTATTAATTTAATTACTCGATTGCCCAATGCAGTCTTTAATAAACAATGACGATCCACCTCTCGCGTTTCCCGATGGGTGACAAGCGTGGAAATCATTATAGCCTTTTTATTTTTAAATTCGATCCATTTTTCAGATTTTTCAATTCGCCGAGTTTTTGTAAGAGTCCGTTTGCATTCCGAGTGCATATTTTTAACATTGGTTTTTCATTCATATTATATTTGAATTACGCGACAATTAAGTGTGCAACAAAGTCGCTAGTGTACGGCCCCTTAAGGATTTTTCGTCATAAAATATTATCACAGTAACAACAAATATTAACATTTTCGAATAATTATTCAAGTAAATTATTCTTTATTAATTTCTTCGTCTGTAAAATAAATAAAAAAAAATATTTGTTTAGATTTTAGTAAAAAAAAAATATTTTTTTCCAGTGGCCAGCCCCTTGTTTCCTATTTCCGACCAGCTCGTGTCCTATCGTCGGCCACCCAGTAAAGAAAGGGCTTTTATTGTTTAATATTTTCTAATTAAATATTTCATTACATCAAAGTTAAGAAAAAATAATTAATATGTATTATAAAAAAATATAAATAAACAAAATAAAAATAAACAAAATAAAAATAAACAAAATATAAATAAACAAAATATAAATAAACAAAATATAAATAAACAAAATATAAATAAACAAAATATAAATAAACAAAATATAAATAAACAAAATATAAATAAACAAAATATAAATAAATCCAAATTTCCTTTTTAAATGCTAAAACAATTACAAAACCAAAAATAACTAAAAATCCTTAAATTTAATTCAGTTGGGAACATTTTTTTAAAAGATTTGGTAAAGGTTTTTTGATTCCTTTTGGGGCAATGACATTTCCAGTTTTTGGAGCCATACTGAAATCCGCTTCATCGGCGTTAAAAAGTCTAGAAGAATGATCAACAATGTCTAAAGCATCTTCTTGTGTTAAGCATTCTTCGAGCTCTCTAAAATATTTTCTAATTGCTTCCTCTGTTATTTGAACGCGGTTTTTAAAAACATTTTCAGCGGTTCGTAGGCTTAAATCGGGAGGGCGTCGCTATAAAACCGCAATACCATTTCTTACCGTGTTTGCTGTCTTTGAAAGGAGTTTTGCGGCCTTCTTCTTGGAGAATATCTTGCACCGTTTTCAAGAGGTTTTCATAGGTCTGTGGAAAACCACATTTCGCTAGATTTATAAGCCAGCTTTTAAGCTTGTTTTTTTTTTCATCTGCAGAGAGCACAGGGAGCAGGGACCAAATTTTCCAAGGTTATCCGCGGTTCTTTTGTGAACTCGGTCCAGAAGAGTCGTCCATGGGATATTAAACCTTCTTGCCGCTGCTCTGATTGGCATATTTGTTTCACGGCTTATTTGAAATCCGTGAAACAAATATTCTTGTTATTCTAAATCTGTGCCGTTCTACAAAATGACACGCTTTTTCTTGGCTTGGCCTTAGCGTGATTCTCATTTGCCTGGGTCATATTTAGGCGGCTTAAAACAAGATTTTGAATATTTTAGGATCAGAAAGTAAGTGAGAACCTTAAAAGCACTTGTTTTCAACCTAAGATAAAACAAGGGGCCGGAGTAAGTCGAAACGTGTGTCCTATATACGGCCACCAAGATTTCTTTGTGAAAAGGGGCGGCCGAAGACTGGAAAACTTTGAATTTTAGCGGCTACAAGATGATCAGAGTAGGTTTATTTATCATTTGGCGTACTCAGTTTAAAAAAAAAATCGAGTTGCCTATCTCCGGCCAATAGGCAACCACGTTTACTTTTGTAGCCAAACTCCGGCCCTCCTCAAATCGACAATAAATACAGAAATTTTTCACATTTAAAAGCTAATTTTTATGAAAAATAATATATTTTATAAGAAAAACAACATTTGAAAACATTTACCCTCTAAATTTTCACACCAAACCCTAATTCCGACAACATCTATCGTCTTGACAGTAAATTCACACAAAAACCTTCCCCGACACAGCACAAGTCACATGAGTTGATTTTTTGAAGGCGACTGAGCACACGCAACAAGAATTTTTACATATTAAGGGAGAAGTTTAACAATTAAAGACCAAAATTTACGAAAGAGAACTATATACGATTCACTACCTACAGCGACTTTTCGGCGAGGTGGCCGGCCACTGGGGTGGGCCGCAATTAGGCTACCTACCACCTATCAGTTACCATGACTTGGCCTATTCTGGAGCATAAATCCGTAGGCGCAGTTTTTACATTCAGTCCGAGTCAGGCCAGCAGAGGAAAAAAAGTACACTGAGTTCATAAAGTGGTGACTGCAGATCTGTACATAAAAAGATTTTCCCTCAACAAATATGAAAAGTATGTGTCAATCTCAATGTCACAGCCGACCAAAATTACCAGTAAATTCCTACCTACATATGACCCATCCACCGCCAAAATGTTTCCAATTATTCGCACTGATAACCGCTAACAATGCTCAGCTCAAACCTGCCTCGCCAAGCACAATGCCAACGATCTATTACGAACCCACTTAGCATACCAAAACCAACTGTGCTTAGTCACATCGAAGAGAACTAGAAAAAAAAAAAAACACTGAAATCTAAAAACAAACCTGTCAGTCTGACACTAAATTGAGCAGTTACAGCGCCAATCTCCAGGCTTATCTTTCACGCAATACCTAGTCTGTCTTCCCCCTCGAACCCTGAAACGCCACCGGCCCAGCCCGAGGGACAGCAAATTGTTGTTGCCGTTCGCCTTGGTTATGTGGGTGAGTTTCTTTCTTTCTTTCTTTCTTTTTTTTTTGTATAATTTCCTAATTACGATGACACGACATTTCACTCGGTCGATTGAATTACTACGCTACGTCGCTACCCCGCGTCATGATCACAGAAAACCCACTAAGCATGTGTAATATAATATTTCCGCCCGACGATTCGTTTTAATTGACAGTCTAGCTACAACAACACACGGCACTCGGCTCTTCGACAGGCTTGGCTGAATAGACCCGAATTGAAATAAAAAAGATTAGGTACTTCTTTCTAACAACGAGATCTCCAGAGAGCGAGAGAGCGAGGTAGGCGGCGGCGGCGGAGGAGGAGGAGGACACCAACAAAAAGAAAGAAACACCCTACAAAAATCCGAGAAATTTAACCGGTCTACGGGATTTTTCTACGAAATACAAGATTATTCTCTCCGCCACCAACTGATTACTATAGAGGAGGGAATTTCAAATTTCTATAGCTTCACGATACGAAGGAAAGCAAAAAGAACAACAGCAGGAGAGAGCCTGTGTTTGTGTTTAAAAAAAAAAGGATGTGGGACAGCCAGGCATATGAACTCTGTGCAAGACAAACCCAAAAAGGACTTAACAATTTTGGGTAAAGAAGGCCAGCCCAAGAAAAGGGCAAACCAGAGAGCACGAGGAGGGGGAAACAAAAAATCAAATCTACCGCTGTCATCTGCTGTTTTGGTCATCGCTGTTGTCGTCGTCGTTCCTCGGTATCTGCTCAACACATTTTATGGGCAGACTCTCAATAAAATCAGCCAAAAAGAAAAAAAAAAAAATTCAAAACAAAGTACAAAACTCCAACGGAGTACCGGAGCACCAGCATAACACAGACCGAACCGAAGAGATAAACAAATCGACCATTCAATCTCGACGGTGTAATTTATTCCCAAGCTATTGATGTTGTTGTTGCCGTTTCCTTTCTAGTCGTTGGTTTCTTTTTCTTTCCTCTGTGCTTCTGCTTATTTTTTTTTTGTGCCTTCCTTTAATCTCGCCAAACAAAAGAAATCTCAAGTTCGCTGAAAAACAGAGGGAACACAAAAAGATCCGCAGAGGAGTGATGCTAAAAATATAAGAGAAGGAAATTGTATAACCGAGTGTGCTTCTTCTTGGTAGTTGGGTTTGGTGGCGGCGCGGCTAAATAGCCGAGTGACTGAATGTCGTCGGGACGATCTGACATTATGGGATCACGTTCACAGTGGAGGACCGAGGACGTATAGATTGAGTCGAAATAGAAGAAGGTACGGCGGTTTTTGTGTTTCGCTGAAACTGGCACACGAAGGAGTTCGTGTAACGGGTGAACTGCAAAAATGTGAGATGTTTAGAGATTCTGTGGAGGACACTGATGATGGGACCACACCTTCGACAGACAGACGAAGTTTGGTTGAACTTACGAATAATTTAGCAAACTGAACTGTGTCATTTGAATAGAAGGACGATCGGAATAGGATAGGTATACCTCATGCAGTATTAGTTGAGGCATCAATTGTGGTATAGCGCGTTTCTGATGGAAGCGGTGTGCGAGTTGGTCTTTCAAATTGCTCGTGTTTCGTAATTTCAATACCTTGTAAAGGACTGTTCAGGAAAGAGCGAACTACGAACTCCGGACGAGCGAATATTTGCAAACTCTATCATTTCTTTGCAGTTCCAAAAGGGATGTTTGCCGATGTGAGTTGTCATACGAAATTTTCGATGGCGGACTGCCAACCATTGGATGTGTTCAGACTTTGGCATCACTTTAAATATAAATCAGTGTTTCACGCACTCAAATGTTCAATAATACTCTTCGACACGGGTTCAGATGTTTGACGCAAACATTTTGATACGTAAGCGGACATTATGACACAAAAAGTTGTTTCTCTTATAGGTAGGTTACTTTGGTAAACTACCAGAACTGTCTCTAGTGACAGTCAATTTGACAACCGACGGATGATTTGTGGTTAGAATGGTGTGGGTCAGGTGTTTGACGCAAACATTTTTATACAATTTTGAAATACTGCCACAGAAAGCTGTTTCTTTTAGAGGTTTCTTGTCTAAATTACCAGCACTGTCTCTAGTGACATGAAATTTGACAACTGACAGATGATTTGTGCTAAGAATGGTGTGGGTCAGGTGTTTGACGCAAACATTTTGATACGTAAGCGGACCTTATGACACAAAAAGTTGTTTCTTTTAGAGGTTTATTTGCTAAATTGCCAGCACTGGCTCTACTGACAGCCAATTTGACTCTATTGACATCTGGGCAGATGATTTGTGTTTGCAAGTTGTATAAATTTTCTTCCAAAAATCGTGTTTAAATGTATAGTTGGCACAACAGGTTCGTAGGGACCCTAGGCCTAGCTTCTCAGAACCATTCGTTTTGTGTGAGGTTTAATTTTTTCTGGAACGAATGAAAGGGATCTACAATATTATGCCTATTCCAACTGTCTAATTGAGAAGCTCTTTCAAGACAGTTATTCTCTCAGATGTTTGCCAGACGTTCGCGAGAGCTGGCGCAGTGAAAAAACCCTAAATTGGTTGTCTAAATAATTTACAAAAATTATTTATATTTAAGGCTTCAGGGCATCGAGACCATGACTTTTATATTAGCCTCGATTCAAGACACAATTTTGACAGTAGTGTGCTTCAATTCACAATTGTATGACCGCCTTTACGTAGCATTACAGCGAGTCACCTACATTTTATGCACAAGTATTTTTTGTATCCTCACCAAATCGCTCAAAACTTATGCACACATGAAAGTCTCCAACCAGAATATGTCCACTTGACGTTTCTGTCAATAATGTTTACATAGTGTTTAATTTAAAACCCTGTGTTCTCTCTACACCAAAAAAGGGGAATTTCACAAATTCAGAGTTCTCCAGGAACTAAAAGAAAATTCGAACAGAATCTGTACAATTTCTTTCAAAACACAAAAATTCCCTATTTTTCCAAGTGTCACTGCTGAAAACGTCAAAATGTAGAATGTCGCACAGACCTTATATGGCAACGGCAACCATCTCATTTATGTCGAAACGAAAAAGCAAACAGACCCAAGTGATGAGGGAAACGTCAAACAGACCTCAGTGTCATCTGTCAGCGATATCTGTCAAAATACAGTCATACTTAAGTTCGCACGAGAAAATCTTACGATTTCATGAAACAAAGCTGAATTTATTCCAAAATTTTGCTTCAAACTGTCATTTTGATAGTTCGTAAGAGGTGACTTTATGGATGTCAGCGAGATGACAGATGACAGGTGACCCATGCACAACTGTCTTTAATGAATTTGGCCACAATTTTACTACATACTACTCTCATGATGATATAATTACAAAAAGTTTGGCCGTCAGTAAAATGACAGCCTACAGCTAACTGTCAAAACACAAAAATGCCCTATTTTTCCAAGTATCAGAGATAAAACGTCAAAATGTAAATTGTATCACAGATCTAAAATGGCAACGACTAATCACTTACCGTCCCATCTGTCGAAACGAAAAAGCAAACAAACCCATCAGGCGATAAAACAAACATCGAACAAGATCTAAGTGTCATCTGTCAGCTATGGCTGCCAAAATACAATCATACGGAGAAAATCTTACGTTTTCATGGAACAAAGCTGAATTTATTCCAAAAATTAGTTTCATTCTGATAGTACAATGGATAACATAAGAGGTGACTTTATGGATGTCAGCGAGATGACAGATGACTCATGCATAACTGACTTTTATGAATTTGCCCACAAGTGTACTATAAATCTCGCTTATGATGACAGATTTACAAGAAGTGAGGCCCGTCAATATTCCTATCAGTAAAATTACAGCCTACAACCAACTGTCATCTGTCAGCTATCTGTCAAAATACAATCATACATAAGCTGAATTTATTTCAAATGTTGCTTGTAACTGTCTTTTGGATAGTACAATCGATAACTTAAGAGGTGACTTTATGGATGTCAGCTAGAGGTGAGGTCCATCAATATTCACATCATCAAAATGACAGCCAACTGTCAAAACACAAAATCTCTCAGTAGTTACCTAAACGCACTTTAGCCGTTTTTAAGTTCCAAAATGTTGTAAACTCTTCCGACATTGAGATCCCTTCTTTGACGTTTTTGGTTCACCAAGTCATCTACCGCAAAAAAAATTAAATTTCAAACTCGCACCACGTCATATAATTGCCGCTAAATGAACTCATTAAACTCGTGTATCACTTGCGTCGCGACTGCCTGCATTAATTAAAAAAAATATATATATATATTTATATAAAATCGTTTATTTCGCGATCGTTATTTTCTTGGCCGCATGATTTATTCTCTCCGTCTGGCTGTTCATATTTTTGTTGACACATCTTATTAATCAACTCAAACCCTAATTACGATGCAGCCAACTAAGTAGAGCAATGAACATTGAGCACATCTAGACGACGACAACGCGCGGCAAAACCATCATCTGTCTATATAGTATCAGCAACTAATCTCATTATAAAACCGCCAAAGTATAACAACTTAATCATAGAAATAAAAATCTATATCCGAGGAAGCAAAGCTTGAAAAATAAAATAAGTCGCTACAACTCGTAATTGGGTACTTTTCCGAGCTCATCGTGTGGAAAAAGTTCAACGTCTCATCATCCGTCACACTGGCACTCAGAAGCTCAATGATTCGTTCCCCTGTCGTCGGTGCGCGCCGCCGTTCACAACAATCGCCAGCCACCATCATAAGCAGGCGAAAAAAAAAATTTGTAATCGCAGCGTATTTATGCTGCCATTGCCGTTGGAGGAGTCTTCATCGTCATCGGTGCACGGTAGAGTGCTCGCTGCTTGTGCTGTGCTGTGTTAATTAAATCGTCGTTGTCGTCGCGGTCGAAGTGGTTTCGGATTTTCTTCTCAGGCCACACCTGTCCCCTTAAAACAGCCCAGATACTAGTAGATTCGTCATCTAATCGATGGGTATTCTGTCGTTCCCCTCTCGCTCATCGAGAGAGCGAGAGATTTCGATTTCGATGTTGATTTCGATTTCGATTCCGAACACGAACTGGGGAATGCTTGTTAAACGGATTTAATTGTCACCACCAATCGAGTGCCATCAATCAAAGGAGCGAAACGTTTATTTTTCGTTGCACAATTTATGAGTAATTAAATTCGTGTCAGGTGTTGTTGTTCTGCGAGTAATATAGCAAACACTAAACAGCTACAGCTACAGCTACAGCGCACCCAAAACGTTTTGCCCCGTCGAGCATTATGGTCGGGCGGGCAATAACATGAACAAATATAAAAGCGGGAAAGAAAAAAAAAACCGCCAGGAGCTACTTCTGTGTCGTTTCTGTTTCCGTGTGCCACACCAACACTATGAGTGAACTGGTGTTCTCGATGGTTTTATGGGCCGGAATGGTGGGGCCATTAAAGTAAACATACCCGCATGTTGTAGAATTTGGAGCGACAAGCTTTCGGAACAGCACTGTGGGTGCTGTGTGGAGCTGGCATGGCGGTGTGCCCCTACAGTGAGGGGACGAATGTCGTTCGGTTATGGTCATTGCTGGTCGGAGTCACACGAAGTAAATCGGTCATAAACGGACTACGAACGTGGGTTTTAGTATTCTCCTTAGCGTTTTGCGGTAGTGGTGGTATGTTGTTAACATGGTTTCCGACACGAGGTGGATTTACATAATTTCGAAAGGTAAACGGGGGTCGCCTGCTAAAGTAGCTCGCTGGATCAAGTTGATGATGAGGATGATTTTGGGTTCAAAATTGTAGCACCGTAAAAGTGACATAATGCGATGGCGACTCCCGCGGGTATGGTTTTGTAACAGGGCTTGAGCAATGAAATAATTCTGGATTGACGCAACTCGCGGAAGTTGTCACTTTCTTTGGGGATCTGCATCGGAATCTGCTGGGTAAGTCGATGCACCTTAGTCAAGCTCAGAGGAATGAAATGCCATCCTTTTGAGTGAGAGGCCCTTGGTGATACAATAAAACGGCTTCAGGAATGCGGTTAGGCTTCCACATCAACGTATATGAGTCTTTTTCTGACAGGTGGTGGAGGTAGGCACCTTTGCCTCGCTAATCCGCGAAAATGTAGAAAATAACTCGGCTGGCCTTACAACTTCTAAGTCAGCACTTTATTCAAAACAAAAAAACACAGCCAATGGCGACGTTCAAGAATACAGTTTTGTTATTTTGACAGCTGACTACCTTGTTGTCTCAGTTTTGATTGGGATAGATCGGATATATAACTTTTTTTTTTCCAGTTGACGTTTACCGAAAGCCGAAAAAAAAATGTTTGACTGACTACTAAGTTGACAGTTGGTATATGTGGCTGACGTAGGAAAAGTGACGTTACCGACACCAATCTAGTTTTTGCATTCAGGTTACATATGGACTGAAAACGACTCGGTTTTTGAATGTGCCTAATTGTCAATTTTAAGAGTGTCACATTCAGAAACGTCAAAATTAGACCGGATTTCTAGTTCCTAAGTCTAACAGCAGTCTGAGAGCATTTTTCCCCTTTTTTAACAATTTGCGAAAGGGCAACAGAAAAGTCAGAAAAAGAAAAGAAATAAAGAAAACTTCACTTGTCATGAGTCATGACATTTCGAAATGTCAGCGTCAAAGAATAGGTATCTACTGCAAGTTTTAAAAATATATTGTCAGATGATTTAAAAATTTTAGAATGCTTTTATTGAGTGCGATCTTTTCTAGAAATCGAAATTCGAACACGTCAAACCAAAGTTTTTTGTCCGTTCCTGTACTTTTGACTGTCAAATTCCTGAAATATCAATATTGGAGGAGTAGGGTAAACGTTTTCCCGCGAAATACGAATTAAACAAGAAACATATACATACTTGTACATAAAATTTTAAATTGTCCCATCTGACAGATTATATAAATATAAAAACAGTAAAACAAATGTTG
The DNA here is from genome assembly GCA_949126925.1 of Cheilosia vernalis. Taxonomy (NCBI): domain Eukaryota; kingdom Metazoa; phylum Arthropoda; class Insecta; order Diptera; family Syrphidae; genus Cheilosia; species Cheilosia vernalis. The sequence goes on from OX421358.1 coordinate 25,544,690, forward strand.
TATACCTACCAACAATGGCCAAGTTTTTCAATAGGGAATTTTTTCTTTCACTCTCTTTTCTATTACTCGATTCAACGCATAAGGGAACGGCTCTTAAATTAAAACGAGGACGCAGCTCGGAGTACACTTCCCGCTAGTCCCTTCAAATTGCGTCCAAGCACGCTGTTATGTTGCCTCTGTCAAATCGTTGCGTACGTCATTTCGACCAAATAGTCAGCCATTTTGTTTTAAGAAATTCTAAAATGTAGGTATTTTAGTTTACGAATTTGTGACATTTAGTGACATTTGTCAGTAATAGAGCAATAGCTCTGGCTTAACCCGTTCGTTTCTATTGTATCACCCTGTAACTACAATATAAACGTACCGTGTTATGCCTTAAGAGTTTTACCCAATTTTAGATGTTTGATGTGACATAAATTAATTTGGAATGCCTACTTTGACAACCCTGTTTGGCGGCCTTTAACAGCATCCGAAATATATATTATTCGTAATGTAGTGACAGTAAAGTTGATGTCAAAATGCAATTTTATTAAATTATTTATCAATTGTCAAATTTAATAAGAAAAAAAAAAAACAAGTGAAAATGAGTCAAAGAGCGATCTACTGTAACAATTTGTTATGCGTTTGCCAATGCAATTTATGGTCTCTTTCGGTTTTTATTGACAGATGCTTTTTAAGGTTCCGTACCCAAAGGGAAAAAACGGAACCTTATTAGTTTCGCTCGGATGTCTCTCCGTCTGTCTGTCCGAACCCACTAAGCCAATTTTTTTTATTGTTTTCTCATCTTTACAACAACTCTTAGCGGGTGAAGTAGTTAGGCATGTCAACATATTTGTTTTTATTGGCGAATGTAATAGTTTACATATAAGTTTTGTTATAATTAAACGTAAGCCAGATTTAATTTAAATACATATAATTATAAAAACAAAATATTATACATATATCTTCATGCTAAAAAGAATTATGGTTTCGGAAACAAATGGTGAATTACTCGTTACTCTTACTCGTTACTTTTACTCGTTACTTTTACTCGTTACTTTCACTCGTTACTTTTACTTGTTATTATTAGTGTTGGGGAGTATTTAGCTTATGCGGATTTTCTTCGTTCTTCGTTCTTCACGTTCGCCTTTCAATTCTTACTAAATATAATACAGTTTGAACAGAAAAAACACTCCGATCAACTTTTTTAAGAGTTTAATTTTATTTAATGATTATTACGAAGTGAAGCGGTCAAAGTTCCAGCACGGTAGAGGAGAGATACGAGACAGAGTCACGGTTGAAACAACATTTTTGACCACGATTGGGAATAAAAATGAGTAGCTAAAAATCACCAAAACAATTTAAGTCCGAAATATTTGTAACCACAGACCTATCAATTCATCATATTTATTTAAACATATTCTTCATGTATACAGATCACATATTAGTTTTTTTAATTATTAATAATATTTCATTTCGTAAAAAAATTAACCTACGATTTCTCATAAGGAGAAGTCAAAATGACATTTCACTGTCGTATCAAGCGCCCTCTAGGGGTGAGTTATATGTTAGGTGTGGCTTACATTTTGTTTCTTAACTAATGGATTACATTTGTTACCTTAAAATTAACTTTTGGTGCTAACACTTACATTTCACTCGTTACTCTTACTCGCTACTTTGTTTATTTTCTCTTTTTTCTTCATTTTGTTCTTATTTTATGAGGACGTGTGTAGATTTTGTGGGCCAATAGATCTTATACTGTCTAAAATAGCTTTACAAGTCACAAAATTTAACATTTTACTAAATGGATTTGACAGCTATCAGAAAATCATATCACTCTGGTTGTTTTTTTATGACAATATAATTTATTAGCATCGAAAAAAAAAAACACATTATAGAGCAATGAGAACACATTCTGAAAGAGAGTTGATATTCGCATTTTGTTGTAATGCCTACTGTTAAATATTGGTCATTAAAATGGCCGTTTGACATGTACTTTGATTACGAAAAGATTTAATGGAACTTAAGTACGAAATAGTAGTCGCACATCTAGCTATATAGAGGACTGTGTTTTTTTATTGCCTGAAACTCATCACTCTGTTGTCCACTTACTATTCCATTGACTATTGAGCCGGCTTGAAGCCCTATTAGATGAGGCAAACCTACTACCGTTTGGTCATATCAAACTTTACAGTTTCCCTCCCCATAATATTCTAAAGAGACTCCAAAGGCTTGTCCAACATTTTTCTTTTCTTTTTGTAACTTCCAAGAAGCAAAAGCCCTTAAAAATGAGACATATATCGAAGGGTGATAGTAGATAAGTCATCCCAGTAACTGGGTGGGTTTTTTCCTTGGCAGCAGTTATATTAAGACAGTCGTGCATTCATTCATCAGTACGACCATGTAACCATAACCTGATCATCTCAACATCAAGGACAAAGTGACCTTTCAACGCCTTCCATCTCGGATATATGCCAAGCCAACGGCCCATAAAAAACGACAAGATTCAGTTAGCGAGAAAAACTAGTAATCCAAATAGCTTCTCTTTTTTTTTCGTGTTTAGATGACATCAACATCTTTCAGTCACCACAGATGCCCCTACTGAAATATTCGAAGAAATTTTTTAATCGCAACAAATAAATCTTCAAAAATAAAAAATAAACAAAAAAAAAAACGAGGCCAAAACAAGACAACTTTACCGCCAGCATCATCATCATCATCACTATCTACTATACAAATTGAACACGATGCTCACCCCATGTTGGAATTCAAATATGGACTCCACGTGGAGTAGGGTATATTGATTGACCTGGAAATGTGCTGCTAAGGTCTGGTGGCGAAACAAATGAGTTCTGGAAAAAAAGAAAATAAAAAAAAAAGGAAAGAATGGGACAAAAGGTAAAGTTGGTGCGCACTGGCAGACCTGCACAACAGACTGTCGAAATAATGTTGCTGCGTTACATTGAAACTTACACCATTTTGTTAGATATTTGTATGTGCGTACTGTGTACCTAACCTATACATCGACCACGTTAATTGTGGAATACTTTTGGTGAGGTCTGAGGTATTTAAGGATTTTGTGCGACCGTGATGTGCATACCTATACAATCGGTTGGACACAATTCAATTGGTGATAAACTGAAGAAGCGTTGCACTGTATTTCGGTTGCGTTTTCAGTTCGACATTTGGGCGATGCTTGGAAGGATTTGTTATTGTTACTATCGCTTTTATTCTTAAGTAGGATACGATACAATTGATAGTAGGTACAGTCAGAGCTAAAGGTTGTGGTGTTTACTTGGAACATTTTTTTTGGATATATCGCAATAATAAGAACACAAAAGCGAATCTCACTGTGTTGCAAGTGAGGTTAGGTTGAAGTGCTGTGCGATGGAATTAAACTCATCGCAATTGAAGACCCAAAAGGGGTAATATGAAGCAAACGTAAAAAAGTGAGGTTAAACAAAATGAAACAAACCACGAGTTTTTGGCCGGGAACCTGTTGTTGCTCCTAGGAGATCCTACCCATATGTGAAAGCCTGTTAACTGGGCGATTGTAGCGAGGAGCCTGCGGATTGTAGGGTGAGTAGGGGGCATTCTTGCAGAGCGGGACAATGGCAAAAGCCAGACGCATTTACAAGTTTAAAGGTAAAAGTTGTTATGCGAGACTTTTTTTCATTTTCTGGTGTGGCATTCATGAGAGACGTTGCACAGGTGAGGTCCCACAGACTGTTGCACCATCAAACGTCAAACAGCCAAGTCATTACAGACGAGGTGTAAAACATTTTCACCAGTGGACGTCAAAATTGATGTGTACGAAATCCACGAAACTACAAACGCCGCACCGTGGTCCAAAATGACATTTTTTGGTTGCAAAAATCATAACTTTTGACCGCTACAATTTTTTTTTCTTCTTTAAGTAAATTTCCAAACAAACGAAATTTGGAAACGCATTTGAGTGATGGAAGCTTGAACATTTTATTTTTCTGTCCCTGGGTCAACTGGTGACAATTGAGGTTAAATTTACTAGGGTTGACAATTTTCCAGGAATTAAGGAAACATAGTTCGTCTTTGCTTACGTGAGGATCTGTGACAAATGGACTAATTCAACTGCTGGCGATCTTCGGAAATAGATAAAGAAAGATGTGTAAACCTAAACTAACTGATGAATAAAAATAATATCAGCGATATCGCGACGAGTCCTAAGAGCCTGTAAATTGAGCAACTTCAGGTGATTCTCATAGGGAGGTAAATTGTGAGGGTCAACCCAGTCAAGCCCACGTAAGACCAACAAATAAATCTACGCTGGACATCTTCGATTGCCAAAATATGCATTTGATGGTAAGGAGACCAGACTTGGCTGGCATATTCAAGAAGTGGTCTTACAAACATCCCCCGATACTAATAATCATTTTTAGTGTCCACGGACGACGCGATTCTTCCCCAGGTGTAGAAGTGGTTATGGTCAGATTGTAGTGAGAGCGAGAGTCCGCGGTGCCAGATATTTGTTTAGAAAATTCCATATCATCTGCGTAGATCTCCAGGTCTGAGAGCAGAGTGAAGCGTACATCGTTTATTTTCAAATTAAAAATCAAAGGTCCGATATGACTTCCCTGAGGTACACCAGAGGACGCTATGACTGGCTTAGAGACGAAAAATTGAAAAAGGACACTATGCTTACGATCTTGTAAAGAAGACTTAATCCATTCAAAATACTTAACCATGGAAAATAAATGTTATAGAAATAACATAATTTTGAAAACAAAACAAAATAAATAGTAATTCAGTTCAAAGTTCTTGCTATGCATATATAGATAAATACCTATGAAGCTAAATAAGAGATTTTGGCATGCTGTCAACAATGTTTTTTGGTGGACGTAAGTATGAAAACACCACCATGGGTTCAATAAGGGTGCCGTCTGCTGAAAACAACTTTTAGCTCCGTTAGCGTATCTTTCTCATTTCCAACATCAATTTGGTGTATGTTTTTGTAGTCTTTGGGGGCTATAACTTTGCAAGTTTTTGGACGGAGGCGAAAATTGCGTTTAGGCTAATTCATGATTTGCTCCTGATGCATCTGCATCATCAATATACATTTCCATATTTTCCTGTATCATAATAGCTAAATATTGCTAAATAAATGAAATGAAATGAAATGAAATGAAAAAATCTATTCTTTAAGTAACTAGATAAACAAAATGCCTATTAGGATAATTGAATCTAAAAACCGCCGAAGACCGAACCCCCGTTTCAAAGACCAAGCCATCGCGGATGCCAGAGCGCTGGGTCTGGCAAACTGGAAGCAGCGTGCCCGGGATCGCAGAGAATGGAGGGCTGCAGTGTCTCAGGCAGAGACTCTTCACGTGTCGGGAGCCCGTTAAGAAGAAGAAGAAAAACCGCCAATTACATTCAAACAATAAGTTGTCCGGAAACTGAAACAAATTGTTCAGTACCCGGGCAGATATATTCTCACTTAGTAAACCCTGTCCGAATACTGAAAATTAGCAAGAAAAACACAATTCTCTTTCCCTCTCTCATTCGGAACATACATAACATAGGTATCGTTTAGGAGCATTTAAACAAAAATTCGTATCTCCTTACACATTTAGTTTTAGTATCCGGACACTAAAAATTAGGCCAACAAAATAATTTTATTGTATATTTTTTTCTTAATTATGAAAGTGGGTTCTATGTAAAGGAAAACAAAGTGTTTTCCAGAAGAATAAGTTAAAAAATACTATTTGATTGACTAACTTTTTGCAAATGCTCCCACTATTTTTTTTTGTATGCAAAATGACAACTCAACCATATTCTCGGAGCTCAGCAACAACACTGCCGTTTATCTCTCACATTATACATATGATTGATTTGAAACTTTGAATGTATATTGTTAACACATAAAGGATTGTATTCTTGTTGATATTTGAGACTATTTATGTGTGATGCACCTATTTTTCTCAGATAAACAGCATAGTGTCCGGATACTAGTGCCTCTACCCTATTTTTGCCACGAAATTTTCCTATTGGACCACAGTGCGCCGTCAGAGAAACAGTCAACCTTGAGCTTCTACCACTTGGTCATAACAATTGAAGACCACTTTAAGAAAGTAAGCTTCCAGAACTATAAGTTTTTGTTGTTTGAACCGTCGACTTCGACCATTAGACCGACTTATTAAACCTGCAGATTGAAATTCAATAAATTCAAGGCTTTGCTCTGTCAGGTAGCCACAGAAACTTATTCCAAATAGTTGAACTTAAGTCCAGAAAGCTCTTAGGACCGATGTCGAACAGCCGCAGAAGACAAACGTCCAACGATTTAGGTTTTATTTGGACTCTTTATATGAAAAAGAAATGTTTTGCTTGTTTAAGGTTCGGTCAGAAATAGCATTGGATATAAACGGTCCAATCCAAACTGAGCCGACTTCTTAGGCAATATTTTTACGTCAAAAGTAAGTATGCCTTAGCTTTGACGACTTTGTCTCCACCTTCAAGATATCTTTTGTCTACTTTGTCTGAACATTCAAGACCTACTTTTTTGTCAGATTTGTCTGCCTCAAGACTCATCGTGACGCAGCTGAAACCTTATACGTCAACGGATGTGTCGCGCAACCTATAAGCCCAGTTTTAGACCATCGCGCCTTTGTGAAAACTTGATCAAGGTCTAAAATCCACCATTCGAAACCACTCATTTCTACTCAGTTCTCAGTAGATGAGGCAAACCGTGGATAAAAACACCTAAAATACTGCGACAAAGCAAGCTTCATTTGGACAACTTTGGATACGAAAAGATTCAAAGAACTTCTACGACTTCAAAAATCCCAACATTGTACTATACTTTATACTTTTAATTATTATATCACCATATATTATATCTGAAATCTGTTAGAGTTAAGCTCTTTAGATGAATAAAGCAAACAAACAAACAAAAATCACTCGGTTATGTGCATGCCAAAGACTCAATTCGAGGAAGACTTTCGCAGGGACTGGGTTTACCGAGCACCGAGATAGAGGATGAGGAAACTACCGCCCAGTTTCTATGCTATATCTTATGAAGACTCTTTATATTTTCAACAAAATCAGTGACAGCAACAAATGGGCTGAAAGTTACCGCATTTGTTATATAAAAATCGCTCAGAGCTTTGATTGCCACTGCCACACACAGTTTCATATGTTTTTATTTCTTGTCTTCGCTCAAATCGCTCAGTTGGTAGTCACTCACTATACCAATTGTGACACTTGACAGAAGGTAAAAATTGACAATTGATTGATTGATCTGTAGAAAGCATTTGTACCTATAGAAGGAAGAATAGAAAACTACCGATTCTAGGGAATTTCTACCTTGCACAGTTGTGGGAAGGCCACCTTTAAAGGACCATTCATATGAGAGCGAACTGCGAACAAGCGAATATTCGTATACATTCTGACATTTTCATTCACATGAAAACATTTTTAGTTGCAGATACCAGCGATTCAGTTTCATTTTTTAAGGTTAAGTTCGAACGAACTTTTCAATGTGGATCGACTGTATTATGTGGATCGCGAATTAAGTGTGACAGTTTGCGGCAAGAATTGTCATTGTTTGTAATTTTAAATTTCGCTTTTTAAATCATTTAAAACTGTTTTTTTTTTTTCAGATTGGTTGTTAGATTAAATAAATAAAATGCTTTTGTTGTACAACAAATGGCAATTTTCAATTGATAAATACAGTTAAATTGATTTGTTCACAATTCGCCTATTGTGAATAGTCCTCAAGTCCCTCTGTCCATGAAATGTCGAGATATTAATGGATAAATCAAACCATCAAATACTTATAATCCACATCCATTAATTTTCTGTCAAGACATCCCGCGTTCGACTAATCAGCGAACTTGTTTCTCATCGCTGGAAGCAACAGAAACAGCATAGACTTGTTTACGTTCTGTCATCAAACAACCATTTTTCTGTTGCTGAAAAAAAATTGTCTGTTCCTAATTCTGTTTCTGTTCTTTGTCAGTTGGTGCCTTAAGCGTCAAATTCAACAGCGCCCATCTAACCGCTCCTTAAGACTTTCTTAATTAATAACTTGCCTCCTTTAACCAATACGCATTTGAAAACAAAAACCCCCCACTCACAGCTTCGCACATTGTTAGCAAACACTTGACAAAAATACCGTCTCCCCCCTCAAAATAATCAATTATAAGTTGATCCCCCTCGAGCTATAGGTATTAAAACAATAAAATGGGAGTAAAAAAAAAAAACAAGAAACACCACTTCGATAAATTACCTCAAAGCGTAGACGTCGCCTGGTCTTACAAACAACACTCAAGTGTGTAGTATACCCTGAAACAACTTCCAGAGTCGAATGTACGTGTACCTTACCCCTACCACTCATGTATAGAGACCTCGCGATATCGATCGACCAGCAGAAGCAACGCTCCTCTAAAACACACACAATTCCTGGGGTCCAATTAAACAATTACACATGCTCGCTCCATTTTGTGCTTATCGACACGAATTGTCGACTGTCGACTGTCGTCTTGTCGTGTTTGTGTTGTTGTTTTTTTATTTTATTTTATTTATTTTTTTCTGCCTCCACTTGAGTGTACATTTATATTTTGTTCAAGTTTTAAATCTAATTTTATTAGTTATCGATTAGATGAGAGGTTTCCATGTCGACCACCGTACACCATTTCAGAGATAAGCGAACGAATCGTCGCCTCGGCCGATTGGACGTGATTGACAAAGAAAAAAAAAACCGCTTTGCTCGATCGATAACAATCATGAGTGGCGCGCAAAATGCTACATAAATACGACATCAGTCGTAATGAAAGTAAAAATCGACTGCACCCATCCATAAATCAAACTTTGTACGCTTAAGGACAAAATACAACGTATGGATGTGTGTACTTCACCGCTAGCGGGCGATAAACTTATAAATTTATGGGAAATTTCAAAAGCACACTTGAGCGATTACGCTCGTTGATATAATTGGGCCTTTTGAACAAGCGAGATACGAGCAGAGTGCCGAATTTTGTTCGCACAAGCACAAGCTGTCAACATTTGTATTTTTTTGTATTTTATTGTTTTTAGTTTTCTATTAATATTCACCTCATTTGCAATCATAAATAAAACTGAATGACGGAAGAATAATTGTTAAAAAAAAACAAGAAGAAGAAAGAAACAAAACAAATCACATGAGAGGCACCTACTCGGTATCGGTTCGGTACTCGCTACTCGGTGGTGAATGGCGCGAGAGATCTGACGGCCAGCGTAGGAGTGACAGTTTGTGTACACACGACGAGACATTTTATTTAGTTATTAAGTGTCATGTCAATAGTAAAGAGAAAAGAAAGAAAAAAACTGTAACAAAACAGATAGATATTGTTATATTTGCCATATTGGTATTAACTCGTTTTGTTTCGCTCTTTCTCATTTGGAATTCAATTAATTTGTTTGCATAAATGGGGCGTCAGACTGACAGCGGGAGTCAATTGTTTCTGTTCGTGTTTTACTTTTTTCTTTTTTGCTGTCGACTGGCCGGTTTGATGATTTTGTTTCTCTGTTTCTGGTGATGTTAAGTGTTTTTGAATAATTTGTTTATATTATTTTTTTTTTATTATTTCCCAGACGAGTAATAGGAATATTTTAAAAATAATTGTGTTCAGTCATTAATTATCTAATCGTTTTGAAGCAAGGTGGATCATAAGCCAACTGTCGACGGAATGAAATGTTTATTTTTAGGCGAACGGATCTTGCGAGGAATTTAGTTGTTGTTTTTTTTTTTTCTTGCTGATTCCACGAGAAGATCGATTTAGATGGAATTCTTTGATTTAATTTGGTTGGTGGGAAGCTGGTACAGATTGGCATAAGAAGGTTGCTGAAAGTGGTCGTAAGCAACGCTGTCAATTCGAGATATTTAAGACTCTGCAACACTTGTTGATGTGGTAGGTACCTATGTATGTGGTAACACTGTCCCAGGGGGTTTGGAACACGCGAAAACTAAAACCAAACATGTGGACCACCCATCTTGAGTCGTGCCGTGGAAATATGATGAATGCAACACTTGCCAAATATATCCCTTTGTCTAAATGTCAGAAAAACATTCCAAATGTCAGTTCGGATCATTCCACTTGATGTTGCGACATTCAGCTAATGTTGACATTACCCGACGGTAAGTGCAACGTATTTTCGATTAATGTTCTGCTCTGAAAATGTCCACTTGGAGTTCTGACATTTGACTAATGTCGCCCTCGCTCTCGAAATTACCCGACGGCAAGTGGAACGTATTTCCGATTCACTTTCAGCTCTGCAAATGTCCACTTGGTGGTCTCGAAACTACCCGAAGGCAAGTGGAACGTATTTCGCATTATTTTTCAGCTTTGAAAATGTCCACTTGGTGTTCCGACATTTGGCTAATGTCGCCCTCGCTCTCGAAATTACCCGACGGCTAGTGGAACGTATTTCGCATTATTTTTCTGCTTTGAAAATGTCCACTTGGTGTTCTGACATTTGACAAATGTCGCCCTCGCTCTCGAAATTACAAGTGGAACGTATTTCCGATAAATTTTCTAGGGTGAAAATGACAGGAAACATAACCCTGAAAGTGTTATTCAATGGAAATGTGCATCATGGTTTCGGAACAGGAGAAAATCAGTCTCACTTTCTTGATATTCCAGTGCCCATATTACGACGGACAATTTATAACTATTTGCACTTGCATTCCACAAAGTTTTACAGCGAGAAACGCCGCCTCTTGTTCATACAATCAATATCCACATTCCAACGGTGGATCGACTTGGAAACGTCAAATGATGGTTCTTGGAACTGAAACAAGGTTTTCTTTTGATTCATCCTTTATGGTCTCTTAAGCTAGGATATGTTTATTAGCGAAGGCAGTACCTAATTGGAAGTAATTTACTCAAGAGAAGAACGCTGCGTGATAAAGTATTTAACCTCATTTGGTCAAAGTGGATTGTTTCTTATCTATTCTGATCGGGATATCGATGATCGAATGTTTGACTAAAATTTAACAAGTAATGCGCAAAAGTAGTAAATTACAAACAAAAGGACCCGAAAAAGGGTTATATTCGGCCCTAGCGAGGTACCTATCCGTCGGAACGGAAAATTCTAGGTATGCAGGGCATACTCTCTATCGGAACCGCAAATCGCATTCGAGATATCTGTTTTCGGGAAAAAAAATAATTGAAATGCGATGTGGGTAGAGCTTGGTGCTCGTTTTTTCACTTTATTTTGCGCCGGAAACACAAATTGAGGCAATAAATACAACAAAAAATTCGTTGCTATATTGTTTTTTCCCTTTTGTTGTTCACATTCATTAACACCTTACTGCGTAAATAAATTCCGCGACTGATTGTTGTCGGCGGACATCGTAAACAAATTCCGCAACCAATTTCTGTCGGAGGATATCGGAACATAGCTGTCAAAAATTAAACAAAAAAAAAAAAAAAATTCACTTCATCGCACAACAACGTAATTGGGCGTAATGCGCTACAAAATGTCGGAACAATTCTCCGATACAGCTGTTTCGAAAATTAGATCGCAGCAAAAATCCTGCGAATCGTGTAAAATCGGAGAATTTTCCGTTCCGACGGATACCTCGCTAGGGCCGATTGCTGAACGCGTTTTCAACTTTAAAGAGAGGCGATATGACACTTGTGTCACTCAGATGCAGTGGATGAGAAATAGAGGCATTCGTTGAAAGGCTCTCGCTTGGACTTCATTTTATTCCTTCCACTTTGACGTGTAGAAGTGTACAATGCAGAATCAGAGCTTTGCTAACACACCAAAGGGATTTACTTTTAGTGCTGAATTCCTATACCTAGCGCTGGATTTATGAACCAGCACATGATGCGGAAAGTACAGATAAGACACCATCTAATAACAAAAAAAAAACACATTCTCCAATGACATAAAATACGAAAGTCTATACTCCCACCCTTCTGTTGATTTTTTGCAAATAAGCCGATGGCGTCTCAAAGGGACGCCACTCCAAAGCATCTCTCCAAGTGTCACATATACCGTGTAAACGTGCAAAGGCAATCAACTGCCGCATCATAAATAAATAAATTCAGTATTTTTGTTGTTGCCCTCTTGGCAATTATTTGAGATGTCATCGATCACCCCAGTTAAGCGACCAAGCGGATGTCCTCTGCTGCGTATAGACAGTCAGAGCTCAGAGGCGAGCACACTCATTGAATCCTATTAAATCCACTTATTTTTTTTTTTGCATGTTCTGTGTCACACGTCCCTCTCTACTCTTTGCCAAGTATGACGGTTGCCGGTGTGTACATAGAAACCATGGATTGGATATAGGTATGTATATGAAAAACTGGTTTGAAATCGAACCAGATGTCTGCAGACCTTTTTTTTCCACACAAGGTACTACCATGTTATTATCAATTTCAAGGGGTGGCTCTTGAGACATATGCATCGCATTCACCGAGCCGGGCATGGAAAACAAGTCGAGACACAGAACACGGCCAATGTACTTATTGTTGTGGCAGTTTTATGATTATAGGATTTCTCTTGCTATCCTTTGTGGCAGTGTGGCCCTTATCTTGGACGTATATGTACCTGCATTGGGTATTTATTTGTATTTTCCTTTTTTTTCTTCTAGGCCTTCCCCTTCTGTGACTTTATTAAGCGCTTAAGGGTGCAATTGCTGGCACTCAGGTTTAATTTGTCACTTGGTAGTTTTTTTTTTTTTTTTTATGAAATTGAGAGGGAATGGGCCCCTTTTTATATAGGTAGATTGGGTTTAGTGTGGGACGTTCAAAGAACTCGGGTTAATTAGGTATAGGTTTGTTCGGTGTAAAAATGTTATAATATCCGAATAACAATGGACAGGGCGGGGGGACAAAGAGAGCATTCGTTGAAGCGTAGAAATTTGATTGACGAATGTGCAGTTGACACTAATGGTTTTGAGTTCGAGGCTAGATAATCTTGTGCGAGGGTTGGATGAAAGTTGAATTTCTCGGAACGGCAAGCGGAACGAAATTTGTACGTCATTTGACTGATGAAATGTCAAATGTGACAGATTGTTATTCGTTTCGGTTTTGGGGAGATATTATGGTTGGCATTTTAAGTTTCTCAATGGATATTTATTTGTCCATAGAAACATTTACATGTTGACGTTTGACATATGTTGGAATTTGATTAAAATTTCCCATAGTGCGTTGTCTTTCTAGGTTTCCCAAGAGTTATCAATTCGTTTCTCAACAATAACGTTAAACTGGCTTTTATGACGTTTACTAGCCAACTTACCTACTTGTGTGCATTTGTTTTCCAAATGTTTTCTTAAAGTTCAATAAAAGGATTTTCTGACAGCTGAATAACGCTTGTTTGCCAAGCAATCTAGTTCAGAAAATCCTGCCCTGAACCCCAGATGACATTTCGAATTCCAATTAGTCCCCAACTAGTGCTCGTTGTTGTCTAAATTAAAAAATTTTTTTAGAATTTGACAGTTAATGTGGGCAACATTTGAAAAACTAGCAATGCTGGGGAGTAATGTTCCTTTTTGTTGTGACTGCCGGTAAAAATGAACGCCAAAACGGACACAAAATTTGTATACATGCCTAAAGAAGGAAATCAGTAATAATAACGTGTCCCAAGAGTAATAAGCAAACGTGAACAGGACCCTAGTTGACAGGTGAAGTTGTCGCGTTCGTAAACGTAGTACAGTCAAATCTAGTTGCGCACTTAGAACATAACCGAAGAGTCCGAACGTAATCACTGCACAAATGACATTTCTTGTTTTGATTCCATAAGTAAAGCTGACGTGTAAATGTCAACTTGCCATGTATTTGTTTACGATATTCCAGATACGAACCTTAAAACAGGACTAAAATATTTACCCAATAAAAAGAAACACCGCATGACGTCAAAGTGCTGTCAGAGATCGAACGAAACCATTCTTCTTAACCTGTTCGGCTGTTGAATATTGTTTAGAAGCTTCGTTTGTAAAAAAAACAAAACTTCTATGGTCTACCAAATGAATCACAAAAGAGTTCTTCTAAATCAACTGAAGAGGCTAAAACTTATATTAATGTTTACAAAGAAATAGAAACTCAAGTGAAAACACTTGACTAATTGTAGAACAACGTATAGATAGAAAATACCTGTCATATCGTTCAAACGTTTGAAAAAGATAAATTCGAAGCCGAGCAAATGCAATTGTGATAAAACTGGTAGGTAATAAGTTAATTAAAAAAGAATTTGTAATTTTTTAAGATGAATTTTAAATAGTGGATGATCTGCTAAATATATGAAACAAACACACAAATTCAGAGATTGTTTTAATAATATATTGTAGGTACATATCATTGCTATAATTTTAGTGTGGAAATAATTATGCCAAAAATAGTGTCAAATGTCACTTATCGGCGATATTTTTTTGCTATACGTCTACCGGGATATTGAACACAGCCAATGGAAAGGCAACGAAAAGAGTACAAATTTACGTCATATTTAAAATTGCATTATAGTGACATCTGTCAAAAGGGCGTTCTATTCGACTGCTTCATAATAGCTCGTGGCTTATTCTTTGACCTCTTTCATTACCAAACTCATTCATACTAGTGCGATAAATGCAACTACTTAGCGTGTAGAAAGGTGAATGAAAATAAAACAAAACTGTGATGTGTGACAGGTAGCTACTGGTACATACATTGGGCTTTTTCGTTTTTAGTACAAAGCAGAGCCTGGCGCCCAAACTGTCATAAATATGGTTGTGCTTAATTTTTAGCTCAGAAACAACAGAACTCTGAATATTTGTCATCATGAGTGTTGAACATAAAAGGTTTTGTCATCTACAGTCGTCTCATTCACGCTTTGACGTTCTTTTTTGCTTTTGTTTTCGTTAAATGGACACACACATACATCTACATTGAATTGTATTTTTCCTTTCTGTTCAGTCGCTTTTAATATATCGTACAATCAACTTCATTTCGTACTGACTGTATTTTCTTGCTTCTGGAATTTGGCACTTTAGATTTTTATTGATCCTGCAGTTGTTATCCGCTAATTTGGGAAAGTCGTAATATCATAAAAACAACAGGTTATGCGCCCAGTCTACGCAGAAAAGTTTTAAAGGGTTAAAATAAAAATTGCAATCATATTTGTGTGCACACGAGGATCATCGCATATCGTCGCACATAAAAGGAGACGCCATTGTGGTCAATCGAATGCGTAGTTAGTGCTTGGAATTGAAAATATTTTTTTTCGGATAATTCCTGGAGGTACTTCGAGAAGCATCGATAATGGAAAGGGACATATCTTCAATCGAGAAATTTGTCGATCCATCACAATGGATGATGTGGAAATTTCAGGTACGTGTGAATTTATTAGCATTGGAGCTTTATGATTATGTAGATGGAACATTACGAAAACCCACTGATGCAAGCGACTTGGCAAAATGGAATAAAAATGATGCTAAGGCACAGAAAGTCATCGTGAACTCATGTGGGCCTAAGGTTTTGATTCATTTATGCAATTATTCAACGTCAAAAGAAATGTGGGAAAAGTTGCAGTCGGTTTACGAGCAAACCAACGACTCAGCTAAGCATCTTTTGGAGGAGCAGTACTATGCATACCAGAAAAATCCAGCACATGACATCGCGACTCATATTTCAACTTTAGAAAATTTGGTACAAAAATTGAAAGTAGCCGGTGTCACCATAGACAACAGTATGTTGGTGACAAAAATATTGATGACACTACCATCAGAGTACCGACATTTTTCTACGGCATGGGATTCAACAGCTAAGGAACACCAAACGATTATCAACTTGACGAATCGGCTCTTGGTTGAGGAAAGTCGAATAGGAGTTCAGAGCATGAATCTAGGTGAAGTAGGAACGAGTGAAGCGTTGCTGGCAAAGCGAAATACTGGTGCGATCAAGAAATATAATCAGCAAAATTTCAAGAAGAAGGACAAACCAAAGCAACCAGGAAAATGTTTTAAATGCGGTTTATCTGGTCACTGGAAACGCGACTGCAAGGTACAGGTGAAGACAGATGTAGATAAGGCATTTTTCAGCAACATTGTTCAGTCTCTGGGAACGGATGATGCGTGGTTTGTCGATTCAGGGGCCACTAATCATATGTGCAGACGGCGTGATTGGTTTATGACGTTTAAAGAATTAGATAAACCAATTGAAGTTCTCCTTGGTGATGGAAAGCTGATGCACGCAATTGGGCGAGGTGATTTAAAGGTGCTGTCGTACAATGGAACCAAATGGATGGAGAAAACAATAAAAAATGTTTTGTATGCACCGAATTTGTATGCGAATTTATTCTCTTCGACCAAAGCAATGGATAATGGACACACAAGCTGGTCAGATAAAAATTCATTTAAGCTGTTGGATGGTGAGAATGTTGTGGCAGTGGGAGCACGACAAGGTGGTATGTTTCAAATGCTTTTTAAAACAATTGAGCCGAAGCACGACAGATCCATGGTGGCTATAAAAGGCGATTCGCTGCGCATTTGGCATGAACGTTTGGGCCATCAAAATCTGGCTCATGTTCGCAGTTTTCTGAAAAGCAATGGTGTTGATTTTATCGACGAAAACTTTGACTGCGATGGCTGTGCATTTGGGAAACAACATCGACTGAGCTTCCGTTTGCGACCAGATAGATCAACAAAGTGTGGTGAAATCATTCATGCGGATGTGTGCGGTCCCATGGAGGAGGATTCCCTGGGAGGTTCAAGGTATTTTGTACTTTTCAAAGACGATTTATCAAAGTTTCGTTTTGTATATTTTCTTAAAAATAAATCTGAGGTAATTGAAAAATTTAAGATAGTACTGAAGATAACAGAAAAGCAATGTGGTTATCCAATCAAGAATCTTCAAACAGATAATGGGCTGGAATTTGTGAATGGTCCCTTAAAGAAGCTGTTGGAAGAAAATGGCATTCATCATCGTAGGTCTGTTGCATACACGCCTGAGCAAAATGGGTGCGTCGAACGTGAAAACCGAACCATCATGGAATCGGCTCGGTCCATGATTCATGCAAAGGGACTTAGTCCAAAGCTTTGGGCGGAGGCGGTACAAACGGCTGTTTTTATTCTGAACCGAACGGGAACCAGTACAACAAAGGATAAGACGCCATATGAACTGTGGCACGGAAAGCGCGCACAGTTTGAACATTTTCGTATTTTTGGCTCAGAGGTTTACGTTCATATCCCAAAACAAAAACGGAGGAAATTAGATGCGAAGTCAAAGAAATGTGTTTTTGTTGGCTACGATGAAAGTCAAAAAGGATTTCGTGTCATGGACGAATCAAAAACTATATCAGTGGTTCGTGACGTTAAGTTTTTGGAAGAAAAACCATCTATAGTTTGTACTATCGAGGAAGATGATGCCATCTGCGAAGAAGCACATAGTAGCAATGTGTATATCAAAGAAGATTTTCAAGAAGCTGAAGTTCATCCAGAATTGGAAGCTGAAGATTTTCAAGAAGTTGAAGGTCATCGAGAATTTGAAGCTGAAGATTATCAGGAAGCTGAAGATGAAGATCACCAGGAACTTAACGATCTGCCAGGACGTCCAATACTACCAGCAATAATTGATGAAGGCAATATATTGGAAACAAGATTGCGTAAACGTCAAGGTGCTTCAATAGCGATGGCCTTGTTGTCAATTAGTGAGGAGCCCAAGTCGTATGAGGAAGCCGTTAACTCCAACGAAAAAGATAAGTGGTTGAAGGCCATGAAGGAGGAGTTCGATTCACTTTTGAAAAACCAGACATGGACCTTAGTTGAGAAGCCAAAGGACCAAAAGGTTATTGACAACAAATGGGTTTATAAAAAGAAGAAGAACCCGAACGATTCGATTGAGCGCTTCAAGGCCAGACTAGTGTGCCGTGGATTTCATCAAGAATATGGCATCGACTATTTGGAAACATTTAGTCCAGTAGTTCGATTCACATCATTGCGAGCGATTCTGGCCATTGCAGCTGAAAAGGCTATGTACATGAAGCAGTTCGATGTTAAAACGGCCTTTTTGAATGGCGATCTTGAAGAAATCGTTTTCATGCAGCAACCAGTTGGTTTCAATGACGAAAGTGGACGCATTTGTAGATTGATGAAAAGTTTGTATGGTCTGAAGCAAGCTTCGCGCTGTTGGAACCGGAAGTTCAAGGCATTCATACAACTTTTTGGGTTTAAAGCTTGTGATTCAGATCCATGTGTTTTTGTTACTCATCAAAAGGAAACAACCGTCATTTTGGCAATTTATGTGGACGATGGGATTGTGGCTGGAAATAATAAGGCGAGCGTGGAATCTGTAATCAAACATCTACAGGAACACTTCGAAATCAAAGTGATGCAAGTGGGCTGTTTTCTTGGATTTGAGATCGACCAACAGGCTGATGGTTCCATCTTCATGCATCAAACAGGATATGCTCAGAAGATTTTGCAACGATTCCATTTTGATGGCTGCAATCCAGTATGTGTTCCAAGTGATCCAAACCAAGTGCTTTCAAGTTTTGAGGAATCGGAGCCAAGCAAGTTTCCATATCGACAGCTGGTAGGAAGTCTCATGTATTTGGCCATAGCTACAAGACCAGACATTAGTTATGCCATCGGTAACGTGAGTCGGTATTTAGAAAAACCAACGGTGGTGCACGAGATTGCTCTAAAGCGAATTTTAAAATATATCAAAGGTACAACCAGCTATGGAATCCTGTACAACGCAAAGGGAAAACATCGTTTGTGCGGATTTAGCGATGCTGACTACGCTGGTGACGTCGACACTAGAAGATCAACATCAGGTTTTGTTTTCAAGTACAATGATGGGATTATCAGTTGGAGCAGTATTCGACAAAAATGTGTATCGCTCTCTACGACAGAATCCGAGTATATAGCAGCATCTGAGGCTATCAAGGAGTTAGTTTGGCTACAAAGGTTATTTAAAGAGTTGGCACCGAATAGCATTAGAGAAACCACAACGTTTTTTATGGATAACACTAGTGCGATTCGCTTAATAAAAAACCCCGAATTTCATCGACGCAGCAAACATATCGATGTCAGATACCACTTTATACGAGAAAAATTTGAAGAAGGCTGCTTCGATTTGCAATATATATCTTCAACAGACATGATCGCAGACGCCTTAACCAAGGCTCTACCAAGAGAGCGGTTCCAGTTGCTGCGGACTTTAATGGGAGTTTATAAAAATTAATTTTTATTAACGTTTTTATGTGATGTGTTCTGTAAAGTAGAAGATTTAATGAATTTTTTTGTAAAAGTTGACAAAAAGTGGGAGTGTTGAACATAAAAGGTTTTGTCATCTACAGTCGTCTCATTCACGCTTTGACGTTCTTCTTTGCTTTTGTTTTCGTTAAATGGACACACACATACATCTACATTGAATTGTATTTTTCCTTTCTGTTCAGTCGCTTTTAATATATCGTACAATCAACTTCATTTCGTACTGACTGTATTTTCTTGCTTCTGGAATTTGGCACTTTAGATTTTTATTGATCCTGCAGTTGTTATCCGCTAATTTGGGAAAGTCGTAATATCATAAAAACAACAATGAGAGCGCACTTTATGATCTAAAAATCTGACTACTGCTAGTTTTGACAACTAACTATGTGATCACTCATCAGGAATCCGAATACCTACATGAAACAGAAAAAGAAAATACATTGCAAACAAATTTAGCAGACTGGAGAAGCACAGCAAATGCTGTTCACATTATGGTATATACTTTTATGGTAGGTATATGTGACAGCTATTGTTGTTGAAATGTTTAACATACGGTTCAGAGCATGTTCGAGTTGTTTGATATTTGCATAGGTACAGCGCACAATGATCCATGTTGAACAAAAAATGAACGGCCACAGACAGTACCGTCACAATATAATTTGACATTTACGCTTGTCTCCCTGTTGCATGTCTTTTTTTAGTATTAAATTCGTCTGACCCAAACTTCAAAGTAAGCCAACATCAATACAAATGCATGCAAACAAATCATCACGTAACGCCATCTTGCTTTTGCTTCAAACAGCGACGCTTTGAATGACAGATGCTGCCTATCTTCAACTTCGCAACAATTTGCTAGCTATTTTTCTTTATCGCTCAAAGTAGGTACCTATTGCATTTTAATTAGAATTCGTTGCAATAATTAGTTGAATTTGCTTATCACCACTTCAATCTGATCTTTGACAAGTTTCGAACCGTCAAAATCCTAATACCTATAAAGCTCGCATAATTTTCGCATGCTAATTACAATTTAAACACAGAACAAAATGAATAATAAAACTAGCTTGTATTACCAAGTTCACAGAGGTCATTGCGCACAATATAATGATAACTGCCAGCCCCTATTTCCATAAACAGGGCCAATGTATTATCTGTGACACGTGCACGAATTAAATTACGCTACGCCTGGATTGATGTGTCGTTCCACATGAAAATGTGTTACAAAACATTGTTCTGTAGTAGGTATATACCTATAACTAATAAAAAGCAGTGACGTTTCTTAAATGGGATTTGTTCATATTAACAGCGCGTAACTATGTATGTATTATACGAGTACAAATTAGTTGAGATGCTTTTGATAGATCAGCAGTTCCAAAGTGGGGTTAAAGTAGGGTAGGAGATGTATACCTACCTATAATGCAAGCTGTCACACGTGCTATGGCTTAAAAACAAAATCGGTCGGAGAGGAAATAAAATGTTGATTTTGTCACAGGTGAACACGTGCGTGTGTAAACAGATATTAACTGTGTAATTAACACATCCATTGTGAAAAACATGAAGAGCAAAGTCATATGTCAACTCGACCGTGACAGATAGCGACGAAAATTGCTTAATTAAAGAAGATCGAGCCGTAGTACTATGACAAGGAACATTCACACTTGGATACAGTGATCCATTTGTTTATTTTTTTGTGGTTTCCTCTTCAAATAAGGTATAAGTTACAAGTCCACCAAAATCCAACTTCTTGAAATGCCTCAATATAACAAATTTAAGATTTTGACATAACCTTATAGTCTGACTCAGGGGGGTATAGATAGGTATATGATCCAAAAAAAAAATCGCATCATGTCAAACAAATTCAACTGTCAAATATGAGAATTATCTTCTCCGCAAATGCCGAAAGCAGATATGCTTTTGAGCGAAAATCCCTTAAAAATAAGTTTTCAACACAGTACCATGTCGATAACAGCGAAAAATATGACATTGCTTTGACGCAAGTCGGATTCTCACGTTTTCTACCTTTCTACGTGACATCTGCCAAATATTTATATCCACAGAACTGCGTTTGGACCTTTTGTAAAATGTTTCCTTATTTTTATTGAAAATAAAGTGTGACGTTTTTTATCTGTCTCTTCTCCGTTTGGCTAATTCACTTGGAAACGTTTTTTCTTTAATGGATACAAAAAAAAATTTGGAGAAAAACAAAACCTGCCTGACTGCAGACGATTCTTAATTTCTTTTCGACGAATTTGAACTCTTTTTTCCATTTGACATTCATGGAGGGGTAGCCGACAAATCTAGTCACGAGTTTATTTATTGAGTGCCAAGTTGACATTTAAATTGCATGGCTTACGTAGTCAATTGGTATTTTGTTTGTTTGTTGCACAATGGATGTTGAATATCGGTTTGCTCCTTTAATCTTGGCATTTTGTAAAAGTTACAAAACTCTTAACTATAAAATTGACTGTTTAAAATTGATGGGAGATCGTTGGCTATATATATCTGTCAAAATAAAAACACGTTATACACATATGCCTGTCATTTGTTGACATTGCGAAATTGCCGTCGGCAAATCTCCACCTTGTACTTACCGAAACAATAATATTTTCAACATAACCCTGACAAACTGTCATGCTCCAAGCATATTCCGAGGGAGTAAAAGTCATTAAAAGACAATTAGACAGTTGCAATGTCAAATGACATGTGCGCAAATTAGCAAATGCATGTTTGCCGCTGGCAAAGCTTATTTCACATCAATCACAATCGTATGTCTGTTTATCCATTACATCAATTTGACAGTTGAACAAATTATTTCGTTGGTCCTAAATAACTTTCGCTGAAAAACAAACACATTGAGTTTTTCAAAATTGTTGAACTTACCCCAGCTGAAGGATGACGAACCGGTGCCGGATACATTATTGCTGATGAATGATTTGTTCTTGGAACGAGTTGCTTGTTTGGCTAGTTAATCCACAGTTTTATATATCCAAGTGCAGACTTGAGGTTGTAACTTGTAACGCGCAACGCACACGCAAAAATTTTATAGAAAACCAACCGAATATAGTGACAGAGATGTATATTCCTTGTGTAAACAACCGTTAGGTTTATTTTTCTTCAATTTTTCTCCTTTAATTTCCACACACAATAGATGGCGTACACACTACCCGTCGATAACCCTTTTTTTTGCACTCAACAACAGCACACAGAGCTGGCGCGAAAGAGACAAAGCGATGAAGCAGCAACGAAAAAAAACTACGATAATTGCTCAGAAATCGCAGAGCGAAAAAAAAGAATTCCAAATAAAAACCACTTAAAACAAACCGATGATGATAAACCGAAACCGAACAGTGGCAAAGGGGTGGCGGTAGGGATGAGAATGAGAAATGAAAGGCGTAAAGAGCAAAGAGGACGAAGACGGCGATGAAGCTCCCTCAAAAAAACCACTTAATCCACTTGTAACACACAAACGCGATTCAATAAGTCACACACACATACCCGTCACTCTTGGTGGCGTACTATATGTATAGCTATATGCGCGCACACACAAAAGACCCGAAAGAATATTGGCGTCGAGTGGCAGGCAATTTTTGTATTCCCTTCTCCACACTCTGCTTCTGGCTTCTTGAACAACCCAACGAAATTCAACAAAAAAAAAACTATTTTAAATCTTTTCTTTTTTTTTTCACTTGAACAATTTTTCTTTTTAATTTTATTTCAACCTACATCTCTGGTGTAAGCGGTTTCACACACACATGTAAGGACACTGTGCGCTCTCACTCACTTTATGTGTACTTTGCGAAAGCGGCAGGCGTTAGCGTTTTTTTGATCCGTGTAAACATAGCGAAATGCGCAATTAATTGCGGCAAAAAGCCTGGTTGCCGGCGGCAGCGGCGGTGGCAGTGATGGGCGAAGGCGACAGTTGTGGTTTCGGGTTTGCCGAACAGTCGTTCTCTACAAAAACAAAGTATATAGAAACCAACACACACTGCTGACAACGTTAGGGGCAATGCGTCGCATTGTGGACGCACTTTTTAGTGGTGACGAGATGACGATATTTTTTATTTTTTATTTTCGAGATGTCTCTCCCTTGTTTTTATTTGCACACGAGTATTTGTTGAATTTTTAACGCGACACGACGAAAGAAATGCACAAACCAAAAATGGGTGAAAACAAAATTGTACAGCGACGGCAACGACACAGCGGCACAAACGACGAAAGAAAAGAAATTTCCCGTACGATGTTCGGCGATGCGATTTACTGCAAAGACTGACGTTTCTCTCACGGCCTGCCTCAATTCAAGCAGTCCGAAAAGGAGCACAACTGCACAACCAGTCGGGTAAAAAGTAAAAACAAAGTGAACGCCGCAACAAGGTGTTTGCCTTGTCTGACTTTCGGTAAACGAGTGAGATGCGGTGAATGTTTTGCGGCGAAGAGAAGTACAAAAGGTGTGATGCTGGAAATAACAACCCGGTTTGGCTCTTCACTTGCAAACATGGCGGATGGTTGCTTTGGTCATTGTCAAATCGGCCATTTTGAGCGATTTGTGGGATAATTAATAATTTTTGTATTCGATTACGAGGCCGCTTTAAAATTTATAATTATTGGTTATCTTTGTATAATGATGGCGCGGTGACCACTTATTCTAAACTTTTACTAAACAGTTTTTCATTCAGAAGTAAATGGATTAGTAATGAAAGCGATGTAGAATTGGCGCCATTTTTGTTATCTATTAGCAAACACTGGTGAGATGTTTTGTTTCTTGATTTATAAATTATGGAAAGTCTTGTGCATGTGCAGTCGCCTCGCTCTTGCATAGGGGGAAGAATTGAACAGCTCTGTCGTGCCACCTAGAGGTAGATAGGAGAAGCAATTGGTTTAGTAGGACTAGAGTTCGAGAACACAGCTTTTTATGGAAACTTATTTACATTTCCTTCCTCATTATGACATTTCAAACTAGTTTCCTGAGTCTGACAGCCGGTGGCTTTCTAAAAATTAAATTAAGATACACAAACGAGAAAACTTTTCATTCTATAATTTATTGTAGAAAGAAGTGTGAAATTTTACAAAATGAATTCTTCGGAATAGGTTAGAGACTAGACAATAACTTATAGGAATTTATAAGGGCTACTGGGCCTGTTTTTTTGAGCTTTGATCTCAGCAAAGCAAAGTAGTAATCTGGTAGTAATGTCAAGTAGAGCGTAGTTGTTGTAATTGCGTACTCAATATATTGTTTGACCTTGCTTTGCTGAAATCAAAGCTAAAAAAAAAATTGGGCATACTGTAAATTATAGTCAAATAAAGTGCACCCTCTCTAAATTATATCACATGGTTAAGTAGACGTTTTCAGTTTGTAGACACATTCTAGCTCTTTTTAAGTAAATAACAACCGATTAAAACCCACTTGACATATTTTTGTTAGTTTTCAATCTATTTAGGTGCCTATTTATAATATTAAACGCCAGTTTTTAGACATTCCCACCATGATTACACATCAAACGAAAAATGGTAGCAAATTGCGTTGATTGCCGATCATTCGGACCCATTTTCGGATTGGTACAATCTGATAAACTTTCCCACCGTATTAATAAGCACTGTGAAAACTTTATCCACTAATAACTCATCGTGTTATCTGACGTATACTAATTGACTTGTGCAGAATTTGTTTATTACTGGAGCTGACTTTTTTATCATTGGCCGCGTTCCACTGCCCGCTAGTCTTCTAGCACAAAATATCCCAGATGAAGAAACGCTCGCGCAGCGGCAAAGTGACATTTGACACCTGTCTAATCATTTTCGTTCCGCATAATTAATTCCAAACTACATTTAAAAAGAAATGGTACATGAAGCAAGCATGCTTTCCTTAAATGTCACCTTTGTAGCAATATTTCTTGCTAATTTAACGGCCATATTATTCACTCCGGGTGTAACGCAAGTTTAATCTAATTTTGCCGAAAACATTAAACTATAAAATGTTTGCTACTTTTTTTATGATAATGGAATAATACCTAAAACCGAAATTATATTCAATTTGATTTCATTTTCCCACAGGTTTGTATGGAACTTACTTTTTATAGCTGTGCAAGAATAATTTGTGCAATGACGTCAAAAATAATGTTCCCCGGAATTAAATTTTTCTTGTACACTCATCTGCAAGCTCATTTATATGAGAGTCAAATGCGATACATGTATGCTAATTCTATTTCTCTTTTATATATTAAATTTGCTAGACTTGGCATTACTTATTTCTTACCAAAGATTCAGTAATTTTTGCTAATATTTAAGACAAATTAAGGTTACCTACTAATCAGTAAATAGATTTACAATTCTGACGTGCCCAAACCACTCCATTTCAAAATATCATGACGGAGAGTGTGTTTTTTCTGACTTTAACCTGGTAGACTCCCAATTCTTGTCAATTCAAATTTAACTTACGTTCGATATTACGCCTATAGCTATATAGGAGAGTCGCATAATTCCCTTCTATATGCACTCCTATTTATAATTTTTCATAGAAGCCATTTTTTCTGCGGTATAAGCTCTTGCAAACCGCGGGCGTTTTTTTTACCTGAGATAGGTATTCGCGGCGAAGCAAGTTATCCAATCCAATAAAATCCCTGCCAACTTTATACCTCATCACATCTCTGCTCTTTCAACTACTTTCGTCAAGATTCATCCATATTCATTTCATTCGGCGGAAAATGAAAACAGACTGCGCTGCGCACAAACCAAAAAGCAAAACAACAAAACCACACAGAGCTTGCGTGCGAACAAAAATAACGGACACACTCATTCGCCTCGATGAACTCAAAATGAACTCCACCAAATAGAATAATATTTCCTGCTGCCCAGCGCAGCAAAACGCCCTGCTGTTCTGCTGGCTACTGCATTCTGTTCATTTCAGTTGCTTTGAATTCGCCGATCTGTCAAAATCGCCAAGTAGAACGATTTCGGAGAGAACGGATGTGAGAAAAAGTTATTTTTATTTCCTTCATGTTGAAAAAAATTCAATTTCAATCAAAAGTTAACTCATCCGAAATAAAAAATAATACATAATTTCGAAATATAAAATCAAAAAAAGCGTGAATTTTGTCGGCCCGATTACGCATTTTGTTGTTCGTTTCGTTTTTCTCTAGTGCTAGCTCTCGCACCAGCCGTCAGTCTCCTTCGTTTCGTTAATCAATTGAGGCCGCCTCGTGGCGTCGCAATGGAATATCTATAAAAAAATCCCAAATAATGCTTATCTTGTGGAAATTTTAAAGAAAATACACGCGCAAACAGATCATTAGACCAAACAAAAAAATAAATAAAAAGATTTCGTTCTATTTTGTTAAAATTTCGACATTGCCCCCCTATCGCCGCGAGTTCGCAAGCAAGAACGAGACCAATCAACAGCAAAAAATAGAAAAATAAGAAAAAAATTCTCATCCTCGAGCAAAAGAAATAGGAAAAAAGTAAATAAAGAGGAAAACTCAAGTCACACACACACATACAAACACGCCCCACAGGAGGAGCTCGTTTCCAAAGCTAGAAAAAGTTTTCATTTTCAAATTTTTTGTTGTTGCGCCATTGTTCATCGTTAGATAATAAAGAAAAGAAGTCAAATTTTGCCAAAAGGGGGAGAGGAATAAATAAAGTGCACTGTATTTATTTTTCGGTGGTGTATGTGTTTTCTTCGTCCTCGTTGTTGCAACAGGGAATGCATCTAAATATGATTGTTTTCAATTCAGCAAGGGATAACAATTTGGCACTTTTGAAGGTGAGTTTTAAATTTCTGTTCGGTTTTGTTTTCCATTTCGCCGAACGCAGAATCCCGATCAATATCGGATGCGGTTGTGATTTTGTGTCCTTTCTATGTGCCAAGTGTTGAGATGAAGCGCTCTCTGTATACGGTATAGGTACCTACCTGCGGCAGAGAGACGACTAGCATTCTATGTAATTCTACTGCTCCTAGGTGACCTTTTCCCATGTTATCTCTGCTGTAGTTTACCTTTGTTTCACTCGTATTCGAATCCACCTTTATCTTTGTCATACCTACCTAATTCTGAGAAAACTCCAAACGAATCCGGTTTGATTGCTGCTGCAGAGTTTACAGGTTTTTCTGCGCTGAAAATGTGAAAAACCCTTGTGTCAGTTAAGTGATTGTTACTGGGAAAGTACAGCCGCTTCAAATCGATTTCAATTTAATCGGAATATCGTCTGTTTACTTGTTTTATATGGAACAGTTGACAAATAAGCCCGAATCCTACCCCCTGTCAGTCACAGGGTGAACAGGTTCACTGGAGGCCATTGCACTCCTTGAAGATGTTGCTTTATGCTAATTCTACTGCAAGACACTTTCAGCTCTAAGAGGGTTTACTTGAGCTATATTTGGATAGTCCCAAAGCAGACTTTAATCATTCGATGACTGATTGACATTAACATTAGATTTCCTAGATTTGTTTAGTTTTATATTATGTTTGCAGCGTTCAGCAGGCCGTAACTCGTCTTCTGTTTTGTACGACAGATCGTCTACCACAGAAATTAGGAAGCAACTGCACAAGGTAGGTATTTAACCCGCAGTTAGAAACATCCCAAATTTTTCCAAAGACCTTCATTTTAGTAGAACATTTTTGTTCTGTTAATTTCTATTGAACAATTCCAAAATATTCTTGTTTTCGATTTCTTACCTACATTTAAATGTCGTTTTTCATTGGGAAAGGAAAAGCACAGTTTTTCTGCTCTCGAAACCAGCTGGCTGTCAGATTTCATGGTCCACCGACCACAAGCAAAGCAGAGTCTCGATTTCTGAGCTAGATTTACACCTACTTACATCAAAACTTTTGTCATTTGTCAAACTTTAAAGTGTGCTAGTACTCACGTTTTGCTGCAATGGATATCAACATAGGTAAATCAAATTAATTTTTGTAAACACAAATTACGATTTAAGAACAGCTGACCTAAAACACGCACCACATCTTTGACAAATACAAAGAAAGAAAATTTATCTTTTATGTTCCATTGGGAAAAAATCTCAAACCTGGGAGCAAAATCGAATTGGAAAACGACATAAATATGTAGGTACCTTCTTATACAAGTTAACAAACCAGGTCTTATGCGTGAATCACAATACCTCCTTACTCTTTTCGGCATGGAAAGCGCTCGTGTAAATTACCTTTTCCCCTCTTTTTGACACAGATTAAAGCCACCATTCTAAGAAAAAAAAAAGTGAATATCACTGGGAATTGGGAATACCTAGGTACGTACATTTAAAAGAGACAAGAAATACATTCAATAAACTACATTTTAACATCATCAGGCGTGTTTTTTTGTAGCTTCGATCTCAGCAAAGCGTAGTTGTTTTATTTAGGCGTTTTTTTTTTTAGCTTCGATCTCAGCAAAACAAAGTAAAGTGGGATTTTTAGCACGCAATTCTAAAACTTTTGTGAGAATCGAAGTGTCAAGTCTAGCGTACCTACTTGTTGTAATTGTGTGCTCAAAATACTACTTTATTTTGCTGAGATCGAAGCTAAAAAAAACAGGGCTAATATTGGGTGATTTCTTATGCTATGTTTCCAGTGGAGATTATCTGAGAGATTTAGAAAAATGTCCGCATAAATCTCGGGACTTATCATACAAAGTGTAGAGTCCAGTTTTTGAACACTCTTTCCACATCTCGATATGTCTAAAATACAAAGCAAATAGAGCTGTTGCGCCAACTATTATTATTATTAAATAGAGCTGTATTTGACATTGTGTCATAAAGAAAAACATGTCCGAATTTTGGGTTGTTCGATTTGACAGTAGTTGACAACATCTGGTAAAACGTCAAATTAATCTGTTTTTTTGGTGGAAACACTTTACGATTTATTTGTAATCTCTTGCCCTAAATCTCGAGATTAATCTCCGGTGTAAACGTAGCTAGCTTCAAATACTCACGTTCCATCTTCCATTGGCTGACAAATCAATGTCATAGTCGAATACCACATCGACCCCTTTGAGCTCTAGGTCTGACATTGTACTAGATGTCCATCTTTTTTCTTATAAGCACTAAAAATCTGTCAAACTCAAAGAGCCAAATACTCTCAAACAGTGGAAAATAGGCACGTGTATTGACTCGAGCCACTTTCTTCTTTGACATCTAATCTATGCAGGGTTGCCTCTAAAAAATTTCAAAAAGGGGCCCGAGTCAAAAGGGGGCTCATGCGGTGGGCCGCTTTGATTGCATTATATTTCGCCATTGTATATAAATCTAATAGTACTCTCATCAGACGAATTTTTTTATTTGGGCCTCTGCTCTGTAGAGGGCGTATGGTCGCATGGTTAGCAAAAGAATAACCTTTTCTCAGAGAAGAATTGTTTTGAGTGAGCGAAAGGACGGAGAACGACAAAAAACACACATACACTCTTGTCGTGGTACCTCGTGTCCGTGTGTCGTGTCGTACGCGTGCCTACTTGTTTTGGATTCCTTTGTGGGTATGTGATATGTGATGTGACTGGGAGCAGAATCGTTCGTCCCACCCGTGAGGTTTATGAGATATGATCATGATTGTGTTGGTTAATGGTTGGCTGTAGCTGTACGTTGGCAAGACAAGAGAAATATGTACCTGTTACACTTAGCTCAATGTAGATCCATTCTGATGAGATATGATGTGTATCTTTCAATTTTCTATATTTCTCGCCGAAATGGTTATTGGTATTTTTCCGAAACGTTGCTACATTTCATTATTTCTTTGAAATAAGCTTTGGGTTTTTGCTGCATAGACCCGTTTGTTGAAAGTTGGATATGTAATGGACTTAGATTATTCTTCTGATTTTGTAACTACATTATGTACCAGGACATAGTTTTTGCATTAATAGAAAAGGCTTCTGATAATATGTTCATATTTAATCTCATATGTGTAATTATATAAAATAGTTTGTCCTGACCCTATGGTGATAAACGCTCAACCCAATCGGAAGCTAATAATTATCCAAGGATACCTAAATTATTTCAATTGACACACAGCCTTACAAGTTGTTATGTATGTACTAAGCCGGAAGTATTTTATGATCTTATTCTGTGATCTACCTATATGCCTACGTATACCTAACCTATTCCGAGAAAAATACAGCGCAGAAACCTAATTTTGCTGCAATCTTACAGTTTTTCATAATTTTTGAGGAAAAACTTTAAACGTAAAGGGTAATTATGTTTCTCAGTAAAAGATTAATAAAATTGCACCATAATGTCCTCCGGTTAAGAACAACATGGAGTGCATTTGAAAAAATTTCGTATCTAGCATATGGGTACAAAGCGATGGAGATTTATAAAAACATTTTAAGCAAATATCCTTTTCTTCGTCGTGAAAATGTGCCTAAGGCTTGTGAAATAGTTTCATATTGACAAACGTGCTTACATCAGGGTTTTTGGATTCTAATTGAAGCTCAACATTTTTTTTTGCAAATTGTATTCTCTATTTTCTTTTAATCTTTTTGGGGTATCAAATAAAAAACGAGATATAGTCGTCTTAATGCTATTTGCTTCTAATGTTTTGTTATTTGTTTGTCTATGGGGAGATGGAAACTGCGAGGAAGAGGCCTCATTACCATCATTAATATTTAGAGGTAAACTATAATCCCTTATAAATGTAATTGGAGAAGAGGTTTTATTTACTAATAATGGAGGTGAATCATTTTGAATTTCTTCTATCACAGTAGCAACTTTTAAAATACCTGCACTTTCCCTAAAATTTATAACCCCAAAGCACGGATCACCAATTACAGTGTCAGTACATTTACACACATTTATAGCTGACATTGGAATTGCATTTTTAGTAAGGCATTTTCGTGTCCCCTTTGTTATTATATCTTTTGGGTAAAAATGTTTCTCGCAAAAACGGGATTTTTTTTTAAATGTGTGTTCCGAGAATGTTTTAACCAAATTTCCCTACGGTGGTCATTTGGAACTAAAAAAAATGATAAGGAAAACGGCTTTTTTACGCTGAGGCAATGAGTGTAAGCACATCTAACAGGCATTTTTATTTAAAACTTAGGGCGTATGCACTTTAAAATAATAATAATTGAGCTAAAATATCTATAATAATTACGCACTATGCACCTATAAATAAGGTATAAATTAAGTAACTATATATGTATATACTTACGGACCCAACAGATCCAGAAGCACTTATGTAACGAATGTAATTGAAATAAAATTGTATTTTAATTAAAACAAGCACACCACTTAGTCTTTTCTAATTGTAGCGCATACGTTATTTTACTCTTTAAAACACATTCAATTTTTCAAATATGCGAAACTTATAAGAAACTTCCAATTGTAAAATAATAGCTTTACTTTAAAATAAAAGGCAAAACACTTGTGGTAACTTTGCTTCCGTAATGCTTTTAAATCAATTCTTGCCTATGCCCACCCTATATATTTAGTATTGCAAGTACAATTTAGTTTCCAGCGGAAAGGGCGTGGAAATCCTTTTATTGGCATACCTACATAAAACATCCGAAAAATTTATATTTTCGTCCAATTACCCTAATAATCAGATAACCCAAAAATTGTTAAAGTTAGGAATTTTTTAGGCAACGAGCTCTGTTGCACACAAACATCCATAGAAAACATACATCAAAAAAATATCACCAACAAGCAAAGATCGAAGGAAGAAAAAAATAGTTTGCGCATGCAAACGAGATGAGATGATACACAAATTATCTCATATCTATTTGTTCGCACAATCCAGAAAATTGTGTTGCACGTTATGCGTACACACACAACTATACGAGTATACGCAGCAGGTACATTCATGCGAAGCGAACAGAAGTGCTTCTGTGTTCTTCTCTTTTTTTAGATCTAATAACAAATCCTGCCATTTGTAGGGGTGGTTTCATTCTGTTTACTATTTCGTTTGGTTCTCTCTTGCATTTTTCTATTCTCAGTGACAGCAATTGGTGTCTGTGGTGAGTGCAAAACTATGGTTGCCGTCAATGATAGGAAAATAAAGTAATCGGGCCCTTGCTCTATAGAGGCGCTAGTGTCGATTTCCTCTGATGAGAGTACTATTAGATTTATATACAATGATTTCGCTCAATAAAAAGTAAAATCTTGCTTAAATTTTGATATTTTTTCAAAAAGTGGGGGCCAAGGGCCCTGAGCCTCAAAAAGGGGCCAAACGGGAACACTTAACTTCTTGCAACATATGAAACGTTCTAGGAGAACGTTCGACCACCACATATTTTTTTTAATTTCCACATAATATTTTATTTTTCTGTGCAATTGATTTTTAGGACGGATTTTAATTTGTTTCTTGTCAATTTTGTGCATTTGACATATTTATCAGTACTTGCAGGCTGAAATTCTCTGACCTGTTTCGAGCCAAGAGATAAACTACTCGTTGCTCGTTATTTTGCAAATATTTTTGAATTTTTATCTCGATGGTGTTCGATTTAAACCGCGTAAATGAACCTAAACCAACTCATTTGACATCTACTTTTGTCGAAAATAAAACAACAGACATTTTAGGTGTCAAAAAAAAAAAACCTGAAGACAAACAGTTCGACCATCACCGAATTTTCTTTGTTTTCACAGTTTTATTTTTATTTTTTTGGTTATTGACTTTTAAAACGAATTTTGTATTCCCTGTCAACTTTGACAAATTTTTCGGTGCTTGCCGGATGCCGGTTAAATTTGTCTCAGCTATTAACCCCCGTATTAATAAAAAAAACGCTATCCGCTCTCTAGCACGTGTTTTAGCTGGCAGACGGATAGTGACCCTATCCGTTTGTTAACTTTTCTTATTAATAAACATATTCCATCTACATATTAGCTATTCGCTCTTTATCACCTAACGCACGGCAGCACTACACGGAATTGTACTAAACATTCTAGTACATCTGTCATATTTCGTTTTTCAATCGGTTGTTGCGCTCAGAAATTCACCGATTCTCTCTCAGATTCTCTCTTGTAGAATGTTCAGATGTCAAGCGTCATTCAAATATTGATGTCTTGTCATTTGAAAATTATTTATGTTCCCAGGATATATTTTATATATAATAATTATTCAAAATGTGGACCCAAATTTATCTACACAAATTTGCAAACCCAATATAAACAAAAACCTTAACTTTTGGTATTCGTATCACCGAAAAGGATTCGAGATTTTGTAAAGTCCCGCACCATCTCTGAGTTAAAAAGTTATCCGCTCTCTATACGCCGAATTCGGTGAGTTAAGTTATCCGCTCGTTTTTAAATGTCAGTGAAACCAAACACACGTTTATTAATAGGAATTTGAAGCTAACATGTTTGTTAGTGCTAACTCACCGCTGCTCGTCGTTTATTAATACGGGGGTAAGAGAATAGAGGGGAACTGCTCGTTACTCGTTACTTGCTAATTTTCTGGTTTTCTGACATTTTTGATGAGAACGTGTATAAGCGGACCTTATGCCAAATCGATTTATATCGATTGTGTTCGATTTAAAATGCGTTCGCGAATGAACCTTTTTTAAAAGTATTCACGGATAATGTAAAAGAATTACAATTGAACATAAAAAAATGTCTTCCCGAGTGAATTTTACATTGGGCCTGCTTTTTGAGCTTCTCAGCAAAGCAAACTAAAGTAGGATTTTCAGCAACAACAACTAGGTACGTTCTACTTGACACTTCGAGATTAGCAATGGTTGTTGAAATTGCGTACTGACAATCCTACTTTACCTTGCTTTGCTGAGATCGAAGCTCCAAAAAAACACACCTACTGTCAGAACTCTGAACTCACCTGTTCCAGAACAATCACTTCAAAAAGGAGTCTGGGGAAGGATTAGTAGATAGTAAAATTTAAGATAGCTTTAGTGGGTAGTATTTGACTTTGTGGTTTTCTTAATTTCTATACGGAATTTGACAAATGTTTTCAATAAAAAAATTATAGGAAAATCGTTTTCACTCGTTCCGCTCAGTTTATTTAAATTTATTTTACTAAACTAAACCACAGCAGTGGTAATCAGTGAGTTTATTATTATTTTTGGTCAGTGAAAGTAGATAAAAATACCCAAATTAATTTTAATATAACTTCCTTTTTCACTGCCTGTAGTTGTTCCTTTAAAAAAACAATGGACCACCTATTTCTTTCGTTACTTAAAAAGTTAATTTCTTTAGTTTTACATTAACGAGTTAAAATAGATAAGTATACAAAATTTGAATCGATTGGAAGTTTTGTGTGTGCACCAAATCAAGTGGTTTTTCGTTTGTCCTTGTCTACCTCGAAATTTCCACAAAAGGGATTTTTCTCATGATCGCTAACACTGGGTTGAATTATTGTTACTTTAGCTTCATGTAAAATGGGGCATTTGATTTTCTTTATGTGATCTGAATTTGATAGAACGCCAACGTATTGTTCTACGCTAGTATTTCTATTTAACATTGTGTATATTAAATTTTTTTTGTTTGTCAGCAGAGTTAGCCAACAGCCAAGTGATCCCCCAGGGGGCATTCCATGCCTTTGCATGTGTAGCTCCAACAGCAAGAATTTTTGAAGTGAAAACAAACGCCAGGTATGGGTTCTTTTCGTTGGTAACCGATAACTCTGTTGAGTTTGTTAAATTTACCTTATCTGAACTGTCAAAACTGTCATTCCTGTTGAGTTTATTTCATTATCAAAGCGAAACTTTGAACGCAGCCCGAATTAAAACTATTCGAGTCGGTATGTTGACATTTTACTTCCTGTTCATATTAGGTCTGTTCCTTTACTTTCAAATCTTACGAATTTTTACGAATTCTTACGAATTTTTACTCAATGCCGTTCCTTAACTCGAACAATTCGTAAAAGAGAGCGTTATCAAGAGAGCAAGATATTACCCCTCCACTGAGAATCTTACGAATTTTTACTCAACAAATTTCTTGGTGTAAGAAATTTGAAGGGCTGTCAGTCACCAAACAATTAACAGCTGATTTGAAATTTCTTGTCGTATTTGACATTCGATTGTATTTGTTTTGATTTCTTGCATTCTATTGAAATGGTATCAAAATAAATATTGAAATAAATATTGAATGTTCTCCCCGAACATTCCATCGTATTGAAAATTGTAAGTAGACATTAGAGAATACGAAATAAAAACCATTTCAAGCTTTACTTTAAGATCCACAATACAGAGATCAAATAACACAGGAGGTTATGCAGAGTCAGGGAGAAGATTTTGAGGAAATCACTGTCTCACAGTCGCAGTCGTCGGAAAACGAGGAACAAATTTGGTTGGAAGCGCCCATCAAACTCCTTCTCTCCCTTTGCGAAGATTTAATGCCCGTACTGGGGAAAACATACAAATTTAAAACCAAAAAAAAAGATGTGGGCTAAATCGCGGAAGTTACAAGCTTCGCGCCCAGCAAACCACTGAAAAATCAAAAGATTCTTTTCACTGATCATTCGTTTGTCAGAACGTTCGCTGTACGAAGACACGATCTCCTCGACGTAATTTTTTATGCAGTGTCGCTTTTTCCTCTTCTCGAATGCTTGTAGTTCACTCAGTACAAACTATTCCACATATCCGCATTCATCAAAAAGAAGTTCTATTAATTCCGAGTCACTTTTATCACTTGATGAATCAACTAATATTGGTAATAAATTAGATAGTTCTTCTCGTTTATCAGACATTTTACCACTGAAATTCATGGAATTATCTGTCATATCTGTCATTTTTCATAGTTTACTACAAAAGCGTTCCCTAACTTTTTCGTAGGTGTCTCTATCTGTGAGAGAATTTATCCCCACCACTGCCATTTTAATTGTCTTTTCTATTCTTACTACAAAAGTAAGGGAACAGACCTATTTACTACGGCTTAAACTACATGGAAAAGATAAAATTTGAAAGCTGTCAATTTGCTGTCACTTAAGCCCCTAAAAAACATTTTTTTTTTGCATTTTTCAGACTTTTAAAATGAAACTAGCGCAGTACGAAAAATTACTACGAAATTCAATAAAAATTTTTTTTTGACATTTCAACATTGAATGGTATTTGCCTCCACCTCCCGTCACTTTGAAGTTTGTGGTTATAAATTCGTTTGAAAATTTGTGGTTGCTTTGCAAACAATTGTTACCCCTTAATACACATTTTGTCTCTTTTACACGAAGCTGTCACTTCAACATGATTTAATTTGATAAAAACGAGGAAAAAAATCAAGTGTCATACGGGCAATGGCGTTGGTATTTCTCTCTAGAAATAAATTTCAAATACTCTGAGTAAAATTTGTCTTTCTAGATGGCCCTCGGTGGACTCGGAATGAGTCCTAATAAAGCAGGTCGGTCCTCTTCTATAGGAAGTACAACATTTCTTCGATAGTCCCTCGATCTTTTTATTAAAGCTCTGGGTCTTTTTATATGATCGCCCATTATGGGGCGGTTGGTGGTTGTATAAGAGTCCTAACCTGCCTGCAAATTAAACTTAAAGGCCAACACTACCGAAGGAGTCACGAAAGCCAATATGTTTCAAAAAGTTAGAGAAAACAATTGGCAAGAAGTGTGACTTGTAACATTTAATGAACGGGCTAGATTACTTTGCCTTTCGTAAGACCACACACACACTTACCGCCTCCTAGCTGACCTAATCTAATCTTTTCCAATACTATCACGCTTGATTGGAGCTATCTCCCTGTATAAGAAAGAGAAACAAAAAAACACATTCCAAACAATTTCCTACAAAATTGTCAGCAGTCTTTTCAATTTCGCTGCTTAATCAGTCTTCCAGACACCCCAGCGAGAGTTTCGGTGTCGCCAAGTCAAGTCAAGAAGTGTCCGACACTCAAATTGAAAGGTCAATGAAACAAGTCGTTTGCATTGACTCCGATGTTTGTGCGACCAAGAAGGGCAGCTTG
This sequence comes from Cheilosia vernalis, assembly GCA_949126925.1. Lineage (NCBI taxonomy): Eukaryota > Metazoa > Arthropoda > Insecta > Diptera > Syrphidae > Cheilosia > Cheilosia vernalis. Next base: position 25,581,697 of record OX421358.1, read on the forward strand.
TGATCTATCCCAACCCACTGGACATGACCATCGACAGACAACCGAGTGACTGCCCTTTACTTATTACGAAATGTTAACTGTCCTTCATTAAGGCAATTAAAAGAATTACCAGCAACACAATTTCAACTGTAATTGCCAATATAAATATTGTTTTCAATTAAAAAAAATTTGTACACACCAACTTCTTGGTCTGTTGGAATTTTTTACATGGGAACCACAAATTAGTCCCAGAAGAAAAGTTTTTTTTTTATGGTTTTCCGATTTTCCTAAGCTTCAGAATGACCATGAAACAGAAAATGTGTTTTGTGTTGTATTCATCGTTGTCGTCGTCGGTGGGTCAGTTTGGTTTACGTGATTGATTTTTATTTAGACAAGTGGAAGGAGATGGAAACCACAAATTGTTTTTCGTTGTAACAATTAGCTGAATGACCTTATTAAAAATTAATTAAATATTTTAATCCGTCGTTTATGAGGGAGATACTCGTACCGGAAGGGATTGATGAAAAGATTTATCTCAGTTGATGCGCTATATAATTTTATAGCCTTCATACGGTATCAAGTTTCGCCGATTACGAGCTGACATAGGGAAGGCGACAACGACAACGACAATGTTTTGCACTTTTATTCAATGGCATGCTGAGAAAATAAAGAGCATCAGGTCTTGCAATCGTTGGAGTGGACGATAACTTGGTTAGGTACTTATTTATTTGGAGACCATTTGTTGGAAGCTGTGAATGGGGCGGTTTCTGCATGTTGTTTCGTATTCCATTTGTTGTCCAATCTCAACCATATTTTGCAAAGTACGTTCCATTTGCAATGTGCACCCACGTACCAAATTTTGGCGTTTTACGTGGTATTTTAAGGAATGTGCCACGCCCTCTTTTCGGAAAATCTTTAAAAAACCCATAAAACATCCTTCAAGAAACCTTGAATGTAAGTAGATCAAAGAATGTCAGACCGGACTCTAAAAACCTAGAAAGAACAACCTCCACCGGTTTTCTGTCGCCTTTTCGTTTCATCGGATTACGGAACGACGTCAGTTTGTCGCCATTTCGTTACATTGCAGTTCTGTACAACGACATGTTGCCGTTTCTTTTTATCGGATTACGAAACAACGTCAATTTGTCGCCATTTCGCTTCTCTCTTGTGTCTCATTCCTACCTCCATCCCTTTTCTGTCGCCTTTTCGTTACATCGGAGTTCCGAATAACTGTCCAATGACCTGTCACCTTTTCGTTTCATCGCAGTTCCGAATAACTGCATACGACCTGTCACTTTTTCGTTTCCTTCTGGTTAGGAATCACTGCTCAGGGATCCAAAGACGTTTCACCTAAAAACAATCGTCAGTTTGGGGTGCAAAGCAAGGTTCACGAAAGTGCATCCCATTTCTTGATAATTGCTTCCATTATTTTTAATGCAATGGTGTCAAATGTCAAATGTCAAAAGTCGTGAGCCTCGAATGACGTAACAGGTAACACTTGACTTGTTTATACTCAATAGAGCCAAATCTAATCTTTTTTTCTAGTATACGACATCTAAGGCAATGGCTGTAAATTGTTTTTGACAGCCTCATAAAACTGAAAGTATTACCTAACGTCTAGTCTTTATCTACAAATCTAGTGTACCAGCTGTACTTTAGTACACAAAATCCAAATCATAACACTTTGATCAGTTGTTTCCAGATAATTATCATTGACCTCGAACTCCGTTGCAGGGACACAAAGTATTCTATTGACGTTGACATTTAACGATGAAATGTGGAAGTCAATAGACGTGTTTTCGAAGCTCCCGAACTGTCTTGTCTGATTCTAGTCGAGGTCAGAGTGGATAAAAATACTGTCACTGGTATTTGAGGGCATATACAGATAATCGATTGAAAATACTTCCATCACGAGTTCAGGCAAACAGACTATCAACCGGAAATGTGTTTTGCAGTCGGAACTCAACTTTAAGCGCTGATTTTATAGAACGGATAACAAACAGACTCCAATCTGTCATTTGAAAATAAATATAAGTGCCCCACGCACTTCCTAGGAAAGTTTGTTTGGACAGCTTCAAACAAGTCGGTAAATTAATTCACAAAATGTGTCAGTGAGCGAGCAGTGCTGGTTTCGACTTTAAAACAACCAGAATTATCAGCAGCGATGTCAGATTGTTGTTTTGTTCTTCAACAAAATGCCACTTGCTCAGTTGTTTTCAAGTCATATCAGAATTATACACGTGCTTCTCATTACTGGCCAAATAAATAAATAAGTCACTCAATCAAACACAATCCAACGCACTTTACTTCTAATGTCATGATTTTTTATTCTCAGTTTGTGTTGTTTGACGTTTCTTTATACTTTTTGATAAAATCAATTCCGCTTCAACTTGAACAGCAATACCACATGCCTACGACTACGACACAACCAATCGAATTAATCGTCACCAGCAGACGAACACTGTCAGATGAAAAACAAACCACAAGTACAAGCCAGGTCAATGTTGTCGGTGGTTTGATTAAAGATAATTGCTGGACATAAGTATCACGCGTTGATTTGTCATTTACCAAATATTTGCTATCAAACGAAGGTCAACCGCAACGAACAGACCAACAGAGAGACGGCAGAAAATGCCCACGGCAACTAAAACCGTCCTCGTTTAGGTAATTAGCTTCTTTCTGTCAACTCCAACCAAAAACGGTGCGGCGCTTGAGCTGTGTGTGGTGGCTTATTGTCATTAAGCGTTAATTGGTGAACAAAAAAAAAATGTTTTTGCTTTCCTTTAACCATCGACGAGACCATTGTTTACATTAACTTCTGTTTAAGCATACAATTTGCCAAAGAGGGTGCAACGAACCAGCAAAAGGCACGCAAACAAAACCAGGGCAACGCAAACGTCAAACACCAGCCCGCAATGAAGAGGAAAGCGCAAAAGTAAATGTGGCCAAACGGATTGAAAAGATAAGCGACGTACAGTTTTTGCACGATTTGCGGTTGCTGTGGTGGAGACCTTAACCGGACGAGATGGCCTTTTCTTTAGCCAAAAGCCTTGGCCTCGATGGTACGCGACGACTTGACGAATAATTTTTACTTCAGCGCGCATTTAACAGTACTTTTGCCAGGCAATGATTTCCCCGACTAAGCGAACTGGATCTTAATTATTTCCAATGTGGACCCTTTGTGGATTTTGCAATACGCAATCCATTCAGTCTTGGATTTTAATCTGACAGCGCATTTAAATCTGGTTAGTGCGTTATCTCGTGTGATTCCCATGTGCAAAATTGTGTTGTTGAGTTGTCGCGAAATGCAATAAATAAATAAATGTAAAAAAACAAACAGTAAATTGCAGTGTTTGTGTGTCTTGCAATGCGATGCAATTATTTAGCAATTATTATTGCATAATAGCTTGTTAGCTTGCAGTGTTGGTTGTTGGCGTTAGCTATCAATTGAAGTGTGGATTTTGTTTTTATTTTTCTTTTTGTGTCTATTTAAATGATTGATACAAGTAGGTAGGGGATATAAACATGTTCATCCACTTGACATTTATTTTGTAGTTTTTCTTCTATTCCGCATATTGGAATTAGTATTATCAGCACCTGACTTATTGACTGATGAGCTGAACAGCTGAACTGGTTCTACTGGCTTGACTTGTGCTATCAATTTACAATCGTTTGTTATGTTTGACGGCTTTTTTTTTGTAGATTTAGAATCGGCTAATGCTTTGTTGTAGATTTCATAGGAAATATGAAGTGCTGACAAAGAAACGTCAAAAGTCATAACACTCTTTTACGTCAAAGGTGACGTATAAGCTTTTGTTTTGTTCTTTAAATTGAAAATAAGCTATAATGTTGCAATTTATTTGAAGGGAAAACGATATGGAATACATACAAAGAAACGTCAAAATGTGTAGAACTCATTTGCTCCAATAATGACGTGTAATCGTTTAATTGAAGTTGGCTTAGTTTTCATCTTTCTAGAAGTCAAAATCTGGTAAAAATTAATCAAATTTTTTTACGTCAATAATTCGACGTTTGACTATCTACTATTGACAGCTTTGAGTTGCTGTTCCATATTTTTTTTGTATCTATAGTTGTAATTGGCAGCTACAGCTGTCAAATACGAAATGTGTTTTTTTGAAAAATCTATGAGTCTGTATTTGCAACTGGCTAAGGACAACTCACAAAGAAAAAAAAGCAGTCGTTGGACATTAAAGTTATATTCCGTTTCAGTTAGGTGTGTTTGTTTGTACAATTTCAACTGCCGATTTGAAGCTTTCATAAGAGGAAAATAAAGAGTTTTAAACGAACGTTTCTACTAGACGGATTCCGATGATTTATCAAAATAAAGACAGATGAAGCAGACGTACAAAATTCAGTTTGATAAATTTCGCACTGGTTGCTCTTTGCTGAGGGGAAAAACCTCCTCATAGACATACCTGACTTAAATTAAAAAATGCAATGATGCCAAATTCATTCAATTTTATTAACGACGTGCGGCAAATTTCAAAATAGAAATTGATATTAGCCGTGTTGTTTTGAGCTTCGATCTCAGCAAAGCAAAGTAATTTAGGATTTTCAGCACGCAATTACAACAACTATTGCGAGTCTCGAAGTGTCAAGTATAGCGTAGTTGTCCTATTGTCAGCGTTTGTCTATTAAATGACAGAAACAATATTATATCGACGGTACATTTTGACGCAGGCATTTGACTGGCTATTTGTGTATGTTTGACACATACCTAGTTCGTGTACATACAATCACCAGGATTTCCTCATTTCTCCGGACACTGCCAATAGCATTATCTCTCTCGATTTTTCTTTTCCCAAACAACAAATGCAAACTTTGACAGTTAACGTCAATTTGTGCTTAAACATTTTCCAGCAGACAAAGATCCAGGAATTATATTTAACAACAACAGTAATTCCATTTACAGTGAAGCCAAGGACTTCAACTCGGGAGGTCAACACTCAGCAGACGTTCACTTCATGCCAGAACTCTTCAAAAGCGCAGTTGACATATAAGGAAATAATGTACAAGTAACCATCTTTCTTTGCAATATTCTACACATACTGCGCGTGTAGAATGAAAATGAAACCACAACAACAAATGGAATTTATTATACGTTCATGCTCATACTTATACGTACTTACATTCTCTTTGGGTATTTTTTTTTTCTTCTTGTTTTGTTTTATTCCTTTGTTCTTAAGCGGTGATCATCGCTATAGCAATGAGGAAGCAATGTGAGAATACAACCATAATATTGTGAGCTGCAGCTAGCGATGGTGGAGGTGGTTGTCACGCATTTATATCGTTCATCGATCGTATAGATTGTTAATCGTGAGATTTTTCATGGTCGAGTTGGAAGACCATATAGAGGAGTTTAGACAGTCGACAGGGTGTTGCACTGTTAATGGTGATCAATGGATGTTTACGGAAGACAATGGTTTTGTTTTGAAGATGAACCGGATAGTACATTTTGGATGAATTTAATGACAAACAACATTAATTTGACATCTTATCACTTTTTTGACATTTCCTCAATCAGGACGGTTTTATTTGTGGAAAATAGGAAAGTGGAGTGCAAATCTAGTACGTACCTACTGAATTTGACAATTTGGTATGCTCCGTAATAGAAACTGACAAGTGTCATTTTTTTTTTTAAATATAGCAGCTTCTGTCAAAATTTTTTTTTGTGTTTTTGCCAAAAACATAACTTAGAGTAGTGACTTCTATCTTACAGAAATATTACTCATATATATTTGACACAAAGACCAACGTCAAACTAGCCCAAGTCGGTGGTGTTCATCTTTTTGTTTTCGATCGCATTAAGCCTGATCTACATCGAAACAAAAGTGGGCAAATGTACAAAAAACTGGAAAAATGCATGTTCCAGCATTCACTTTTCTAAAAGTTCTAGAAACAAATACACTCAAGGAATTCACTAGCGATTTTACGCAAGATCACGTTCCCATCATCCCGATTCAGAAGGAAAAGCTCTTTTTGCACTTCACTCGGATAAATTTGTAGTTCAGGCTTTACGTCACAATATTTTTGCACGTTTGCTGCATCTATCTGTCAGCTGTCAATAATTTCATGGGATTTTGTTGACCGCTTGCCGGCAATACACCTGCCACTAAACCAGTTTTATTACACTTGGAACTCTAAACCAAGATTTTTTAAGACACCACAAGTAAAACATTTAATCTGCCAATTAGTGTCACAAAAATTGGTTAGGACTATGTAGTCTTGTACTGTGTATTCGTCAGCTTTTGCTTTGCGAACCACGAAATTCTTTCGCCGAAATGTCAAAATGCAAATTCTACAAAAAAGAAAAGAAAAGTAAATGAGATACTCGACGCGAACCGTCAGATTTGATTCGCACCAACACATACTACAAATGAGTTGCACAACCCTGGAAGAAAAACTGAACACAAAAATGCAAACTGAAACTAAAAAATTTGCGAACGGAAACTTACAGTTCAATTTTAATATGAAATTTCTATCATTTCATTGGTGACCTTCGGATTCCTAGTTTAGTAAGTCTGACAGCTGACTGAGTAGATGTGTTCCAGTTTTTATTGGCCCAGAGTGGTCACGTGAATAGTTTTTGCAGTTGGCGTTTATGAAGGGGAAGCCGACAAATCTAGTCAAAAAAATCCTGCCTGCAAACTCAGTTGACGTTTCGAAAAGTCAAATTTTAAATAAATAGTGGCCGCTGCATAATTATGAAAAGACGATAAAACTGCCTGTTAAGCTCAGTACGCAGATGACCCGAAACGGAAAATCCCATACAAAAGTGACACAACGAAATCATGAACGAAAAATTTCGCTTTGACGGAAAAGTGGTTAGTTGTAGTAGATTGCTTGGTACAATTCACCACTCTCTTTTCGCACATGTTTATTGTCCGGGACATTATTTGCTTGCGAAAATTTGACATTTGTACTCCAGTGTTGCCAGATTTTATAAGAGGTATGGAGGCAAGTTGGAAAATTTTGGCGCCAAAAATACCTAAACTCATTGGGTCGTATGAATAAAACGAAGCAATTGCTTTTACTCAAGATAAAATGTCAAAAGCGAAGCATTTGCTACGTTTCGTATGAATAAAAACCAATTTGAGTTAGTTCCCACTTTTGACATGTTCGAAAAGCGGCGGCACTGACCTTTTACTCAGATCGGTATGAATAAAACTTGTCGGACAAAGCAAATGCTATGCAAATTCTGAGTCTGCTATTTAGTTGACTCAGACCTTTTGCTAAATATTTTGTACGCAACTTTTTAACATAAGACAAATCTAAGCGTTGTGAATTTTTGATGTTTTGTTTATAAATTAGGTTTTGTTCGTGCAGGAAAACCTGACCAAACATGGATGCGATAAGTTTTCAAATTATACCTGTTTTACATCTTGTTGTTAACGTTCGTGCTAATAAAAACAGTATAAACAAAGAAGAATTGGTGACGACAATAACTTTAAGCAATTGTTCCGTTTCACGCGTGAAAATGTGGACATTTTGGCTAATACTTTCCTAAATGATAGATTTGAGACGCGTGGTGGTGCTCTTTCAAATATCCAGAAAATTAAATCTTTCCTAAGGTACCTAATTAGGAGATCCGGGGTTTCAGGTAAACATTTCAAAATTCATGGCTTAATAACAAGTGAAAAATGTATGTATTTAGGTTGGTGTTATAGAAGATCTTGGTGTTCTTGTTTTTCTTTTAAGTTTTGTTCACTTTTGACAATTTTCCCACAAAAATTTGAAAATAAATTCAAAATAAACAAACCACCAGACAGTTGTCACTTGTCAAGTTTGACAGAAATTGCAAGGCAAGTACACGTACAGCGAAGTAAATGCTATGAATTTTCGAACTTACTTTAGCAAACTAGGTTTTTACTCATACCGATTCAAAGAATTTGCTAAGGGCTTTTACTTTGCTACAACCTTTTGCTCAAAGCAAATGCTAGTTTTTATTCATACGACCCATTGGCATACTTATTGAATTGTTTAAGGACGACGATTAATGAAAAATAGGCGGTCTTAGCACAAATTCAGACAGATGGAACAGTAAAGAAATTAAATATTTCAGTGGAATGATTTGTTTATGTTTTTTGTGGAATTAACTAAGAAGTTGATCGGAAAAAATTGTTCATACGAAAAAATTTCTAAAATCTTTTTCTAGAAAGTTTAAAGGTAATTTGCCAATATTTTTTTTATAAAGTAACTTTATAATTCATAAGCAACATTTGAAGACCAAGGATGAGTTCAGCCATCAAGTTTAAGTGGTCAAAAAAAGCAAAAAAAAAAAAATGTTTACGGTTTCGTCATGCGAAAAAAATACGTTTGTTATTGAAGTAGGTACCTATGTATTTTTTTTCGCCAAAAAATCACGAAACTTTAAAGTAAATATTCTAAATTAGGACAATTATCAAATGAACAATTTAAGGAGCCAGCGAAAAGTTCGAGTATCCAAATCGAAGATAAATTGACAGTGATGGTAACACTGCTACTTGTGTAGCAGCTGATGGAACCCTCCACAAATTATTTTCCGCTGCCATTTCGCAGACGTTTCGTTGTCCTTTTGGAGACCACCGGAAAATTTCGTTTCGGATTATCTGCATACTACGCTTTAGAGAAAAAGGTGTCACTTCTAAAGCTACTCTGGAAATCTAGAATTTTCGCACGATATTTAACAATTATTAGTTCGCATAACACTGTTACAAAGTTTGTGACAGGCAACCGTGTTCCATTTTAAATGTACTTATTTGGAAATAAAGATAAAAAATTTAGCGAAGGGCTTTTTCCAAATAAAAAAGGGCAAAATCAAACAAAGGTAAGAGAATACAAAAACAATTCAAGTTGCCTAGTCAACGCGTTCTGATAGCTAGTCCCGACAAATCTAGTTAATCTAGTTGACTTTTTACATAAAGTAGTTACCCGAACGTGTCCCGTGTCTTTATTCAGGTAATAGTTCAAAAGTATTGATGTCTGTAAAAGTTTTATGGGCATTTCTGTATCTAGCGTCATGATTATCTGGCGGATTGAGAAAATACGAGAGAAACCCCAGATGACACTTAAAAATATATCACACATTCTTTCAAAGTGAACTATAAAAGGTAAATTATATTTTTACATAAGAAGCTATTTTATTTTTATTCATGAAAATAAAAGTAACCATAACCTGTCATTCCACTATTTGCCTGTTGCCTCTTTAAGTGGGGCATTAGTAAATTGTACATGTGCCGATCTGACAATGTATCAATGAAACTGAAGCTCAGCGGCGCAAAATGACAACAATGAATAATAACACATACATATACAGATAAAGTATAGATGTCTAACTTATCAATTAATTTCGAATCTCATTGACTGCCCCCTTTTGTTTCCTTATTCAATTTTGGTTAGAATCGAATTGCATTGTCGGGCAGTGGTTTTTTTTTGGCTGTCAAACAGGTACTTCTGAGCTGAGGAAATTTACAAAAGCTCCATATCGTTAGGTATAATTTTGTGTATATTGCTTTTGAGGTGCCGCCATCTATACCAACGCGGATATAGAGCCACTAAACATCTAAGATTCGATAATGTCATTCAATGTGTGTTTTCATCTGTCACTTTGTACGTGCACCAATTATCGCTGTGATTCATCCGACAAATGAACAAATCAGCAATTTGACATTTTAGAGTAATTTCACACACCAGTCGAACGAAGTTTGTTTAATATTCCCGTCGAAACTTCAAAGATTCCGACACAAAAGCAACGCAACACTCGCTCTACAAACAGGAAATGTTGTATAAATTCGCGACCAATAATTGAATCACCCTGTTCGTACGTTATATACGGCTTTGTATTGGCCAAGTCACTGAACGCACGCAACAATCTGATCGGGATCGCATTCACTTGAGAGAACTCGACCAGGTCGTCGACGAGTAAGACGAAACAGAGTGTAAACAACAAAATGTGCAATTGCAATGCAATTCGCTTGTTGCTGCAGCACACGCACTTGGCGAAAAGACGTTTTAAAGTTTTCGCTTCCACTCCGGTGCGACGCAGCACCCGCTCAATCTCCTCGAGTGTCGAATAATGACAGTCGCTTATAATTTCCGGTTGACTGTATCTCATCTTTCACTTGAGCGTTGAGCTACGCTGTACACGAGTGTGCATCGAGTTCCCAATACAACGACAAGGCGAACGATCTAATTACGTTTTCTCTGTGTGATGACAGTAGAATGTGATTTTTCTTTCTATTTGTTGGTTGATATTGATTTTGATTCTCGTTCGGTTGTTATTTGCACCAGGCGCATACATCTATATCTGTGGATGTTGTTGTTTTCATCAAGAACCTGCTAAGAAGATACGTTCACATGGGTAGGTATGCCTATGCATGCGAGCCAATGAACACAATAAAACGCTGACTGTTTCGCATAAATTGCATCGAATGACTGACAATTATTCCTCGATTACAAAGGTTATTGAATTTATTATTAAGCAGCACATCGTTGTTGTTGATGGTTTTTCTCACAATGAGTTCAATTGACGTTTTGTCTGGTACTGCGCTGGTGGTGTGATGGGAACAATTGAATTTGAATGATGCACCAGTCACACACTCTTGACTGTCGGAAATGTGTAACAGAGGCAGTAAGTTTTGAGGTTATCACTTGCAATTGACTTTCAATTTTTCGTCATTTAAGAGACGTTTCCGTGTTTTTTTTTTACTTTATTCTTTTTTCGTTCAATTATTGTCCTTCAGAGTGTTTGAAAGAGAGCACTGGAGATACAGTATATGATTTGCATTTGCTTAGTTTTTCCCACGCCAGATGTGTCGATTGATGCCTTATTTATGTGAAGGGCGACGCAAAATATTCCATTCTAGAAGCATGTGTGGCGTTGACGTTTAACTGCACTGACAGATTAGACAAACCAACGTGAAACAATGCGAGTTTTATATGACGTAACCGTTGATGTTTGAGCATTGAAAATTCACAGATGTGGTAATGCCTGTCACAAATGTCATTAAAAAAATCAACGGCTTGCCACGGACATCTTTGATACTTTCGATCATCTTTTAGAGGCACTAAAGTAAAGCAATCACATCTCTCTTGTCAAACCTAACCTGAAAAAAAATGAAAGAAATGCTTCAGGTGACAGATCGGACATAACGCAGATGGAGCAATGAAACATTTTTACTGTGACAAATGTGGGCAAGCAAGGAACTAGTTTTTAAATTGTCAACCAATCACAAGTGCTGTCAAATATCGAAGAGAAATGACACATCTCCCATCTGTCACATCGGTAACCATTTCAATTATTGTATTGTGATTGTGACTGTCTAAATCAGGTTTAAATCTCACAACGAAAACAACTTCAGGGTATAAACAAATTTATTCTCCCCATAATCGCTGTCAGATTATTTGACAACTGCCTCCTTTCCTTTGAAGTTTTGACTGACTTCGTTGGATTATATGGCTTATAGAATTTATTACTCAGAGATAAATTGTTGCTTGCAATATTTGTACAACCCGTTTTGCGTAGGCTTAAAATAAATCTAGTACTTTGTGGGAGATGATTAGGTTCTGTTGGGAAAGATGACATTTACTTTCACAGAAAGCTCTTGTCATACTGATATTATCAGTTACGTTGATTTATTAATGTTTTTTTAGAATGTGCTTCGAATTTCATAAAAAGTGGTGCCAAATTTATAAAACTAAAATATTATTCCATCTGTCAAAATACACGGGCTAGATAATGAGAATAGACAGAGATTACCTATATAAAAAGTGCTGCCAAATTTATAAAACAAAAATATTATTCCATCTGTCTAAATACATGGGCTCGTTAATGAGAAGACAGATATTACCTACATAAAAAGTGCTGCCAAATTTATAAAAGAAAAACATTATTCCATCTGTCAAAATTCACGGGATAGTTAATGAGAATAGACGGAGATCACCTTTTTAAAATATTGTGCATATACATGGGTTACTGAAAGAGAATTAAAAGAGATTTCAAATCGCACATGTCATCGGGAAATCTATATTTCTTATTTTGATGTCATAGTTTCTTCTGTCACATTAAAATCTGATTGGCACATTTTTGTTATAACTGTTAATTTGCTGTGGAGTTTTTAATTGTCACAGAATTACCAGACTCTTCCTTTTCACAATCTTACTCTTTAAAAAGTGCTGCCAAACCTATAAGAAAAAATATAATCCAATCTGTCAAATGACTTCCGTGGATTGGATTGACGATGAAAAAATGTAGAAAAAGTGCTACCAAACTTGTAACAAAGAACAGAAACGAATTTCTGTCATATCTGAGTAGTATTCGCTGACGTTTCTCGTCCACAACTTTGGTTTATCGCGTGACTTCTTTCACCGCGATACTAATAATCATTTTTAGGGTCCAGGCTAAATTTTTCGAACTTACAATGGCAAAATTTTCCATACAAAGTTGCATATTGTGGCCTAGAATATATTTAGTGTCAAACGATAAGTAAGGCCCTCTTAACGTCATTTAATGTCATAATTAGCCTACTCTTGATTGCCATCACAAATAATCACGTCCACTTGTCATTGAACTGTGTAAAAAAAAGTTCTTCATTACAAGTTAAACTCGATCAAAAGTTCAAAGTGCTGCCAAATCTATGCAATAAAATAACATTCTCTCAAATCATTCACAATTTTCATCTACTTGCTTATTATTTTTAATTATTTGTGTATATACACCCTCGGAAGGTACAAATCTGAGTATAAGCACACAGGATTTGTAAACATTTACTCGAATCTGTGTCAACAACTCAATAATAATGCAATTTCGAAATAGCTAGAACTCATTTTATTTAAGGAAGTAAAATACAAGCGCACAAATGTTATTTTGTAATCGTCTCTCCGCCACCGGGGCCGCCTGGTTTGGTTTGTTTCTGTAGCTTTTCATCCAACGAATTGCTCATTATATCGCCGCGCTTCTTCATAGTTGCTGGGCTATACAGTTACATGCAAGCATGAATGCATAAACACACAAGACACACAAGAGAAGTGGAATATATATATATATCTCTTGTTGGCTTGCTGCCAAAAATCTATTTTCTGATTTTCCTCGAGAAAATCAAATTCTTAAAGCGATTTCCTTGCGCGAGCATGAAGGAGGAAGTACAAGACGGTTATATGGGGACGAGGGATTGGTGAACCAGGAAAATCGTTTTCCTCCGTATATATACGTTGCATAGTTGCTGTTGCTGCTTCTGCTTCTGGCCTTTGTCAGTTCAAGGAAACCAGATGAAGGCCAGACGGTCGAAGGGGCTCAGATCTACATTATTCAGCTGTATATAAAAAAGAAGGATAACGTGGAATAAGCGAGATTTGTGTAATTTTTCACCTCTCATTGTCATTTTCGGAGCAAATTGATTTCCTCGTTCGTTCAGTAACTGTTTGCGGTGAATGATTCAATAAGACTGCGTTGTCAGACTTTTGTTGCATTTTTTTTTGAAGGCAACGATGAACGCAGACGGGCACAGGAATAGCGATATGACATCCTGTCATAAACAAACAAAGCTGTGCGAAAGTAAGACCGTAGACCTGTCAAAAGTATGGGGGTAGAGTTTGAATTTCTGCGAACGTTCTTGAAGGCGGAACTAACAGAACGGAAAATGTTGCTCTGGGAGAATGTATTTTTTTTTTCCTGTTGTCTTTATTATTAATGGATTGTAATTGAAGAGACATTGCGGAATTTTCTTTGTTTTGAAGGCTGAATGCAATCATGATGGGAGTGTAGTCTTACACCTACTTACATACAGAGGGGGACTATTCATTGCTTTTTATTATTTTGTTAAACAAAGGTTGAGTTGATGAGGTGTGGTCTGCATTTGTGTTGGGAATTACTTTGCAGATTAAATAACCATGAATGGGAAGGAGTGCAGCCATGAATGTGACACTGTTGTTATAATAACCGATAAGAGGTACATTACTTGGTCACTTTTATGGCTGTCCTCTTTTGGTTTGATGGGACTGCGCAATCGAAAAATCGATTCTGAATATTAGTCATTTGCGTGCAGACTTTTCGCGAGTCTTTAGAAATTGTTGCAAGTTTACAACTTTCCGTTTATATGTGTATCTACTAGGAGAGAACGGCTTATAAATTGAGTTCCCCGTTGATTGGTGGAGATTGTTGGACCTTCTTCTTTTCTTCTTCTTCTGCAGCATTTTCCACTGTAAAGCAGACCACCAGGTGTCTGAATCTACTTCTCCTTCTCTACTTTCCTATTCGAGTTCGCGCTGTCGATTGCGGCAGAAACATTTGACAGATCGCGAAGAGGTAAAAGTTCGCCTGAACAACTGTCGTCAAAATTTGATTTAGCGAGTTCTTCTACCACTATACTCTTCATGTAGACAGCGTCCACTTAATACCAGAGAAACAAGAATAGACCGTCAACATCTTTCCCATAACACACTATTTGTCACAAGTGTCTATACCTCTATAATCGGGGCATCTGTAATTGGAACCATAATCCTCATTTCTATTTTTAATGTACGTCTGTAAAACTGAACCACTTTTTAATCGCATTTAGTGGTTACTTTTGATGGTTTTACTGTAAGTAATAGCAAACATATTTAGATAACTGTTACTGTACGAGCACGCTAAAGCTACTGCTCTCTCGTTTTGTGAAGGTTTTCGTATTTGCGCTGAAAAAAAAAATATAAAAACGCTAAGATCTTTCAAAATAAGAAAACGACAGTAGCCGTCATTTTGTGAGTACTTCTTCTGGTTTATGTAGGAATACGAATATTGAATAACTTTCAATATAACAACCGATTTCCATTTATGAGGTATTTTTATTTAATTTTTGTACTTTGTAATTAATTTGGACTAGATTTTAAGTCAACGTCAAGCAATTGGACGCCTCAGTTGTCAGACGTTGCATGTTGGCCACGATATTTTCGACGTTGAGTTAACACAACTGTTGATAACGCCAACAAAGCTGCAGATGCACTAAAAGCACTGAAATTTCCCAATTATATCGAATCGTCAAATGTCACCTGTCAAAAAAATGTTAACAAAATTATATACAAAAGCGTTGTCGGCTGAAATAAAAAACATTTCTTTTATAACGTTTCAGAAGCGGGGGTTTTTCTTTATCATTTTACGAAATTTTTAAAGCGTTATTTTTAAGAGCAGTTGCAGTCTTTTTTCCGTTATTCCATACAGAACAAATGATCGTCCACTTTAAATCTACAGCGTTACTATTTCGGCGCATTGTTTCGGTGTGAAGTGATTAATGGTTGAAATTGCACTAAATTGACGTTTAAAAATTGACTTGAGTAGTCAATCGGTTGATAGATGTCAAATTTATTCAATGTTTACATACCGACATCAAAGGTTGTGCAACCTGTAGTATTCTTGAATATGAATCATTGACAAGACTTCCTCTTATTATTTTATGAATTTACAGACTTTCGACATCTAATATTGATCGCCAGATGACAAGCGATCTGTCAAACTAACGACAAAATTTACGCTTTTCAAACAGCACTATCCAAAAACTGTCACCACAAAAATTAAGTTCCTGATTCAAACACCGGAACATTTTGCGATGTCAAAATGACAGATTTGTCAGAAACCGCGTATTTTTAGAACCTCTCTAGTAGACCTGACTGTCATATCTGTCTAACGTACACAATTACACTTCCGCATATCGCTCTTAATCAGATCAGCTCTAATCTAGACCGTTCCACTTCAGTCTGATATCAAACAATAAACATAACCCACTGATTTCCATAATAGTTAAGCGCATTCACACGAATGTGTATCTCCATCCAGATCTTTCTGTTCTTTATCTGCCTGCTAATACTATGCGCACGAAACAATGATACAATTGTGCAAGCCCATAAAATAAAAGTACACTCACACATGAGTCACATAACTGTGCATTTATGCCTACGACAAGATCCAAAGCCGAACGGCACATACACAATTTAAAATGAGAACAAAGTAGATCGCAAGAAATTAATGATAAACTCCCTTTGTTCCGAAAAAGAAATCAGTTTCTTCTTCTGTCACACAGCATGACCCCATTCTGTCGCTGCCTCCATCTTGCGCACTCGTTTTTCTATTGAATGCGATTTTTTCCTGTCACATTAATATGTAGGTAAGATGTTCCTTCCGTTCACCGGTTGGTTGGTCGGTCGGTCGTCCGTCATCGGTCGTTGTTGGCTGTAATTAGGAAGGGGGAAACTTTGCCGTCTGAAAAAATTTCTCCCTTGCCTGAAAATAAAAAATGGTACAGCATCACTATTGACAATACAAAAATATTATTTATTCGCTTGACGTCAAGTATGGACTAATGAATTCGAATTCTTATTTATGTGGCAAACAAACTAGCTGTTGGTATGTCTTGCTCGCGAGATTATTACGGAAAAACATTCGCCCCGAGTCTTAAAAGGCGCGCAAGCAATATATAACTTACAACTCACAAGTCACAAGTATAAAGTTAACGACCTTGTGCGTTTCGCATTGAAAACACACCTCATAGCGTGCGCGCTCTGGGGAGCTGGGGCTCCTTTTGTTTGGCGTTTTCCTCATTTGGTGCAAGTAGAAAGAAACAAAATAAACAAAACGAAAAACTAAAGAAAAATATTAAAAAAAAAAAAAAAAACAGAAAACCCGCGAACCTTATATGAGGAAAATAAATAATGCAACAAAACAGCCGTCGGCAAAGGGAAAACGTACGTTTCTATTTTTTATGTTGCTTCATTTGTTACCGTAGGTAGTGTGAACTGTGTTTCCTTATTAGTTTGGAAAGTTTCGGATAGATAAACTGACTTGTCTGCGGTTTGACATTTGTGCGACAAAATAACTGAGGCATAGATCTTCCGTTTTGGTTTGCTATTAGCTTTGATAGGGGTCAATCTGGTTATTATTTACGACGGGTTTTAGGCGCTTACGTAATGCCTATAGGTTAGGTTAGGTATGCGGGCTGGCGTGGAGTACTCCGTGCCGCACTTGGGTCAACATTGACCCATTGTGATGCCCGTGGGGGAAAAGGTTGTCCCTTTGTATCCCATAATAAACCCTGTCTATTGAAGGTTAGCCACAGCATTCTTGTGGCAATGCCTATAGTATAGATCTTCTACGACATGTTAAGGAGAGATTGTGGCTGGCGAAGCTAAACAAATTTTCTCCTTTCTTGTGGACCGGACAAATAATGGCAAGACTCCGTTCATTAGGCATTTACCAATATCGAAATCGACTAACTCATGGCCTACACCAAATCGCTCCTAAACTTCTTTAAAAAGAGCACGACTAAACTGTCAACCCCAGCAGCCTTGTTGATCTTGTATATTGCTATCCTTCTTTTGTGTCAAACAAGTGGGCGTAAGTCTTGTCTATCGTCGAAATTGAATTGTTCGTTTCGCATAACAGCGGGGTCCTACTTTTGGTCGCCATTACAGGGTCTTTTGAAACAACTTTGCAGATTTTCAGCAGCGATCTCGCGGTTATAGTCTACAACAGGGTTCCCCTTGCCCTGACACATTATAAAATTCGCAAATTTTGATACTATATCTGTCATATGTCACGTTTTTTTGTTTTGGTGGAAGCTGCCACGCCCTATTGCGCGATCCCGCCCACATTTTGCAATTTGCATTTCATAGGTAATATTTATTTATCTTATGTATTCAATTTTAACTTACTACGACTTTTTTGTGCAACTATAAAAGTGTTCTGATTAGTTTCGTATCAAATATGCCACGCCCTCTTTTCCGAAAATCATCACCTGATATGTCGTGCATACAACCACGATGATCTTTTGTTGTAAGCTAAGATAGACATTCGTAAAACGTATAAAGAACAAACGGACCGATTTTCTGGAAGACAGATATTTTGACAGACAGACTGACAGTTGTGTTGCATTCGATTTTATATTTAAGAAGCAAAAGAAGAGACAGACAGCTTGTAAATAAACTTCGAAAGTATTGCTCGCAGCTTCTTACAGCCATTGATTTCTATAAGTTTTAATTTTTTGACAAACGGATATCTGTGTCAACGACTGAATTGAGAAGCTTACTCATGACACTTATGTGGTTTTCCATTGGTTTCACTCGGAGATCCACTCATTCTGTAGCCCAATGGAACAAGAAAACTGCTTCTGATTGAATCCACAAGAGTATTGGTGAAATGCCAACAAATAATCTACGGCAGCTGACTTGTATAAAATACACAAACTACACTTGTGTGAGTGCTTCTTGAATGGACTCTGGGGTATTTTTTGTGCCAATGGAACGGTTTCAGAAGTTATTTTTTCGATTCCGGAATCTCCCGGCCGCTTCTTTTTGCCCAATGAAAAACGACATTGGTAAAATTCGCTGTTATTCTGTGGGTCGAGTCTCGCTCAGAAGTCGTTTAATTCTTTTAATTTTTAGTTGTGGTCTGAACTGTCAAAAATTGTGTTCGTGTTTCTTTTCTATAGATCAGAGCTCTGGATTTATTTATTTTTTGTTCAGAGCATGATCAGAGATCTTCCTATTGCCTGAGCAGTCTGAGTAAACATCTGAGCAGAGCACATTTTGACAGCTGACAGATTGATGGTCAGGAATGGAAATGCGATTACAAAAAATGTAAGTAGATTGTATAAAAAAGAGTAGTAAAGCCACACAAAGTGTAGCAGACTAATAAAATACAGTATAATTTTGAAGTCACCTGACAGCTGGTGCTCAAGTGTGTTTCTGAACACACTCGGTTCAGTGTATGTTCGACCTGCTGGAGCTCTGTTCAGTGCTTCACTCAAAACGAGTAAAGATAAACGCCTTTTAAATGTGAACTTTCTTTGAAAGGGCTTTTTCCAAGAACGCGCCTGATATTGTTGACGTCTATTGTTGACGTTTATTGTTGCATTCAGTGCTACTTACATAATTTTCTGCAATTACTTGAAACTTTTCTTTTGTATTTCAAACTTACGTAAAGTTCTCTTTTTCCTACAATGAGTTAACCATAGAAGTCGCACCCTTTGTGATTACTCTTTTGACAGAAAATCAATGACTAACGTCACGGCTTGTCAACTGCTACCGACGAAGCTGTATAACATTAGTGGACACTGGACAATGTTACAAATGCTTCTTTATGCTGCATAGCTGAGTGTGTTGAGACTAAGAGTCGTCACGTGATTTTGCCAGTCTTAAAACAATATTAAGTGGTGTCGGTGGCAATAAATACTACTGCACAATGTTACGTTCGCCGTTAACGTAAGCTGCCATTCTTTTATAAAGAAACTTGCAATTGAAATGAAACTTTCCTTGAATTGAATAAACAATCCTCCGCCGTTGTGGGTATTCCATATACCTTAGTCAATTAACTTTGTCAGACAATGCGCATTGATGTTGTAATCAATTTTACATGCGCTACGGCGTTGCCAGATTTTCCAGATTGACGTCTTTATTAATCCTCGGGCACGTGTTACCTGTTACCAGTAATTTGTGCGTAACACAAAACCCTCTAACTACTTCTTTGTATTCTTACGCGATTGGTGACTGGTAATGAAATTCTCTCTGTTGTGTCACATTCTATTAATTGCATAGAAACGTGTTTTCTATTCAAAGAGAAACACCCAAAGCTAAATAAATGTCATTGAAGCCGATGCAGACTCACAGACAGGCGAGGTATCCAATTCATCAACCTGTCCCGCTAATTTAGCTGTAACATTCAACCGCATAACAACAACAACTACAAATTACACGTTTGGCTATTACATTTTAACATCTTACCGATGCAAATGCAAATGTCACTTTGACATTGAAATGCGTGAACCATTTCATATCCGCATTTGGGGTGTCTCTTTCTAATGCGCGTACGCGATCAGTTCAGATTTCCAGTCTCCATCGCACGTTCAAGGTTAATCTATGGAATGAGATTTCAATTTTCAATGAGACACATGAATACAAGTTGAACTCAACGTCAAACGAGATCCACTTGGACGGGTACACACATTGTAAAGCTATCATCATTATTAATTAACAATGAACATGTGCAGACGACGAGGGTTAACGAACTAAGTTGATTTAGGTAACATTTCATTTTTTTTTATACATTTGTGTATAACTTTTTTTTGTTTGCCATACAAATAGACATCCGAAAGTCAGCAGTATGCCGAACAATTCATTTATTAATGATTGCCACACGTCGAGTTGGGGAAGACCTACAAAAAAAAAAAATTAATGAAAAAAGTTTTATAATTACATGAATTATAGTTCATTGGCATTGTGGTATTTATTTTGTTTGTTTCGGTCTTTTGTGTGCCAATGAACCGGTATGTCATGGAACTATAAGTATTCATTCGGACCAACAGTCGCTTTGGGTCATTGTTATGTAATTGTTACACGAACTTCTTTTTTTTTTAAATTGTTTTGAGTGGTGAAAAGCGTGAATACGGAATGTGGTAATGGGTGACACATTCTGGAGTTCTCACGAAGAGGCAGTAATGAATTAGGGTTTGGTAACGTCATCATCGGTGTTGAGTGTTATTTTTGACTTGTTTGATACAGTTTTTCGGTTTTGGGTTATTTATTTTCATTAATGGAGTCGTTGAACTCGGTTAATCAGCGAATCACTCAAACAGCAGAAAGGCTACTCTAATTTAATCCATTCACACCGAAGTCTGCACAGATTGGTAATTAACTATCAAGGCGAACTTGCAATTGAATTTCTGTCGGTGTTCCTCAAGGTAACCACTTGAGGCCTCTACTTCCTACTACTGCCTTATTTCCGATTACAATATTTAGCTAAGATCTTTCATTTCTTCAAATGGCCTAGTACGGCTTTTAAAAGAATGTAGTAGATTATAGAACAAAGTGTCAGGGTTGGTCAAATTTACATATACGTGCACATCACACACACTTTTTTCCTGTTCGGAGTTTGTGTATGAACTTGTAACTTTGTGGGATAGAGAGGTCGCAATTCTTGCTGATGAGATACGAATGAGTACGAATAAAACAAAAATAAAAAAATCAATAACTGATCACTTGAAGTAAAATTTTGAGCTATCCTTGGTCAGAGGCAGAAGAGGAATCATCTGGATATGAAGTCTTAAATGATTAAATACGACTCCTTGGCCACTTACCCCATCCATGTAGATTAGGGTGTCCCAAAAAAATTTAAAGAATTTATTTTTAATGCATACAGCATACCTATCCAATTTTTAACTTTCTCCATTACGTAGTAAGAGAAAGATATTGTTTTCGAACTCGAGATGTTCATCAATTCTGACATAACGATAATTCTGTCCGTCTGTCCGCCCTTCCACTGGCCTATAGCCTAAACGGCTTACAGTTCGGCCGTTTTTTTTTTGTTTGCAAGGTAACCTCAATATTAATGGTACCTACTTCCCACACACAATTTTCGTACCAGTTTGATTTGATCGAAGCTTAAATAGGTGAGGTTACCAATGCTGCAGTTTTTGGCTAAAAATTTGAATAATGGTACATTTGAAACTTCGACATATCTCGAAAACGGTTCATACGATTCATTTCTAAGGTAATGTGGTCATTTATAACTTAATAGCAAACTCAGTTTTTCTCTATATTATCGTACAATGGATTTTTGAAACTTAGATTCAAATTGATGTTTTCAAAATGACTGGGCCTTAGCAATAAACATTTTTAGCTTCGACTCTAAATTTAAGTAGTTTACAGTGGCTATATTTTCCATACAAATTTCGCAATTGTGAGCTTCCGTAAATTTAAAGTCGAGACTAAAAATGTTTATTGCTAGGCCCATTGTGTCCTTAATTTTCAACTGAAATCACCGAAAACGCAAATTTTAAAAACTACTCAATGCTCATATCTCGAAAACGCCATTTTCGATTTCGACAAAACTTTAAAATCGAAGTAATGCTTACATCCCGAACAATGACTTATAATCGGTTTTCAGCTAAATAGTTAGGCAATAGTATTTCCCAAACGGTACGGTTTTGTCTGCCAAATTTTACAAAAACCGCTCCAACGATTTTGATCAAAATACATAATTAGGATAATAAAATAACACTAATGAAGAATAAACAAGTCATATCTGACAGGTGTACCTGGACCCTGGAGAACCGAATTGGTTGGTAATACCATCAGGATCACAAATCTGGTACACCGGCGTCTCAAAGATGGAAGATGATGCCACCGGTGCTGGGGTCTATGGGCCTAGGTTCCAACGAGCTATATCACTGGGAAAATCACCAGATATCTTTCAGGCGGAGGTACACGCCATAGAGATATGTGTCCGAGCATACTTACGAGGGCGGACTAAAGGTGCCCGCATCTACAATTCTACATCCTCTCAGACAGCCAGGCAGCTCTTAAGGCCCTGAGATCGTATTCGATCAGATCTAAGCTAGTTTTGAAATGTTTCAATCTCCTCGAGGATCTGGCCAAGGACAATACAGTCACCGTTGTGTGGATACCAGGCCATGAGGGATTCGAAGGAAATGAACGAGCGGACTGTCTGGCGAGAAGAGGCGCATAACGCCTGCTCACTGGCCCTGAGCCCTATTTCGGGTTACCTTTGAGTTATGTACACTCAAAATTCAGGAAATGGGAAGATGATCACCTTGCCGAACACTGGACAAAATCCAAAGGTCCAGAGGCAGGCAAAAAGATTCATAAGCCCAGCTCGTAGTAAAACAAAAAAGCTACTTGAGCTAAGCAAAGACGATCTATGGATCCTAACGGGTTATCTTACTGGCCACTGAAGAGGAGGAGACAACGGAACACATACACTGCGAATGCCCTGCTGTGGCAAGGAGCAGAACTTTCCACATGCAAGGGGCGTTTTTGAGTCCTGCAGAGATAGGCAACATGGAACCAAGAAGGCTACTGATGTTTATAAAGAGCCTCAACAGCTCCCTGGGTTAAATAATAAAGGCCAACACATTAGATCTCTTCTGGTCGCAGTGTACAGAGCCTATTACTTACAATACAATACAATACAAGAATAAACAAGCTATGTAATTATTTCTCAAAAATTACTATACCCAAAAGCCGATCTGTGTTCATACATCCTTTTAAAACTCAATACCGCACTTTCATTTAAAATGCAATAACAGCGACGAAAAACTTATTTTTAGCAAAAACAACCCACTTCTTCTTTTTTCAACAATATTGAATATGCACCTTAAAATAATTCCAACCACTTGGTGTCTTACACAATCAGAAACTTCCACTACGTTTCCATCGGTATATTAGGTGTATGACTTCTAATGCGAATTCATAAACAAACTTGTAAGGTGCCTGTCCATTTTTCAACTTGGTGCAGGGTCCACCTACTCTTACAAGAGAACTTCAAATTGAAGATTCTCAACAGTTCAGGGATTTTTGCCGTTTGACAACAAGTGGAATAGAATATGTAATTCAATCCGTTGGGCCTAATATTTTTAAAATAAGTACCAAATTAAGGAAAGCAATACCAGTACGTGAGCGTTTATTGGTAACACTTAGATTACTGTCATCTGTTAAGTCAGTTGATACGTTTAAATGGCGATTATATTAAATGGCGAATTAAAAGCCCCGTATGACAGTCTTCAGTACCTATTTTATTTCGTATCCCTGCCTGTACGATTGGAAGAATTGTGAGAGAAGTCTGTCCAGCAATTTTCAACAGTTTAAAAGATAAGTATTTGAAGGTAAAAAACAAAACAAAAAAAAATTAATTTTTAAGCTTAAATTAAAACATACTTCAAATAACATAAATTAAGTTAATTTTTAATAATTATCGAATTCAGTGTTTCTTGCCTAATTTCCTTCAAATTGAGGAACAGTTGATGATCCTTGTGTAGAAAATTTCAATCGACTCATATTTGTTTACGAGTCGATTTAATATCCTCCGGTGTCCACTGTTGACTCTCAACAGCTGCTCGCAAAATACGAAGCATGTTGGATTTTTGCGAGCTAATCCCCGATAGTGATCAGAACATGTGTCCACTTGCGAGTGACATTCAGAAGGCTCGAATCTCGAGAGTAAAAAGTTAACTCTCCGCGAACTACTCTCAAGACTATGTCCACTTGTGAGTTTGCTCTCGAGAGCTGCTTGAGAGCTGCTCGCATCATTTTTACTCTCAAATGGACAGGCACCTTTAAATCATACATGTATTGTATATCTATGTAAAGATATCGGTCT
Organism: Cheilosia vernalis; assembly: GCA_949126925.1. Classification (NCBI taxonomy): domain Eukaryota; kingdom Metazoa; phylum Arthropoda; class Insecta; order Diptera; family Syrphidae; genus Cheilosia; species Cheilosia vernalis. Next base: position 25,605,812 of record OX421358.1, read on the forward strand.
AATACGAACCCTACTTCCAATCATAGACACCTTAAACCAGCGTTGCTAAAATATTCCAGTCAAATCTAAAAACATGCGCTAGCAGATCAAAAAACAGAAACTCCGACTACACTTTGCCTTGTACTCAAAAATCTTATAAATTGTAAGAGCACAAAAATAGTACAGTAGTCGCTTATAACTCTCTAATCAGGACATGCTACAATTGCCTGTTACTGAGAGCTTCAACTTTTAAAAACTCACCTCGTTATTTGATGTATAGCTACTGCCAAATCAGATGAATAACGCAAACGTGAATTTTCTTTAAAACTATTGCTTTTTCGGTATTTTATGAACCGTTACTTTTACCTAGCATTGCTTACCTACCCATTAGCAGGGTGCTCCCTGCTCTACCTATCCGTTTGCGGCGCAGGGTCATAAGTCCACAGACCAAAAGTCCACAATGGACTTTTTACCCACTTAGGTGGGTCCAAATCAATTGTGGACTTATAGCCCACCCAGGTGAGCCAAAAGCTCACAAAAAATACTTGTGAATTTTTGACTCACTGGTTGTAGTCTTATGGCTCACGGATGAAGAAGGTGAAGAAGAGGACAACGAGCTTGAAAGCAAAGTTAAAAATTTAGTAATGACCTCATTTGCGGTGTTTGCCTCCAAAACCCACAAGACACACTTCTCCAGCATTGCAATCATTTTAAGATTGCGCTTTCAAACTATGAATTCTGTATGGGGGGGCATGCTGCCCCCCTGCAACCCCCCTGCTTAGGTTTACTGATATATTACGGGGTGGGTGCAAGGTTCTTCTTATTAATCAAATTTTGTTGGCGTTATTGCACTTTGTGGGAGTGAAATAAGACCAACTGTTGGAAGTCATCCTTATTACACTATTTAAGAGCGAAATAAGGTACATTTTTAGAAGTTGGTCTTATTTCACGGCATCTATCAAACGGTGCAGGGAAATAAGTCCACGGGAACTAAGTCCACCGAGGGACTAGGTTCCCACCTAATGGGAAATAAAACCACTTTCGTGAAGTGGACTAAGTTCCCATGTAGGGTGGGAACTATGTCCACTTTCTGATGGGAACTTAGTACACACTCAAAAATAAGAAGGGGGAACTTACGTCCAAACTAAATTGGACAACAAACTCACGATCTTTTATTGGAGTAACTCCGACAAAGCGTAATAACGCCAACAAAATTTGAGTAATAAGACCAACCTTGCACCCACCCCGTAATCCAACAGTAAATCCAAGCAGGGGGGTTGCAGGGGGGCAGCATGCCCCCCCATACAGATTTCATAGCTTGAGAGCGCAATAACACCAACTTGACGTTAAAAGGGAAATAAAACCACTCTGAGTTTTCGGAATTTATTTCCCACCTTATATGGGAACTAAGTCCACTTCACGAAAATGGTTTTATTTCCCCCTTGGTGGGTACTAAGTCCCTCAGTGGACTTAGTTCCCGTGGACTTATTTCCCTGCACCCTATCAAACATTCCCATACTTTTTGAGTTGTTAAAACAACTCTTTTTGTCATATGGATAATTGTGGACTTATGGCCTACTTCCATTTTAAAATTGTGAACTTATGGCCCAAATTATTGTGAACTTTTGGCTCATCTGGGTGGGTTATAAGTCCACAATTGATTTGTGGGTTATAAGTCCACAAATGGGTCAAAAGTCCATTGTGGACTTTTGGCCTGTGGACTTATGACCCTGCGCCCCTACATATACCTACCTAGTAAAATAAAAAAAAACAACCAATCAACGAGAAAGTTTCGTTCGACCCAGTTGTGCACTTTATTTTTTTTTTTCAGTTAACGTCTCTGGAAGAGTAGGCGAGAAATCTAGTCTAAAATTTCGTGACTGAGTACTTAGTTGACAGTTCGCATAATGTAGGTGAGGTAGAAAAAGTGAAGTTATCGACCAATCTCAATCAATTTTTGCGTTCAGGTTACATCCATTCCACACAAATCTAGTCGACTTAAGCTAACTAGGATTTTGAATATGTCCAATTATGGACACACATTTTCCTAAACTAAATTTTGACAGATCGAGGAAAAAGAATTCCTCTTTGTAGATCGCTTGGACATTTATCTAAGTAAGTTACTTGTCTACAATATTACTTTTCACAGCAGCGTTGCCGTTTGGCCCGTTCTTGAGGCTCAGGACCCTTGGCCCCGACTTTTTGAAAAATTGTCAAAATGGCCCTGTTTCAGTTTTAGTAAGATTTTACTCTTTATTGACCGAAAAACAATGGGAACATGTGAAAAGAAGTGTTTCGTGATGAATGAATACATTTTTTTGTTAAAAATAAATGCCTTTGTTGATTTTTTTTTTTTGTTTTTTATTAGTTCGGGCCCCTTTTGTTCCTCTTTTTGAAATTTTTCAGCGGCAACGCTGCTTCACAGTAAAACGAGAAACTTCGTTGGGAAAATATTAATATATCATTTCGTCGAACTGTGAACTGAATCTAGAGTCAACTCAATTGGTTCGGTTCGTTATCTTACTTTTTACTTTCCTTGTTATTAACTTCTAGCGCATTAAAACTAGTAGCACTCTGTACGAATTAAATAAATCAATAACACTTCATTACGGAAAACATATAATTACTATAAAAAAAAAAAAAAAATTGATATTCAATTGATTATTTAAATTTTATGTGTCCGCCTTATGTAGGTACGAGCACGTGCGAACAACTTGCTCTAAAGTTGTTTCCATTTGTCCGCAGGCGCCAGGGTGTTTTGGTTTTGATTATTATCATTGATTCGCATGACGCTGATTTAAATTAGTGGGTAGTTTCACTTTTTTTTTTATCACTGCTGGCTGATGTCGCCCCACAAAATAAAGAAATGCATTTGGAATGCATAACGTACTAGAACTAGAATAACACGTAAACTTGACGTGATTTTCACTTGGCACCAACTCAAAAAGCACAACAAGAAAAAAAAACCTTCCCGTCATGTATGCCCAATTTATTTTTAGATATGTAATTTCATTTTATGTCGGTAATATCGGTGTGGTGTGGATTTTCTTGTTTCTTTTGATTTCTAAACACATTGAGCTGGCTTTATTCAAGTTCATTGAAAGCAAGGAAGGAGTGTCGAACGGTGAAGAAAACAATAAAAACTTTTCAAGATGTCATTTGCAAAATCGAAGTGAAACACAAATGTCATTGCTCATAGCAACACATGTGTGGTTATGGTATCATTAGCCCAATCCGAGTAACAAATCGATATTGTTTGAATGAGTGATTATGTGAATTAATTCAGTGTCTGCGAACGACTCGACATTGAACCAATTGTCAAGTCTTCCGGAATCGAATAGAGTGGAGGTGTTTCTGCGTGACCGAATTTTCAGAGGTCATTCTTGTCATGAAATGCTAACGGAGGTAGGCATATAATAAACATTGGGACAAGGTTAAAGCAAAAAAACGAACAAAAAATTAAGAATTCGGTTTTTTTTTTTAAGAGAAATGAAAACGAAATGAGGTGGGAACAACGTGGCCAGGATATACGGCTTCGTGTAGCTGAATGGGGTTCGTGCTCATTTCCGGAGAACTCGCTTTAGGGAGTTTTTTTTTGAGTATGACTAACTGTTCGTAACCAGAAGTTTGTATTCATAATATCGCGGTTAACATTAAATGGAACGCTACTTGGGAGCTTCGATACCTACTTGCAACGTACTGATAATAAGTGCTTTAATGAACGGCAGAAAACAGTTAGCTGCGACTGGTATGTTGGTATAATAACTGTCTACAAGGCTCGCTCTCGATTTTGCTCTTTCGCCGTTTCGAAAAATTCATAAAATCGTTTCTAAGGTACCGTTTACGTTGACGGCTTTTGGGGACGACAACGTCGACTTTGTCAATAAACTGCGCATTTGACGTTTGAGATAGAGCGACGCTCTTACCCATACAATCTTCAATCATACCAAACAGCATACGCAAACTTCGACTGTGGTAACGCCGTAAGCAACAAAATCCCTGAATCAACCTTAAGTGCACAATTATTAATGACAAATCGGCTGCGCCTATGCTCACTTGTTAACTTTGTTAGTTGGAGCCAGTCGCCCATGCCCAGTCCGAACTACAGCCGCTCCACGATAAAGAAAAAAAAAATTCATGTCGTAATTTTGTATTGAATATTACGTCACTTGGATTTTTCCTTCGGTAGGTATGGGAATACTTATTACGTCACAATCGTCCCACAAAAGGAAATAATAAACGCACATGCTCGTTCTAGAAATACGTTATTTTTGACACGCTGTAAATGATTGCAGGATATATCACGACCTCTAGGCAAAAGAAAAAATTGTTTGCAGGAAGTAAAATTCCGCAAAAAGAGAAGATTATGCAAAAAGTATGGGAACATAATAGTGAAATGGTCTACTATATATATATTTTTGGCTTTGCGGTCTTGCTCTTTATATTTTGAAGTGGGTAGATCTCTGAGAATGAAAGTTTATTTTTGTGGTTTATATTTCGAACTGGCAACACTTTCCGTTCCAATCACGTTGACAGCTGACTTGTGCTCATTCCAAGTAATAGAATAGACTCAAAATACAGATCACACTAGTGGAAAGTAGTCTTCCAGATGGAGCTTTATTTGATCCACCTTCGGCGCCTATCAATCATACCAATCTCTCTAGTAAAGGCATAATTTGTACGGATTTTATATTGTTTTTAAATTTTGTGCCTAAAAAAAGCAATACCCTGCCTGATACCACATTTAACTGTCACTATCTGTAACAGACGTCGAGCTCTACTACTATTAACCATAAAACACATTTAAAAGTGACAAGTAAGTTATATGTATTCGGTTTCTTGAAATGTCAAAATACTAGTTCTGTTCGATTGAGTTTGCTCAGTTCTTTCTCGATGTTTACCGTAATTCTGGAAAGCCGCTTCAATAATCTTGGGAACAATGGGCATATTCAAAAATCTAGTTTTCTTAAGTCGACTAAATCGGTCTGGACTAGATGTAACCTGAACATAGAAACCAGAATGATCGGGAAAGTCACTTTTCCAGCCACATATGCGAACTGTCAACTTATTACTCAGTCACGCATTTCTTGGCTAGATTCGTCAGCTACCTTCCAGAAAGGATAACTAAAACAACTGACCGATCTAAGCCAATCAAAACAGAGATGCATCAAGTCAGACAACTGTCAGACTTACCAAACTAAATACTTGAACGTCCCCAATTACCATCGGCCATCATTTGACGTTTGATTGTGTTTCCTTTTACAAAACTCCATCAATTGATTTTCCCCTAAACACATCGATTTTTATTTCCGTTGACTTGGTATTTTTGTGTAAACCTCAATGACATATCGTGACAGTAATTGCATCAAAATATTCAAATGGTGGCATTCCCAATTATCATACTTACATTCTTTCCGTAGAACTCTATTTACTCACTGTCCCAATATGACATAAATGCAACAACATACTAAATGATGGATTTACAGTGTACTGTACAAATTCCTCACTAAATGTCATTAAATGTGACCTCAAATTATGTGTACACAGCGCCATGATAATTCTTCATGCGCTCACAAATGACAAGTAACTTCTGTCTCCGTCTTTATGGCCACTAAATACGTTACATAATTAAATGCAAAGTCTGAAGGCACTCCATTAAATCGAACAGAGAGTACAAATTTCGCAGTTTGACTTAGATTTCGTGTGTCAAAGTGACAAGTGCCAGCGCCAGGAATAAAAAGAAGTACTAAATAACAAACTATTGTATTTATGTGTACCTGCCCTCATTATGGGGAAAGGAAATGTCAAACTGTTTATCGATTTCATTTGATTAATTTTTTTTTGTTCTATTGTCTATTCCATTTCTCTCTCTTCGGCTTGAAAGATAAACAAAATTTGATTACAGAAACATAAAGAAGCAATGAAAATGAAATGGCCCCTATACGGATATTTGTCAGTTGATGAGCCTTGCGCATTGTAATTATCTGCCCTATCTTATCTGGTTTTTGTTTTGTTCTTCTTTTTTTTTTTTTCCTTTTGTAACGGGTCATTTATCCAATGACATACAAATTCAGTACTTAATGTCAAAACCGAAACTACCTACGACTACGGTTTGAATCAGTTTTTATCAGTGGCAAGGCAATTATGAAATAATATTGCGCTAAAAATAACTGACAGTGCTAGTGTCATTTCCTTGCTGTTTTCATTTCCGTTGAAAGTGTGTTTTTTGTTCTTTTTGTGTGCGAGAAAAATGTCTAAGTAATTGGTTACAGTTTCGAGTGAGTCATTTGACACAACAACGGATGGTTGACTTTAAGCTGCGTTTAGTCAATTACCGTACGGCTCATCCTGTCATGGGAATAATATCGATTTTTTTTTTTTGTTGAATTTATCTTTGCCACGTACTCGTATGTCGGGTAAAATTAAATAGATAACTGTAGGGCTAAGCACGCCAGTTTCGATTTAAATTTGAATGCTACATTGAAAACAGGTTAATTATTTTTTTTTGGTCTTCTGTCAACCGGATTACGGTAATATATTGTGTCGATAAATGTCAAAGTGACAACGCATCTATAATATTCAAATGAATTTCCAAGGAATGGCATTCTTGTTTTTCTCGAGAGACGCACACACCCAGTTGTTTGTCTTCACTGAGGATTGTGAATGACTTGGAAGAAGATGGAAATTGAGATGTGGGATTATTTTAAATATTCAGAGGAGTTTAGTTGACATTTATTTAGTTGAAAGCGGGTGGTTAGTGGCCGTGACCAGGCTAAATGTTACGACCAACAGTGCCGAAGTTTTCCATACACATTAACGATTGTGACCTACATAATATGCAGTTGAGGTGAAGGTTAAAAATGAATTTTATTGAAACAAAAACTAAAGAAAGACTTGAGCAATACTTATACACATTTTTAGTGTCCATTGTAACATTTGACGGAGTCTTGTCTTCCATTGTGAACTATCAAATGATTTGTTGAATGCTAATGGTTTATATTTATTGGAAGCGTTGCTTTTAATAGGTTTTTTTTGCATCAGATTGTATTTAAGTGATTTTCATTGAGCGAAGATTTCAATTGAATCGCAATCACAAGGAAGACACCTGTCACTTCGTCCATAACCTCGTGAACTTTGAACCATCCATTGTGAACTATCAAATGCTAATAATTTATATTTATTGGAAGCGTTGCCTTTAATTGTTTATTTTTTCCATCAGATTGTATGTAAGTGATTTTCATTGAGCGAAGATTTCAATTGAATCACAATCACAACGAAGACACCTGTCACATCGTCCATAACCTTGTGAACTTAGAACAATCCATTGTTCTATATATTTATTGGAAGCGTTGCTTTTAATAGGTTTTTTTGCATCAGATTGTATGTTAGTGATTTTCATTGAGCGAAGATTTCAATTGAATCACAATCACAAAGAAGACACCTGTCACTTCGTCCATAACCTCGTGAACTTTTAACCATCCATTGTGAACTATCAAATGCTAATAATTTATATTTATTGGAAGCGTTGCTTTTAATTGGTTTTTTTGCATCAGATTGTATGTAAGTTATTTTCATTGAGCGAAGATTTTAATTGAATCACAATCACAAAGAAGACACCTGTCACATCGTCCATAACCTGCTCTTTTTCGAAGGTGTATTGTAGAAAATGGAAGTAAATTCCACTTTAGTAAAAGAAATAAATCTATTTCCATGGATCAATAATTAGTGTAGTTGAATTTTAGCGAAAGACTTTATCCAGAGAGAGAACGATTTCCTCGATTTCCATTGTGAACAGACTTTGAAGTTGGCAGACAGTAAGAGTTGAGAAAAGTCGTGACACGTAAGAGCAGGAGTTAGAAGATGACCGGCATATAGTTTTCAATTCCTTTTTTTTTTGGAAAAGAATTGCACCTCAGAAGCTCGTGTTTATTCACTTTAATGCGTTTCCTGTCAGAGTGCCCTAGAACCAGCCGGCTTCTTTGCTACACTAACAATTGACAAGTCATCCAAATATCTCCCAAACACAGTCGTTGTTTAATTCCTACAAGCCTTGTTCAATTTATTACTACATTGAACAACAAATTTTGTTTACAAACACTTAGGTTGCAATTATTGCTATTTTAAATTGCACACCACTAATTCATGATCAGAATTCTTTAATTGATTTGTTTAAATGGGTAAATTCTCACAATCAGTTCTCTTTGCAATTTGTACTCGTCTCTGACCGACATTACCTACTATTTTTCTCTGTTAAAAAGTGAACCTCCGCTACAATTTGCAGTCAATTGGTAGAGCGACTACAACTTGCGCTAACTGAGCGATGGAAACTAGAACTAGGCCAGAAATTCTTAAATGCAACAATGACGCTGACGACCTTGATGCATTTATGTTGTTGCTTACTAAGTTTTTCGTCTTCTGCAATTTAGATTCATTCTATCATAAAGTTCATATACTTGAAATATAGTTCCCCTTGCCAGCTGTCACTAAATTAATTTCAATTATTGTTGGCTTATTAGCAAAACGTGAAACTCCGCATACAAAAATTAACGTGTACCTACATTTTGTGCTACAACTTTACTGAATTTCTTTGAAGGAGGGGATATTTTTCAATCAACCGTAGAGTTAAAAAAAAGAGCAAAACTGTCAGTCAACTGTCATTCAATTTAAGTCTAACAAAAGTGAAAAACTTGTAGAAGTGAATTTTCATTGCTAAAATTCTGTTGGGTCAGGTTAGGTTTAACCTTCTTCATTAGTTTAAAAATGGCTTATTTTTTAGAAAACTATTTCTAGAAACAAGCAGCCACCGGCGATGGCCACAATTTTGAACTAGTTCAATAATTATGCAAGTTTCTTGTTCTCCCTTTATTGCTCTCGGACATTCAAGACAATAAAAAAGCCATAACCTAGAAGTGATTTTCGAAATCAATCTCGATTTAAGAACACAGCACGTCTAATGTTGAATTATTTCGCAACAAGTCCATAAGAACCCTATAGATCTAGCTTCTGGCGGTTCGCTTGTGTGGGTTTTTATTTTTTTGGGATACAGAAACAACCAAAAATCGATTCCATTTGTCGCGATGTTTAATTGAGTAAATACAGCGATAACCGAAAAACTAGTCGAATGAGTTGACCCCTTCTTGAGTTATCGGACACAAGAAAGCCAACTCCTTTTCCCTTTTTCAAGTAGAAAATCGGCACCATTTGTTGTCAGTCAATACTTTGTCTGTAGTGGAATTTTTGGCTCCAGGAAATAACCCCTCAACGAAATAACCCCCCAAATAGAAAATGAAATAACCCCCCAAAATTGGGGAATAAATTCACTGTGAAATTATACCCCAAATCGAACATGAAATTAGTCCCCAAAATGGTATGAAATAAGTCCCCAAGACGGTATGAAATAAGTTTCCAAATAAGAAAGAAATCGGCGCCCTTCTTTCGAATTAATATTAATTTTTGAGACAATGGTAATTTGCGCAAATTATGAAATGTGTATGGGGGGACATGCTGCCCCCCTGCAACCCCCCTGCTTGGGTTTACTGTTGGATTACGGGGTGGGTGCGAGGTTTTTTTCTTATATTTTTTGTTTAATTTTCAAATTGTTTGGTGGGACATATGGCCAAAAATCTCGAATTTACTTCAATTTGGGGAGTTATTTCACAGTGAAATAACTCCCCAATTTGAAGTATGAAATAAGTCCCCAAAAATCCATGAAATAAATTCCCAATTTTGGGGATTTATTTCATGTGAATTAAATCCCCACTTCCATACAAATTTTGGGGGGCTATTTCATTTTCTATTTGGGGGGTTATTTCGTTGGGGGGTTATTTCCTGGAGCCGGAATTTTAGTTTTTGATTATCAACTTAATACTTTGACAGAAGGATCTAAATTTGAAGAAAACAAAATAGAGATAGCTTTGCTTTTTCCCACTAGACCGTTTTTTACTGTCAGAATTGCTAAAGTGGTAAATTTCCCATGACTTTTAAAAGCTGACACAAAGCAATTATGTTGTCTATGTTCCGCAGATACTCAGCACTCAATGCGCGAAACTAATAATCATATTTAGTGTTCAACCCATATTTAACGAACTCAATTTTCCATATAAAACTACCCATTGTGACCTACAAAATATCCATTGTGAAGGTTAAATATGATTATTTTCAAGGCCCAATGTTTTCTTATTCAAACGGTCGAAGTTTTTACCCTGACATCTGAATATTTTCTTTACTTTGACATTTACACCAAAGGCAAACTCTCAATTGCCAAAAAAATATCAATAAAGATTCAGAATTCATTTTCAAAGTAATTCAAAAGCGGTTCACAAATAATTGGTATGTTATCCAAACAACTGTACATGTTTAACAATTTGCGTGACAAGGCAATAATACCAACAAAAAAAAAACTAGGTTCATTGACATAAAATGGTTCCAAATTAACAAGCTCAAAGGGCAGAGTTAACTTCTACCATTTGTTCACAAGTTTGAAGTTTAACTCAGTACGGACAAACGTCAAGACAACAAACCTCGCTAATACAACTAGAACGCTATTCAACTGTCAACACTTGCATTTTCTAGTTCAGTTATTGTCAATTGTCATTAATCAAAACACCCTCCTATGTTTATTTATAAGTCACTGTTGTAGCTCATTGACGTTTGAACTTAATTAAACGAAATATAGTTGCAAGCCGTATAGCGTAATGCGATTAGGTTTCTCTCTTTCTTTTCTTGTTTTTTTGTTGTTATATAATTTCCATAACATTACGGAAACTAGACAAAAACAAACACGACTGCGTAATTAGTGCACGTACCATTCGCTCTGAGCTAAATATACGTAAAACGTCGAGTAAGCTGTCTGATGTTTATTATATGTTTTTGTTTTCGCAGTACATTAATATAATCGTTATCGACAATATTTATACACCCAGCTATATCGATTGTATTATTTAAACTAATCTTTGTTTATTTTCTTTCTTCTCGTTCTAGGTAAGATGAGTCCCACAATTGTAGGGTTTCACAAAGAAAAATTTACACGACACAAGGTCGATGTCAGTTTGGCATCACTGTACACACGGTGTCGGTTTGTTTCTCGTTCAGACGTTTTTCTTACTCGGCAGGTAGTAACTGACTAATTTTGGGTGTATACAGAAGACGACTGTAAATAAATCAAGTTCATTGTTGTTGTTGTGGCGGGTGGCAGCTGTCACATGTTTTTTATACATCAATAGGAAGGTCGTTAGCGTTAGTGACACACCGGCGGAAAGGGAAGTATCGGAAGATGGATGCAATTATTGTGAACGCGGATAAATGGCTTTCATGTGCGGAATTAGTGAGGAATTCAGCATCGTAGCCGGTAATTTGTTTGTGGTGTATAATTTTAAAGTAAAATCAGCGACAATGTGGTGGGAAGCAAACAATAACTGGCACACTGCACCACACGTAAAACTTGTTTTGTCTTTATTTAGGGTTTTGGTCAAGGTCAAGTATAGCAAGTCAGTATGGGCGTGTTAATTATTGCTATAAACAGTGGTGGCATTCAAATTTGAACGATTTAAATATACAAACGACCGGGGAAATGCGTGACGCTTGGCTTTACTGGGTCGATGATTTTCAAGATTCCTATAGGAATATGGGTGTAGGTCAGTGTGTTATCGTTCATCTGAATCGTGATTAATGACTGCTTCCGCAAGGTGAGGCATGCGTGTATATATAAGCGGTTAAATTTGGATTGTATACATTCTGGCATTAATTACAAGAGTATGTAAGTTTTTGTAAGAGCACGTCATGATACAACTTCTGTCGAAAGTGTTTTTGGTAGATTTGTTGTTTTTAATCATGAGAAGTTTCAAGGGCTCGAAGGTCCCTGATGTCTTGCAAAATGCTCCACTCAAATACGTTCAATAGACTAAAAGTACGAGGGCAGTTTGATAAGTCAATGACTTTTTGAATTTGTTGCTCAGTAACTGTAATTTTTAATGTTACTATCGTCAACTGTCAACTCTTTTTAGACTAATGTGAAATTTTGAGTAGCCGGCGTCATTTACTTTGTGTTTGAGAGCTTTTGAAAGCAATAAACCTCTATAATTTTAATAAAATGGAAAAAAGTTAATTTTGTGTTATTTTTTAGACGTGAAAAAACCATCACCGAAACCAAGGAAAGGCTAGATAAATAGTATGGGGTATCTGCACCATCAATTTCAATGGTTAAAAAGTGGTTTACTGTGTTCCGTTGTGGTCGTACCAGCACAAATGACGCCGAACGTTCAGGGCGCCCCAAAGAGGTCGTTACGCCAGAAATCGTCGATTAAATCCGTGGAGATCGGAGAATTAAAATTCTGGAGATGGCTGAGGCATCAGGCATCTGAAATGAGTGGGCACATCATATTTTATATGAATATTTGGACATGAGAAAGCTATCCGCGCGATGGGTGCCGCGATTGCTCACAATCGACCATAAACGCAACCGAGTGACCATTTCAAAGGATTGTTTAACTATGTTTAGCCGTAATCCCGAGGAGTTTTTGCGCCGTCGCGTAACCTTTGACGAAACATGGATCCACCAAAACACACCAGAGACCAAGGAACAATCAAAGCAGTGGGTTTCTACAGGCGAACGTGCACCAAAGTAGGCTAAAATGGGTCTTTCTGCCAACAAGGTCATGGCCATACAGTATTTTGGTATCATTCACATCGATTACCTTGAAAAGAATAAAACGATCACCGGCGTCTATTATTCAGAGCTTTTGAATAGATTTGATACTGAATTGAAGCAAAAACGACCGCATTTGGCAAAGAAAAAAGTGCTGCTTCACCAAGACATCGCCGGGTGCACACGTGTGCAGTCAGCATGGTAAAATTCCACAAATTACGCTATCAACTGCTGCCCCATCCAGATCCAGCATATTCTCCAGATTTGGCCCCTTGCGACTATTTCCTGTTCCCAAACCTAAAAAAATAGCTGGGCGGTAAGAGATTTAGGTCCAATGAAGAGGTCAGCCTATTTTGAGGCCTCTTATTCCGAGGGAATAAACAAAATTGAAAAAACGCTGGGCTAAGTGTATCGAGCTAAAAGGATGTTATGTTGAGAAATAAAGAAACTTGTTGGCCAAAAAATATATATATTATCCAAAAAGTCACTGACTTATCAAACAACCCTCGTATTTCGGCCTTACCAATAATCAACTTTAGTCTGGCGGTTTACGCAAAGACTCCACACTTTCTAAAATGCATTTACCAATAAACAACTATAGTTGCCAGAATATCGCTAACTATAGGGTCCAACGTAAATGTTGAGAAAGCCATGTTTATCTCGTGCTAAATAAATCCTCCCTTAAAGTCATTTTGAAGACAAGTGTTGCCCAAACGTCCAAAATCTCAAAGTATTAAATTTCGTAATAGGGAAATTTGTGAAGAAAAACTCCACTCAACTTTTGCCGACAGCTCCAACTGTCATCGCTGCTTCCTCCACTTTCTGTGCAACGACACAAAATCACTTTACTCTCACACTCCCTCAATTGAATGTGAAAACAAATAGAGTAACGCAAATTTCTCGAATTGATTACGCCTGTAATTTAAATAATTTGCCTGTCATTAAAACAAAACATCAAAAGCCATTGTGTATTTCTGTAATTGAGAAAAAGTTGTCAGTATCTGCGTTAAAGAATATTGCTCTGATTAAAGGGGGGAAAAAAACAAAATAAATAATCAATGAATGAAGAACCCCGCTAAGTAAGGGTTAATAAACTGAATTTATATTCATTGGGCGGGGGGAGAGCACATAGCCAAGTATCATGCCCATGCGATGCCATGGATACCTACACATGCAATCGAAAGCTCAAGTCTGCCTTTTCCCCCGGGGGAAGTTCAACATTATGCCTCATGCGCCGAGCGCAGTTAAGTACATGTACTTTTGAGGGGGCTTGGTTTTTTTTTTTTGTTTTTTTTTTTTTTCAACATTTTGTTTTGTATAGGCCCGTTTTTGGAAGAAGCATAATAATAATCAAGTGTCTTTCGAGTTTTTTATTTTGTTGGTTTTTGCCTTCCCCCAGTCTATGAGTTCTTTGTCGAACAGACAGTGGCCTTGCATAACAAGAAGGTCAATTTAAACATGAATACTATGCGCATGTGTGTATTTTTATAATTATCGTAGAATTGAGAATTGATTGATGTACGGCAAGGCCTTTCGATAAATAATTTACGAAGAAGTTTTCTGTTGAGTTTGCTTGAAATTCGGTTAATGGACGCACATTAGAGCGGTCAGTTGATGTATTTTATAAATGTACACACATATAGAATGTGAATTGGAGCAGTTTGCTTTTTTGTGGGACTTGGTTGTTTTTTTGTTTGCCCAACGAAATTGGTACACTCAATTGGATATCACTTTGTTATGTCAATACGAAACCGGGGTCTCAGTTTACGCCGAACTTGCGTGTTTCTGTCAACATTCCGTTGACAGAAACACGCCAACCGCATCTCATCGAATTGAAGTTTATTAAAAACTGCCAAAATTGCGCTACTTGCCTTTTCAATTGACATAAGAAATTGCAAAGACAAATGCGATCAAATCCGCATCAAAGTGGACGTTAATTCCGGTTACAATGGGAGCGCTGTAAAAGTAGCATGCAGTTGTCAAAGTACAAAAACTGTTCCAGTATTTTCATTCAATAATGAGCCGCGTTACAGTTCACTCGAGTAAACACTTTGAATTCTCGCTTCGATGTTATTTCAGAACTGGCGTTCATTTTGTTACTGATTAAATCAAATTCACATTTGCAATAACTTTGTGCGGAATTCCACTCTCACACTTGACTTTGATCCATTTGTGTGGGATAGTAAATCTGGCAGCATTGCTTTCTTTTCTATCAGAAATGAATGTCGTTTTCGATTTGGCATAAAATCAATTCTTTTCGATCTCAGATCACTTTCGAGAAATCTCAATTTTTCCTTAGATTTTACACATACTTTCACTAACACAAATGTTTATGACACACAGCGTCTATTGATTGTTTATCGTCGGAAGGATTGCTTTTTTGAGCTGAATTATATATTTTACGAGTATATGATCGGAGTTTTTATATTAAACTAGCTGACCTGGTGAACTTCGTACCACCTTTTTTTTGGATTCCAACTTTGTTAGTAATTCAAATTAATTCAATGCCTTTTACTTTCCTGTAAAGTAGATGATAATAACATTCAATGCAAAGCTTTGTACCTAGTGAAAAATTGCTGTCGTTTGAATTAGAATGCTAAGTCCAACAATTCCTTCGAAAACACAACTGCAGTTTGATATCGTCAATCGGAGTGTCTTGACATGCCGCCACAAATTTGATGTTTTCAAGCAAGCATTTAGTTCGTCAGCTGCAGTTGATCGTGGGAATAACTGGAAGAGTCTCTCGAAAATCACCGGATAATACAAGCATAGCTATTCCAAAAATGTTTTGATTGTCACGAAGATCTTTTAACGTCCCGTCCACCGCCACCATTGACCTTTTGTGGGCCATCGTGCATTCGACCCAAACGATCATTTTGCATCATTGTAAAATCTTCGTATTTTTTTTTTTTATTTTTCAAGATGGTGTCTGGTTGATTTGTTTCCTGTTTATATTTTTTTCAAAGTCAATTTCCCCATGAAAAACGAAATGTGTGCCTACAACGCCACCTGTTGAGAATTTTCCGACTTTTCTTTTTTCCTAAACCAGCCCTGATTCAATTCGTGAGTTATAAAGTCACAACACACTTGCAACAATTTTTTATATATATAGAATATTTTTTCGAAATGCATTACTTTGAATGTGTGAAAATCAACTGAAATGGATTTCGTGCAAGTGCAAAAAAGTGTTTTTTTTGCTGCCAACTCATTACACACAAAAACCAATAAAAATCAGATTTCATGTTCGATTTGCCGGCAGAAATCTGAGATAAAAATCTGAAAAGCCAAATCGAAAACGACATAAGGGTCGCGATTTAATAAAAGGCTCAATAGAAGATTATAAATTGTGATACGCAAACAACTATCGCATTTTTAAAAGAAATATCTCCAAGACTGTATTTTCTTTATGTTTCCCACTTGGCAGCATTTTTTCACAATTTTTTTCTTGCATTTGATGCTTCAAAATAGACCTGTTCCCTTTCGATGATGCATGCATTCGAATACATTTTGAAACATTAGTCAAACTTCGTTCACTTCTACCAAACTTTTGCGTAAGGAAACGATGTTTCACTAATGTATTCGAACGCATTATCGTAAGGGAATAGACCGTATATTTTCAAACATGCCTTATTACTTGTCAGTTGTCAGTTTGATTAGTTCGGCGAAATTACAAATTCTGTTTGTAAGTCTCAACAACTGATTTCTTTCAAATTCATACAAAAAGTAGTGTCAAACATTTCATTAAATTCGAGTGCGCTCTATCAAGTGGTTTGACAGCTATATCTGTCAAAAGTTCTTTCAGTGTTAAAAGCAAATTATTCATTAATTTCGATCACACTTTTTGCCATTGGAAACTGGTGCGATGCTTATCGAAAACGTTTGCTCATTCTACCATCATAAGCCACCTCCCAACTACCAAATGCTTAGCCACAATTGCCATTGATATCGAGCTTAAAGAAACGTCTGTGTACTTTGTTCTGACCTTCCTTAAAAGGCCGCCACCAGATTGATAGCGGTACTTATTATCAGTCACACATACTTTTTGAGTGAAATCCATAAATAAAAACTAAATCTCCAGCAGAATCATTTCAATTGCAGTCTTAAAGCGGTACACGCAGGCGCAGGGTCATAAGTCCACAGGCCAAAAGTCCACAATGGACTTTTTACCCACTTAGGTGGGTTATAAGTCCACAAATCAATTGTGAGCCAAAAGTTCACACAAAATTCTTGTGAATTTTTGACTCACTGATTGTGGTCTTATGGCTCACGGATGAAGAAGGTGAAGAAGAGGACAACGAGCTTGAAAGCGAAGGTAAAAATTCTAGTAATGACCTATTTGCGGTGTTTGCCTCCAAAACCCACAAGACACACTTCTCCAGCATTGCAATCATTTTAAGATTGCGCTTTCAAAGTATGAATTCTGTATGGGGGGCATGCTGCCCCTCTGCAACCCCCCTGCTTAGGTTTACTGATGGATTACGGGGTGGGTGCAAGGTTCTTCTTATTACTCAAATTTTGTTGGCGTTATTGCACTTTGTGGGAGTGAAATAAGACCAACTGTTGGAAGTTATCCTTATTACACTATTTAAGAGCGAAATAAGGTACATTTTTAGAAGTTGGTCTTATTTCACGGCATCTATCAAACATTCCCATACTTTTTGAGTTGTTAAAACAACTCTTTTTTGTCATATGGATAATTGTGGACTTATGGCCTACTTCCATTTTAAAATTGTGAACCTATGGCCCAAATTATATGGCCCAATTGATTTGTGAACTTATAACCCACATAGATGGGTCAAAAGTCCATTGTGGTCCATTGTGGACTTTTGGCCTGTGGACTTATGACCCTGCGCCGTACACGCATGCATTAGTCAATTCATTCAATGAGCACAATTGCAGGATGCAAGTGATTGTGAAACTTGTTAATTGCTGTAGAGATATAGATCGTATAAATGTTAAGTGTAGCCGTGCACCTGCACATTTTATGTGTCCTCTAAAATTAAAGAGTACGATAACTTAACGATTAGATACTGCAAGCAGCAATAAAAGCGACGGTATTCGTCATCCGAAGTCAAGATATCAATCGAAAAAAAAAGCAAATCCTATCGGGGAAATACTCGTAAATTTGTGGTTTCTCGTACAATGAATATTCCAAGAACGTTAGCTTCGATTGTTTGCGCACACTGGTATTAAACAGAATTGAATTCCTTTCGTTGTCGATACCAACGAGTTCGGACAAACGAGACACTTATGACAAATTTTGGCTCTGTAGACAGTAGCTCAAAAGTCTTACTGGCCGAATACCAATTATATAGCTCTTAGGGTTCTTTTCACACAATCGTGGGTATTCCTACTTTCAGGATTTCCTTATGCAAGTTCTCCAACCAAAGCTGGCTTAAAGAAAAAAATCGCTCTAAAATGTATTGAAATATTTCTGAGACATCTAAATCGATGACTAATCCGATACTGCTAGTGCCGAACTGACTTTACTCTGATAGTTTGAAGCGCAGCTTTGCCTTCGTATTAGACGCGACTTGGCATTTTTTTTAGACTCGTATCCGTACATCGAATTCAGTACGACGTCGCAATAAGAAAGTGGTCTGAAGTTGTAATCTTGTAATCGCTCAATCGTTTGCACAGGTCATTTGTAATCTCAAAATATTATTTAGACCTTCATCAGAGTTTGTTTTTATTTTTGAAACTTGTTGATCTGACCTTTACCATTAGCCGATTGGTGTTGAAAGTCCGTCATTCTGTGCGTAGACACTTCGAAAATTATTCAAGACTTTGCCGTATAAATCAGTGTATTTGAGTTTACTAACAAACAGGAGGGGCACAGAAAAAGTAGCGGAATAAATATTCAGCCTTGTGGCACTCGACTTGGAATCTCGCAATACATCTGACAACTCATGTGTCGCTGTAAATGTTTCTTAAGAACTCAGGGCCTAAAGAATTTCGACAATCTACTGTTCTAGAATAGTCCTCGGTTTTTTATAAAGTCTTCCAATTTTACGTAGTTCTTGTAGAGCATCTGCCATGCAGCCTAGTAATAGGTTGATCTTGTTCAGTATCGAGCAGCTTAAAACTCTGCATAAGTTGTACTTTCCATACCGACCACGCTGGATGTTTGCTTCAGTTCAGGCCTAAAGGTGGCAAAAATCGGAAGCAATCGTGTTTAGAACTTCATTGGCTGGGGACCCTAGGAATACCAGAAAAAACTGGAGAAAATTATCAATTATTGGACAGCAGGGACAGCCGTTGGCGGTGAAAAACGTGGTCCGGTATCTTTGCATCTGGCTCGACCAGTATCTGTATTTTAACAACATATAGCTGCTTGTCTTGCTGGGGCTAAGGGGGCCTACGCTCGGACAAGGAGACTGCAGTCAACTTGATTCCGGGGTGAAGGCCATTTTCTACGTGGCCTTTATAAGTCCCATCGTCGCTTATGACTGTCCCATGTGGTTCAATATAGCGCCGTTCTATATGGAAAAGATTCGGATGCTTTAGAGACAATGTCTCAGGGCCTGTCTAGGGTTGTTTAGAATTCCTAAATCTGAGTACATAAAATATTATCCCAACAGGACCCTATATAATGGGGCTCGACTGAACAGGATTAACAATTTCCTTATTAACGTGATTCGGAGGCACTGGCGATGGCCAGTGATAAAAACCTGATCTTAGGGGCTTACTACCTTAATTTTATGTACCATGAGAGTACACTTCGGTCTGGCTTTATCCCGCCTGAGGCATTTCTTCATGTAGACATGTAAGGGTTAGTCCGGAAAAAAGATGGTGTGCCGGTATTGTACCACAGCCCCCGCCGCGCGAGGGATAAGCGGCTCATCATCGACGGGAACGCCGCCAATGCTCAGGAGCTCCTCAGTTTTAGCACCGCAATTGCGGATCGGCACAGGGTCTATACGATAAAGCAGCTCACCGAATTTTGGTGGCTTGATGAACAGGTGAGGGTGGATACGCTCTCCCGTGCCGGTGCGCTACTTACGTAGCATTCTTCTTAGTTTTAAGCTAGATATTAAGTTAATATTTTTAGGTTAGAGTAGGGGTCCTTGGGAGGGACTGGGCTAGCCAACATGTAAGTGCTACCAAGACTCGACCGACGCTTATGGCCTCGCTCGAGTCTCGGTAGTGCGAGTGAACCCATGTTGGCGGCTGTCAGGCGCCCATGGACGCGATCAGGATGGTGACCAACCGATGAAAAAGCCCACCACCCCGATTATAGGTAATTTAGGCTAAGTAGCTCAGTTGGTACTAAGTAAAATAATAAAAATAAAGAATTCAAGTTTTTGGAAGTTTCTTGACGAATAAAAAACAAATCAAATTAAATATAGATAGATTTAAGGCCGAAAGGCAATAATTTTAAGGATATTGATAAGTTTACAGCGCTCGCTCAGAGCCAGTAAGCTAGAATAAGATAAATGTTAGTTTTAAATAAGACTTTTTCGTTTTTGTCTAGTATGTACGTTTGTACACATAAAAATACTAATTAAAATGAATTTAATAATGATAATAATAATAATATTAGTTGGCGCAACAGGTCTGTAGGGACCCTGGGCCTAGCTTCTCGCAACCATTCGTTTTGTGTGAGTTTTTAATTTTTGGAACGAATGGAAGGGATCTACAATTTTATGCCGGTTCCAAACGGGCCGATTGAGAAGCTCTTTCAAGACAGTTACACTCTCGGATGTTTGTCAGACGTTCGCGAGAGGTGGCGCAGTGAAAAAACCTTGAGTTGTAATTTGGGTTTTTGAGGAATTCGAACCTGGGACCCCTCGCTTAGTAGTCCAACATACTAACCACTAAGCCATGAATTTAAAGTGAAAAAATTAATTGAAATCAGGCGTAAAAGTGGTCTACCTCTTGGTAGAACCTGATTCCTTGAGTGACGAAAACTCATTCTATCAACTGAACTGTGTGGATGAGGTCTTTCCCTTTTTTTCGTCACAGAAGATTGCATAATTTCCTTCATTGCCAGTTGATGAAACGCGACAATAACTGGTGTCAAAGCCGAGAGGAAATCTGCCCATCTTTCAAAAAAGCATGATTTTCTGTTGAGATATTCACAACAGTTCGCACAGTACAATAACTTTCACACGGGGCTCAATATATTGACCTGCACATGACACTATACTCACATCTACAGAAGGTAACCATTAAATAAAAGACAATTCGTATCCTCATACAAATAGAATTTATTTATTTTTTCCGCATCACCACAGAACTACATAATTTTGATACCACCCTTCAGTGTACAAGCTATCTGCGTCTTGCCTGAAAATGTTGTTTTCTTAGTCAAGATAAGGATAACCGTCAACGTGAGACATGTAGTCGCTAAACGCCTGATATGAAAAAAGTTTGTATTCAAATATTTTGTCCAGAATTTGTACAATAAAGTTAAACATAATCATATCATAATTTTTGAATACAACCAACATTTCTTTAATCTCGTAAGATCTGAATTCATACTCTTTTAATTCGCTAAATGTGGCTTTAAAAATCCGTGCAAACAGTTCTTCGTCCATTTTATAAAGGTCCACACATAGTCTATGTGCATCTGTGGTAGATTTAAAGTCCGTCAGACGCAACGCTTCAGTTAATGCAATAACTGCTTCGGTCTCAATTGAATTTTTCACTTGAACTAGCACTTGTTCCACTGCTGATATCACAATTTCCGAAGCGTGGATATTTTGCTTTACATTAAGGTCGAATGATTTTATAATATCTATACGCTGCCATACCATATCCGGGATTATCGATGGCATCTTTTTTATTCTTTTAGTTTTCTTTTTAAACCAATGGAAGCCGTCTCGAAAATGGACAGTATAGTGTTTGTTTTAGTGGTTGAAACCATACTGTCATAGTAGACAATATCGTTGACTTCGAAACTGGCTGATAAGATAAAATCAATTTTATTTTATTTGTACCGCAAATAGAGACGATAAGACATGTAAATGTCGTAGAAGAAAAAAAAACAGGGATGTAAGGAGGCGATTTGTCAATGACTCTTTTTTTTCTCTTGTCTATATTTTATTTATATAAAAATGAATTTTTGTTCGTTATTTATAGAATCGTAAACTATGCATTTAATCATGTGATGATCTTTAGCAAAGTTGTTGTGCATGAGCCCACGAAGGTTTCTGAGTTGGTACGACCAATTTTCGACAGATGGCGCCACTGTCATTTCAATGAATTTCATTTATTGTTGTGACAGTTCATGCGAACGAATGATGACGTTTCGAGATGTGGCGCACTCATTTTATTGTATGGTGATTTTCGACATTGCCGGTTATACCACGTTCAACACCCGCTGATGAACTTAATGCATGTCTCAAATCATCAGTTTTATGGCGTCATTTACAGAAATTGACTTTGAAAACCTACACGAGTGTACAACTATAACGGGATGCAACTTTTGCAAAACAATTATTGGATATTGGAAATGGGCGAACGCAAATTGGTGAATCTACGCAATGTATGACCTTGGCAGCAAACTTCTGTAAGATTACGGAAAGCATAGAAGAATTGGGGAAAAAAGTTTTCCCAAACATTGCACAGAACTACAAAAATCATCAGTGGCTCAGTACGCGCGCTGTATTAACGGCCAAAAACATCGATGTCAATACCATCAACTTCAACTTCGGCGAAACGACAACATATAAGTCCATCGATACTGTGGTGAATCTAGACGAAGTTATCTATCCAACTGAATTCTGGAATTTGTTTTCCTTGCGAAGTTGACAGGAATTTTGTTATCGAAACGTCATCTAGCGGAAAGTCAGTAACGAATTCTTTGGCTATATTTTTTTCTATAGTTTTGTGGAAATTGAAAGGTGGAACATGTTCGAGCGAAAATTTGAAAGCGGTAAAATACACAGACTGTAGTGAGTGAGTGGGTTGGAAGAGGACAAACGATTTTTCTACTTGTCCGCACTTTTGTTTCGATTTTGTTTAATCTGTAAGCACTCAAAATGATAATGTTTGAATTGGGGTAACAGGGTTAACCCCTTTTTCCACGCACTCATATTTCCGTGTTAATAATTCCCTTATTTTACTCAAATCTATTTGATTTTCCATCATTCTACCAAAAAGAGTTTATAAATTCGTACGAAAACAGAAACTTTGTTTTTTTTATTTGCGAGTTCTCTTGTAACGCTTGTGAGAGAATACACAAAATGTTATTGAATCACAACAAACCGCACAAGAACTTGTAACTTTTGGGCAAAAATCAATTACAAGTTTGGACATTTTCACTAATAAATTCTAATCTCGACTTAAAATTGACGAAAACTCACAATTGCAAAATTGCTACTGTGAACTACTTATTTAAAGTCGAAGTTAAAAACGATTACTTGTAGGTTTTAGACATTGCGCCGTAGATACTCATAACAAGTTTTAGTCAACTTTAAATAAACGCAAGCTCACAACTGCGAAATGAAAATTTATGGCCACTGTGAACTACTAAAGTCTAGAGTCGAAACTAAAATTGTTTATTGGTAAGGCCCATTCAGCATAAATTCGTTGTGGCGAATGTCACCGTTGAGAATTTGTAAAACTTAAACTGGAGCCTTAATATAATTCCATTGCGTATTGACACACAGTCCTTTCAAAATTTGAGAAGTCTTTATATTCTTCTTAAGCCTAGTATGCTGCTCGCGCTTAAATTAAGCTCCCATACAAAAATGTCTCCAAAGATAAAATTAAGCAAAGCAGTACGCAGTTCAAGCTAAATTTCTGAGCCGCTGTACGAACACTCTCTACAGAATTTAAGCAAGCGTATTAATGCAAAATAAATTTTTCCACAGCTAAATTTTGACAGATCAAAGAAAATATCGGCATTCGCAACAAAATTTCAATCGAAACAGTACCAATGGAGAATGGTTAGTTCAACACAAAGAAATTCTTTGTTTTTCTTTTACAATGTAGACATTTCTTTAGAAAGTTCCAAGTGACGAAACAGAGCAAGTCAATCAGCTATGCCAACACATTTCTTTTTTTTTTTGACGGAAAATACACTGTCAAAATTAAGCGAGCATTAAGCGAAGTCGTGGAGAGAAACATTGGAGAGGCGCTTAATTTTAGCTTTCCTGGGAACAGCATACTAGGCTTAATGTATAGTTTTCGAAGTTCTAACGATTATAATACATAAGCTATCTAAATGCCTTTTTTTTAGATTGCTATTGGAAGCTTTCTGTTGAAATAAAAACTTAAATATATATATTTATCAACAAGAAGGCGATTATAGTAATGTAACCAACAGAATTAAAATGTAGAAAATAAAATGTTCATTCCCTTTGTGTTCATTCCCATTATGTGGAAACTTCCTTTGCAACACTCTGAGTTTCTTAACTTTAGCACTAAGATATTTTCTGGGTTCAATACAAAGTTCGAGATCTCAGCTTAGACTTGCCAAATTTTTTAAATTTTGTCACCAATATTTCACTATTCTGTCCAAATTTCCACCTTTTAATATAACTACTACGTATCCACCTCTAGACAGCAGGTCTGTGCACAACGCATACCTCGTACCGAATCGCATAAACATCAAACGAAACAATATTTGTAAACAACTTAAAATAATGCGACGTTCCCCGTAAACCAGTTTTAACAACATACCGCAATTCCGCCCGGATAATGCGTCAGTGAGTTTAAAAATATTATGCAGACTCAGTTCGCTGGAAGTGGGAAAAGTTCCCCCCCAAACGTGATAAATATTAGAGCAATTAATTCCATCAGGGGAAAACGATAAAAAAATGGCTAGTACTGCAGAATTTTGTGGGAACACTCTGTCGTTTCAATTTCCGTAATCAAATCCGATTTATTTGTTTTTTTCCAAACAAAATAAATTGGCTTACACATTATCGGCGCATGACCTACAAACGCCTACAATTGTGCCATCTAATCTCGAAAAGTGATTGTAAGAATGATTTATACATAATTTTATTCGTGAATATCAAGCTTTTCATTTTATTCGATTCTTCCGCATTTTCCGTTCAACCAGTCACCGAGCAGTCAAACGTCATAACGAACATTGTTTACAAAGTGGAGACAACATCCATCCATGGTGTATTCATTCTGATGACTTTTTCTTGACCCACTTTACATAGATTTGGAAAAATGTCATGCACACACTCACGGTGACAATAAAACTAAAAATATGCAACTTATAGGTCAATCGAAAAGCACTCAAACTGCTCACGTTTCGCTATCGATAAATTCAGTAAAATCAAACTGAGACTACATCTAGACGTGTTGGGTTTGGAGAAATGTCAAGAATATTATTTTCGAGCAATCTGGATGTCATTAGCTATCTATAATTGTGTAGTTAAAAGACTGAATGTATGCGCATAATTTGGACTAATCTTCTCTACTACGAAATGGTGTGACACAAGAAAAAAAAAACGTCTTTATAAAACGTGATCAATTCAAAATCGTGAATATTTATCAGCCGACACAAACGCGTGTCGCGATGGCGTCATGTGATTGTGTATTGTTCAGTTTAAAGACGTTTTTCACAACCAGGAAGTAATACGAATGACATTGCGTTTCTGTCAAACTGACAGAAGTAACAAAACAGTCACGAACTTACTCTTCGCTGCATGGGATAGAAATGCAACTTTATTGATATGAAAGAACAGTTTTATGTTTTGACAGCAAAACCATACAAATCTGACAGGTCGAAAATAAAATATTACGTCAAATTCATTAGGGGAAAAAAAAACAACTGAATTCTAGTTTACTGGACTTGTTTTGAGTCATATTATGTAGGAAGAGAACAGAATTCGTTTAATAAGTTATTAGCTTCGTAAACAATGACAAAGCGAGCTAATGATAAAACGACGCCAGTGTAGCTGACTCTAGCTTCTCTTGAAAGTAAATTTGCATATAACTACGTTAATGTAATTCAATTATTCGCAATCGAACAAAGTCTCACAATTTAATTAGTAAAGCACGTGTTTGCAATTTGAATGACAGTTTGAATTAGAGTTAGAGTACCTACCTAGAGTAGGTAGACTGTATTTACACTCAGCGACGAAGGGGTAACCACACATCGATGTTATTATTTCCAATCTTGAATATCAAAGTTGCAAACGGCGCGCGCCTCAATCAAATTCACAGATTTCATTCCCAAAAAGGTGTTTCCTCGATTCATGTTGGTAATTAGCACAACTACTAAATCCTTGTTTCTAACTACCTAACGACCGAAGTAACACAGACTAACAAACAACTTCTGTTGGTTGAATTGGAAAACTCTGGCGTATACGTGTACTTTTTTCCGCCCGTCAGACTTTGTGGTACGACTTGCGTAGAAACTGTCAACAACAGATCAATATTGTCGCTGCTAATCCAGTAAAATGTCACAATTTGACAGATCTCCTTCAGAAGAGCGTTATCTAATGATGCGATATTACTTCGTACGTTAAGTCAGTGAAACTATTTTATATCTAATCACTTTCGATGTCTTCCCCTTTTAATCAAATTCACTAATTTTTGTCCAACCTTAAGAGTGAATGTTCGGTAGATCATGTGCACCGAACCGTACAAGGCAACATGTACTACAAGTACATATAATGCAGACAAGTGTTCATTGAACAATCCAACCGGAATAATACTCGACGAGTATTGTTCGTAATTCAATGATTATCTACTGATGAGTTCTTTCAATTTTCCACTAAAACACCTTGTGGTATGACCTTTGCTTTCAAATGGTATTATGCATGAGTACTCTACAAAATTGATTGGATTTGGTGCAATTAAGTTGAATGCCGCTGAGTGGAGTACCTACCTACCAAAACTTAATTTTATTTACTTTGTACTTTTATTTAACCAAATTCAAAAAGCTATGTAGCTGTAGCTATAGTTTAAAAGGGCTCGAGTTAAACCCGTTCGGAACATCAGGGTTATATTTGTATTTCATCCGAAAGAACTACATGTTTGCCACTCCTTTCCTTACGTCAGATGCTGAGGTTTTAACATTTATTTCTTCTAACAGATTGGTGGGTTTTTCTTAATTTTGTATTGCATTTATGAAGCGGCTATAATTAATAGTTTAACTGTTGATAAACAAACACTTAATGAAACCTTGTTCTGATGACAGTGACGCATTAAAGGCCGGATTATAATGAGGCCTGTTCTAAAATGACACCTGAATTGCAATTGTCATTATTCCATTACATTCAACATTTGTAACTGTTCAAAACCCAAGCTTACTTATTTCGCAATAAAGAAATGCTTCGCTAGATTTGAATAAAAAAAAAAAACCTTAGCGAATGCACTATTCAAGTGACTTTTTAATATACAATTGTTCAATTCGTTCCTTCAATAAGCAATGGTTTGCCTAAAAATTAACACATTGTGAAGAAGCTTCAAGCTCTTGTGAGGTTTTTTCTTTGAGACAAGAATCTATAATATCGTATTAAGGGTGTTTTTCTTAGAGGTTTGGTTTTTAATCTGGCAACACTGTTTCTGCAGGTTGTCAATTTGACAGTTGAAAGTTGATTTGTGGTTAGTACGTTTTTCCGTTTTACGATGAATAGCTATATTAACGCCGGAGCAACTCGTGCAGATTGTGCAAACTTATTTAGAAAACCATGGTTCGGTTCGCTTAACTTATTGTGCGCTACGTCCTGGGTTGACATAATCGTCTTCGCACCTACACTTTAGTGGATAGCATAGTCATTAACATTAGCTTCAAGTGTTTTATTTCATATTGAATTTATATACCTCTTAAAAACAACACCCTTTATAAGCTCAAATATGTCAAAAGGAAAACAAAACCTTCAAAGCAACAATATTTGTTGAATCTCTGAACACTGCCATCCAACCGCAACCATTCTCATAATAAGTTATTCGTTTCTTTATTTTTTATGTCATTTAAAACCCGCTCTTAACGCTTCAATTATCTTTTGATGTCATTATGACAGGTAATATTTTTGCTATTATAATTTAATAATTGTAGAAGTATAATTTTGAATAGTGAAAGGTTTATTGTCTACTAAATTAATATAAGAATTTTATCGCAAGGAAACGGAACACAACAATTTTTGTATACGAGAATGTGAGAACCTCATAACATCCCTGTTTTTTCTTTTGACATTCTCGATTACGTAGTAAGAGAAAGATAATAAGGGTATTCACTTAAACATGTAAAACCCTCATAAACTGCGTAAACTTCGGAAATTTACTCTTCGTAAATGAACTGTCAGACTTCGTATGCCAAATCCTAAACAAATGTGACAAACGGTCGCGTGAATTGCTTTTCATCTTTTTAGAGTTGCAGCAACGACGGTAAGAATCTAATTAAATAGATAGTTTTTCTATTGCTTTATCGTAGTTATAGATTTGACAGTCGATTTACGTGAATCACGCAATGACATCTCCGAGGGGTGTTCACTTAAAGCACCACAGAAATTTATGAATTTACGAGCTGCCTAAAATTATGAGATTAAGTGAATGCCCTTAATGTACGAATACTCGAACACGAAATGTTAATCAATTCTGACATTACGATGATAGTGGAACTCAAAAAGTGGGTCGCAAAATTATGTCCGTCTTTCTGTCTATCGCTCTCAACTATACATTCGTCATTATCTATTGCAAATGGTCATAGCCAGGGACCCAACCGATTAGGCAGATAAAAACTGCCAGGAAGAATAATTTTATTCTCTTCAAACTGATTTTTGTAATAAATAGTTGCTTAACAAACGGAAAAAGCTTGACTATTAAACTGTTTAGAATCGTTTTACAAGCGATCATCAATTAACATAGTTAAGCGTCTCCCAAAGTCTTTCCTAACTACATATTTTGTAACCATTAAAGTGGGGTTATAGACGACCGTGGAATATGATTGCAGATAACAGCCAGATATGTGGTTTACATTGGTCTACGAACGCATTCAAAGACGTAGATGCAGCATTTAAACAGAAACATGTCAGATGTCAAAATGGCATTTCTTAAGTCTTCCCCGAAATTAAGTGTTTTTATCTTGCAAAAACCGAAAACAATCTCCCTTGATGTGTGCGTAAATAACGCAACAATGAAAAGATAAAAATAAGCGATCACAAACGAAGAACGCTCTAATTCACCCCTCAAAGATCCGCTGAAATTTCTACACACGCTTTAAATTCAATGATGATGAACACATGCCACTTTTTAATCAAGTTCGTCGACATTTTTCACAAGTTTTATGCCACTCAGACGAATTATACATGTCACGCATTTTTATAGTGTTGTTGCGGTTAGTCTTGAAAACTATATTAAACCCGATTAGATCGTTGACATGCTGTTAATTATTTAAATAAGTTATTTTTGAAGTGCAACTAATTAAAAACACTACAGAAATCCCCAAAGAAAATAAACGCGGGCATCAACACGGGGATTTTAAAATTCAAGAAACAAGAAAACAAAATACATACATAATTTGAAAATTGATCTTAAAAATAGAAATAGGAATGTTTTTGTTTTTTTCGTAAATTCACTCTTTGTTCTATAGGTGATGACAGTGACCGGGCGTAGAGAGCTGGTTAAAATTGTTTGCACGCATGAAATTGGGGGAGAACTCGTGTTCGAAAATGTATTTATGTTTGCATTATTCGAAAGACGCGGATTTTTGAATTATTTATTTTATATTAAGGTCTTGCACCCTGCACAATGGACACATTCAGCATTATGCTGGATTTTACAACATTCCTAACACGGAAAATTTAAGGGAAGCTCAGCCCAATACTAAATAGTTGCGTGACTGAAAGCAAAAGCATTACCAAAATGCCCTAAACACATGTGCAGAATTCACTGCGCAGCAAGACCAGAATACACCATGTTTATATGGATATATAAACACGTAAATTCTGCACTCATTGCAGCACTGCAAAATGTCTGTATTTCTAAATTTGCTGCAAAATTCAAGGGTACCACAACACAAAAGATAATAAATTGCAATTTCAATTGCTTGGCATCGGTTTTTGACATTAGCTGATCGTTTTTGTTGTTGTGTTTGCCGTAAACACATCAGATGCTTAGGCCCCAGTTACATGGGTTACTCGTTCTTGGTCTTAAAACGTTGCTTATAAATTATAAAGTTAGTTTATCTGAATAAGGCAAAACGAAACGAGAAAAACTGTTTTTATCTAAGGCGTTTTGTTCCATCCGGTGTGGAAGCTCCCTAATTATGGTTAAGCGTCCGAATTGTGACAACGAAAACGGATCTGGCTATCGTGGAAAAATGTGCGTGCTGGTGCTATAAATACAGTATTATATCACTAAATTCATTTTTAATGGAATATGCACTGTATATTCATAAATCTAATTATCTAGTTAAGTGGGCTAGATGTACCCTGACTGCAAAACTAGATTGGTTGGTAACGTCACTCTTCTACGTCGGACACGAACTGTGAATAGGGACGTCATCTTAATTTGGGTGGACTAAGCGCACGCAAAATTATTTAATGCCCTTTTCTATACAATCTCCGTTTCAACTGTTTATCTCTTTCTAAATTTTATATCCTCAGCTTTTTTTTTATTAATGGAATTCAAGCCCATATGTATGCATAACAGAACTTCCCCACTGAAAGATATTAAGTCGGTCAGCTGTCAGACTTACTACTGTTGATTCTTGAGCGTCCCTATTTATATTAAGCGAAATTATTTGACAATTATTATTGTCGACGATGGCAAGAAAATATTGCTTCTGCGAGTGAAATTAAACTCAGACAAATTTGACAAGCAAAAATTTATGAATGGAAAATGATCGAAAATGTTGTTGTTGATTACAATTTACAGGGTGAAACACATGCTAAAGTAGATTGTTATTTTGGACTGATTTTGTTTGCGTCTAACCCTCGTCGTACGTCAACATTTTACATTTAATTTTATTAAACTTTTTGTATATACAATTTGACTTAATTCTAGGTAACAATTGGTGGTGAATATTAAATATTTAAATGCGGGCCCCAACGGTATACATGTTTGTTTTCTTAAATCTATTTTACATAAATCGTTGCTGTTTTCTCGTAGTCATACTCATGGTATGCATCGTTGTTGTATTGGTGAAATGCTAAAAAATAATCGACGGCAGCTGTCATTGTTCTTCTCGAGTGATTTTTGACTTAAAATCAAGAAGCGAAATTATCTCCTCAGAATCAACAGAAGAGTATTAGTTTATTTATTTTATTTTATTGACTTCAAAAATAAATACAATTTACATTTTCCTATTTTTAGGTTTAACTTAAGTCTTTAACACCCGTTTGCTGATACTACTCATAGCGATTTAAGTTCTACTTAAATACCTTATGGGCTGCTTTTTCCTTGTCATAAACTGACACATAAGATTTTAAGTGGAACTTAAATCGCTATGAGTATCAGAAAACGGGTCTAAATGGTTTGATCGAAGGCTGTCTACCAGACTGACATTTATATTACACATAGTACGACATAAACTATGTTAACAATTTCTGAGGAAGGTTTTTAAAAGTTTCCTGAAATATGCATGTACTGTAACGAATAGAGCTTAAGGAATACTGATACAGAAGATCCAAAATTCGTTCACCGTTCAAAATGTTGATCGTGTCCTCTAAATTTAGCGGGGCTCCACCAAAGAAACGTTTACGGAAATCCTTGAGTATTGGGCAAACTCCCAGAAAATGTAACACATCCTCCTGTTCTTTACGATTGCACAATTTACAGAATAATGGTAGCTCTGGTCGATGGGGAATGTAGTTCAGACTAAGAAGTTCACTTCAAATAGTAAGCTGAATTTATTCAGAACTATTGTCAGCTAAGAAGTATATTTTTTGCTTTACGTAGTGGTTTACTTTACTGTAGTAAGCGCTGTAAATTGACGATTCAGCTACCTTAATGTGCCTACCATACATCATATTACCAGCTTTCTTCAGCAAGTCATCCAATTTTGTTTTAAGTGAATCGGGGCTTTCGTCGGCTGATATTGAAAATGTTTCTGAAGAATTCGATTGTCAGTTTGTTCCACTCATTTACACAATTTCCACCCGAATTAATTAAAATAACGAAGGAACCTTTTCATGGCTTAAAAAGAACGAAATCCCCATGCCTGTGCTTCCTTCTTTGTGTAGCGGCAGTATAATCGCCTTTTGAATGCTCGGAGGAACGTCAGCGGTCTCGAAAATTCGATCATACTCCGAAGTAAGCAGACGTAAGCTTTCTGATGTAAAATGTTTAAAGTAGGTATTCAAACGGTATTCTAACTTCTCCCTTGTTTGGCATTTTCAATAGCCGTTTCTATCTCCGCTTGGGAAATTGATGCAGAAGAGTATTTTTTGTGCCAATGGAACAGTTTCAGAAGTGATTTTTTTTTTGTCGATTCCGGACTCTTCTGGACGCTTCTTTTTAAACACTAATGAGAGTTTGAGTCGAACTTAGTTACTTAACTAGAGAAACGTGAGTTTGTGCAAAGATGTATCAACAATTGGCAGCTCAGTTGATTGAATCAATCATCAATCTCGTATACCAGTGGTTCCCAATCTTTTTCAGCCCGCGGCGCACCTACAAGTTTAGTATTTTGTCACGACGCCCTACCCTAGTCTTGTTCATTTAATAAAAATCTGTTCATTTCGCGTGAAAAGAAAACACGCCCGACCCTTCAAACTACTGAATATATTTCCCGTTATTGGTTTTACTTTTCGCCGCAGTTTATACCTCTCTTTTCAACAAATGCTTTTTTAAGCACAGAAATAACCCGCTTGTCTTCGACTTATTTGAGAATTTATATTTATCGTTCTCGCAGGACTGATGTGTCAAATTAAATTCAAAAAAAAAAAAATGCGCAGTCGACTTAGTTTGGCAAAAAATTTAATGCCATTGCATTATTGCAGTCAAATGTTACAACAGACCAAATAAATTAGGCAAGTGCCAAGTGAGGTATTTTTCAAAATTCAGTTTAGAGCGCGAAGCTTAAATAAATTTTTATTTTTGTTAATAACTCCTCACGGCGCGGCGCCCCTCATTACTTTCTACGGCGCACACTTTGGGAACCCCTGGCGTATACGTAATAAACAACCGGCATTGTTGTTCCTACTCAGATTCGAATGTAAACACAAACTCCAATTTAACAAAAAAGTTATTTTCTCAATAACCAAACACCTGCAAAAAGAGTCCTTCTAAAGACATTGACACAATCCACAAAGAGATCCCTTAAAGTACAATTTCTTTGATCCTTCTCCATTCACATATGTATACAATTAACTAACATGATTTTATTAATTTTATTTGCAGAGCTGCTTTGAAGGACGTACCTCAGAAGAGATTGCAACTTTAGTTTCATCCAAAATGGGTGGCGCAACCCCTCTAGTTATAGCATGCCGTCACGGGCATTACGATATTGTAGAATATTTATTGACCAAATGCCATGCGGATGTTGAACAAGTCGGTTCGGTGACCTTCGATGGAGAGACAATAGAGGATGCGCCACCATTATGGTGTGCGGCGGCCGCCGGTCACATAGGCATAGTTAAGTTATTAGTTAGACGTGGTGCTAATGTAAACAGTACGACCAGAACAAATTCCACACCTCTGAGGGCGGCCTGTTTCGATGGCCACTTTGAAATTGTTAAATATCTAGTGAATAACGGTGCAGGTGAGTTTTCTTTATTTAATCTTATGATGTCTTGAAGTAAAATTCTTTTCTGTCTGCACAGACTTTGAAGTAGCGAATCGACACGGTCACACATGCCTGATGATTGCCTGCTACAAGGGACACTTCAAAATCGCCCAATACCTACTGTCACTGAATGCGGACGTCAATCGGTGCAGTGTGAAAGGCAATACTGCGCTGCACGACTGTGCTGAATCTGGTTCTTTGGAAATCCTACAACTCCTGCTGAAACATGGCGCCACCATGGACGTGGACTACTACGGTATGACACCATTGCTGGCGGCCAGTGTGACCGGCCACCTGCCAATCGTTGAGCATCTCATTAGTTTACCAAGTGTAAAGCGTGAGGATCGCATCAATGCTCTGGAGCTACTGGGCGCCACCTATGTAGATAAGAAACGTGATATGTTGAGTGCACTGTCGCTGTGGCGTCGTGCTATGGAGGATCGAAATCTGGACCCGAAGATAC
Source organism: Cheilosia vernalis (assembly GCA_949126925.1). Taxonomy (NCBI): domain Eukaryota; kingdom Metazoa; phylum Arthropoda; class Insecta; order Diptera; family Syrphidae; genus Cheilosia; species Cheilosia vernalis. The sequence goes on from OX421358.1 coordinate 25,639,541, forward strand.
CAAAGATTGTCAGTGAGCCGATAGCTGCCTACGAATATGCCACCGAAGTGACAAACATTGACGCACTGGATGAATTAGTCATGGATCCAGATGAGATGAGGATGCAGGCGCTGGTGATTCGTCAACGAATACTCGGACCAACGCATCCAGACACTAGTTATTATATTAGATTTAGGTGAGTGCATATCGTTTGCATGTAGTTTTATCGTTTGTTGTTAAATTTTGTTTGTTCCACACAGAGGAGCACATTACGCTGATGCAGGACGATTTGATCGCTGTATCGAACTTTGGACATATGCTCTCACAATGCAACAAAAGATCTTGCAACCGTTGAGTCCGATGACACAGTCGTCGCTGCTCTCGTTTGCCGAACTATTTAGTTTTATGTTAGTCGAAGCCGGACGTCCGCTGCCACGCGGACGTGTGGTGCCACCAATCGAAGCACGTGATATGCTGATGATCTTCAATAAGGCTGTATTAGAAGTTGAACGAGGTGAGCTGCAACACGCGTGTCTTTCTATCAACATGGATCTAATTCTTTCTTCTTTTTTTTTTTTTTTCTTCTCTCTTTAGGACAACTTATGTTCCATGAACAAGTGAAATATTCATCTATGCCCGGCGTGGAGAACGATCCGAATGCATTGAGTCGTGCACTTGTCAGTGCTCTTCACATTGGCTGCCTGTTGGCGTGTCTAGTCGACGATGAAGATTTCAGTCCGAAGATGAAGCACGAAATTCTCACCGCACTTTATAAATTGAATAGTCTGAAGGTAGTGGTGCGTTCGGGACGAACGGCATTACATTACGCCTGCTATCGGGAGGGCACACTTGTCGGTAGATATCCAGCATGCCAGTTTCCATCGTCTGCCTTAGCGAAAGCTCTACTAATGGTTGGAGCGGATCCAAATGCGAAAGACGCTGCGGGCAATACACCGCTGCATTTTGCGGCCACTGCGCAGCCATGCCCGCGAGTTTTGGCACAGACCCTATTAGACCATGGTGCACATTTGGTGAGTAGATGTTGATTTTTCTCTCCCTTATAACAAGAAAACAGGTACGGTTGTCGTTTTTTACTGCAAGTAAAGGGTTCTTTTCAATTTGGACGGGTTGATGTTTGGCCGAATCACTATGCAAAGTTACACGTTTGAACAGTACGTCTAAGTGAACAAATTTGTTCTTTTAAGATGAGTGTTGGTCGTTGTAAACGTGGGTCCCGTTTTACGGCAGGCGACTTTCCAAGGTTTGGTGGACAATTTCGACCGCGGTCCGTGAAAGGAGACCACGAGACAGTCAATTTACTGCCGTGAAGTCAACCTTTCGTAGACTTGAAGTTGGAGAATATTGCGTCGGGACTTGGACTTACACCCGTACAAAATCCAACTGACTCCAAAGCTCCAACTAAAGATCATTGGCAACGCCATTTGTTCGCTGACTTCTGAGCGTTTAAAAGAGGACATCAATTTTGGCGTAGATATCTTCTTTAGCATAGAGGAGCGTTAGTGAATGAATGGCTACGTTGACAAGCACGAGACGATACCAACCCACATGAGTCTCACCACGTGGCCATGCATCCACAAAAAGTAACTCTACGGTGCGGATAATAATAAAAAAAAATTCAACAATCTGGAGAACCTTGTCAATATCATCAATGGATGCGAAAGTTCAAAAAGCTCGTCGACATATTCGAAGAAACAGTAGCGGCCAACTTTATTCCTTTTCTTGTATTTTATTTTTTATTATTATTATTATTATTATTTTTTTTTTTTCGTCTTATTATTTTTTATAGTTTATATAATCTTCTTTGTAACTTCTTTCAAACTTAAATTACATATAATATATATTTATTCAATTCTTTTATGTATTGATTTGCTACTTGTCTTACATTTTTTTTTCTTTCTCTATCTCATTTTGTTAGTTACTATGTCAAATTTAACGGATTCTCCAGCAACCGGTGGTATTACCTTAATGGGTTCTATCATTAAAGTTTTTTTCCAAATACAAGAATGGCCTTCAGATTTGCCATATTAAAGCTCAAAGTCTTTGGCCTAAAATGGATGAGTTTCGTTATCTGTTTGTAGGTTCTGGGGTCGATATTATTTGCGTTTCAGAAACCTGGTTTCTTTCAGAATCTGACTTAAACGATAAATTGTATGGTATGGAAGGTTATCAAATTTTCCGTGGTGACAGAGTCGGTCGTGTAGGTGGTGGAGTCGCTGTTTATATTAGAACTGGTGTATTTCGTAACGTTAAAATAAATTGTGTGTCCAAAGGTAATAGTGAGATGGATTTTTTTTTCTTGACCTAGCAAGTGATACCGATAGAATTCTTCTCGGAGTGGTTTACAGACCAAATAAGAATGTTAATCTTTGTCACCTTATTTCATTGTTAGAAGAAATATCTGTCTGTTCGCCCAACGTCATTGTATGCGGTGACATAAATAGTGATCTCTTATCCGAACGAAATTTGATCGATAGTATGCGTTCAATAAATCTTTTCCCGTTGATTCTTCTACACCTACGCACTTTAACGATACTTGTAGCACCTTGCTTGATGTTTTCTTTGTTAGCGAAACTAAAAAAGCGCTCTTCTATGACCAATTGTCAGCCCCGGGGTTTTCAAAACACGATCTGATCTTTTTCACCTTTGATTTCACTTATCATGAATTACCTAATTCATTTGAGTTTAGAGATTTCAGACACATTGACTACTTGGCTTTAGATAATGATGTGCGCAGCGTTAACTGGGACCTAATATACCGCATGTCTTCTTCAAATCAACAAATTGAGTTCTTACAATCGAATGTTAATCAACTATTTAATATTCACGTACCCCTTAAATCTAAGGTAGTGAGACATATCGCTAATTCATGGTTTACAAGTGATATCCGAGAGCTAATGGAAAGGCGTGACAAAGCGTATAACCTGTGGAAGCGCTTTCGATTAGAAGAGCACCACAGGTCATACCGTACTCTCCGTAATACCGTGGTCTGCAAAGTTCGTGCTGCCAAAAGACGCTCTTACTCTGCACGATTAAATGCATCATTCTCTGGTAAACAATTGTGGAAGAACTTGAAGGCAATTGGTGTAGGTAATCAGCCGAACCGCCTCCTTCATAATGTTGACGGTGATGATTGATGAACTTAACCGATGCTTTGTGTCTTGCACCCGTCCTATTGTTTCATCTACTCCGCAAGTACTGAACATCAACAACAGCACCATTTGTCCCCATGAAGCTTTTGAGTTTTCTCTCGTGGAGCAGACAGATGTGGTTGAGTGTATACTCTCCATTAAATCTAGCTCTGTTGGAGTTGATGAAATTCATCCTAAGTTCGTAAAGATTATTCTGCCCATTATACTACCATATGTCACCCATGCCTATAACCACATCCTTACAACAGGTGTGTTCCCCTCAGTCTGGAAGAATTCTAAAATCATTCCTGTTCCCAAGAATCGTACAGATAAAGATTTTCGTTGCATAATATAATTTATACACGTCAACCCCGCAACCTTTTTAACCGTTTAACGTTTTGTGCATCCATCAGGACCAGACATATTTTATCCCCGCGCTATTCTTGTTTAACGTCTGAACGTCAATTTTTTGTTAATGCCACTAGACTCTGGAACTCCTTACCGCGCCAAATCAGAGAAATAGGATTGAAAAAGAGATTTTCAACTGAACTAAGATCTTTCTTGTCTGCCAGTTAATTTTACTTGTTCCTTGTAAATTTACAATTTTTGCAATTTTCGTTTTTCTAATTTGTTGTAACTTGTTTTATATAATTCTAATGTAACTAATTCTTATTGTATTGTGAATTTGAATCGGCCGTTTATATTCTTAAATTTTTAAATTTTTAAGTATTATTCTATTCGTTTTATGGTAGTCTTCATTGTTTCTTGCAAATCAATTAATAAGCTTATCACTATTTTAAAAGATATATTATGTCTTACTGTGAAAGCCTTCAAATATCCACTTAAATAAATAAAATTTAAAATAATAGGTAATAGCTCACGCATAACTTGTTTTATTCCATTTCAACATCGACCCGTCGCTATTGGAAAACTCTTTATTAAGATCATAAAGGGACCCCCCAATGAGAACAATGACTTCTAGACTGCCGCCGGGGATGAGTCCTACATGATAATCGTGGCGCTTTCCGTTTCTTTTCTCCACAAACAATCGGACCTATTTTATAGAATTAAAATCTACCACGCACATTAATTTTGAGCCATCTTTCTTTTCCATTTACAGGACACCAAAAACGCCAACGGAGATACCTTCGAATCGCTGCTGGAAAATCAAAAAATCCATCAAATCGTCAATCCCGTCAAGTATACAACCCTTAAATGTCTAGCTGCCAAAACAATACAAAAGCATCGAATTAAATACGACAAGATGGTTCCCGAATGCCTCTACAAGTTCATTGAATCGCATTAAACACACAACCGACATAAGAAGAAGTAAACTTGGTGCCTCAAACCGATGCATGCTTCTTTGTGGGCGAATTATGTGATGATGGCAGTGGTGGCAGGCGGCAGGCGTCAATCGACAAGAGAAAAGTGAGATTAGTTGATTTGTTCACACGAAAACCAAGTCTCAACAAAATGCACTTGTTCTTTAAAAAAAAAAAATAAAAAAAAAAAATGTATCCTTCCTATTCTAAATTCTTGTACCGCAATAGACACACAGTGAAAGGAAGAGAAATAGCGAACAACATATTGGAGGAACGAACAAATGAATATTCATGATTGTTTTTTTGTTTTCTTTTTTTTATATTGTCCGAATTTTTCTCGGAAAATTGTTGTTTTGTAAGCGAGACTTATATTCTAGTTTTATACATGTTATTATAAGTTTTCTTTTCTTTTTCTTTTTTTTTTTTGTTTGTTTAAAACACTTTTTGAAGCAATTCTTATCTGTTTTATAATGTAGTTAGTTTTAGAGGTTAGTTTTTTTTTTTTTTCCTTATCTTCGTACCGGAATTGTCGTTTTACTTGGTCTCAGTTAAAGGTGGTTCTGCTTTATTTTTTGTTAATTATACATTTTAATTGTTTTGTTTTTATGAATTCAAGAAAAAGAATTCATATATCGGATGTAGATTTGTGGAAAATGTTTTTGCAATCGGCAGGGGCTTCAGCATTTTGAAGCCTAGTTCTATGCAGCGACATAATTGAAATGAAAGTGGTGTGTGTGAGGCTGGGTGCACTTCAAACGAACGACCTTTTTTGTAGCACTATTCAGTTCGGCGCTTAATTTTCCGAATTTGCAACGAAATTAAATAGAGTTTTCAGTAAATGGTTCACCTGAATGCAAAAATGTATATCTGCACACAATTTCCCTTGGGCCCATCCAAAGCGATGTGTTCTGATAAGACAAAGCTGCGGCAGAGCTCTATGACAAATCATATCGGATGTGCGTTGGGTACGGGACGCAAAATATGCATGAAAGTAAAATTAACGATGTGTAGAACTGTGGCCGCACTGTCTCACCTGTGAATGAACAATGGGTGAGCGAATTCTTATGTAAATTGCTTTTATTAAGAACATGTTCCGAAAGGATCAAAACTTAATGTGTCAAAAACGCGGCACGGACAACACAGTTTTAAGAATCCACACTCGCTCACAAAAGTAGAAACGCCATACTGAAGCAACGTGAACGCGTCTATTAATCGATATACAACTCATTGAGATCATAGTCACCACCTTGTTGCGCAACAGAAGCAAACCCCTCAAGTTCGGAACATTTTTTGTTGTTTTTTTCTACCAGATGACTTCCTTCCAAGTCACGTTTTGAAACAAAACTATAGGAAGCAATAGATCTTAGTTCTTGGTAGTTTACTTTTCGTGGCGGACATTTCTTGTTTCACCAGTCCTTTGTGTGTTCCTGTAACAAAAGATGTAATCAAAGTTTTTCTTCACCTTGCAGTAGGTACCAAATCAGCTTCCACCCTCCATTGACGTTCAGTCAACCCGATAACATTCTCGACTTGCATACCACTTTCTAACTACGACTGAAAATTGCTTTGGTAAACATTTCTTTCTCTTCTAAGGTAAGGACCAGTCTTTTGTAATTTACATTTTTTCCCCCTTTTCCTTTTGTGAAAAGTATAAACGAACTACCTATATCATTAAGAAGGGCTAATTGAATCCTTACAGCAAACAAAATAAACAGTAAACAAATAAGTAGCGTTTTTCCTTTTTTGTAAATTTATTATAATCATCCGTGTGTCTGCTTAGTGAATTATTATCATCATATCCTCGTTCTTTTATTTTTTTTAGTTAAAATGTTTTAGTTTTATTCCTTTTTGTTTTAAATACATTTGTATATTAAATTTTTGGCAATGGAGAAAATCGTTTTTTCCTTCCTTTGTACATAGATCAAAAGAAAAAGCAAAGAAATAATAATTTTGTAGTAAGAGCCCAGATCATTTTCGTTTGAAACATGCCAGTGAACGGGGAAAATTGAAATCACCATGTTTTTATTATTCATTTAAATTAGCAACCAAAATGGATGTGAAACAGAATATTATTAGGAAACACAACAATAACCGAGTAGAATATTTAACATTTTTCGTTTGTTTAGTATTATATGCGCCGAACAACAAGTTGAATGTTGAATAACAAGGAAATGTATTTACTAATCATTTAACAATAATTATAGTTTAGCTACACAGCAGATACCAATTTACCTTAAACGATTTAAAATTAAAATAAAATACAAAATTAATTAAATATTAATTAACAAAACAAGAACAAGATACACATCTCTCACGAGCATATAAGTAATGTACGACTTATCGCATATAGGGTTATATTTTCTTATTTAGAGACTTAAGTAAATAAAAATGTGTGTAATAGAGAACACAACTAGAAGTTATGAACGAAAATAATACTGTAATTATATAAATATATATAAATGATAAGAAAATCAAACTGAAACAAAACAAATCGTATTTAGAATGAAATTCTTTATAGTATTTCATTATAACATATGATAGAAATAAACATTTCAAATAAAAAGTATATTCATTCATGTTTTATTGAAGATTTTTTCTAAAAGTTAAACTAATGTAGTTTACAGCCATTAGTCCCTCGACCCTTATAGGCTATGTACATCGAGCCGAAAACTCTCGAAAACTTCTACGAAAACAGTGCCTTGATTTTGTGCGGTTTTTTCCGCAATGGCGGTGTCGGAAAGGGTTCACGTATATGCGGATTCTATAAATGTGTGAGTGATATCGCGAACTGACCAATTCCAATTTTTCCTGTGCCTTGAATTTGTGCGGTTTTTTCCGCAATGGCGGTGTCGGAAAGGGTTCACGTATATGCGGATTCTATAAATGTGTGAGTGATATCGCGAACTGACAACTTCCAGTTTTTCCTGTTCTTATATTGCTTTGTTCCGGGAAATTCCAGGCCATCTTTCCCAGACGCAACCTTTTTAGGTAGCGAGAAGGATGTCGAATGAGAACAAATGACAACAGCGTGACCGTTATGCGACAATTTGGTACCTTTTTCGAGGACACTAAGGCCCATTTTATTCACTCGAAGTTGAACACAACTTGAGGATTTTTATATGGAAAACTCCCCGAGTTGTGTTCAACTTCGAGTGAATAAAATGGGCCTTATACAATTTGTTGTTCCTTTGTTCCCTTTTATTAGTTGGAAAATTCACATTATAGGACTATTCACATGAGAGCCAATTGCGAACAAGCGAATAGCTTGATTTTTTTACCCAACGGAAAAAGACTTTTCTGCAAACGTTAAATTATTTAAAAAAAATTGCTAAGAAACTGCGAATGCGACCACGTTCTGAGAAAATTGAGAGAATCCATTTCCCCTCTTAATTATTTCGTAATTTTCTACTCGCAAAATTTCGACTTACCTACTGAAAAATTAAAAAAATTAACTGACAACTAATTGACAGCTCAAACGTCTTCGACGATGTCGGAGGAAAAAGTTGTAATTGAATGTTGTCCTACAACATATCAGCGCATTCAAAATTGTAAGTTTAATAGGTATTTAGCTTAAAAAATATGAAATTCCAACATATTTTTTAGATGCTGAGAACCATGTCAAATGTCAAAGTCAGGTACTTCTCTTGAAATTGAGAAAATTCTCTTTCGATTTATAAGAGTTAACATTTTTCAGCTTTCTATGCTGAAAGAACACAAACGAACCCAATAGGTCTGTTCCTTTACTTTTTTTGTAGTAAAAATGGAAAAGACTGTCAAAGTGGAAGTGGTGGGGATAAATACACAGAGAGAGACACTTACGAAATATAGTTGGGGAACACTTTTGTAGTAATCTATGAAAAATGATAGGTACATAATTCAAATATTCAAAAAGTGGTAGTAGGTACGAAAAGTCCTAAAAGTCTGATAGGTAAACTCTAGAACTTTAATTTAATAAGAAAATTAGTTACCTACACCACTCTTACTGGTGATTCTGAGGAGTGAATTTCGCTTCTGGATTTGAAGTCAGAATCCACTCAAGAAGCACTCACACCAGTGTAGTTTGTGTATTTTATACAAGTCAACTGACAGCTGCCGTAGATTATTTTTTGGCATTTCACCAATACTCTTGTGGATTCAATCAGAAGCAGTTTTCTTGTTCCATTGGACTACAGAATGAGTGGATCCCCGAGTGAAACCAATGGAAAACGACATTAGTGGAGGGGTAATATCTTGCTCTCTCGACGACACTCTTTTACGAATTTTTTTTTGAGTTAAGGAACAGCATTGAGTAAAAATTCGTAAGAATTAGTAAAAAAAAATTCGTAAGATCTAAAAGTAAGGGAACAGACCTAATGTGTTGTTTTACGTGTTTAGAAAAGACAAGTCTGTGAAATATATTTGGCCGCTGCAATGAATATCAACATAAGTTGAAGAGATTTTTATAAACACAAATTACAATTTAAGACTTTTAAAACACGCACCACCATAAATGCAAAGAATGAAAAATCTCATTTTATGTTCCATTGAGCACGAAAAACCGAAATCTGAAAGCAAAATCTGAAAATGCCAATGGAAAACGACATTACTCTAGTTCCCGTTTATCAAAATTTCATAATTTATTATTTACAAAAAGGAATGTCAAAAACAAATAAGGGTGCCAAGTTTCGGTACAAAAATAAACTTCCAAAAAATAATTCTGTCTTTGGTCTATACCTTCTTTGGAGTTATTTTTTTTTTAATGTTCTTAAGCTTAAATAAATTATAGCATAAATGCAAAATGCACTATATAGTATGCACGTTTTAACTAAACAAAAATTCAATCAGTCCTCTTGCCAAACACACTCACTTCCTTTGGATTTTATTTTTATGAAGGAGTCTGAAATGACATTAAAAAAATGTGTTGTAGGAATAATTTACATGAATTGTTAACAGAGTAAAACGCGATTTTTTAAATGCAAACCAAACTCTTTGCAATATTTGTCACAATATAACATAACATTAACATAAACAATAAATTGTGGAACAATTATGTAGCCGTTTCACGTCAAACAATTTTTTATTTTAGTAAAACAAAGCCAAAGTTAATGCGCAATACTAATAATAAATTTAAGTCTTTAAATTTCCAGAAGCTCAGAATTTCGAAATTTATAGAGCCACTGTGAACTACTAAAATTTTGAGTCGAAACTAAAAAAAATATTTATTGGTAGAGCCTAATGTTATATTTAGTGCTTTCTCTATTAAATATTGTTTGTCTCTGTTATAAAGGAAGAAGGTATGAAAAATGGGAAACTTACGCAAAGCTCCTCGCCAAAGTTGATAGTACTTTTCCTCGATCGCTCCTTTTTTGCTAGATTAGAAACAATCATTAAGTACACATTTGTTTTTTTTTTTGTTTTTCTATTCAATTTACCCGAATTATCGCCTCTCTGTCGAGCTGACTTTAACTCTCTTGTCGCCTCTATCCACCTTCTTCGATACTCGAGGCAGTAGTCCAACTTTCTCAAGAAATCATTTATTACAACGGTTAATTCTGCAGTGCTTAGTTTTTCAATAGTTTTTTGTTTCCCTTTTGTTTTCGATGAGAATTTATGCACGTTTAATATTTGAGGTCTGTTGGCTTTTAAATTCAGAGAATCTTTCATTTTGAAAGGTTTCAGATTTACTGACAACTAATGCTGACGAATAGCAAAATAATGAACGCACGTCACTTTGAGATCTAGCCTCTAATTTGGCACACAAAACAAATTATTGGCAGTGTACTCGTATGCTTGTAAGACGTCTAGTACCTTTAGGTGACTTGCATCTGTCAATTTCAATTAAAAAGTGGAAAACAAATAATAAATAATGAGCAGCGAGAGTATTAAACCAAAAGAAGATACAAGGAGATGACTCTGAATAGAAAAAAGGTTCAAAACTTTAAACTTATGTGGTGTTTGATTGGGCGCTCTCAGAACACTTTCTATGTTCGGTTGGTAAAAGAAAAGCAATTTTTTTTTAGATTTCAGAGCACTTTTGCGAATCTGGATATTTTCAGAGATTTGCTTCAGATCTACCATTACAAGTGCGTTTGAGTTTAACAACTGGTGGAGTTTGTTTACGTTTTCGTAATTTTTTTCTACAGCAAAGAAAGGTATTGCATCTGTTGAATTTGCTTTCGTAAATTATTTATGTATAAATAAACGGAAGGGAAAAAGGCACAATCAGTTGGAAGGAAGTTTTGGAACAGACAAACGTCACAAAATCATTCTTAATGGAATATGTACTCAAGCTCAATAAGTGTTCATCTAAAAATGAAGTAAAACTGACTTGGGTACGACGACACAAGGGGATCAACGGCAATGAAAAGGCGGATTCAGTTTGGAAAACAGGTGTCAACTAGAAAGTTGCTGGGAGTAGAACCATATTCTCTTCAATTGATGTCGATTTCCATTGGGATTTTACAGATTTGCTCTCAGATCTCAGATTTTTCGTGCCCAATGGAACATAAAACGAGATTTTTCTTCCTCCGCATTTGTGGTAGTGCGTGTTTGAAAAGTCAGCTGTTCTTAAATTGCAATTTATGCTTATAAAAATCCACTCAATTTGTGTTGATATCCATTGCGCCGGCCAAATGTAAATTTTTCTTTATTTTTCACAGACTGGTCTTCTAAATACGTAATTAATACACACTTTAAAGTTTGACAAAAGGCAAATGTTTTGGTGTTAGTGTAAGTAGATGTGAATCTTGCTCAGATATCGAGATTCGAAAAATTGCTCTGACTCTTTTTTTGCGGCCAATGGAACATGAAATCTGACAGCCAGCTGATTTCGAGAGCAGAAAAACTGCTCTGACTCTGAAAAGAAGTGCTTTTTCTGTCCCAATGGAAATCGACATGACAGAGAAATGGTAGAACAACGGATTCACGTACGGATCGCTGCAGAGTTTGAGGCGGAAGGTGGTCAAGCGTGGAACAATGTGGACAGGCTAGAATGGTAATAATGTGGCCGACCAGCTCAATCAAAGAAGGGTTCTAACGAGGAAAATTGAACTAGGTGGTGGCGCCAACTACAGGACATGTTAATTTCAGGTATCAATTAGGAAGGATATGCTTTAGAGAGGACGATACTTGAAAACTATGCCTGGAGGAATCTGAATATACTGTGTCAATGTCCGGCTTTGGCTGGCAGAAGAATAATGATCTTGGAACACCATTGGGTCGAAACAGATCATTGGGATGAAACAGATCTCACATAAGCCGATGCCAGCGTTAACACTACGAATCGGGCCCGGGGAAGAACAAAGAACGCTGTAGAAATCCTGTGGTAGAGAGACGCAAAGAGACCAGACAACGGTGGTCTGATTCGAATATCGCTCGAAATTTATATTATACAGGGTGGCTGATGAATATTGCTACATTAAGAAACTCAAATAACTATTTTTTCAGTGTATGGAATTCACTTTTCTTTTATTCATGTTAAAGCTCATTAAATTTTAATATATATAGCTCAATTAGTTTGAAAAACAATGGAGTTTCAATGACCCCTTCCCCTTTTCGTTGATGCATGTGCGGCATCTTACCAAAAAGTTGTACATTACTGCTTGGAGATTGGAGACAGCAATAGCCGCAATTGTTTCTCGAATGGATTGCTTTAGTTCATTCAAATTTGTTGGTTTTTCTTTGTATCCCTCATAAAAAGTATCCCTCAAGAAAAAGTCAGGTGCAGTAAGGTCAGGCGACCTTGGGGCCAACAGAATGTGGAATTTCTGGATATCCACTTATTGGGAAATTTTCGTCGCAATTCTGTCAATACGGGCTATGTGAGGAGTTGCACCATCTTGCTGAAACCACACAGAGTTGAAAGAAATTCTCATTCGGCGTAATTCTGGATGGAACAACTCTCTCAACATGCTCAAGTAGCGGTCTCCAGTAACCGTAACGGTGTGACCGTTTTATTCGAAGTAGTAGGGCCCGACAATGCAGAGTCACGAAGTGAATGCAATTCCGTCTGTGGGTTGGAAGCACTCCATATTTGACAATTTTGTTTGTTTATGTTGTCGTTTGAGTCGAAATGGGCCTCGTCAGACATAAAAAGATAGTTCAACATGTTTCCGTCCTCTTCCACCATTTGAAGCATCTTCTGGCAAAATTCCAACCGAATCGGCAAGTCTGCTGCGTTCAGTTTGTTGGCCATTTGAATTTTATATGGTTCCTTTGAACCGAAACTACGGACTCCAGTGCGTGATGGAGGCGGACAATCCAAATTCTTGTTTCAGTGCCCCAGTTATCCATTTTTGTTAAATCTAAAAATCAATCTGCAAAATAAAAAAAAAATAGCCCAGATTCGTTAAATAGACCCTTCATTAACCACCCTGTAAATAATTAAAACTAGCTGACCCAGCGAACTTCGTTCCGCCCAAATTCGTTAATGTAATGAAAATAATATTTCTGAGAATGAGCAATGCTCATGCTGCTCTATGTAATTCGGTCAATTCAAATTCTTTATTCAAAAGTTTATATTCAATACAATATAAATAACTGAAGTATTGCATTGTCGATGTGTTTAAATCAAGCCGCAATGATTGACGTGTGTCCCAACTTTCCACTTTTTAACTCACACGTGAGCACGCCACATACGATTGACCATTTGAAAAACATGGAATAATTTATGTCACAAATATCCTGCGATTGTCCTTGTGACTTATTATTTTTCATAGTGAAAGCGATACGCATGGGAAGTTAAAGGCGCTTGAAAACCAATGGCAAATCGTCGGAATCCGCAGAATTATATAATGGTTGCTTGAATTTTTAGGTCAAAATCTTCGCTTCCATGACATTGGATTTGAGATTCTTAACATTCAAATCAAACTTTTGTTTCAATACGAATCCCCCAAGCCTGGTTTGTGCGTGCCTTTGGTGTGGAACTATCGGATCCAAAACTATCCTATCTTTAAAACTGGAATCAACCACACCCATCCACAAAATTTCATTGAAACCGGTTGAGTGTTTTCGGAGATGGACAACAGCGCCACGTATCGGATAGACCGTCAGCGCAACTACCCAATTCCCACGCAAAATTTTGAAAATAAAATTATTTCTTAGATTTCCTATCTGTGTTAAGATCTACACAATGATGATCAGGCCCATCATAACATACGCTTCTTTAGTATGGCGGACTAAAACAAAAAAAAAAAAAGAACGCCAGTGCTAAGCTTCAAAGGGTAAAGCGACTTGAATGTCTCGGTATATCCGGAGCCATGCGTAGGCGTACCTATCCTACTGCGACTATAGAAGCCTTAATAGGCCTAACACCTCTACACATATACATAAACAAAAGGCAATTCGCAGCTCGGCAAATTTAATCGAAAATCTGGCTGGTTTCCTCACAGGACATCACAACCTACGATATCAATTAAATAAAATTAATTATACCGACTCCTCAATTTTTCGGTTGTATCTTGAAGAAGACGAAACAGCTTGGGCACATACTATGTGAGTGTCCAGCCCTATGTGGAATCAGGAGAACTATCTTCTACATGGAGCTTCTGAGCCCTGAAGAGATGAAGAAGTCATCTGCAGCTTGATTAACTTTGTTAGAAAAGTGGAGAATCTGATCGCCTAAACATTAATCTGGCCCTATGGTACAATAGATCTTATAAGTCGACGTGCCCTTCATCGCTCAGGCGTAGGCAGAAGGTTTTACATAAATCTTTACTGTAACTCTCTTTCGTGACGTCGTTTGTAGTTTATGTGCATGAAGAACGAAAGAAAAGTATTTCCCGGAATCAGTTTGTACACAATTGCGTAGTTGAAATTTATTGCAGTTAAATAAATATTGTATTTAAAAAAGTAAAAATGCAAAGATAAGCACCCTAAAAATATCTTTTTTTTACACTTCTTTTGTTAAGATTGGTTGACCGTGTGAACTGCAAAAGGGAGAAACACACTACAAAAATTACAGAAATAATATAGAGGACATGGTAAATAAAAGCGCAAAGTCGACGCCTCCAATTCCACAAAATCTAGGGAAAGATTCTTTTAAAGCATATGAGCAAGAAAATCAGAAATTTTTTAAGCACTTTTTGCTACTTATCCGTAATTTTTTACTAAAGGTTTCCATAGACCAGAGGAAACATACCGACATGGAATACATTTGTGCGCGGGGCTCGCTGTAACTTGTTTTTAACGATGCATGTTGGTTATTGGAGTTTCTATTAAGAGCTAGAGCCTGTTGCCATTTTACCATGATGAACAGTGGTGTCGGCTTTGTACGCGGTTTGTTTGAAGGTCCCATTTGAAGTTACTTACTACCTCGACTATTGTGCTTTATTCGACATTTCAGACTTCATTTATCACCTTGTTAGACATCAGTCGCAAAAAGAAAGACAAAACTTCAGTTCAAATACACTTACGTATAAATGAGCAAGACATTTAACATATAATATTTTATTTGGTAAAAGTAAGGCTTGGTTATACAATAATTTAACTGTAGAACTTCATTTTATTTTTTCTGTGTTTTTCTTTTGCGTTTTTCATATACATTATAATAGTAGTTCTGAAAAGGTGTGCAACATGTTGCAGTGGGGTAGTAATAATAATAATAATAATTGTAATAATATAATAGACTTAGTAATAACAAACAAAAAAGAATAGAGAAGAAAATAAACAATCTTACATAGACTGAAACAAGTAAACATTAAATAATAAAAAGAATATTATTCCATAATGAATGACACTTTTCGTTTGTTTGCATTAAGAAGAATAAAATCGTAAACTTAAAGAAATTCTGTCCGCATCCTTGGTCGCATCATTTTTGTTCGTTTCGTTCCGGCACACAAGAGCACACGAACTCTTGTGCGTTTGCTGATGGGATTTTTATTGTTTAGTTCGATTTCGCCGAATAGGGACTGGACGAACCGACTGAAGGTGGAGTCGGGGTTGCCCCGCTTCGAATGCCATCCCCGTCACAGATGTATTTACCTAGGGGGGAAATGGGGGGAACAAATTTTGTACCAAATGTCCGCAGAGTGGTAGTATTGATAAACTTACCAGAAACAAATCGTCGCTTCACCAACGATAGTCGATAACCGCCGCCGATCAGTTCGAATTCAATTCCAGACAATGTTGTTCCCTCGCAGTTAAATTGCGTGGTCATTGTGTTGGGAATGGATGGACCATCGTTCAGTTCTAGTCGAGCGCGTAATGTGCCAACACCACCGCCCGACGAGTTTTGCGATATGTCTGTGAAATTCCAAACCAAGCGGTTCGATTCACCGAGCCTAGAACGAATTTAAGATTGCATTTAGAAAATGTATTTTTGGTAGATCATGGGGCTGTTCATGACTCGCTCACAAGCGGAAAAAGTTCTTTTATGCGCAAGAGTTTGCAACGACTGAGAGTATCCAACTTCAATTGTACCCTTCGCCCTCTTAAGAGTGACATTTGAACCGATCTTCTTTGCGATCGAAGCTCACAAACTCCGCCACTACAGCGATCAAACTTACCACACAGAATGAGGCTTCGATTGTACATTCCGTACGGATCCATTCACCGGCACAGACAGCGTGACATTCAGCAGCGGAGTGGCAACTGCCATGGCATGATTATTGTACTTGTAGTCAATTTTGAGGGCGGTATATGTCGGTTCACATTTCCAATAGCTGACCAATTGAAATGGACACGATGAGGCACCTGGTTTCGTCCGCACCTGATACTTGAGTATGTCGACATTGAAGTATGCAGCGGACGGGTTTTGTTCTGACTGGCGACGCAAAAGTGCCGTCAGTGCGGCCATATTAAATTCAAGAACTGTGCTAACCGTATTCGATTGACCAGGATCACTGTAAACAAATAATGAAGAGAACCCTCTATTATTCCACTCCCATGCAGGCGAGTGCGAACTTACACTTGAACCAGCTGCTTGTTGGGTATAACGTTCTCCATATTGTTGATGTTCTTTATACGGAAGCCCAACTTGGCTGGATTCGGGTTGTTGGCCAGAACACCGGCTATGCCGGCTGGGAAAGACAACATCATATCACCAGAGATTTTCACCTGACACCTTGATTCATCAGTACCCCTAGAGAATGAAGAAAATTGGCGTGATTAGCTCGCTAGTATGTCCCGAGTATTTTACTACCTAAAGTAAGCATGAATGATTTCATGGAAGGCCACAGCAAGGGGTATCGTATCCGATATACCAATGGTCAGAGGTGAAGGTCCACGTGATGATCCATGTCCGACGCCCATCCGAAACTCCATACTGCCGACACTGTCTGCTCGAGACATCGACGATGGACTTATTCGGCCTCGTGGAGCTATTTCCGAGCGTCGTGACGGCGGACGTGGTATAGCTATACTATTGCCTGATGTTGGTGTCGGTATCTGTCGACTTACAGACTTTGACAGCGTCGCAGAGGCAGGAGCTGATGCGCTTATGTCTCCAATTTCGGAAAAGAGGTCTCCCAATTCGGCGTATCTAAGGAGAAAAAAAAAAATCAGTTTTTGAACATGAATACTGCTTAACTGGTTGAGTGTTACCTCGAATTATTGGACATCGATAGAGTAGGACTTTGGAGGGGCGCATACGGATGCACAGTGGCGGTCGGTGTAGACGCATTTGATACTTCTGGACTCTGTTGGCGCGAGGCAATGCTGGATTGCTCCAACTGTTGACTGTGCTGTAGGTGTTACATAGGTTGCAAAATGAGACTGTGCCATTGGCAAGACGCCTCAACCGACTTACCGAAAAGATCCCCACTGGTGAGAGTGATATATTGCCCACAGTTGCCCGTAGTTCGTCCACACTTGCCGACATGGGAGCAGTACCATTGTTGAGAGGTTTAATTTTCACATGGATTTTCTTATCAGGCTTATCGTTATCTGAATCTGAGTCCGAGTCAGAATAGAAACTACCCGCTGTAAGGAGAAAGAGCTAATGACCGAAAGACGCACGTGAAAATCTCATGTAATTTACCATTTTCGGGATTCTCCTCCCATGCGGTCTCCTTTGGTGGCTGAATACTGTAACCATCTTCATCAACTTCTGGGGCGGCGGTCGGTGCAACACCTGGAATAACTGGAATAGCCACTGTCGCTGATGATGATTTTTGTACTTTATTGGTTTCATCTTCTTGCAAGTGGTCTTTCTCTTCTCTGCTGTTTGGAATGGGAGTTACATACATAACAAACGCACATGATACAAAACGAAGATTATTTTTTTTTTTGTGTGGCAATTTGTTTCGCTTGTTTGTTTTATGATTTTAAAGTAAGCTTGGACATTTATGTTTTTTTGTGCTAATATTTTTTTTTTTTGTTGTCGGTGGTTGTTACTATCCGATGGAGCACTCCGACACAACTACTGGTCCATTGTACTGCTAAAATGGACACCTTACATTACTGCACTTAGTTTTCCCGTCTTTCGAAGAAAGATTAGAAGGAGCTTCAGTGATGAGGAGCTTAGATGTTCGGCACTCACAACATCAGCCCCAAAGATCCGCCATATGTTGCGAGCAAAGGCAGGACAATTACAGAGGAAGTGTTCCGCTGTATCGTCGTCCTCTCCACAAGCAGGACAGATGGTGGTGTCGCTCAAGCCCAACACATTCAAATGTTTGGCAAAAGCTTGGTGGCCCGAAAGGACACCCACAAGCAGTCTGCAGTCAATTCTCCTGAGAGACAGAAGGAAAGACGCGGACCTTTTACAGATGTCCGGACGCAGTCGTTTGGTCTGTGTACACCCAGTACAGTCACGCCACCGACGCGTTCACGAGAAACCCAAGTATCAATGGATGACCTAACCGCAGATGCGAACAGACCCAACGCCGGTTCAGGTCCTGAGAGAGCTTCTTCTGATCCAAGCCTGGCAAGCTCATCAGCGATCTCATTTCCCTGGATGCCAGTGTGACCTGGGACCTGCGACTGTGTTTAGCCTACCGACTAAGTTCAGAGATAGCTTGAGTTCAAGCACTAATTTAGACGAGGTAAGAGGGTTGAGCAGTGCTTTTAATGCAGCTTGGCTATCGCTGCAAACGCATATGCTTCTAGCCCTCCAGAAAGTTGACAGTGCTTTATCGGTTTTAGATTCAACATGCTTGGACCAAAGGAGCTTTCTATCGAGGATTACTCCCAGATATTTGACTTCCTCGGAGATCGGGATAGTGAGCTTTTAGCACAAGCTGAGTCAGACAGTCCTCCTTCTCGTGAAGAGAACAACCGTAGTTTTAAGAGGATTCACTGAAAGCCCATTACTTGCGCACCAATCATCGATTACGCCCAAGGATATTTGCGCCTGAGAGCAGGCAGTCCTTAGGTCTGAACCGACATACAGAACGGCGACATCGTCCGCGTAGGCCTGTGTGTAGGTACCAGGAAGATTGAGAGCCGTTAGCAGAGAGTCAACTACCATACACCATTAAAGGGGAGACAGAACACCACCTTGAGAGCAGCCTCTGTTTACCCCTGTCATGACGCATTTGCCACAGTCCGCCTCGGCAATCAGCGTCCTATTCATTAGCATTGCTTTAATCCACAACACCAATGTTTCATCTACACCATGATGTCTGGCTGCATTGCACATACTATCAAAAGTCGCATTGTCAAAAGCACCCTCAATATCGACGAAGATATCCAACGCGTGCTAATAACAACATAGGGGACCACCTAAATTGCGGACCTACATCAACAAAACACAGCATTGAAGAACTCTTCACAATACATGACACGACCATGTTTTCATTTAATATATGGCAGTAACTACGCGCGAAAGTATTACGTTTGAGATTTTGTTGTTTTTTGAACAAAAAAGGTACAACAAGAAATTTCTGGGTCGATTTAACTTACCTATCTGTTGTTTGTTAATTGTTTTTAGAACAAAGAACGGTGATCCAAAAATCGGAGGAACATACCCGTATCAACAGATCTGTTGAAGAAGACTCTTTCACATTTCGAGGCAGCATTCAAATTTGAATTTGGTTGCTTTTTTTATAGCCATTCTCTAGGACATGAACAACAATGTGTCAATCACCGCTATACGACTCCACTCGTCACCAGCCCCAGAGTAAAAGACTACCCTTATAAACACGGCACAACAATAAGAGATTATGACATTTCGACCCCCTAGCATCGATAATAACAATTCAAATATGATGTTGCAGCCTGACCCACTACTAGCTGACTTAATAGCAACAAAGTGTTATATTACAAAGGACCATATGCAGCGTGACTGAGTCAAGCAATTAAGTAATTGGTTCTTTAAAGGGGGAGCAACAAAGAATGCGGCCAATAGAAGTAAACAGCATTGCAAATTTGTATATTGTGATCAACGTTGTCTGAGCTCTTGGTTGCGGCGGGTATGTAATCAATGAAATCGACATGAAAGGCTGTAACTAGGTGAGAACTTTTAAAGATGACACACATATGGGACGGGCTGAACTGGTACTAACTTAGATCTCGACAGTATGCAAAGAACTACCTATCAGCTTGAAAATACAATACTGACAAATAATTTATGAAGATTTAAGAATCGAAGGTGTATTATTTCTGCTGTTTGCTTTTTCTGTTTGTGTAGACAATCTTCTGCTCGTCCTTTTGCGGCCCAACAAAGAATAACTTCTCTGAAGAGTAAAAAAAAAGTACGTATACGCCCGAGTACTTCTAGTTCAATCAAAAGTAGTTACTTTGTCGCAAGTGCATGGTTGCCACTATTTTTAAAAGTCATTTTCCCTGACCAGGGCCCTATTCCACAAAACAATTTATCAACTTTTCACTTTGCATTTTGCAAAATTTTCGTCAATTTGCAAAACTTTCTGTTCCTCAAAACTATAAAATTTGAAAATTGTCAAGTTGAAATTGAAAGTGTAATTTGCAAAGTATTTGCAATTTTTATATTTTCTTTGCAGTTTCTGTTCCACGTACGTTCTCTTGTGCAAAGTGCAAAGTAAATATTAAAAAGTGTAATTTGCAAAGATTTTGCAAATAATTATGCTGTTTCGTTCCACAAAAACTTCAAACTCTATTTTTGCAAAGCAAATTTTGATAAATTTGTCAAAAGTTTGCAAGGTAAACGATCGCCTTACAAATTCATATTGTTATAACTAGTGAAGCTTTCAAAATGTTAAGACGTGAGTTTTTGTTCTACGATAGTGAAGACGCGGTTGTACCAAGAAATTATAGAGACCGAATTAATTTTTCGGGACTACAAAACTTTAATTTTTAATAGTGCTTTCGTTTCAATCAAATTCAAGTTGACTTCCTTTTGAATGAATTTGGAGAAAAATTAGAGCACAATACACAGCGCAATCATGCTCTATCGGATGAAAATCAACTGCTACTGTGCTTGCATTGGCTCGGAAATGGTTGCCAGTACCATGGTGTTGCAGTTATGCATGATGTTGCAAAATCAACAGTTTGCAGAACCATCCATAGAGTTGTCGACGTTATAAGAGACGCTTTGTTTCAAAATATATTGCGGTGGCCCGATGACGTCAGTGGTATTGCTGAAAAGTTGTGATGATGATATGATGATATGCGGGCCAGACTACACATTTTATAGTGTAAAGACAAGTTGGTCGGGCAGCGTTCACGACTCAAGGGTGTTACTGAATGCGGCTTTAAGTCAAAGATTTGACAACGGATGGAGACCATTTCCGGATGTTGTTGTTTTGGGTGATAGTGGTTACGGACTGAAAAACTGGTTGATACCACCATTACGCCGAAATGGCGATAACCCTGCTGAAGAGGCTTTCAATCGTTGCCACAAAAAAACACGGCGCATAATTGAAAATAGTTTTGGCATTCTTAAAGAAAGATTCCCGTATCTAAATTATTTGCGACTGAGTCCTGAGTTTTTCCCAAAACTTCCTCCCAGGCAGCCTGTTTATCCATTTTATTTACCTTCAAAATGAAATATAGACTTAAATATGTTCCAAATATTTACAATAATTTCATAAAAAAATTCTTATTTTATTGTTTTGAAAACTAGCAAATAAAATATTATTTTTCTTTGATCAATTTTAAGACTGCAAGTTTTTTCTCAATTTTTATTTTGCAACTTTCGTTCGGGTGGGAAATCACAAAAAGTGCAAAATGAAAAGACACGTCTTCTTCTTAGGCTGGTCGAAATCCAAGAGACCAATCTTTTTTTACGGAAATTACAAAAAAAAAATTAACGATATGACACTTGACGACTGTCAGAGCGCCATCTCTATGTAAGATTACACGTGTACATTATGTATGGGCAAGTAATAAAGATTGATAACTAAAAAACTTATATTTAGCAATGCAAAGTGAAAAGTAATATGATAGAAATGCAAAGATGATTAAATGCTTTGTGGAACACTTTGCACACTCGCTTTGCAGGAGATCGCAAAGACTTTGCAGGAGCGCAAAGTCTTTGCAAAAATTTTCTATTTCAAAGAGAGATTTGCAAAGAATATTGTGGAACAGAAACACTTGTCACTTTGCCAAAAATTTAATCTGCAAAATGTAAAGTGCAAAGTATATAAATTGTTTTGTGGAATAGGGCCCAGCTTGAAGTTTTCCCTGACCAAATTCTGCAAATATACTAACAAGAAACAACGAATTTAAACACTAGTACTTGAGATCAATAAGATACCTACATAATTTTTTTTTTTTTTTTGAAACAAATCACAATCAATAAAGGTATGGGTAATAGCTTTGTACAAGGTGGCGCAAAAATAACCTTCCGATGTTTTTTGGCTTTGACTTTGATTCTTCTTGTGGATTATTTTTATTTGGTCTTTTAATTTTTTTTACATCAAGTCGAGAATATGATGTCATGTAAATGGCCGCCGCCACAGTTGATTGTCATTTGAGCCCTTTTTATGTCATTTTTCATCACTTTGGATATTGGATACTTTGAAGGAAGTATCGCCAAAACGGGAGATTAGGCGCCCGGGAAATGCATTCTTCAGCATATCGGTTGTGGCACGTGCAGTGTGTGCCGTTGCACCGTCCTGTTGGAACCACATGTTTTCAAATCCCAATTCATCAAGTTGCGGCAAAAAGAACTCGTTGATCATTGCTCTGTATCGTTCACCATTCACAGTAACCGTTTGGCCCGCGACGTCTTCGAAGAAAAAAGGTCCGATGACTCCTCCAGCGAAAACAGCACACCATACAGTGACTTTGAGCGGGTGTAATGGCTCTTCGTGTTGTGCCAGTCTCTTCGAGGCGAGCGGCGAAACGTCGCAGTGTTTCACCAGTAGGCGTTGGACGGCTAGGAAATCTGCGACGAAATTCAAGTCACCGACCGATTATTGCTCAAATAAATAGTCACCAATGTAGAGACCTGAGAACCGATTCTCTGAAGTTCAGTATCCTGTGTACATATTTTACATTTTTTTATAGTGTGACTGTATTTTCAATGTTTTACATTTTATATGTTCAAGTGTTGCACAGTGCCGATACTACAACCAATATTCCGCGTTCTGGAGCAGTGTAGCGTAACATTGTTTATTAACGTGTATTTCGCATGTGTTTACTACACAAATGTCAAAACAATCGCAAAATTTATAGCATTTTCTGATAGGAGGATTACTTTTGCGCCACCTTGTACATACAAAGGTAATAGGTATAAAAGTAACTGTACGATGCTGGCAAAAAATGACATTTTGTTTTAATGACTGATAAATTTTTACTGAAGCGATTGAATTCAGACTGAATGCCTTTAAAAGAACATAATTTCTGTGAAAGTGCATAAACTAAGTAACGTGCAGAATAATTTTTTGAAAAAAATTTATTATTCAAACTTGGTATTTTGTGACAAAATACACGTAAATAAATATAAGTTTTTAGCTGATAAATGATGTTCTGAGTACATATTGAAACAGTGTAGAATTTCAAGATCTGTCTTGACGCTATTGATGTTTTAGATATTACCTTTTACTTGAGCTAGTTATCTCAGGTGATCGTACTCAATCTTATCATGGTTTGGACATGAGTAGATCATTTTATGCTAATTTTCCCAAACACCTATGGGAATTCTTCATATAAAATATAACTGAGATGTTTTTTTAAGAACCTCCTCCAAAGAGGAAATTCTGTTCTTTCAAATGCATTCAGTTCAATTCAATTGTTCCAGTAATAATTTATCAGTCAGAGAAACAAAATGTAATTTTTTTGCACTTTTGCTCGATTTCTGGGTAGAGGCCTCTTAAGCATCCAGCGGCCCCATTGTAGTTTGGCCGATGATTCATTAAGTTTGGACTATTATCTGAATTTTAAATTTGGGCTATTTCTCATACTAAATGATATCCAAAATTGATAAAAATAGAAAGAAAAATATGCATTATTTTGGGCGATCTTTTATTTTCTCAAATTTTCCGAAGCTGTTTGTCAAATAAAATGAATTTTACAGCACGATTCTGGCAAACCTCACTGATACGTCACAAGTCACAAAACCCTCACAAGGTGAGGTGAAATTGATTTTGCGTTGTTTTCGTATTCTGTCAGCATCGATGAATTTGATTTGCAACAAATATCGTTAGTAAATTGTATCCTTCAGTTCTAAAACATTCCTGTGTTCATATTTCATATTTCGCGTATTTTGCCAAAACAAAATTGATGCAATTTTTTTTTTTGCAATTTTTTTTTTTTGCCCATTTGAAAGTCACCATGATGAGGAAAATGAGGAGATTTGCTGTGAGGATTATCGTAGAAATAAATTCTTAATGACAATAATATGTTAAGAATGTGGGTGCCATTTTTCTAGTTTTTTCGTAAAAAAATAATTTCTGAAACGTGTTCTTTTACTTACAAACAGTTGGGACTATCCCGTCTTTGAAAAATAAATTATGGGCTTAAAGCCAACTTTGGAGGGGCATAATTCCACAATCAAGTTTTGAACTTATATCCCACTGAGCCGTGAATTTTCCCTGACTGTTTTCGAAATTCCCCGACATTCTCTGATCAAAGATTCGTTCCCTGACTCTCCCTGAGTCCAGTAGTAACCACGAAGTGGGATCAGTATAGATTCAGAACTATAATGGAACTGCTTTCGGAGCTTCTCGAACTTGATATGATCTACGCGATAGCAGATCGCATTCTGAAGACACTTTACTTCATAAAAATATTTTTTACAGAGATCAGAAATAGAGAAGCATGGGATATCAAAAAAAAAAAAAAACATCTTAATACCAAACTAGCCTAAAATGGTAAAAGGACGGTTAGAAAACGAACTCCGGTGTGGATATATTCACGGAAAAATTCTCAATACCTGCGTGAAAAATTGAAAAATCCCCAGTGAGTTTCAGGTAGAGCTCAATGCCATTAAAGAATGCGCAAAAACCTCATCTATACTTAGGTATTAAATGCACTTACTTAAGTTTGGGGTGAACCGGGACCCCAAAGACACTAACATCGATATATTCACGGACACTCAAGCGGTTAGAAAGGACCTTAGCTCACCCATATTTGAGTGCAATTCAGTACTGAGCTGCTTTAACACCATCCGAACGGTAAGTACCAAGAACATAACCAAAATATTGTGGGTTCCCGCGCATGTGGGTGTTGGAGAAAACGAAAAAGCTGATGAACTTCCCAGAAAACATTCGGCAACCCTCTTTATAGGACCTGAACCTTTATGTGAAATCTCCAAACCATCTTTAAATTCGGCTTTAGGGAACATGATCTGCAACATCCGGAATCCTTGTAAGCTCGTTTGCAAGCTAAGTCAAGTTGTTAATCTCAGCAAAATTCCTAACATACCTTCCTTCGGGTGTTGTGTGTCGAGAATGGCGAAGCTAATCGGAATTGTGTATAGTAAAATCCCCAGCAATGACAATTTCAGTAATCATTGCGTAATGCGCGAAAAGTGACTCCATTTGAATCAACACTTTTGTAGTAAGATTTAATAATTTTAACGCGCTGCTCGATTAAGCGATCCGTTATCGTAAATGGCAAACATTCAACTAATATTATGACACTTCAAATGACAGCTGAGTCTGGCAGGTGTCAAATACCACGAATTGAATGACCCCTCCCATCAAACAAACATAACCCACAAACGAATTGCCTTTTGAATGATAAAAAAAAAACAGTTAATGCTTAAATAAAAACTAATCTAATCTTACATAACGGTTCTCTCTTCCTTGGCATTATCCCCCGCTTCGAGTTCTTTTTTCTTTTTCAATTTCTTCGTTTTGGTCTTCTCTCGTCGGCTTCGTAGGATTCCTGAAACTATTATAAAGAATTGTTGGTTTTTCAAAGCATTATTAAAATGTTATAATAATTCAATTTTCAAAATTCAACATAAATGTATAAGAAGAACGTTAGTTATTATTGTTGTTTGTATTTTATTTATTTTGAAATGTTAGTATTATTGAAATCCGCAACAAGAGGAGTGTAACAACTAAATTGACGAAAATTATAGCATTTATAACAAACCAACGAAAGGATAACACAACCAGAAAAACAATTGGTACAATATTTAACAATGAATTGAATTAACAAAATCAGAATAAACAAACAAAAATAAATAAACACATTAATGTTTAGTTGAGGTGTGACGTTGTAGTGAAAAAAAAGGGACATTGACAGATCGGGTTTTGGATACAATGACATTTGATTTTTGTTTTAGTCTTTTATAACTCTTTACAAAAATATTAGATCTAAATTTGTGTTGAGCAAAAGAAATAGAGAAAATAGAATTTTGAGGTGTCCTTGATAGTTTTATATTAAACAATTTGCAGAATGGGGTAGGTTTTCTTTATTATGCATTGTAGTTGTCCCATTCCTATCCCAAGCTATATGTTTATTCTTTCCTGTTCCAATAAAAACCAAATATTTATAAATATACAAACTTGGATCTTCTATTTTTGCAATTACCTTGAAGCCTGATTGAAGAGGGGAGGGGGAGATTTTTTTAAATGTGTGACGGTGAAACAAAATGAAAGAGGCGGAACTTTGGGCTGGGTTTTGCATTATATTGGTCTTGGTTGGATATAGCGATTGACAGCTTTTGGGCAAGGGGTAGTATAAGCGCATTACACAAAATCGAAAGAGCTTTTACAATTTTATTAGTCGTACACCAGCGTTGCCATAAGTGCAGATTAGTCTGGGGTGGGATTCTGTAAATAACGAAACGAAAACCACTTTCGCGTTTTAAAAAACGAAATAAATCACGCGAAAGCGAAAATCTGCTTCATGTAACTCCTAACGTTTTTTGTTCACATTCGTTTAGGTTTGAGAAACTGTGTGACAACAAAATTATAGTTTGGCAGTCTCAGTATGTAGCTTTATTTTCGTTAAGTTGTTTTGACGTTGAGGAAAGCTTTAAAATAGGAGGCACGTATGTATTTCGTGTACCTGTATGCAAATGAATTAGGGCTATCGCAAATAAGTTCCGATGGAAATGTTTCCCTTGTCAGCAATGTAAATAAGATTGCTGAATAGGAAACATTCCGGGGGAAGTATTATTCCCGATAGTTGTGAATATTGTCCAGCACATACTTAAAGGTCGCCTTGTTTAACCCAAAACGTTGAACAAAACTAAAAGAAAAAAATAACTTTCTTACTAAGAACCAAATTTAAATAAACCAACATTTTGTCAGGTAATGTGAGAGGATTCGAACAATCCCGCAGATTTTTTCTAATTTTTTTTAAGTTTACGTGTTCATTTTCCATTTCACTTTCGCCGCTTTCGCTGGTCAACAAAAAATAGTTTGTTAGCATTTCTAGTAAAATATTCAGCACAATCTTAAAAGTTAAAACCACCAAACTCAAAGAGAATAAATAGGAAAATGATAAACGTCAACAAAATAGCTGTCGTTTGTTTTCTTTCGTGGAGACGATAAAATCTATTCGTTTTTAAAGTTACATGAAGCAAGAAAAGCGAAAACGTCAAAGAAAATGTGTTCATTCGTTTTTTTCCGCGCCCACGAGAATTACTTTCGTTTTTGATGTTACATGAAGCAAACTGTTCGAGTGCACGAAAACGTTTAAACGTTTTCACCTTACAGAATGCCGGCCCTGACTTTTAACAATCAGAAATCTGCACTTCCGATTTTGTAGTTACAGCAATAATATATTTGGTTCTTTTTAAAAAGTAATATCAACATTTTTGCACGTTTTCTTTCGTTGTATGCTGTCATTTTTGTATTCAGCTCTTTTTTTTCTATAGAGATCTGCATTGGAGATTTTTTTCCCATAATTGCAGATTTGTCTCGCAACTACCATACGCAACTAACATAGAGGCCGTTTTAAGCACCTTTGGATTTTGTGAGTAGTTTTAAGGAAACGTATAGTAAATAGCTATTGTGAACGAAGCAGGGTTAGTTGGTACTCCTACGAGTTACGTGCTACTTACGTGCTTGGCAAGTTTTAAAAAGCATGGATCTCCATCACACAACCTAGGGCATATAAAAGGAATGGCATACTGGAAAGCTGGAACATTGTCAGACTGGGAGCAAGGGAACTTTATGTGTAGCTTAGAAAAGTCAAATTTTATGATTTTTAAGAGAAGGGGGCGAATGCTGATCTAATGAAAAATTGTTGAGGAGTAGAGTTACCAATGAGTCACTTTCAAGATTGATTTAAACGTAGCACGACATAGGTTGAACTGGCTGTCTGCTAGCTGACACACTTAGACCCTTGTGAGACATACTCTAGTGGAAAAGATGGTCAAAGACGCCAATCAACGTAGCGTTGCGAAAAGCCTCAGCAATAGGTCTAATAAATATTAAATATTCAAAGCGTTTGCGGATTTAATAAACGGTTGAGAAACTATTGCGCTATCAACTCTTAAAAGAGACCATTACACCAGTCACCCGCTACATCCAATTACGTGTTTTAAAGCTGCCAACAGACTATTCTCTAGCTGTGAACAATATACCTGCTAATAAACTGTTACAAATAGTTGAAAGAATTGCTCAGAAATGTGGGAAAGATCTGAATCGCTCAACTTGGAAGCTCTTGGTCTATTTAATCATTTTTAACCTTCACACTAAATATTTTCTAGGTCACAATATGCAATTTTGTATGGAAAACTTCGCCATTGTGAGTTCGAAAAATTTTGCCTGGACACTCAAAATGTTTATTAGTACCGCAGATTGTGTACAGGCTTGAACCAAGTTCTTACAGGAAGCTTCGCGCTCAATACATAGAGGGCCTTACCAACAATCCTTTTTAACCTCCAGCTTATATATTTCGTAGGTCACAATATGCAATTTTGTATGGAAAACTTCGCCATTGTGAGTTCGAAAAATTTAGCCTGGACTGGACACTAAAAATGATTTTTAGTATCGCGGAGAGATTCACGCATGTACAATATTTTTGTATCACAAAATTACAAGTCCAACGCACATCAATTATTGTGGACGTATTCAAGAGGCATTTGCAAATCTCGTGCACCAGTTTTTTCGTTTTTCACACCTAAGCCAAATACTTTTTATGGGTAATCTAGCAACTAGGAAGAAAATAAATCTACTACAATATTAGCTTAGTGACAAATAAGCAACCAAGACCAATTATAATGAAGCCACTTACGCATTAAGTCAACCCTCCGTTAAAATGTTGTTTATACTGATGTAGATATACGAAAGAAATCAATTTATATATATATACATAAGAAAAATAATAATTAGAAATTATATGCACGTGCTATGAAAGTATATAGATATAGAAATAGATCTTTCCACCAAGCGAATGATTCAAACAAATTGGAAGAGGAGAATAGAAAAAAAAATATTTATCTAAATCGGAACTACTACGGGAGAGTGAGAGAGAAGAGAGTAAAATAAGCGTTCATATTATTAGCTTGTTACCCTTTTTATGGAGTTTTTCTTTTCCTATAAAAGTCCTATAAAAAATATTAACCACAACAGATGACGGGTAGATTTTTATAACAATTGAAATACGTCAATGGAAAGAAAGTGGACTGTAGCATTAACGCATTCAAAAATCGAGTTATCTTAAAGAGCTTTTCACAAGGGATCGAATTGCGAACTGCGAACAAGCGAGTATTTGCAGATTCTGACACTTCATTCAGAAGAAAACTTTTTTTTTAGTCCCAGGTACACGCGAATAGTTTCATTAGGCGTTTTTCTTTTTTAGTTCAGAGCTGAGCACTGAACAGAGTTCGAGCATTATGAGCGCGCTCTGAACCGTGCGTGCTCAGAGGGTTCAGAGAATGTTTTGTTTTTCCTGTTTTTTTTTTTTCCTTCAAATGTGACTGGAAGTGTGCATGTACATGTGAACTCAGCTTTTTACTCAGGATGCTCAGTCAATTTATTCTGAGCTCATAGAGCGCGCTCTGATCATGCTCTGAGCGAAAAAAGAAACACAAATTCGAGCTCGGAAGTGTCTGAGCTAAAAAAGAAAAACGCCTATTGTTGAAGGTTAAGTTCGCATGCATTTTTCGTTCGTGGGTTTGTGGATCGCAACTTTTTATGTGGATTGTAAATAAAGTATGACAGTTCACGGCAAGAATTTTCAATTCACCGGAAAAGTTGCTGTAATTTTAATTAAGCTTTTTAAATCAATTGAGATGTTAGATTAATTAACTATAATGGTTTTGTGGTTGAACAAATGACAATTTTCAATTCATAAAAACAGTTAAATTGATTTGTTCGCTATTCGCCTATTCGCAATTCGCGCTCATGTGAGTAGTCCTTGTCGAGTAGATTGGTGTGGACTAGATGTACCCTGAACGCAAAAAAAAACTAGATTGGTGAGAAAGTCACTTTTGCTACGTCAGCCACTTATAAAAACTGTCAATTTAATGCTCAGGAACGAAATTCAGATTTCGTGCGTCTAATCGAACATAAAAACGTCACCTGCTCTTTCTTTGTTGATATTCGTGCGATTGGGAGATGTGCAGCCTTAAACACTTTTCTAACTGTTTTCTATTCACGGGTTAAATTTTATAATAAAACATTCGAAATTTGCGCCCAGATTAATATCTATCTAAACATTAGTTCTATTCGCGTACTTTCCCGAGCCAAACACTAACAATCCGTCAAACATATAAAATTGAGCGATACTCCCTCAGAGATCTGAGCAAAAAGTACGTGGATAGTCTTCGAGCTACTTTGAGCCACTTTTATCTTTAACATCTAATCCATATCACAGATAAATACATAACATACCTTTTTGCAACATATGAAACGTTCTAGGAGAACATTCGACCACCACCGATTTTTTTAGTTTCACAGATTTTTTTTGCTTTGCAATTGAATTTTAAGAAAGATTTTTAATTTGTTTCTTGACAACTTTTTGCTTTTGACATATTTATCAGTAGCTGCCCGTTGAAATTCTCTGAGCAATTTCGAGTCAACAGAGGAAATACTCGTTACTCGTTATTTTGTTAATTTTCTCTTTTTCTGTCATTTTTGATGAGAACGTGTATAGACTTTGTGCGATTGAGATCGATTGCGCTCGATTTAAACCGCCTACGCGAATGAACATATTTTGTGCGTTTCTTTTGCAGTTGAAAAATACCACGAAAATGTAAGCAAACGCCACTAGCTGTCAAACTCAAACTCTTTTATTGGTAAATCTATAGCAACTCTGCGAAAAAAATCCAGATTCGCAAAAGTGTTCTGAAATCGGAAAAAGGTTCGTGAAATAGAACAAAAAACAGTGCTCAGAGGGCGCCCAATCGAATACCTTATAGCTTATACATTACTATAAAATTGATTCTTGAGACACAATTATGGGATGCAGGTTTAAAGGAGTAAAACAATGTCCATGGAAAGGTATCGAGGTGGGTCTATGAACAAGTCCACCGATCGGTGCGCCGTCAATTGGACCCAATGTAATATTATTCTATCGGATGTTTAGCAGAGTTAATCGAGCTTATTTAACGTTTATGTAAATTTATTTCAAAGAGATGTGACAAAAAATCGAGTGTCAAAATGGCAAATGACAAATCTAATAAGTCAATGAGTTTTGGGAGTTTTTGTTGAAATTGGAATGTATACCCTTTTCATGTACCTTCTTGTGGCTGAATGCATCCATTGTTCCTCTTGTCATTTATGACATCTTAAATATACTTCGGTCTCTTCTTGACCGTATCTCACCAAAGTCAGTTGTTTTATTAAAACTTCTTCTTTTTCAGCTGCGCTTAAACAAAAGTTTTAACTTCATCAATAATGTAGTTCCAATTGAACTTACACATTCACTAAACTTCTCTATGGCCAAAATGAGAATTACTCGTTACTCGTTACTTTTCTGTGCGATTGGAAGGTATTCAAATTAATTGAAATGACTCTAGTTCATTTGGTTCCGTAAGTTTCGATTAATTTGCAAGGTGAATTGCAGTCGCGCATACATGTGCCAAAATGACAAATTCTAAGGCCCATTTTATTCACTCGAAGTTGAACACAACTTGGGGATTTTTATATGGAAAACTGCGAGTGAATAAAATGGGCCTAAGTCTACTAAGTAAATCAGAACTGGGAGTTTAAGCTCCAACCACCAAGCTCTTTATGGCCAATATAAGATTTACGTTACTCGTTACTTTTCTGTGCGAATCGATTACACGGCTGGATCTTATGTGTAATAATTCATTTAGATTCGTGAAGTTCTAGTCACTTTCACGGTAAATATTAGTCGCACATACACAACGTGTCAAAATCGGATATGTCAAACATTGATAACTAACGCGTTCTGGCGGTTTGAAGTTGCAACAAATCTATTCAAACCAAATATCCTCACTTATCCTTCTTAGATTGGAAATCATTCGTTACTCGTTACTTTATAAATTTCCATTTCTCCTATATGTTTGAGAAAAACGTGTACACACTTTGGGTATGGAACGCAAAAATACCCAATTCATGCACGTTTCTTTGTAAATCCAGTCTTTTGAGTCAATTTCAATTCAATTTATTTTTTAATTTAAACATTGTTCTTAGTTTCGCTTGCAAAATCTGCGTCGCTACTTGCAAAATATGATTAATGGCGGTAAAAACAAAGTTGGTACGACTGAAAAAGCGATCACATAAATGGGTAGCATTGTGTCGTGATAACAAATTAAATTATGTGGACAAATCCTGAAATAGTGCAATTTAATTGTTGCTATTTTAAATAAAACATATTTATAAGTTCAGCAACTAAAGTGCAAATAGCTGAGTTTTTTCTAAACAATATTCATGTATTGAAAATAAAATATACAAAGTTATACTTTATTTCCCCGACTGTCGCAAAAAATGTGTCAAAATTAATCTTTCGTGCGCTAACAAACAAAACAAAGTAATGTTCTGTGCTCCCGTCAACTATATAAAAACAAAGCCAGACTATTTTTGTTTTAGCCAAAACATAACACCTGTGCATCATTAAACTCCATAAAAAGTTAACAAACTAGAAAGTTTTTTTTTTTTTTTTTGTAAGTTGCCATATAAAGTGCATTAAACCATTTTGGAATTTAAAAAAAAAAGTTTTTTTTGTTCTTTGTTGATTTTTTTTTCACTTATCATACCCTGAGAATTTGAGGAGAAAATATTTAGCAGGGAGGTCGTTCGACGCTGCGGTTGTTGTTGATGTCGTTCGTTGGTTTGCTGCTCTTGTTGCTGAGATTCGTGATGGCGTTCTAAAGTGCGTTTTCCATTTATTTTCCGTTATTTAAACATACACAAATATATATATATATTTTTTTTTTGTTTAAATGAATGTAAAACAAAGAAAATCATTGATCATTATTACAAAAGAAAAAAAAAAAAACAAGAGAGAAAGAGAGAAAACAAAATTGAAAAATAGTTTTGAGAAGAGGAAATATTATAGGGAAAACGAAAAATGTTTTTTTAAAACAAATTGCAGACATACAAAAGAATATATGGGGAAGGGGGTGAGAATGTTTTCGTTTTTATATTTTGGTGATTTAGATGGATATTTATGTAAAATACAAATATTGTTTAAGTAGATAATTAGCATTAAAATAGTTGAGTAAGGTCCTGGCCGAAAGTAAGATAATCCAAGACACGGTATGCACAATATACACTGTTCTTCGAATGCATTTGGGCCATCAAAAGCGACTAGTTTTTTTTTTGTTTCTTAAGTTTTTAAGGTTAAAATACAGCGATCAGATACTGTAAGGCTTGAAACGTTTTCTTGTGTACGAATGATTTGCTCTAAGGCCCTAGAAAAACTAAACCGTGAAAATGTTCTTTTGCTTTTTTAGAGCACTTAATCCTAATGGTTGAAGTCAATCTTGATCTTAAAATGTTGCTTATGGATTATATAGTTAGTTTATCAAAAACAAAATAAACAAATAATCTTTAAACTTTCTAGAAAAATAATTTATTAATTTTTCCGTACGAAAAACTTTTTCCGATCAACGAGCGGTGTTCAATATATTCGCGGTATGAGGGGGATACTCCAAAGATGCGAAAAAATTATTTTGTGATTTTAGTAGCCCCGTTATTCAAGTGTTTTACTGTAAAATTTCATTTGGTTGTGATTACAAGTTTGCTTTGTATTTTGCGTTGAACGAAGGTGAAATGACTGGTGTCACGATGATCACTAAAATTGAGAACCGCGCTGTGATAAAATTTCTTGCTAAACAAGGAAAAAGTAAAAAAAAATTATTCACGAAGAGATGGTGGCTGTTTTTCGAGATTCTGCACCTTCGTTGTCAACTGTTCAAAAGTGGTCAACTTTATTTCAAAGTGGCAGGGAGATCATTGAAGACGACCCTCGCTCAGGCTGCCCACTAACTGGCTGCACCGGAGAAAACATTACACAAGTCGAGAAACTTGTACTTGAGGATGTCCGAGTAAAGGTTAAAACGATACCTATGAAGATTAACCTTTCTATTGGTACCATACACACCATTCTTCATGACTGTATAAATCTTTCCAAAGTCAGTGCAAGCTGGGTGCCTTGAATGCTCACATCGCTCACAATGCTCTGGTGCACACGGCATGGATTTCTAAGGCTGTTGTACGGGAGTGTGGTTTCGAAAAAATTCAACACCCAGCCTATGGTCCGCACCTTGCCCCTAATGATTAATTTATGTTCCCAGATTTAAAAAAAAAACCTTCGTGGTAAGCGATTTACCGATGATGAGGAGCTCAAATCTGCAATAAATGAACATTTTGGAGAGAAAGATGAAAACTATTTTTTTGAGGGTATAGAAAAGTTAATCTCAAGATGTAATAAATGCATAATTTAATTCGTGTTTTCCTTCATGTCGATACCGCGAATATATTTAACTCCCCTCGTACTTATCCACAACAAAAAACCAGATCATTCCACTGAAATATTTCATTTCTTTGCTGTTCCATCTGCAGCGAATGTTTTTTCTAACGGTATCCCAACAGGGGTGGTTGATTTTTTGTAGTTGTTTTCGTAGGGAAACATTTTTGTGACAGAGTTTTCGCTATGACCACCCAAACGAAAATAATTTTCATACTGTTCCAACTTCTTCTGTTGCATTTTACGTATGGGTATAAATAGGGCCTAAGTTACAGAAATAAATCATTTGTGCAAACGAAAACGTTTGAACGTTTCGCCTTACAGAATGTTGAGCCACTTTTCTATCGATTTTATATACGAAACAGATTTACTAACCAATTGCTTCCCGGATATTTAGGCTGAAATATGTATAGGTTACTAATGCGCGTCAAATTTATTCCCAATGGGGTATTTTTATTTATCTATGGACTGATAGAATTTGTTCCGAGTCATACTTTTGGACCCAAAAGCATGCATACGAATTCACCGAGCTTTACAGCCGCGTTAAGAACTTGATCAGAAAAGTGGCAATAGTTTTTTTTTTTTTTAATTTACCCACATGACAGATGATACAACGACGGTTGGATCACGAACTTTTCATGTAAACCATGAAAATCAATGATTTCTGTAAGTAAAATAAAAAACAACACCTAATAAGCCTTTTTAGTGACTTGTAACCAACGGCACCAAAGTCTTTCATTCCGACCCAAAAGACAACGTAGTAAAGTAAGAGGTCGAAGGTAGGTCGGATCGAATTCATATTGTTATTAGGAGTACCTACTGACGAGCTTAAGTCGTAAAAAACTCTGCTCGTTACATGCACTTCGCAGCTTACGAAGTTAATAACCAGGCAATGTAGCTGGCCTAGTCGACGTAGCTTACCGAGCTAATCTAACTGACCACCCCCTTCCCATAACCTTAAAGCTTTACATCCTAAGCCTGAATCCCTAAATTTAGTTATTATTCCAAACAGAATTGGAATAAAAACAACATGAAAATGAAAATCGTATAATTCTAAAAATGTTATAAATGGCCAAACACTTTCGGAGGACAGTGTAAGAGTATAGGCTATGAAAATATTGAGCTGTATTTATAGGTAAATATTTCAAACAGAGAATCAACTACTTATCTACTCTACTACAGATTACATTTATACTTGAACCAAAACACTTCGACCCCTCCGTCGTTGAAATTCCCAGCAGTGCGTCACTCAAATTTTAGATACCATCTCTGTAAAATCGGACACCTTAACGAAACTTCAAAGGAACGATTGGAAGAGATTTACTTTATTGCAATCCTCCGCTCCGTAGAAAGGCAATATTTTATAGCTTCAATTTTTAGCGGTTTAAACAAAGTTTCGTCCATAACCTAGTTACAACTTTTGTACGCACATTTGAACATAACGTGGGAAATTTTTAAGTCAACTTATATGGTTGTAAGTCCCGCACTGTATGATCTACACCTTGATTTGATTTCAAAAGAGGTTTGACTTGACGGCGAATCACGACTATGACTATTTTCGTGACCATGATCACGCCTAGATTCAGAGCCTGAGGCCTGACTATCCATCGAGAAGAAACTGCGAAAGTGGTAGTCGAAAATGACAAATATGACAGAAAATGCGAGGAGAAAAATAAACTGCGTAGAAATTGGTGTTCAAGCCAAATGGAGAAGTAAGAAGCCCACATTCAATCAACATCTAAAATATACATAATAGGTTAGGTTAGGTTTATGGGTGGGTCCGTCAGAACGAGTCTTGCCGCACCCCACTTAGGTCCATGTAGACCTATTGTGATGCCCTTATTGGGGGTTAGCCGATGTTTTTGGCTATAGAGTACATAAAAGGTTAGCTTAGTTATAAAAACAAAGACTAAAGCTTAACCAAGTCCCCGGCTCTAATGGATTACCAAAGGAGTTCGTCAAACGCAGATTTGATGAAACTGGGAAACACGATGTGCAATGCAGTAATTCTTTCGAGATATTCTTTTTGAAAAGTCGAAGTCAAAGTCAAAGACCTGCCTGAATACTAACCTGACATTTCGAGTTTTGAATAGACATCTAGGCCCCGTTCCAAGTCCTCATTTTTAGTTAAAGCTTAGAACGCTGCTCGAGCTAAACTACATTTTATCTGTTCTCCAACTTTTCTCTCCAAACATCAGCTAAAGTCCTAGCTAGCTAAATTTTGACATAGAGAGCGCTGTGGATAAATGTCACAAAAAACAGCTGTTTTTTTTGCAAAAAGCTTACTTCAAAAATTCAACTCTCTCTAATTTAAACCCTTTGCGATACGAAGTACACCTTGTCGAGGAATTTATTAAAAAAAAACTCATCCTTGCTCACTTCTACCGCTCTATGCAATACAAAAATGCAACAATACAACATAACACAACGATCTGTTCCCTTACGATAATGCAATCGAACACTTCGTTCCCTTATATACTTTTCAAACCAAGCGCAAAACCTGGTTTTCCTCGAAAACTCGTCGATGCATTCACACCGACCACCAACTCGTTTTCGTTTGACATTTCAATCAGCTGTGAGACACAAGTCGTTAAACTTCGGGTCAAACTTTTGTTTCGATAGCATTAATTAACAAACAAAATAAATTTAGTGCATTTAAAAACAATATTAGCCCATCAATTAATTGTGGAAGGGGATTTTAAGTTGTGAATTGATATTTTGCTGAATATTGCAAAAGGTGTGTTTGTTCCAACAACCCAACGATTGGAATTCGTTTTCTTGGAAAACGAGTGCAAACGACTCGTTTTGAAAACTGAAATTTGTATGGGAAAACTTCTGTTTTCGACGAAGTTTTCGTGTGTTTTGGCGAAAACCTGGTTTTGGGCTCGGTGTGAAAACCATATTACGCAAAAGTTGAGCAGAAGAGAGCCAAAAAGAGAGAACAAAACATTTCCCCTCCATTAAATACCTGCAAATATTAGCCCAAGAAATTTCTTTGGGCTAGTTGGTTATTGCTGACAGCAGGTTGTCAAATAGTTCAAATGCTTATTTGTTTTCATTTATAGTTTGTGCTTGTATAGCATTAAAATAGATGTCAGAAGCAAATGAATTGAAGTGTTTAGTTTCTACAATAAAAGTTATACAAATCTTGGTCTTAAATATAATCTACTGTTATTTGAATATTCCCGCCTAGAATAAATTCATTTATTCAAATTTGTGGTTCAACGCGTTCCTTTTCTTTTTGGTTATATTTCATTTCGGTTAGCGAATTCTCTCGCAATGAGAGAAATGTGACATATTCACAAAATTGAAATAGTCGCGCTAAATTTTGACAGATACATACTTGAAGTACATTCGGAAACAAAAGTTTGATTATTTATCTCGAGAAGCGTACCGTCAGCTAAACGGGTTCGCTTAAGTTTAGCTCAGAAAAATTTTGGAGAGAATTACATATGTATGGGAGTGAAAATTTAGTTCGAGCAGCGTGCTAAGCTTAATTAACAAAAATTTGTTTTTACCGCAACAGTGGGCAATTACGTCGTGCGCAATGACGTTTATTTTAACGCCACCTATTGACAAATGTACAAGTTGGCCTGCGATATCTGGTCAAACTTGTGTGTCTAGTTGAGTTCAAATTGTAGTCGCTAGTACATCCTCCATTTCTCAATCGTAAAATGCGAATCAATGGGCACATTCAAGAATCTAGTTAACTTAAGTTGACTAGATTGGCTGGACTAGATGTAACCGGAACGCAAAAACTAGATTGGTCGGGCACGTCACTTTTCCTACGTCAATCACATATGCGAACTGTCAACTTAGTTCTCAGTCACAAATTTTTCCTCTATAAGTGTCAACTGGAAAAGCTGTCCTTGTGACTGATCTCGGCCAATCGAAACTGAAACACCGCAAGTCAACCAGCTGTCAGACTTATCAAACTTTATTGTTGAACGTCAGCATTTTGTGGCATCGCGCTCACAAACGTCTGTGGTATTCATGTTCTCTGCAATAAGAATCATCTTTGATGCAGCCCAATATTTCCAAACATACCTATGTCACAAATGAACCTAACCTAAATTGTAAATCTAAGATTTTGTAAAGAGTTCCATTTTCTTTTTTTTACATTATTATTGGAAATAACCAAAAAATTAAGGCAAAAACCTATGGGTCCCTAGCACGGGCTTTTGATTCTGAGCATTTCATAGGTTTAGCCGCATATTTGCGATCCAATTTTGACCCACACACGTACGAGGCATTTTTTCGAATTGGACTTAATGAATGCATTTAACTTGATGACACAAATGGAAGTGAAAGAGAGAAAGAGAGAGAGATAGATTATCTGATATAGGTGGGTAGAGGTGGGTAGGAAGGTGGTGGTATAACACTATACACAATAAAGTTTAAATAATGAATAATGTTGTATTTCATACTTGGAACCGACGAGGAAGACGATGAATTTTGCTCAGACAGTTGATTCAATGCTGACGATATAAATGAACTTTGAATGATGTTGGTATTGGTGGTGTCCATTTGTTGGGAAGGACTGTTGGAGTGATTAGCACTTTGGGAATTATTTACGCTGGAGCTGGAGTTAGTGTCCGTACCAAAGTTCCCATTGATTAATTTATTGGCATTAGATGAAGAGGAGAAGGAGTTGTTATTGCATGTACTAGTAGTGTTACTTGTGGAATGTTTCGCCGATGGAATGTTAGAGGTGAACCAACTGCGAATGTTTGATTTCACCGAAGTGGCCGCCGTGCTTATTGTTGCTGTTTGTGTTGCCGTCGTCGGTTCGGGCGATATAGCGGGCGTAATGCATTCGCCAACACAACTGCCGCCGCTGCCGACGCCACCACCACCTTCGGCGCCACGTTCCGCAGAGTATTGGCTCTTTGGATCTGAATCTAGATTTGTGGATAGAAAAAGCATACTGCCGCCGCCACTGGTAGACCCACCGATATCTGTTGTCGTTATAGCATCCAAATTCACTTGTTGCTGTTGTATTGGTGCTTGCTGCTCCTGCTGCTGCTGTTGTTGTTGTTGTAAATGTGTACCTATGAGATTTGCGGGTGATATTGGCGCATTGGTCTTATTTAAATGTGAACTTTGCGAAGAAGTGGATTGCGTCGATAAGGTAATGAACGGGAGTTCGGAAATTTCTGTAAGTTGTTGTATTGGAAAAGAAAATTGTTAATGAAACGAAAAACAAAACAAAAAAATAAGACAAAAACACACAAAAACAATAAAATAACAAATTAATTCGTTAAGTAAATAAAATCTAAATTGTTGTTAGTATAATAGTAATCATAATTTAAAATGTTTGCTTAATTTAATCGTGTTTACGAAATAAATTCAATTTTTTTTACCAATGCTGTGCAATTTGAACACGGACGCATACAATATACAGAAACGAATAAAAAAAAAATACAAAAGCTAATAGCCAAACATGAAGGAAGATGTGGTGCGATGCGTCTGTCGTTCTCAGCTGAATTACCCTGCAACGAAAGACTGTTCTCAGTCCGGCAGCGGAAGCGAACTCAACACAAGAAGGGGGACAACACCACTGTGACATTTACAATGGCGAGTGCCGCAATGAAAATGATCGGCGGCTATTTTGGATGCAGATTTGTAAATAAAGTCCAGAGAGTTCTCAAATTTAATCATCGATTTAATTTGATCTCGTGCCTATTCGCAACGTCATAATAGCTGCCAAAGGTCAACTCGCTGTATTTGGAAAGTTATGAGTGCAGATTGTCCAACGTAGCCTTGGGCCGCTGCTAGGTAGAAGATAAGGTGCGAATGCGGGCATTGACCACGCCACAGTACTTTCGGTGATGTAGAAGATTTAACGGCGTAAGGCTGTACCGACCCTGCCTTCATTTAATTGTAAGAGAACATCAAATACCGCCACCGCTGTTTTCGGCCTCAATAGATAAATACAATGGAACTCCTAATTGAAAAAAAGAGACATGAGCGATGCCCAAAGGTCAAAACTACTACTGAATTAAGCTGCTACTATGGAGAGTTCTATAGACTAACAAATGACGGAGAAACACCAGCATGGAAATCGGACAGTCGAATCTTATGAGGTGTGCTACTGCAGTGCTTGCAGTGCTATTGTTGGGCAGTTCTACCAAAACGGAAAGACGATCCTACCAAGAATACAAGATCTAAACAGAAGCATGTAGAGACGAGCATTTGACTATGGTAGAACCCTACTCCACAGTCAACTGGACTACTGCGCTAAGGCTAATTAATTGATGGGAACATGTCCCTGAAGGCTATAAACGCTAATTTTCGCATATAACTTACGCAGCCCTGAAGTAACGTTGCTTAAGTTCGATAAATCTTTATAAAACACATTTTCAGGGCATGTTAGAGGATGTGTAAAGATAAGCTGGGCTGTTAATATTTATGTACAATATTGCGCAAGATGTTCTACTCTAAACAGAGAGTTCACAAATGCATGAATTGACATCACTGCTTAGCAGATAATTCATAAATGCATCAGTTGAGATTTATTCAATGCGCATTTTTAGGGGCAATCGTGTAGCTGTCAAATCGTTCTGCATTTGCATAGGTTAGGTTAGGTTAGCGAAGGGTTTGTGGTGCACAAGCACCATTTCCTCTCGGAGGCTCTAAGGCCCATTGTGATTCCCTTCGTAAATTAAACAAACCCCAAAACAATCTGTTGAACTCTTCATCCTTCTGATTGTTTAAACCAGTTGTTGGTCTTTGCGAATTTGAAAAGATCCGGTATATCTGCTTCGGCCAGTTCCGAGAGATTTTCAAAGAACCTGACCCTTCGATATAACTATGTCCAGGAACGAAGCAGAGCTTGAGATTGTGGTTGGTGATGCTGCTTAATGAGTTTCGACAGTTCTTTACAATTTTTGATTTTACTGTGTTGATTATAATCGATTTAAGAGCGGCTTGACTGTCTACGAAAATAGTTATGTTCGAGGATGGAATGTTTTTACGTATGTGGCCAGCTGCCTTGCTTATGGGGGCAATGCCCCAATTTGAGTGTTGCCCTTATTGGGGCTTCATCTTGCTTTTGCTAGTAATATGGAATTCAAGATGCTCTATTCACCTGACACTGAGGTTCACCTTTCCTCGGATTGGGTTATGGAAGTACAAAATGGTAGTGACCTTCGGGTTGCCAAAGCTCGACCATTAGCTATATAATGGTACCACGGGAGATGGGGCCAGTGTATGTGCCAAAACTGGTGCAGCACCATCATTTGAGGCTGGATTCGTGGGTGCTGTGGTTTATTCCAAATGCGGAGACTAGTTGCGTTCTTTCAGAACGAAAAGGTGTCAAGATAGGCCTCGCCCTTACCAATGGGTCTGACTGTTGCCATAACCGAACAACCAAGGTAATTGCACCACGGTCGGTACTTGTACTGGCCCTGGGGCGTTTGGTCAACGTCTTTCTCAGTGATTCTAATGTGGGTATGCCCACCGTGAAATTAAGCCCGAAAGGCAGGTGTTCACGTTAAGCATTACTTTCATTTCTGCCTTGCCTATAGCTAGTATCTCTGCTTAAAAAAACGCGGCAAAAGTCGGGTAGTCTCCAGGACTCCTTTATTAGCATTGTTTCGGAATAGATACCTGCTCCCGTACCTATCTCCATCTTGGATCCGTCGGTGTTAATATTTTGTTTGTCTCCCATTCCTCTCGCAAAGAGAGTTTGAATCTTTGCGTTAAAGTCGTTGTAGGGAATGATGTAGTCTTTTGTGGCTTTAAGGCTACCGAGACCATGTTTCATTCCTGGTTGGTTGGTTGGTTTAGGTGGCTGTATTTCCCGACGAGGGAAAAACACAAGTATCGCATTGAGCGCCGTTTTGAAACCACAACTAACGGAACCTGATATGAAAAGGAGGTGAAGGAAGTTAAAAGCGCTCAAAACCAGCCTGTGGAGTTGAGAAATTTGATAATCCTGTGAAAATGGATGCCTTGGATGGCCAAAAGGTCATCAAAAAATGGATGACCAAGTGCACTGCGTCTGGTTTTGGCTAGGGCCACTCTTTCACTCTTACTTGTGTCATCACAGCTACGGCAGTGGGTATTGTGGGGGATGCCAAGCTTGGCTGCGTGGGTTCCTAAAGGACAATGACCCGTACTAATTGCCGTTAGTCTGGCAACATATACACGCCATCTGGATAAGAGGTTGTTTGTTCTGGCATTATCGTAGGTTGGCCAGATCTTCCTGGAAATGACACAGTTCGTCAGGTTCATACAACTATTCTCAGCACATGAGGTGAAGTGCAGGAGGATTTCTCTCTTTACATATCCCAGCGGAGGGAAGACTTCCTGCGCGTGAGACACGCACAGAGCTGAGCCAATTCTGGCAAGTTTATCGGCTTTCTCATTTCCTTCAATGTTCCTATGGCCGGGAACCCAGACGAGAGTGATATCAAACCGATGACAAGCCCTGGTCAGTATATCCCTGCATTCCACAACAAGTATGGACGTTGACTTAGCTGAACTGACAGCCTTAATCGCGGCCTGTCTGTCGACGAAGATGCCTATTTTTCTTTTGGGAGTCGCACTATTGTGGAGTAGTCAACACGCCTCCTTAATTGCAAGTACTTCTGCTTGAAATACACTGGCTACGTTGGGTAGGCGAAGACTTTTAGAGATGTTTAATTCTGTTGAGAAAATGCCTGCTCCAACTCCACAGTGCATCTTTGAACCATCTGTGAAGATAGGTATGTCGAATTCATTAACGACCGCATTCTCCTCCCATTCTGATCTAGAGGAGAATCTAACAGAGAAGTTTTTATGGAAGTCGTATTTGGGTACTATGTAGTCTGTAGACATATGACCTATGCCGTCAGGAAGGGAAAGAAGGATGCTGGTGTTGCCATAAGGCCTTTCGGACCAACACTTAGATTCCTTCAATCTAACAGCGCTACATGCTGCAATGTTTTTAATATGCAGATCCACTGGCAGGAAATTTAGAATGACATTGAGGGCAGCGGTCGGACTTGATCGCAGGGCTCCTGTGATTCCAATTCCAGCTGTTCTTTGGACTCTACTTAATTTAAGGACGTTATAGGCTTTGCTTAAGGCGGGCCACCATACCAGTGATCCATAGGTGAGGATGGGACGTACCACCGCTGTGTACATCCAGCGAACCATCTTTGGTTGAAGTCCCCACTTCTTGCCGAAAGTTTTTCTACAAGTGTAGAAAGCTATGCTTGCCTTCCGCACTCGGTGTTCGATATTATACTTCCAGTTGAGTTTGGGGCCAAGCATGACTCCAAGGTATTTAGCGCTGGTGGATAGAGGAAGATTTTGGTTGTTTAAGCGTGGAAGTGAGAAGGTTGGTATTTTGGTTTTGGTGGTGAAAAGCATCAGTTCAGTTTTGCTTGGGTTAAGACCACAGCTTGTAGCCCAACCGCTAATCTTTCCCAGAGCCCTTTCCATGATTTCACTAATCACGTTCGGGAACATTCCTGATACTAGAACGACCACGTCATCCGCATACGCAACGACTTTGATACCTTCCCTGTCGAGGATTGAAAGGATTTTGTTAAGTACCATAATCCATAGGAGAGGCGAGATCACCCCACCTTGAGGTGTTCCTCTGCTTACTGATTTGGTTAGATGAGTGTTACCAAGTTTTGCTTGAATGATCCTTGTTTTGAGCATGGAAATGATCCATGAAGTGACGAAATCCTCTACACCTAATTCTAATTCTAGACGTTGTTAAAGGCGCCCTCTATATCTAAGAAGGTAGCTAAGGTATATTGGTGATGAGAGAGTAACCACTCAACTGTATTTTCAAGGCCTGTTCTTATGTGGAGGTCAAGTATACGTTCTAGAGTTTTGAGTATGAAGGAGGTTAGGCTAATAGGTCGGAAGTCCTTCGCGGATTCGTGACCTCTTTTGCCGACTTTCGGTATGAAAACTACTCGAACATGTCTCCAAGACTGATTTAGTAGGATACTGCTTCTGTATATTTTCACGAGAATGGGCTGCCCCGGTGATTTATAAGGAGCAAAACTTTGTATGGCCCATGAGATTTTTTCCTTGGTTATAATGCGCTCTATTTCTTCCCGGTGTGGGGAAATATTACCCGGCGAATAGGACGAGATTTCGCAGAGGTCTTTACAATCAGGAAAGTGGATGTTGAGTAGAAGCTCTAAGGATTCATCGGTTGATTCTGTCCAGGTTCCGTCCGATTTCTTAATGAAAGATGGAATACAGCGTTCTTTGGTCACTATCCAAAGCAGATTC
Organism: Cheilosia vernalis; assembly: GCA_949126925.1. NCBI lineage: Eukaryota > Metazoa > Arthropoda > Insecta > Diptera > Syrphidae > Cheilosia > Cheilosia vernalis. Next base: position 25,684,365 of record OX421358.1, read on the forward strand.
TTTTAGAGTATCGATAGATTGGCAGTATTCTGACCATGCTTGTGTCTTAGCTGATCTAATGGACTTTTTGTAGAACTTTAGGCAGTCTTTATAAGGTTGCCAGAACTTATGCCTGTAGCAGATATTGAAAATGTCCCTAGTCTTCCTTCTCAGAATGGATAGGTCTTCATTCCACCACGGCGGTAAGGTTTTTTTGCTGTGTTTCATTCCTAGTTCTTCGACATTCTCTAATATAGTAACATGTGCATGATTCGCCCGTTCCAGCAGTTAGGACTCTCTTAGTCTAAGAGCTCCCTTCGCTGCGGTGCGTTTAATGAACTTGCCAAGGGGAAGAAAATGAAGCAGCATTTCTAGTCCCGCCTATGAAGCGCTTTGTACAGCTCCTGTAGGACTAAGCGAGGCGAGTCTTTGTACTTTATTGAGCATGGTCATATAGCTTTTGACTTTGTTATGAAATGATAGCTGTTGAAAATGACAGCGATCGACGAAGATTCCATTTTTACGCAGTTGTTCGTTCATATTTCAATATTCAACTATTTAAACTATGAGAACAGCAAAACCTAAACCACTGTAGGGCTCAGGTCCGGAATTACTAGCCACCAGTTATCATGAGCTGGGAAGACAATTTACAAACAACCAACAGGACAGGGTTGGACAGGGTATATAGCACACTTACTATTTCAATACTGTTCGGCTAAGAAGCGTACTCCAGTTTATATTAAGGCGATTGGCTCACGACAGTGGTTATGTGATTTTTTTGGAATAGGCTAGAAACTGATTAGCATCAACGGAAGAACAACATTGTTACAAGCAACCAAGAGCCTCTGATAAGGACGGATTTACTGTTGAGACGACCCTGCGAAACGGAAAAGGGACAATGACTTTCGGATCCGGAAATGGAATTTTTGGAATCCTGAACAGACCGGGTGCAGCCGAACAATTAGCCGATGTTCTACACTGCTACACTGAAGATATCAAAGCCAGGAAGTGTTATCGGATGAGCCGGGCAAAAAGAAGGATGAAAAACTGTGACATCTAATACGGTGATTGCTACAGGGAACAGAAGCAGCGTCTATATGGATGTGGTTTCGTTGTAAGCAGCAGACCTTGGCAAGAAGTCTTAAGCTTTCGACACGAAAGTGAACGTCTCACAACTATCTGCATCAAGGCTAAATTCGCCAACATCAACTTTGGTTATGTGCTCATGCCCGCACAGAAGAGAAAGAAGGCGCTACTAAAGAATGTTTCTACAAGCTCCTTGACAAAACATACGAGCAATGTCCAGAGTACAACGTCTTGGTTGATTTTAACGCCAAAATGGGAAAGGACATCTTTGGTATCACAATCGGAAAGCTCGGCAAATAAGACATAACGTCTGGAAACGGACTTATTCGGCCCTAGCGAGGTATCCGTCGGAACGGAAAATTCTCCGCAGCGCATACTCTGTCGCAACAGCAAATCACATTTGACGTATCCGTTTTCGGAAAAAAAAAAATTGGTGCTGTTTGTGCTGGTGTTTGGTGCTTGGTTTTTCGCTAGATTTTGCACTGGAAACACTAATTTAGGCAATAAATACAAACAAATGCGTTGCTATATGTTTCTTCTTTTTATTGTTCGCATTTATTAACACTTCACTGCAAATCGTAAATAAATTCAACGACTGATTGTTGTCGGAGGATATCGCAAACAAATTCCGCAACCAATTTCTCTCGGAGGACATCGGAGCCTAGCTGTCAAAAATTTAACAAGAATTGAATCATATAAAATCGGAGAATTTTCCGTTCCGACGGATACCTCGCTAGGGCCGATTAACTTTGCTGGTCCATCCCGGACTGTAGCGCCACCCAAGTTAGTAAGTATTAACTCACGACAGACGCCTAATAAAATGATTACCTGCTCGTGTGATGACACCAAATTGGTTACAAATGAAAATTTAGTTTAAACACAAAACTGTATATCCAAACAGAAACGAAATCAAATTTGAAGCAACACTTAAGAAAAATCAAAACGCATGCTGCATATACATTGAGGCATTTAATTGTTATTCGGCATTCATAATAAAACAATAAACCAACTGAAACAAACTCAACTCATGGTAAAATGAAAACAATTACAGAGTTCCGTGCTAGAGCTCCGCAAGAGCAAACAAACGAATTTTACAAATTTCGAATGTGTGGCTTGGCTATGTTCAGAATCAAAAGATATATCACAATATGCACGAGAGAGAGAGAGAGAAAGAGAGAGTTAAGTCTAGTACGTTTGTCTGTCCCTAAATAATATCGAAAATGGGAAATTGGACTTGTGGTATGTTGTGTGCTGAAAACCCTAAACCGATTTGTTAACGAAATTCCGTTTTCAAACTGCACAAACCTTTTGTTTATTGCCGAATGTGTTATAAATATTTCCTAAATTTGTATTGAAAAATAAAAGAAAAAAACAAACTAAACGAAACAGATGAATCTTACTTACCGGGTTTCTCCAAGCCAGTGTACTTATTTAGAACAAATTGCTCCAGTAGTTTGTCGACAGTCATGTCGAGGAATTGACGTTTGAAATCGGAATGAACCTGCAGAGGGAAACGTTTATTAGTAAATTACACTTCTCTGTGTTACTTTAATCGAGTTTACGTATGCAATGCTCTTCAAATGCGAGTGTCTGCACAGATTGGCACTTCCTACGTCTTTTTATATAATTTTAAGCCAGAATTGCTAGGACAATATTCGACAAACATTATAGGGATAATTATGACTTTAAATTGATACCAGCAAGTAGAGCGTCTGATAGGGGACGAGCAAGTGGGGGTTGTTATTTCGGTTACAAGAAGGATCTCACAGGTATAGAGTGCGAATTTATTCCATCACATGGAAGCTTTTACATCAATGTGAAAGCGGAAAAAAACAAATCTAAGAATTATTCCAACTTACATTAACTGCAACCATTGGAATTCAGATTTTGGTTCTTGGTGATTTGAATGCAAGAATTGGCAACGAAATGGGATTTGAAAACATTAAGGAGGGCATAGCTAGAAAGTCGAAAGATACCAGCTGCAACACCAAAGGTTTAAAACTTCTGGGTTTCTGCAGCTCATTTGGGTTGCGTGTATTAAATGGAACAACTAATTCTGATAAGGACGGTGAATTCACATTTATTGGACAGCAAGGGACTTCAGTTATTGATTACGGACTCATAGCAGGCGATTGGGCTGATCTGGTTTCGGACTTAGAGATAGGAACTGTTCCTTATTCAGACCACCTTCCTTTAATTTTATCTTTTAACCTAGCTGGTGACGAGCGGGAAAGAGTGAGAAATATGAAGCTACTGCCAAAGCTATTGTGGATGGATAAGAACGCAGGATTATACAGAAGAAAATTAAACCACCAGATATCCAGGCAGCAAGTAGTCAACTTCAACTCTCTAGAAGTAATTATAATGAAATCTAACCCAAATCCCACTAGTGGCAGGATAAGTTCTGCTAAATACGTCGAACCCTGGTTTGATCTTGAATGTGAAAGAGCAAGACAAAAATCGTTTAAATGGCTAAAGCTTTTTCGAAACAAGTGGGGAGTGTTTAAACAACTGTACGTCAATGCAAAAAAGATTATAAGTTGTTGTGCAAGAGAAAGAAAAAATGTTACTATGAGGCGGAGGCTAACCGTCTAGCACTTTGTAATAACGCAGTGCAATTCTGGAAACTAGCTCGAAATCTCAACGGTAGAAAGTATTCCATCAGCTGCGACTTGTCCGCCAGTACACTACTGACACATTTTAAGAAACTGCTATGCCCAGAAGTAAGCAGAATCTTTCATCATTACGCTACTCCAGGATTACAAAACGATTTACTGGATGCTCCGATAACTTATGAAGAAATAGTTACGGCATTAAGTAGGATAAAGGATGGTAAGGCTCCAGGATCGGATCGAATTCCAATCGAATTTTATAAATATGGATCTGATGAACTTGTGGAAACACTGAAAATTCTTTTTAATAATATAATGGAGTATTGCGTAATTCCACAACAGTTTAAGGAAGCATTAATTTTTCCGATTCACAAGAAAGGAAGCAAAGCGGATCCAGGCAATTATCGAGGAATTTCCTTTTTAAACGCCACCTACAAAATCTTTACTGCGGTTCTACAAAAAAGGATAACTAAGTGGATAGATGTGAATAAGCTATTCAAGGAATATCAAGCAGGATTCAGACCCGGATATGCAACTGTAGACCATATTTTTGTCTTAAAAAGCATCGCGGAGTCCTTTCTCGTTAAAGGTAAAAAGCTTTACGCGTTCTTTGTCGATTTCAAGGCGGCATTTGATACAATTGATCGAAACGCTCTTCTGCTAAAACTTTTTAATATGGGACTCTCAATCAAAGTGGGTAGAGTTCTCCAAAGCTTATATGATGATACTTGGGCAGCGGTGTGGAGTGGGGATACTCTATCAGAGTGGTTCCAGACAAAATCAGGAGTCAGACAGGGTTGTACCTTAAGCCCGGTCTTGTTTGCGCTATTCGTCGAGGACATTGTAGACTGTTTACCAGGAGGTATTGAATACGCAGGCACCATATTTAAGGCTCTTCTGTTTGCTGACGATATTGTGCTCTTAGCGTATTCCCCTGCAACTCTGCAACTAATGATCAATCGGTTAGCCGAATACTGCAGTTTATGGAGTCTCGTAGTCAACTTAGAGAAATCCAAGGTAATGATTTTTAAAAATGGCGGAGGAAGAAACTGTATTAACGAGCACTGGACATTCAATGGTCAACAAATCGGAATTGTGAACGAGTACAAGTATCTGGGTATGTACTTGACAAATAATTTAGGTATGGAGAAGCACCTGAAGGAAAAACTTACCAAAGTAAAAACAGCTATAAATACTACATGGAAAAAATGCTTTGCGAATAAAGATATTTCTCATAGTAGTAAATTTAAAGTTTTTGAAGCAGTCGCCGAGTCCATACTATTTTATGCAGCTCAAGTATGGGGAAGTAAAAGGTACGATACCGTTGAGAAACTGCTAAGATTCTATATTAAGCGCATTTTCCACCTTCCTCCTAGTACGCCGAACTACTTGCTAGCGATTGAAACGGGGCTGTCTCCTCTATTTATAAAAACCTTCAAACTGCAAATCGGTTACGTGCTCAAAGTTCTTAAGATGGAAAACCATCGTCTCCCCAAAAAAGTGGCGCTTAGGGCAATTACTAACAGGTCTAGCTGGTACGGAGACTGGCTAGAGTTGGCTCAATGTTGTGGAATGGAGTTGAATCTCAACCCGGAAACACCCCAAAATTGGAAACCAATCCTTGAGGACCTTGTACAAAAGCTGGACCTGCAATTTAGAGATATGTACTGTAGTGAGGCGTCGGAATCTACTCATAGACAAGTGTATAGTAGATTATGTTATGATCTAAGATACAACTACTTTCGAGACGAACACAGTATAGAGGAGATCTCAATGATGGTGAAGCTTCGAGGAGAATTGATGCATTTAAATTATATACCACATAGGAGTGACTTGCCTGTCCTTTGTTGTATATGCAATACTGCTGAAAGGGAGGATATAATTCATTTTATGGGTAAATGCCCAATTCTGCGGGAAACAAGGAGACATTTCTTTGGAGTTGATTTTCTACTTGAAGAAGAAGTAATCGAAGTTATCAATGAGCTGAATGTTCCCAAACTTTACGGATACTGCAAAACGGCACTAAATTACAGAAACAGGATAATCACAGAAAGATTTTAAAATTAAAATAAAAATAGAGAATGGTAAATAATGTATCTTATTAATAAATGTCAATCGGCAGACGGCAAAGCCATGCTTTTATTGATTTTGTATATAACTGTAAATATTTTAAGGAATTAATAAAAATCATTTAATCAATCAAATCAATTATAGGGATACGGAATCCGGAAGAATATGTGATACCTTCAGACTACATAGAAGAGTACAATGTACAATTTTGTTATAGAAACAAGAACAGCACATCCAGTGCAAACGCTGTGACAACCAAGTCGCTATCAACGTCTGTTCTAATGTAATAATCACTTTCAAAAAGAGTTTGGGCAGATGCCTAAGTGTTCCATCAGCAAAACCCATTTTATAAGTCCTTATCGTACGATTCGAGAATAGAGAATATAGTGGGCAGCTTTGGTTTGGGAAATATGAATGAATGAGGTAAGAAGTTGATAGAATTTTGCCAACTACATGATCTAACCATAATGAATACATGATTCGCTCTCGCTCCTAGACTGCACAGCTGAAGATTCCATCAACTCGTGGACAGAGATAAAAGACGTTATAATGAAAACAAGCCAAAAACATATCCTTGGTCCAGAACAATTAGTACTTGCAATTAAGGAGCCGTGTAGACTGCTCATTATAGCAATAAGTACGGGCCATTGGCCTTTAGGAACTCACGCAGCCAAGCTTGGCATCCCCCATAACACCCGCTGCCGTAGCTGCGCTGCCTCGAACAAGATTGAAACAGTGTTCCATCTTTTTTGTGAGTGTTCGGCCCTAACCAAAACCAGACGCAGTGCCATAGGTCATCCCTTTTATGATGACCTTCCGGCCATCCAAAGCATCCATTTCAACAAGATTATCAAATTTCTCAACTCCTCAGGTTGGTTTTTAGCTCCCTTGACTTCCTTCATCCCCCTTTACTACAGGTTCCTTTAGTTGTGGTTTCAAAACGGCGCTCAATGCGCTACTTGTGTTTTTCCCTCGTCGGTAACGGGAACACAGCCACTTAAACTAACCAACCAACCAGAACAATTAGCAAGGCATAAACGGATGACAAATGAAATTCTGTCATTGATGGAACGAAGAAGACAAAATAAATCAAACCCAAACCGATTCAGATTCAATAGAATAGATTGACTAGAAACAAAATACGCGATATCAAAAATCTAAAAAAAATTTAATAGCACAATGGCAAGAACTAGAAAGGCTTAAGAGAAACCACGATCATTTCGGTTTACATAAAAAATTAAAGGAAGTCATAGGCATTAAAAAGAAAAACACGTATTACTTTGAAGAACAACTAAGGACGTTATTTTAAGCACATATCCACAGATGGTCTACCAAACGAACTTTTTAAAATTATTGAGGACGAAAATGTAATGAAGCTAGTCAATATATAAACTGATTGTTGAATACTCAACAAGCCGCTTAGAACCAGGGGACCATGTGATACCACCAGACCACGACATAGCCTACGAGAAAAGGGTCTTACTTTTCGAGTTTGGGAGACGGAACGATGCAACGAATGGAACCAAAACGACATTATAATGTTCCTTTGATTTCACATACAAATAATCACGAACAGGATGTTGAATTAACGCACCGGTGAGCGAGCAATGCGTCACTGAATTTTGTCGATTTTACATGCAACACAATAACAAATTCATTTACGCATTACTCGATCACGGATGCGGTAATTCAACCCCACAGTTTGAAAGTCGACAGACAACAAGAGGCAGAAACATGAAAGCCAACAGTTATCAGCAACACTTCGGGTGAGGATCAAACATCCGCCCAAGCCTGCTGTCGAAATTGACAAAAATATTTTGTTAAGAGAACATACGAGCATGTTGCCATTTACTTTTTTATTTGCGACTGTTTAACTAAGACGGGTTTTTTTTTTTTACTGGTAGGCAATTGGTGTGTTCTGTCAAATGTCAAGGTCGTATTTCACTGCTATGCTGTGCCCTTTTTATATAATTAACTAATCAGGCTACTAAAACTGCGGTGGTTTCATCAAATTGGGCATTACCTGACCAACCATGTCGTGGTTGTTCTGCACCAGTTCCAAATAGGTCGATAGGAATTCCTTCATTTGCCGCAAATGGACCTCTTCGATTTCTTGGAATCTCTGAAATGGAAAATACAAATGACTACACATCCACGGCTATAGCTGAAGCCAACTCACTCTACAAGTCTGTGTCATTTTACGTTCGAACTCTGCCTTAATCGGATTGTGCTTGTCCAACAGCACTTTGTAGTCGTCCTGCAGTTTCTTCAGCTTCGCCTCGACCTTCTCAATTTCTTTCGGTGATCCGTTGTCCTTTCGCAATTTCTCCAGCTCCAGAACTTTGGTGGTGTACAAGTCTTTTGACTTTTGTACAGCCGCCGTAGATGACTGCATTGCCTGAACACACTCCAACGTTTGGGATTCCTCCTCCTTGACGAGCTTATGCTTTTTATGCAGTTCATCGGCATACTTTGCCACATCTTTTACCAATTCGGTTAGTTTCTGCACCATTTGCAGGTGAAGCGTGGAAAGTTTCTCCGCCGATGTACGTAAAATAGTCCATACCGGAGCAAATGTACTGTTCAGTGTCCCCGAACCAGCTTTATGCGCCAATTTGGTCATTAGCTTAGAATTTTGCTCCTCAATGTTGGATTTTTCGCGAAAAAACTCCGACAGCTCCTTGCTGGCCACAACACCGAATTTCATGTTGTGATAGAGCACATCGAAGCCATTGTTCTTTTCGCCCTGCAAGTAGAAAAATACATTTGTCACAAATTCCGTTTAGAAATGGAATAGTCGTGCTTTGAAAACATACCCAAAAGTAGTCGTTAAAGTCCACAGTCATTTTGGCGAGTCTTTGTGTAGAAGGTTATAACCGATTGCTGCCGCCTTCTTTCGTGCTTAGAATGTATATAAATGCTGAATATAATAATTGACAATTTTCCGCAAAGGACTCATGAAAATCTTAAGAAATACAAATCAATTTATAATTAGCAACAGCGCATGTATAAACCTCCTGGCTGTCGTCCAGTCGTTAGTTCTTTTCATATGTAGATTGTACTAGGTAATTCGTTTTGCTCATCATCGAAGGTAGGAATATCTTAAAGCACATTGTTACCGTTTCGACGAAGGGGCAGCGAACGAAATATAGGTAATTATTGTTCTCAATGCAGTAACTTTTCGTGGTGTAGCGAGCTCGACAAGGATAGTAATAAAAAAGGACGTTTCATTATTTGCTGGGCGCTTCTAATGGGCTGCAATTGTTTGAAGATATTTGCCGAAGTAAATACTGTCGTTAGTGAAGACGGTTGAAGTCGTAATCTGAAATAAATAAAAATGAAACCCTTAATGAACAATGAAAAGAGTTATTAAAACAAATTGTGAATAGCTTGCAAACACGAACCCAAATAATTCACAAGACGAATAGCGCATATGAAACAGATGGCGTTCGGCAATTTCGTACAATAAAATGGAAAACATATCAATTTCAAAATTCTCCTTACAAGTCAATACACGGACCTAACTACATCCGTCAGAGTAGGTAATGCAATTCGTCGAACCCTGGAACCCTATTGCGGCGATAGCCTCTTTATTCCATCGAATATCTTACCTGCAACACATTCCTTCGGGTTCGAAACCAGAAAATATAGGCAAGTTGGTGAATCTGAAGAATATGATAGTTGGGTCCGCAGTTTTTAGGGTAAATCGCTTTTAACTCATCTCACTGCATCGGAAGTTTTGAAACAATTTGCAAGTAATTTTAGGTGATCCACGTAATTCAACATATTCAAATCTGGTTTTGCAGCTCTTTTCTTCTTACCAAATTAATTTCATTTGTAATAAATGCGATCGAAATTTGTAACCAAAATATTTTCCCAGTAAGTGTTCGGTGTGAATGCATCGACGAGTTTTCGACGAAAACACGCTTTTCAGCTCGGTGTGAAAAGGCTATTACTCATGTGGTATTCGATTGGGCTTCTTCAGATTTGCTCTCAGATTTCAGATTTCGTGTGCCTAATCGAACATAAAACGTCACTTGTTTTTTTTTTGTGTATCTATTGATATTCGTGCGATTTGAATATGTGTAGTCTTCGACACTTTTTTAAGCGATTTCCATTCATTGGTTAAATTTTGTATTAAAACATTACAAATATCCGTCCCGATTGATTTCTAAATATTTATACAAGGTGGGCCAAAGGAGATCACCCTATTGGAAGATGCTCATATTTTTGCAAATGGCCGCCAATGTCAAATATGTTTTAACATTTGTGAACTAGACAGATGTAGAGTACAAGTGAACAAGCCATGGAGCGATACACTCCCCAAGAACGCGGAATAATCGTGTCTATCGATTTTTCCACCAAAATCATAATGAGCGATGAGGCTCATTTCCACCTCAGCGGGAACGTGAACAAGCAAAACTAGCTAGCTTCTGGGGCACCGACAGTGGACGGTGCGCGCTATAGGGCCATGTTAACCGAGTTTTTTTCTGCCGCAATTGGACGAATAAGGACTGAAAAACATGTGGTTCCGACAGGACGGAGCTACGGCACACACTGCGCGAGCCACAACCGATATTCTGAAGGCATCGTTCCCGAGTCTCGTTTTGACGATTTGCACAGTCACGCAAGATCGCGCGATTTAACCGTTCCACTTTTTTTTTTGTGGGGTTTCTGAAGTCCCGCGTTTACGTGAGACCCGAACCTCAAGGACAACATTCGACTCGAGTGCGAGAATCTGTCGCCCGAAGTTCTCGCCGTTGTGATAAAAAATGTCATAAAACGAGCCCGTATGGCAATCAATTGTGACGGCGCCCATTTGGCCGATATCATCTTCTCGACTTGACCAATAAAATTCAAAAGGTTCAAATAAACATAATAAAAAATCAGAATCGAAGTTTTTCATTTGGAAAAAAAATGAGAGCCAAACAACATCGGATGACTTCTTTTGTACATAAATAATTTACAAAAATAGATTCACCCGATGCAATGACTTTTCTTGAAAAAATCCACTAAAATGTAAGCAAACTCCACCTCCACCAGTTGTCAAACTCAAACGCACTTGTATTGGTAAATCTGAGAAAATATCTAGATTCGCAAAAGTGCTCTGAAATCTGAAAAAGATTGCTTTTTTTGTACCAAACGAACATGAAAATTGCTCTGAGAGCGCCCAATCGAATACCTACCACATAAGATTTGGTCTCACATTTCAGATTTCGTGTTCGATTGGGAGATGTGAAGCCTTCGATATTTATTCATAAATAATTTACAAAAGTAGATTAATAGGCTTTTTACACCAAGCCCAAAACGGCGCAGGGTCATAAGTCCACAGGCCAAAAGTTCACAATGGTACCCATCTATGTACCCACCCAGATGAGCCAAAAGTTCACAATAATTTGGGCCATAGGTTCACAATTTTAAAATGGAAGTAGGCCATAAGTCCACAATTATCCATATGACAAAAAGAGTTGTTTTAACAACTCAAAAAGTATGGGAATGTTTGATAGATGCCGTGAAATAAGACCAACTTCTAAAAATGTACCTTATTTCGCTCTTAAATAGTGTAATAAAGATAACTTCCAACAGTTAGTCTTATTTCACTCCCACAAAGTGCAATAACGCCAACAAAATTTGAGTAGTAATAAGAAAAACTTTTGTAGCGCTCTTATTGAAAAACCCTTTACAGTAAATGAAAGTGTCATTGGAATTTCATTCGGCTTGCATTGCATGTTGTAGAGGTGCTGGTCTACGACATTTTTGTTATACTTGTTGTCCAGCTGTGATTTCTGCGTGGCTGGTAATTCACGAAAGATTTGGCACTGAATTTCCTCGAGATGTCCGTCACAGGGAAGAAATGTGAGACCTACATATATGAAAAACATGCTTTATTTCACATCAACAAAAAGCCGAAATTAATATGCCCCAGCTCATAAATGTATGCAATGATAAAACGCCGTGACGCATTTCCGTTCCCGAAAGTTAAATGTGTGGAATTACTCCACCAAATTCCAACAACGCGCGCTTAGATGTTTACACACCAAAAAAACACCCTTTAGTATGCCTATCTATTTAACAATTGTTGAATTAAAAATCTATATATATAAAAGAAAGTGTCCGAAGCGATGTTATCCCATAACTCGAGATTGCCCGAACCGATTTTGATGATTTATACTTTGTTGGAAAGGTATTTTCAACACGGGTTTTGAAACAAAAAAAAAAATCAAAGTGTTTTATTTTGACCACCCAGTTTTTTTTAGATTTTTTTCAACTTTTTTCATTTTGTATTTATTTATTTTGGCACCAACCAGAAACACAACGTTCACGTTTAGCTTTGCTCCTTATTGTTATTTAATACAATAATTTACACCTTTGCCTAAAATTCAACTTGTGAAGTGCTCGAGAATTATTGAATTTTTCCCTTCATCGCATCATTTCCGCGAGTTGTAGTTTTACTTGTAATAGTGTAAAATCTAATTAAAAAGTTTCTGAAATTTAATCAGAAGAACTTATTTGAGTGGTTCTCTATAACCCGCATTAAATTGCCATATATGTTTGTTTCTTCTTACATTGGCCGTTAAATAAGTATTTTGACACATTCTCCCCGGTGAGTTCTTTTAGTGTGTGTTCTGCATACTTGAAGCAATTGAGTCTACACGAATATATTGTGTTCTCTGTTTCACGCTTTCAACAATACGAAATACGACCTAATCGTTGAGTGCGGCTATACATCTCTATTTCACAAGAAGTGCAGTTCAACATCTCTGACAAACATTGGCGATCTCACTCCCTCTTACGTGTGAGTACAATATTTAGTGCATGTTCTGCCGTTCTAGCAAAGCGATCCTACTCAATTATTTTTGTTTTGGTTTTTTCTGACTCATTGCATGTTGCAACCATCGAGTACCCAGTACTGAAACCTTAACCAACAAATACCAAGCCACTTTTATTTACCTAATACATCAACCGTATCTTTCGGAAATTAATTATTGGATTATGAGTACCCCTAAAAGTACCCTACATTGTTATATTTGTGGAAAAGACACAAATGATATAAATTTATCGTGCGGTATTTGCCTTGATACGGCGCATGCTAAATGCCTAGGCCTAAAAGGAAAGGATGTAGATAAGATTATCTCTACTCCCGGTATTTGCTTTTATTGTGTTAAGCACCGAAATATTTCAACTGATGCATTGCACTGGAAAATCATCAAACTTCAAAAGGCGTTTAATACCATGTCAACGCTGTTTTCTGAAATACAGGATGTGTTTAACTTCAATGTCAGCAGCGGCACCAAACTGATTGAAGGGTTTTCGAGCATGGATCGGATCTTACAGCATCAGGAACTCCAATCACCTGGACCAAGCCCTAATTTCATCCAAGCGCAACCGAACCTCGAAAGCCCAGCACTGCATTCACCGCTGCAACCACCGAATGTAGTTATAACACCGACTTTGATGGAACCAGCCTTGCATCTTCAACCTCAACCTCGTAGTCAGATTCCTCAAAGTGGTGCCAATTCTAATCCATCGGAAGGATCTAAACGCCCGTTTCAGGAAGTTCTACAAGATCCTATTTTACAACTCCAACTACCTTTGGCGAAAAGAACTCTTCGATCCAACTCGCAAGGTAAATCGCCATCAGGGAGTATCATACCTATTGGAGTTAACGATAACAACAATACTGCCTCAATTCCGATTGACAAACCATCTACTAGTAGGGAGGCCTTGAATTCCCACCAACGATTAATCGGTGTTCCGAGTACGGACTGTACTCTTAGAGTGGTACCACCCCACTTTGCAGTATTTTTGTCACGGCTTGAATATGGTACCAAAAGCAGTGAAATTGTAAGCTACATTGCTGGGAAAGGCATTGATACCAGCAATATAAAATGCCACAGCCTGACAGCGGATAACCTTACAGGTCGCTTGACATCGTCATTCAAACTTTTAACGACTGAACCAACTGGAAAACTACTCATCAACCCGAACTTTTGGCCTAAGAATATTCTTGTAAAGGAATTCGTGAGCCGACCTAGCTCCAAGAAGACTCAACCAAAAAACCTTCCAAAAAACTCCAATCAAATAGTTTAGATCCTTCAGCCTTTAGTCTCTACTACCAAAATGCTGGTGGCCTGAGAACTAAACTCCAAGATGTCTTGCTTTTCTCTTCATCTGGTCAATATGACATTATTGTTTTCACTGAGACTTACTCAGAACCATCACAACGAAGAACTGTTCAACAAGGACCAGTACGAGGTTTTCCGCAAGAACCGTTGCTCCGTTGTAACCGATTGTGAGAGAGGTGGTGGAGTATTGGTTTCAGTTCGGTCCTCTTTGCGCAGTGTCGAAATAAATCTCCCTCCAACAGCAGCTGATTTAGATGTTGACCAAGTGGCAGTCTCAATAAAATTAATTTCTGGAACTGAAGTTATTGTTATTGTAAGTTATATACCACCACGGAGTCCTTACCTATTATATAAAGCACATATAGATAATTGTTCCTTTATCTTAAATAATTTAAAGGATCATCAGCACGTTATCGTTCTTGGGGACTTTAATTTACCTAACTTAATTTGGTCATTTGATTGCGATGATTCTAAACTTCTTCCATTTAATGTTAACTTTGATTATGAACGTGAAGTCGTTGATACTCTTGCCCAGCTTGACCTTCGTCAGATAAATAATTTTCCTAATGAATTCAATAATATCCTCGATTTGGTATTTGTTGATTCCGAACTCGACATAAGTATCAACAACTCCACGATCCCACTCTTTCGTAATTCTGTTTTTCATGTAGCATTATCCATGCAGTTCGAATTTTATGAATTTTTTAAACCAGGCTCTGGTGACACTAATTTTAAATATAACTATGTTGAAGCCAATTTCATCAACATTTCAAACTATTTAGATAGCATGAATTGGTTAGATATATTTAGTAATGGTAATTTAGATAATTCTTTTAATTTATTTATGAATACTGTAAAAATGGCAATTGATTTAAACACACCTAAAATTAAGTCTGTCAAGGGTAATAAACCCATTTGGTTTAATGATAGAATCACAAATTTAAATAATAGGAAGAATAAAGCCTATAAGCGGTTCCGTAACAGCAATAACGACATAGAGCTTTTGAAAGTTTATCGGATGCTCCAAAAACAATTTAATGTTTTAAATAAGTTTCTCTACAGACAATATGTTCTTTCTGTCGAATCTAATTTAAAGACAAATAGTAAGCGCTTTTGGACTTTTATTAACAACAAAAAGCAGTCTAATGGTATTCCTAATTGTATGCGTCTTAATAACGTATCTTCGTCTGATCTTTCAACCATCTGTAATATGTTCGCCAACCACTTTCAGTCTGTATATTCTTGTGGTACTACCACACCCATAGTTTCTAGTAATACCTCAATGTCCTGTGATTTCTTAAATATTGGCAATTTAGAGTGTTCAATCCCTGAAGTTCAAGTTGCCCTTTCTTTATTAAATTTAGATAAAAATCCTGGTATAGATGGCATTCCGCCAATTTTACTTCATAAGTGCTCCTCCGCGTTTTCTGTACCTCTGTGTTTAGTTTTTAATTTGTCTCTCCGGTCTGGAAATTTTTTGGAAAATTGGAAGAGCTCATTTTTAACGCCCATATATAAGTCTGGATCGAGACATGATATTATTAACTATCGCCCAATCTGTAAGATTTCTACTATTCCCAAGTTGTTTGAAAAACTAGTTTGTAACAAACTTACACCTCTCTTAAAGAGATTTATCTCCCCGTTTCAACACGGCTTTGTAGCAGGAAGATCTACTACCACAAATCTCTCAATTTTCTGTAATTCTACCTTGAATTTCCTCGAGAATGGCTTACAATGTGATGTAATATATACGGACTTTGCTAAAGCATTTGATCGCGTTAACCACAATATATTGATTTCTAAACTAACTGATTTAGGGCTCCACTCCAATTTCCTAAAGTGGATTCATTCCTACTTAACGGATCGTATCCAGTATGTTCGTATAAATGACACGTTCTCGTCACCAATTTATGTTACCTCTGGAGTACCTCAAGGTAGTCATTTAGGCCCTCTGCTTTTCCTTTTATTTATAAATGACATTCCTGACTTGTTTTTGAGTTCCCAATGTCTTATGTTTGCCGACGATTTGAAGTTGTTTCGACCTGTACGGTCAGTTCACGATTGTATTCTTTACAAGAGGATCTCGAACGACTTTCCATATGGTGTCACAATAATGATCTTCATCTCAATGTCTCTAAATGTCAAAGCCTTTCTTTTTATCGTAACCTCTCTCCAATACACTTTACATACGCAATCCATAATACCCCTCTGTCCATTATCTCATCCAAAAAAGATCTTGGAGTAATTTTTGACGCTAAACTTAGCTTTTGCAAGCAAATTGAGTCCCTGGTTGCCAAAGGTAATCAGATGTTAGGATTCATATTGCGTAACTCGAAAGACTTTCAAGATCCACATACCCTTAAATGTTTATTTTTTGCATTTGTCCGATCTCATCTTGAGTACTGCAGTATAGTATGGAATCCATATTATGAAGTACATTCTATTAGATTAGAAAAAATCCAAAAGCGTCTTACTAGAGTAGCCTTTCGTAGACTGCGATGGAACATTGAAATGCCACCTTACGAGACGAGGTGCAAATTATTTGGTATCTTACCTCTTTTTAAACGTAGGCAATATTTTTCAATTATGTTTATTCGTGATTTGACAACTGGTCATATCGATTGCCATTTCCTATTATCATTAATTGGATTTTATGCTCCATCGAGAGCTCTTAGAAACCGTCTTTTATTTTATGTACCTTATCATAGAGTTAATTATGGATACAATGAACCAATTTCTAGATGTCTTAGGGAATCTAATAGATATGCTAGTATATTTGATTTTCATCTTGGTAGGGATTCATTTAGAAATAAATTAATTCTGATGTTAGGCTTTGGTGGTCGTTTTTAAGTATATTTTTGTATTAAGTAATCTAGCGAGAACAGTAGATGTACTCATTTGATTGAAAAAAAAATAAAATAAATAAAAAAATAAGAATCAAATTTGAATGTAACATATCGTATCACAATTGAACTGTCAGATAGACACGCAACGTAACGCCATCTATTATCGATCAATCGAAAATCCAATTTTGTTTCATGTGTGGTGGCGCTGTCCACGTTGACTGTGCCATTTGATTCAGTTGCGCAGTTTCTTCATTCGTTGCTATTTCAGCGTCCATATTGCACTTTGCGAATTCGTGTTTTGTTCGATCGAATAACGTTTGCCGGAAATTGCGCATTACAGACTCGGATTTCTTTATTGCGATTTCGTGAGTTTTTATAAATTAAAATTGATAATCTTATAAAGAAATTGGTGTAGTTCTGTTCGATTTAGAATGAATTTGACTGCCTGTCTTTAAAAGCTTTGCGTTCGTAAATAAATATAGTAAATGCCACCTCATAGAGGACATTTGCAGGTACAACATAGGATATCCAATAACTCGATAACAATGGTTTCTAAATAAATACTGGGAGAAATTTGAGACATTTCTACAATTTTCACCTGGCCGAGTGGATATGCACTTCATTCTCAAATCAACTGGTACCGTAATAAGAAGGGAAACGATTTATTCTTTGCAGGGGTAAGAACTATTTTCTAGTCTCTGCACAAACGGAGGTTTGTATCTGTATAGTATATTAAATTGGAAAGGAGAGAGATGGCATCTCATTAAAGCCTGAAGCGGCCTATAGAACATATACACCTCATATAGGTACTTGCATGTGCAATGCAATCATTACTCTCAGTATGCATGCACAAGTGATGTAAAATTAACTTTTCAGTACTTTTTATAAGTAGAAATTGTATCTTTTAGGACTGAAGTGTAACTTTGCCGTTATGAAAATTCTTAGGTGTATAAATATTAAGTTAAATATGCCCACATACTTTTTACTACATATTTACTAAGCTCATGATTAAAAAAAAAAAACAAATATGTTCCATCCTGGGCCTTAAAATAAAATAAGTCGATATTTTAAAAACATTATTGGTTACATAATATTACGACCATAATAAAAAATACATTGTTTTTGAAAACAAAGGAACTCAGACTTTCAAAGGATAAAATAACAATAATAGTTGAGTCTCACCTCAGGATTTATGCTTTTTAGTCCGCCTTATCACTATTATTTGTGAGTTATTTTATAAAAGAAAGCTTTCAATTTTAAAATTATGATATGTGTTTCTTAACAAATTCTTAGTTTCAATATTTCATTAAACATGTATTAACTGATACAATAATTGTATCCGCTTTTGGCGTGAGGGGCGTGGGATTTAAAGAGATAGGGTGCGAAATGAAAACGGGACTGAAAGAAAATGACTTAACATTTGAAACGAATATCTGTTAAAATTACGGAAGGAAGACATATTATTTTATGCAGTGGGAAGAAATATCCTGTTATTGGCCAACTCAAGCGTTATGAAATGATTATATATATTTTTTGCGAAAAAATGGCCCCCTACATGATAGCAAATTTCTTAGATCTTTTTTCCATCAACTGTTCTGAAACCACATTTTGCACGGGCGAAGCCGTGGGGTACAGCTAGTATTGAATAAATAATAAAAATAACAACTTTTCCGGTTTCTTCTTTTTCTGACAGCTACCGCTATTGTCTTGCAATCATACACGTGTTTATAAAGTTCAAATTCCTAAGCTCATTAAATAGAATAGTTTTTGTAGTTCTAATGTCATCTTCTTTACATCACATTGATCTTTGTCCAAGATCGCAGACGATTGTGCTATGCAACCCTCCAGCATGTGACTATGAAATTGTCTTTGACAGCATCGGTACCTAGCGAAGGAAGACATATTATTTTATGCAGTGGGAAGAAATATCCTGTTATTGGCCAACTCAAGCGTTATGAAATGATTATATATATTTTTTGCGAAAAAATGGCCCCCTACATGATAGCAAATTTCTTAGATCTTTTTTCCATCAACTGTTCTGAAACCACATTTTGCACGGGCGAAGCCGTGGGGTACAGCTAGTATTGAATAAATAATAAAAATAACAACTTTTCCGGTTTCTTCTTTTTCTGACAGCTACCGCTATTGTCTTGCAATCATACAC
This sequence comes from Cheilosia vernalis, assembly GCA_949126925.1. Taxonomy (NCBI): domain Eukaryota; kingdom Metazoa; phylum Arthropoda; class Insecta; order Diptera; family Syrphidae; genus Cheilosia; species Cheilosia vernalis. Next base: position 25,703,248 of record OX421358.1, read on the forward strand.
GTGTTTATAAAGTTCAAATTCCTAAGCTCATTAAATAGAATAGTTTTTGTAGTTCTAATGTCATCTTCTTTACATCACATTGATCTTTGTCCAAGATCGCAGACGATTGTGCTATGCAACCCTCCAGCATGTGACTATGAAATTGTCTTTGACAGCATCGGTACCTAGCGTCGAATTGTGGACACTATGTCCCGAATGGAATTGACTTACAAAGTTCAATAGTTTCGTAGATAGTCTAATAATGCAAACTATTCCAAAACTCTGCGTAAATGGTAGGTTGCAAGTAACCCCGCCAGACAACCATCCAACTGGCTTCACCTGCCGCCACTTTTCAAGTTATTCGCAAACGGCCTTCATCATAAAAATCATCGACTAGATAAAACCAAATGTTCACCCAATAAAATCTGTAATCCACGTTCCCACTTCCGCTATATACAAATACAAACCCACCGCGGGCAATCCTCAGACCTCATCTTCAGCTGACTTCCAAGATCTATGAATTCCAGTGAAACACATTGAGCATTATTTTTACATCAGATTTTTGTTGTTTTATTTCCTTAATTAACTAGAAAATTTGTTTCGCTTCTGTTATGTCATTATACATAATTGAATATTTACGATCCGATGCAATTCCAACGGCAATACACCGAATCAAAAATAAAAATACTTTTTCATTTCTATCACACTTGGGCTGTAGACATACTGACAAAAAAAAAATTAGTTTTACTTCACGATATAAAAGGAACGCATCATAATTTATTGCGCAGCAAAGAAAAAGAAAACTTCACTTAATAGCTAGTCTTACAGCTGCCGATTGAGGAGGTACGTCAGGTAGGACGTAGTATCCTTCACAGCGTGATAAATTACATTTCTTATCTGTAGCTTGTCCTCGTGGTTTGTGTGCGACATGGAGAGCTTCCGAAACTGTTGCGACAGATGGAAACAGTGTTCAATGTTCTCCGGCGAAACAAAGTCCTCGGCTACTTTTATACAGTTGTGTAGGTTACGCACTTGATGTGGAGCCCCGGCGGGTATGAAAATGGCATCGCCAAGGCACTGCACGATGGGAAAACCCTCCACACCGTAGTCGTCGTAGAGTCGCTCGCGCAACTCGTTGTCTAAGTACCAGTTTTGATCGTGAATCGGATCGTGATCGGGCTCTAGGCGGAAGCCGCGCTCTATCGTCACCCGGTTGAGGAGATCTCGAATTTTGTCGGCATCTCGGGCCGAGTAGATGTGCCACAATGCGCCGGGCATTACTCCTGGCTCGCGGGCTCGCCGTCGCGTTATGATGTCACAGCCTCCGCCGTCGATCGCCCGCATAGCTGCCTTGATTTGTTCTTTGGCGGAGGCGTCTGTGGGGATGCCCACGTATACCATGATGTTGACAGCATCTGATATGTCCAAGTGGAGGTTGGTGGTGCCCTTGTCTGGGTGCAGAGCAGAACCGTAGGCGTTGTACATTTTCGGTCCCAAATCTGGCGGGACAAAGATGTTAGGCAGGCGACTGGCGATGTTTAGGGTGCCCGTGCGCAGCGTATACTCTGGCAGGGGTAGGGCGCTCATAAGGTCGGCGAAGCGGGTGGGTAGGATCTCCGCAAAGTCGTCTCCAGGCGGCCAGTCCTTGAGCTTTAGCAACATCGGCTCTCCATGGGCGTCCAGCAGTCGCTTGCTCACACACTGAAAGCCCTCCCAGAAGAGCTTCATTGGTTGATTCGGCACCAGGTTGCCGGTCATACAGTTGATGAGATCATTCTTCTTCTCGCCAAAGTCACGGCAGAATGCCTCCGGATGCCATAGGCTTATGTTGAGGAATTTACACAGCTCTGATACCATAACGGGCTGACCACGCTTCCACACTTCTTGAAACATCAACACGTTTCGGCTGTTCTGCGAATCGAGGAGTCTCAGCAGCTTGCCGTAGCACAACCAATCGTGATCAATGCCCGGAAACATATGACGGGAGACGCGCGACGTCATTACCTTCTGCGCCAGATAGCGTTGCGGTCGCGGTCGAGTTTTGTACTCGTTATACTCTTTCGTCACCGCATCTTCTACTTCGATGGTGTCGCTGCTTGAGAACGCATCACTCTTTGGCGTAAGCTTTAGATGCTTTAAGGTTGTGGCCAAAATAACGGGTAGGGTGCCAGCTGCCTTCGCTTCTTCTATTAACTCCGTCTCCGCATACATTATCTCCATGTTCTCGTACATGTCATTTGGATCCAGCCCTTTGATCTTGTCGCGATACTTTACCTCGCACTCGCGACTGTAAAACCGCAGATAGGCGTCCTTCATGATTTTATTCGAAATGTCGACCATTCCCTGGTCGAAGAGCACCGTCTGTATGCTTGCATTTAACGGACAACAGCACCGCTGGGGGATCTTCCATAACCTGCAGACCTCGTGCAAGCGATGCGCGAGAAAGTTCAACGAATTTCCTGGAATTATCTGCGTCAACATAAGCGCGTTCATCTCGTGAGTCTCCCTTATTGTACACGTTTGCCAGCCGTAGTCGTCGAAGCCTCTCGTCGATTTGTCCGTCTTTTTGATGCGCTTCATCTTCCTGTCCTTGTAGCAATCGAGGCACACACCAAACCCACACTTACTGCATGTCCAGTGGAAATTGAACAGCGTCGTCTCGCAGACATCACAAATCTCACGCACTCCCTTGACCACCTTCTTCCAAGCGATTGTCTTGTTCAGTGATACGTGCTCATCGATGGCGGTAAGCTCCTCCTGCCAAATGCGGCAGAACTGGTCGCCGACATGCATCAGGATAAACCGACAGACATCCATGTCGATGTCTTTTGGCGCCGCCGCTGGCATCCACAGGCTAATGTCGGCGGGACCTGGATCTTTGTTCGGATCGGAGAAGCCATCAACTACCAGGATGGCGTTTTCTCTGTACCGCAGACGGCGAAAATCGTAGAAGCGACAGAATACACTGTCGCTACGCAGGGAAGCACATCGACACTCGCGGCATTTGCTGATCCTTGAGGCGAGCTTCAGGCACGGGAGGTTCTGCAGGAACGGCTCCTTCGAATCCATCAGCTTGTTCATCATTGTTTGTTCCTGTTTGGTAAGCGGGTGAAGTTTACTTCTGTTTCTTGCCGCCGCTGCGGTCGGATTGCGTACTCGTTTTGGCTTGCTGCTCGCTGAGGTTGAGGGCAGCGATGCTGATGGGCTACCTGGTGGCGACAATGGCTCGTCCTTGATCTCCTCGTCAATCTCTTCTTTAATCTCTTCTATTAGTAGCAGTTCTTTTTTAATCTCCAGGTCCATGGGTTCGGTATTGATTTCCTGGTCCTGGTCGGGCTCTGTTTTGATTTCCACATCGTCGAGCTCCGTTTTGATCTCAACGTCGATGGACAACTTTTGGATTTCCGCCTCGATGTTTTCTGTTTTGATCTCCACATCGTCGGGCTCCGTTTTGATCTCGACTGGCTCCTCCTTCACCTCGTCTACGGGTACTGGCAGAGCAATGGGCGGCACCGACGCCTGTATTGGCTTGAAGGTGCTTCTGCTTCTCGAATTAAAGACAGTCCGTGGTTCTTCATCGGACGAGGCCTCGCAGTAGTTTGTCTTTCGCTTGGTCGTTCGATTGGATTGCTTTAGCACACGAACTGGCTTCTCTATCGCGGTTGCGGTGCCATTAGTTCGTGGCTTGGCCGGTGGTCTCTTCCGCTTGGCCGGATCTCGCTTTGGCCTGGGTCGCCTCGCTTTGGCTGGACGACTCTTCGGTTTGACTGGCTCAGTGCTAGGATCGGCTGACTCACTGTCCGGCTTCGCTGGATCATTGTTCAGTGTGGCTGGGTCAATGTTCTTAGGGGTTGGGTCACTATTTATAGTGGCTGGGTCACTCAGCGGCTTGGCTGGTTCACTTTTCTTCTTAGCAGTGTCGGTTTTCGGCTTGGCCGGTGGCCTTTTCCTTGGCTTGGCTGGCGGTCGCTGCTTTATCGAGGTGCAAGGGAGTTCCGCCTCAATGTCAACCTCTGCTTGGATGGCAGGTGCCGGAGGAGCCTCCTGTTTTCCTTTCTTCCGCAAACATCCCCCCCTACCGCCGGTAAGGCCGCGCTTCTGATTCTTTCCTGTCGTTCTTGAGGCTTTCGTCGACTTTTTTCCTTTGGTCGACATGTCGAAGGGTTCCGTCTTGAGCACGTCCTGTATAATGGAAGGGTGCTGCAAACATCCCCACCTACCACCAAAGGTGATTGTGGGCGGGCGATTTGGGTGCGCCGTGCTCCCACCATTGCTCGGCGACGGTGTATCGTCATCCTCGATCTCCTCTTTTATAATTGAGGAGTTTGTGAACGGATTGAACTGGAAGGTCTTGAGAATATTCGCAATATTCGCCACATCATATGGTGACGACAATGGTAGTGATGATGATGATGATGGCGGCGGCGTTAGTTGTGGTGCTAATCTCATGTGCGAGGTTGATGGCATCTGCATAAAGTTGTTCTGCGGCGGAGACGACGAAACTTGAGGTCGCAGTTGAGGTGGACCAAGAGTGTCTGATGACGATGGAGCATGAGGCTTGCTGTCAAATCGCATATACGGCACAAATGCATTCGGCCGACTTTGTGGATGGTATCCATTCGATGTGGGACCGTTGCCGTTTCGCAGCTGCGCCAGCCGCCGCAGCGACTCTTCAAAATGTCTCGATACGGCATCTTCGGTGTTTATACTTTGCAACTCATTGCCGTCGTCTTCTGGCTCGCTTTTGATATCTTCGGGTTCGCTTTTGATTTCATCGTCTTCCTTGGGATTTGAGCTCCAATCCATTTGAAGGTTGTGTGCTGGTAATAGCCTCAGTGTCAGCATCTAAGCCAAGTCCATTCGCTGAAATTTGGATTAATAATTTCCGGTTATACTTTTGAATTTGGTGTTTGCTTTAATTTGTTTGGTTGTTTTGTTGTTTTGTTGATGCGAGGCGAGAAGTAGTAGTAGTGGTGGTGGTAGGTGGTGTGAGTGAGTTTCGACGATTTTCATTTGTCTTTGTTGATTTGGTTCTTTATATAGAATGCTTTATTATTATTATTTTTTTCTTTTAAACACAGTACTATTTTGTGAACATTTTTGCACATTTTTGCGTTGCTTCTTAAACTGTTTGTTTTGTAAAAGGAAAAACTTATTCTTAACAAATAAGGAGGTAATGTGGAGGCAAAAGGAGACAAACGATGTTATCTAAGAGTTTTCTTTTTACAAGAATAATATACAATACAAATTTCATATGTAAATGTAACTGTCAAAAGAACATGTTAGAATTGAGCTTTGATGCGAAATAAAAATTTCTTTGATTAACAAACAAAAATATTATTGCTTAAGAACAAAGTAAACATCGTTAAAACTCACTACCACCACATTACCTGCATCACAACAACAACATGTATATATATTTTCAATATAATTGATAGGTAAAGTAAAGGCAGTTGAAAAGGGAATAAATTAACGAGACGAAAGTAAATTATACTGTCAACCGAACCCAAGAAGAAAACAAAAAAGATATCAAATATAAAAATGTTTTAGTTTGTTGGCGGTTTGTATTATCAGTTAGCTTTTGACAGTCAAACACTCAGAAAAAATAAAAAACATTGTTTAGCGATGAATGTTGAGTTTCCAGAAAAAATTCTAACCTAAGAGTTCTTGATTTAACTTTTATTTTTGATAACAAGAACTCGTTTTTTGTGTTCAAGAATCAAGCCATTCAGCGTAAGAGTAATATATTTTCATAACTATTTTCTCACTCATTGGCAACACATTGCATTATAATTTATTATTTGGGTTCATTTTAACCAACGAAAATTGTTGTTAGACAAATCTTGGTTTTTTTTTTTCTGACTGTAACGCCCAATTCGGCTTTAAATGCGTGCGTGCGACCAGCGTAACTCACTAAAGTTTCAGCTTGACACTTTTTTGAGAGCTTGCCACAAATTTTTGTTATTTTGGCCCTTCTTTGAAAAATGCTTAAATTGTTCAAATGGTTTTATTTCCAAATAAAATAACTTTAAAATGTAACGCTGTTGTCTATCGCAATATTATTACAGTGTTTAGGGAGCCAATACTTGTTAAATGGTATTGAAAATTTTTAAGTTTACAGGATAGCTTCAGAAATGACACTTTTTTTCGCCTCATATGCCCTTTTTCTTGCGACGTTTCAGAATTCTGCAGCGGTCATACTGTGTGGCGCGCTTGAATACGATTTATCGAAACTTTACTGTGAACTCCGGATATAGCGTCGGATGAATATTGTAAATTATTGGGAAAAAAGTGACGCTATATACGGAATCGTTGTTACATACATCCGAAGTCGCTATATCAGGATGAATTTGTATGAAAAATATTGTGTAAAAATCAAGGGACTCGGAATTTGTCGTTATAACCGATGTCGCTATAAGCGAATCTCACTATCACGCTTATATTGAGATTCGATTTCTTTCGAAAGTGTCTCGAATTAGAAGAATCTTTATTTTGACATTCTAACAGATAAGAAGTTCATCATATCAATCGAAAGTTCATTTTTTATTCGAATGTTGATCGAATTTTGACATTCTAAACGTTCGAAACAAATGTAATTTTTTATTCGTGTGCAATTTCCTATCGCTTAAACAGCGACTGCTTTGGTTTTGCTCCATATTCTTGCCGGATAAAATTTGCGAAAAATTTTATTTTATCTCGTCCTTTTCTTCCTCACTAGCTTGGATACGTTTTGTATCCATTTGGGGCAAAGTTTAGCTTCCAATGCGTTTGTTACAATTTGTATGCACGTTGATAAGGATGATTGAGACAATTTTGCATTTGCATCTCTCCCTACTCCAAATTGGTAGCCACCTTCTGGGACAAATCTTAAGGTGGTCGTTAGCATTGAGATATATTTAAATTGATTTTTGTTCAGGCGAAAATTCCTTACAAATCTTTAAACAAATGCAAATATTAATAAGATTAAACGTACATGGAACAATTGCCATGTTTTTAATGTTTTGTTTTCACTTTCAACGAATTTCGTGGACAACATATGAGTTTTGTATACAAATAGAAATGTCAAATGACTATAGACAGCTGATTTCGAAAGTTGAATTCACTTGAATTCATTTGATGACATTCTCGATACTGAATTTTATTCGTTCGAATCTCAAAATACATAAAGTTCAATCGAACGAATAGACCCATTCGTTAGAATTGACTATTCGTTAGAATCTCAAAATAAGCATGTATATTCACTCTCGAAATCAACTGGCTGTCAGACTTCATGTTCCATTGGCCTTGGTATACCCTGATTCATCTCGATACCAAAGTCTTTCCAAGATAGACGGTCAACTTCGGTGCACCTACCCGATTTTCCCCAGCAGACAGCTCTATCTTGCGCGCTCTTTTTTTATTTCCTGTCTGTGAATTCGTGTTATTAATGGCCCCAGGGTGGCACTTTTTCAATAACCAACAATTTGTAAATGAATTTATAACAATACACGAAAAAGGAATAAATGTTGATTATGGTTTTTTAGACAGTTTTACTTGTTATCTATCCATCTTAGGCGCCAAAAAATGTTCATCCATTCACATTTAAGGTTTTTTTAATTTTCTTTATACTGTTTCCACTGGTGATTATCTGCGAGATTTAAAAAAAATGTCCGTAAATCCCGCACAAATCTCGGGATTTATCGTACAAAAGTTAACCTAAAAAGGAGATTAAGAATTAAGAATAATGCTATGTTTCCACCGGAGATTATCTGCGAGATTTAGCAAAATTTCCGTAAATCCCGCATAAATCTCGGGATTTATCATACAAAAGTTAATCTCATAAAAAGGAGATTTGGATTTAATCTCCTAAACTGACCAGATTTACATGTAGAGTCCGGTTTGTGAACACACTCTCTACAGCTCGGAATGTCAAAAATACCAAGCAAACAGAGCTTTATTTGACATTGTGTCATAAAAAAAAAAAACATATCCGAATTTTTTTTCTGTAATTTTGCGATTTCTTCTAAAAATGCAACAATCAAACTTTTCAGTATATTTTGTAGAATCAAATTTTAGCTAATAATATTTAAAGCTTTCCGGAACTCATGTTTTATCAATTTAAACTTTTTATTTTTTTCCTATTATCACAATTTTGGGTTGTTCGATTTGGAAGAAGTTGACAACATCTGGTGAAACGTCAAGTTAATCTTGTTTTTTTTGGTGGAAACAACCTCAGGATTTATTTGTAATCTCTTGACCTAAATCTCGCGATTAGTGTCCGGTGGAAACGTAGCATTAATCTCCTACCTAAACTGACCGGATTTACATGTAGAGTCCGGTTTGTGAACACACTCTCCACAAAAATATCAAGCAAACAGAGCTGTATTTGACATTGTTTCACAAAAAAAAAAAAACATATCCGAATTTATTTCTGTAATAAAGCGACTTCTCCTAGAAATGCAACAATCAAACCTTTCAATTTATTTTGTAGAATTAAATTATAAGCTTATAATATTTAAAGATTTCCGGAACTCATGTTTCATCAATTTAATTTTTTTATTTTTTTTTCCTATTTATCACAATTTTGGGTTGTTCAATTTGACAGTAGTTGACAACATCTGGCAGCAACAGAAATGCCAATTTATCGTGGGGAGGGGGGGGGGAGGTTTTCTTTTGTTTGGTTTTGTTTTCTTCTGTTATCTGGATGTTTGTTTCGCATCGTACTATTTTATATTGTGATGACCACATATCTACGAATTACAAATTATATGCCGCGATTCGACTTCTGTAAATTATTATTATAGATTAGCTTTCTGTAAATCGTCTTCACTAAACATTTCCAAAATCTGTTCCATTTTTCCATTGAAGTCGAAGCTAAAATGTGATCAAACGAAACACAATTTGACAGAATAGGCGGCAGCCATGTTTTTATGGATCTGTTTCTGTTTCAGTTTTGTGTTGCTGAGCGAGCAAGAGCAACGTAAACAAAACCAGAACTTAGTACAGAACGAAAAAACTTTCTGTTCTGTTTCAGTTTCTGTCCTGTTTCTGTTCTTTGTCACATGGTGCCCCTTTAGTTCGGTTAGCTATTCTGCTGCACTTGCTGAATATTTTGCAAAACGTGTGTTTGTTTCAACAACCCAACGATTGGAAGTCGTTTTCGTGGTGTTTGAAATATGTATTGGAAAACTATCGTTTTCGATGAAGTTTTCGCATAAACCCGGTTTTCGACTCGGTGTGAATAGGGCATTAGGTGAAAAAGTGGTACAACATGTTTAGCTAAATCGGAAACTGCGTATTAACTCGATAACGACTAAAGTTGTCAGCAATTGGAAACTGTTTTATAGACAAGAATGCAACATCTTTTGGGTATTTTCGATCGATTTTTGTAGAGGATTTGAATTTTTCATATGCCTTGCTCTCTGCTAAAAAACGAGAAATCCATGAGAGCATTCTATCACTGGGTGGACGTGATGCTCAACCAACATACTTCGCTAGACAGTTCGATCCATCGCTTAGCTGCTGCCAGTTGCCACGCCATGTTGGTTGAACATCCCTTTCAACGAATAAACATTTGAAGTCTCGTAAATTTCATAAGAAGCGGGAACATAAGTATAGGCGTAAACTACTTACTAGATTCATGTGATGTTACAAGGAAAATAATATTAGTCTAAGCGACAGCCACTTCCACCTAACCTAACCTACAAAATTTCAAAAATCTTCGTATAAAATCTCGCATAGTTCACCCCCGTTAACTTGAATGTCATTCTCTGGATTAGTTGTGCAATCATGCTGAATATCAAATAAATATATCATCCAACAGGTCCGGGCGCAGTGAATCAGTGGTTAGTGTGCTGTGCTACTGAGTGAGGCGTCTCAGGTTTCTGATGTGCCATCTCTGGCAAAAGTCTGACAATCATCCGATAGTATACCTGTTAAAGGTATAGCCGTCTATACGGACGGTTCAAAAACAGAAAATGGAACAGGAGCCGGCATATTCTCAGAAAGGCTTGCTATTAGCCAGTCGTACCGACTGACCGATCACTGTAGTGTCTTTCAAGCTGAGATATATGCGGTTAAAAAAGCAGCACAGACTATTTTATCGATGGGACTACCAGCAATGGAAATCACCATCTGTGTGGACAGTCAAGCAGCACTTAAAGCTATCGGCTCCAATCTTATAAATGCGAAATGTATTACAGATTGCCTCGTGGCGCTCAGGGCTATAAGCCATCACTCAATTCTACTCTGCTGGGTTCCGGGACACGTTGGAGTGGAAGGGAGTGAAAAGGCGGACGAACTGGCCAGATACGGCTCTGATATGAACCCTCAACTAGCGGACGGAGAGGTGTTACCGCCTTTTAACACTGCTAAGACTTTTATTGAAGGCGTCACGACACAACTAGCTAAGGAACAATGGAGCAACACCATCGGTTGCGTCATAACCCGAAGTCTGTGGCCTGTGGTTGACACCAAAAGATCAAAGTTCCTAATCTCCCTTAATAGAAGCCAAATCCGGATGCTCGTCGGCCTTTTAACCGGACACTGCATCATAGGAAACATGGCTAAAAAGCTAGGACTTTTTGCAAATGACTTCTGCAGAAGCTGTAGAGACGAGGAGGAAATAGAGTCCATGGAACATCTTCTATGCCACTGCCCAGCTTTACAAGAACGCCGCTCATCCTGTATGGGAGGTAGGTTCTTCAAAATTTTGGACGACTTGGCCAGGGATACCTCTATCGGACATAAAACTATTCCTCAACAGATCGAAGTGGTTTTGTTAGCCACATGTCCTTGCATGTACAAACAGGGTATTCACAATGGGCCTTTCATGGCTTCTGGGTGAAATTTGCATCGGTTGCAAAACTGCCCTCCCAACCTAACCTAACCTAACCTATACCTGTTATTGTTGCTGCCACCCTTTTTCGGCTCGGGCCTCTTTTTTGTCCACTTTTCAAAAATGGTCAGCGGCAACGCTGGATTTAAGCATCATTTTCGACCGGGATTCTCAAATGTACCTACTTCCTGACAAAAGAATTTTCTTTGCAACTGCAAGCTGGCACACTGTTGGTAAAAAAGTTAGTTTGTTACTTAAAATCCTCCGAAACATTTTACATTTATTATGGACCTTTAGCCAATAGCAGTATTTATCCAAAAAGTCAACCGAACAGGCGATAGAAAATTCGACACAGGTTTAATCATTTGACGGCAGGAAGGAATCGTTTCCTCGCATCAGGACAACGACAAGACATACTGAATAGACCCAAAAATAGAATAAGGACACCCACCTTGAAACAGAAGCTTAAATATTCAACAACTAGGATCGAGATTAAAGTGTCTTTCGATGTTTAAGAAAAGCAACATATTCTATAAAAAAAAATGCTTATCAGCTATCAGGCCTCTCCCCCGATTTATCACAAAATATTTTTCCGATTCCGTCATCAGCCGAACAGCATGAACTTGCGGAAATTGCGTGCCCACACTCGCCTGTATTCTTCTCACGACAATTCGCAGCATGTTTACGACAAGCGACGGTTTTTTATTCCAACTTGTTTACTTGCCTTGTGTGTTGGTGCAAATATAGAGTTTTGCATGGAAGAATGATTTGAAACGCCGCTTTCAGTTAACTATGATTTTATATGTATGCCATTAAGAAAGCGCCACCTAGTTTGTATAGATACTTTAGTCCTAAATATAACTGGCATGTTGACAAACAGTTTTTCGAATGTCTCTCCAGCTCGTGCGTGAGCAAATTCCAAAATATCTTCAAAACCCTACACGAGTAGATGCTAGAACATGTGTTACATCATTAAAGGCACCATCAGGGAGTGCCGGATGCACTTTGTCACTTCGAATTGGTGATTCGAATATCAATTAGCAATTAGCACAGACAATTCAACTCCAGACGAAAGTGTGTCTCAATTCCCGTCTACTGGCATAATGTCAATCGTCCATAGAGCGCGAGCACCAATAACAGGGTTCGGGTCAGCCACCCTTGGCATAGGACAATAATTGGAAACATTTTTTCGTGTATTTATTGATTGAATGTGGAAGTGATTGCTTATCGGCTGTCACAACGAGACTATGTATGAAATATTTAAGAAAACCACCCAAATCCGGACAACAAATCACATGCACACGCGAATGTAAACACAGCAAACACACATTTGGGACAAAACAACACAATAAACAATCCACCTTATCTGTCACTTTTTCCATGGTAAATAATAATAATTCATTCCTCACATCTACATAACCTACAAGTGTTTTTGCACAATTTATACGTACATCGGTTTGCGCACATTTCTGCTGGTGACATCGCCGCCTGTGGGTATGGAAAAAAAAAAAAAACGACAACACTTCTTCTTCGTCTTGGAATAAATTTAATCAATGGATACTCAAGCAATACGACAATTTCACTGTGATATCAGAGGTTGTCTTTTTTAATCACCGATTCTACTGAAAGGCCCCGCCGACTGACCCGACAACGACTACGTACCGAAGACAATTGAATTGTCTGCCGAGTGCCGCTGCCGCGTCCCCGTTCGAGACCAGACTTATTGTTGCACTCTGAACATGGGAGCGAGCGAGAGAATGTTTCTATTAATGATTTCCATTGCTGAATGCTGACTGCTGTAGCAATACATCAATTTGATTATGACACTTTCGAGTTTAGACTTTACAGCGAATTACACGTAGCTTCGCTGTCTCTGTCGCTCCATGGGTTGGATAAATTAGTGAGCCAGTGGGGTCAAAATAAAGGGGCAACAATTGCCGACAAAAGTTTGCACCATCGTACACTACAATCTTGATGTACATTTGTACATAACTCAAGCTCCCTTGGCTGTGTGTTTGTGTCTTATCAATCTGCATAATTATATCGTTGATATAATCGTTATCAAAAAGAGAAGGAAACACCAGCAAGTATAAGATTGTGGCAGACAGCCTAACAAAGAATTAAATGTCGCAGAGATTTCAAGGAAACAACACACAGAGAAGCTGCATGCAGTTTGAATTGAAATATCAGTGCCGTCAACTCTTCGCTGTGTATTCAAGTCTGAGCGCTCAATTAATTGTTGTTAATTACCAAATGAGTTCACAGTCCGAATAAAGCACTCATTTGTTGCAATCTTCGGTGGATCTGTGCTACATTTGCGCTGCACTAATGAACTGGCACATGACGAAACCTAATATTTAGCAAGCAGTTATCCATCGGCACTTTTGTGCGTTTGTTTGACTACTGCTGACGTAAAATTAGAAATCTTCGCATCCGTCTAAGCGCATTTTTAGATTCAAATGTTGAATGAGATGTTTTAACCGACGTCTGCGAAAAACAAACCCAACTACAATGGGAATTTCATTAACAATTAAATTATGAATTTAAGTGCATGAATAGGTGGATAGTTGGGGAAATGAAATACATTTTACTAGGCGGTAAAACGAACTGAAAGGCATGGAAGACACTACTTTCCTTTTAATGATAATGGTGACAGCTGGTGGGTCACGTTTATGTACTCTAAGAGTGGGCAGTTGAATTGGACAATCCATTACTATAGCCCTTTTGTCAACGATTCTTAATCATCCACCTACCGGCAGTGCGCTCGGTTTCTCAACTATGGTTATTATGACTACGATTTGAAGTTCCAAATTCCAGTCTGTTCCGTACAACGATAAATCTGTGCCTTGATTTTGTGCGGCTATTTTCCGCAATGTCGGTCGCGGAAAGGGTTCACGCATAGGCGGATTTTGAGTGTGTGAGTGATATCGCGAACTGACAACTTCCAATATTTCCTGTTCTAAAATCGCTTTGTTCCTGGAAATTCCAGAAGAGCTTTCCCATACACAACCTTTCTAGGTATAGCGAGAAGGATGTCGGATGAGAACAAATGACAACAGCGTGACCGTTGTTCGACAATTTGGTACCTTTTTCGAGGACACTAATACAATTTGTTGTTCCTTTTTTTATTAGTTGGAAAAGGCACATTTTAGGACTATTCACATGAGATCCAATTGCGAACGAACTGCGAGCAAGCGAATATTCGTATTTTGTGACACTTCAATCATTGTTCAAGGTTAAGTCGATAGAATTTTTTCATTCGAGGGTTTGTGGATCGCGATTGTTTTATGTGGATTTTGAATAAAGCGTGACAGTTCGCTGCATGAATTTTCAATTGATGTAATAATTGTAAATTGAGGTGTTTATATCGATTGAGAGTTCGGTTTTTTTAGATTAGATGTTAGATTAATTTAATTTAATACTTTGGTGGTAGTACAAAAATCAAATTTCGATTCATAAATACAATTGAATTCATTTGTTCGCAATTCGCGCTCATGTGAATAGTCCTTGTTCCGGATATAAAATTATGCAATGCAAGATAATTTAGTTTTTTTTTTTTTTAATGTAAAGTAAAAATAAAAGTGGATAAGCGATAAGCTTTCATTTGACGCTTGTCAATTAGCTCTACACTTTGTTTACTATAAATAAATCAATGTCAATGACCTATTAATCATTCGCAATAAACCCGATCATTTATAACGTTGTTAGAAAATTACAATGCGTTTTTCTTTAACTTTTATCCGTTTCAACAGAACTTTATCTCAACGGGAAGTTTATTCATATTTTACACCGTTTTCCTTGTATCCTTAAAAAAGTTTTCAAAAACAATGATTTCAAAATGAATTTGTTTAAAATATAACGCGGTTCCCCATCAAAACAACATAGTGTAAAGCCGGCTAATACTTGTTAAATGTTGGGAGAAAATACTAAATAGTAGGGTAAACTGTCCCACAGTGGCCCACGTTCCACAGTGAACCTTTTAAATTTACTTAATCTCTACTTATAAGAGAAAAACGAAGTAAAGAGAAAATAAACCGCGTTACGATCCTTTGTGAATTTACCTGGGAGTTGAAGTAGTGCGCACGTCTGTGTCAGTTGTGCTCAAGAAAAAGTGATTTTACTTATAAGTAAATTAGAAATCGTGCTTCTTATTTTTGTTCCATTTAAAAAACTATTGTGCTTTATGAGATTTGTGGGATACAATTTAAAATGTTAATTATTATTATTAATTAAAAATAGTATTTCAATCAAATTTGTGAACTGTTTTTTTTTGTAAAAATATTTTTCTCCAAAAAAGGCACTTGTCCAACAGTGAACCAGCTCCTAGTGGTACACAGTGAACAATGGTAAATATGGTAGCATTTCCCAGCTTCAGAATTACGTATTTTTATTAAGCATTTAGCAACGACCTTACAGCATTTAACATTCGTTACTATTATTTTTCGTTAGTTACAAGTTTTGTGATATTACTGAAGCCCTTGAAAGTCATTTTTGTTAATGTTTTGCTATTGTTTATTGGTGTTATTACTTTTCGTTGCTTTTTTTACTTATGTTTTTGTATTGTTTTGTTTTTCTAATGTTAATATTAAATAAAAACTGAATTGTACCAATTACTTGTTTTTGTTCTTTATTTTTCTTACGGAATAAAAAATAAACACTATAGGTTCACTGTGAACTACCCGGTGGTTCACTGTGTCCACCCTCTAGTACACAGGGAACCATTTGAGGTGCGTCTTAAAAAACTATAAATTTAGTATTTTCTACGATCATAAAGCATATAATAAGTAACTTCAAACCGTTCAAAGATTAAACAAATAATTTATAAACTACATATAGTCAAACGCAAATTGGTCCACTGTTGGACAGTTTACCCTAGTAGCGTCAGAAAAAGGCACATTTTTCTTTCATCGCCCCTTCTTTAAGGGCTTTTTAAGACTAAAGGACTATTCACATGAGAGCGAGCGAACGAATTGCTGAAATGCGAACAAACCACTTTTAATGCATTTATGAACAGAAAATTGTACATTTTACTATTCCAAGAGGAGGATAGTTAATTATCCCATCAAAATGGATTAAGAAAACTTGTTAATAAACAGTTTAAATAACAAAATTTCGAATTGCAAACTTTATGCCGCGAACTAATACACAGTTGTTGGCGCGAATTGTCAAAGTTTATTCACAATCCACATCAGTCAATTCGCGTTCCACAAACTAGCGAATAAAACATTCGTTCGAACTTAAACTTAAACTTGAAATGTCATAAACACAAATGACGGCGACTGTCATTGGATTCGCGTATCATGTGAATGGACTGTCAAAACTTGCGAATATTCGTTCGTTCGTAGGTAGTTGGTCGCTGTCATGCGAATGATCCTTAATTGAAAGAGATCTTAAGAGTGGAAATAAAAATGAGTTGATATAATTTATAAACAATATTCGATTATTTTTTTATATATTAACAGCCGTATTAATAATAGTCGCGTAACTACATGCTAGGCCTAACTATTGGCAAACACATAAGTTAAACTCAAATTCCTATTAACAAACATTTTTCGAAGATAACTAACGCTTCGTAACTTTCATATAACTAACTAACGGCAGGAGGTCTTAGTCTTGTCATAAAAAATTCGTTCCCGTCAAAATGACAAATAAATTAAATTTAAATTTTGAAAATTGTGGAACAAAATGGCTGACCGGTTTTCAGTGTTTTTAAATAGTGTAAATATTTGGTGAATATATTAGGGGAGGATTCGGTTACCATCGCCCCAAATCGAAAAAAGTGTACCAAAAAAGAAAAAACCCTATTTACAAATAAAACATTCAAAAATAAATAAAAATTTTCTGTTGTTTTGCTTTGTTTTCTGTTGTTTTTTTTTTCTTTTTCATTTGTCACAACTGAAATTCACTAGCCAGCCGTAATGATAGCCAATATGTAATAGTTTTCAGCTGTTTTCAGTACAATTTGGTTAGGTGATACCAGCTATTTTAGAGAAAACATCAGCTAGTTATTATATGAGTTATTTCTTTTATTAATAACAATATTTACCTCATATGTTATTTATTTAACTAAGTGCTAGGTAATATACGAGCTAGAGATTAGTTACGGGTTTTTTATTAATACGGCTGCTAATATATAAAAATCTCGTGTCACAGTTTTAGTGTTTATACTCCTCCGAAACGGCTCAACCGATTTTGATGAAATTTTAAATGTAAATTCAGTAGGTATGAGAATAGGTTTATAACTAAATGTTATACCCATAAGTGTTAAGGGTAGCTCACCCCAAAAAATGTTTGTTCAAACAAAGTATAAATTATTGTAGTTTTTTTATAGTATCAGCTCTGCTCTCAATTAAAAGGGCGACTACTCTGTTATTCCAGAAGAGAAATTTCACCTTTAAATAAAAAAAAAATGTAGGTACGGATATCCAGTATATCGTCAAAGAAATTCCGATAAGGTGGTGCCATATTCACTTCTACTAGAGTTTTTTTAGTTTAGTGAAAAGCATCAAATATATTTGCAAGTATGTGAATAAAGTGATATGGCGCTATTTGGAGTTGAAAATACCATTGTGACTGCTCCTCCAGTGAATACGACGATGAAATAACGCTGTACCAAATTGGAAGGTACATCAGCTCCAATGAAGCTGTTTGGTTTGACGTATCTTTGGTTTTCCAATTCATGAACGGGATCCAACCAGTAATCATTTAGCCGTCCATCTTAAAAACGGTCAGCGTGTATATTTCCGGCCGCTAATGGACACCCCGCGAACAAAGTAGACCTGCATTTACTGTTCAGCAAGACTTAAAAGTTAGGATGCTTTTGGACGCCATAGGTGGCGATGTTGTCGATCTTCGAAACAACTTAACGGATTTCAATGAAATTTTGTGGATGGTGATGGTTGTTTCCAGTTTAAAAGATACGATAGTTTTGGTCCCTAAAGGTGGCACTTTACAAAAGATTAGAGGGATAGGAAAACAGGTTGTGGCACCTCCCATTAAAAAATAAAAATAAAATTCAAACGCTATTTTATAAAGCTCTATAATAAAAATTGTCAAAATAAAGCAATTTGCGAAATTAGGTCGGGACTTACTACGAAAGGCACGGGCAAATCCGGATCGGTACAGCTATATAAATAAAAGAGACTACGTCCATTTGTGCACTCAAAACTCTGCAACAGATTGTAAGATTTTTACGAATTTAGGCTTAGTGCATTCGTAAGGACTAGCTGCTTTTTGTCATAAGAAAAAATTAACGAATTAGATTGGGGATGGAACCACAATTTTAAACCTATAGACTGAATGCAAAAACGTTTAGTATCACCAATACAACAAATATTATTTAAGACGTTTAATTTTTTAATTCTTTGTATGTTCCGGGTGAAATTGGAAGTCCGACAGTTTGCAACAAAACGCGTTTGATTTGATTGTGAAGAATCTCAAATCAAATGGAAGCAAACGATTTTAAGGGAAAAATTCAAAACAAACATTGTCATTCTGCGGGAGTGAGCCACTTATTCGGAACTATTTGCCATTCGTATTTAAGCGTCTTCAATTTCCCGTGCGTCTCGCTTTCGCTATGACAATTAATAAGTCACAAGGACATTACCACAAGTACCATAAAGCGCTTTAGTGAAAAAGTGGAAGGTTGGCCGACACGTCAATTATTGCGGTTTGATTGAAACACATCTACATTGCTATATGTACTTTAGTTACCTGTTTCAATTGTATGAGTTTAAGTTTTGAATGAAGAATTTGAGTTCACCGAATTTTATAAAGCAGCATGTGCATTGTGCATGCTCGGAATTATTATTTTCATTATATTAACGAATTTGGGCGGTACGAAGTTCGCCGGGCCAGCTAGTTTATAAGTAAAAATCAAAGTTAAAATGTTTTCATTTTAAAATTTGTCATTTGAAAACAAATTGCAACAGCAACAGAAAAAAGTGTCAATTCTAAAGCTACCTACTCTGGAATTTAAGAATTTTCGCACAATATTAAGCAATTATTGGCTGATTGGCTCCCCTAACACTATAATCGTGTTCTGATAGACAGCACGTAAGTTTGCCGAACTGAGAGTGCTGAAAGGGAGAGTAATGGTGCGGTCATAACGAACATTCCTGGCAGATGGAACAGTAAAGAAATTAAATATTTCAGTGGAATGATTTTTTTCTTGTGGAATTGCCTGAGAAGTTGATCGGAAAGTGTTTCGCACGCAAAAATTAATAAAATGTTTTTTTAGCAAATTGAAGACCAAGATTGAGTTCAACTTTTAAGTTTAAATGGTCAAAAAAGGAAAAGAACATGTTTACGGTTTCGATTTATGTTTATAACTACTCGTAGGCCTTAGTTCAAAAATGTGTCTGGGAGAAAATGACACGGTTGCGAAAGGAATTTGGGAAAAAAAACTGTTCCTTTCGCTAAATATTCTTTTTGAATCCGTCACTCAAAAATTATAAAAACGGGGTTGTTTGACGTGGCTAGCAGTAGTGTCCACTAGTGCGCACTGAGAAGTGTCACCTAATTTTCACATATAGGCCTGTTCCTTTAAGTGGCGAAGAAATTCTTCTTCGCTGTAAGAAGAAGAAGGAGCAGTCTCCTCCATGTAATTTTTTCTGGAGTTTGGCTTTTTCCTCTTAACGAATGCTTAGCAGTAGATTATTTTTTGGCATTTCACCAATACTTTTGTGAATTCAATCAGAAGCAGTTTTCTTGTTCCATTGGATTACAGAATGAGTGGATCGCCGAGTGAAACCAATGGAAAAAAACATAAGCGCGCTAAGTTGATTCCAATTCAATGTATCCCAAAATGTGGCCAAGGGGCCTGAGATAGCCTATCTTTGATCGCCTAGCTTTATGACCCATTGTCCGCTTTACTTCCTACCCATAGTCCGCTTAACTCTTTTTCCACCTATATTACAGCGTCCTGGTAACCAACAGGTTCTCAACTCAACAGAGTCCAAAAACTCCATGAATGAAAGCTGCACCATAAATGAAAGCGGACTATTGGCTGACAATAAGCGATGTAATTCCGTCCAATGCTGCAATAAGAGTAAGTCTGAGAGTGTACCTACTACCAATGCGATGAATGAGAATCTACTGCGAGATTGTTACTCCAAATCTCTTTTCATAAATAATATAAAACTATAAAGACCTACGGGGGCGTTCTTTACCGCTTCTGTATCATTCAACTCAGTTAAATTAGATATTAGACGAGAACATTGGGTGAGACAGGTTCTTTATAATTTCATATTGCAGTGACTTTTCAGCCATCTCCCGCCTGTTGACAGCTACAATTTTCGTTTAACAACTATACTTGAACTTCGGTCCACAACTTGACAAAATATCCAAGCAGCTAGTTAGGTACAATAATTGTCAACTAACGATATGAAAGCCGAGACGTTTTTACAAAATAAACTCCAAAGCGTTGCTTTTTTTTTTTTTGTCTTGAGAAAATCAGATATCTATGACAATTATAAAAACAACTAGAAACAGTTTTCCACGAGTTTTTAGGTTTGATGTAACAAAAAACGAGGAGATCGCCAATGTAAAGTTAAGAGAAGCGCGCTCCTAGTGAGCTCTAAAATAAATAACAGTCAGTTGTGAAAAAAAAAAAAAAATAGTGAAATGAAAGCTAAGACCGCTCTAGACAACATTCTAGTGCAAAAATGATGTGCTAAGGCATATCGCATATGAAAGTGGATCTACTAAAAGTTTGTCGAACGCGCCGAGTGCCGACCGAAGTAGATTGTGTTGCTTTCCTCAGAAGCGACTTCAGAACTGTGACTTCGTAACTGCCGTCTTTCTGTTTATCCAGAGAATTATGAGATATCTAAACAACCGCTTACAAGTATACACTGCATTGTTAACTACATCAATTTTGAACGCTAGTATCGTACGGCACCTACTTACGATAAGAAAATCCAATTTGAATAGGGCGCCTATCAGTAATCAGTGTACCCCACCGACTTGACCACAACATTTCGGAACGACAAATCTCAAAGTTTTGTTCACTCACAATGCGAAACATTTATCGGACTAAAGAAACATACAGAACAGGAAAAGTAACACTTCAACATGTTTCATGTCAATTAGGAGATCATTTTCCACCCAATCATGTTCCCCATTTTTTTTACTGAATTCTCTTACTGCTAATTACAGTTCCGCGATTTACCCAGCCGTTGTCGATTTACCCTATCAAAGAAAGGGAAAAGAAGCCCAGCGTTAATCTCTTTTTTTTCCTACTACAACTACACTTCAGCGATAGCCACTTGAACCAATGTAAAGGTTAACCAAGCAAATTAAAAACCGAAAGAGATTTTCGATTTATATAGACTAAAATATAAAGAAGAAAAATGACACTTTCGCAAAAACATATATGTAGGTGGGTATATATTTCCAAATCGAATTGTTTCCAATCAGAATTTGATATTTTAGCCAATTTTTGGGCGTGTACCTAAACATCCATTTAATTTGATTTTCCTATTGCGCAAAAATCTAGTAACATTGGAAAAGAATTAAAAACGTATCTTGTAATATACATTTTGTATACATATATCGTGCATATTCACTTCACAGATAATGTGATACTGACCTTATAATGAGCAAAGAAAAAGGCAGCACAGCAGCAGCGTTCCTCGTTCGGTGAATTACAAATGTACGCCCATTGATTACACACTTGAGACGAAAGTTTTTCTATTATTTTCTCGTTTATTCGAATTGAATTCTTATTCCAATCGACAAGCACTTAACAGATTATCACCGGAGGAAAAACGTTTAGCAAAAAAACTGAGCTGCGATAAATATTTTACGGTCAATCAATACTGCTGCTGCAACAAAATGTTTGACATTTCCGCCATTCGCGTATGTAATTCTCCACTCGTTTTTTTTTTTTTTTGCTTCAAATATATAAATATGTATGCAAGAACGGTAGTGTAAAGTTTGCAGCTATTTTATTGGTTCACAAAACTTGGATAATTGTACGCATTTTAGGTGCGTAAATCATGAAATTTTTACATGGAATTATTTACACTTGGTTGGTGATTGTTTTAAACACAAATTTAGTAAATTTAAACTTAATTGAAACGGAAATAAAAGTATTTTTCTGGGAGATTGCTGGAGTTGGTTGATGTTAAGAAAAATATTTTCGTCGGTATGTGTTCGGTGGTTTGAAAAGTGGAGACTTGCGATTGTGAATGGAAGTGGAAGGTTTGTCTGTTTTGATAATTATTGTACGCAGTGCGTATATGGCAGAGTCACAATGGAAGGCAACTGTTCGGATTTTGATCTGAGATTTCAGACTGATTTCAGATGTCTGCTGCCAAATCGAACATGAAATCCGAATTGTATTCGTTCTTTTGTGTATTAATTGACAGGAAAAAAATACTTTTTCATTTGTACTGGAAATTAATTTCAATTGATTTTCACACATGTATAATAATGCATTTCGGAATAGTTTAATATAAAAACTTGATCCCATACGCGTAAAATGAATTACTCAGCTAAAAAAGCAATACTCTCGAGGATGAACAATTCTTAAGGGCCCAGCCCATAGAATCCGTTGCGTCCGTCGCGTCGACGAATTCAGACGAATTGCCGTATTTGACGGAACGAACTGTCCCATAGAATCCGTGGTATACGGTGGCAGGCAGAGTGTTTAAGTACTCTATACTTATTTGTCCTAAGAAACGTGGTAATTTATCCCTTTCCAACGTACGCTGCTTATATGGGTCACCTTCCATTAGAGAGTGTGTATTCTATCAACTTGTCAGTTGTCAGTCGAAAACGTTGCGGCAACGGACGCGACGGATTCCATGGGTTGGGCCCTTTAGCCTCAGCTGTGTGTCAAAAACATTGGGATTAGTGAATGTAGGTATGTGTAAATCGGAGAAGAAATTGAGATTTCTCAAAATTGATCTGAGATCAACGAAAAATTGCATCAGCGTTACTTATTTATTGTAGACATTTGAAACGAAATATTGGTTGAGGAATAAAAAAAAATTAAAAAAAAAACTATGGGCGTTAGAGTAGTGACAATTCCATGTGGGAATATAGTCCAGAAAACTTAAAACAACTCGGATAATAAAACTACTTACCTAATAGAATCGCTTGACTTCTGATTTACCTTCTTTCATTTTTGATGTAACTGTTAGCGAAATGCTTGTAATAACACAATAGGATCGCTGTCTTGTTAGATTTAAAAAATGTGTTTATAGGACATTACCTACCTGTTCATTTATAATCAGAGATATGTAGGAACCTAAACCAGACCTGAACCTTATTGTGTTCACCCAGAATTATAGAACCAACAGATCTAATTCTGATCTCTTTTTTGGTATATAACAGTCTCTTTCTCTCATTGTTTTTGCTTTGGCCAATCCACTCACCGTCAGTCACCGTGCTCACCGTCCATTCCGAAAAAAACAGAAGTCTTACAAATCCACCTTAATTTGTGTGCACTGCAAATTAAAGTTCAAATAAAACAAAAAAAGGAAGAAAATAAGAAACTATTCAAACAGTACCTTGTTCAATTAATTAATACCGCGAAAACCTAGTGATGTGGTGAAAATAAACTCCAGCAGTGTGCCATTGTCCATTCTCACAAAAAGTAAAATAAATCAAAAAAAAAAGGAAACATGACTGCTACGCGTTTGACGCGGTCGGGCCGCGGACGATTTCTAATTGGACTCGGAATTCTTATTCTTATGTTTGGATTTATTGCAATATTCCATAGTTCGCAGACACAGCTCGATGAAACCAGGCAACAGAGACTGAGATGTGAACAGCAGCAGGAGGCGTTAAACGCCCGAATGCAAGGTAAATACAAATTGTACGACTTGTGTTGGCCCATTTAATACGCCTCTCTGCCCCACCCAGCTATAATAGAGCACAAATTCCGTCTGGAACGGAGTCTAGAAGCCGAGCGAAAGGAACATCTCGAGACACGTCAGAATCTCGAGCAAAAAGCCAAAGAACTGAATGACCAACACGCGAAAGCAAAGTTGGAATCGAATATTCACTATGACAGCTTGCATCAGCGTTATAAACTCTTGCAAAAAGAACACGGTGACTTGGTTGAAGATTGTTCGAGTACCAAAAAATCCCAACTAGAAGTCGTCAACAGTCTTGAGAGCAAGGTGAAATCGCTTCAATCGCAGTTACAACAAGTGCGTAGTCTCAACGACAAGGACCTAGAAGAGTTAAAGGTATGTACATAAATATTTGAAGTTTGCAGCTAAAGAACCTCATCTTCTCTGCTTCAGGCAAAGTATGAGACAGTTGTTCAAGAGAAGGATCGCTTGGAGATTCTCCTCAAGACCACGGCACTCAGCTCAGAAAATCATAAAAAGAAAATTTCGCTCATGCTGGAAACAATAAACGAATACAAAGGCAATTGTGATTACAAGCCCAGTATCGATCGCGACATGATCAGCGATCAACCGCTGGCGGCGCCAATCGTTCAACAGCAGCTGCCAAACCACCCGCTCGACAAGCCGCTAGTAGAGAAGTCGTTCAAGGAACAACAACTTGTGAGTCCTGATTTGTACAAAGTATCTATTAAGCTAACTAACACTTCAGCAACCACTCAAGCGAGTGTCTCTAATCTATCTGATCAGCCTTCCCTCGCTAATAAGTTGATATACAGTAACGGTGCTTGGGACTCCACACAAAATCGCCCAGTCGATCACAAACACAAAAATGCGATAATTAATTCTGTTGAAAACTTTCAGATAATACCCAAGCCGTTAGTCAGCGACGAGGATAGAAATCGAGCCGCAGAGAGTGTACAGCAGGTGCCACCATTGAATTCGACATCGAAATCATCGACTGTTGCGAATGCAGCTGCTGGCCCTGCTGATAGTCACGATGTAAATCGTCATGCGTTGTCGTTGGCTAACCAGGCAAGTACGCCTACGCTGAATAAGGCGAAACGTTCCAGCACTGCGAAGGATGTCTTGAGCGCGCCGCACAAGCCACCAAAGCAAATACCGCTTGGCGTCGCTCCTATTCCGGCGAACTTCGAGGATTTGCTAAACAATAATCAGAATGACGACCAAGATGGCGAGAGGCTAAACAACCATCGGCCGGAGGTGGAGAACAAGCTAGATGCAGATAACAACAATCGATATGCAAATGTGGTGGATGAGTTGATTGGAAAGAACAATGAGGGAGAACAGGACACAGGTGCACATGAAGTGAAAGATCCTGATTTCAATCCGGACAAGAACGATGACAATCTGAACAATGGCGCCGAGGAGGATAATAATTTCTTTGAGGCCAAAGTCGGCCCAAAGGATAACGATGATCACGGCGACGGCGATGATATGGAAGTGTTTGGCATGGGAGCGCATAAACACAATCACAAGGGTGGCGATGATGATTTGGCAGCTGCAGCAAACGGTATGCTCGATGGGGACAACTTGAATAACGAAGTCGCTGGTGACCAGGGAAAGGAGCAATTCGGAGACGGTCTTCACTTGGACGAGGGAAACGAAGAGGAGGAGGATGGTGAGTACGTTCTATTTGAAGGTTTCTTCATTATCTTAGACTGACGCACCCACTCTGCATTGGTGATATTTGAGAAGGTCGTTGTTATATTAGAAAGATCCGTCTGATTTCAGTGGTTAAAACAGGTGATAGGATTGGATTCGGTGTATTGCTGGCGTTAAAATGACTTTCAATGATGGAATGTTCGCCTTTTGTTTTTTAAACCCCTCTTCGGACGAATGAGGCTATCATTATTGTTTAAATTGATGGGCTAAATCTTTTGTCAGCTTCTAAAATGCGTATAGCATTGCGAAATCAGTTGAGATGGATTTTTACTCTTTAATAACTTGGACAATCTCTATTCTGGAAATAATGTACGTTGGTAGCTTTCCGAGATGTTGACGACGTCAAACTATAACAGACGCCACGTCAAACTATAGGCTCACTGATGTAAGGTGGAAATGAGAGGAAATAGAACGTCGATTGGCGCACTGGTGAACCAGTTGCTCATTAACTCAAAGCTGTGCGAGACCTTGGTTCAGAAGTTTGTCAGTAGGTTTACACCACAAGCCGCTGTGATTTTCCCTCTCCTTTAGAGCCTAGTGGTGAGCAATAGTTTCTAGTTCTAGTTCTGAAAGAGGTAACTGATTTTGATATGGCTGTGTCTAGGGGACATCTCAATACGCTAAAATAATGTCCGCAAGGGCATATCAACATTACCAATAGTCAAGCGATTAAATCAGTGGAGTCGGTCACATTCAATTCCAAAATGCACCTAATTGCCGCTTATCTCTTAACGAGATAAAAAATTCAACTCATTTGGGTGCCAAATTTTAGGTACATTTCTAGGTAATTATGACGCCGACGAAATCGCCCAGCATTGAGCAAATTTGGCGATTATCTCGGAGGAAGAGAATCTATATATGGCTCTTGCTACTTGTAGCCAAACAAAATGCAATAAAAACAATAAAATAAAGCCCATTCTGGCTCGATCTTGATAAGCACACGTGACCCTACACCGTTTGGAGGCCTGCACTAGGGTGGCCATCTGCCCAAACGGTTTTTGCATAGACGAAAAATGAGTAGGAGGCTAACCTTGAGCTTCTATCGACCTGCCAAACTTTCTCAACTTGTATAAGACCTTATCTAGGAGAATACTCCTTTGACAATCTCTGCTAACTCGCTCATATAAACATCAGACGCGTCCACCTCCAGCACCAAGTGCTTATCCCATTCACTTTTTCACAAACGGATTCTTTATTATCTAACTATTCACTGTCGTTAATGCGCGGTCTCCAAAAGGACAGCGGAACGTCTGCGAAAAGGCAACGGAAAATAATTCAGTCGCTCACTGGATGTGAGAGTCGGACGTGTTTTATTTTAGTTACGATTGAAGTGTCGAAAAACTTTATTTTAAATAGTTGTAGATGCCGAGAGTAACTATATATCAGAGTCTTTGATTCGGTGTATTCATTTATGGTGGCATAAAGTTGCTATATAAAGTGAATCAGTGAATATAATTAATTGTTTAGTTGGAAATACAAAACAATAAAAATAAACTCAATACGGGAAAAGACCCTTACAGTTCAATTTTATTAGTGTGTTCTTTTTTGCACTCATTTAAATATGAGCGTAAACTGTAAACAATGTGCAAGACCGTTGAAAGGGGAAAAGTTTCTCCCCTGCAATGGTATATGTGGTAGATTTTACCACATTAAATGTTTACAAATTACCGAGCAAATTGCTAATTTAGTGAATGAAAGGCAAGAAATCCTAATTATGTGTGAAACATGCAGGGATTTTGTTAAAATTATGCTTAATAAAGTTACGGATCTTGCCAGTGTAGTGAACCAAAATAATAAAAAGATTGAACAACAAAATGTAAACATAGAGAAAATACTACATAATGTGCAGAAACTTAATACAGATAAAGATCAAGTAATAAAAGAAATTAAGAAAGTACGTGTTAGTGAGAGTAAACCGTCATATGCAGATGCAATAAAAGCAAAAGAACCACCAGTTATTGTTAGGCCTAAAGTAGTACAAGAGAATACCAAAACAAAAAGCGAAATAAAAGAGAGTATTGACCCGGCGTCGTTATCTCTAAAAGTTAATGGTCTTGTAAAAAAGAGGGACGGTGTTGTTGTAATTACTTGTGATGATAAAGAATCCAGAAATGCAGTCGAAAAAGAGGTGAGAGAAAAATTGGGAGCAAATTATGATGTGTCGGTACCAAAGTTAAAAAAACCAAATGTGGTAGTGTGTGGTATAAACGATGAGTGGGAGAAAGAAGCGTTAGAGAAAGCGATCAAAAATCAAAACAATTTAAAAAGTTCTGTCAAGTGCGTGAAACTATATAGTACTATAAAAAACAATAAGAAAAGCTACAAGGCAATTTTAGAAATTGAAAACAGTGATCACAAATTAATAACAGATAGTGGAAAGATGAACATTGGGTGGGATAGATGTAATGTCTATAATTTTGTACCTGTTAAACGTTGCTATAAATGTTGGGGATATAATCATGAAGCGAGTAAATGTGAAAACAATGTTGTATGTGCCAAGTGTGCAGAAAGTCATGATACCAGAACCTGTGATAAAGTAATACTCAAGTGCAATAATTGTGATAAGGCAAACAAAAAACTAGGTTTTAGTTTAAATGTGGAGCATGATTGCAGAAGCAGTTCTTGTGAAGTGTTTAAAAAAAAAATTGAAATACAAAAGAGCAGAATAGCCTTTTAGCAATTACAACCTCCAAAAATACTTTATTTTAATATACAAGGTCTGAAAAATAACTGGGAAGAGTTGCTGGATATAATTTATAATAATGATTTTGACATAATAGTTTTATCAGAAACCCATGTAACGGAAAATATTAAAGACAGTGAAATCAGTATAAATAACTACAGCATAATACGATGTGATAGCGATTCTAGTCATACGGGAAGTGTAATAATGTACTTAAAAGAATATGTTCGTGTAATAGATGTAGTGAAATTTGTTAAAAATGTCGATATTTGGTGGCTACAAGTGTGTGTGTGTTTCGGTACCTATACGTTTTGGATAGTGGGTGTATACAGATCCCCTAGCATGTCTGATAGGGAATTCTGTAATGATCTTACCGGCTTATTAGATAATATTTGTGAACTTAAGAGAGATTTTATTATAGTCGGTGACTTTAATATAAATTGGTTATCCCTAAAAGATACATATAGAAGAAAAGTTTTTAAACTTATAAGCGACAACGCATGCTATCAAATGGTAAGTGAACCAACACGAATAACAAAATCTACACGAACGTTATTAGATTATGTTGTGACTAATAATAAAAACTTAACAGTTAAAATAGAAAATGAACTAAGAATAAGTGATCATGAGACAATAGTTATTCAATTAAATATAAAGAACACAGTAGCTAGAACGGAACAATATACCAAAATATTAAAATATAATAAAAATAGTTACTACCGTGAACTACAAATCAATAAAGTAGCTTCTATAAGTAACATTATCAACGTTAATAAGGCTGGCGGTATGTTTGCAGACTTACTTAAGCAAACGACAGAAAAATTTATAGTAACAATAAGTAAGAAACGCAGTGAAAACGGGTGGTTCAACAGTTTTTTAAAAAGATTAAGAAAACAAAAAATAGATAGTCATTCAAAAGCGGTGCTTAGCGGTTTAGATGATGACTGGAAACAGTATACAAAAGCCAGGAATAAATTCAAACAGGAGATAAGGAAAAGAAAACGCAAATATATTCAAATCAAAGTGGACAACGCAAATAACCAAAAGGACATGTGGCGTAATTTGAAAAAGTTGGTTTTAAAAAAAGAAGAAAGTGTGATTAACAATGTAATTTTCGACAACATTTGTGTTAGTAATAATAAACAAATAGCCAATAGATTTAATGATTTCTTTGTTGACAGTGTTAGTGAAATAAACAAATCCATTCCGTCGGTCCCTTTCGCTAATTGTATAAATAACTGTGCTTCCGTATTTAAATTCGTTTCTGTGTCATTGTCTGATATTCGACAAGTGATAAATAAACTAAAAAATAAAACTGATTGCACATCAATGAATCGTAAAATATATGAAGATAATTTTGATTTATTGGGTCCTGTCATACAATCAATTGTGAATAAGTCTTTTCAAACGGGAATCTTTCCGGACGCGTGGAAAGTATCAATTGTAACTCCGATAGCGAAAGTTTTAAACACAAAAAAAAGTGACGAATTTAGACCGGTTAACTCTATGCCCCTATACGAAAAAATTGTTGAAAAGATAGTATTTAAACAACTGGAAGACTACTTCGAAAGTAACTGCCTAATAATCGAAGCACAATCCGGTTTTAGAAAATCCCACTCATGTGAAACTGCATTAAATTACGTTCTAACAAACTGGAAAGAATGTATAGCAAACAAAAAATGTGTATACAGCGTTTTTTTGGACTTCAGGAGAGCTTTTGAAACCATCGATAGGGATATACTGCTCAAAAAATTAGAAAAATATGGAATCAAGAACCGGGAACTAAGCTGGTTTGCTTCCTATCTAGAAAATAGACATCAAATGGTCAGATTAAATGGCGAGCTCTCTGATTTAAAGGAGGTAAAATTAGGAGTTCCTCAGGGGTCGGTGCTTGGAACTTTACTGTTCATTATATACATTAACGACATACAGCACGTAGTAAAGAATGGACAACTGGCGCTCTTTGCTGATGATGCTCTCTTATTCATCGCTGGGGAGGACGTTGAAGATTGTCATCGTAAAATCCAACAAGACCTAGATAGTTTATACATATGGCTTTGTCAGAACAAGTTAAAAATCAATATAAAGAAAACTAAATGTATGATACTTAATAATAGGAGAAACTTTAATTTGAATTTAAGCATTGAAAGTGAAAAAATAGAAACTGTGGAAGAAATTAAATACCTTGGTATAATTATAGATAAGGACCTAATTTTTGAAAGCCACATAGATTATTTATGTAAAAAAATTGCAAAGAAAATCTGAAAAGAATTAGAAGGGATGTGTCCACATTAACGTCAATTAATATATATAATGTTATTGTTAAACCTCATTTTGAATATTGTTCAAGTGTACTGTTTTTATGTAATGAGAGCAGAATAAACAGGCTCCAACTGTTACAGAATAAGGCCATGAGAACTATCTTAAAGTGCAATAGATATACATCAATAAATGTTATGTTAAATTCGTTAAAGTGGTTAACTGTGAAGCAGAGAATTGTTATGAATATGTTAATGTTTGTCTTTAAAATTAAACATAACTTAATGCCAAAGTATTTGTCAAAATATGTTCTGCATGTTAGTGAAATTCAACCTTACAGTCTCAGAAATATGTGTGACCTTAGATTACCAAATTTTTTGACAACAAGAGCACAAAATTCTCTAATATATAAAGGCTTTAAATTATATAATCAAATGCCTAATTTCGCTAAAAGTATAACAAACTTAAGATCTTTTAAATGTTGTGTTATCCAATTCGTAAGACTTAAATTTTAATCAATTAATGTAAAAATGTTCAAATTGAAATTAATAGCTTAAAGCAAAGCTAAATAAAGTAATCAATCAATTTGTGGAGGGTTCCAGCAGCTGCTAGGCTACACAAGTCGCAGTGTTACCATAACTTTCTTTTTATCTCCGATTTGGATACTCGAACTTTCCGCTGGCTCCTTAAAACTTTCATTTGGGAATTGTCCTAATTTAGAATATTTACTTTAAAGTTTCGTGATTTTTTGGGGGGAAAAAAATACATAGGTACTTCAACAACAAACGTATTCTTTTCGCATGACGAAACCGTAAACATTTCCTTTTGCTTTTTTTGACCACTTAAACTTGATGGCTGAACTCATTCTTGGTCTTCAAATGTTGCTTATGAATTATAAAGTTAGTTTATCAAAAACCTTTGGCAATTATCTTAAAATTTTCTAGAAAAAAAATTTATCAATTTTTCCGTATGAACAAATTTTTCCGATCAACTTCTTAGTTAATTCCACAAAAAAAAACATATCATTCCACTGAAATATTTAATTTCTTTACTGTTCCATGTGTCAGCAACTTTTTTCTGATGGAATCCAATAGGTGGTAGTTGATTTGTTTTAATAATTTTCGTAGAGAAAATTTTTCTGTCAGAATTTTTGCTATGAACGACTATTTTTAATTTATCGTCGTCTTTAAAAACAATTTAATAAGTGTGCCAATGAATTACAAAAAAAAAATGTGCATTTTTAATCTTCATATTTGAGTTTAGTTATTTTTGGCGTCAAAATTTTCCAACTTAGCTCCATACTTCTTATAAAATCTGGCAACACTGGAGTACAACTGTCAAATTTTCGCAAGCAAATAATGTCCCGGACAATAAACGTGTGCGAAAAGAGAGTGGTGAATTGTACCAAGCAATCTACTACTACTCAGTTTTTCGCCATCGTACGCCATGCGTACTGCAAAACGAAAAGAAGAGCGAAATTTTTCGTTCATGATTTCGTTGTGTCACTTTTGTATGGGATTTTTCGTTTCGGGTCATCTGCGTACTGAGCTTTATTATTTGCTAAGAAACTGTTCGAATGCGATCACGTTTCTACCGAGAAAATTGTAAAAAATGAGAGAGAAATTGATTTCTCCTTTTTTTATGTTTTCGTAATTTTCTACTCGCCGAATTTCGGCTTAAAAGAAAAATGAAAACTGACAACTAAATAACAGCTCAAAAGTTTGACAAGTAAAACTACTTTCGTCTGCAACGATGTCGGAGGAAGAAATTGTAAATTGTAAATGAATGTTCTCCTAAAACATATAAGCGCATTCAAACTGGTAAGTTTAATAGGTATTTAGCTTATGAAAAATTAAATTCCAACTTATTTTAGGTCTGTTCCTTTACTTTTGTAGTAAAAATGGAAATGACAGGCAGTGCTGGGGATAGATTCTCTCACAGAGAGATTTTCGGATTTTCGGATTTTGCTCTCAGATTTCCAATTTTTCTTACTTCGCATTTGTGGTAGTGCGTGTTTGAAAAGTCAGCTGTTCTTAAATATCCATGATATCCATTGCGGCAGCAAAATGTAATTTTTTCTCTATTTTTCACAGACTTGCCACTCATTCTGTAGTTCAATGGAACAAGAAAACTGCTTCTGATTGAATCCACAAGAGTATCGGTGAAATGCCAAAAAATTATCTACGGCAGCCGTCAGTTGTTGACTTGTATAAAACACACAAACTAAACTTGTGTGAGTGCTTCTTGATTGGATTCTGACTTCAAATCGAGAAGCGAAATTCTCTCATCAGAATCACCCGAAGGCATTTTTTGTGGCAATGAAATGGTTTCAGAATTGATTTTTCCGATTCCGGACTCTCCCGGACACGCTTCTTTTTGCCCAATGGAAAACGACATAAGTAGGTGTGAATCTCGCTCAGATATCGAGATTTGCAAAACTGGTCTGACTTTTGCGACCAATGCAACATGAGAAATGACAGATACATAATTAAAACATTCCAAAAAGTGGTACGAAAAGTCGTTAAAATATTTGATAATCGAACTTCTTTTGGATGAAAGAGTTTGTACTTATAAAACTACAAGCATTCAAGAAGAGTAAAAAGCGACGCTGCATTAAAAATGACATGGAGCAGATTGTCTCTTTTTACCACGAAAAAAAAATCAAAACAATTGCACGAATATGCCAAATGGGGTAACAAACCTTAAATCAGCTGTTAATTGTAGGGTGACTGACAGCTTAACCACAAAGAATTTTGTTGAGTAAAAATTCGTAAGATACTCAGTGGAGGGGAGGGATATCTAGCTTTTTGGACGACTCGCTCTCTTTTACGAACTTTTCGAGTTAGGGAACGGCAGTGAGTAAAAATTCGTAAGATCTAGAAGTAAAGGAACAGACCTTTTGCTGATGCTGCATTTAAAGAGAACCTTACCAAATGTCAAAATTACATTTCTCAAACTTTTTGAAGAAAACTGGTCTTGAAATTGAGAGATTTCTCTCTCGGTTTGTGAGATTGGACTTTTTTCTATGCTGAAAGTACACGTTTACGTATGTGTTATCCCCCCACGCGAGCTTCGCAGAGCACTCCCACGAAAGATACACGGGTGACCACCGAACGGCCGAATTTTCGTGGCGCCTGCATGTCGGAATGTGCCACGAAAAATGACACGTGTAATCGTGGCATCAGTTCGTTTCAGCGATTCACCCCCGGAGACAGTTCATTCCTGAAAGTGAGCCGTTGGTTATTTCTGAATATGGTTTCTATATGTCTCCATGTCCGCCCCCTTCAACCAACATCGATTTTACTAATCGTTTTGTTTTATTTTTTTATTTACAGAAGATGATTACTCAAATCCAGCTGCAAGGCAACAAGAGGGTCCAGCGATTCGTAACTAATAACAATAATGGGTGTGCAACACCGTTCGAGTAGTCCCTTCCATTATACTACTACTGCAGCTACAGCTATATCGCCTTAAAACGTTGGCACACATTCACAGAGAACTGTTTGAGTAGGAAATGCGCGCGCGAAGTAAAGTCTCATGAAACTAAATATTTTTCTATATAGCTACACTGTGTACATTCAATTTGTTCGCTTCGACGTGTTTTTGTTGTCAATTTGTTAAAGCCAGAGATTGTTTCCTTTTTCAAAAGCATGATCTGTGTAACATAATATTTTGTAGGACCCTTGCAGATCTCAGTCATAAGTTGTATTGTATAAAAAAACAAGCCGTATTCATAAACATGTTTTCTAAAATACAGTAATTTCATATAGCCTCATAAAATGTTTTCGACTTTTCTGTGATAATAATTATTGTCCCCCTCAAATCTCTTTCGATATATAAATAGGTCTTCATTGCACTGTTTTTTGAGTGTCGGCTCTACCGTGTACCGAGGTACACAGTAAAGAAAAAAAAAAAAAAAAATTCGAACAACTAGAACTAAAACTTTATTGTTTGGATTATTATAAAGGTTTTATTTGTATCATAACTGGAATTACTTAAATGAGGAAATGTATTGCATTTTTATATGTATTTCTATTTTGTTATTTACTCTTTTTTTTTTTTATTCCTTTTGAATTTTTTATTTTTCAATTATTGTGTACGATTTCTTTTTTTTATGAAAATAAATCGATCAAAATCAAGATGAGTTGGAGTTATTCAAACTTTTTATTGTTCATTTGTTTAGATCGGAATCGCCAGAGGGAGGCTGAAAACGCGTTGTCAATTCTGTATTGTTCTCTGGGCAGAATGAGATATGCGAGAGGAATGAGGTACCTCGGAATCAATAAGCGGTAAAGACTAAAGAGGGGTTCGTAGTTGATGTTGCAGCCTCATTCGTCGATTCTTGATTAATTTTTAGTCCTAGGAAATAGGTGAATTGTTGATATTTAAAACAATGTTTCTATCTTGAGCTTTTCTGCCAAGAATCTCATCGACAACACGCCATTCCTTTTTGGAGTTACCAACACTCATTGATAATTTGTTGCGATAGTAACTTCACATAAATTTTTTTTAAGTCTTAAATTATTCGAATGCTTTTTAACAAAAACACTCAACTTATTGTTACATTCAGGCTGGGATTCGTAAAGATAAAACACTATTCCGTTTAACTTTTCTAATAAAATTCACTTTTATTACACTTTTATCGAATATTCTAATATTTCACTTATTAAGTACCAGAACACTATTACTTAAACAATTCTTCAACGTTTCAAACCAATCACTTAATTTACTCTATTACTTTTCACTTATTTATCTTCACAAACTATTACTATCTCGAACTTTAACCAATCACTGTTATAAATCAACTGTGTCGCCCTCTTCTAAAAGCTGTCCTTTTATACCCGCTCCGCCATCTGACGAGAACTTTCTAGCTAATTCTAAGTGGTTCTAGAACAAGGTTCAGTGGTGAAATACATTTACTTGACAGGTTCCAGTCTCCAATTGGAAGTGACACTTGGGTGGAACTTGTTTGGTGACTAAGGGGTTGTTTTCACTTCACCATTTTAGGTTACATGATACATTCCACACCACATTATTTTTCTTTTGAATTTTTTTAAGAAGTGATGGATACATCCATGGCTTGCGGCAAATGCCCTTAGTGCATAGTGCTAGTGATCCATCAATCGCTTTCGATTTATTTCTTAATATTTGCTGGCTGCTAGAAATATGGACTTGTAATTTGTTAAGAAATAAATCGAAAGCGATTGATGGATCACCAGAACTGTAGATATCTTCCCAGAATTCAAAGTTCAAATTGCTTCTTAGGACATTAAAGTCAACATTGGCAAATACTTTACACTCTGACCGATTG
The DNA here is from genome assembly GCA_949126925.1 of Cheilosia vernalis. Lineage (NCBI taxonomy): Eukaryota > Metazoa > Arthropoda > Insecta > Diptera > Syrphidae > Cheilosia > Cheilosia vernalis. Next base: position 25,738,845 of record OX421358.1, read on the forward strand.
GTTCTCGGAACGTTAGTATTAAATTGAATACTTGTTAAGCTGTGATCCGTTAAGTTTAAGTCATGCACCGCAGTTTTGAAGCTTATGCAATTACTACGGTGAGTCCTAATAAATCTGGTAGGGTGAGTCAACAAAAAATCAAATCCAAATGAGAATAAAGTCGACAAAAAGTAATCGACTTCTAATGAATGAGACAAAATATCGATATTAAAGTCTCCAAGTAAAACTAAGTTTTTACATGTCTGGAGTTCCAAGAACATAGAAAATTCCTCAGTAAAGGCTGTTGCTGTACATTTGTGAAGTCTGTAAACACAAATAAAACAGTAACAGATACCAGCAATTTCACAACTAAAACTGATAATGTCAGCACTTTGCAAATTATATTTTTCTATTTTGAATCCTACTATGCCATTTCTATAAAACACTCCGACACCACCAGCTGCATAGGAATCATTGCACGCAGCGTCAAACAAAAAGTTAGGAATATTATAGTCAGAGATTTCATTTTCAAAAATCCAGATCTCAGATACAAAGATAAGATCCGGAAAATGATCTAAAGAAGCCAGATGTGTGAAAAATGTATCAAAATTCATTCTTAAGCTACGAATGTTTTGATGAATGACAGAAAATCCAGAATGTTGCTCATTGTTTAAATGGTCTATACAAAAACAATTCGAATTTTCAAATAAAGCAAAGGAGTGATTAAAGTTATTGATTTCATTAATTGGAGAATTTAGAGAAAAATTATTTTAGTTTAGATTCAACATAATTAGTATTTAAGTTACCAAATTATTAGCTCCCTCAATCTTCAACAAATCTCCAAATGAACTTATTTTAATAGCTTTATCACCTTCTTTCCTTCTGATGAGTACCGAAGCAATCTTTACCCAAACATATTTGCAGATGTTATTGCGTTTGAGTTCGGTAGCTTTTTTCAGTAGAGACCGTGTAAAGGCAGTGAAACAATCATTCATGTAAATTCGATTGCTGCTGTTTTGTTTGCTGCCTCCACCAATGCAGTTGTTGTTGATCTGCTCTCTGCGTTCACGCATTCTTTTCATGGCATCATTCTTCCGCGAGAGTGATGAAAAGGTGACGCGCGCAATGTTTGTCAATTTGCTTTTGTTTCCTATATTCGTCTTTTTTACGTAGCATGAAACAATTTCATCTGGGCTGTATTGCTCTCCAATTACTGATGCCATATGCCAATAAATTATTGACTCTTTCCTTAACGTTAGTGGTGTTAACATCCAGTAGGCCAAAAATATCCGCAACGCACTCTTTTTCCCTCTGTTCAAGAAAATTAATTAATTCTAAGAGGTCTACTATTCTGAGAAGAGAAGTATTGCTTTCTTCTAGAGTGTGAATCTTTAGGAGCGCTTCCTTGTTAACGCGTTGAACATGAATTATTTCCGAGTACAGCATTTGCATCGTGATCCCTTGGTCGCCCGTACTGTTGTCGTCATGGGCAGACACGGTGCCGGTCTCGGGCAGAAGAGATGGTGATACAACTACGTTGATCCGGTATCCGGTTGCTATTGTTGTTGCTAGTTGTAGGGCGATTGCTCTTGGATGGAACATTGATAGGGGAGTCAACGAGAATTGACTTTCTACGCAGAGTTAAGCAATTTGCACATTTGAATATTTGGTTACTCTTAACATAAAATTCTAGCTCTTTCTTTTCTAATTTGGCGCACTTTGCGTGCAGAAATTCTTTGCAAATTGAACACTGTATTTTTCTGTCATGTCTTTCCACTTTTGAATTGCACAAATTACACTTCATTTTGTTATCACTTTTCAAGTGTCGTATAAAACACAGAATTAAATATTTTGAAGTTAAATGTACTTTTAAATTATAGGATGCGAAACTTTTAGTTGCACGAGTTACTCAATGTGGTATCCCCATCAACACTCATGAGAGCGATAAACTGTTTAGTAAATGGCACCAGCCCGAGCGAAGTTGAGCCAGAGTGGTCCTCTTTGATCTTGGGAGTAGTTTCTCTGCGGGAGCGATAGTTGGCGGTCTGCACACTGCACCCAGCAAAAGTGAATATTGTTCTGCCATCTCTCTGAGAGACGAACGACAGTCTTGGGCTGTTATGGAATTTGTAGAGATTGTTTCCAAGCACTTGATAGCAGCTTGTCTATCCGAGAAGATACGGATATCTTTAGCAGATATCACGTTTTCTATCAGCCATTATTTCCGCCTGAACGCTACAGTGATCAGGAAGGTGGAAGGAGGGACTAAGATTTAGTCTGTCGGAGAAGACACCCCAACCAACACCGTCCACAGTCTTCGATCCATCTGTGAAGAAGTGGTTCGATTCATCAGCCAGGAATGCTCCCTCCTCCCAAAATGATCTAGTGGCAATGGAGACCTGGAACTTCTTATCGAACTGTAGTTCTGGTGTTGTGTAGTCGATATTTCCTGGAAGGTTCTTAAAATCGTTCAGGATAGCGGCATGGCCAGTTGTTCTACTGGTCCATTGTGATGTAGCTTTGAGGCGTACGGCTGTAGAAGCTGCCGTTTGCCTGCTGAAGATGTCAATGGGTGCCAGATGAAACAGGGTGGCAAGTGCAGCAGAGGGGTAGTACGAAGAGCCCCGCCAATGCACAAGCAAGCTGTTCTTTGGACTTTGCTTAGGCTATCGCAATTGATCGATTTGTCCAAAGCAGTCCACCAGACAACCACACCGTACGTGACTATCGGTCTTATGACGGAGACGTATAGCCAGTGAGTGTTACGAGGCTGTAAACCCCATTTGTTTCCTATGGCTTTTCTGCAAGAGAAAAGTCCCACAGTGGCTTTTTTAACTCTTTCTTGGATGTTAGGCTTCCAGGTTAACTTTCTATCAAAAATAAGGCCCAAGTATTTAGCTTCATTTAGAGAATGTTATGTAAACTAGTGCTATTTATAGATGGAGGGTCAATGTGTAGAATCTTGTATTTCCTAGAAAATAGGACAAGTTCCAACGGGGTTCCTCTGCTGACAGATCTTCTGGTAGATGTCTCACCCATACTTGAGTTGATAATTCGGCTTTTGAGCATCGAATTAAACAGCCCGCCAAGTGAGAGGCATCCACGTTCAGAGCTCCCGGTGCAGCAGCGATCGCAGATGAGTCGGCGTTGTTGAAAAAGATTTCTATGTCTAGGAATGCAACTCCTTATGGCGGAGGGAATCTCCTATAGAGCGCGTTAGCGTGTGTAGAGCCGTTTCTACTGATTTTCCTTTAGAATAGCCATGTGGCGCCGTTGGCAGAAGTTTTGTCAATGCTTTTGCGTAAATGGATTTCAATCAGCCGTTCTAAGGTTTTTAGAAGAAATGGTGAAAGACTAATCGGTCTTAGATCTTTAGGACTTACATGAGATTTGCCAGGTGTGAAAACCACTTTAACTTCTCTCCATAGCAATGGGATGTACACCAGTTCCAAACAGGAAAACCGAGAATAAAACTGTCAAACTCGTGACGTGAAGTAATTTCCCTTGGTGAGCCACAGCGGTTGGGCTTTAAATCGAAGGTCGCTTCGAACAGAGGGGCTATGATTCAATTATAAACAAAAGAACCGCTGTCCATTCGCTGGATGTGGACGAGACAGTAGCTACTCAAAATCGGTCGAGGAATTTTTCTTTCAAGGAGCCCGAATTAAAACACTTGTTTCTTACTTTTAAAATTAAACAATATTTATTTGGAACTATGTCCTTTATTATTGAAATACTTTTTACTAATTCTAAAAGGAGCTTAAGGCTACTATGTAGTTACAATAAGACTGTTGATAAATTCATCATACAGTCGTATTTATATACTTTTCTTATCTATCTACAAGGAGACCCAAGCGTACAATCGTCTTGCTTGATAATGAAGAAGAGATAATATTCCAACATTGTATACAAACGATATTATCTCTTTTACATATGTTATCATTGTAGCGTTGTGTGCAAGACTGTACTAGAGACTAAAGATATCATTGAATACAAATAATGTTATCTTTTTTTCTCAATATGTCTTGCTATGGATACTTAACTCCCCCCCTTGTTAAACGAAATCGTCCCGATTTTTCGACGCTATTTTTAACATTTCTCTTTCATAAGTTTTGTTATATGCGTCAATCTTTTTTTGTTTTTGACGATCTGTTATACATTGTATAGTTTTTATCATTACGTACGTAAATGCTAGAATAACAATCAGTGTTACAATTGTGTATATAGTTGATAATATCGGTTTTTCTTCAAAAGGAATAATTAGTTTTTTTAAAGTATCTATGTTATCGAATTTGTACATTGTATCTTCTTTAATTATTTGGTCGATGTAAGACTCTGAATTATGATTTCTTAATATAACTTCTTTAATTTGCTTATGCATGTTTTTGTATATTTTATCGTCTAGATTTATAGTATTTTCATAAGTAACTAAGTTTATACCATTAATTGTTTGATTATTTAACTTATGCTTACCGCTTAATAACATAACACCGGATTCAATTTCTAAGTCGTAATCGTATTCTTGTTTAATGTTGCATTTTGAAGTTATATTCTTTAAAAGTGGAATAAGACAATTTTCTTCTTCAAAGTTAATTTCACAAATGTTTTTACTTAGATGATTTTGACAATTTCTTGTTCTTAAATAAGTTTGGTTACATAAGGCAATTGTTTTATCTGTAATGATTTTTCCATGTTTTGAATTTAAAGGTGTTACTTTATACAATTTACATGATTTAATTAGAACTGGATATTTATATATTGTGATGAAGAATTCATCAGTTCTAGCTAATAATATTTTAGAGTACTCAAGTATATTTATTATGGGTACTTGAATTATTTCATGTTGAATAATATTTTTAATGTCATCTAAGTCTAGGCTTTCTGATAAATATTCATTATTTTTTGCTGCATTAATTGTTCTGGTCAATAATAATAATTGTTCGTACACTTGTTCTATTACTAAATGTTCTTTAAGGCTCTGACCTTCGAATTGTTGCAAAATTTGTTCAAATCTAGAATTTATAGTTTTTTGTTTATTATTGTTTTCTATGAGATTATTTATACTCGTTTCTATGTTAACTAAGTCATAATGGTCAGGATTACCAAACACATATTTGAAAGCTGTTCCTAAAAAGTTAATTGATCTAGTATGCCTAGTATGTTCTTGTAATTGGTCTGCTAAATTCTTAATTTTACTTAACCAAATTTTTTCTTCTTGTGTAGGTTGATATTTACTAGTTACGATATTTACGTAAGGTTGAAATATCGAAGTCAGGTTGGTGGCATGTAACAAATAAGTTTGTTCTTTGAATAAATACACGTCATCTGTTTGCGTAAGTATAAACTTCTTGTTTAGTAACTCAGTTATTTGAACGTTTCCTTGCCCTTCTTGACTCTGTACAATTCCTAGTAATGTTAGGAATATTAATATTTTCGTCATCTGAAAAATGATAATTCTTTATGTTATCCTTGTGAATTTTTATTCCTTCTTTAGAGATTACAGTGTCTCCTTTATCTTCTTCTACTATTCTTGTTATGTATCTGGCGTTAGATTTCTTTCTAAGACCTGTGATTCTTACCATTATCTTATCTCCTTTTTTATACTCTCTGTGTCGAGTTCCTTTATTTAGACGTTCGATCACTTTTTTGGATGCTGAGTTTAGTTTATTTATTATAATTTCACTATTGCTATATTTATTTTGATTAAAGAAAATGTCTCTAGGTTTCAAACCGGTAACTGAGTGTATAGAATTATTTAATTCACGCACTGTTCTAAATATTTCTTCGATAAGTCTTGTTTTATTCTGAATTGTGAATATTCTAGACAGTTCAGTTATTGTACCGTTTACACGTTCTACCTGACCGTTCGCTGTCGATCTGTATACTGGAGTTTCTACTTTAGTTATGTTGTATTTCAAACACATTTGGTTCACCATTTCTGTTTTGAATCCCTTCTCGTTATCTGTCATGAGTCGTTCACATTTTGGGAAATAATTAGATAAGACCTCTTCCATAACGTCGTACAGTCTGTTTCGAGTTTCGATTTCCCGAAGGATTGTATATTTAGAATACTTATCTACTGTTACAAGGAAAGTATACTTGTCGTTGAAGTATATGTCCATATGAATGTGTGTTCCCACATGTGTTGGTATTTCTGAATTATTCAGAGGTTCTCTGATAGGTTTTCTTTCATATTTTCCAAATAGACATGCTATGCATTTTCTGTTGAAACTCTTTGCTTGTTTATTTAGATCGGGCCAGTAATATTTCTCTGAGATTTCTTGTATATTGTTACGTAACCCTCGGTGTGCTCTTTCGTGAGTTACCCTTACAAGTTTTAGTTGTTCCTCCAAATTTGTCACGTCTTGAAGTTTTCTTGGTGTGAATATAAATCTTACTAGTGGGAATTCTTTTTTTATGTTTTCACCATATTTGTATATGTTTTCAAATTTCGTATGCAAAGCTACAATCTTTTGGGGTTGTATAACTTCTTTCATCTGCCTTAGTAAAGAGTCTTTGTCCTTAAACTTTATTATGAGTCTTATTTTGTTACTAAAATAGATTTGTGTTTCGATATTATTTGTTATATCTTCAATAAGTTCGAACTGTGCAGTGTATGCATTAAAAGGCTGATTCACAGTTTTTATTATATCATTTGAAGAACTTTCAGCTGAATGTGCTGTTTCTATGGTAGAAGTATTTATGCGTTGACGTGATAATGCGTCAGCTACAAGATTTAGGTTTCCTGGTTTATAAACTAATTTTGCTCCAAAGTCTTCAATGATTCCCTTCCAACGTTTCAGCTTTGTGTTGGGATTTTTTTCTGATACAGAATATATAAGGCTCTGGTGATCGGTATATATGGTTAAGTCTGCTATACCATATATGTAGTTTCTGAGTTTTTGTAAGGACCATATGATCGCTAATAGCTCTTTCTCGTTTGTGCTATAGTTCTCTTCTGTCTTACTCAGTGTTCTTGACAAGAAGTGTATAGGTTGCTTATTCTGACTTAGTACGGCTCCAATAGCTATGTTGGATGCATCAGTAGTAAGCTCGAATGGTTTACTATAATCCGGTTGAAAAAGTTCGACTTGTTCTTTCAAATAATTTTTTAAAATTCTAATCGCTTCTAATGCTGAATCATTCAGATTTAACTTAATATTTTTACTTTGTTTTTTGTTTACTTTACCGTTATCTCCTCGTAAATATAATGTCAGGGGCTTGGCTATGCTTGCGTATCCTTTTATAAACTTACGATAGTAACCTGTAAGACCTAAAAATCCTCTCAAATCCTTTACCGTTTGTGGGACTGGAAAATTTTCTATAGCTGCTATTTTCTCAGGGTTCGTAGTGATTCTACCATGTCTGATTATGTGACCTAAGTATTCTACTTCTTCTTGAAAAAACTTACTTTTCTCATCAGATATTTTTAATGTGGCTTTATTGAGTACGTCGAATACTTGACTTATGTGCTGTATATGTTCTTCCTCAGATGAAGAATATATCAATACGTCATCAATGTAAACGTGTACGAATTTACCTACAAAGTCTCTCAAAATGTCGTCCACGCATCTCTGAAATATGCTTGGTGCATTTTTGAGCCCGAAAGGCATTCGTTTAAAATGATATTTTGCGCCATTTATAGCAAAAGCTGTTTTTTCTTTATCATCTGTTTTGATTTTAATTTGGTGGAAACCTGACTCCAAATCTAATGTTGTAAAGTACTTGGCTTTACCTAAATTTTGAATTGTCATGTTGACATCCGGAATGGGGTATCTGTCTGTTACAGTGTGAACGTTAAGTTTTTGGAAATCAACAACCATGCGCCGTTTTGGTTTTCCTTTTTCGTCCAAACCTTTTTTAGGTACTGTCCATATGGGACTGTTATAAGGACTATGGCTTTTTTCTATTATATCGTCATGTAAGAGTTTCTGTATTTCTTTGTTTACGAATTCGTTATCTGCTATGGGATATGGATATTGTTTAACATAAACCGGATTATCATTGGTCGTCCTAATGCTTGCTTCTATAGTATCTGTAAAGGGTAACGGTCCTATGCTGTTATTAATCTTCATCAGTCTATCTATGTCTGCTTTATAAATATTATTTTCCCCAATTATGTAATTAATTTTCTGAATAGATTCGACACTGCTTATGGTAGTTAGAGTCATATTACTGAAATTTATTTCCGCGTTTAGAACTTTAAGTCCTTCATATCCTAATATCATATCAAAAGACTGAATATCCTCTAATTCAAAAAATGTTATATTTTTCTTTAATATCCTAACTACTTTCTTTGTATCTACCATAGAATAACCATGCATTGTTTTTATTTTTATAGGTTTAATTTTAATTTTTTCGCTAGAATCGCATTTTCTATTAATGTAATTATGGGTTGCACCAGTATCAATAAGAATTTTATAAATTTCCTTAGAAATAGTACTAGTTAAATTTAAGCAGGGCATCCCGTCTACTAGTTTAAATGATCTATTCTTATGTTATTATTTACCATACATTCCGTTTCATCTGCTTCTGCATATGTACTGCTGACATCGTCTCTGCGTTGTTGTCGGGAGTTATTTACTCTCTGCTGCTTGAAGTTCTGCTGATAAGATCGTTGCGGTCTGTTGTGTGTGTTGAAACTCCCGCTGTGTTCACGTTTCGCTGGTGGATTATATACATCGGGTTTGTATTGATTCCAATTTTGTCGCTGTGCATGTACAATTTGTCTCGAGTTTATCTCCATCGGCTGTGGTCCTTGATTGTGTTGCTGCATATTATCGTATTGCTTCTGGGGTTGATAATTCGTTGTTTGGCTCGAATAATTTGGTCTTCTTTCGTTTCTGCGTTCATGTGGCATATTTTTGTGGTGCTTATCTTGAGTGAGATGTAAATGCCTGTGCACATTATCATGTTCTATTCTGCGAGCAATTGCGAATGCGTGTTCTAGATCATTTATTGTAGCTGAATATAATGATCCTCTTGTAAAGTTGTCACTCATACCATCAATGAATATACGAACTGCGTCGTCGTTAGCATTTTTAATTAGTCTGTCGATTATATTCGGCGGATCACCTGACATAGTGATTTTTGATATTATTAAATTGAGATTTTTATTTATCTCGTCGTGGTATTCAGACAGTGTGCTTCTTTTTTGCGTGATGGCTTTCATCATGTCTTGTAGCACGTATAGAGGTTCTTGATTAGAGTACGTATAATCTAATCTGTTACGTATCGCCTCAAAATTAAAAATTGTGTTATAATTGGTTAACACATTCGCGGCTGCACCCTGTATTTTACTTTTCACTATAGTCAATGCTGCTGCGTACTTACTGTGTGTTTTGAAGTTTTTAATGCTGTCCATTAATCTGGATGCTTCTTCGCGCCACGACCGATAATTTGATTGATCGCCGTTGAAAATAGGTAGGCTTTTAAATGCGTCTAACTGTATTTCACTACCATCTGTATATGTGGTTCTTATTTCCTCTAGCACAGGTATGTTTGGTACTATGCCTAATCCAGATTTTACTTCATTTAGTTTTGTTTCTAAATTAGTGTTTATTTGATTTTGGTTAGTTATTATTGCTGCTAACCTTGCATTCTCTGTGCGTGTGTGCTCTAGGGTTTGTGTTACTGTGTTGCTCCTGGTTTCTAAAGCTTCTAATCTTGCCATTAATACTGCGAGTTGTTCCATTTTGAACTCGTGTCTGTTGTCGTCGAATTTGTGTGTTTTTTTCTCCACATATACACTTTCACTGAATTGCTTTGCTGCTTCGTACGAAGAAGCTATATTTGTACCTGCTATGCTAGGTAATTCTTGTAACCGGTAACGCGAGTGTTCTGTTTATACTAGATTTCACTACTTGTTCCCGAGGTCCGCTCGATTGAAGTTAAAAAGTATATTTAACCTCCTGGCAGGATCGCCAATTAAAACACTTGTTTCTTACTTTTAAAATTAAACAATATTTATTTGGAACTATGTCCTTTATTATTGAAATACTTTTTACTAATTCTAAAAGGAGCTTAAGGCTACTATGTAGTTACAATAAGACTGTTGATAAATTCATCATACAGTCGTATTTATATACTTTTCTTATCTATCTACAAGGAGACCCAAGCGTACAATCGTCTTGCTTGATAATGAAGAAGAGATAATATTCCAACATTGTATACAAACGATATTATCTCTTTTACATATGTTATCATTGTAGCGTTGTGTGCAAGACTGTACTAGAGACTAAAGATATCATTGAATACAAATAATGTTATCTTTTTTTCTCAATATGTCTTGCTATGGATACTTAACTCCCGCAGTATCAAATATTTCTTTCTGCTGCTTACCAAGCCCAGAACTAGCAGACCTCTTTATCACATGCTTTTCGTCGTTGGAATTGTGAACCCACTCGGTTTCTTTAACCAAAAAGCAGCAGGATAATTCTTCGATGATCATCAATCGCCATGAAAGCTTCTGTTATATGCGAAAGGTTGGTCTTGTTTTCCGATATTCCTTCTTCACTGACATAAGCAAAAGGAACATTTACAGTCCCACGATTGTAATAAAAATAACATTTCTCGGGTGTATCGGTAAAAATAATAAAAATTTATTTATAGAATCAATGCTGCAGGACGACAGCGGCATACAACATAAATGATCAAACAAATAACTAGAAATAAAAGCACGCCAAACCAGCTTTGCAGCAATAGCATGTACGTTCTTGCGGCAGCGTTGATGAGCAATGTTTAATCGGAAAACGGAGCACTCTCGCTCAATCGGTGTTCGCAATGATCCAGGGGTGAGCCATAACCAGATCCAGTTGCAGACGCGACTCCGGATTCAGTACCAACAACTTGCATATGAAATGAGCGGCCGCTTTGGAGACATGCTCTGGCAGAACATAGTCAACTTTGATAATTTTTTTGTAAGTCTCATCATAGTCTGTGGCATGGAAGGGTGCTCGTCCGACCAACAGCTCAAAGCACAGCACACCCAAGCTCCACAGATCCACCTTCTTTGTGTGTGGCTTACCCTGCACCATCTCTGGAGGTAAGTAATCTAAGGTGCCACAAAGTGTGGTACGCATAGAGTTCGGCTCGTGGACAGACCAACCGAAATCGGCGATTTTCAGTTCCCCATGGTGGCCCAACAGCAGGTTCTCTGGCTTGATGTCACGATGAATCACATCACGGTCGTGTAGATAACCAAGGGCCGATGCCAACGATTTGATGTAGGTAGCGCTTTGACGCTCGTTGAATCGCTTATCCGGTTGACTTTGTAATTTTTTGTACAAAGTTCCACCCGGTGCGTATTCAAGGATCAAATAGATTCGAGCATCATCATGAAAGTAGCCGTACAACCGCAATATATGTGGATGGCGTAGGTGTGACTGTATTTCGATCTCACGACGCACCTGGTGTTCGACATTGCTACTGTAGATTTGCTTCTTAAAGAGAACCTTCAGGGCGACGACGAATCGTGACTCTTTTTCACGGGCTAAGTACACGTTACCAAATTTGCCACGACCTAAGGGACGACCAATGTCAAAGTTGGACAGATTCCAGACTTTCTTATCATCTGCAAGGAGAATACAATCAATTCAATGCTTACATGTGCGAGTTCGATGACCTACTACTTTTGCGTTCGGCATCACTTCCACTATCAGTCGGGGGCAATGTAGCCTTTGTGGTGGATTCTTCGGATGTGGATGTAGCATCACTTTCTGGTTTTGTTTCAGTCTTTTTAATTACGGTTGGGGTGACAACAGCTGTAGGATTGGTCGATTTTGTGCAACTTGCTAGAGGCTTCCTTTGAACCGGGTTAGATTGTGATTTACCTGCGATAGGTTTTTCACTCGTCTTAGGTTTATTGTGCGCATTGTCGTTGTATAGCTTTTGATTATTTGTTTCTTTTATTTAAATGGACATTTGTGAATTTATATTTAGAGGGTATTACCTTTTTTCCTACAGCAGCCGTCTTGGTTGCCAGTGAGGCATTCTTAACACTTTCAGACTTGTGTTGCAAATTCTCCTTTCCTGTCGGCCTTTTGAACATATTGAACAATAATGGGTGGCTTAATTAAACAAATATAAATGGTGTTAAACGAAGAGATATGAATAAAACATGTAAAATTTTTTTTATAATAAAAACGATCTGACGACAATGGTGCACAATTCAAAAATGCCGTTTGAAAAATGTTCGAAGTCGAACAACGGAATGTGATGATAGTGAAACTTGAAGGGATGTTGCCAGAAGCAGAATTGTTTATAAAAAAAATGAATGACATCTGGAACAGGAAAGGTAGTGCATCTAATGGACAGGTTCAGCGTGTTTTTTATTGATGACTGATCGCTGCAAATTCAGGGTCAATTTAATGAGAAATAGGTGCAAAAATCGGTAGCTGCATCTGGTATTTGAATATTTCCCGATGATATATACAAGACAAAAAAATACGGCTCAGGTGGTTAATTTTTTTATTGCAACTACCCAATTTAAGGGAAAAAGTGGGGAAAAATGATGAGATATAATGCTCCGTCAATTCATAAGCTCCAATGTTTTTGTATGACTCGCAAAAGTTCCAAATGTGCTGCTGAAAATATACACAAGACTCAGGCCAGATATGAATGATCAAAAGAGATGGATAGATTATTAAGATGTCAATTTGGCATCACTGAACGAACTGCCCTTTTCCATTTACTTTTTCAACTTTTTTTACTCTCTTGAAGAACAGCGACGAGTCAACAAGAAGTTCCTGCTATATAATCTTATATTATTCAATATCATCACTTTAAAGGTTTATTAATAAATATATATGTAAATTAAAATAATAGTGTCTGTTTCAATTGAAAAGTCAAAAGGTTATGGGTCCAGACACTATAAATAAGAAAAGTTAAAGAAAATAAGAAATTTGTCAAAGATCGAAGTCGCCATATTGTTTGAACGTGAAATACAGAAAAGTAATTTCATAATGATGTCATCCACAAATTATCCACAATTATCTGCTGATAATTTTAACAATTGGAAATTTAGAGTTAAGTGCTTGCTAGAAGAAAAACAGGTTAGTGAAACTCTAAAAAATGATTCTTCAACGATAACCGATGAATCCAAAAAATTAATACACGAAATCAAAGACGCAAAAGCAAGGTCAATAATTGTTCAATGCATCACAGACAAACACCTGGACATAGTTAAAGATGCACAATCAGCAAAACAAATGATTGAGTCACTGCAAGAAATTTTTGAAAGGAAAAGTGTGTTCTCCAAATTACATCTCAAGAGGAAATTATTATCATTAAAATGCGATCCAAATGACAAACTGGAGGATCATTTTATGAAATTTGATTGCATAATAAGGGAACTGGATAACGCAGATTCAAAAATGGAAGAATCCGATAAGGTATGTCATCTATTACTTACTATGCATGAAAAATATAATGCTGTCATAACAGCAATAGAGACGGTCAGTAGTAATAAAGTAACATTGGAATTCGTAAAATCAAGATTGCTTGACGAAGAACTAAAAATGAGTAGTAGGAATGTTATCAGTACAAAAAGCACTGAAGAAACAGCATTTAAGGCATTTCCATATTCATGCTATAGATGTGGAAAGACAGGACACAAAATATCAGAATGTAAGATGAAGGTTAACCAATATAACCAGCGTGGTAGAGGTAGAGGCACATATAAAGGCAGAGGACAATTTCGCGGTAGGGAACAATTTCATGGCAGAGGTCAAATGCAAAGGCAATCAGAAACGTCTAATGAAGTGGCGGATATCATTACATCATTTATTGCATTAAATTGCAATGCAAAATTGCAAAACATAAACACGTTCATATTAGATTCAGGTGCCACGGAACATTTAGTAAGAGAAGATATTGAAGAACATATGACTAATATAAAAACACTTCCAATAGAAACACAAATATGTGTAGCAAATGGTAATATTATGAAAGCCACAAAAACAGGGGAAATAAATGGTATTTGTCAAGGTCATAAAATAAAATTCGAAGCATTGATAGTGCAAGGTATGAAACACAATTTATTGTCCGTAAGAAAACTGGCACAAAATAATAACAACGTCCTTATTAATAAAGATGGTGCTTTAATTTTTGGTAACAATTATAAAATAAAATGCCTAGGAAAGGATAAACTATATATACTTGATATACAAATTAATAACTCAGTTAAAGGACTTAAGGCTAATATTAAAGATACATCGCAATTATGGCATCGAAGACTAGGTCATCTAAATCGTAATGGAATGAAAATGTTAGGATTACCAATAAATAATGAAAAATGTCCAAAGTGTATCGAAGGCAAGGCTACAAGGCTACCATTTAAAAGTTATGAAAAGCGCACTAATCAGATAGGTGAGCTTATACATTCTGATATCAGTGGACCTATATCACCGTCTACTGGGGAAGATTACAAATATTTTCAAGTTATCATCGACGACTATTCAAATTTTACCATTGTGAATTTATTAAAGACAAAAAATGAAGCTGAACAAAATTTAATAGACTATATTAAAATCATTAAAACACAACATGGTGTTAAGACAAAGAAGATACGTCTTGATAATGGTGGAGAATTTACTTCAAATACTTTTAAACAGTTTTGTCGAACAAAAGGTATCATATTGCAATACACGAGACCATATACCCCTCAGCAAAATGGGAAATCCGAACGAATGAATCGGACTCTAATGAACAAGGTAAGAACAAAATTTGCAGAGACGAACCTTCCGAAGTACTTATGGGGTGAGGCAATACAATGTTCAGCATATGAGTTGAATCGCTCACCAACAGTTGCCAATAAAGGGATTGCTCCCGCAACGATTTGGTATGGACAAAATGACTTAAACAAATTAAGAATCTTTGGTAGCTATGCATGGGTAGTTAATCTTCCAAAACGTAATAAACTAGAACCAAGAGCAACATTTATGATTATGGTTGGTTACTGTGGAGGTGGATACAAGCTGTGGAATCCATCAGAAGACAAAATAGTATTCTCAAGAGACGTTACCTTTGATGAAAACAAAATAAAATATAACGAAGTGGGCATAAAAACAGATTTTAAATATATTGTAAAAAATGATGACTATGAAGAGGAAATAATACAAGAAATACCAGAAGAGACTAATAACGAAAGTAATGAAAATACATCAGAAGAGGACGAAAATGATGAAACAATATCAGAAAATGACGAAATTTATTACGGATTTGAACCAAAAGAGTCACCAATTGATGAAGAAGAATCAAACACTAGGTCTGGAAGAAAAATAAAAGTACCAGAATGGCAAAAAGAATATGAAATGTACACAGCCTATTGTTTATTGACTCAAAATTGTAATCCAACAACCTATGAAGAAGCAGTTAAAAATAGTGATTGGAAAGAAGCGATTGCGAATGAGTTGAACGCATTAAGCAAACTCGAAACATGGAATGAAGTCAAACTACCATCAGGACAAAAAGCAATTGATACCAAATGGGTATTTCGAATTAAGGAAGATGGGACAAAAAAGGCACGATTAGTAGCTAAGGGATTTCAATTAAATGATTACGACAAATTTCATTCCACATATGCTCCAGTGGCAAGATTGTCTACTATTAGAATGATGATTTCCAAAGCTGTACAACAAGATTTAATTATTAGACAACTTGATATACCAACTGCATTTCTAAATGGTAATATAGACACAGACATATACATTAAAATACCGGAAGGACTAAAAATTAAAAAAGAAAACGTTTTAAAATTGAAAAGATCGTTATACGGACTGAAAGAATCATCTAAATGTTGGAATGATAGATTCGATAAATTTGCATTAGACAATGGATTTACTCGTTCAAATTATGATTTCTGTTTATACGTATCAAACGAATGTTGGATGATAATATATGTTGACGATATTATTCTTATTGGGAATTGTGAACATTTTGTAAAAGCCTTACAAAAAGAATTTAATGCAAAGGATCTTGGCGAAATGAAAAATTTCTTAGGTATGGAAATTACAAGAAAAAAGGACTGTCTATCAATCACTCAACCGAAGTTAATACAAAGAGTTCTCGAAAAATTTAAAATGCTTAATAGTAAGGGAAAATCAACTCCAATGGAAATAAACTTTCAAATAGACGATGACAAAGAAGTAATAGATGTGCCGTACCGTGAACTAATTGGAAGCATTATGTATTTAGCAACCACATCCAGACCTGATCTAATGTACTCAATCTCATATCTAAGCAGAGTACTTAATAAGCCTACACAAATAATTTGGAAAGCAGGTAAAAGGGTCTTACGATATTTAAAGGAAACACAGAATATGGGATTATTCTATAAGAAAACTCAGGATTTTTCAATAAAAGGATATTCAGACTCGGATTGGGGCGGCGACAAGAAGGACAGAAAAAGTGTTAGCGGATCGATAGTTTTCTTTGGTGGTAACCCAATCTCTTGGCATTCGAAGAAACAAAACTGTGTAGCCATATCTACAGCAGAAGCAGAATATATCGCTGCTGCTGCAACTGCACAGGATGTTGTTAATATAAAAGGTGTCCGTTCAGATTTAAATAATTTTGGAGATGTAACAATATATGTAGATAATATAGGAGCTATATGTATTTCAAAATCGTATGAAAATTCTAAACGTTCAAAACATATTGACATTAAAGTTCATTTTATTAAAGACTTAATAAGAAAGAAAATAATAAATATAAAATATATCTGTACAGAAGAAAATGTCGCTGACATAATGACAAAAGCCTTAGGCAAAGAAAAATTTGTAAAACATAGAAATAATATCTCCATATGCTAATGAAATTTCTTTATTTTAGAATGTTCAAATTGAGGAGGAGTATTAAGATGTCAATTTGGCATCACTGAACGAACTGCCCTTTTCCATTTACTTTTTCAACTTTTTTTACTCTCTTGAAGAACAGCGACGAGTCAACAAGAAGTTCCTGCTATATAATCTTATATTATTCAATATCATCACTTTAAAGGTTTATTAATAAATATATATGTAAATTAAAATAATAGTGTCTGTTTCAATTGAAAAGTCAAAATAGATCATCATGATTTTATGAGCATCGCGTTTTATGTTTCATATTGAATTTGTTTCGTTTTTGTGGAGGTTTTGATTAAATTAAGAAAAATAGTGAAAATACACTGTCGAGAATACCGAATTCTTGCATTAAAGTCCGATTCATGAACTCACATATATTAGAATAGAAATGAGCAAGTGTGTGTAACTTCATGAATTTTTCTGGAAAACAGCTTTAGGCAGTCGCCTTTCCACTGGAAAGTCATAAATCTCTGCATTACATTATCTTTGATAATCAGGTTGTAATTACATGCTGAAAATCCTACTTTAAGGCACCAGAGTTGCTGGCAGCTACAGAAATTCCAATTTATCGTGAGGGGAGGTTTTCTCTTTCGTTTTGGATTTTTCTACATCTGTCATCTGGCTATTTGTTTCGCATCGTACTATTTTGTATTGTGATGACCATAGGTTAGGTTAGGTTGAGTGGGGTTGTGAGTTCATCACAAAAAGACCAGGCACCATAGTGGGCCCATCGCCATCCCCAGGGAACCGTTACGGTTAAAAACCTAAACCAAATCGCCCAAACAATCAGTTTCCCTGCAGAATTTAATAATGGTCCCAATATTGTTTGAGGAACCAATCTCCTCTAAGTGATTAAAGAAGTACCTGCCAAGGTGCTTCCTTCTACTCCGAGCGATTGCTTGACACTCACATAAAATGTGGTAGATGTCTTCCGTGACTTGTAGGTCCTCACAATACCTGCATATGTCCGACTTAGCTAGTCCTTGTGATGACGGTGATGACCATACACGAATTACAAATTATACGCCGCAATTCGACAATTATGGCAGCAGAAACCTGAAAGGCCAAATCGAAAACGACGTTTAAGTTCTTTCCGTTCATGCCCATTGCCCACTAACTAAATTTGTCCGTCTATATTCGTCTACTTTGTTTTTTTGTATATTTTATCTTTTTCTAGTGCAGATTCTTATACAAAAATATTACATAATTCCAGCCTTAATCCTGCTTTGAGATTGTTTTGTGAATTTTTAAGAGGTACCTAGCTACCAAAATTATGATGAATGTGAACACACTACCTTATTGCAAATCAGACTACCTTACCTATATGCCCATCGAGCGCTTGGTAAAAGATGTCCGCATCCAGTCCGCATCAACTACACATCTGTCACAATTCCTAAATGTCACTTGAGCATAAACCTGTGTGATGAATTTTTTTGTAAAATAAAAATTCCCTATTATTTACCAAGAAGATGGAAATTATTACACAAGTTGATCACTCGACATGCCGAACGTGCCTAAATAATGCAGAAGTTTCCAACTCCCTATATGACTGTGTCGAATACGAAACTAGAATAGAACTGAAGGAGATCCTATGGAGGCTTTCAAATGTTGTGGTAAACCAAAACAAATATTTTAGTTTAAATAATGCAAATTCTCATAAAATTGATTATTTCTTACCTTATCTTTATAGATTGATTCCAATGAAAGTGTACAACCAACACGCATTTGCACGGAATGCACAGAAAAATTACTTGACGCATATGATTTCCTTATCAGAGTCGAGGAAAGTGAGAAACGTCTGAAAGATTACTATGAGGATGATAAGAAACTCGATGAAATCGATAACCCAATGGACATGGGAGTGCATTCGGATGAGTTTGCTGTTATTGAAGATGTATCAAACGGGCCAAACGATGAGGAATATGAGTTTGGAGATATTGTTACAATGGAATTGCATGAGAGTCAAACTGGTGAAGGACTATACCAAACTGAATTCGAAATGGACACCGACCACCATATAGATCATGCAAATCATATAATACAAGTGATTGGAGTCAAGACGGAGCTTTGCGATAAGAGTGGTGAGTTATTTGAGAGCGCAACTCGATTGGTTTGGTTTATGCGAAAAAGAATGCAGTTCGATACGATCAAATGTTGACAGTTCAGCGTTAGACTTCCAATTGTATCAGTTCCGCGAACTATTGGGCTATATTTTCGACACAATTCAATTTGTGGTTCAGGCAATTGATGTGTCTGAAAAGAGTAGTCAACGATATTGTTTGTCGCTTGTGGTTATAGGTCTCTTATTTGAGGTAAAAGTCTGAAAGTTTGTTCCTTCAGTTCGAGGCATTCAACCTTGTGTATCATGGCCAGCTGCACATGATTGCGCGCCTCAAATTCTCCTTTATTTCAGTAATGGGGATTTGCCATTATAGTCACACACTGGAGACTCGTCCGTTTCATGTACCTACTTAACATTTATCGTGTTAATCAGTCACGGTTATCACTTTGTCTGACTGAAACACACTGCAGCTGCAGCACTTCTTTTCGTTTTTGAATTACTACACCCGCCGGCCATTTTCTTTACAGCACTACCAAATGAATGCGATCCAGGTGTAGACGAGGATTTACTTGACAACGTGATCATCAAAGCAGAATCGCCATACTCGACGACAATGATCGAAGAAAAGCTGGACGAAAAATTGCTCGAAGAACTGGACGCCTTGTAAGTCAGCCTTGTATGCAACGCCAGTAGTAAAACAACTAACCTACCATTTCAGTGAGAACACCGCCAAGGAAGAAGCCATACTCCAGAGCGAAACTCGAAGCCGCAAAGTACAAACAGAGATCACTGATCCGCCATTCCAATGCACAACATGCGGCCGAGTTTACGCCAAACGTGAGACTCTGATGCGCCACCAGAAATCCCATCTCGGCTTAGGTTCGTTTCAATGCAATCACTGTGCGCGGTCTTTCACGCGCAAAGACAACCTCGTCCGCCATATGGCAACACACAAAGAAACCTCAGCCAGCGACGGACCCAAAAAGCACACCTACAAACACGGCCTCTGTCCGTTCTGCGGCGAAAGTTTCCCTCAAGCTAGTCTGATAATTCATATACGCCGGCACACGGGCGAGAAGCCTTACAAATGCGATGTCTGTGATAAGGGATATCCGCGCTCTCAGGACCTCATGATACACAAACGCTCGCACACCGGCGAAAAGCCCCACCTATGCAACACCTGCGGGAAGGCTTTCTCGCGACCCAACAAACTGGCCAGGCACATTCGCGTGCACACCGGTGAACGGCCCTACAAGTGCAATCAATGCCACAAGGCATTCGCTCAATCGAACGATCTTAATCTGCATATACGTCGCCACACCGGCGAAAAGCCCTACAAGTGTGGCGTGTGCAGCGAGTGCTTCATCAATGGGACGGCGCTAAAGAATCACCGCAAATCGGCGTCCCACTACATCAAGGAGGACGATGATGAGCGACGAGATCGATACGAGAAAATACGTGTCACGAACCCCCATCGGCCGTGCTGGAGGGCCAAGTCATCGGGAATAGGATCGCCGGGCGCAGACGGCAGACCAACTGTCATGCCAATTGGCGAACAGCAATCAATTCAAAAGCTGGAAATCGAGGACGAACTCTAGGAAATAGCAAAAGACAACCAAATTTCATTGAAAATAATATATTTTAGGTTAAATTTAGTTTTGAAGATTCTAATAGCTTAAGTAAAGTAAATCTGTATTCCAGAGCTGGAGACATAAGAACTCTTTGCATTTATTTTATTTGTTTTCTGAAAAGTATAATAATTATGAAGGTGATGATGCGTTGGCGGATGACAGAGAAGGAGGAGGAACAGTGGAAACTGGTGGAAACTGGGCTCGGTCGTGTGTGGCTGGGGAAGCATTTGTTTCTTGTTTTTTTGTTTTCGCTTTTTCACTCTAGTAAAACATTTTTTTGTCTTTGTGGTTTGCTCTGTCGCGACTACAACACAAGATTGTTATGCATGCTTAGAAGGTCCTGAAAAAAAGTCGGTCTAGTAGCGATCACCTCGTCGACTTGAGCCGTATGTGGTAGATCTTGATCTAGATCGAGATCTCGTTCGTGAACGAGTCGATCTTGAGTCAGATCTACGACGATCGTGTCTCCGGGAGTAAGTCGATGAGGAGCCACTCTTGTGCGAGCGGTGACGAGATGATCGCTTCTTGTAGCAATCATCATCGTTCGAGTCGGACGAATCTCGTCTACGACTGCTACGATGTGAGCTGCTGCGGAGTGATCGTTTCGATCGTTCTCTGGAAGATCGCTTGTGGCGCGTCGATGAGCTTAGCTTGGAGCGACGACTGTGCGAGCTGCGTGTGCCACTTGATGACGTCTCTGTTGACGACGAAGAGGAATCACTGTGACGATGATGTCTGGAGGATGAGGATGCTGTGGCTGTTTGTTTGGATGATTTACTGGCACTGGGTCGTTTTTCCTTCGCACCCGTGGCAGCCACTGCGACACCGCTATTGGTCGGCTTGTACTTGGACGCAGCAAAATTGGATGGCGGTGGTATGGCCGCAGCCGGCATCCCTTGCGGGGCTAAATTTCCCGATCCCATACTGGTTGGCTGCTGGTAATAGCCAGTGGTGACTCGATTTTTCGAGTCTTTGTTGTCACTAAAGCGAGATGTGCGTTCCTTGCGGCGTTTGCCTAGAAAAAACGAGAACAAGGGACGAGTATTAGCCCTGCTCGAGGGGTGTGTGCACAAATAAGTGGCTCATTGGCCGACGGACAGTCTAAAAAGCGGGGTCCATACAAACAATTTGTTTTTTTTTTTATCTCTAATGCGATACAAAGCATTGTGTGTGGATGTAAGGTTTTTTTTAAGGATTTTCTTATACAAACGCACCGTTTGAGCTAGATTTTTTATCTGGCTGTGGCTCACCGATTTCCATGTCAAACCCTTTTGTTTTATGTATTGGACTGTTGGCTACATCAGCAGGATCTGGCTGATGATGCTTGTTGTCCCGCTTTTGGTGCTCTTTCAGTAGGAGTTCCTCTCGCACGGCGGACGCTTGAACCCTGTCTTCGATGTCTTCGATTGTTTTGGCAAAAGCGCGCTGGCATATTCGTATGTTGGCCTTGAAATAGAGAGAAAGGGAAACTTGTTGTAGAGCATGGAAATAGGCGCGTGCGGATATTTGGGTATACCTTGAGCTCTTCTTCGGAATCATTCTCGTCGTCCGAACGTCTGCTCTCGTCGTTGGTGGTGTCGTCGTCTTTGCCGGATGAGCTACATTCGCTGTCGCTGTCCGCGTATGCTTCTAGACCTAAAAGTTATTGTTGCACTAATACTTTTTATGTTTTGTTTTTGGGAGGTTTTTGAGAATACAGGTTTTTTTTCTTTTACTGCTAACTAGGAATGTATTTACATTTTTTTTTTTTGTTTTGTAGAAAGCGTAATAATATTTTTCAATTTTTGTTGATTTTCTTTAAAGTGAGAATCGTTAAAGTACTAGAAGAACAACAAGTGGAGATGGGACATGTTTTGAGTGGAATGCATTAATGCATTTTGGGGGCATTGCAAGACAGAAAGACATCAAACGGGTCGCGCGGAGAGGGAGAATAACAAAACCGATAGAACTTACCAGACCAATGACTTGTTGATCACAGGCGTTCGTGTTTGTTTAGTTTTCTGGGTACTCATTATGGGGGCGCGGAAGAAGCAGCTCGTGTGACATTGGCTTAAGGGATTAGTGGTCAGTGCATAGTAAGTTCACGGTCACAGAATATGTAAGGCACAATAGGCTCCTCTAAGTAGCCGCAGTGCCAGAGCCCCTCGTAGGCTCTCCCGCCTTCTTAATCTAAGAGCCAAGTGGAAACATAGAGACCTGTATCGCGGTTAATAGAAGGCAGTGTCTTCTTGAGGGAACTCGTTACGAAAGTCTATAGAATAGCAACAAAAAACAGAATACTTTTCCATTGTCCATGCAACATGGTTATCAAACCGATGTTGAGCCATTCAGCGATAGCATGGCGGCCAAAAGTCGAACGAAATTCGACAGCAAAACAAAATAAACGAGCAATATATAGCTCAGCATGTATTGGTATAACAGGGGGAAGAAAGGCCTGTCCAACGGCAGATATAGGATTAATGCTTAGCCTTCCGCTTCAGGCAGTCACTCTTACATATGGCGTTTTCCACTGGGCAAAAAGAAGCGTGTCCGGGAGAGTCCGGAATCGGAAAAATCAATTCTGAAACCGTTTCATTGCCACAAAAAATGCCTTCGGGTGATTCTGATGAGAGAATTTCGTTTCTCGATTTGATGTCGGAATGCACTCAAGAAGCACTCACACAAATGGAATTTAGGTATTTTATACAAGCCAGCTGACAGGAGTCATATATAATTTTTGGCATTTCACCAATACTTTTGTGAATTCAATCAGAAGCAGTTTTCTTGTTCCACTATATTAGAGAATGGGTGGATCCGCAAGTGAAAACAATGAAAAACGACGTAAGGTTAGGTTAGGTTGAAGTGGCTGTCGGCAAGCCGACACACTTAGACCAATATAAGGTCCTTTGTGATACCACATGAATCTAAAATTCAATTCTTCCTACTAGTTGAACCAATTGGAGCTTCTGATGAAGCGAAGGAGATTACGAATGTCTATGTTTTTTAGATCGTTCAGATCATTATAGTAGAACGCTCCCAAATGGAGTTTTCGTCTTTGTGAGAGAGCTGGACAGGTACAGAGGAGATGGACTATGGTTTCTTCCTCCTCCTCGTCAAGACAGCTTCTGCAAAAATCGTTTGAAAGAACGCCAAGCCTTGTTGCATGCCTGCCTATGAGACAGTGTCCTGTGATGACACCTATCATAGCACTGATGTGCTTTCTATCCAAGGAGATCAAGTATCTAGAACGTTTTAGATCCAGCTTTGGCCGGATCCGCTTTGTTGCTAGACATGTCGAGCCGGTTGTCCACCTAAGATTTGTTCTATTGATAGCATCTAGCTTTATTATGAGTTTGCAAGTAGCGATCGGAATACCTAAGGAATCCGTAAATGGAAGCATAGGTAGTGTAGTTCCGTGTTTGGCGAGTTCATCAGCATTACAATTACCTGGGATGTCCCTATGCCCCGGCACCCAGCAGAGGTGAATATTAAACTGTTCTGCCATCTCTCTGAGAAACGTGCGACAGTTTTGGGCTGTTATGGAATTTGTAGAGACTGATTCCAGGCACTTGATAACAGCTTGACTATCCGAGAAGATACGGATATCTTTAGCAGATATCACGTTTTCTTTCAGCCAAGATAAGACTTCTTTTATCGCCATTATTTCCGCCTGAAAAACGCTACAGTGATCAGGAAGACGGAAGGAGAGACTAACGACGTTAGAGTTCTAAAAAACTGACTCCGTGTAAACTTTTTATCTGACATTTTGTTCTATTTTAGAATTATGCTCACTCCAAACACTGGATCTCTGTTTGTGCCGGCTCCATTTTGTATTCATCCTCATACCAGGTCTGTTCCCTTACATTAATGCATTCGAATACATTAGTCAAACTTCGTTCACTTCTAACCAACTTTTGCGTAAGGGAATGAAGTTTGAATGATGTATTCGAATGCATTATCGTAAGGGAACAGACCTACTATGACCATTGATATTTATTGCGTCGTTTCAGAAAGTATAATTTCAGCATCAGTCTCCTTAACATCGCATACAACATCCTGAAACTATTTGTCGAACGAACTGATCGGACCCTATCAGTGAGGTTTAAGCCCGGAAAGTCCACAACCGATCACATACTCAGGCTGCGGCCGATCGTGAAAAAAAACCCAAGCAGTCCAAATAGATACATACCACCTGTTTATCGACTTTTAGGCCTCATATGAAAGCATTTACGAAACGAGCATAACGAACTACAAAAATACAGAGCCATGTCTCGTTTTGGCATTGGTGCAAAACTTGCCAGATTGCCCAGAATGACGGTAGAGAACGCTTGCTGCTCCATAATTGTCGGAAGCAATCTCACCGAGATCTTTGATGTCAAAAAAGAAAGGACACACAACATCGACGAATTGGGCAGAACATCACGATACACAGTTTTATCTTTGAGGTAGTTCGGGACTTTGTCTACCTCGGTTCCGTTATTAATTCTGAAAATGACATCACCTCACAAATCAAGCGAAGAATCACTCTTTGCCAACCGCTATTACTTCGGCCTACGGAGGCAATCGATTAGTAAGGCTTTGTCGAGACTAGTATAAGGAGACTCAATAGAAGACCCTCATCATCGCATTCCTGCTGTATGGTGCACATCTATCTGAGTGGCAGACAAGATGGAACGCCAGTGTGACGGGAAGGGTAACTTTTGAGTTTCTTCCAGACGTCGCAATGGCTGTAGGTAGAGCAGAACAGGGCTTTTCGCTGTACATGGGCTATCTTTTGACTGGTCATGGTTCACTCAATGCATTTTTGCATAAGAGACAATTGGCCAGCTCTGAAGTGTGTGCATGTGGCGAGCCCTATGAAGATTGGGAGCACGTTTTGTGTGATTGTCCGCTTTACGCTGATATCAGGGATCTACCTGCCATGGGCGTTGAGACGGAGGGAGACACACGAGTTTTCAGCAGGGTATTGTCTTCTAGAGACAGTAGTGAGAACTTAGGTCGGTTTGCTGACGAAGTCTTCAGAAGACGAAGACTGGTGCAGAGCGTAGGTGATGATTAGGTGATTTTAATAGCTGTTGTTTCTGTTGTTGTCTTAAAGTAGGAAGCATTGTTGGATGAGACTGCCAGGCCTCGGGCTATAAGGAGTCCATCTGGAAGTGGCCTTTACGGTTGCCAAGCTCCACCGGAAGCTATATTCTGGTACCACGGGAGACAGGAGCCCCTGTGTCAAGTTGATTATCTGATGACTTGTCACCAGTTCGGCTTGGTGCAGCCTGTCTAAGCGGTAGGCCCCCTGGTGGGAGCATCGTGGTGGCTGTGGTTGCCCATAATCGCGGGAGCATAAGTGCTCTTGAACACAAGAGGTGTTAGATAGGCCTCGCTCTTTAGCAAGGAGTGTAGCTCATGCCTTATACATGACTACAAATTTGTACTGGGGTAGTACTTGTACTACTCTGGGGCGTGGTCAACGCTTTTCTTTTGACCCCTTCTGTGGGAAGGCCCACCGTGTTATTAAGCCGTCAAGGCAGGTGCACACCTTAAGCCCTCCATTTCATTTTCTGTATGGTGCACAGGGGCACTGCCCAAATTTGAGTGTTGCCCTTATTGGGGCTTTACCAAATTAAACATTGCTAGAGGAAAATAGGTATCTTGCTTTCGCTAGCAATATGGAATTCAAGATGCTCTATTCACCTGACATTTTACTCGAGGTTTACCTCTCCTCGGATTGGGTTGGCAATCCAAATTGGTAGTGAAACTGGTACAGCCCCATCATTTGAGGTTGGATTCGTATGGGCTGTGGTTTATTTCAAGTGCGAAGACAAGTTGCGTTCAGAGGTGTCAGATGGGCGTCGCCCTTAGCAATGGGTCTGACTGTTGCCAAACCGAACAGCCAAGGTAATTGCACCAGGGTCGGTACTTGTACTGGCCCTGGGGCATTTGGTCAACGTCTTTCTCAGTGAATCTAATGTGGGTATGCCCGCCGTGAAATTAAGTCAAGGAAGGTGTTCACGTAAGCATTACTTTCATTTCTGCATGGTGCACAAGCATGAGCGTTATCAAAGGCGGATAAATGTCTCCTTGGTCGCTTCGAACGCAAAATTCATCGAGTGATTTTCGGTCCCGTTTGCGTTGACTGGCATCTGGAGGAGGAGATTTAACAGCGAACTTTATGAGTTTTACAGCGACATCGACCTGTACGCATCAGTTGTCTAAGATGGCTGTGACATGTAGAGCGGATGGACACCAACGCTCCGGCCCGAACAGTCTTCGATTCCACCCGGAGGAACAACGCATTAGAGGATGACCTCGACTTAGGTGACACTCGCAAATGGAAGGGAACCTCAACCAACTTGGAGTGCACAACTGGAGGCCTAGGATCGCGCTAACTGCAGAGCCATATTGGTTGAGATTCAGGACTGTAGCACCACCTAAGTAAGTAAGTATTATTCGGCTTCGAATAGCTGTGTTCAGCCCCCTGCCAAATTAAAATGTGTCGAGTTCAATAATACCAGCGAAGATTATTTGGTCAACGAGATATAATTCAATATGAATACCCTTTGGTGCTATGAACTCTATCTGAAGATCGCACTATGGACAAGCAGAAGTCAAGAAAATGTAATTTACCAGTGGTGGCCAATTCTGTCCAATCTGACAGTTGTCGTTGGTACATCGTTTTTATCTTGACGACTTGTGGTGGTGTTGCAAGCGCATTGTTGTAATACACAGCGAAATCGAGATCAGACCGAAAGAGGGAATAGACCCAAAGAAGAGAATAATGGACGCCAGTTTAAAATTCACTCCGTGAAATATTATCTATCAACATTGGACTAATAATTTTGTGAGGCAATTATGCTACCATCCAGGATTGACTGAAAGCTGCTGTCTCCTTTGTCGTTACACATTAGTTTCGGAAATGTAAAAGTTGAACCCGTGTTTCGAAAGACAGGAGCATACATCAGCCCAGTGATCCAGTCGTGCTTACGACTGTAAGGAGCGAGCGTACTTGTAATCCGATTCAGTGATCTTTTTTCACTAAACTCCGACCAAGTTCGACATTGAATCACATGAGAACTTATAAATAACTAAATAAAAGTGAAGAAGAAGAAATGTGGCCCAATTTATACAGATCTATTGTGGGACAATATCATCAAACGACTTTTGCTAAAGCGCAATCTGTTAAACCTACTGCGTAAATGAAAACCAAAAGTGAGTAGAACAACATCGAGAGAATAACTGACTCGAATCCAACTAGAGAGGGAGAGAATTTACTCTGCGTCGAGAGAAGGAAGGCCTTTGGGCTATAATCTTCAGTTCTATTGCCAATCTTGTTATTGTTAGTAAATTTGGTATGGTTAGTAAAGGCGTTTACCAATCATGACAAAAAAAATCGTGTCGAGTCCAAGAGTTACCAACTACTCATCACAAATTGACTACAAAATTGATCAAGTGCATTTTTTGTTTTTAGTTTTTGTAAAGAGAACGTTCATGTGGGTACAAAAATGGAAAGTCTACGCTAGAATAAGAATACAAATTGAAAAGGCAAAGACAAAGACAAAGGAAAATACAAATAGAAATGTAAATTGTACACTTACCCAGTTTGCCGGTAATGGAGGGTATTGCGCTTTTGCGGATTACTTGAGCCGATGACGCTTTATGTACACAATAGTATAATGTTTTATTTTTAAAAAGAAAATTATTCAAAAGTTTTGTTGG
This sequence comes from Cheilosia vernalis, assembly GCA_949126925.1. Taxonomy (NCBI): domain Eukaryota; kingdom Metazoa; phylum Arthropoda; class Insecta; order Diptera; family Syrphidae; genus Cheilosia; species Cheilosia vernalis. Next base: position 25,767,050 of record OX421358.1, read on the forward strand.
TTTTGTTTTTTTTTTTTTTTTTTTCTTATATAGAAACAATAATAAAAGTATCTTCTTCATCCCTATATGTGTGTGCAAAAAGAACAATTATTTATATTTCGATTTGTTTCACTATTTCAAACGTATCCAATTGTTTTATATAATATTGTTCATGATGACTGTAGTATTGAGAGAGAGTAAACAACAACAAGAAGACAACAAAACAAAAACAATGACAACAACTACCTTTTGCTCTTCTTTTTCGAATTGCTTCGTGTGCTATACTAATTATTTCTTCATTAGTTACTTCAAGAAGAAGTTCCGTTAAAGTCTTTCGCACAGCAATCATCTAGATGAAATCGAAAAACCATAAGTACTTTCAGATTGTCCGCGCACACAAAACTGCATGCAGCTGGGTTAGAGACCTACCATGTCTGATATTCTTTCTTCATACGTTTTACCCGAATTGATAGTGCATTCTTGTTGGACACTTGCAGTTGTTGCTACTGCGATTGTTTCGCCATTAGTGTCGATATCCGTGTATGTCGCAACAGCATCTGCAGCGTCGGTATCATTAGCTTCGTCATTACCTGAACTTTCACCTTCCTAAATGTTTATTTATTCGTTTATTAAGATTACAAAACAAGATAGGAATGTGGTTTATATTATGTGTGGCAAACAAGAGGATAGGACTACAACTAGTAACATAAAAACAAAATTATGTTTCCTATTCAGGAAGATAATATATTTATACAAAAGAGAGAGAGAGACGAGATTGAAATGGGATTGAATGTGAATATTTACCATTTCCGTGGTGCTACTTTTTACCATAGTCTTAAACTTATTATTTATATCACTCTCTGCTGTATCAGCGGCATCTGGATGGGGACCTTTGTCCTTCTGATTCCGTTCGAGTTGCCTTAATTTCTCTCGTTCCATCTTCTCTAGTCCTTCACTGTAAATAGTTTTTTTTTGTACTTCTGATTACTTTGTATGGCAATATTTTGTTACCGTATCCAAGCTGGAAGAATCTTTCTTTTGGCAGCGTCCATTGGTGGAGGCTCTAATGACTCCTTGCTGGGCAGCATAGATGCGGCTTCAGTGGGGTTTTTGGGAATGTTTTGCAAGGGCGGTGTTGTGCTAGTACCACTGCAAACAGGGGGGGTCAGTGATCCTGTTGTTATCGGTACATGTAAAGTGGGTGGCGGCAAGGTAACACGTGGTGGCCAAGGATTCCATTGATTTTGTTGGGTGGCACCTTGAAGGAAAGCCGTTGCATCCGGCTGAGGGGTGAACCAATGACCACTATTCATGTTATTTGTGTGCGGAGGAGGTGGTGTCGGTGTATGCCGACTAAATGACAAGACTTGTGGTTCATCATCCTTTTCAACTTCCATATCTGCTTCGCCTTGCTCATCGAATTTTGTGAGCTTTATTGGTTTTGTATTTGTTATTACCGGAGGCGGTGGAGTATCAGGCAAGCCAGCACCAGAGTCTTTCATTTGTATCCATTGCTGGGCAAGAGATGCCCAGTCAATTGAGCCGCCAGAATTGATGTTACATGATGTTTGCGATGTCATTTGCCAGTTGAATTGATTGCGGCTATTTACACCGTCGCCACTGGAGTCACCACCAGAAAACATTTCGTCTTCCAAACTATAGTTTTAAGATATTTTTTCTTCGACGGAGAATCCGTTTTTCAACACTGCCACCATTAAAAATTATATTTACATGGCGATTAGATGGGTCGCTGAGGTGTCAAAATAGTTGACAGCCGCTAAGGATTCATTTACGTTACGTTTTTGGCAATAAGGCTTGTGCTTGGGGTGTACTACATTTGGTAAATGTTTGCTTGTAGCTCATTTTTATAAGTTGAAGTGTTTCAGACAGAGATGAATGAATAAAATAGATGGTTATCTTTCGTACGTCTATCCCCCTAAAACCCATTTGTTTACATTGTTGTTTTTGTAATTTCAGCCCCCGTCTGTGAATACGTGTGACCAACAAAAAAGCATGTTACTAATGCACCACCGCGAATCATCTTGGTTTTATGAGTATCGCGGTGTTTAATTGTTTTGTGTTTCGTTTTTAATTTGTTTGGTTTTTGTTCAAAACTGAAAATGCTGCTTGAATCTTATGTTGTTTTCGATTTGAATTTTCAATTTTTGATTTGAGATTTCAGATTTCTGCTGCCAAATCGAAATCGAGATTTGAATTTTATTGGTTCAAACACTGTTTTTCAATTGCACTGGATATCCATTTTAATTGATTTTCACACATTAATACCAACGCATTTCGAAATAATCTAATATTCCATACGAGTAAAATAATAATAATTTATTCATTCCATTGATAAGTAATTCGTAACCGCCATCTGTGCCTGTCAATAATAAACATTGGGAGAAGCGATAGTACCTACCTACGTGTAAATCTGAGATCTGGGCAGCGAAGACGCACCTGCCTGTTTATGAGATCAAAACGAATTATACCTATGCTGTCAGACATTCTGCTGAATTTGCTGAATATTTCAAAAGTTGTGTTTGTTTCAACAACCCAACGGTTGTAAGTCGTTTTCGTGGCAAACGATTCGCTTTGAAAACTGAAATATGGCAAAACTTCTGGTTTCGATGAACTTTTCGAGTGTTTTCGCGAAAACCCTGCACCTCAGCACATATTTTTCGATGGAGGTCTGCTTTGCTGAGTGATATTCGTCCATGACTGAGCCTCAATGCAACATCATCTTATTGTAGCATTTTGCGTTGCGACCGGGGAAACAGAGCCTATTGAGAGCTTACTGAAAGCATAGTCGGAATTTTTACTACCAAAGGAAGGCATCCGTGATCACAGATCACACCCAGTATGTACCCCAGTTGTGTTGGAGTCTTGAGTGTCCATTTACACTTTCACTCAAAGCTATGCAAGACCATCTGCCGTAAATCGCTTTTCAATTCACCTCTTTAAAAGTAAAACGGCTTTCAATTTGTAACAACATTTTTTTCTCCTTTTTATTACAATATTTTGTTTCATCTTTGTACATGACATTGTACAACTAGCATCAAACTAACATAACAATATTCAACCATAAACAAACAGAAAATTCACATGGCAGTGGAAGTTTAATATAAATTTCCCCAAGGCTATGCCAGAATAAAAAGAATTGTCCTTCAATCATACAGAATAAAAAAGGAATGCGCCAACATTTTAAGATCTTTCCTATCCAGCCATTGACCTGTACAGCCTAAGAATAATTAAGTCAATAAAAATCATATTCCCCAGCCCAAAGTCAATTGCAGAAGAACTTCAAAACGAAACCCGGCAAATTAAAATCGGTTTTGCAGTCTTAAAAGTTACATTCACAGTAAACAGGTGGCGTTGCTCTATCATAGTAAAAAATATAAGACTACCATCTATTTAGCGATTGGTATCACTTTTATAGTTGGCGATCGACAGATACACTCGGTCGAAAGGATTCTGCAGACAGATGGAGAACAAGTTGTTTACGCGGCTTAACCATCTGCTTTGTGTGACCTAGTGTAGGTAAATACAAACTAAATGAATGCATTCGGTAAAAAAGAATTTAACAATTTAGCAGTGAACTCAGATTAGCTTAAAATAATTAGTGAGAGAGTTGTTAAGATCATTGCGATCCTGTTCCTCCGGTGATGGATTTGTGATCACCCTTTTCTTGTTCTGATAACCAGGCCATCTAGATGGGTAAACAATTGTGTGAGTTTGATTATTTACGAGAAGTTTATTGGGAAACTTTACCTTCTGTTTGTGTTGTTCAACAGCAGCCAGACAACGGTCCATTACCATCTTCTCTGTCAAAACACCATCTTCCGAGGCGTAGACAGCCGCTTGCCATGATACACCCAACTTGGATATTTCACGTCCAGACATACCTGCACAGAGCTTAGCCATTTTCGAGCAAATGGCGCCATAGTCGAACTGTTCTAGCTTCAATCGCCTGTAAGTAAGAACAAATAAATACATAAGAAACTTGGACTGCGGCAAGTTGTTTTTCTTGCGACGATGAAACGAAATTTTCGTCCGTTTGTCGAGGGACATTGTTTTGCAAAGAAAGATAAGAACGTTCGGCATGTCAAGTACGCCTGCGAATATCTCAACGACTCGCAAACAAATCGAGTTTAGCAGCAACACCGTGTCTACTTACTTGGCGCCCTTAGCAGCTGGCTCCAAGACAAACTTGTCAAAGTACAATCGCAACAGTCGCTCACGTTCCTCCAAACCGGGCAATTGGAATTCCACCATCTCATCCAGACGATCGTTGATGGCATAATCAAACTGCTCGGGTGTGTTACTGGCCAACACCAGCATAAACTTTGGATTCTGCTCGGATGTTCTGTACAGAAATGCATTAAGCGCCGCTCTCAAGTCCTCCGATATCTTCTCCGAGGAACGCTTGCGCAAGAAGGCGTCTGCTTCATCGACAAACAACAACAAACCACGATTACTGGTGTTGGCCCAATCGAAGACTTTGTGAATAGCTGTGACTCCCTCCTTTGCCATTGGTGCTACATCACCTCCAGTCATTATTGCGTAATCCATTCCAGAATGCTGCGCCAGTTTCTTCGCGAACATTGTTTTACCGGTACCGGGTGGGCCATGCATCAGGATGTTGCGGTATAAACCGCGATTTTGACGGGTGTTTTTCGTTGCTATGGCAATATCTCGCAGACGTTCTTCTAATTTGGGATTCAAAACAACTCCCTGCGGATGAGTATTCAGTTAGGAAAAAATATACCTGTGAAAAGAAATAGCAATCACTTACTTGGAGAGCATCGGCGGGTTTGGATTTCAATCGTTTGAGGTATTGCAATGGATTCTTTAATGCGTCTGTTAGAGCGAAGCGAGAGGTTTCACCAACAAGAGTTGGCTTTCCAATACGAGCCTCAATGTACCGAGAAACAACACCAGTTGCTCCCTTGGCAGAGTACACACCGAGTGCGACTAACGAGAGACCACCAGCAGCAGTCAAAACTTTGTCCCAATCCGTGAGCATTGCTTCGAATCCAGTACCAATGACTGTGCCAGCAGTCTTGATTCCTTCGAGGACAGTGATGCGATTTTCTTGTGCCTTAAGACGAATCTGTTCTAGGTTGATGTCACGATTCTCCCTGTCTACCTTGGCTTTGGTTCTCATCTCGTGCTCGAGTAGTTTAAGACGGTTTTTTTCCTTCATTTCGATCTCGTGTTCGATGGTCTGCCGGCGCATTGCCTCCTGGCGTGCGACACTTTCCTCTTGCCTAATGTCAACGGTTATTAAGGAATCAATTCGTACAACTTCTACTATATTCTTACTTTTTGAGATTTTCCTCCTGGACACGTTGCTGCTGCGATAATTGATCTTCATATCGGCGCCGTGCCAATTGGTCTTGGTATTGGGCACGATGCTGCTGTTGCTTGGTCTCTTCCTAGAAGTGGATACAATTGGTTAGCAATTCGTCGTCAGGTTCATGTTAATTCAAATCAACTTACAATCAGGGTCTTCCTACGCTCTTCGTGATCGATACGCTTTTGTTCAACTTTAGCTTGTTCGATATGTGCCTCGTATTCCTTGACTTTGGCCATATACTCTTGTTGGCGTGTGTTCTCCTGCAGCTTGGACAAATCAAGGGCTTCTCTAGCATGACCTGCGCGATAAAAAAAACAAATGAAGGGTCATGGGTTCAATCGGTATTTAAGCGATTGCATAATCAATGATCTAGAACTTACTGGACTTTTCCAATGACTTAGCAGCTTCAGCAGCTCGCTCCAAGGCCGATGAATCAAAACGATATGCCTCCATTGCTTTTTTCTCAGCCTTAGTTAAGCCCGGGTCACCGGAGGACTGTCCTGCAGTTCCCAGGGCAGGATCTTCTCCGCCATCTTGAGTGGGAGCTTGCGGCCGATTTCTACCCAAAATCCAGGACATTTTATGTACGATTAGTTTTTAATTTATGTCACAGTGCGAAAAGTTGAAAAAACTGATGAAATTTCAACAGCAAGTGCGGTGATTAAATCAGAAACCCAAAGAAAAACGTAAAACGTGCATGCAGGTTAACTGACAGATTATAAGTGACAATTGATGTTGGGCGGGTGACAGCTGACAACTCCAATGAGAGCTTGACATGGGCTATTTAAATTTGACTCTTCGAAATGTCATCTGAGTGTGCAGATAGAATTTCCTTGACTAGGGGCAGTATTCATCGACCAATATTAAACTAAGAGCTTCGTAAACCTATTCACCAATGGTTATTAGTTCATATTTACGAGCGCTCATAATACTTGAGAGTGGTCCCGACCACTCTTAAGTTGAGAGCAGTAATAACTTCGAAATTCGAAATCAGCTGTAGTTTGTTTACAAAATGGAAGGGAAGGGAAGGAAGCCAATTAGTATTGTGCTTAAATACGCCAGCATAATAAATTGCAAAAAACTGACTGCATCAGCACAGTGGAAAAAAAGAAGTGCTGGGAGCAATTAACGAATGAGTTTAATGCTTCCAGCACTTCGTTAAAAAGAGGTTCAAAGCAATTAAAAGCATACTTCCAATGCTGGACGAAGTGTCAGGAAGATCGCTCATATTCGCACAATAAATTGAATAAAAGAATACAATATGTTAGTCTAATTTAATGTCGTTTTCCATTGGTTTCACTCGGGGATCCACTCATTCTGTAGTCCAATGGAACAAGAAAACTGCTTCTGATTGAATCCACAAGAGTATTGGTGAAATGCCAAAAAAATAATCTACGGCAGCTGTCAGTCGACTTGTATAAAATACACAAACTACACTTGTGTGAGTGCTTCTTGAGTGGATTCTGACTTCAAATCCAGAAGCGAAATTCTCTCCTCAGAATCACCAGAAGAGTATTTTTTGTGCCAATGGAACGGTTTCAGAAGTGATTTTTTCGATTCCGGACTCTCCCGGACGCTTCTTTTTGCCCAATGGAAAACGACATAAATTAAACGAATTGATTTTGACAATTAACATTTTCGAATAACAGTTCAGAAACATATTTTAGAACGCGTTTGGACATTCGAATTTTATTTTTTCGCATATTCGAAATAGCATAGATACAACACCTTATAGTGCTTGGTGAATACATCGAAAAAACTTGCTGTTATGAGCCTCATAAACTAATAATCGATTTAAGAGCGCTTGATAAATACCGCCCTAGGTACCTACCTACATTTGTCGGCTTCCCCACCAAAAATATAAACTGCGAAAACCTGGCGAAAACTATTCGCGTTACCGCTCTCGGCCAATAAAAACTGAAATACATCTATCAGTCAGCTGTCAGGCTTACTAAAGGCTGGTACGCTGTTCGAGTGAAGTGAAATTTTCACTCCTCTCCAAAAAGTGCTGTGAAATAGAGAGTGAAATATTTTGTTGGAGATTTTAGTTGGAGAAATTTATGCAGGGTGACTGAGCTCATAAGTTTTTTTTGTGTGGCAGTTCAAGAAGATCTTAGGTTACCTATAAGTTAAAGAATACTCCAATATTCAACATTCGCACTTTTATTTTATTAGACAAGAAAACAGCTGGAAGGAACAAATTGGAAACTTCACTTTTTGTGAATCATGTGATACAGTAAAATGTATTGACCTATTGCAAGACATTCATCGGTGATCAACCACAATAACAATAAGTTATTGCCATAAAACCAAATTGCAACCAGTATGGGCACCAGTTGTGGGTATCACCGCGCCAAACGTATTTCTAAAAAATTAAGGTGTTTCAAAAATATAACAAAGGAACAAAGTCATATTCAATGCACAACGCGCATCTAGTGAATCTAGAGAAAGAAGTCGAACAAGTTCCTTAAATGCACAGAGCTTCTCAACCACGTTAGCTTAGAAACAACTGAATTATTAAATACAGGCAGTGTAATCAGGAGATTAAGGCGGATAAAACATGTTGATCTATAAAAATTAGCTAAGTCAATATATTTTCTAACAAAAAAGTTCAGATATTCTACAAACGAGGGATCTTTCGATTAGTCGAATGGCTAGGCACATTCACATTCGGTTGGCAAATGTCATTGCTCTCGGGAGGTGTTTTAGATCGGCTGAAAGGCCTTCCCTATTGTCGAAGCATATCTCGCGTACCTACTAGCTTTCGAATGACTTTCGATGATTTTCCCTTCCAGCAAACCTGCAAACACACAACAAAAAAAATGTTTCGTATTTTGTTCATGACAATTTTAATAGTTTTCAATTTGGCAAATAATGCCTGATTTGTAGAATAGACAGGACAGTCGTCAAATTTAAATAATTAACAGTGCATGGAAATTACACATATTTTCAAAGATCATCTGCTGGTATTGCTTGACCAAAACTGGGTAGAAAAATATTCTTGAGGCACCCTGCTTATGGGAAAGGTCATCCATGCCGCCAAATATTTGTACACCTAACATTATTGCACTATATTCAATGAAAAAACCATTTTATAAGTGCGAAACACTTATTATTCTCTTAAGGAAGCATCTGAAATTCCAATAAATTTCTAAATCGCATCCTACAAATCATTTTTCACGCTGAAATGTCAAAAAATTAATGCGATGGACAATAAAAACCAAGTGAAATAGCTGCGGAGAGATTTTAGTATCGCCACCTACGACTCAGTTTTGGAAGTGCTATTTTCCACTCGAACTGCGTACCGCCTAGTGAAATTTTCATTTGGAAAATTCATTTTGACATTTCGCAGTGAAAAATTTGTATGAAAAATTGGATTTCACTTGAACTGCGTACCAGCCTTAAACTAGGAATCCGAACGTACCCATTAAAGATCAGAGAGAATGAAATTCAGAATTGCTCTTCAGAATTGCTCTTTGCAATGAAATTCGTTAGAACACTTTTGCAATAAGAAGATAGGTAGGTGCCTATAGTAGTTGTAGACACCAGTAGTCACCATTCTGTACATCAAGCCTATTTTTTTTAAATACGATCTCAGAAAAGCAAAGTGAAGTATGCACTAAATAGAACATGAAAAGCAATCTCGATAAAAAAAAAATTGATTTTTTGTCAAATCGAAAACGACATAAAACTGAGTGAGGAGATGGTGGAAAGTGTATTGCTTCGGTAAAGCTTGTGGTTGGAAGTAGAAGCTTCGTTAGAGCTTCCACAGAAGGCATTACCTATATAAGCAATGAAATGTCATGCAATTAACGACTTGCGATTGGAAGTCTTAACGAAATTCTGAAATGTATCAAGTAGTTGAGATTTACCACTGATACATTATTATGAGGAATTAGCCTAGGGGTAGTGTATTGGAGTACTACGCAGCAGGACTCATGTTCGATTCTCAGTGCGACCCGTTGTAAGTAAAATATAAATTATATACGGGGAGTATTCACTGAACGAAAATTGCAAAGAGTCAATTATAGTAGATAGATAATGTTTATTAATACGAAAAACAAAATAAGAAATTGAAAAAGTTAAAGAATAAAAAGAAAAATTATTTTTCTTTTCATATTTTGTGCTTTTGTAAAGCTTCTATAAGGTTTCCATAAGGTTTCTATAAAGTTTCTATAAGGCCTATATAAGGTTTCGGTAGTGACCTACCTGTATAAAGTGCGCCAAATTTGTTTCTTATAGGTCTTATGCAGTTAATATTGCGGGAGGGGAAATAGCCTCGATAGCGCCTTACCGAAGTAAAATTGTTACTTGGGACTAAAGCTCGCTCAGAAATCGAGATTCGCAAAATAGCTCAGACTCTTTTTTACTGTCAATGGAACATGAAATCTGACAGCTAGCTTATTTCGAGAGCAGCAAACAGAGCTGAAATAAGTTATTTTTCTGTCCCAATTGATTGCGATATGAGATATAGTGCTTTGTGGTAGAACAATAAATAGCAATTTTTAATTTTTAATTGCGGTTAAATTTGTAATTCGCATTTATGTGAATACGTGAATAGTCCTTAAATGACCTTCTTTTTTCTGTTTGACTAGTTACCTAAAACGCCTAAAAACGGTGTCTTCACGTGAAATTTTTCTTTCAGCAAACTGTCAAATTTGATTGCATTGCAAAAACAATAAAATGTAGGGTGGGCATTTCATATCATGAAATTTCATTCGTTGAAATGTCGCTGAGCAGAGCACATCGTTGCGTTCTCGCATTAGGCCATAATCCTGGTCATGACTATACTTGTCTCTTTTATTCCAATACGTAGTTTCGGCGCTACAAGCGACCATTCGCCACTCAGCCATCGTGGAAATGAAAAACAAGTGTCAAACTGCAACAGTAATTGCAGCCCATTTCATGAAAACGATACCATGAAATGAGCTGTGCAATACTTTTCATGAACTTGGTTTCTTCGTGAAATTTGTGGTCTCCACGTGCAATCTGCAATGGAAATATGAATGAATAAAAACTAGCATTTGCTTTGAGCAAAAGGTTGTAGCAAAGTAAAAGCCCTTAGCAAATGCTTTGAATCGGTATGAATAAAAATATACTTTGCTAAAGTAAAGTCGAAAATTCGAACATAGCATTTACTTCGCTGTACGTGTACTTGCCTTGCAGTTCCTGTCAAACCTGACCAGTAAATTTGAATTTTTGAATTTTTTTAAGATTCTAACGACTTTTGTGGAAATTGAAATTAAAAAAAAATAAATACAGAAATATAAATGCAATTTTTATCTTCAATTTCACCTGAAAATATGATTTTTGTTTGCCGAATAGCTTGTTGATGCTTGCGTTCTACTTTAGGTGCCGGGAATCGTATCCGATATTGTTGGAAATATTTATTTGTTAACAAACTAGACAAATAGTTACAAATAGTCGACCTAGATCTCCGCTATAATATACCTACCTTACAAATGATTCTGCCTAAATATTTTCATCTGAAAGAAATATTAGCTTCGCTTGAGACGAAACAACTGCTGCTTTTTCCGTATGTATTTGGTTTTCCTGTACAAACAGAATTCAACTTAACTATTAACAATATTTAGATTGTTTTATGTTCAAAAATGAGCATACAAAATATTTAGCAAAAGGTCTGAGTCAACAAAATAGCAGACTCAGAATTTGCATAGCATTTGCTTTGTCTGACAAGTTTTATTCATACCGATCTGAGTAAAAGGTCAGTGCCGCCGCCTTTCGAACATGTCAAAAGTTGGAACTAACTCAAATTGGTTTTTATTCATACGAAACGTAGCAAATGCTTCGATTTTGACATTTCTCTTGAGTAAAAGCAATTGCTACGTTTTATTCATACGACCCATCGTGTAAAAAACAACGTTCCTCAGAAGCCATAGGTACCCTATAAAAATTGTAAACGTCACTCAAACCACCCTGTGTCATCGCCCATGTACTACTTGCTTAAGATGCTATGTGACAGTTTTCTTTTTCAACTGGGATAAATAAATACATTTTTCTCCATTTTAATGTGCGGCAAACGAATAAAAAGTGAAGTGCTATAATTATTGGCGAATTTAATATGGAAAAAATTGCGAAAATGGAAATAATTCAAACAATAGAAAATGCTAATATCGAGGCAATGTGTCGCGCGTGTTTTGAAAAATGTGGCGAACATAAAATGCTGTTCGAGAACGCTGAAAATATTGCAAATAAATCACTGGGCGACGTCTTTTTCGACGTCGTAAAAATCGAAGTTAGTACCTGCATACAAGACAATAATTATATATATACAAGTATTTTAAATTAAACACTGCCTTCTTTTACAATTATAAGGAACTAACATTATATGAATACATTATTAAGGTGGTAATGTAATTGAAAACTTAAGTTTGCAGTGAAGCAATAGTTTTTCAGGAAAAGCTTCCCCTGCATTGTCTGTTGTCTGGCGTACTTCAGTTATAGCCATATATATACACAATTATTGTGAAGAGGTACTAGTTACTTATGCCAATACCAAAAGGTAATACGTGGTAATACCAAAGTAAGTGCTTATGTAGGTACATACCTTCAATTCACAACTTCGTTAGCAGTTCTATACCTATTTATCTTGCCAATTCTAATGTCCTTAAGTACTAATTACGTTTTTGTATTTGCACGCAAATTTAAGCAATTGAAAATAAATAAGTATTACATATAACCTATATCTTAAAGTTGCCAGACAACGTCATAAGTGTTTTCTTTTTGCTAGCAAGGACTCGTTGTTTTTATTAGGTAGGTGTAGGTTAGATATACGCCTTAGGAAATCATATTTGTTTTAAGCTCCAAAACAGCTGGGCTCTCATCGCGTAATTTATCAAACGATAGTCGTCGAAACGATTGAACAGAACGATATCGTTTTTAGTTTGTTTCATATAACATCATCGTTAGATCGTTCAATCGAATCGTTCATCGTTTTCATTTTGAACAGTTTGAACATGACTGTAAACAAACTCTGACAGCCAAACAATCAAAAAAAGTATGGTAATTGTTTTTTTTTTCATGAATTTGTGTATTTTTCTTCGTTGTCATTGCAAAAATGGGTAGAGGTACCTAGTAAGGAATAAGGAATCTAAAAGTAAATATCAAGATGCAAGTAAACACATCGCCCAAACAGAGTGAAATGTGAAAGTGTACAGTGAAATTTCAAAACCTTTATCTTGGAGGAGAATCTGTCGAGGAACGTCTAGCAAGAATGGAAACAATTATGCTAAAGTGTATGCAGATGTAGGAGAAGAGAAGATTTGGTGGTTTTCGAAATATCTTAGATTTCGTGGAATAGATGAACATTTTTATTTGCTTAATTGTAAAGAAAAAAATAAAACAAATGAAACTCAAGTGCAACCAATAACCATTTCTTTTTCTTTTTTTTCAAATAATGCATTCTTTTACAACTCGGATAAGATTGAGTATCTTCCAATGAGTGTCTCTTCATTTAAATAACTGAAAAAATGCACCAAAAACGATGAAACGACTAAAAAATAGCAATCGTTCAATCGAATCGTTTCGACGAGGATATTTGACGTTTGAATTGGAAACGTGAAGCAACAAAAACGATGATCGTCCAATCGTTTCGACGATTATCGTTTTTTGGTTGTTACACGAAGTAGAAGTATCGTCGAGACGATATCGTTCAATCGTTTTGTGCTTACGCGATTAGAGCCCTGGCTATAACTAGAAAGCCGCAGACGTTTTGTAAATAAGTGCCGTGCTAAGTTACTCTAAGAAACAACTTTATCAGAGACAGAAATCAAAAGTCATACCTACATAACCTTCTAAGAGTTCATGTTGATCGCATACATTTAAAAAGGGCACCATTTGTTGACTATGCGATGCCACCAACTATTGGTCGGCGAAACATTATACAAGAGGTAGTAAAAATAATGTTAGGCTTTGTGTCGCCTCAGAGAAAGAGACTTACATTATCATATAAATACAATTTGTAAGCAGCACCCGGCTGATGGTAATCATCATTTTCGGCGTGGAGCACTGATTATGTCTATTGTAAGCCTGGCTTGGTAAGGTTCGCAATTACGCAACACAACCCTCCACAAACAAGTGAACATTCTAAGCCATAAGCGCTGCCTCGGTTTTCAGGAACTCACGTGTCGTTCGTTGGTACTGTAGGAAATCATCATTAATTTGTAAAGATTAGGAAATAGTTTATCCAAATTACATAAAATAAAGATCCAAAATATTAACATTATAATCTTCCCTTTTATAGATGACACCCGACGCTCAATCATCATCACCCAATCGTATTTGCCTGCCCTGCTCAAAGGAACTCATCAGTGCGTACAATTTTATACAAAAATCTCAGCAAAGCCACAATCGCTTCCTCGACTACCTAAAAAGTGCAAATATAAAACCATCAGACTGTCTGTCTGAATTTCCCATTGACATTCCCCATGAGCCAGCCTCGTCCGATTTACTCCAAATTAAAGTCGAAGACGAGATCATGACTGATTACACTTACCCACAAGACGACGAAATGTTTGGGTCAAGTTGTTCCGATTCGGAAAGTGATGATGTACCACTGTTGAACAAAAAGGGCATACTCAACAAAATGCAATGCACCTATTGCAGTCGAGTATTCAAAAGGCTAGACTTATTGCAGAATCATCAAAAAAAGCACAAAGAAGAAATGAAGAAGAATGGTTTGTTTTGCCAATCCAATCTTGAACTTGTGTATATTTTATAACAGCACTACAATTTCTTACAGAAGGAGAATCGACTGAAATCGATTTTAAGTTAACATGCGATGATTGTGGACTCAGTTGCACATCCAAGATCGAACTGAAGAAGCATCGAATAGCAAACCATCCAGCCAGGTATTTACATTATACTTTTCGTAATACCTTTGTACAATTATGCGGTATTGGTCACAATTCTGAAACTAAGTTAAAAGAAAGTAGAACAGTTGGGACCCGTACTGTGTGTGTGTACCTACTAAGAAAAATGTGAATAAATTTGTGCAGTGTCTGTCATAAATATTACCACATAATGTATGAAATTGGACTAGGTGTGCTAAGAGCAATCGTCATCGGGGCACATAGTTTAAGGTTGTTGAATGAATAGATTTAAATGAACATGAGTGAACGAATTGTGTGCCCAATCTTTAGAGCACTCGGAGTCTTTTGAAATCCCACAAGCTACATTGATAATGGATCAGTGCAGAAAAATTATTTAATTAACTTTCCCCTTATGCAGACCCATTTAATGGCTCTGAAGAGAATACGACTGAAACAAAAAAGAAAAATATTCGTTAAATGAACTCTACGTATACACTAAGCGAATGGTGGTTGATGTATTAATTGCATCGACACGGTATTGTTAATGGTGATGCCTTAAACCGTATAAACGCGGTCTTTCGTTTGTCTACTTTCTGAAAAAAACACATGCGTTGGATAAAGCGATTTCTTTTCAGCGGAGTGTAGTTTTCACGAGAAAAATTGTTCGCTCAAAAGAATAGTGCCGGGAAAAAAAAACACAAAAACGAAAGATTGTAAGAAGCTACTCCTACTGTGTAATTTATTTTATACGTTTGAAATGGAACTGGTGTAGAAGATGTGCATCAGTCAAAAGGAGGATGACCCATATGGGCTACTGACACGACTCGTTTGGGACTTAATTGGTGCCGCTGCACAAGATGACTGCAGGGACTTACGTACGATGTCTGCAAGGAAATGAAACGGCTTCAGGGTTGGAAAACGCGTTACAATCGTTAACTTTTAAGTTACAATGGACTTTGAAAAAATACAAACTACGATCGTCCCGTCTGTGAAGTTTCAAATACAACACCTACTTATGGTCACTCCCCCGACTTGGCAAACCTCGTTCCTGTTAAAATCAACTTTAAACACTTCACAAACTTATCAAACCTGCCCAAGAACGTTAGCAATACACCAAATAAGGAACAAACCAACATTATTTCACCATTTAAAAGATTAAATACAAAAACACCTACAAACCTACAAGTCCAACTCCACGTCCGATTCATCTAAATACAACTTAAAAAAAACCTTAATCTGATTTTCTTTATTTAAACCCGAATTTGAATCAAAGCGTTCAAAATAAAAACAAAGCCACTGACAAATAAAAAAAAAAGAAACACATGAAAAAAAAATTACACTCTAATGGAAGATCCCGCTGGTATCCAGGCGTGCGGACCACTTCGAACTTTTGAACCTTTGACCTTTTGAACTTTCGAACTTTTGACCCTTCGACCTTTCGAACCTTTGAGCTTTTGAACCTTTGAACTTTTAAACTTTTGACCTTTTCAACCTTTGAACTTTTGAACATTTGAACCTTTGAACTTTTGACCTTTCGATCCTTTGAACTTTTAAACATTTTAACTTTTGACCTTTTAAGCTTTTGACCTTTCCAACCTTTGAACCTTTGAACTTTTGAACATTTGAACCTTTGAACTTTCGAACCTTTGAACTCGTAAACATTTCAACTTTTTAACTTTTGAACCTTGGACCATTTGAACTTTTTAAATTTTGAACTTTTGAACTTATGAACCTTTGAACTTTTGCAAATTTGAACTTTTAAACTTTTGACCTTTTAAACATTTGAACCTTTGAACTTTGAACCTTTAAACTTTTGACCTTTGGAAACTTTGAACTTTTTAACATTTGAACTTTCGACCTTTCGAACCTTTGAACTTTTAAACATATCAACTTTTTAAATTTTGTACCTTTGACCATTTGAACTTTTTAAATTTTGAACCTTTGACTATTTGAACTTTTTAATCTTTGAGCTTTTGAACTTTTGAACTTTTAACCTTTGAACTTTTGAACCTTTAGACTTTTGAGCTTTTGACCATTTGACCTTTCGAATCTTTAAGCTTTTGAACTTTTGAGCCAAATGTTCTGTTAAATGTTTCTCGCGACTCACGAAAAAAAGAGCGATTCATCCGATATAATATATTGAGTGGGATTACACAAAACATTTTTTTCGTTTCTGTACACTACACTTGCATTCAAGTGCTAAATCTTTTTAATTTTTGAAGAGGCGGAGAAATACCATTCTGCACATAACATTCAACTTCGTTCCTACTGTGGTATATAATATGTATATGCTTAAAAAACTGCAATTGGCATGCTAAGATATAGAAAGATAGGAAAGGCTCCCTCAAAAATTTAGCTCCTTTAGCATATACTGCCGCAAATGGAACTAGCTGTATTCTCATTGAATTAATATAACAAGCCCAAGAAAAATTTATATAAACAACAATAAATATGTTGGCAGCGTCACCCAGTATTTTATTAATGGCGCGCTGAAAAAGTAAGCTACTCGAATTGACTTTCGGGAGTTACCAATGGTTTTTTGGCACTTGCACCGGATGGCAGCCACAGTTGTCACTTGTGAAATTGTGGCATCCGTGAAACGTGTCAATCTTCTCTGTTTTATTAAAATGGAAGAAATTTGTTTATTTATTTTCCTTTGTTGTCATTATGTGTGTTTTTTTTAGCTTCAATCTCAGCAACGCAAAGTAAGAAAATGTGCAAATAAATGGTTCTCAGATGCTGTTCAGAAAGCTGGGGTCAAATTCTATAAGGCGAAACGATCAAACGTTTTCGTGCGCACGAATGATTTGCCCTATGTTTCACAAGCAAATTTTTTCGTGACGAATGATTTGCTTTATAAATATTACACAAGCAAATTTCTTAGTGCACAGCGTTTGAAAGTTTCGCCTAACGGAATGCCGACCCAGGGGTGGGATTCTGTATGGTGAAAACGTTCAATCGTTTAACTTCAAAAACGAAAGGAAATTTTTTTATTTGGGCAAAAGCAAAAAAGCGAAAGCTATTTCATTGACGTTTTCGTATTCTTTGCTTCATGAAACTCCAAAACGACATTTTCGTTTCAATCGAAAGTAATACATCAAATGCTTTTTATTTTACGTGTCTCATTAACTTTGGTAGTTTAATTAGTGTTTGTGGCTAATTTTCATTTCACAAAAAATAGAAAGCGATAGTGAGACGGCGATGTGGAGATTGTGTAAGATAAATCCGGGAAAAAATATCCGAGAATGTTCGTATCCTCTTACGCTGCCCAAGTGGTTTGGTTATTAAATTGATGTGCATTGAATATTATGTTTATATTATTTTTTATTTTTGTTCAACGCTTTCGGTTGAATAAAAGTGTTATTAAGTATGTGCTGACTGCTGAACAACATTAACCTTTGCACCAAAGAGGATCTACAAATAGAGAGTCAGCTCACTTGCCCCTAACCGATTTTCCCCGCAAATTTTGAATGACAGCCCTCTCTCGCGCGCTCTTATTTTTCCTGTCTGTGAAACGTGTTATTAATGGCCGCCGGGTGGCACTTTTTCAATAACAAACAATTTTTAAATGAATTTATAACAATAAATGTAAAAGGAATACATGTTGAGTATGGTTTTTTAGATAGCTTTACTTGTTCTCTATCCATCTTAGGTGCCAACAAATGTTCATCCATTCACATTTCAGGTTTTTTTCATTTTCTTTACATCAAAAATATTTTTGACAGAAAAATTCATGCAATTACTTTTGGGAGTTGTTCAAAAAATAGGTTAATACCATGTGAGTTAAGCCCAAGTTTTCACTAGGCAAAAGTGATTTTTTTATAAATATTCCTGAACTTTGCATAAATTTACATTAATTGGTGGGTGTTTTCAAATTCTTTTTTTTAGTACCACATTTGTACAAAATCAAAATATGATTTGGAATTCTGTAGTTTAATAAGAGTGAACACTGAAATGTGTTGTTGTTACTTAGGAACAGTAAAAATGTTAATTTTATTTATCTATATCTATAAAAAAAAATATATTATTTTCGGATATAATTATGATTAAACATTAAACTCCTAACAAAAAGACAATGTGGTATTTAATTGGATTCTGCGATTCGATCCGATTTCAGATTTTTCGTATTCAATCGAACGTAAGAATCCAAATTGTTTTGTTAATTTTTAGTTCTCGCGTGTTCCATTAGTTTTTATAGATTTTCTTTTGCAAATTTTATAAGCGTCTCTAATTTATTAAAACAAAAAAAGTACACTTTCTGTGTTTTTGAAATACAAAAAATTATTGTATTCTAATCGTTCTAAGTATATTCGTGTTTTTTGAGCTTCGAACTCAGCAAAGTAGGTTCGCAAGATTTTCAGCTCGCAATTACAACCTTATTACAACAACTACTGCGAGTCCTCGAAGTGTCAAGTAGAGCGAAGTTATTGTAATTGCGTAATTTTCCTTACATTTTTTGTTTGACTTAAACCTAACGGTTGAATTAAATCTTGGTCGTTAAATGTTGCTTATGAATTATAAAGGTAGATTATCAAAAAAATAATAATAATAATTTATTCATTCATTCATCTACTTCTCAGTCAATTCCACAACAAAAAACCAAATCATTCAACTGAAATATTACATTTCTTTACTGTTCCATCTGTCCGGAATTTGTTTTCTGATCCATTCAGGGGTGGTTGATTTGTTGTAATTGTTTTCGTAGGGAAACCTTTTTCTGACGCAATTTTGGCTATGACTGCCTAAACAAAAAAAAAAAATAATTTTCATACTGTTCCCAAATTTTCTGTTGCATTTTACGTATGGCTTTAACTAGGCCCTTACTTAGCTTGTTGGTTTTGCTTTGTGCTGAATCGAAGAAAACGGGAATGTAAAAGGAGAGAGATATAAGGGAAATTCTTTCGCGAACATGCCAAAAATTTGTTGATATCGATGTCATAAAAGTATTGCTGTTCTTTGTATCGTACAATTTAACATTCATTTCACTTCAATTACATAACAAATTTCACTTGATACCAAGAAATAAGAAAAGCGAATAAATTACCATCCACCTTAGGCTACCTCACATCTGGTTGAAGCCGAAAGTGTAGACTGGTTTTTTTTTCAAGTATGTATGTGCCCCCTTTGATTAACATGGCACAAACACATGAATTCAAACTGGGCTACACTCAAGGACAAATCCAGCTTGTAGGCAATCCCTCTTTTTTGAATGAAGCTGTCAGTCTATTTAATAGTTAGTTTATGCTTTGCACAGGAACTCGAAACACATTCGCCTTCCCTGAGCATTGTCTTGCGTAAATGTTTTGCTTGAAAGGATATCTTGCATCCACTCGATCATAATGTTTTGTTGCATACAAAGCACAAAATATGCGAATTCCTTATGTGTATTTTGGATGGGATTGAAAGAGATAGAGTGTGAACTGTAAATGGGATTGAGAGTGATAGAGTACTGTATTGAAATAAAAATGATTTCAGGTGTATATATTGATGTTTTGGTTATGTAGAAATGAGAAGACTAGCTACTAATACGCACGTGAAGGTGGTGTATCGTGTACACTGCAGTAATACAGGCACATATCCATACAGATAAAGGGCAAGCGTATTTTCGCATAAAGAATAATAATAATAATTTTGATTCATTCGATACGTTACGATTGCACGATACGAGTTCTGCCATTCGATACTTAATTTTATCGAATCAGAAAGATACCTAAACCTATACTAATTTTCATTGTATCGAATCAAAAGTATCGAGTATTTACTCGTATTTACTTGGATCGAATCAACCCTAATTGTATCGAAATTGTCCATTTAATGCAAACATAGATAGGTAGAAGAATTGTTATTGCAGGGTCGGTCGAGTT
This sequence comes from Cheilosia vernalis, assembly GCA_949126925.1. Lineage (NCBI taxonomy): Eukaryota > Metazoa > Arthropoda > Insecta > Diptera > Syrphidae > Cheilosia > Cheilosia vernalis. Next base: position 25,787,080 of record OX421358.1, read on the forward strand.
GTAAAAACAAATCAATGAATGCAATTTTATATAGTATTTTTTTTTATTTCTATCAAACATATAAATGAAATTCATTTGATATTCGAAAAAAGTGCATAACTAATCGTTCAATCGTCTGAAGCTATACGAAGTATTAGTTGAATCGTTCCAAACGACGTCGGCTAGACGATTTATCTATTTATGTGTTACATGAAGTAATACAATCGTCGAAACGACGTCGTCACACGATCGGCGTCTTACGCAATGAGAACAGAGCTTATTTTAGTACAAAATCGAATGATTGATAATAAAATAAGTCAGCTTTAGATACTAAACGGAATCACCAGAAGTTGGTGAAATGTCACTGAAAATCCTTTACATTTCATTGGTCACTCGTTCCAAAAGCGAGTGATACACGGTACCTAAATAAAATCTTTCACTTAATCCTGACATTTTAGCTATGCCACTTTTATCAAGCGCTTTGACAGGCCGTGTGACCAGACAGAGGTGATAACACGTAGTGACAAACTTATGGCGATTTCGATTGAAGGAAAGAATTGCATTTTCTATCAAAAGATCAAATCTAGAAGTTTCAGTTTCAGTTTAATTTATTTGGCAAAGTACAAATAAGAACAGTAGTCTTTTATAGTACACTAGCTGTGCCCGCAACTTCGTACGCGACGTGAGACTGTGTAATTTCCAATAAAAGAGATAATAATAGTTAAGTTTCAATACATGAGATAATTATATTTTTTATGATAATTTTTTTACAAAGCTTCTTGAAATACAATATGTATTTGGGGTTCTGTTGCCTGGAGCATACAAAAATTTGTACCCACACCAACAATAAATCAAACAACATAATTCACCTATATCGTCTTTACTTCTTGAATTCTTCAATTCTTTACTGTAAGGTAGGTATCACCTTCACCGTAGGTACTATAACAACCGTTAAAACAAAAAAAAAAAAATCAGGCACTCCGGGAGTGCAGACAGAAGTTATTACTTCAACATTTACGTGTGTATTTTTCGAATTGTCAGGAATTTTACTGCACAGGAAATATTTAAAACTGTTTTGGGAGTAAAAACAGCTAACAAAAAAATCGACAACAGCGCCACCTATCGGGTCCAAAAATATCCTATCTTTCTAGCTGCATTGAACCATGCACACAAACAAAGTTTCATTGAGATCGGTTGAGTTTCTCAAAAAAGTCGACAACAGCGCCACCTATCGGGTCCAAAACTATTCTATCTTTCTAGCTGCATACAACCATGCACACAAACAAAGTTTCATTGAGATCGGCTAAGTTTCTCAAAAAAAAATCGACAACAGCGCCACCTATCGGATCCAAAAATATCCTATCTTTCGAGCTGCATTAAACCATGCATACAAACAAAGTTTCATTGAGATCGGCTAAGTTTTTCAAAAAAATCGACAACAGCGCCACCTATCGGGTCCAAAAATATCCTATCTTTCGAGCTGCATTGAACCATGCACACAAACAAAGTTTCATTGAGATCGGTTGAGTTTCTCAAAAAAGTCGACAACAGCGCCACCTATCGGGTCCAAAACTATCCTAACTCTCTTGCTGCATCCAACCATGCACACATACAAAGTTTCATTGAGATCGGCTGAGTTTCTCAGAAAATGGACAACAGCGCCACCTATCGGGTCCAAAACTATCCTATCTTTCTAGCTGCATCCAACTATACTCACGTCCAAAGTTTCATGGAAATCGGCTGAGTTTCTCAGAAAATGGACAACAGCGCCACCTATCGGGTCCAAAACTATCCTATCTTTCTAGCTGCATCCAACTATACTCACGTCCAAAGTTTCATGGAAATCGGCTGAGTTTCTCAGAAAATGGACAACAGCGCCACCTATCGGTTCCAAAACTATCCTATCTTTCTTGCTGCATTAAACCATGCTCACATACAAAGTTTCATTGAAATCGGTTGAGTTTCTCAAAAAAAGCGACAACTGCGCCACCTATCGGGTCGAAAACTATCCTATCTTTCTAGCTGCATACAACCATGCACACAAACAAAGTTTCATTGAGATCGGTTAAGTTTCTCAGAAAATGTACAACAGCGCCACCTATCGGGTGTCGGTTTCTCGGTGTCGATGACGCGGTGTCGTTTTAGAAGTACCTCGAATTCATTGATTTCTTCCTATCTAAAAGAAGTAATAACTTCAAAAAAAACCTTGAACTCAATTTCTATATAATACCACCATATGTACGATTGTACGTCCATCAGCGCACGTCATCAGCCACCTGCGCATTTCCTCAGAAACACATTGTCGTTGTTGATTACATTTTACATACACATTCACTTCGCATACTTCTCTATCTCTTTCGTTTCACTTAATTCGGAGAAAACACTACGCAGTTTTTTTTTTACATGAACGTGCTTGTGCGATGTGCGCCACCCAACCACCCCAAAGCAGAACAACGATCAAGAACCGCGGTTGCTGATAAAGTTCGATTTGAGCAAATAAATTTATTTTTTTCGTGTTAGATTTTAGGTTGTAGCTCAGCTTCTATAGGACATAGAAAGCTGATTGATGGCTTGAAATAACTGTGAAAGTGTTGGCTCTCCTAAGGATTTTATTTTGTTTGCATTGATTAAGAATTGTTTGAGTAATGGTGAGATGAAGGCAGTAAAGTTAGTAAAAAAACACATTTTGGTCAAAAACGCTCCCAAAAAATAGGCTTGACAATGAAAGGAATAGCCTATCCGCGGTACTAATAATCATTTTTAGTGTCCAGACTAAATTTTTCGAATTCACAATGGCGAAATTTTCCATACAAAACTGCATATTGTGATCTAGGAAATATTTAGTGTGAAGGTTAAAAATGATTATTGGTAAGGCCCTATGTGTTGCTCAAAATCTTAACTAACATTTCAAAAAAAGTTTCATCAAAATCTGTACAGTAGTTTTCACGCCAACCGCGAACATATGAAAACGGCTACAGTTTTATTATATTTATTTATAGATTATAGATTAAAGCTCAGCAAATATACATTAAAAATTACATAAAAATTACATAGCGAGCGAAGTAAAAATATATAGAAACATTAAGTGAAAATGCGCTTAGGCAAAAAACTAAATTTAAGACGGGATGGAGGGGTGTTGGGATTGGTCTAATAAAGAAAGGACAAGAAGGGAGAAATTAGGATAGAAGAATAGTAAAAGAGTAAAAGAAGAGAGACGTAGATTACATTATTGTGCAAAATGCGCAAATAGTGCATTTTTAAATTTTTCGGCCCCAATTATTTGCTTGACGGTGACAGGTAGAGAGTTCCAATGTCTGGCAGTGTGGACAAGAAAGAGACGTGAAGTATTTAAAAAATTAGATGAAGGCGTTATGAGGTTGAATGTTCGCGGAGACTGGACAAATTGCAGTTTCTGGAATAGATATTCTGGTGAACGGGTATGTATTATTTTGTGCATGAATACACAGCACCTAATCTCCCAAAAATGTTGAAACGAACAACCCAGGATATATTTGTTGTAGACAGATACATGGTCATATCTTCTAATTCCAAAGACATATCGCACCATATCATTAAAAGCAACAAGTAATTTGTGCTGGGATTGAGAATCTAATTTTGGGTATACCACTATGGCGTAATCAAAGATAGGCATAAGCAAAGACTTAATCAACCTAAGGCTACGGCCACGCAATGAGCGACGAGCGACTGGGCGACGACGACGAGTCGCTGAGCGACGAATCTGAGCTATGGCTGGCCATTTTCTGAACGACGTCGCTGAGCGATTAATTGGGAAAATGCCATCGTCAAGTACGGTTCGTCGTATCTTATTTGTTGAAAGTCGCGTTCATATTTATAAATCTACTAGCGGACCCGGCGAACTTCGTCTCGCCCCAATTTAACGAATTCAGATAAACTCCAGACTCATAAGACACAGATAGTTAAAATTTCAATGTGATTTATTTGAATGGAATCGAAGTCAGTTTTCCGGCGCAAAAACAAACAACGATGGCAAGACGCGAACAGTCAACGTATAACTGACCGTGCGAAAAACATGGAAATTCAAGATTAATCCCACAGACCTCTAATCATTGTCATCGCAAAAGCTAACCGAACGGTTAACTGAATCCGCTTGTATTAGAATGGAATATCAGTTGGAATAATCTGAATCCATGGGATAAGGACTTAGAATTTGGACTGGATGATCAGATTCCACAACATGATTATGATCGATCCCACCGTCGGATAGTTGGGCTCTTTATCCTCGTCTGTCACGCTGTCAACGGATTTGTACGAATGCATCTCTCCAGCGATACATCGTCCAAAATCCAAATCATGCGATAAAATGCAAAATTTCGTCAAATAAAATCCGATTTTTCCACTAAGAATTTTCTAATTTTCCATTCGAAATGTCATTCGGGAAAAATCGCACATACAATTCCATACAAAAAATCAATTTTCGTTTTTTCCAATTTCCCGACTTTTCTGGATGGTTTTTCCAAAATTTTTTTTGTAAAGACCTTGTTCTTATAATAACGAACCGCTGAAATATTTCAGCCAAATCGGCCCAGCCGTTTTTTACAGAATTTTTTAGAAAATAAGATCGAGGATTATGTAGATTTGGTGTACTGTACAGTGTACAGTACACCCCATAAATCGTGAAAGGGCAAATTATGGTGGCATCATTTATATCCAAATCTTCGCAGATTTCCAGATCGATTTTGGTAATATTGTTGTATGTCAGTACCATCTTTTCATTTACTGTCGGACTGGACGGCTTTGGACAGCTGAAATTAAACTTTTTGTGTTTATTTTGTCCATCTTATTACTTCGTCGCTCAGCGATCGACTGAAAAATTAAAACAGATTTGATTGCAGAGCGACGTCGCTCTGTCGCTTAAAAAATCGCTCAGTCGTTCAGGGTTTATGTGGCAACCTTCATACGATTTCATGTGTTTTAATTTTTTTGCGTCGCTCAGCGACTCGTCGCCCAGTCGCTCAGTCGCTCGTCGCTCATTGCGTGGCCGTAGCCAAAGCTTGTATCCACAGGTGTAAAACTAGAGTACAACCAGAGTTTTCGTAAACCTGCATAAACACGCGCTACGATCAAATTTGCATGGTCAATGGCGGAGAGGGATCGATTCAGCTTGTACCCAAGGCTTACAACTGTATCGTAAAACTTAAGTCTGCTGGAATTAAGATAAACAGGCGGTATCTCTTCAGTATCATACAGCTTTTTTGAAATCAAAATTAATTTAGTTTTAACAGGATTTAAAATCAGACCATTATTTTGGGACCATTTTACTATTGAGGAGAGATCTGAATTGGATCTAGCCACAAGATCTTCTACCAATCCAATTGGTCGAGAAAGATATAACTGTGCATCATCAGCATATAGATGTATAGATGCATTGCAGCATACTTGTGGCAGGTCATTAATATAAAGGCAGAACAGAATTGGGCCAATAATTGAACCCTGAGGCACCCCGGCGAGAATACGTTCAGGCCGAGAATATTTAGGTGGCAAGAGATCTGATTGGCAAGGATTTTTTCAAAAACCTTAGATAGGCATGGTAAAATACTAATGGGACGATAGTCAGAGATCAATGAGGGATTGTTTTTCTTAGGCACGGGGATGACCTTAGCTTGCTTCCAGCAATCTGGGAAAGTGGAAGACGTGATACAAAAGTTAAACAAATGAGTTAAACAACTGACAATATGAGGAAGAATAATTTTTACACAGCGTAAATGTAATCCATCCTCCCCAATAGCGTTCGATTTAAGCTCTTGAATATGATTTATAACATCCGTTTCTGAGACAACTTCAAAATCAAAGCAACGGATAGAACTGAAGAAAAGGTTTCTGTCTGGAATAAAATAAGAGCTGGTACTAGGACAAGAAAGATCAAAAGAGCAATTACGCTTGGGACTATAAACAACACCAATTATACATTTTACATTGCCATTCGAAATTTCAACGACTAGATATTCCGTGTCGTTACCTATTGATTTCCCTAATATTTTGAACAAAAATAACATAAATAGAGATATAAAGAAAATAATGAGGAAGTATAAGAATGGTAAGGAAGGGGGGAAGAAGAATGGGGATCATAAAAGCATAACATTTGATAAAATTAAAAGTTTAAAAATTATGAAATAAAAATAAAAGCAAAGTTAAAGCAAAATAAAAATACATTAACAAGTTTGAATCGCTCCAAGCAACAATACAAAAAAAAAATAAATAAAAATAAGCAAGATTAAAAGAAAAAGCAAAAACAATTAAACAGATGTCGTACGAACGGGAACAAACAGGCAGCTCTTAAGAAAGTTTTGTAGTTGAAGTAATTTTCAATTCGGTGTCATTTTTACTCTTCTTAACATATACGAACCCATTGCGTGTTCTAGCGGAGAATATTTTCCCCTCACGACGTAGCTGAAGAGCATGGCGTAGCAGAGAACTGTTCTCCTTAGTTAGACTCTCATTGATGTAGATTGTAGATACGAGTGGAAGCAGAAACAGAATCGGAGGCGGAGGTTGTGTTGTTGTCAGCAAATGAATCATTTCCTAACTGAGCGAGTGTAAGACCATTGTTCGCACGAAAAGCAGCTAGCAGTGCACTTTGCTCAGCCTGAGAAGAGAGCCTGATCAGCAGCGGGCTTCGACCATCGTTAGATTTATTTCTCAGTCGAAATGCCTCAAAGTGGGGAGTGATGTTGAATTGCAGTTTTCCAGCGATGTTTTTTACCATGTCAATGGGATTTTCATTTGGTCTTTGCGGGATGCCGCGAACAATCACATCACATAGGCGCTCTTTTCGTTGAAAGTCAGCTAGCTCCTCTTTTAGTTTGCGGTTGTCGTCTCGTAGTTCCAAAATATCGCTCTCGAATTGTGCCACTCTGTTACTAAGAGAAGCAATGGCTTCACGCAGTTTATTATTAAAGCTGCATTCCAATTCAGAAAGCATCGATTTAAATTTATTAATTAAACTTATTTCCAAGTCACGAAGATGGTCAGATATGGATGGTTTTTTATCGGTTGGCTTCGCAGATGGTGGGTAAGATTTCGGTTGGCTGTTACTTGATTGGGATTTATCTGGAGTCACTGCAGCAGTCATAGCGGATTTCTCTTTAAGTGTCTGTTGTCGAGTAGTTGACATATTTAGATGGGTAATAACACAAATCACAAAATAATTAAACACTTTTATATGTTTTTCTTCGAAAAAGTTCATGCGTTTCACGTAGTGCAAATTAATTTTGGATTGTATTACAGCTATGTATTGCTTATTTACGAAAAAATGGTTAAGGAGTTACTTTTGTGACGGAGCGATTACAAGCACGTCTATTCACTTAACATACTCTTTCTCTTAAATTTAATTGAAATAAATTGATTTGGTCTATTCAAAATATCTATTCATATTTATTTTAGAAAGCAACAAAAGAGTAGCGAAAGAAAACGAAATCTCAAATATTACTCACATTCTCCAACGAATTTCATCGAAAAGAGCAATTCTGAGTTTGGAGGTAATTCTTTTGAATCTTCAATGCCGTAGGTGCGTTTGTTCGCTGGTTCAGGTGAACGATTGAAGGAGCTGTTCGTGTCAATATGAATGTATAAATGGACCAAAATATTTCAAATAAAGATTACATTCGCACGATTTATTGAATATTTTCGAATCACATACCTAGCGCAAAATTTGTGTCCATCACACAACAAACATTTCAATCTGACATAATTACTAGTGTGTGTTGGTGAGTTAAGGGTAATTCTATAAATATATCGTCGATGCATTCACACCGACCACCAACTCGTTTTCGTTTGACGTTTGAATCAGCTGTGAGAAACTAGTCGTTAAACTCCGGTGCAAACTTTTGTGGTTACAAATTTCGATCGCATTAATTAAAAAACTAAATGAATTTAGTGCATTTAAAAACAATATTAGCCTATCAATTAATTGTGGAAAATGAGTTTAATTTGTGAGTTGTGACGTTTGTTGGATATTGCAAAAGATGTGTTTGTTCCAACAACCCAACGATTGGAAGTCGTTTTCGTGTGCAAACGACTCGATTTGAAAACTGATATTTGTATGGGAAAACTTCTGTTTTCTATGAAGTTTTCGTGTGTTTGGCTAAAACCCGGTTTTGGGCTTGGTGTAAAAAGTCTATTAGGTCTTAATCAGCATTGACTGCGGAAAAACTGATCTATCTGTCACGTCTAGTGCAAAAAAGCTCGTGAGTGATGTTGATTAATGTCGTTTTCGACAGGGTTTTTTACGGATTTTGCTCTCAGATTTCAGATTTTTAGTGCCCAATGGAACATAAAATGAGATTTTTCTTCCTTCGCATTTGTGGTAGTGCGTGTTTGAAAATTCATCTGTTCTTAAATTGTAATTTATGCTCATGGAAATCCATCCATTGCGGCAGCCAAATGTAATTTTTTCTCTATTTTTCACAGACTTGTCTTCGAACAATGTAAAGTTTGACAAATGACAAATGTTTTGGTGTTAGTGTAAGTAGGTGTGAATCTCGCTCAGATTTCGAGATTCGCAAAACTGCTCTGACTCTGTTCCAATGGAAAACGACATAAAGTACCTGGACCCCAATTCTCAAATATTCTCGCATACGTTTATCTGTCAAAAACTCCGATGCGATGCGAAAAACTGAAATTTGCAATTCTCGAAATCCACATACGAGAATTTCTCTTCGAATGTTACTCGTCTGTGTTTTCCATGCGGATTTGCATCTCGTATACGGAATTATGAGCTCGATACTCCAAAAATGGATTGTATTTTTATTTGTGTGTGAGAAAATAAAAGACAAGTTAAAATAAAGCAAGAAATTTAAATGAAAGCACTTATTGAATGATATCCGTTCGCATTGCAATAAATATGTTCGGAAATAGTGCTATTCGTTGAAAGCAGTCTTGGGCCTCTCGGATAGTTTGGCATATTTCGATTTCGCCTAACTGCTTCATTGAGAATCGAATAAATGCTGATCTTATGTATATCGCCCAAAGTAGGACTGCGAAAAACCATATATGCTCTTTAAACATACATTCATTAATATTTCTTTCTTTTGTCAATCGAAAACACCTATTCGCAAAACAATTGAAATTTGAGTATTTTTTTTTTTAAACAGTCTGTCAAAATGGTTTACTTGACGTGCTTAAAGATTCTACCTCATTCGAAAGGTGAATGAGGAGCCCTGAAGGCATGCTGATCTCGCACGTACCTACTTGACGTTTGGCTTTTGTAGCTCTATGCACGCCCCCATCCTTACAGATTTCCAAAAAGAAAACCATAACTGTACACTTATATTTATGATTATGAGTTCGCTGCCTTGCGTGTTCACATATGATTTTGACAAAACAAAAAACTATTTATTATACAGAGTAATGTCTTCTGAACGCGAGAATAGTGACAGTTCTGCTAATCAAAACGAAACAGTAGTTGACAAAAGTTCTGAAGCGTTTTTTCGTTTACACGGAAGCCAATCCCAACCAGTGACGATGAGTCCACCCCAGCCGACTGTTTCAAAAGGTAAACCAAAAGATGTGAAATAAATTACTAAATCAATTTTTAACCATCTCTCATTTATTTCAGACAATCCCGACATCTTAATGTTACAATGTCAAATAAACAACTTGAAAGGTAGGATCGGTGTGCGTAGTTTGTTGATTTATGAAATTTATCGTTTTTGTGTTTTCTGCTTTTAGAAACATGTTTGAAGGAGTTCAAAGAAATCAAAGGTAAATAAAATCACTCGTTCCCGAATCGATGTTGGCTTACGTACTAATATCCCACAGCATTGATACTTCAACAAAATGCTGTGAAGGACGCGAAAGAGACTAAAGTACATGTTAGACCAGATGTAGAAAGGCCTGAGCAAAGGATGGTACAACAGAACATGCCTATGCGGAGGTTTGACAAGATATTTCCAATCAATTCGGATGATCAACTTCATACCCTGAATGGGATCGATGATGCTCATAAATTGCTTGCTGTAAGTGCAAGAAAAGAAGTTGCTTCTGTAGAATGCGTTTTTGTTGGTTAATTCTACACAATTGATTCATAAATGGAACTTCTTTTTGTTGTTATACTGTTGCGCTTTCGTGTTTCATGTCGAAAACCTCTATTAAATGGTGTAGAATCAGCCTAGTCCGTGTCGAGTGCACTTTCTTTTCTGTTCAAGTATATAGCTTTTTAATTTATTTAAATATTTTTAGATAGCAACTGTTAAGGATCTTATTTTCTATGGAGGCCTCAGTGTTAACTTGAATAAAGTCTTTGGAAACATGATTGCCATGAATTATAATTACGAGGGAAGATGTGGAAAGAAGTCATTGAAAGATCTAGCCAGCGTCAACGACATACTATTCAGTTAGATTTTTGTTTTGATTGCTGTCGCTATTTGTAACTATGTATTTTTTGTATTACAGGAGCTGCCTGTTGCAATGGCTACTCAATGGCCGACTACGAAAGTGATCTTCGCAAAGGCTTCAAGATAATGAAAAACAGATATTTTAAAAACGAATGTATCCGAAGAAAGAAGAATGTTGATTGAAATAAATTCTTGAGTTAGTTGAGGAACTGGTAAATGACACATGAACTGACTGAAAAATGATTTTTGATGTGTGAACATCTCGCCATCACGAGTATCCAAACAAAGTACATATGAGTGTCTCGGTGTACACAATGATATTTAATATTGCGGCAGAAGTGTGTTATTATTATTATTATTAATGGTACTTTATTATTAAATCATGTTATGTCATACATACAATTTGTACATGATCGCATGATCCTCCCGGTAGTATATAATATCCAGCATTGTACTTGACATTAAATACAGCTTTCGATTGCTGTTGAGTTTTAGTTTTTAATAAACCATCGTAGTGTAGTGAATACCACTGGTCTCTTTGTTTAATTTAGTCCGTTTTCTCCCTACAAGTAGTTCTCCTCGCGCTCGAATTACCAATGATATTTGGACCGTATTGAGGTTACGGTTCAGATAGGATGCTGGACTTTTTTTTTTTATCCAAACGGCGTGAGCTTGATCTCTCCGCTTGGTAAATATTTTCAATTCGTAAAGCCTGTTCAACCTCCAATATAAATTTCTGGGGAAGTGTGTTTAGCCACCTATAAATAGAAGGCTATGGGTAATACGCTTGTGTGTATGCGCTCGGCCTAAAGTATTTCAATCTCCCTACATATAAGTTTCGTGGTGAACTCTTTAGCATAAAGAAAAAGAACAACTCATTATTTATTTTACCTACATACCTTAATTGCAGTCATTGGGAACGCGACCTCGATAAACTAAACGATTTAGTCAGTGAATAATATAAATTTTTCAGATGTAATGATTATTGGTGACTTCAACGGGAGAATAAGCATAGGTATAGCAAAACAACTTTGTGAGTACTTACTTACTTATCGGGCTCCCGACCCGTGAAGAGTCTCTGCCTCAGACACTGCAGCCTTCCATCCTATGCGATCCCGAACACGCTGCTTCCAGTTTGCCAGACCAAGCGCTCTGGCATCCGCGATGGCTTGGTCTTTAAAACGGAGGTTCGGTCTTCCTTGTCTCCTCGAACCTGGGGGCTGGGATTCAAAGATCCTCTTAGCTGGAGCATTGTTGTCCATTCGCTCGATGTGGCCGAGCCAATGTAGTCGACGTGTTTTGGCTTTTTGGACTACATCCACATCTTGGTACAGCTCATAGAGTTCGCGGTTGTATCTTCTCCTCCATTCGCCCTCCTCGCGCACAGGACCAAAAATCCGACGAAGAATTTTTCTTTCGAAGGAGCCCAATATCAGCTCTCCCTTCCTGCTTATCGTCCAGCACTCGGCGCCATAAAGCAAAACTGGCAGGATGAGTGTTTTGTAGAGCGTACATTTCGTCCTTCGAGTTAGGAGTTTTGAACCCAATTGTTTTGCCAAACCGAAGTAGCAGCGGTTTCCTAGGGTAATTCTTCGCCTGATCTCCACTAGGGTGTCATTCGTGGAGTTCATATTTACACCGAGGTAGATGAACTCCTTAACTACCTCGAAATTGTTGCTATCAATAGTGACGTTTTGTCCTAGGCGGTGGACAGATGCGTTTTTGTTTGGTGATAGCATATACTTGGTCTTGTCCTCGTTTACTTCAAGGCCAACAAATTTCGCCTGTTCCTCAATCGCCGTAAAAGCCTCAGTCACGGCACGCTGGGAGCGACCGATGATGTCAATATCGTCCGCATACCCCAGCAGCTGAACGGATCTGTTGAAGGTAGTGCCTTCCGTGTTGACACCTGCCCTGCGCACTATCTGCTCCAGCACGAGATTGAAGAAGTCACATGATAGTGCATCTCCTTGCCGAAATCCGGTGCATGTTTGGAATAGTTCGGAGGAGCTACTTCCAAATTGCACGTAGCAGCGCGTGTTCTCCAGCGTTACGCGACACAGCTAGGGATGAATCGATACAAGTAAATACAAGTACATACTCGATACTTTTGTTTCGATACCAAGTATTTTAGTACTCGATACCTTTGGTTGCGATACCAAGTAAGTATCGTTTAAAAGTACTTGCATCGAATGAAAGCATCGCACTTTGACTTAACACCCAAAACAGATTCCCACAAAACGGAAATCACACATTTTCCGCACACACATTAAAATTCTTGCATTGCTTAAACACATTCACCACGCATTTTATATCTCTTTACTCATACTCTTACAGTCTTTATGAATTCCTTTACGAAATGAAATTAACTCTCTGGGAATGCGTTTAGTCTTTCTCTTCCCACGTAAAGTCATAAATTCTTAAGTCTCAATTTTTTTGTCGATTATCTTTATCAGTGGTGAGTTTGGTAGCTTTAGTTGAATCGTTTTTCATTTGTTGTTTCAAGATAAATATTAATAAATTATTTTTTATAACAATCAGCCAAACCAGAAACCGACTAAGTGGAAAACATCTCGAAAAATTGATGTTTTTAGGAAATATTCCACAAAATGTATTTTATTTTTGTGAAAAAAAAATATGAAAAATTAGTGATTGTTTTCATCTGGAATTTTAATTCGATCCAAGTAGGTATCGATACTTTTCATCCGATACCGAGTAGGTTTCGATACTTTTTTGCGATACTTGTATCGAGTACAAGTACTCGATACCTTGAAGGTATCGTTTCATCCCTAGACACAGCTGGATCAGTTTTGCCGGGATCCTGAATTCGGCCATCGCCATATAGAGCTCCTGACGATGAATGCTATCATATGCGGCTTTGAAGTCGATAAATAGGTGGTGAGTCTCGACTTGAAATGCATTGGTCTTTTCCAGGATTTGCCTCAGTGTGAAAATTTGGTCTATGGTCGATCTGCCGGGCCGGAAGCCACACTGGTATGTGCCGATTAGTGTGTTGCAGAACGGTTTAAGACGTTCACACAGTACGTTGGATAGTATCTTGTATGCGACATTAAGCAGGGATATGCCTCGGTAATTCTTGCAAGACATAGGATCGCCTTTTTTGTAGATGGGACATATGGAGCTGATAGCCCAGTCATCGGGCATACTTTCTTCCATCCATACTTGGTTGATGATTTGGTGCATGCGCCCTACCAAAACATCACCACCGTATTTGAAGAGCTCCGCTGGTAAACCATCAGAGCCTGCGGCCTTGTTGTTCTTAAGTTTTTTTTTATAGCTAAGCCAACTTCTTCTATACTGGGTGGTGGAACTGGTTCTTCATTGACTGGACGTGGGTTCTCTTCTTGCCCTATCACTCTCTCTACATGATGCCCATTTAGCAGCTGCTGGAAGTGCTGCTTAAACACATCTACTATTCCCTGCGCTTCGGTGACTAGATTTCCTTCGCGGTTTCGAAGAGCCTGCGTTCCGGTCTTGAAGCCAGCAGCCAGTTGCTTGGCTTTCTTGTAAAATCTCCGGATGTTGTTTCGATGGCGAGACTCTTCGATCTCCTTGAGCTGGGAGGCTGCGTAAGCCCTCTTCTTTCGACGCAGTATCTTCTTCTCCTCCCTCCTCCTGGCTCGATACTCTTCCCTCGCTGCCCTTGTTTTGCGCTGATGCATCTTCATATGTGCATCTTCTGTCACCTTTTACCACGGGCTTTTTCTCTGGGGTGGCTGGTACCCTATAGTAGTTTCGGCTCCCTCCTTGATGATGTCGCGATACTGGGACCACTGGTTCTTGGCGTCTGTGGTAGGTGAATGCACAGTGGGGAGTTTCTTACTCAGGCGCTCTCTGTAGACACTGGCTACTCCAGGTGTGCTTAGGCGTCCAACGTCGAATTTCTTCTTTTGAGCGGTTCGCAGCTTCTTCTCGTTGGACAGTCGAGCTCTGAATTTAGCAGCGACAAGAAAATGGTCAGAGTCAACGTTTGCCCCTCGGAATGTGTGCACGTCGAGGATGTTGGATGCGTGCCTAGCATCGATTAGCACATGGTCGATTTGGTTGGCGGTTCGACCGTCTGGAGTGGACCTGGACATACCCAGGTATCTTTTCACGCGAATCGTAATTCGAAGGATTATAAATGCGACATCTCAAACGGAAATTGTGATGGGGATATTCATGAGGAACTTATTTCTGTACGTGGTACAGCCTCCTCTGTAATCGAATACTATTTCATCGCTGGAAACTGACGTGCTTTAACCTTCGATTTTTAAACAGGATTGGAAGCATTCTTCGACCACATGCCCCTGGAAATTGTGTTTCAAGTCTCCGATACTTTAAGCAATACAAGGAACGAGCACTCACTGAATCTATTATATATATATAATTTGGCGTAACAGGTCCGTAGGGACCCTTGGCCTAGCTTCTCGCAACCATTCGTTTTGTGTGAGATTTCATTTTTGGAACGAATGGAAGGGATCTACAATTTTATGCCGATTCCAAACGGCTAATTGAGAAGCTCTTTCAAGACAGTTATACTCTCGGATGTTTGTCAGACGTTCGCGAGAGGTGGCGCAGTGAAAAATAACCCTGAGTTGGAATTTGGGGTTTTGCGGGATTCGAACCTGGGACCCCTCGCTTAGTAGTCCAACACACTAACCACTTAGCCACTGCGCCTACGGTATAAACACCTAGGAGTTCTGATAACATCTAACCTCAATATGGAACAACTGTTTAAAGTCATACAGTCAGAAGCTAAGCTCAGTATGGGAAAGACGTATTATGAACAAATTTTGTAAACCACACCTCAAAACAGACAATTCTAACGCGTCTAGAGTTCGGGGATTATTCGCGCAAACAAGGTCTTTTGCGTAGCCAAACAGAAAAAAGTCTAAAGGTGTCAAATCGGATGATCTTGGTGGCCAATTGACGTCGCCAAAACGTGAAATTACCCGACCAGGAAACTTTTCACGCAATAAAGTCATAATTGGTCGTGTTGTGTGGCTTTTTGCCCCCGTCTTGTTGGAACCACATATCGTCTAGGACTCTAGGTCATGATCTTCAATAGCCGGCCAAAAAACTCGGTAATCAGTCGAGCATATCGATCCGAATTAATAAATCAATAAATTCGGATCATCAGCAACACTTGCAATTGCAAGAGAAATATTTTCGACGCCTTAACGCTTCCACTCTCATTAAATTTCTTCACAATTTTACCGATTACTTGCGTAGTCGGTCGATTACGACGACCATAATCATCGCTTAATACGCGAAATGCGGCTACGTTTGAATCATCACTTTTGAAGTAAGTTTTAATAATTTTAAAGCGGTGTTCAGTTGTTAAGCGATCCATTATCGTAAATGGCAAACATTTACCTTGTATATCAATATTTAGAAATAGAAATGCTTTCGACAGAAATAAAAGTGGTTATACGAGTAATTGGATAAAATTTGCGCGATTTTGCTCATCATAAATGTAATTATAGAGGTTATGTACGCTATCACGATTATGAACAAAAACAAACCATATAAACAAAAACATTAAAGAATGTCTGAAAGATATCAAATATTCTCTAATTTCAAAATGGTCGTCTTACTACAAGGCTATAGGTGAGGCTGTTGCGAATGTTAATTTATGTAATGTAACGTACACGTACAAATTATGTATAGCGTCGATGCATTCACACCGACCACCAACTCGTTTTCGTTTGACATTTCAATCAGCTGTGAGACTTATGTCGTTTTCCATTGGGACCAAAAATCAATCTTTTTTTTGATCTAAATCACTTCATGTTCCATTGGGACCAAAAATCAATCTTTTTTTCGATTCAGAGCACTTTTTGCAGATCTACACACACTCTCACAATACCAATATACTTTGCACAGCTGTTTGACGTCATTTTAAGAAGTTTGCTTTGAAGACAAATGGGGGTAGTTTCGTGAAAACCAAAATAACGAAATATATTAAATAGCCATGGATATAATTTAAGAAAAACTATTATCTTCATTGTTTTCCTCGTCATCTGAAGACTACGAATCACCAAAAATACCCCATTTGTATGTGCAATTGGGGAAACATATTTCAAGTAGATATCCATTTGTGATTTTTGCAAAAACAAATGCAATTTGAACAACTGATATTGCTGTCAAGTAACGCACTAATCCATTTACAAAAGCAGATCATTGGCCGCGTTCAACTGCCCGCTAGTCTTCTAGCACAAAATATCCCAGATGAAGGAACGCAGCGGCAAAGTGACATTTGACACTTGTCTAATCATTTTCGTGTCGCATAATTATTTCCATTTAAAAAGAAATGGTACATGTTATAGAAACCATAATAATATCGGAATTGCTATTTTACTTACCTTATTACCAATTTAATCACAATTGCAGCTCGGCTTCGTATTTTTGTTTTTATTTTGTAGACGTTTGAACGATTTCCATTGACAGCTGTTTTTTGTTTTTTTTTTTTCTCTCAAAGCAGCGGGTAGTTTTGCGCTAGATTGAGAAATTTCCCTGAAAGGGATATTTCACAAAAAGTGCTAGACGACTAGCGCAAATGGTCAAATGTCAATTTTTTTTATATGGAGTTTGACATGCCGCTGCCCATCTAGCGGGCAGTGGAACTAGGCCATTTTTTGCCAATTTGCTCAGAACGTGGTCGCATTCGTACAGTTTCTTAGCAAATTCTTAATAATTTTACGTTTTGCAAAAAAGTACCCGAACGAACCTATTGCTAGATCAGATATCTGGATGTCACTGCGCTGTCACTTATGGACGCAGTGGATCATTGAAATGTCGATTGAGTATTAAGTCAGGATTTTCTTGGCTATATAAACATCAATTACAAAATTCATCAAGTGATCCATCTAGTAGTGATCAACCAAAAGTGAGACTCATTGGCTGTCAGATTTCCTGAACTAAAAATTACCATTAACTTTACGTTTTTAGTTTTAAAATTTCACAAATTCATGAAAACATAATATTTAGGCATCTGTTAGAAAGAGACGGAGAGAATATTCCATTATATTTGAGGCATAGGCCATAAGTTGTGGACTTCTTCGATAGCATTGGACAGCTCATTTTGTCAAAAGATAGTAAACTGTGTAATATAACAGTGGGATTTCAAAAGCTCTACAGAACATTTGTTTCAATTACGTCACCCTGCGTACCATAAGAAAAACTCACTTTCTGCAATAATGCGTTCCCGTACTTCTCTCGCGGTGAGATCTCTGTCCCCCACTTCATAGAAACATAGAAATATGAATCAGAAAGTTCGGCAACAGACCTAATAATTAGTATTGTTGTCGTTATATGAATTTGACAACTATCAGCTGTATGTTTCATGTTTTTAATTTGATTGTGTACAAAGGTGGACACTTCACATTTGGAAAAACTATGTAAGTTTAATTCACGAATAAAAACATACAAACTGTTTAATTTCAATTAGCTTATTTTGAAATAAATATGCATCTTCCTTTTATTAATCAATTTTATATTTAGGACTACAACAACACGAACACAGCAAATGATGCTTATTGAATGGATAGAGAAGTACCCATTCCTGGCAAAAAGTACAGTGGAAAAAAGCAAGGCTAGACAAAAGAGAATGAAAAGTTGGAAAATGTTAACGAAACTGCTAAACGAAAATGGCCCGCCCGAAAAAAATATTTGCGCATGGAAAAAGGTAAAAGGTGTTCGATATATTTAATTATTAATATGTAATATTGGAAACTTTCTTTTTAGACATGGGCTGACTACAAACACAGGGCAAAATCGAAATTGACAAAAATTAGAACGTCCTTAAAGAAAACCGGAAGTGAACCATGTAAACAATTGCAGCTAACCTCGTTCGAAAGAAGGGTATTGAATCTAATCGGAATCAAAGTCACTGCTACGGGCATGAAAAATATCAACAAATTTGATTCTGAATGCAAAGTGGAAGCAGAGAGCAGAGCACTATCAAATGAACCTCCGATTCCGTCGACATCACAACAACGTCCAACTTACACTGATCGAGATGACGAAGTTAAAGATTTATTGCTTGGTCTTTTGAATAAAAACGAGTCCACCGATCGCCGTGGGTTTGAGCACACAAAAAGAGAAATGCCTAAGCCTAACGACAGTAACTTTTCCGCCGACAAATGTTCACTTTTTAAAACAAATTTAAATGTCACCGAAAAGTACCTAGAAAAACTAATAAGTATTTTAATTGAAATAAGAAATTTAAAAAGAGAAGAACTAGAATATAGAAAAAAGGTTGATAAAGATTTTCTAAATATCGAAAACAAAAAATTGAGCTTGCGAGAAAAGGAGCTGAGCGTTGCTTTGACCACAAACGAGCTTAAGCGCATCGAATTAAACCTAAAAGATCAAACTCAATAATATATGTTTTTCTTTTGTAACATACTATTGCAATCTATATAAAGTAAGCTGACCTACATAGTACGAGTTTGCGTTTTACTTTCTGAAGTCGGAACATGGTTTTTTCTTGTATCTTGTATGTACCTATGTGTGGTTTGTGTTGTCCGATTCAGCTATTTTTAACTGACAATTGGAAACTTTGATGGCACAGTTTCACATCAATGAACATAGACTAGGGTGCGCCTTATTTTCAAACTTTTGAAATTACCGTTTCCCAACCGGTTGAAATTGATTTCGTCTCTTGAAAAAAAAAATAGAAAATAAAAATTATTCAAATCGGATAAAATGTAAGGGTGGCTACCGGTCCTCGAAAATACACTGAATAAATCGAAAGGCTTTTGGTTCAAAAAACAAGAAAAATTTTTATTATTTCAGTTTTAAATGTCCGTCGAGCTAAAATAAGTATAAAAAATATGTTTTAGCGGGATCTATTACCTCTACAACGCTTTGTATTGAATATAATTTTACAGTCTATTGCGATGTGGCGCCGTTGGCAATAGTGATTGTTAAGAATAATGCATTTGTCGACGAAAGAGTTGTCCGTGCTATAAAATAAGTAAAGTAACCCAAACAAAAAGATCGTTCTGAAAGGATCTAAATGTGTTAATATTTGTTCACTAATTACTTTTTTGTCTGTTTGCTTATGTATCCGAAAAAAGGATCTAGAATACGTTATTTTCCCTTTGTATACTTTCAGTATTTGTTTAAGTTTATGATGCCTGTAAAAAGATCCATCCTTTATTATTCTTTTAGTTATATTGTATTCTTCCGCTCATGACGCTTGTAAAAGGATCTACAAAGGTTTATGAACCTTGTCCTTTTTTTATTGCTTTCAACCATACGACCTGCTATTCGCATTTGAAATAGTTTCTTTAAGGCAAGATGTGTAAAGCATAAAAGGAGGATCTGTGGTGAACGCCGGGGAGTTGAAAAGGTGTTCTTGCATCTTCTTTTGTGCTTAATTAAATTAAAAAAGTGAATTGAACAGTAAACATGGCTATGGCTGTAGCTAGTTGTAGTTCTGATCTAGTAACCACTAGAACAAAAACTGAAATTCGGTTGATTGGACAAATATCATCATGTCTTAGTGAAAGAATGTTACCTTCAAGGAAGGAAGTTATTTCATTGTTCTTCCATTACAAACAAATTTTAAAACAAAACATTAAAGAAGCATCTCATTCGATTGCAAAAAATGTTATAGGAATTTGGAATAAAGCCCGTATTCCAACAAAACGGAATGACCATGTTGCTGATAAAGTGGAAGGTATTTTCAGAGAATGGTAGAAATTAAAAAAAAATAAAGAAAACAAGGCGAAGCGTTCAGATGGATTGCAAAAGAAAGAGGATGACTGGATGGAAGAACTAGATAATCTATTCGATATTGCCCATGCTAACGCATTAGAAGTGATTTACATTGAAGAGGACAAGAAATTCCTAATTGCCCAACGCGAAAAGGAACGTCGCGGGAAGATGGGTAACGTTGATTTAGTTCTGGCGAAAAAAGAATTGCGCTTGGAGAAAAAAAAAGATGATTTAAAAAGGAGATGGCAGCTAGAAGAGAAAGAAATAAAGTCTCGCGAAGAGAAGGTACTTTTTGCCTCATCATCATCTGAATCAGAAGTAGAAGTTGATACTGAAAATCATGGAGTCAGCGAAGGACCAGTTCTGTCGCCGTCTGGGGTGCTGCCTCCAAAGAGAGGACGAAAGAAAATATTGGATCAAAACTTGGAGGCTATACTAGAAATAGACCATAAGTAAATAGTTAACGAAATGTAAACCACTTCTTTTTTTTTTTTTTTTTATTAAATCTACAAGCCGCTTAATGCTAACAGATATTTCAGGTAAACAAATTCAAGAAAAATAAACATACAACAGCATTGCCTTAAATTTATCTCTGGAAAGACATAAATCAATATTATAACAAGCTTCATTAAAAGACATAATCGCTCTAGACAAAGGTTCATTAGAACCGTATTTTGTTCTATGCCTGTTTTCAAAAAGAAAATGTCTAGTTCTTAGAAATCTAGCGGGTACATAGATAGGTACCATTGAAAGAAGGGGTGGACATTTAATACTATAACTTAATATATCTCTTACAAACATTACATCATGAATGGCTCGCCTCGATTTTAACGTTTTAATTCCAAGCAATTGGCATCTGGCTGAATAGTCCGGGCGGAAATTCCAACGCATTTTAGAAAAAATTATCCTTGTAAAACGCCTTTGTATCCTTTCAATGCGATCATAGTGAGTATTATACGCGGGACTCCAAATGACATCGGCATACTCAAGGAGCGATCTTACCAAAGAGATGTACAAAGATAAAAGGGCGTATGGGTCCCTAAAATTTTTAAAATTTCTGTTTATAAATCCAATGGAAGAATTAGCTTTTAAGACAATGTAGTCAATATGATTATTTAAAGAAAATTTGGAATCGAGAATAACTCCAAAATCTTTGATTTTATCAACTCTACAAAGAAGATTGGAATCAATGACATAATCAAATTGCGAAATTGAAGCCAGTCTTGAAAATGTTATCACATTACACTTACTTATATTAAGCTTTAAGTCATTGGCGTTACACCATTCTGAAATAGAATTAAGATCCGATTGTACTAGGTTGCAGTCCTTTGGGCTTTTAATGTTTAAAAATAGTTTAAGATCATCGGCGTATAACAGACATTGGCAGTGTTTAACAGCCAATGTAATGTCATTGATATAAATTGTGAAAAGCAATGGACCTAAATGGCTACCTTGGGGAACCCCCGAGGTACATTTAATTGACCTGGAGCAGACATTGCCTACGCGTACTTTTTGAGTTCTGTCACCTAACCTAATATCGAGGCTGGCTAGTTAGTGAAGAGCGTCAGGCATTATACTCATATATCGTTACTTGAACTCTTACAGGGAGTGCTGGAGAGAATGTGGTTTATCGCCATCTACCATCTAAATTGGTTTCAGGGCGATAAATGGTTGATGGTTTGTACTGTAATTATTAGTGTCGTGATCCATGATCTGTGAACAACTAATAAAGAGGAAAGAGATCAGCAAGCACAAGAGTTTACCTACTTAGTTGTACTGAGTGATGCCTGTGATGTTATTGCAAATGCAATAACTACAAAAATGTTGGTTCTAGGTTTACTTTTATAGTAAGCAAACATTCTGAGGGGTCATTAATTATATTGTGGGCTAATTTTTTAAATTTAAAAAAAGATCGTTAAAGTTTATATTGTTAGAGGGATGAAATTTTAAAACATCTGGATCTGCAATCCTAAAATATAAAGGCTGCCACTTGGAAGTATATGGCGACAAACCCATTCCGAAGATACCTTGGGTTCACCCTTAAGGGAGAGATAACTGGAGGCCGCTATCTAGTCTAAAGATAAAGACAGCTGGTGGAGGGTTAAGGATAAGGGTTCTGTAAAGCATACATTTCGTCAATCGAGTGAGGAGATGTGAACTCAATTATGTTGGAAAACTGAAGTAGCAGCGGATTCTCCGCCGGATCTCCACTAGGATGTCATTCGTGGAGTTCATGTTTACTCCGAGGTAGATGAACTCCTTAACTACCTCGAAATTGTTGCTAACAATAGTAATGCTTTTATTGATAGCATGTATTACGTCGTACCCTCATTGACTTCATGGCCAACAGATTTCGCCTGTTCTTCAATCGCTATGAAAGCTTCTATCATGGAGCGCTGTGAACGACCAATGATATCAATATCGTCCGCATACCCCAGCAACTGAACGGATCTGTTGAAGATAGTGCCTTCCGTCCCGTGTTGACACCTGCCCTGCGTACTATCTGTTCCGGTACGAGATTGAAGAAGTCGCAGGATAGCGCTTCCCCTAACCGAAATCCAGTGCATGTTTGGAATAGTTCGAAGGAGCTATTTCCAAATTGCACGTTGCAGCGCGTGTTTTCGAGTGTCACGCGACACAACTGAATCAGTTTTGCCTGGATTCCGAATTCGGCCATCGCCATATAGAGCTACTGACGATGTATACTATCATACGCGGCCTTGAAGTCGATGAGTAGATGGTGTGTCTCGACTTGAAATTCGTTGGTCTTTTCCAGGATTTGCCTCAGTGTGACAATTTGGTCTATAGTCGATCTGCCGGGCAGGAAGCCACGCTGGTACGTGCCGATTAGTGTGTTGCAGAACGGTTAAAGACGTTCACACAGTACGTTGGATAGGATCTTGTATGCGACATTAAGCAGGGATATGCCTCGACAGTTCTTGCAAAAGACATAGGATGACCTTTTTTTAGATGGGGCAAATGGAGCTGATAGTCCAGTCATCGGGCATGTTTTCTTCCATCCATACTTGGTTGATGATTTGGTGCATGCGTCCTACCAAAACATCACCACCGTATTTAAAGAGCTCCTCTGGTAAGCCATCTGAGCCTGCGGCTTTGTTCTTCTTAAGCTTTATTATAGCTAAGTGGTGGAACAGGTATTTCGTTGACTGGACGTGGGTTCTCTTCTTCAAATGTTTTAATGTAAAATTAAACCAGTGAATGGAAAACTCTTCGAAAAGTGTCGAAGGCTAGGGCTACACATATTCTTAGATAAAGAAAAGTCAGCAAATTTATTTAGTCTTGGGGATTTCAATTTAAATATATTTTGCAAATTTCTGATACGATTTCTAGTTATTTGGTATTGGCATCACATGGCTTAAGTTGTTTCATTAATGAACCTACTAGGACTGTATAGGGCACTCAATTCACTGTTTTTTTCGTTTTTTCTATGGTTGCAGTTGTCCTTTAGATTTAATTTCGGGCATAAACTGGGATCTCAACATATTTTAGTAGATAATAAGCTCCAGAACTAAAATTATAAAAACAGTTTGTCTTCGATATACCTACCAAAGAAGCCAATGTTTATTTTCATGCACCTGAATGCCAAAGATAAAAATTGTATAATATTGTAATTGCTAACCTAACCTAACCTTAAGGCAGCACTTCCAATATACACGTAGGCATTTCTTCTACTTGCACAATGTCTATTCAAAATAATCCTTACAACTATATTATGGAATAAGTCACTATTATATTATGGAATTAGTCACTATAATAAGTTGCAATACCGTACTGCTTGTATTAAAAATAGATTTTCAAGAAATTAATTAACTGTATATGAAGACTTTAGAGCAGAAACAATGTTCGTCATAGGAGACTTCAATGCAAAAATTGGTATGCCAATGGAAAACGAAGAACTAATCATGGGTAAATCCGGCTATGGATGTAGAAATGCAAGAGGCGAACGACTTATTCAGTGGCTATGGCAACATGGACAGTCTGTGGGAAATACCCTGTTCAAAAAACCAGTATACAGAAAATGGACCTGGTCAGCGCCAAATGGAATTGTCAAGAACGAAATCGACTTCATACTATCGAACAAAAGAAAATCCATCCAAGATGTATCTCTGTCCTCAATAACTTCTCCTTCAATAGCGACCATAGAATGATTAGAGCAAAAATCAGACTGAATCATAGCACATAGCAGAAACAACCCACAAAGTAAACTTATCCCCAAAATACACAATGAAGAATCTATTAAATTATATCTGAACGAAATTACTGAAAATCGCAAAGCTGAAACATTAAGGAACATGAATACATTGCAGGAAAAATACAATTTGTTAGAAGAATCTATAATTAAAGCTTCCAAAGCATTCCTTGTAAATAGAATTAGAAAAAAAACCGACAAACTCTCGGAAGAAACTAAACAAATCATTAAGGAAAGGAATAAATTACAAACGAAAGGCACACTAAATGAAAGAGAAAAACAAAAATGGAAGGAACTGAATATTGAAGCCAAGCACTCGATTCGTACTGACTTTAGGAAATATAATGACGCACTAGTTAAACAAATTATAGAAGATACCAAATCTATAAAGAAAGTGAGACAAAGCCTAGCTGATGGCAAAGATTGGATGACTGCCATTAGAAGAAAAGGAAAAGACATTCGAAACAGAAAAACTATAACCGAAACAGCAACGAACTTTTTCAAAGAGCTGTACACAACCTCACTGTCAAATAGAACAACTGAATACGAAATAGCACTAGTCGATAACTATGACAACATTCCAACCTTCCTAGATGAAGAAATAGACAAATCTATAGACGAGTTAAAAAATTAAAGCAGAAATGCTAAAGATTGGGAAACAAGCTATAACACCAATACTGAGGGAAATATTCAACGAAGTTCTTTCAACTGAGGATATGCCACTTCAATGGACAAAATCTACAATGATACTTATTCACAAGAAAGGAGACAGAGACAACATTAACAACTACACACCAATAAGTATAATATCAACAATTTACAAAGTTTTTGCCAAATGTCTGTTGAGAAGGATAAATAACACAATGGAAGATAACCAGCCTCGTGAGCAGGCAGGCTTTAGATCCGGGTTCTCGACAACTGACCACTTACAAGTTCTGAACCAACTCATCGAAAAATGCTCGGAATACCAGCAAAAACTATATCTGGGATTTGTCGATTTCACGAAAGCATTTGACACCATCGAGCACACCATGATCTTCAAGTCACTTAACGAACAAGGCATACATCCAAAATACATTCACATAATTAGAAAGCTGTACAACAACAACATTGCAACAATAAGGCTCGAAAGGATCGGTCGCCCTTTCCAATTGATGAGGGGAGTTCGTCAGGGAGACCCACTTTCTCCTACTCTATTTGCAGCTGTATTGGAGGGATGTTTCAAACACTTAAACTGGAGTGAGATGGGGATCAACATTGATGGAGAAAAACTAAATAATTTAAAATTTGCCGATGACATTACACTAATAGGCACATCAGACACTGAACTAAGAACAATGATTGAAGACCTACGCCGAGAATGCTCAAAAGTTGGACTACATATCAACAAAGAAAAGACGAAACTAATGACTAACGCACAACCATTCCAAATTCAACTTGAAACTGAGAACCTTGAATATGTAGACGAATTTATATACTTAGGCCAATTAATATCCTTTACTCAACGAACTGACAAAGAAATTGCAAGACGAATAACGAATAGTTGGAAACAATATTGGAATCTGAAACCGATTCTCAATTCTAATATAACGCCGGATTCAAAAAAATACTTGTTCGATGCTGCAATACTTCCAGTCATGACATACGGTGCACAAACATGGACCCTAAACGCAAGAGCGGCTAAAAAACTGCAAGTATGTCAAAGAGCGATGGAACGGTCAACACTTAAAATCGCGAGACTACAAAGGATTACGAACGCAAACATTAGGGAACAAACAAAGTGGACTGATGTTATTAAAAGAGCAAACGAACTTAAATGGAGCTGGGCAGGACACGTCATTAGAATGAACGACAACAGATGGACAATAAGAACAACAAATTGGACACCATATGAAGGAAGTAGAAAAGTTGGTAGACCACAATTAAGATGGCGGGACGACATTCAAAATCACCTTAGCAATTGGAGACACGTAGCACATAATAAACAACAATGGCGACACCTGGGGGAGGCTTATACCCGTTTATAATAAATTCCTAAAGTTTTAAATACTAAAATTTGAATTAAATAAATCAAATATTCTATTTATGATATAAATGAATACCTATGTTAACTTTTAAATACTTAAACAACCAAAATATTGTAAATTAACTATATGAATTATTGCAAGAATTTAAATTCTTTTTTTTCAAAAGGGTAAATAAAAGCTTATAATAATAATAATATAATAATAATATCAACCTATTCGATTCGCATGAATGTCAGAAAAAAATAGACCAATTGACGTTTTTATGTTCGATTAGGTACACGTTCTCTGAAATCTGAGAGCGAATCTGAAGAAGCCCAATCGAATACATTCAGACTGAACCTAGTCGGTAGGCTAAACACAGTCGGCCTTACTAATAATCAATCACTAATGTCGACAACTAGTTAAATGTCAGCTTTAGTAAAAATGTACAGCTTTTGTGAAATGGTACCAATAAACAATTAGACCTCCACATTTACTAGTCCTACAACTTTCTTAGAATCTATTACATTTGTTGTCATTGCAGAATTCAAATTTCATAATTTGTTTTCCTGAAAAACGAGGTCAATGGTCACTTTCACAAGGAGGATTTTATTCTAAATGAAGGAATACATAAATTGCAATTAAATTTGCCCAACACATATCTTTCCAATGCTCTTTGAGACTTATTATAAGCAAAAAACAAAACGCAAAATAGGAAATGCACAAAATATCCGCTGATCTGTCAAATATCATATGCAAATCAGTAATGCCCTATCGTTCGATCGGACACAATTTTCAGTACTTTTATGGTACGCTTTCCATTGTTTTCTAATACTACCTCGCGATTTCTTTATGAGTACATTTGTGTCGTAATAACATCTCTTTCAAATTATTCAA
The DNA here is from genome assembly GCA_949126925.1 of Cheilosia vernalis. Taxonomy (NCBI): domain Eukaryota; kingdom Metazoa; phylum Arthropoda; class Insecta; order Diptera; family Syrphidae; genus Cheilosia; species Cheilosia vernalis. Next base: position 25,814,274 of record OX421358.1, read on the forward strand.
TAAACGGACCACGGTTTATTTGAATTGTTTCATTTATTCGTAGGCTGACGATGCAAATCAAAACTTATTAGGGCCGATTTTTCAATAGTCAGATAGGCAACCAGATAGGGGTTAACTGTCAGATAAAACATAAATCCATTTTTCAATTGTCGAATAGCAGCTATTCGAAGAATATAACAGCTATCTGTCTCATAAAGATATCTGCCCCTTTGTGCGACTGATAAAATATAAATCTCTAGTTAAAGTCGGAGAACTGTCAAATTGGAAAATCTTATTTTACAAAGTTTTGTTTGGGGAGATTTGTTCCTATTGTAGAAATGGATTTGTTCGACGTTATTGACGATATTATTATTGAAACAGAGGAATTAGCTAACAATTACTTTAAATAATTCAGCAATTTTGTTCCATGCAGCATATTTTTCCTTGTTTGTTAGGGAAACACTTTTTCTATAGTATTTTGAAACTTGAACACCATATTTATTAACAGCCGCGTTTCTGAAGACGTAAAATTAACAGACCTCTACCGCTTTTTAGCAAATATAATTTTAGCGTTTTCCATTGCAAATCCAAAATTTTTACCACTCAAACTGAAACGGCTAATGATATATAGGAGTACACTCCTCCAGAACACTTTGCGAACTCTCTGGCGTTCACCACAGATCCCTCCTTTTATACTTTTTGCATTTCGCGTAAAGCATCTATTCGAAATGCTGACTAGCAGGTATGCTCGAAAACAGTAGAAAAAGGAGAAGGATCATAAACATTTGTAGTTCCTTTTACAAGTGTCATAAAAGGAAGAAAAAATAACTAAAAAGATGCACTATTGTAGATCCTCTTACAAGCACCATAAACATAAAAAACTACTGAAAGTATACAAAAAGGATAATAAACTATTATTGATCCTTTTTGAGACATGCAAATAGATAAGACAAAAGGTGATTAGTTAAAACATAAAATTATTTTAAATCTTTTCAGAGTGATCGTTACTAATTATATAGCATAGACAACTACTCTTTCATTTCGTCCCCAAACCCAACACAGACGTCAAGCTTTGAACATGACTATCCTCTATGCTTTAACACAGCATATAGTCAATCCATCTGTCACGCTCACACAACTTTACCTTCGAATAGTTATCTAGCTCTTATTTTATGATTGAAAAACCCAAAGATTATATCTAGCAGATAAAGAGTGAAGTAAATTTAATCGTTAGTTAGCAATCAGGCGATTTATCTGACTATTGAAAAATCGGCCCTTAGTGGTCTAAACCTAACAATTGCGTCGTTAGCAAGTGAATGTTTTTGAAAATAGAAATAATAGCTGGCTCATTCATTTCCGAATAAATTACAATCGCACGTAGGATGCGTGTTAAGAAGCTTCCGGTTTTGAAAATAAATATAATTTAACCTATAAAAATTTCTATAGCTTATATATTACTTAATTCGGGAAACTTAGAAACCGACAAAAGTTGAAATTCGAACCGAAAAATATAAAACGCACATTTTGATGCACACATATTCTCGTTCAACCTGTTAGGCTGTTACCCCTCCAGAAGCTAACAAACTTGTTATTTTGCATATATTTTTCTGAGTGCTGATAATTCTCTTTTTACAACTATATTTTCCGTGAAGTGAACCTTTTCACACCAACCAATGTCTCATTAGAGATCCTCATTCTCGGTAAACAAACTCCTTTTGCAAATAGGGTTTGCATGCAACAAAATATCTACCTGATTCGCCTGAGGTACTGAGAATTGTTGAAAAATTTTATGAGCCGTCCAAACTTAGGTAAGAAGATATTTTTTTCTGTTTGCGACGACTGTCAAGAAAGTCTTGGAAATATCCCAAACTTATATTAAATTAATTTCGTTGCTCGCAAACTATTTACAAAGGAAAACCAATCAAAAAGCAAGAACTAGCGGTTAAATAAGATAAAACAGAGAAAAATATATGCTTCACGTGTTTAGAAATAAAACAAAAGAGCAATATTTTGCATACATTTGTACAAATTTGTGATTGTTAGACTTAAAAACCATTTGCATTGTTGTATTGCAATGAATAAAATTAGAAAACATTCACAATTTACTAAAATTAATTAATAATTGTAAACGCTCAGGCTGAACAACATCGTATTAAATTCTCTCCTATTTCGAAATTTAATACCGTGATTTTGGATGGTTGGGCAACACTTGTCTTCAAAATGACATAAGGGAGGATTTATTTAGCTAATGCACGAGATAAACATGGCTTTCTCAACACTAACATTTAACCCTACAGTTAGCGATAGTCTGGCAACTATATTTGTTTATTGGTAAAGGGATTTTGGAAAGTGTGGAGTCTTTTCGTAAAGTGCCAGACTAAAGTTGATTATTGGTAAGGCCGAGTGAATCTTGTTTGGGTCCCAGGTCACACTGGCATCCATGGAAATGAGATCGCTGATGAGCTTGCCAGGCTGGGATCAGAAGAAGCTCTCTCAGGACCTGAGCCGGCGTTGGGTCTGTCCGCATCTGCAGTTAGGTCATCCATTGATACTTGGGTTTCTCGTGAACACGAGCTTCGGTGGCGTGACTGCGCGGAGTGTAGACAGGCCAAACGACTGCGTCCGGACATCTGTAAAAGGTCTGCGTCTTTCCTTCTGTCTCTCAGAAGAATTGACTGCAGACTGCTTGTGGGTGTCCTTTCGGGTCACCAAGATTTTGCCAAACATTTGAATGTGTTGGGCTTGAGCGACACCACCATCTGTCATGCGTGTGGAGAGGACGACGATACAGCGGAACACTTCCTCTGTAATTGTCCTGCCTTTGCTCGCAACAGATGGCGGATCTTTGGGGCTGATGTGGTGAGTGCCGAACATCTAAGCTCTTCATCACTGAAGCTTCTTCTAATCGTTCTTCGAAAGACGGGAAAACTAAGTACAGTAATGTAAGGTGTCCGTTTTGGCAGTACAATGGACCAGTAGTTGTGTCTGAGTGCTCCATCGGATAGTAACAACCTCCGACAAAAAAAAAAAAAAAAAGTACTCAGTCATAAATATCTGGACTGTAAGATATTTTCAATGAGACACACGAAGCCAAACTTACGGAAAAAGATGCCCCCCGAACATTGATGGAAGGAAGGAAAAGTTAGTTAAAGTGGTAAGCTAATATTTGGATTAAAGTCCTAGTGGAGATCCTAATCTCTTTTTCACCGTCGAAAAGTTGGACTGCGTCTATTTCTTTCTCAAAATATGTGTTTTAGTTTCGCTTCTTTTTTACTGCCATTACCGAGGGGGAAGTAATCAATGTTTTTGAGTGGTCCTTGAATACAGATTTGCTACTAGTAATTGAATGCGAATTCGTTTGAATACACTGTCATACACTGAGATTCACCATGAATACGCACAGAAAAGTTCCTTGAATACACCTGATTACTTCCCCCTCGGCCATTACCTAATATTAAATTACAAACCATCTGCACAGATTTATATTCCACGTGTCCATACGTACTTAGTGGAGTTGGGCGCCAATTTATTTACTAATTCTAAAGATAAACGCGAATAACCTTGAAATCTATTTTCATTTCAGTAAAAAACCAGCCAACATCCCAAAAACCCGAGCCAAACGATCAAGCGTCAGGACCCAAAATCGAACAAAGAACGTAAAAACCGCTTCCAGCCGTTTCGAGTGTGATTCGTGCAACAAAACATTCGCTTGGAAAAAGGATTTGTTTCGCCATGAAAAATATCACGATCCAAATAATAGAAAGTTCGGCTGCCCGCACTGTAGTCGTCGATTCATACGAAAGGACAAACTGTCATCGCATTTGCTCGTTCATTTGGCGGGTGTTCCCAAGCGTCCATTAAAGAGTGCCCAATACTTTGCACATCATTTGTTTTCTGATAGACGATTCAAAGAGATCAAATGCATGATTTGCAACTTTGAAGCAGCGTCAGACGTGCCAGAGCTTCGTCGCCACATTATCTTACACAATAACTTGGAAATGATTGAAGGTCTGGAAAAGAGCGAAGTCGTTAAAACATTCTACCCGGAGAAAAGGCTGCAAGAAGTCATTCCACTGATCGCCGCCCAAATCGCCAACAGAGAGTTGAACAAACTCTATTCGATTGTCAACTCCCATAGCTACGAGATGGGCATAAGCGATTCGGATCAAAGTGATCCGGACGCCAAAGAACCGAAATACACATGTGAAATGTGCAGCAAACAGTTTAATCGAAAACACAAGCTTATGACACACCAGGCGTACGAGCACACTTTTGATGAGTGCCCGTACAGCTGTGAGGGATGTAATCTGAAATTCACCAGCAAACCTGTGCTTGAGAGTCACTTGAAGTATCACTGTAAGAATCCAGACAAGATGTTGCAGTGCAAAAAGTGTCCAGGTCGATTCTCTTGGCCGAAGAACTTGGAGAGCCACAGATGTGGCGGCAAGAAGATTGTGCTTGACAAGGAGTGCACCACTTGTGAAGTGTGTAACAAAGTCTTCGCTTTCCCCAGGGATCTGAGAATACACAAAAAGACGCACATACCAGACGGCAAGGCTCACAAGTGTTCGGTGTGCGGTGAGAGGTTTTTGAGGGCCCAAAATCTGCGTGGCCATTTGAAAAAGCATTCTGCAAATGTCTTCGCTGCCTTAAAGCCGAAGAAATTTATGTGCACGCTGTGCAATTTGGAGTTCTTGAGCATTCCCAGCCTGAAATTCCATTTATACACGCACGCCGATGGCCAGACAGACATCAACTTTGACAATTGCGAGTTTATAACCAATTTCTATCCTGATCCAGACGTGGACAGAGGCACGATTTCACAGTACATTCGAGACTGTTTCAATCAGCAGAAGCTCTGGCAAATGTATGCAGCGGTCAACAAATTTGGCCTCGAGATGGTCTTGAGCGACTCTGACTCGGCAAATGAGAACGAAGCCAAAGAACAAGATCCCTATGTCTGCGAGCTGTGTGATGTAAAGTTCACTCGGATGCAGGACATCGTGCAGCATCAACTTGTCGAGCACGACTCAAAGAAGACTACTTTCCCGCACAAGTGTGAAAAGTGCGGCGATCAGTTTGTTTGCGCCGCCATTCTAACCCGTCACACGAAAAGTGAGTGCTCAAACTTGGACAGAGTACACGCGTGCAAGAAATGCGGCGCCAAGTTTATGTGGAAACTAAATTTGGCCGGCCACAACTGTGTACGGGACGGAGAGAACGGCGACAATGATAAAACATGCGAGACGTGTGGAAAGAAATTCGCTTGGTTGAAGGACCTGCACCGGCACAAGCGTAGCCACATACCGACTGGGGAAAAATTCGAGTGTCTAATATGTGATCGTAAGTTCAATCGAAAGGACAACATGCGGGCACACATGAAAGTCCATGCGATAGACTACAAGTCGCCAAAGATGAAAGCGACCTTAAAATGGGAACAGCAGGACGAGAACTTGTGCAAGCCTCATGGTGTGAAGGAAATTCAGTGCAAGATCTGTTTGTCGAAGCACAACTCCATTCGTGACTTGGCAAGTCATTTAACGACGCACACGGATCAGGAGACACTCAAACACAGGCAAGCAGAGATCGGCGATATCACGATGATGCTGTACAACAAGCAGATGAGTCTGTCGGAGCTTTCGAAGCGAATCGGAAAAGATCTTGCGAATGGCAGTCATACGCGATTCTATTCGATCACCAACGAATCCGGCTATGAGTTGAGCCTATTCGATTCGGAAACCAGTTCGGACTTAGAAGCCGAAGGCTATGATGACAGTGATGACGATGAAGTGCCCAAGGGTTACAACTGTTTGCTGTGCAAGAAGAACTTCAATCGAAAGTTTAAGATGTACAACCACCAAAAGTTGGATCATTCTTGGGATGAGCTGCCGCTCGAGTGTACGTTTTGTGGTCTGAAGTTTGCCAGCGATGGCATCTATTCTGCCCATCTAAAGAACGAGTGTAATAATACCGAGAAGCAGTTCAAATGCAAGCAGTGCCCTATGAAGTTCACCTGGAAAGAGAATCTGAAGAACCACGAAAGGGTTATGCACGATAAGAATCCAGCAGTGGCACGGAAGTATCCTTGCAGTTTTTGTGACCGCAGTTTCCTTTGGCAGAAGGACTTGCTGAGGCACAGAAAGACGCACGGCACCCTCGACAGGACATTTGAATGCACATGGTGCTTCAGGGTGTTTCTGCGAAAGGATAATCTCAAGGTGAGTGAAAATTAGGTAACATTAGGCGTATTTTATTGTACCCACATGATCCATATGATTTCCACGGTTTACAACGATAGTACGTACGAGATCCAACTTTGCCAGATGCAAAAATACGAAAAGGGGGACAGCATGGGTTTTCTAGGGGGGCAAGTGTTCAAAAAGGAGGACAACTTTTTTTTATTGTTGAACATGAGAGTCAAAAAATGTGAAATAAAAATAAGTTTAATACATAAGGTAAATATTTTAATTTATTTCTACAATTAGGAAAAAGCACCAACATTATTTATGTACATACTTTATTTAAGAGAAACAAAAGTTAATAAATAAGTATTCAACAAAGTTAAGTAAATTTTGGTTTCAAAACAAAAACTGAAAAAGAGACAGATGACGGTGCTAAACAAAAACGTACAAGAGAACAACTTAAGCACGTGAAGTTAGATGTAGTTCTTCAGTGGATGCATTCAGCTTTGAAAGTTTTCTTGCACTTTAAATGGATGTGTTAAAAATATTAAAAGAGTGTATTTTCTATTGAATGTTTTCTTTTATTGAATTTCGACTTAATAAGGGGGCAGTAGAAGTAGTTTGTATTAGGGGGGACAAACAGCATTTTTGTATGAAAAAGGGGTACGTCTGACATCCCTAGATCCAACTGTTGTTGTAAACCATAGAAATCAATGGTAGATGGATAAGAAACGATTGCCCCTCACACGTCACACTGTACATCCTCAACCTAACCATATCCGCAACACAGAAACTGGATTTTAAAATAAATATTTCTCTTGCAGATTCATATGAAAGTGCACAAGAACGCCACACACCTACAACTACCCGACATCTACTATCTAGCTCGACCGAATGGTCACAAAAAGGCCGAATGTAAGCTCTGCGACGAAAAATACTCCAGCGTCCATGAACTGCTTGCTCACATGCAAAATGCACACGTGAACGAGATGGATGCAACCATTCCAAATGTCTCCAGTTACTCGATTACAAACGCACTTGGCTACGAGATGGACATCGAGGACTCTGAAACCGAAAACGAGGTAGAAAACGAAAAGTACTCTTGTGAAATTTGTGACACCCGATTCGGTCGTCGCTTCAAACTGCTGCAACACCAACAGGCTCTTCACTATTCAGACGACATACCACACAAGTGCAGCTTTTGTCCGTTTAAATGCGTCTCGAAAGATGTGCTCAGCTATCACATGCGATCCCAATGCTTGAGCTCGTCGAAACAATTCCGCTGCACCCGTTGCACAATGCGGTTTATGTGGAAAGAAAATCTAGATCACCACGAAAGCCTGATCCACGACAGTGCTCGAACGCACAACTGCGATATCTGCAAGAGGGATTTCGCGACACTTCACGACCTCAACAGCCACGACGAATGCAAGCCACCAGGTGATGTTCAATATTTCGAATGCGACATTTGTAACCGAAAGTATAACCGCAAAGATCGACTCATTCGGCACGTAAAGGATAAGCATACTGACATCAAGATCAAACAACGCGTCAAGAGCGCACCGCCGGCCGATAAAATGTTCTTGTGCGCCTTCTGTGGCAAGGAAGTATCCAGTTCCTCGAATCTGATTATCCATATGCGCCGACATACGGGTGAGAAGCCCTTCAAGTGTGAGTTTTGTAACAAGGGCTTTCCGCGGTCTTCCGATTTGAGTTGCCATAGGCGGACGCACACCGGCGAACGGCCACACAAGTGTTCGGTGTGCGAAAAGGCTTTCTCCCGTTCGTACAAACTGCAGACTCACATGCGCATTCATTCGGGCGAAAGGCCATACAAATGTACATACTGCGAGAAGACATTCACGCAATCTAATGACTTGACGCTTCATGTGCGCAGGCATACAGGCGAACGCCCGTACACATGCGAGACATGCGGCGAAAGGTTTATACAGGGAACCGCACTTCGCAATCACCGGCGAATGCGCGGACACTATGAAATGTAAGCGGTGCCAAAAGACCTTTTTTTTCAATACCTCAACAATTTTCGTCATTGAATTTTTGACATCTAGTGCTAGTCTGCTAGTCCGCTAATCCGTTTGTGCTAGTCTACTTTTTTAATCCAATTTGTCGTGCCGCGAAATCGGATATGTGAGAACGGAAGCTTCCGATTTGTTCTGTTGTTAGTCAAACTAAAGAAAACTTATTTGTGAATCGCAAAGATCCTTTCATATTCACCCCCGTCGCAGGACATTATGAATCATATGCTTTTGCACACAATAGTCTGTTGAGTGTTTTGAAATGAGGCTACGAAGCCTAGAGCGAAGCACATTGGAACGGATCCCAGGCAATATGATAGGAAATGAAGGAAACATTCGCGTCGACACATTAGAATAACCTATAAGAGTTTATCTTAAATATTATATAAATTAACATACTATTTTTAAGGAATTTAATTATACGCTGAAACTGAAGTCATGATTGCTATAACACGAATAATTAATAATAAGTCTGAAAAAATGTGTTTTACTACTCGATGTATTTAAAACACTGTGGCCATTACCAATAATCATTTTTAACCTTCACACTAAATATTTTGTATGGAAAATTACGCTATTGTGAGTTCGAAAAACTTAGCTTGGACACTAAAAAAGATTATTGGTATCGCGGTGTAACAATAACAACGTACCTTTGGCAAAGTTGTTCCCAAGGACAACGATATCATCGGTAAAGTTAAACACTCCCGCTGAAATAAAGTTCTATTTTAGATGTTGTTCGTCTTTAATACTACATTTTTTTAATCTCTAGATTTTTAGTCCTGTAGATGTTATGGATTAGGTGGCAGCTCCCAGGTTTGTATTATTCACAGTCCGCGGTACTAATAATCATTTTTAGTGTCCAGACTAAATTTTTCGAACTCACAATGGCGAAATTTTCCATACAAAATTGCATATTGTGACCTAGAAAATATTTAGTGTAGCGGTTAAGAATGATTATTAGTAAGGCCCAGTAACTAGCGAACAAAGCGCTAAAAATTGATTTGCTAATCAACTCAAGGGGGTTTATCAAATCTACTACGTTGCGATGGCACTACGTCCGGAAACAATTTAAGGCTACTTCTTGAATCGATGAATAGGTGAAGGATGTCGATTTAAAATTGCTGGGTGTTTTCCAAGATCTACCGTGGTGTGAATTATTCTTTGATGGTGGACGTTTCTGATCTAATTCTGATGAAGGACCTATCAGGTTGCTGACGATCGGCTTTGGGCGTTCAAAGATTATTCCAGAATAAGAATCTTGTAAGCCTTGTTGATGTTTGAAAACTATTGCTGCTCCATAGAGGTAAGTAGTGAGAACACAGGGTCTGGTATATTTTCCAATGAACTGGACCTACATTTGGCCCTGAGGCTTCCGGACACATGCAGTGTGTTCCAGGCAGAGATTCTGGCCGTACTCAAGCTGTGGAGGTACTTGAGATGAGATCGATATCCAATAATAATATTGCCATCTACATTGATAGCCAGGCTGCGCTTAAAGCGCTAGTCACATACCACTAAATCTGAACTAGTCAGAAATTGCCGCACAATGCTTAAGGCATTATGTTCGCAGAACCGTGTCAGATTATGTTGGGTAACAGCATTGTGATATTGAAGGTAACGAAAAGGCCGACGCTCTGGCCAAGGAAGGAGCGGAGCTCCCACTTAATACAATGATTGAGGATATAAGACCAGCTGGACGTGGCAAAAAGGATTGTTTTCGAAAAAAACTAAAAGGTCACAGGCAGAGACAATACTGAGACCACCAACTTCGGCCGTTTTTCCGTTACTTGCCTACAAGCTACATTACCATGAGGTGGTAAAGTTTAGGTGCGTTAGTATTGTTACATAGAAAATCGTATTGACAAATGTCACGAAACTTCAAAAATTTCAGCTCACCAACACACTGGCACCTAAACTTGACCACTTCCGCTGTGGGCAAAGTGGCTTGCCAGTCACTTCCGCTGTGGGCAAATCTGCTGGCTGCGTTCACAGAACTTTATCCGTTAAATTTGAAAATAATTATTACAACAAAATTTTGTGTGGACAGTGATCAATTTTCAAAAATAATTGTATATTTATTTGACGTAAAATAAAGATGAACAGTTCTGAAGAATAATAAACAAATAAAAACATTTTTAGCGCACATTCGTGAGGCAGTTAACATAAATCGAGTAGAATATGCTTATCACATAATAGCCGTGTTTTTTTGAGCTTCGATCTCAGCAAAGCAAAGTGAAGTAGGATTTTTACTTAGTTGTTGTAATTAGCGTGCTTAAAATTCTACTTCACTTTGCTTTGCTGAGATCGAAGCTCAAAAAAACACGGCTAATGTCGCTTAGTATACTTCTGAAGTTCAGTTATAATTTATAAATACAAAGATTTATGTCGTTGCTGTTATTAAGTATAAATTATAAGTTTCTCCGTTAGTTTAAATTATTTAAAATAGAGCATACGTATTTGTATTGGTTTTATTTTTACATGTCTCGTATATCAAAGAATACATTATACATATAGGTCGTAGCTTTTGATATTATAATGGAACAATAAACGTGAATGAGTACTTTGGTTGAACAGAAATACCTACAGAATGTTATAAACAACTAATATGAAAATTGATAAAAATGTACTGAGATAAGAATATACTTATGTCGTTTTCGATTTGGCAAAAGATCAATTTTTTTTTTGATCGAGATTGCTTTTCATGTTCGATTTGCCACAAAAATCAATCTTTTTTTTGATCTCAGATCACTTTTGAGAAATCTCAATTTTTCCTCAGATTTTACACATACTTTCACTAACACCAATGATTATGACACACAGCGTCGGTTACGAATTGTTTATCGTTGGAAGGGTTGCTTTTTTAACTGAATTATTTATTTTACGCATATGGGATCGAGTTTTTGTATTAAATTATTTCGAAATGCAGTACTATAAATGTGTGAAAATCGATTGAAATGGATTTCGAGTGCAAGTGCAAAAATGTTTTATTTTGCCGCCAACTCAATACACACACATACCAATATAATTCGGATTTCATGTTCGTTTTGGCAGCAGAAATCTGAAATCTCAGATCAAAATCTGAAAAGCCAAATCGAAAACGACATTATTCACCAAATTTGAGTTGCAATTCTTTTAAAAAAAATGCTGTGCTTCTGAACACAGTCACGATTGTCACAGCCCACCGCGGTTGAAAATGACACTGACACAACAGATTCACCACTGTTGTCAAGCTCAATTGACTTGACACATGCGTTATTTGTTTTAGTTTTGTTTTAGTTTTCGATTTCGTGCATTTATTAAAAGTTTGTGTAATGGATTTAAGTATCGAAAATTGCAAGCATTTTACTATAACTTGGTTCTAGGAGTAGAAACGTATACTGGGAAAAGCTAATAGAAATAGCATCTACAAGTCCGCCTGGCAGCAGTCAAATCCTGTTCTACGCCTCAACGTTGTTTATCAGCTTTGCTTGCCAAAGATGCCAAAAGCCACTCATCCTGGATGGGAATTTGGGCAGTATTAATGAGCACGCAATGGCAGAATTATCGCGTAAGTACTTTAATGAGTTTTAGCCAAATGACATTTCACAATAAAATGCTTTAATTTAGTGCCAATTTATCAACAAATATGGATGAAATCGATCCTAACGAAAGTGGTTTTGATTATCTTGTGTGCCACCTTTCCATCTGACGGACTCGATAAATGGAACTGACGTCACCCTTGTTTCCGATGGAAAAGAAATAAAAAAGCTGAGCACTGAGTTTCTAGCAAAGGCGCAGCTCTTTAATGCTTTGTCATCTAACTCTGAGTTCGATTATCCATTGTGCAATGAGTGCACCGACTCAATGCTGGAACTATTCCAACGTGAGTTCAAGATCGCCGAAGATGAATGGCGCGATTATAAGAGCTAATTGGAAAAAAATCTGAGGGGAAATCTAAAGTTCCGGAACTAAGAAAGCAACCTAGAATCAAAGGAAAAGCACCTTTTGGAAGACCGGTGGATTTAAGTTTTTTTAGGATAGGAAGTTCGATAAAGCAATGGTTGCCTTCCTACAGCGCCTCATACAGTTCCAGCAAGAGGTGGAAAAACGAGACACAGAGTTTTGCTTGCCCTACAAAAAGGAGAAGGGAAAGATCATTGACCCATCAATCAAGTAAGTGTTATGCACCTGTGGTTTTGAATATGCAGTCAAAACAATTGTCTATTTCCAGAATACAATTTAACTCGGAGGAGCAGTGGACCAAAGCTCTTAAGTTTATGCTCACTAACTTAAAATAGCGCCTGGCATGGGTCTTGTAGTGTTGGCTCGCCAATGCACGCACTTCGCGGTGGTTCGGTTATCACTGCCCATTCCGCTGGATAGTACATGCACACGAGACAACATAGGAAATCTCTCAGTGCAAGTGGAGACTGTTTGGAGACAACTCGCTCACCTCGTTTGTGTACTTACGTATACATTATGTAATAGTGTCCGAGAGCATGATTATTCATGCTATGCAGAATGTTGCCAATACACTACAGGTCTCATCTCAATTTACGACACAATGATTACCAGATTTGGACATAGGATCATTTTATTCGGTTTAACTAACCTAACTTGTGTATTATACGTTTATTTATAGTAAATAAAGATTTGTTAATTCTATATAGATGAAATGGATGGTCTTTCCTTTTTGGATGTCGATGGTTCTTCATTGGGTTCATCCAGTTTGCCGTATGTGTAAGCCTTAAGTCATTTAATTTTCATTTTTTGGATTCTGATTTTCTGGTACAACTGTTTACAACTAACGTTTCCAGTCCAGGCAGAATCTGATAGAGATCAAAGAACAAGTTCAATGTATTCGAATCAAGAAATGCCGGTTGCCATGAAGTAGGAATCTGTAATTGCAAATATTTTTTTTATTTAAAATTACAAAGAGTAAATGGTTCGCTACTTACTTGGACACTGTTCATATCGTCCGAAGACTCATCGGTGGAGCTGCCAATAAATATGTGATATAAGACTGAAATAAACAACAAGAAATTTAATAGTCGAACTGCTTACAACTATCATTTCCAATCAACATACACTTGATGTGATTCATCCATCTAATTCAATTTCTTGCTATTGTCTCTTGCTTTACTAGCAGCGAACAAGACAACAGAAAAATGTCGTACAACTGTTGGTCGCGAAAGGATTTGTCGATTTTGCGATTCTTCGAGAAACACAAATTCACATCTGCCTCTTCAACGAGTTCATTTCACACACCAATTGCCATAGAATTTGCACACCTATTGTACATGTAGGTACTCAGGCGAACCTTGCTGAAAGCATAAAGACATTCAAACGAAAAGCCAATTTGACAATCTATAAACAAACCTGCAGAAACTCTTTACATCTTCAAGAATATTTTGAAATATTTTATCGTTCTTGTACGTGTTAAACCATCCGTATGTTGTTATTTTTGCCAAGAGTGTGGCAAGTGCTTGCACAAAGAAGTTTTGTAAATTAGGGCGGATGGTAAGATAGTTCAATATGTAATTCCTGCAAATAAAATATAATCAAGTTAAATTAAGTATTAGTCTTTAGGGAATTGCGTAAGATATCAAACCTTATATCGATCCTTTGATCTAATTTCAATTTGGTGAGAGTTGTTGCGGCGAGAATAATTCCAGTTTTTGACAAATATTTTATTTTATTCTCGGGATTCCGCAGGTAATTAGGGCTTCTTATTTAACAAATCTTGGCGTGCGAAACTTTCCTCTTACCTAGTGTTAAAGGTTCAGAAATCAATTTGCACAACTTTTACTATATATATGTACTTACATTTTGAGATTGTCCTCCTGGTCACGTTGCTGCTGCGACAATAATTGATCTTCATAGCGGCCGGTGCCTTGCCAATTGGACACGATGCTGCTGTTGCTTGGTATCTTTCAAGAAGTGGATACAAAATGGTTATCAATTCGTCGTCAGGTTCATGTAAATTAAAATCAACTTTTAATCACGGTCTTCCTACGCTTTTTGTTATCGATAGGTACGCTTTTGTTCAACGTTCGCCTGTTCAGTTTGTGATTCGTATTCCATGAAATTGGCCATAAACTCTTGTTGGCGTGTATTCTCCTGCAGCTTGGACAAATCTATAAGACATATAATGTATTTATTTATTAATTTAAACACTAAAAATACGCAAAAACTTACATTTCTTTCAATTTGTTGCAGGAAAAATAAAATTGTGTTTACATATTTTGACATTTGTCAATCGACTGCTGTCAACAGAAAACTCACCACATTTTTTTTGGTTCGCTTTTTTTTTGTTGCTCACACGGATTCTAAATTGACATAACACCGATAGGAAAACAAAATGGCGAATTCAAAAAAAAATCGAGGGGGCCAGCGGCAAGAGGATTGCCAGTTGGGGGTCTCAGTATGGTTTGTCTATGGTCACAGGGTCTTAAAGGCACTGTGGCCCATCTTAAACGGAAAAAGTCTGAAGAATAAATCAATCTCAGTAAGATTAACGGTATGAATACTCTCTGGACATTACCTTCTAAGGAAGCATGCCATGAGACTAGGACTAGCTTACTCGGATATATGCAGGTACTGTGAGGACCTACGAGTAACGGAAGACATCTTCCAACTTCTATGTGAGTTTTTTTTTTTTTTTATAATTAACACGCGCTAAAGAGGTTATGACTACTCTTATGGTGTAGCGCGGGCGTTAAGGAAATTGGGATAGAGAAGATAGGAGATTCCGATGCACATTGGTTTTAAATGTCTGCAAATTGCACTGAGGGGAAAAGACCGAGCTAGGCTGAAGGGTAAACTGATGGGCATTCCTGGCTTGGCGAGTATTGCGGTTGAATTGTTGGAGGGGTGGAATGCAGTTGGCGATTTCGCTTGAGCACTGTTTATAGAAATAGCGATAAAACAATGAGAGACATGTTACATTTCTGCGATGTTCTCCAATAAGTTTTAAAGCACGATTCTGTATCCTATCCAGCAGGTGCAATGAGGTTTTGGGCGCACCAGAAATCGCTCGGAGTAGAAGGAAGCACCTTGGCGTTGGCAGGTACTTATTTAATCACTTAGAGGAGGTTGGTTCCTCAAACAATATTGACACCATAATTAAATTCTGTAGGGAATTTGGTTTATGTTTCTAACCGGAACGGTTCCCTGGGGATGGCGATGGGATTGCTATGGTGCCTGGTCTTTTGTGACGATCTCACAGCATCACTCAACCTAACCTACCCTAACCTAACCTAACCTAGAGGTCAGTAAGAATTAACAACACCACCGAACTGTTTGATGTCAAAAAATGCACAAGTCACATGACATGTTTAAAATCACAGTTAAATTAATTCTACAAAACTCATCTAGGCAAATTCCTTGTTCATCACTTTAAATGCCTTGTTTCGTTTTCCATTGGGACAGAAAAAGCACTGATTCATGTGATTTTTTGCTCTCGGAGAACTTTTTCTGTTCATTTGTTACAAAAAATGCAATTGTGCGTTCGACAACTGGTGTTTAGGTTTTCGTGAATTTGTTCCACTTTTGTAAATTATGTATTTAGAAATTAATACAAAATTTAACCAGTGAATGGAAAACGCTTTGTAAAGTATCAAATAGGGCAAGACATATTCCAAACGCACGAATATCAGCACGAAAAGAGCAAGTGAGATATTCGATTAGCCACAGCCGGACCAGACGGCTTACCTGCCGAGTTTTTCAAGGCAGCGGGAGATGATTTGGTAGAGTGCATACACCAACTCGTCTCCAAGATTTGGTTAGAGGAAAGTATGCCTGATAAATGGAACCTCAGCATTGTTTGCCCGATCCACAAGAAAGGAGACCCTCTAAACCCTCTAGAGGTATCAGTCTTCTTAACATCGCATACAAGATCCTGTCTGCCATACTGTGTGACCACCTTTTGTCAACGATCTGGTTGGTCCCTACCAGTGCGGTTTTAGGCCCGGTAATTTCACAACCGACCAAATATCCTTACTACGGCAGATCCTGGAGAATACCCAAGAAGTCCAAGTCAATACCCACCAAATGTTTATCGATTTTAAGGCCGCATATGACAGCATTTATAGAGACGAGCTATACAGAGCCATGTCTAGTTTTGACATCCCTGCCAAACTTGTCAGATTGTGCGGAATGACGATGAAGAACGCTCGCTGCTCCATAAAGGTCGGAAACAATCTCACCGAGACCTTTGGTGCCAAAAAAGGATCTAGACAAGGTCACGCGCTGTCATGTGACTGTTTTAATATAATTCTTGAGAAGATTGTGAGAAACTCACTGTTGTGTTTTTCCAATTAAAGAAAACAGCAATTAAAATTATAAAATATATTTTGACTCAAAAATGGCGTCGCAAAGATACAAGAGTTAGCAAACAACAAAACGAAAGATGCCATGCTTCATGGTATTAGTAATTCATATATAAATTTAACGAAAGGATGAACACCGTGGATAGTTATTGGTGATGCCAAATACTGGTAACATCTCCTCTTTTAAGTCTTCACTTCCAGGATGTAGTCTTTAAATTTCCTTGGCACAAGTCGAGTTCTAGCTGGCCTTGATGTTGGTGGAGTCTCAGCATATAAATCTTGTTGTACAGGAACTGTTGTTGAAATATCAGAATTATCTTCTTTAGCGGTAGATGTTGCAACTGGATTTTCAAAACACTCATTGTTTTGGATAATGGTTTCAAATCCTTGAAAATCTGGGGATGAATCATCTGAAATTAAAGATTCTGTTACGACGTCAGTTGGAACAATATTGAACTCTTTAAGAATAATATCTAATGGTAACTGAAAATTTTCTTTAGTGTTTTCAAATGTTATTTCCTTAAAGTGTGGTCTTAGTTGGTTTATGTGAGAACGAATTAACTTTCGGTCTTCAACAAAAATGTTGTAAGTGGCGGAACCGATTTTCTCGATTACTTTTCCAGGCTTCCAGTATGACTTGTTGTGTCGATAAACTCTAGCAAGAACCGAATCACCTGGTACGAATGATCTGAATTTCGCGCAATGCCTGGTATTGTATTGCTCCTCCATTTCGCGATTTCGGATAAGTTGTTTCTCTTCTTCCGGTAAAATCAAGTCCAAAGTTGTTCGTACCCTGCGCCCAAGAAACAACTCAGCAGGAAATTTGTTTTTGATTATCCGGTTTGGAGTAGTCCTATAGGTCTTTAGAAATATTTGCAAAATATCGTTTACGCTTCCTTCTCCCTTCATTTTTAAAAGAGCTCGCTTGAGAGTGTCAACAAATCTCTCAGCTTGACCATTCGATTGCGGATGAAATGGTGGCGTGCGAATGTGCAATATTCCGGCTTCTTTGCAATACCTTTGAAAATGCTCGCTGGTGAACTGGGAACCGTTGTCAGAAACAAGAGTCTTAGGATATCCGAATCGTGAAAATACTTGATTTAATTGAGTCAAAGTCGCTGACGTGGTTGTCGACTTCATCTGAATTATTTCGGGCCATTTCGAGAATGAATCAACTATAACCAGAAAATAGTCGCCATTAACTGGACCAGCGTAGTCTATGTGTATTCTGTCCCACGGATGATCAGACATAGGCCAAGAAGCCAACACAGATTTTTGTGGATTTTTCGCTACTGATGAGCACTTCCCACATTGGCGAACATAGTCTTCAATTTCGGCGTCCATGCTCGGCCAGTACACATAACTACGCGCAACAGCTTTCATTCGTTCAATCCCAGGATGTCCTCTGTGCATTTGTGAAAGAATCCTTTTTCGATAGGTATGTGGAATGACAACTCGATCCGAGTACATTATTATATTTTTCACACTTGCCAGTGAAGATTTGCGTGAAAAATATTTTTGAACTTCCTCGTGCAATTGATCATAAGGCGGCCAATCACTGTTTATATATTTGATTACTGTAGACAAGGTTTTATCATGGTGTGTTGCCGCTTTGACCATGCTGTATGTGACTGGAAGATATTCAATTGAAGCGTCCAACGATGCACTGACTTCATTTTCCATCTGAACAGTAGCTATGACAATATCCTCATTTTGTTGGCGTTGAGATTGTATAAGCCGAGAGAGCATATCAGCATGTCCAAACTTATTCGAAGATACGTGTTGAATGTCAAAATCATACGCCAATAGGGTGAGTGCCCATCGCTGAATTCTATTGGCTGAATGAACCGGAATTCCTTTTCGTGTCCCAAAAATTGTTACCAACGGCTTGTGGTCGGTTTGTAGAGTAAACTTTCTTCCAAATAACATTTTATGAAACTTAGTTACCGCATACACCAGTGCTAGCGCTTCCTTTTCTATTTGGCTATAGCCTCGCTCTGCTGGAGTGAGAGAACGAGATGCGTGACTAATCGGTTTTACAGAACCGTCAAGAAAACGATGCATTATGCAGGCACCTAGCCCATAATTACAAGCATCGGCAGCAACTATAATCTCTTGTGATGGATCATAATGTGTTAGTAATAAATCTGAGGCCAAAACGTCTTTAAGTGATTTAAAAGCATTGTCATGCTTATCTTCCCACTTCCATGCATTTCCTTTTTTTAGCAATTCATCCAAAGGTCCTCTTAATTGTCTCATTTTTGCAACATACTGACTATAAAAGGTAATGCCCCCCAGAAAAGATCTAAGAGTGGTTTCATCTTTTGGAGTAGGTAAACTTTTGATGACTTCGATACGCTCACAATTGGGCTTGATGCCTTTACCATTCACAATATGACCGAGATATTTTATTTCATTCATAAAGAATGTACACTTTTCGATCTTTAGAGTGAATCCGTAGTCTTTAATACGTTGAAGTGTTTTAATCAAACGATCATAATGCTGCTCTTGATTTGCACCATACACAATAATATCGTCAATATAGGCAGCAACTCCTTCTACCCCCGCAAGCATAGTATCCATAACTTGTTGAAATGCATTGGGTGCAGGCTTTGCTCCTGGTGACAATCTATTGACTTGATATAGACCCAGATGTGTATTGATGGTGAGAAGATTTTTAGAATCGTCATCTACTTCTACCTGTAGAAATGCGTCAGATAGATCGATGTGAGAAAAAATCCTTCCTCGAGATAGCTTTGAAAAAATGTGGTCAGGATGTGGCAGTGGATACCTGTGTGTTTCCAAAACATCGTTAAGTCCAGTGGAATAGTCTCCACATATTCGTATTTTGCCATTAGTCTTCCGTACAACAACTATTGGTGCCGCCCATTCACAATACGAAATAGGTATTATAACCCCTTCGGATTGCAATCGGTGTAATTCTTGTTCAACAATTGGCATCATCGCATATGCCACATGTCTCTTTTGTCGGAAAATTGGTCTAGCATTCGGCACTAGGTATAATTTAATTTTAACGCTATCGCAGTGACCTAGCTTATCAACAAATACTTCCGGAAATATTGATTTCAAATTTTCAACAGAAGTGTCAACTTTGTGATTGTTATTATTGCGTAGAACTCGTTGAATACAAACTTCATTGATCGGTACGTCCCATAAATTAAAAATTTCCATCAAGTCATTTCCAAATAAATTTAGCTCTTTATCATCAGATACAAAACATTGACAGTGTTCTGAAATACCATTTATGCGAACCGTGCAGCTGAAGTTAAAAAGATTTAACATTGGTCTACCCGATGCATCCTGAATAGACTGGTTAGTGAGTGTACGTTGTGGACTTCCAATCTCTTTCCAAACGGAATTTGATACGATTGTTATGTCGGATGCAGTATCAATTTGAAGTTTTACGGTAGTGTTATTCATATCAACATCAATAAATTTCCTTTTCGCGTCGGTGCCAATGCGCTTAACGTAAATACCTTTCGCAGTAAAATTCGACCGATTCTTCTTGAATTTCTTTTTTATGTGACTATTTGTTCCCGATTTATCGAATGATTTTTGGGCGAAACAAGTGCAGTACCCCTCTTTGTGTCCAACCTTCTGGCAATCAGAACATTTGTGATTTATAAATGGACAATTTTTCGCGAAGTGCATTTGCCCACACGACCAACAGGGTCTTCTTGGGACTTCAGGCGAATTATTTTTGTTTTGATTACTCGGTGTTGAAGTTTGTTTACGATGGAAGTTGCTGTTATGATTAATATGTGCCACTGTTTTTGATGTGTTGTTATGATTACGTTCCAAAAGATACGTATCTTGCTTTAGATTCTTGATACGTAAACATTCCTCAACGAGAGCATGCATTGTGAGCTCCTGTTTCGTATCAGAATCAAGCATCGATAGTAATCTGGTCCTGACTTCGTTATCCGTTCCAGAACGTAACCCAATGACAAATATTAAACATTTGAATTGCTCTTCGTTCATGTTTTTCAGGCCAAAATTCTCACAGAGCTTATTGACATATCCGCCGTAAAATACAAAGTCATCAGCGGTGTTCTTTGAAAGTTGAAGGCAATCATATCTTTTCCGAAAAACTGAAATTTGTGGACTAAAAAGCTTTGTTAGTGTACTCACAGTCTCCTCGAATTTAATATCCCTAGGATGTTTCGGTAGGATGTAGTTGGTGTATTTCTCGTGAGAGATGCTGTCCAACTTGCGAAGCAAAAGCCTTACCAATGCTGAGTCATCTAGTTTAGCACCATCCTTTTTGAAAACGTCTTCGTATCGACTGAACCACGATGCTAAGGTGACTTGGCTATCATGATCATATTGGAACTCGTTCATTTGCTGTGATAAAGAATCTAATATATGTTCGACTCCTTTGATGTTCTCAAATGCAGACATTTGGTTATTCCCAAATTGCAAAAATTTCCCTTGTAAATCCTGCTGTTGTGATGCATTGATGGATAATTGTGTAAGGATTTGTTGCTGCTGCTTCAGAATTTCCATAATAACGTGATCTGCGGTGGATGAAGATGCGCCATCTCTATCTGTTTGTGACATTGTTCCAGATAAAGGAATTGCACGTTGTTATCTTCTTTTTTTTTAAGAAATAGTGATGAATGTGCCACTATCCTCGTCGCCAAATATTGTTGTGTTTTTCCAATTAAAGAAAACAGCAATTAAAATTATAAAATATATTTTGACTCAAAAATGGCGTCGCAAAGATACAAGAGTTAGCAAACAACAAAACAAAAGATGCCATGCTTCATGGTATTAGTAATTCATATATAAATTTAACGAAAGGATGAACACCGTGGATAGTTATTGGTGATGCCAAATACTGGTAACACTCACAAGCCAACATCAGAGGCACAATTTTCCAGAAGTCTATGCAACTACTTGAATACGCTGACGACATCGACATCATTATCAGCGAGCTGTCACTGGTGCGTTGCATGAGGGCAAAACGAAATATATACTGTCAACAAGAAAGGACACACTACGGAAGACAGCTTCAACTTTTAGGTAGGTCGGCACTTTGTCTACCTCGGCTCCGTTATTTAACTCTGAAAATGGAATCACCTCAGAAATCAAGCGATGACCACACTTACCAACCGCTGTTAATTCGGTCTAAGAAAGCAATTGATTAGTAAGACCTTGTCAAAAAATATTAGGTAGCCACAGCTTCACTTAGACCATCAGTTGGGTCCATTGTGTCCAGTTACGGGAACCATCCAGTGTGACCTGTTGAAAGAGAAAACTGAACCGCTTTTTATATTGAAGCCACATAGATTAGTATGAATCTCATGGGTTCCTAAAGCTCCGTTGTATCGTGATCCTAAAGTATGTCCTACGAGTAACCAGTGATAATTATGAAGTCTGTTTGTCTGCTAGAACCACCCAGATTTGAGTATGAATCTCAGGGGTGCATTGAGATCAACATTTTTCAAATCATCTAGGTCATCGAAGAAGAATCCTCCGTCTGTTGTTTTTAAGGGCTGGGCATTCGGTGACAAACAGATTCTATTTCTTCAACGTCCCTGCAGCTTCTGCAAAAATAATTATGCAGTATCCCCAGCCGTTCCGCATGTACGCCTATTGCACAGTGTCCGGTAATGACCCCCGTGAGTATGCGAATATCTTTGCGGCTTAGTCCGATCATGCATTTGGATCTCTTTTCACTCAACTCTGGCCACAGTTGCTTTGTGTGCCTGCAGGTAATGAGATTGGTCCAGCGTAGGTTAGTTTTACTCCAGGATTCAATGTCAATCTTCCTTGCAAGCGTGCTGAGCGGAGTTCTTACTGATTTTAGGGCCAGAGATGCATGCATTTCTGACCCGTTTCTTGCAAGCTCGTCCGCCTGTTCGTTGCCTGGAATATCCATATGCCCCGGCACCCAGCATAAGGTCACCGCGTTGGCTTGTGATATTACGTCCAGATTTTTCTTGCAGTGACATAGTGCCCTTAACTTCACCACGACTGACTCCATGGCTTTTATTGCCGCTTGGCTGTCAGAGTAGATGGTGATTTGTTTACCGACAATTTGCCTTCTTTTAAGGTCTTTTGCCGCTTGGGAGATAGCGGCTACCTCTGCTTGAAAGACACTGCAATCATCGCTAATTCTGAATGATTCTCGTAGGCCCAGTGCTGCGCTGAAGATGCCCGCGCCTATACCGATATCCATCTTAGAACCGTCGGTGTATAGGGCTAGCTCATCTTCTACTGTTACCTCTTTGTTCACCCATTCGCTTCTGTTTGGAATTCTAGTATTGAATCTCCTGTCAAAAACGAGAGTGGGGGGTAGGTATTCTGTGGACACCTTCTCCTTCGCCGCGCTCCATTGGGACTCGATGGATGCGTGCCCGTAGGGTTTAGATGACCATAGTCCAGACTCTCTTATCTGATTGCGGTTTTCACCGCCTTGTTGCTGCAGTAAATATCCAGAGGGATGAGGTTTAGCATCACCTCCATAGCTGCGGTGGGGGTGGTTCGTAAGGAACCCGTTATCCCAATGCATGCTGCCCTTTTTTATTTTGGTTAGGCCGTATGTTAGGATGGGCCGCACTATAGCTGTGTATAACCAGTACACCACTGTGACTTGATACTGCGCGTGCCTAGCATGAGTCCAATCCAGTCACATAGGCTGCTATTTAGGTGGGCTCTACGCAAGCTGCTTAAGATTGCGTCTGCTTCGATGTTGTTGAAGGCCCCCTCAATGTCTAGGAACGCACTCAGTGTGTATTCTTTATGATGTAGAGATTCCTCCACTACCGATACTACTCTATGTAGCGCCGTGTCAACAGATCTGCTTTTCATGTACGCATGTTGCGATTTTGATAGGTAGTTATCGCCGATCGCTTGCCGTACATTCAGATCAATTAGTCGTTCCATTGTTTTCAGCATGAATGACGACAGACTGATAGGTCTGTAGTCCTTGGCTGTGGTGTGACTAGCTTTCCCTGCCTTTGGAATGAAAATCACTTTTACCTAGCGCCATGCCCTAGGAACATAGCATAGCCTTAGACAGCCCGTGTGGATGCTTTTTAGCCATGGAATAATAGCTTCCTCTGACTTCTGTAGCATTATTGGTCAAAAAATATTAAAAAAGACTATATAAGACCCTCATCATCCCAGTCCTACTTTATGGTGCAAAAGCATGGACGAAGATCTAAAGCGGATGAAGATCTAATTGGTTGTTTCGAACGCAAAATTCGTGTGATTTTTGATCCCATTTGCGTTGACGGGCTCTGGAGGAGGAGATATAACAGCGAACTATACGAGCTGTACAAGCGACATCGACCTAGTCAGAAAAGTACGCATCAGTCGTCTAAGATGGCTGGGACATCTAGAGCGGATGGACACCAACGCTCCGGCCCGAAGAGTCTTCGATTACATCCCGGAGGCACAACGCAGTAGAGGAAGACATCGCCCTTAGGTGGGGCACGCAAGTGGAAGGGGGCCCAACCCAACTTGGAGTGCGCAACCTCACCACCTGCAGTTAGCCAAAGATCGCGCTTACTGGTGAGGTTCGAGATTTACTGACCGAGTCTTGACATTTTACGAATTGTCATCCCATTGCATTGCCCTGGAGAAGTCCTAGCCTCTCCGCATTCACCCTGAATCTAGAAAAATATCTCCAAAATCAGTTTTTTCCTCAAAATTTTATTCTTAATGGTTCCGCGAAAATACAAGTCAGTTGTACAGGTTTTTGATTTGTTTTCTTTTTTTCTATGTAGTTGATTTTGTTTTGTGTATTCATTTATGTAACGTTATGCGGTTATTTTAAATTCTTATCAATAGTCATAATATGCTGGCAAAGTGTGTCCTAAATTAAATAAATTTAAAACAACAAAAAAAAAAAATATTTAAAATGAAAAACGAATGGCGGTTGAGCATCTCGTTGTCCAGCTCACTTTTTTTTACATAACACCCTGTCAAACTTATGTTAGCTCTATGCCGGGTATATATGAACAAGCTGATTCTTTCTCTTTTAAGGTTATATTTGAATTGAATTTCTTTTTTTATGAACAATCGAGAGAAATAGCTGTTTGCTGTAGTTTGGTATGTAAACACGGGGACCAACTAGTTTTGTTTATATGTAGGTTCTTACATTAGTGTTATTTTCAGTTTAAAGGTAAAATTTAAAAGAAGGTGACTTTGATGGTTCTGCCGTCCATTCGTGAGCCATCCATAAGTGCTGCAAAAGAAAATTACATCAAAAATAGGTCTAACTTAATAATTGTGAGTTATAGACTTACCAATTGCTAGCTCGGCGTCCCGCTCCTTGAAGAAGCGCACAACTCCGACATCATTACCGCGGATCTCCGCAAACTTAACCTCTCCGACATCGCGAAACTTGTCGCGCAATGTCTGCCAAGTGCAACTCAATGGAATCTGCAAAGGAAAAACGTTGAGTAACAATCTGAGTTCACCCCTTTTAGGGTTCTTACATTTTTAATAATAATGGTGTCCGATTTGCGACCACCACCGCCACCAACGCCTCCCAATGGGTTCTGGTTGCCGCCACCGTACATGTCCATGCCCGCGCCAGGATTGTAATCGTTATTGTCCTGTGCGCCAGTATTGTAGGCGTTGCGCAAATTGTCAAAATTGCCACTGCCACCACCGCCGCCTCCACCGCCTGTGTTGTAGCCTGATGAACTGTAAGCCGAGCTGTAGTTGTTGCCGGTGCTGTAGTTGTTTGTCAGAGCCGTTGCCGAAGACATGGCGTCGTCATTGTTCGGAGTAATCGGTGCCTGTCCCAGATTCAAGCCGAGATTGGAAAGACTGCTTGTTAGCAAGGGATTGGAGAGGGCAGCTCCCAGTCCCCCAACCACATTTGTCAAAGCGGCCAAATTCGAGGAAGACAAATTGCCCAAATTCAGACTACCGGCGGCATTCATCAAACTGCCACCCCCCTGGGACTTATTTACAGAAACGGGTGCCACAGGCGAGGGCTGCACTTGATTGCTAAACATTCCACCGCCGATATTCATGTTGCCCGAGTTGGATGACATCTGTGGTTGCGGTTGCTGTTGTGGCTGTTGGTTGGTGATGCTCGGTAAGTTGCGTGCCACATCCTTAAGTGGTTCACCGTTGGGACCGAGTCCAATGCCTACTCCGCCCAATCCCTCGGGCAGTTTGACACCCTCGCTCTTGTCCGGAATGCGATCCAATCGCACAGTCATGCGACGATCGAACAGCATTTGACGATCAAGCATCGAAATGGCCTGCACAGCTTCGACGGGATGGTCATATTCAATGACTGCAAATCCACGGCTATTGCCCTCTTTGTCCATGGACAAGTCAACTGTTTGGACCTTGCCGGCCAGCTTGAACACCTGCTTGAGTTTCTTGGAATCGACTTTGTAGTCCAACTGCAAAAATATAATATCATCGTATTAGTACACATGCATGCTTTGTTCTATTTTGTTTCCCTTTAGAGCTCCTCGCTCCAGTGGGTCGAAACGATCGCGTTGAAATTTCACCTAAAACGTAAGTGCTTCCCCGAGTATCTATTTTAAAACACAAAAGTTCAAAAACAAACCCTATTTGAGCGCGTTTATCCTGTGCAAATTGCAAAATAAGACTTAATTTCGATCGACAGCTTAGTAAATGAAGTTTCGTTCGCAATTTTTGTCCTAACTTTGTCTGGCTGCTAAACACCGTATTGGGACAGACTTTATGCGAAAATTCTAAAGCGCAATATTGGAAAATGCGACAAATGCGAAGCCGCGTAAACTTGAAAGAACCTATTTCACAAACTGATCTAATTTTTAGCAAAAAAATCAAACGGCCCATGGAAATGCCTGACGGCGTGTGCCTCCTTCCTTCTACCTTGTTACCTATACTTCTTCAAGCGTACTTGCGGTAATGGATCGCAATACATTCTAGCATGTTGCAAAAGGACTTGAAAAATAAAAACCACTGCAGCAACTCTGTCGACTAGCGCGCCTAAAGGAATGCTACAATCTTGAGGAACAAGCTCTGTTGGGTGCAGTCGTAGTATCCTTTACTCACTTAAAAAAAAATTCCTCAAAATCTTAACCTAACTCTCCGAACGGCGTTTTAAAATTAAAAAAAGATCCACGTTTGCATGTCTAAATCATACATTTGGCCAAATATAAAACGCATAAAATCGAAAGAACCCTCTACAAACGTATGTTTAACAATGTTATTCTCTTGTTTGAACTTGAAAAATTGGCCGAGAAATATAACCTAAAAATGCATCTGCATAGACAATCCAATCGCACAGATGAGGCACCAGGATCTCACAGTATCAAAATGGGATTACAGTCTATCCGGGAAAATATTTCAGCGAGACAGGGTTAAATGGGCGATCTCGTCCTTTAAGCCTTTTAAATCACCGGGAACCGATGGCATCTACCCCTGCCTACTACAACAGGGTATGGATCTATTGGTTCCTCAACTAATAAGAGTCTTCAGATCCAGTCTATCTCTAAGCCACGTACCATTGAGCTGGACTAAGGTCAAGAAGGCGACAAAGGCAATTTATATGTGCCAGCGTCTTTACGGCAAAACCTGGGGCTTAAAACCAAAAATGATATATTGGTCATACAACACGATCATCAAACCAATGATCACCTATGCAGCGATATCATGGTGGCCAAAAACCGAACGAACAACGGCCCAACAAAAACTAAACAAGATATATCGCTTAGCATGTGTTGGTATAACGGGGGCAATGAAAACTTGTCCAACCGCAGCCATAGGGGCAATGCTCAGCCTGTTGCCTTTACATATTTCTGTAAAGAAGGAAGCAGGTCTTAGTGTCCTAAGGCTCCCTGATATATCAAATCTTAAAGCAGGAAACCTCACAGGACACCTTCGGGTATTACAAATGCTTCAAGATGATCCTGTGGTCAAGGTATCAGACAACATGCTTAAAAGGCTTCGCTTCACCAGAAAATTCAAAATAGTCATATCTGACAGGAATATCTGGAGAACCAACCAATTCGTAATACCATCGGGATCACAAATCTGGTACACCGACGGCTCAAAGATGGAAGATGATGCGACCGGTGCTGGGGTCTATGGGCCCAGGTTCCAACGAGCCATAGCACTGGGAAAATCACCAGACATCTTTCAGGCGGAGGTACATGCCATAGAGATATGTGTCCGAGAATGCTTACGAAGGCGCACTAAAGGTGCCCGCATCTTCATCCTCTCAGACAGCCAGGCAGCTCTTAAAGCCCTGAGATCGTACTCGATCAGATCAAAGCTAGTTTGGGAATGTTTTAACCTCCTCGAAGACTTGGCCAAGGACAACACAGTCACCGTCGCGTGGATACCAGGCCATGAGGGATTCGAAGGAAATGAAAGAGCGGATTGTCTAGCGAGAAGAGGCGCATCACGCCTGCTCACTGGTCCTGAGCCCTTTTTCGGGTTACCTTTGAGTTACGTACACTCAAAATTCAGGAAATGGGAAGATGATCACCTTGCCGAACAGTGGACAAAATCCAAAGGACAGAGGCAGGCAAAAAGACTCATAATCCCAGCTCGTAGTAAAACAAAAAAGTTACTTGAGCTAAGCAAAGAAGATCTAAGGATCCTAACGGGTTATCTTACTGGTCACTGGCCACTAAGATACCGCCTCAAAAAAATGGGACTATCCGACGACGACTCCTGTCGACTCTGCGGAGAAGAGGAGGAGACAACGGAACACATACTCTGCGAATGCCCTGCTGTGGCAAAGAGCAGAATGTTCCACATGCAAGGGGCATTTATAAGTCCTGCAGATATAGGAAACATGGAACCAAGAAGGGTACTGAGGTTTATAAAAAGCCTCAACAGCTCCCTGGGTTAAATAATAAAGGCCAACACAATAGATCTCTTCTGGTCGCAGTTACAATACAAAACCTAAAAATATAGCTTAAGGCCATTGAGTGGATATTTGTTTCAAATTCGGGGTGTCCGTCAGGGCAAAACAGTTCTGCACAACAGAGGCAGGTTTATTAAACGCCGAGAGCTTACCCAGTTGAAATAGGAAGATTTGTCTGCCTACGTGACCGTGAAACAGTAACCCAGTAGCCATTTATAGCTTAATCAAAATACACTCAGTTGAAACAATATTGTTTGCCTGGCCCTACAATTTTGTTAATTATTTTGTTCTTCATGCTGGTAAGTTCAAATTTGCACATTGGAAATGTGATGGATTTTTTTCGGGATGTTCGCTCCAAATAAACCGGCGAAAACAGGTGGTAAAAATAGGAATTTAGAGGATGACACCGATAAACTAGGCTTCGGGGAAACTGAGACAGCAGCACATATCGTCGCCTGAGAATTTATTTGTTCCATACGCTACTTTTGTCGTTTTTGAGTTAGGAACGGATTCTATTTTAATTTTGTATACTCTTTTTAAATCTGTGATCTGATTTGCTCTATGTCTTTCAAATCCGCGATAACCAGCATCGACTTTGACCCATATCCACCAAAATCAACAGTTTGTAGAATTGTTTTGTGCCATAAACCATGCGAGAATTATTTTGTTCCACATGCATATAACGGGTGATTTTTTAAGAGGTTTAGAACTTTTTTTTAAAAAAAAAAAACACAAAAAATTCGAAAAAATGAATGAAATATTTATGTATTTGAATCGATAGTTTGAACCTTGCAATTTAATGTTTAAAGATAATTTCATGCAAATGTTGACCGCGGCTGCGTTTCAGGTAGCCCATCCGCTGAGTCCAATTTTGGCATACTCTTTCACACATATCGGCCGGTATCTCACGAATGAATGCATGGATGTTGGCTTCCAGTGCGTCAATCGAAGCGGGCTTGTCCCTATACACATTAGCCTTGACATACCCCCACAAAAAATAATCTAATGGTGTCAAATCGCACGATCTAGGCGGCCAATTGACCGGCCCGAAACGTGAAATTAACTGTTCACCAAACTCGCCTCGCAATTGCGCCATTGTTTCGCGTGCTGTGTGGCATGTGGCACCGTCTTGTTGAAACCACATATCATGCAAGTCAAGAACTTCCATTTCGGGCAAAAAAAAGTTTGTTATCATCGCTCGGTAGCGTTCACCATTGACAGTAACGCTGCGATTCGCATCATCTTTGAAGAAATATGGCCCAATAATGCCGCCGGCCCATAAACCGCACCAAACAGTGGCTTTTTCGGGATGCATTGGTAGCTGTTGCAATGCTTCTGGCTGATCTTCACTCCAAATGCGGCAATTTTGCTTATTTACGTACCCATTCAACCAAAAATGAGCCTCATCGCTGAACACAATTTTTCGATAAAAAAGCTAAAAAAAACATTTCGAACCGAGCACGAATTTTGATAGTAAAATTCAATAATTTGCAAGCGTTGTTCATTTGCAAGACGATCCATGGTTAAATTGCAAACCAAACTGAAGCTGTTTGACAGTGACACAAGGTACTAAACACACGTCAGCTGTCAAAACCAGTGTTGCCAAAACCAAACCAGCTAAAAAATCACCCGTTACAAACGACCGACGTCACGAAAGAGAGTCAACGGTAGAAGAGAGTTACAGTCAAGATTTATGTAAAACCTTCTGCCTACGCCTGAGCGATGAAGGGCACGTCGACCTATAAGATCTATTGTGCCATAGGGAGAGGGCCAGAATAATGTTTAGGCGAGCAGATTCTCCACTTTTCTAATAAAGTTAATCAAGCTGCTGGCAGATGACTTCTTCATCTCTTCAGGGCTCAGAAGCTCCCTGTAGAAGATAGTTATCCCGATTCCACATAGCGCTGGACACTCACATATTATGTGCTCAAGCTGTTTCGTCTTCTTTAAGACACAACCGACAAAGTGAGGGGTCGGTTAAATTTATTTTATTTAATTGATACTGAGGTTGGGGTGTCCTGTGAGGAAACCACCTAGATTTTCGATATCATGCCTTCTTAGATTTAAGATTCTGCTGGCATCTTTTTTGAACGGCTGAATAGCACGCTTGACCTGTCTTATACCTGGGATATTTTTAAACATAAAGTCTTTGGAAAGCGGTCTGTTACCGCGCAGATCATACCAAGTAACTGTAATTTCAGAGAAAAAATCCTTTAACTCAGGATGGTCGCTGAGAATTGTCTCTTGCCGAGCTGCGAATTGCCCAATTGTATATGTATGTATATGTGGAGAGGTGTTAGTCCTGGCTTCTATAGCCGCAGTAGGATAGGTACGCCTACGCATGGCTCCGGATATACCGAGACATGCAAGTCG
The DNA here is from genome assembly GCA_949126925.1 of Cheilosia vernalis. NCBI lineage: Eukaryota > Metazoa > Arthropoda > Insecta > Diptera > Syrphidae > Cheilosia > Cheilosia vernalis. Next base: position 25,845,016 of record OX421358.1, read on the forward strand.
CTTTACCCTTTGAAGCTTATCAATGGCGTTCTTTTGTTTTGTTTTAGTCCGCCATACTAAAGAAGCGTATGTTATGATGGGCCTGATCATAATTGTGTAGATCTTAACACAGATAGGCAATCTAAGGATGGGTAGGTCCGCTGACGGTCTATCCGATACGTGGCGCTGTTGTCCATCTCCGAAACCACTCAAGCGATTTCATTGAAATTTTGTGGATGGGTATGGTTGGTTCCAGTTTTAAAGATAGGATAGTTTTGGATCCGATAGTTCCACGCGAAAGGTACGCACAAACCGGGCGGGTACCCCAATATATAAAAAAGACTGACATCTGTGTGTGCACTCATAATCAGAGAATGGATCGTTAAATTTTTACAATTTGGGCTTGGGGGATTCGTATTGAAATGGCATTTAGGCTACCTTTTGTCGTGAAAAAAAAAGTTACAGGGGATGAGATTGGGAATGGAACTTAGTATGGGAACCGAACTTTGCAAAAAATTAGACTGGATAGATAAACGGTTAGTGCTACTACAATTTGAAACGAAAGTTTGATTTGAATGTGAAGAATCTCAAATCCAATGTCATGGAAGCGAAGATTTTGACCTAAAAATTCAAGCAACCATTATATAATTCTGCGGATTCCGATGATTTGCCATTTTTTTTCAAGCGCCTTCAACTTCCCATGCGTATCGCTTTCACTATGAAAAATAATAAGTCGCAAGGACAATCGCAGGATATTTGTGACATAAATTATCCCATGTTTTTCAAATGGTCCATTGTATGTGGCGTGCTCACGTGTGAGTGAAAAAGTGGAAAGTTGGGGGACACGTCAATCATTGCGGTTTGATTTAACCACATCGACAATGCAATACTTCAGTTATTTATATTGAATTTAATATAAACTTTTGAATAAAGGATTTGAATTGACTGAACTACATAAAGCAGCACGAGCATTGCTCATTCTCGGAATTATTATTTTCATTACATTTACGAATTTGGGCGGAACGAAGTTCGCTGGGTCAGCTAGTATCATTGTATTCAGCCAGTTAGTCCTCACACCTCAGTAGTGGCTTGACTCTTGACTGCCAAAGCGAAAGGACGTGCGATCGCGGATGTTCGTGACCTTTTTTTTTGTTATGGATTCTGCTTCATCTGAACCTGGTTCTGTGGCCAGTGGCATCCTTGAGTATGTTCCTACTTGACTTATTTTTCCAATTTATTAAAATGAATGCAGGATAGAAAACAAAAAACCATCAAGCAATCAACAAAACTTACTCCATTAAACAGAAGAAGTTGTCAAAAATGAACGAAGCTTGCCATCAGATTTTAACGGTTCTTCATCCAACTCCACGCATTCTTGCCATTCAGATATTTTGGACGAGAATTGCTTTGTGCCATATCCATTTTTTGGTGTTCCACGTGCAGGACAAAAAAATCTGTTTCAAAGTATAGGAGGTGGGACAGAAGTCAAAAAAGTAGACTTTTACGTAAATTAACGTAGCGTGTCAACGGTTTGTCAAAACACTTTGAAAATTGGTAGGTAAACTCGTTATAAGAACAACTTCTTCCCTGGTTAGAATGGATCGGGGTAGAGATATAAAAAGAAACACTATACAGTCCTTAGCTGGAGAAGCCTGGGTCGGCATTCTATAAGGCGAAACGATCAAACGTTTTCGTGCTCACGAATGATTTGCCCTATGTTACACAAACAAATTTCTTCGTGCACACGAAAACGTTTGATCGTTTCGCCTTACAGAATCTGCGCCCTGGACTAAAAAGAGGAGTACGTGTCCCAGTAAAATGATGAAAGGGGGAAAACTCTTCGAGATTAAAGTTTGTTTTGTTTTTAAGATAAAAATAAAATGATGTGCAACCTTACGGGATATATCCGGTTGCCTTTTTTGTGGATGAACACTAAGTGGACCTCACTGAAGGCTTAGAGCTGCATTTTCTAAATATAATTCATTTGTTACCCAGAATTCTTTAGGTCGATAAAACAACATCTATCTAATGAAGTTGCAATTTTTTTTTTTGTACCTCATTATAAATAGCAAATAGGCCCAGTTTGAGCGATTACTGTCAAAAGTTGAAAGGAGAAACCTCTGCAGTGCGATCATAACCCCACTTAACCAATTCTTAAACACTATACTCTGATTGATCAAAAATCCTGCCTATGCAACAAATATCAAAAAAAAAAATCTAGGTACTCGCTTCAAGCCCCGTTTTGGATTTTTCAAAGCGCTAAAAGTCACACAACCTTTCATAACAAAAAATTTAATTAAATAAACAGAAAACTTAAACAATAGGTTTACTGTAAACAATGAAAGAAAGAAAACAAAAACAAGAAAAAAAAAAAAAAAGTTCAATTCAATACTCACATTAGCAACAAAAACTTTATTATGCAAAGGTCCGTTAATTCCAAGATTCTCCAAAAACGAAGCAGACAGACCGTACGAATTGTAAGACGCATTACTATAATCGTTAGACATCATATTACCAACGTTATGATTACGCCCAGATCTAGAAGAAAATGTTGTTCAGAAAAAGAAAAGCAAATTGTTGTGGGTCAGCAGCAGCTCAAGCCAGGAAGAGAACAAAAGATAACAAAAGGCTAAGTTGCGAGATGCAAGAGGGTTGGTTCGCGCATCGCAAAACACCGCCGCCGATTGCCCCCGCCCCCATCCCATCAACCGAACTATGCAAAGGAAACGAGGAAACATATATTTTTTGGCAAGGCTGTCACTGTTTGTTCGAAGGACACCACGACGACGATGGAGGAGGAACGACATTCAATATGCAATCTGTAGCACAGCACACTTCACCATTGGCCAGTAGGAAAGATCTAATCAAACGATTACAAAATTAGCCCAAAAAATCGACGACCCACTTCACCATCATGAATGACCATCATCAGCGCGCGACCTCAAAGAAAGACGTGTAACCAAACGCAGTCATAGCAAACTTATCGCACCATCTAGTAATGGCGGCCAGTTAGTGACAGCCTTTTTCCTTGCGAATCCATTCTATAAATCGATATTTTCTACTCCTTATGGATGGATATACATATACATACTACTATACGCTAGAATTAGCTGTGAACTTACAATCTGTCATCATCGTTGCGCCTGTTGAAGCTGCGGTCCATGCGATCATTGCGTTGGTTGCCACCACCACCACCGCCGCCATTGCCACCACCACCACCACCACCGCCTCCACCACCACCTCCGCCGCCACCGCCGGCTCCGTCACGTATAATCCGTCCATACTGATCACGATTCTCGCCATGATCTTCCTTGACTACCAGTTCACGGCCATTGATTTCATAGCGATTAAGTTTCTCGAGGGCCTTCTCGACGTTGTCGGGATCCTTAAACTCGACAATACCGCAACCACGAGCCTTGCCATTCTCATCGTGAAACAGTTCCACATACTCTACACTGCCTACTACCCGTCGGAAGAGGTCTTTCAAATCCTGCCAGCGGTAGTCGTATGGGATGTTTGATATGTATACGCGGCAATTGCGCCGTTCCCGGCTACGTTCCCGATTGCCACCGCCTTCGGCGTCAGAGAACCGGGTGCCACGAGCTCCACGTCCACGGCGATCGCGCTCTTTTTCGCGATTATCGGTTCCGGCTTGCTCATTATTGCTGCTGCCACCAACAGTATTTTCGGCTCCATTTTCTGAATTTTCACCGTCCACTTGTGCTTGCTGGTTATCCTCAAACTCCATTTCTATATATTCGCGATAAGCAAGACGTTTAGATTTTTGCACTTAATTGAAACTGTTTTATTAAAACTCACCAAGGGTTTATTGTACAAACAAACTGAGCGTTAAAATACCCACTGTAGTAGCTCTAGCTATTATTACACAGAATTTTGCAGACAAAATTCGCACTCACCACAAATTATCCACTTGGGCTTTGCGATCGATACACCAACGAAAGAAAAGCGCTGAACAAGAAAAAAAATGGCGGAGCAAATTTCGGTTTGGCGTGCTATTTGAGTTATTTTTCCGTACAAAAATAACCAAAACCATCAAAAGAAAAGATGCAGGCCGGCTTACCGCGCAGTTATCGATGAAATGGGGTTATCGATTGAGGAAGCTTAAAATGATTGTTGCTGGTGCTTGTAGGCAGATGACGCCTCGAAAATAGATAGGCAATACGAGCGTGTTCAGAAAAATATACCTCAATTGAACATCGATGTGGTCGAATTTTCCGAAACGGTGTGCTATGGTCGTTGCGGAAGAATTGGACGGCGATTCACAAAAACAATGCAAAACAATGAATTGGATGAAAGTAAACGTTTTTTCAAGCAATAATTGAGGAACATGATAGTGCGCGAGTTCACATAATTTGAGTTCACAATAAATATTTAATAACAATGCCCAATCTACTTTCGGCACATTCAAGTACCGTCATATTTTATTAAAAAGTCCAGCAATGCATATTTTTGAATGTGGAATGAGAATGATATTTAAGTGTTTAAAGTTGGATTTTCAGCACCCGTAGTTAGAACGTAGTTGTTGTAATTGAGAGCTAAAAATCCTATTTTACCAACCTACTTTGCTTTTCTGACATCATTTTTACGTTTGATTATGGTTTTCGTGGAATTTACATATATGCAGCGAAACGAATTGCATCTGGTAGATTTATATTGCCTTGTCAGTAATGTAGAAATGTATCAATAGGGGAGCACAATTCGCATGATTATAAAATGTTACCATCAGTAAATGGAAGTCGCATAGAAAACGGTCGAAGGCAACACGTATCCCAATCGCATGAATATCCCTATTTAAACAATTCGTGGACAATAAAGTGTGACAGTTCACGGGAAAATTGATGTAATTGTAAATTTCGCTTTTTAAATCAATAAAGATTAATTAAATATAATGCTTTTGCGGTACAACAAACGACAATTTTCAATTCATTGATTTGTTTTCAATTCGCAATTCACACTTTTAAGTTTTCTAATGTGGTAGTTTTTGCTCTCAGAGCAATTATTATGTTCGTTTGGTACAAGAAAAAGCAATCTTTTTCAGATTTTAGAGCACTTTTACGAATCTAGATATTTTCTCAGATTTACCAATAATAATACAACTGCGTTTGAGTTTGACAACTGGTGAAGTTTGTTTACTTATTAGTGAATTTTGTCTCCAGCAAAGAAAAAACATTGCATCGCGGGTCTATTTTTGTCAATTATTTATGTATAAATATTTGGAAATAAATCGGGACAGATATTTCTAATGTTTTAAAACAATATTTAACCAGTGAATGGAAATCGCTTAGTAAAGTGTCAAAGACTATACACATATTCAAATCAAACAAATATCAACACAAAAAAGAGCAAGTCACGTTTTTATGTTCGATTAGGCACACGAAATCTGAGGGCAAATCTGAAGAAGCCCAAACGAATACCACATTAGACTTTTAAATTAAATTACAATTGTCCCTAGTTAAGAATTCGTGGACAATAAAGTGTGACAGCGGAAAAATTAATGTAATTATAAATTTTGCTTCTCAATGTTTTTGTGGTAGAACAAACCACAATTTCCAATTTGCCTCTTCGCAATTCGCACATATATGGATAGGTAGGTACCTAGTTCTTAAGTTTTCTGATTAAAAGTGTTAATTTGTTACCATTTTTTCGAACGTACCTATAATACTCGTTTCCTAAACGATCATTTTTGTGCTGCTGAGTTCAAAATGTCAAAAGCAAAATTGACCGATTATTTTGTTATGGTTATAGGTAAAAAAAAATATCCATCATCTTTGGTTATAAGCTCCTGTAAATAAATTACATTTTAAAGTTAAATGATTTATTAATTTATTCAGATAAAGAAAGTTGTTGTAAGGTGACACTACAATCACGAATTCTAGTTATCTATTTGTCATTGACATATCCAAAATCAAGTGAAGTTTCTACTTTAACATCATCTCATGATTGCCTTAAATCTCATTTTCAGCCAAAACTCAGCCATGTTCCTTGCGAAAACCTTCCAGCGTTCGTTTTACACAGCTCAAGCAGCGAACTATGTTCGTCGCAAAGCCAATCCCGGTATCGGAATACAAACTCAGGTATTTCAAAGGGAAAACATAACCAAACCAGAGGACAACTACGAAGACTTTGAAGAGATGGAATCAGATTTTATGCATGTGCACAAGTCGCACAAGGAACACGAAACTGAAATGGAAGAATATCGTGAAAAAATGCGTCATTGGGTTGTGAAAAATAAATACTTCAAAGAGAAACTTCCCAACTTCCTCACCTATGCCGAGAAGGAGCAAATAAAACTGCTGAACGCACGAGATCCAGAGGAGTGGACTGCTGAAAAATTGGCAGAAAGTTTTCCTGCCAATTCACAGATTATACAGCAAATTATCCGAACCAAATGGATAGCCAGATCAGCGAAGCGAATCAAGGACCACGATGAGAGTGTAATGGAGAATTGGGAAAGCCTTAAACAAGGTGGCTTTTCGAAACTCGATGCCTCGCTAAGAGAACATTTGTCGAAGTTTGCTTCTCGAAGAAAAGAGGACTTGGAAAATTTTGTACCGAATTGGACTCCACGGCCTCCAGTGCCGAGACCCAAGAGAACTGATTTCCTGAGCATTATTACAAGTTGCAAGGGATATGCTGATAAGGTACCGGAACAAAAGATGCTTGCAGATGCACAACCTAAAGGCATGTCCAAAGTGCCTTCTTCCGAAGACGAGGACACTTATATTTCGGATAAAGTCAAGGATAAGCGTAAAATGCGTCTGCAGGAACTGAAAGCTTTGAAACTTAATGATTCATCAGAGGCAGTGCCTTCAGCGGTTGCTTTTGGCAACAGCACTGGAACGGATGTAGTAGAGACGAATAACCCATTTAACCTGGAGAAGTATGCCTCCGATGAAATTGTTGTCAGCAGAGAGGATATAAGAAAATTTGAGATGGCCAAAGTCAAGGACAGAATATACATACCGCGGAAGCTGAGGAAGCAAGGTGCCACATACAAAGTAGAGGACTGCTACTATGATGACGATGGGGAGTTTCTGTATCGTGTGCCGGGTATGACGGGCAAAAGAGTTTAGGTCTAAGATTTTTTTAAGCAAATAAACAAACCCACATAATAGTTAACAAGTGTATAAAGTTTATTTTCCATGAAATTCAAAAGTCCAAGGAAACATGTCCATGTTCCCAATACATACAGTAAATTATTAGCTATGGAGGTCCTATTAGTTTGCAGTTGTTTTACTCCAGCACTTCAGGAATGTCAAACGCCCGGCGAACCGCTTCGAAATTCTTAATATTGTACACTCGACACCGGGGTGGCTTTTCTCCTCCAAATGCTAGCGTAAACGGATCTTCGGGACATTGCTTCATGCACTGCAGGCGGCCCATGGCAAAGTCATGACTATAAACTTCACTGAGCGCTGTCTCGTCGAACTTCCAAACTTTCAAAATGCCGTCAGTGGATGTGGTTGTCAGCAGGCCCTTTTTCTCGTTATTAAAACAGATACCCGAAATCTCTTCATCGTGACCTTTGACCGTCCAAAGGAACTCGGACTGTTTTCTTCTGTCGGCGTAGTGTAGACTACCGTCGTTCGTTCCCACAATGAAGTAATCCAAATCGACTGGATTCCATAGGACCTTCTCCACCTCACCCTGGATCTTCCATTTCAGTAGACCAGTTTCAGGTGCCTCAGAGTTGCGACAATCGTACAGACGCACCCTTCCATCGGCACTGCCAGTGAGGAGACTTTGCGCATCGACCGAGTGGAAACCGATCGACTGAACTTTTTCTTTAAAACTGCTTATTGTGGTGTGTGGCTTGCCTTCGTCCAAATCCCATAGGATTACGGAGCGATCGACAGAGCCACTAGCCAAAATATGGGGATAATGTCTGTTCCAAGATAAATCCAATACAGCATCCTTGTGGCCGAATTGGGGCTTATTCTTTTGACGACTTCCCTTAGAGCCCAATTTGAAAGTCGGCTCTATAGAGTCCTGGATGTCTAGATCCCATATCGTTATAATTGGATCCATGCAGCCGAGTGCACATAGATTTCCTGATGCGTCGCTGCCTGGATCATGGCTAAGCCATTCTATACAGAGGGGAAAGCTTGGCAGTATGAAATCATGATGGGTGTACAGTGATTCTTCGTCTTCGTTGAAGATCCATACCTCCAACGAAGCTGCATCATCAGTAACGTGGCCGACTAACAGAAGATTGTCTGTGGGCTTTATGATTTCATCTTCAGCTTCAGAGTCCTCGTCTTCATCCTCCAACTGGTGATCGGGGTCTACTTCAGCGATATTTGCAATGTTCGCTACCCGGATGTCGGCCTCATTTTCGTAGGCGTTGAAGTTGTATTCATCTGTAGTACTGGCAGTAGCTTCTGTTGGTTCTATTGTATCCATGTCAGCGTCAGATCCACTTTCGTCATCATCACTGTTTGCGACGCCACCCAGTTCAGCTCTTGTTTCTTTGATAACCTTTGCCAATTCTTCTTGAGTAAGAACGATTTTCTCTGGACGTTCCTTGGCAATGCCTCGTTTTACAAAGCATATTGCGGGCACGAAGTTGATGGTGCCTTCCTCAGGTGCTGGTTCTTCTTCCATCGCTAAAAGTTAGTAACAGGACAAGAGTATTTGGATAAATGCGATACACAGTGGTGCAACAATTTCCAAACAACGTGCTCGGTCAATTTTTGACAGCTTCCAAGTGTCATTCCTGGAGTTCAGGCGGTTAGGAAAGAAGGGTTGTTTGAGAAGTGGAATGGATTTCGTTTGTCTAATCGAACATAAAAATCTGATATATATAACACTTATGTCGTTTTCGATTTGGCTTTTCAGATTTTGATCTGAGATTTCAGATTTCTGCCGGCAAATCGAACATGAAATCTGAATTTTGTTGGTTTTTGTGTGTATTGAGTTGGCAGCAAAAAAAAAAAAAATCAATTTTGCACTTGCACTCGAAATCCATTTCAAATTGATTTTCACACATTTATAGTAATGCATCTCGAAATAATTTAATATAGAAACTCGATCCCATTCGCGTAAAATAAATAATTCAGTTAAAAAACCAATCCTTGCAACGATAAACAATTCGTAACCGACGCTGTGTGTCATAAACATTGGTGTTAAGGACTATTCACATGAGAGCGAGCGAACGAATTGCTGAAATGCGAACAAACCACTTTTGATGCATTTATGAACAGAAAATTGTACATTTTACTATTCCAAGAGGAGGATAGTTAATTATCCCATCAAAATGTATTAAGAAAACATGTTAATAAACAGTTAAACTAACGAAATTTCGAATTGCAAACTTTTTGCCGCGAACGAATACACCCTTGGCGCGAATTGTCAAAGTTTATTTACAATCCACATCATTCAATTCGCGTTCCACAAACTAACGAATAAAGCATTCGTTCGAACTTAACCACAAACTCAACATGTTATAGAGACAAATAACGGCGACTGTCATTGGATTCGCGGGTTTCTGCGACCAAATTAAATGTATCATGTGAATGCGGACTGTCAAAACTTGCGAATATTCGTTCGTTCGTAGGTAGTTGGTCGCTCTCATGTGAATGATCCTTTAGAAAAGCAATCCTTCCTGTGTGTCATAAACATATTGGTGTTAGTGAAAGTATGTGTAAAATCTGAGGAAAAAATTAGATTTCTCAAAAGTGATCTGAGATCAAAGAAAAAGATTGATTTTTGTGCCAAATCGAACATAAAAAGCAGTCTCGATCAAAAGATTTTTTTCTCAAAAATACATAAAATTTGCATCAGATTTGCATCATTCGCGTTCATTTGAATATACGTTCCACCAACAGCTCATTTATGCCAGAGACAATACTGAGACCCCCAACTTCGGTCGATTTCCCGTTACTTAGCCCACAAGCTATATTTAAACGGAAGTGCCTGGATTTGGTGCGCTAGTATTGATACACACAAAATCGTATTGACAAATGTCACGAAACTTCAAAAATTCCGGCTCACCAACACACTCTCAAAAAAAACGAACAACTTCCGCTGTGGGCAAAGCTGCTGGCAGTGTTCACAGAATTTTATACGTTAAATTTGAAAATAGTCGTTACAACTATTTTTTTTGTGGACAGTGATTTATTTTATAAATAATTGCATATTTATTTGACATATTTTAGAAAAATACACAATTTTGAAGAATTATAGACAAATAAAAACATTTTTAACAAACTTTCGTAAGGCAGTAAATATAAATCGAGTAGAAAATTGTAATTATATAATGTATTTAAAAGTCATAATATGTTTTTTGCATTATAATGGAACAATAAGGGTAAATGCGTACTTTGTTTGAATAGAAATACAGAATGTTATAAAAAGCTAATATGCAAATCTACTGAGATAATACACTTATTCACCAAATTTGAGTTGAACTTCTTTTAAAAAAAGCTGTACTACTGAACACTGCCACAGCTCACTGCTGTTGAAACTGACACTGACACAACAGATTCACCACTGTTGTCAAGCTTATTTGACTTGACACTTGCGTTATTTGTTTCCATTTAGTTTTCGATTTCGTGGATTTATTAAAAGTTTGTGTAATGGATTTAAGTACTGAAGAAATCTACATCATAGCTCAAGTCCAGAAAGCACGTTCCACCGATCCTTGTGCAGCAAAGGAACGAATTATAACTGCAAAAATTATTTTCCAACAACTTTGATGTCCAGGTACAAAGCTCCGTAGAGAATGAATCCTACCTATTCTACAAATTACTTTCAAATTTTCTAGTTTGAAGCGTATAAACTGGAAAAAGAAGCCAACAATTATGAGGAAGCTGCCAAGTGTTTAAGTTACATGTAAGCTTGATATATAGAACATAATTCCTCATTCAAAGAACGCTCACATTTCAGAATCAAAGTGTTGACCTTGTGGAACGAGATCGCCGTACTTACTGATGGCATACGTGCCACAGAGAATGGAATAACTCCCGAAAGAATAAGATTCTTTTGCTTACTGTGAACCACACAGAGAACAACTTGGCAATGAAGTTGCAACTTCTGATACTGCCTCAAGCTGCTATTACACATTCGGTAGGTTAATAAAGTTATTCTGCTTAAATTTACCTTCAGTATTTTTGTTGCAGCCGTGAAAATGATAGCTGAGGGGATGAACCTGAATCCTGCAAAATATCAGGAAATGCTGGTAGAAGAGGCTCTGACTTTGATTTATCACAAAACTCCTGATCTTCCGATTCATCTGGTCTGTAGATGTTCCAAGTTCTCGCACTCTGTACGAAAAAATTTATTTATCGAAAATTGCAAGCATTTTCCTATAACTTGGTTCTAGTAGTAGAAACGTCTACTGGGAAAAGTTAATTGAAATAGCATCGACAAGTCCGCCTGGCAGCAGTCAAATCCTGTTCTACGCCTCAACGTTGTTTATATAAAATCAATGAAACAATTTTTTGTTAAAAGAACCATCACCGAAAGACGGTGGCTGATGAAAGAGTGTCGATTAGCTTTGCTTGCCAAAGATGCCAAAAGCCACTCATCCTGGATGGGAGTTTGGGCTGTATTAATGAGCACGCAATGGCAGAATTATCGCGTAAGTACTTTAATGAGTTTTAGCCAAATGACATTTCACAATAAAATGTTTTAATTTAGTGTCAATTTATCAACAAATATGGATGAAATCGATCCCAACGAAAGTGGTGGCACCTTTCCGTCTGACGGACTCGTTAAATGGAACTGGCTTCACCCTTGATTCTGAGTTTATTAGCAAAAGCGCAACTCTTTAATGCTTTGTCATCTAACTCTGAGTTCGATTATTCATTGCGCGATGAGTGCACCGACTCAATGTTGTAAATACTCGAACGTGAGCTCAAGATCGTCGAAGATGAATGGTGCGATTATAAAAGCTACTTGGAAAAAAATCTGAAGTTCCGGAGCTAAGAAAGGAACGTAGAATCAAAGAAAAAACACCTTTTGGAAGATCGGCGGATTTAAGTTTTTTTGGGATAGGAAGTTCGATACAGCAATGGTTGCCTTCCTAGAGTACCTCATACTTCATACAGTTCCAGCAAGAGGTTGAAAACCGAGACACAGAGTTTTGCTTGGGCTACAAGATGGAGAAGGGAAAGATAATTAACCCATAAACTCGTACTCAATTAAGTAAGTGTTATGCATCTGTGGTTTTGAATATGCAGTCAAAACAATTGTCTATTTCCAGAATATAATTTAACTCGGTGGAGCAGTGGACCAAAGCTCTTAAGTTTATGCTCACTAACTTAAAATAGCGCCTGGCATGGGTCTCATCTCAATTTACTACACAGTGATTTCCAGATTTGGACATAGGATCATTTTATTAGGTTTAACTAACCTAACTTGTGTATTATACGTTTATTTATAGTAAATAAAGATTTGTTAATTCTATATAGATGAAATGGATGGTCTTTCCTTTTTGGATGTCGATGGTTCTTCATTGGGTTCATCCAGTTTGTGTAAGCCTTAAGGCATTTCTTTTCGTTGATATCGTTGTCTCCGGCCACTGAGGTCATGACAAGCTTCATGGTTTGTAATCTTTTCGATTTGGGCACCGATTGCACGAAGCATGGATATAAATCCTCCTTTCCACCGAGCATTTGAAGGTGTATATGAACGACTGCTTTGTTGTGGATTGTTGTTCGGGGCTGTTTTTCCATTTGGTAGCAAGAAGAACTCTCTACTTCTAAGTTTTGCAGCAAGGAACGCTTTAGAAAAAATTAAAAAGTCGAAGAAAACACACATATAGTCGCTTCGCAAATTTGCTGCAGGATTTATTGATTGTTAGTAGTATACAAGACAGTATTTGCCTGCAACCCCAATAGCCTATTTATTTAAAGATATGTTAATTTTGAAATCATTTACAATAACTCTGGAGTGTCTCTTTGCTATGGCTGCTTACTCTTTTGGCTTCCTTGTGATAGTGTGGATACCTGAAATGAAATAACTAATAATACCTTTGAACTTTCTGGGGTATCTCTTTGCTGTGGCTGCTTACTCTTTTGTTCAATTTTTTTGGATTCTGGTTTTCTGGTACAACAACTGTATACTACTAACATTTCCAGTCCAGGGCAGAATCTGATAGAGATCAAAGAACAAGTTCAATGTATTCGAATCAAGAAATGCCGGTTGCCATGAAGTAGGAATCTGTAATTGCAAATATTTGTTATATTTAAAATAACAAAGAGTAAAGGATTCGCTACTTACTTGGACACTGTTCATATCGTCCGAAGACTCATCGGTGGAGCTGCCAATACAATCGAAGCTCAAACAGTTTTTAGTCAGTCGCAAGACATTTGATATAATACTGAAATAAACAACAAGAAATTCAATAGTCAAACTGCTTACAACTAACATTTCCAATCAACATACGCTTGTTGTGATTCATCCATAAAATTCAACCTCATGCTATTTGTCTTTTGCTGTTACCAGCAGCGAACAAGGCAATACAAAATGTCGTAAAATGTGTTGGTCGCGAAAGGATGTGGCGATTCTGCGATTCTTCGAGAAAGACAAATTAACATCTGCCTCTACAATGGAGTTCATTTCACACACCAATTGCGATAGAATTCGCACACCTATTGTACAATGCCTTGATGAAAGCATAAAAACATTAAAATGAAAAGCCAATTTGACAATCTATAAACAAACCTGCAGAAACTTCTTTACATCTTCGAGAATATTTGCAAATATATGCTCGTTCTTGTACGTGTTGAACCATCCGTATGTTGTTATTTTTGCCAAGAGTGTGGCAAGTGCTTGTACAAAGAAGTTTTGTAAATAAGGGCGGTATGATAGTTCAATATGTAATTCCTGCAAATAAAATATAATCAAGCTAAATTAAGTATTAGTCTTTAGGGGGTTGCGTAAGATATCAAACCTTATATCGATCCTTTGCTTTAAATTTACTTTATCAATTTGGTGAGAGTTGTTGCGGCGAAAATAATCCCAGTTTTTGACTTCAATTGGATTCAATTGTTTCCACGGCATTCAGCAGGTAATTAAGACTTTGGATTTAACAAACCTTGAAGATAGAATAGCTAGTAATTAAAGGTATTGAGAAACATATTTATTGAATAGTATGGCTAACTTATATCGACTCCGTTTGGTATTCTTCCAAGCCATCAGGTATAAATAATTGTCTCCAGTGCGATCCAATATATTTGGTAAGGTTAGCGAACGCCTCAACGTCGACTTCTTCCTTAGCTGTAATATAAATGTATTTATTTCTTAATATTCACACTTAAAATACGCGAAAACTTACATTTCTTCCAATTTATTGGAGGAAAAATAAAAAAAATTTTGTTTACATATTTTGACATTTGTCAATCGACTTCTGTCAAAAGAAAACTCACTACATTTTTTTTGGTTCGCTTTTTTTTTGTTGCTCACACGGATTCTAAATTGACATAACACCGATAGGAAAACAAAATGGCGAATTCAAAAAAAAATCGAGGGGGCCAGCGGCAAGAGGATTGCCAGTTGGGGGTCTCAGTATGGTTTGTCTATGATTTATGCAACGAGCAACCAAACTGCTAGAAACGAACAATGTAACAAGGCCCAAGGTGACCGCCATCTTGCCTGGCAGCGAACAAAAAATTTGACATAAAAGTGAAAAAGAAAAGAAAAAAAAAATAAAGATAGACGAAGAAAGGACACGCGTAAAGAACAGATAAAATGGTGATAAAATAAAGAAAAATCAAGTATTTGCGCAAAATAAAATTTCCCACAAAGCCACTAAAACTAGTTTAAACTTTTCTGGCAAATTAGTTATTCTGCGAGAAAAACTCTACAACCGTTAAAAATGAATTTAATTGTGTCGCTCGATAAAGTGTGATTGCATTTTACCCCACCATCAAGAAAACAAAGTGTTTTTGGTACTCTTGTTTTCCAATTGTAACATGTCCGACAAAAATGTACACCAATTGCAGTGGAAACAAAAGAATTCAGATCAATCGATATACGCCTCACGAAATGCGAACATTCAATCAACATCACCGATCGCTAATCAGCAGTCTACAGCAGCTGCTGCCTCAGCTTCAATTCACCCGTCACATTCGGGGACGGCTTCGAATGGCCGTTACCCGATAATTGGTAGCCAGCAGCAGGTCGTCACCTCTCCATCGTCATCAACATCATCAACAAATACTTCAATTGGTCTTCAACAACATTTTCATACTATGCAACACCTTCAGCAGCAGCAGCAACAACAACAACAACAACAACACCATCATCAACAGCAGCAGCAACAACAGCATAATCATCCTCATCAACAGAATCCGCATTTTGAATTATCAAAGATTATGGCTATGAACTCGGGTACATTGTCCAGATTAGAGTTGCCTCCAACTTTGGGTAATCACCCTGTTTCCAGTGCGATAACCGAGAATGTCTTAAGTCTGATTGGCAGCATGTCTAGCAGCGGGAACAGTTCCAATACGAACAGCGATGACAACAAAATTCCAGATGAAGAAAAGCTACGAAGAGTTCAAGCCATTGTTGAGTCTGGCATTGGGTAAGACATATTATTGTTTTTAGGATTCAGTTTATAGTTTACTAATCTTATGAATTCTTGTCAATTTTCCAAGTCAAACATAACCAAATGTAGGTGTATTATCGATACGTAGTTGTTACTTCGCACGCTCATCCATTTTAAGTCAATCACAATGCTGGTTTATGTAGAGTGATTATACTGAAATACCGAACTCCAAAGCCGTTCCCTAGATGCTTGACTGCTTCGAAAAATTGTTGCTAGTTAACCAACAACGCTGAAAAGGGTTTGGATCCAAATACTAGCTTAGGTGCTCCCACGTCGCTGCCCCCAACAACCTAACGTCTACAGAAACCTGTAAAGATTAGATAGTAAGACATCAGAATGTAGTTGGAAGTTACGACCTGTGAGTGGCTACCAATTTAGACATAAAAAAAATTCCAATTTCAATAGAGCAACGACAAGAATGCATCACAGATAAGATAAATCTGGTTTTTTGCTTCTCCAACTAGAACGATTAGTTTTTCATTAACTGTTATCGTAGGAGCTGTCGAATTAGTCTCCGCTAGTGCAATACTCATACCCAATCCTCCGATGAGGTCAAGAAAACAAATCTAAGATGACAACCTTTAAGCACAAATTTACCACAGATACTTCGGACAGCCAAAACGTTCATATATGCGATTTATTTGTATTTATATTTGTGATGTATACATGTTGATCAACATTCCTGCCTACCGTACAATTGATATGGAGTTACTATTTTGTCTTATTGTTTGTTGTCTTTTGTTCCATATGCAGGCTATGAATTTTCAAAACGATCAGTTCAGATGGATGGGTTATCACACAAATGCAAGTAGTGTTTGTTCGTACTGTCATCGGAAAGCTTCGTAATTCAAGAGTTGGGAGACGTCATTATTACCTTCTATTTGTGTACAAAATTAAACAAACGTGAATGATTATGGCAAGGACAAGTTAATCAGAAATATATACTAGGTATCAAGTTCAGCAAATGCTAAAACTAGTAGATCCTCGCCCTTTTTGTTATGAGAAGCCAATGTTGTTGTAGTAGCAGCTTCACTCATTATTCGTCAATTCGTCTCTAGTTCTAAGTCCGAGGATTTGTGCCACTTCAGTTGGGCTTGTCCATAGCATTTCTTTGGTTAGTGCGGTTGGTTTTGCTGGGCAGTTTATAAGGTGTTGTACGTCATGCGGGTTTGGACATTTTTTCTCAATGCTGGGGTCTAGGTGAGCCAGGTAGTTGTTTAGTATGTGGCACCAGCCAGAGCGAAGTTGGGCCTGGTTGGTCGTGGGAGTTGTTTCTCTTCGGTGGCAATTGTTGGGGATTGCCGCCGAATTCTACATTTTCTTTATGGCTGGCGATCGCGTTGGTTACAAATGTCTGGTGAATGTGCTTTTTGCCTTCAGTGTATTGTTCCTGTTGAGGATGTTGAGGTTAGGTTGTTGTGCGAGATGGCCTATTTCTTTTTAGAAGTCTGTGATGCATCTTCGTATGTTGCAAGGTGGTTTATGGGTAGAGATCAGATTGTGGTTGGGGTGTTCAGGTAGATGACAGGCCAGTGAAAGCTGTTGAGAAAACATGGTTTTATGCATTTTTATCGGTTTTATGCATGAGGTGGCATCCTGTGATGGTACTCGTGGCTTACTTGAAGGTGCTTCCAGTTGGTATCGCTTAATTGCGGGTTCGTTCCAGATGGGTGCACCGTGATTGAGCACGGGTCCACCTATCGCTCTGTATACGGCGAGGAGTGTTTCTTTGTCTTTACCCAACTAACTCTTGGCTAGTGACTTGATGGTGTAGTTTAGGGCCAAAGCTATGGTCAGGGTCTGGGTATGTTTAGTCCATTACTGATTTTGGTAATAGCGTTTAGGTCTGACGTGGTGCTGTGAAGCGGAATCCGTGTTGGTAGTTGGCCAGTGACAGGTTTTCGATGGCCTTTGGAAGAAGAAGGTCTTCGAGGTTTTTACAAATGAAGGGAGTAAAGAGATTGTTCGCAGCACGCGTCAATGAGAAGTCAATTGAGTCCTCGTCTATGTAGCAACGGCTTAAAACTTAGTTCATCGCAGTACTGCTTTATTGCCTCGGAGCCTGAATTCTAAATAAAGCGGATGTCAATATTTTCCTTTGTAAAAAATATTCTTCGTAAAATGTTCGATCCCGTGTGCGTTTAAGAATATTCGAGCTGAAAAATCAACGACAAGCCGTCAACAAAAACGGGACCGCATATTCTTCGCTTTAGATCCGTAGAGTAAGACTGGGATTGTTTAGATTTTATAAAGATACTCCCAAGTCCCAAGTCACTTCACTGCAGAGTCGATAAAGTTCTTTATAACCTCAAAACTATAGCTGTCTATTTTGACGTTTCGTTTAATTCGGCGATGATATGGATGACCTATCTTCTTGTTGTCGGCATAAACTTGATTTTGCCCTTGTTAATAATTCCACCGGGAGACCACACCCGCTGCTTGTTTTAAATAAGAAAATTTGGTTGCCTTCCCTTCGTGGTTCTTGGATAAAGAAAGTTTCAAACGCAAAACATTATTTTCAATCGTTCCAAACTTTTGTAGAATACACACTGCCTTGCGTCTTTCATTTTATCTGAACTATCTAGCGTTTTTTTTTTCGCTATTTGGTCGTCACATTGGGCACCATCAATGGACTATACTGTTCAGTTTTTAGTTTGACAGTAAACATTCAACAGTTTCTTTCATTTCACTTAACAATTTCGTCTTTTGTTACAGTGACCATGCCAAACAACAGATTCTGCAAATCCTCGATCGAATTTCTACACTCAAGCCTGTTGAGCGATTACTTTTGTACCTTCGGATGCCGGGAGAAACACCAGAATCAGGTAACATTCTTATGCACTTAAGTTTCCAGTAAGAAAATCAACTCATCTTCCCCGCACAGATCCCCTTCGGCAGCCACAAAACCCACTTGGAACTAGATCCGAAATAAATCACACAATCAATTGGGTGCGTTCACACTTGGAACACGATCCAAAGGTTTCCATTCCAAAGCAAGATGTTTACAACGATTATATGTAATTCGCTTGTTCTTGGTCTGTTTTTTTGGTGTTTCATTGAATTTTCTGTGTCTTTTTTTGTATTTAACTTTAGAGCATACTGTGAACGTTTGGATATAAAACCTCTGTCGACAGCTGACTTCGGCAAAGTGATGAAGCAAGTGTTTCCCGAAATTCGTCCCAGACGTTTAGGCACACGTGGCCACTCTCGTTATTGTTATGCAGCGATGAGAAAAACCACAAAGCTAATTCCACCACAGCTTCCCACGATTGGTGGGAGAACTGTAGACACAGTGAGTAGCTGTGAAATTGAAAGCGATCCGGATGCAGACTCATGGAGCACAGTTCGCACCTGGGCCGAGGGACTGCTAAACACGAAATTCGATAGCTTAAAGGATTTAGCCGAGCACATTGGAAAGAATGAGTACCTAGGAGGTGGAGCGGGGAGCTCGCGCATCTTACTCCAAAAGAAACTACTACAAAGGGACGCAAAAGAGAAGAGAGTTTATGCGGTAAGTTGTTGAAATTAGTTGGTCTTCTGCGTGGAGAATAATTGCGTGCATTACTCTGCATTTCAGGACTCGGGACCGCTGAAGAAACGGCGAAAGAAAAAACGCAAAGGTTCGACATCCTCCGAATCGAGCAGCACAACGCAACAAGCCTCACTAAACGAACCAACGCGGTCCAATGAAGATATTCTCCTTGGCGTACAAACAATCAAACAAGAAATTCTAGATTCACCAAATTCACAGCAGTCCATACTACCGCAAATGCATTTGCACCAACCAGCCGGCCCCTATGATAGCCAGATGCATGGCCATCAACTGCTTCCAATGAATTTAGCCACTGAGAACGAGCGTACCAAGAGCTTGGGTGGCCTCCTACCAATAAACAGTCCAGTGGCGAAAAATCTTTCAAAAACTATCGCAGACCTACCACCATCGGTGAGCCTGTTGCCAATCGATGCACAGACAGCACAACTAGCCTCCGTCAAAGAGGAGATAATCAACGATGAATACAATCCACAGAATGTGATATGCAAGAAGGTACGGAGGGCACACCTGACGAAAGGTATTCTGCCCACAAACAACCCTCCTTCTTCAACAATCACCGCTGTTGAAGCGATGCCTGCAGCGCCACACGTCGAACTATCACCAGCCGACGTGAGTAACTACCCTATGGGACCACCAGCACAGATCACAACGACTGCAATGGAAAGCGCGAAGCTAGCCTCACAGGTGCGCGCGAGAAAACTGCGATTACTGCAGGCTCACAACGATATGTATCAGACATACGACGCGCAACAGCAACAGCAGCAGCAGGCTCACATACAACAGGCGCCACCCCTGATGGATAATGTTGAAATAACAGAGGACAAAGATGTGGTGCTTCCAGAAAATCTTGGCCTACCGCGTGAGCGTGTAATTAGTATTTGCAACATGGACAAACACGAGCTAGATGACTATTTGAATGCAAACGACGAAGACAACTCCCAGGATCAAGAAGCGGAATTGATTCAATATTTTCAGACGGGAGACGCTGAGAACAACATTAATAACAACAACAAGGCAACGCTGCAGCAGCAACAACTCCAGCAACATCAGCAGCAGCAACAAACCATAGATGCGCATAACCCAACGTTGGCAGAGTACAACCCCAATTCGGCATTTCAAGTTAACAGCAATAACAACAGCAACAAGAAAAAATCAATGATTGGTACAGCTGGCGGCTGCTACACAAGAGATCGTGATGACATCACACAGCTTCGTAATTATCTTCATCAGAATTTTAATAAGGATTCGAATGAGTCAATGGGAGCACTAGCCGCAGCCACAGCTACACTCAATCAGCGAACAAATGTCCAAGGACAGAAACTTCAGCCGAATGGAAACCACTACATCATGCCTGGTAAGTTGTTTTTGTTTCCGAATCTTACCAGCTCTTCTGTTTCACCTTCAACGGTCGGTAAGACCTACTTCTAGCATACGTTCCACACTTACTCTCTATCTCTCTTTGTCTTGCAGGCGTATACAACGAAGGGTCAGCCTCAGCGTCTCTAGCAATCATGTCTCAAAAGCATCTAAACGAAACAACATCACCATCGATAGCGATACCCGCCGCTGCGGCATCATCACTATCAATAACATCAACAACGACTACAGCTTCTGTTAGCAACGCCAGCCTAAGAGTAAATCATTCGATCCTGCCCGTCGATGATTATACGCCCGTTCCAAACAATATGCGCGCAACGCAGAAGCGAAAAATCAATCTAAACGCAATGGTACCTGCCCCAAGTACAACGCAACGGCGAAAGAACTGTACTTTTTTTCCAATTTCGCCAAACATAAATAATCTTACCAATACTACAACAAACAACAGCAACAGCTCGTCTGTGTCCTGCACATCCTCTATGTCAGCGACGACGAACGCCAATCTATTTGCTAGTCCCAGATTAACAGCCTCTTTGGTGCGTAGCAAGCCAACGCTCCATAAACAGCAATCGCTGCCAGCGGCCGATAAGTCCGCCATTTCGTCCGTAAACGATCCAATGATAGGGGCCAATCGCAACAACAGAAATTACAGCACCATCACATCAGCATCAGCGCCGCCTAGTCCTTCGATATTGCAAGACACTATGATGTTTGGCAAAACGTACAATACCGCCAATCCTATGAGTGGATATAATCCGCTTCTGTCCAATCAAGACTACCAGCAGGCCTTTGCCAACACAAACAAAATGCTAACAAACGATCAGAACTCGTTGGAGTCTGTGCTCGATGAGCCACCGCCACATTTGATGGCTGAATCGCGTTCGCGCTCTGTGCCACTACAATACTGCAACAGTCCTGCCTTCAATCAAACTGCGAACTATGCTGGCTTCTCGTCGACGTGTAACTCGGCCGCGCAGACGCCAGTGCCGCCACAATTTGCTGACTTTAGCGATCCCTCATCGATTTTGGACATCTTCAGCGATGCGAGTCAAACGCACGCATCCGCAATCAAAATGGATGATTCCGCCGGTGGTCTATTATGCGGCTCTGTTGCCGACATCCTCCCTGCGGAGTATGGTCGCATTCCGGCGAATAGTTTTGGCACAATAGCGTCACGTTCAGTGCCATCTACGCCATTGCCGCTGCATAACATGATCGATCCGTTCTTAGGCAACAGCAGCAGCAAGAAGCATCACCCGAAACAGGATAACTTTCCCAGTGCACAGAGCAAATATTCAACAAAAATGTACGACATTTCCAAGTCGATGCCTACGACGCCGATAACATCCAACACGGCTACACCATCGTTCCGTTACAGTCCGGAATTCAATCGAGACTTTCTCATCAACGGCAACACCGTAGAGAGCACACCAGCGTATAGTCGAGCGCCATCTGTTGCCGGAGCTACAGCCCCCAGTCTATCCGATTCACTGCTTGACGACGCCCCCGACGGCGGCTCCAATTCCCTCACCGACGGCATGGATGATTTGGCCAGTTTCGGCGAAGTTTCCGAGTCCATTATCGAAGCGGACATCTTGAACATGAACAATCTTTGAGTGAAGGGTTTGGATTTGTGGATAAAGTACATCTCGTAAGTCTGTTTAAAAATTAATCAATTAGCTGTTGCTTCTTCTATCACTTCCCCTTAGTTCTTCCAACATGATGTAAGCTTGCCAAGCAAGTTGTGCGTCTTTTCTTGTATAATTTGTAAATTTATTCTTTTTGCAAAAAGATACGCTGTCAGCTGCGTTGTCAGCGTATTTTTAGGTTGATGATGCTCTAATTAAGAAAACTATCAGTTCAACGTATTGCAATTGTGTTACCCGACCAGAGTGTATGTAGAATTTATAATTTTTGTCGTCACGTTTGTAGTAACAGGTACTGTTTGTACCCCAGGTAAATTTTCTATCAAATTTTGTTTTCTTATTCATTTTTGTGTACAATCCACAAGTCAAAACAATAAAAGAAATACAGCCACCCACATGGGTTGCCTATTCAAATGGATTTATGGTATTCAGATGCTTTTACGATGGTGTTGAGTGGTTAATGTCAAAAATGTAGGTATTTCGTCATAATTGTGATACTCGTAGTCCGAAATCCTTTTTGCCATTCCAGGACAATGTGGAAATCATTCATAAAGTAGGTGATCGTGCTTGTTGGAATTTTGAAAGCGATATTGGCTTTGTTTGCCCCAGTCAATGGTCCTCACCAATTAATACTCAACAATATAACATAGACTGCATTTTTTTTATATTGTGTTGAACAAAGGTCGGGGCATATGACGGCGAAAAATGTCTTCCATCCTTCTCGATCTGCGGCCAGATACTTCAGCTGTGGCCACGTTTTACGCTTTTCAGTTGTTTCGGACATGACTGTTGATTTCCATGTAGTTTGTGGTCTAACAACTCGCCGTGTACCTTGAGGATTCCATTCGAAGGATTGCCCCGCGATGTTGTCGTTTGGTCTCCCCAAAATGTGGCCAGCCTAATTTCGGCATTCAACAGCTTTTGATCCGATATAAGCCACAATTCTTGATTCGATATAATTTGCGTATATCGGATCTTAACAATGTATCGAGGAAGCGGCTTAAGAATGCTTGCATTCTTCTCGAGAAGCAGGTAGAGACTTTCCACGTTTCACAGGCATTCAGCAATACGGTATTCACGTTGGATTCGAAGAGTCTTAACTTAGTGCGTAGGGAAATTTGACTGGAATTCTATACTGAGGACAACATTCCAAAAGCGCTGCGGGCTTTACTTATTCTGCTACTAACATCCGGATTAGTTGCTCCATCGGATGATGGATAGTTAAATTGTTTGACCGCCTCAATGTGCGTCTGTCGCAGAATAATCTGTTGATGTGCTGAGCGATCAGTGTGCATTAATTTTATCTTTTTGCAAGTGATCCTAAGACCAGCCATCTCTCCATTCACTTGCAGTGATTGACACATCTGTTGGTACTTGCCAGGAAACAGATACCGTCGGCGTAATCCAGGTGGCTTAGCCTCTCAAACGGTCTCCATTGGATACCATGTTTCTCTGATATACCTATGGCGGCAGTCAGAACAGAATATGTATCGTCAATCGCCAGTAAAATGAAGATCGGCAACAGATATCCAGTTGTATCACTACCTGTCGGAAAGCTGTCCATTATGTAAAACGAAGCATCTTGCGGCAACGATTTTCGGGAGAATCCGTCTCCTATCTAGTAACTTGCATATCCATTCGTGGTTGACTCGGTGAAAGGCCTTCTCAAAGTCAACGAACAGAAGGTAGGCCGGTGGCGTAAACTCGGTTGACTGCTCGAGAATTATACGACACAAGACCGACTGCTACGAAAGCACGCTTGATGCGTCTTGAGAGCGTATTTTCGATTACATGTCCGTTCGAGAATGATGGTAATACCACGAAAGCTATGGCATTTCATAAGGTTTCCTTTCTTTTGGTAGCTTAACATACAATACAGACCGTCGTCTCGGGGTCTAGAGTTGAATTACCACATCCGTGATCGAGCAATACGTGACTGAATTTGTTATTGTTTGGCTTGTAAAGGGTTTTTTTTTCCAATAAGAGGTGTTATTTTGGTATTCAAAGAAAAATTCCATTTTTAATAAAGAGTTAATAATGAAAAACAACATCAGCCAAATGGCCACCACGAGCAAGCATACAGGACCATATCCTTTTCATGAAATTTTCCATAACCAAATCGCAAAGTGGCTGCCCTATGTCCTCGATAGCCTCACGAATTTCATCTTTGAGGTCTTGAATCGACGCTGTTGGCTGTTGGCGTGGACCTTATCTTTCACGTGGCCCCAAAGGAAAAAGTCGCAAGGTGTTAAATCACAAACTTTATAAGCCTTAAGACCCCAGCTGTTTATGTAAAATACGGTGTAATGACGTTTGTGGAACGCCCAATTCCAAAGAATGACGAGGAATGGACAAACCTGGATTTTCTTCAACACTTTGGGCTACACTAACTTGTTGTTGGGACAGCTCGAATTTTTCCACCAATTTCTGTATTGCGGTCCGACAAGGTGCTTCACGACGACCAAAAAACTGCTTTAGTTTTGCGAACTGTGACTGCAAGATTTTCACCATTTTTGTATCGTTCCATTTTTAGTAATGGCGTAGTTTCTACTTGTCAAATGTCAAAGAATAAAAGCTTCAAAAGTGACAGCTACCGAAATAGCGGGTCATTCACAATAGCACCTCTCATTATAAAACGCTTTAAAATCCCCATATTTCAGTTACGTATGGCTCGCTCACGGATGCGGTAATTCGGCTATTGCTTTCAAGAACTCAGTTGGTATGCCATCAAGTCCAGTTGCTTTGTTGAAGTTTAGGAGGTTGATCGCAGTTTCGATTTCAGCAGCTGTAGGGAGCCCGGTGTCAATATCCCTGTAAGATCGCCGCAGTTCTAGTTGTTGAGAGCCCATCGTTGCACTCAGCTCATCGTAGTCCCCATTTAGCAGGACGCAAAAATGCTCCCTCCATCTCCGCAATTGTTCGTCAATTGTTGCCAATTATAGCGTGCCGTCAACACGCTATAAGATTTTTGGTGTCGCTTAATTTCGGCCAACAATATCATTTGCGATTTTGTACAACTCTTTCGTATCTCCCATTCTAGCAGCGCTTCCCACATTTTCCGCAATTCAGTCCATTTTTTTCTCCTGTCTCGTCTCACCCAGCGCTGTACTGTCTTATGAGCTACATACTTGGTACTCGGTACGTTGAGCCACTTTAAGTTGAATGTTGATCTCGGCGTTTGCTTTAATCTTCAACGATCAACGATTTTGTGTGGTGATAAAATTCCGTGTTAGGTAGCGTTAGTTGACAGCTAATGTAGTGCCAATCAAAATAGGGAATCCACCAGTTCTTAAGTGGTAACCATAAAGGAATTATGTCGGCTAGTGTCAAATATGAACGAACATTCCTTGGGATAGCATTTTTGCAGAAACACTTTTTTTTAGAATAATCATTTATAATGTCCACCTTCTCTTTAAATGGCAAAACTTTTCTTGATCTTTTCATACCCGTACCACTAGGCGATGCCATTATAAAAGAAGAAACTTTTAATTTTTAACACACTTACACTTACAAAGGAATCGATTTACCGAATGAGAATTTTTCACATGATGCGATTTTTCCCCTGATGTCGCTAGGGAATGTTCCGAATCGGATTTGAATGTGTTTGTGAGCCGCGCGCTGTGACCAACGTGACCGTTGAGCGATAATTTGGCACTTTTTCGAGGACTCTGATATAATGTGTTGCTACTTTATCCCCTTTTTAGTTTGAAAAGGCACTTCACAAATTTTAGAAACGCTGGTATTTCCAAATGAATTTCTTTAAAATATATAACTCTCTTTTATAAGTACTATTCACATGGGCGCGAATTAAGAACAAATGAATTTAAATTGTATTTATAAATTGAAAATTGAGTTTTATACTACCAGCAAAGTATTAAATTAAATGAATCTAACATCTAGGCCCTATTCCACAAAACAATTTATATACTTTGCACTTTACATTTTGCAAATTAAATTTTTTGGCAAAGTGACAAGTGTTTCTGTTCCACAATATTCTTTGCAAATCTCACTTTGCAATAGAAAATTTTTGCAAAGACTTTGCGCTCCTGCAAAGTCTTTGCGATCTCCTGCAAAGTGAGTGTGCAAAGTGTTCCACAAAGCATTTAATCATCTTTGCATTTCTATCATATTAATTTTCACTTTGCATTGCTAAATAGAAGTTTTTTAGTTAGGTATCAATCTTTATTACTTGTACACGTGTAATCTTACATAGAGATGGCGCTCTGACAGTCGTCAAGTGTCATATCGTTCATTTTTTTTGTAATTTCCATAAAAAAAAGATTGGTCTCTTGGATTTCGACCAGCCTAAGAAGAAGACGTGTCTTTTCATTTTGCACTTTTTGTGATTTCCCACCCGAACGAATGTTGCAAAATAAAAATTGAGAAAAAACTTGCAGTGTTAAAATTGATCAAAGAAAAAATAATATTTTATTTGCTAGTTTTCAAAACAATAAAGTAAGAATTTTTTTATGAAATTATTGTAAATATTTGGAACATATTTAAGTCTATATTTCATTTTGAAGGTAAATAAATTGGATAAACAGGCTGCCTGGGAGGAAGTTTTGGGAAAAACTCAGGCCTCAGTCGCAAATAATTTAGACACGGGAATATTTCTTTAAGAATGCCAAAACTATTTTCAATTATGCGCCGTGTTTTTTTGTGGCAACGATTGAAAGCCTCTTCAGCAGGGTTATCGCGATTTCGGCGTAATGGTGGTATCAACCAGTTTTTCAGTTCGTAACCACTATCACCCAAAACAACAACATCCGGAAATGGTCTCCATCCATTGTCAAATCTTTGACTTAAAGCCGCATTCAGTAACACCCGTGAGTCGTGAACGCTGCCCGACCAACTTGTCTTTACACTGTAAAATGTGCAGTCTGGCCCGCATATCATCATATCATCATAATATTATATCATATCATATTATCATCATCACAACTTTTCAGCAATACCACTGGCGTCATCGGGCCACCGCACTATATTTTGAAACAAAGCGTCTATTATAACGTCGACAACTCTATGGATGGTTCTGCAAACTGTTGATTTTGCAACATCATGCATAACTGCAACACCATGGTACTGGCAACCATTTCCGAGCCAATGCAAGCACAGTAGCAGTTGATTTTCAGCCGACAGAGCATGATTGCGCTGTGTATTGTGCTCTAATTTTTTTCCAATTTTATTCAAAAGAAAATCAACTTGAATTTGATTTAACCGAAAGCACTCTTAAAAATTAAGGTTTTGTAATCCCGAAAAATTAATTCGGTGTCTATAATTTCTTGTTACAACCGCGTCTTCACTATCGTAGAACAAAAACTCACGTCTTAACATTTTGAAAGCTTCACTAGTTATAACAATATGAATTTGTAAGGCGATCGTTTACCTTGCAAACTTTTGACAAATTTATCAAAATTTGCTTTGCAAAAATAGAGTGTAAGGTTTTTGTGGAACGAAACAGCATAATTATTTGCAAAATCTTTGCAAATTACACTTTTTAATATTTACTTTGCACTTTGCACAAGAGAACGTACGTGGAACAGAAACTGCAAAGAAAATATAAAAAATTCAAATACTTTGCAAAATACACTTTCAATTTCAACTTGACAATTTTCAAATTTTATAGCTTTGAGGAACAGAAAGTTTTGCAAATTGACGAAAAATTTGCAAAATACAAAGTGAAAAGTTGATAAATTGTTTTGTGGAATAGGGCCCTAATCTGAAAAAAAACGGACTCAATTGATTTAAATAGCTCAATTTACAATTATTACAGCAATTGAAAATTCTTTCAGCGAACTGTCACACTTTATTCACAATCCACATAAAATAGTCGCGTTCCACAAACCCACGAATGAAAAAATTCTATCGAAGATAACCTTAACAATGGCCGCGTTCCACTGCCCGATAGTCTTCTAGCACAAAATATCCCAGATGAAGGAACGCTCGCGCAGCGGCAGCGGCAAAGTGACATTTGACGCTTGTCGCATATTTATTTCCAAACTACATTTAAAAATAAATGGTACATGTTATAGAAACCATAATAATATCGGAATTGCTATTTTACTTACCTTATTACCAATTTTATCACAATTGCAGCTCCGTATTTTTGTTTTTATTTTGTAGACGTTTGAACGATTTCCTTTGACAGCTGTTTTTTTTTTTTTGTTTTTTTTTTCTCTCAAAGCAGCAGGTAGTTTTGCGCTAGATTGAGAAATTTCCCTGAAAGGGATATTTCACAAAAAGTGCTAGACGACTAGCGCAAATGGTAAAATGTAAATTTTTTTTATATGGAGTTTGACATGCCGCTGTCCATCTAGCGCGCAGTGGAACGCGGCCAATGATTGAAGTGATTGAAGTGTCAAAAATATTCGCTTGTACGAAGTTCGTTCACAATTGGCTCTCATGTGAAACGTCCTTAATTGTGAATTTTCCAACTAATAAAAAGGAACAAAGGAACAACAAATTGTATCAGTGTCCTCGAAAAAGGTGCCAAATTGTCGCACATAGGTCACGCTGTTGTTCGGTGAAAAAATTCGTTTTATAGTTTTGATAGGACGATAATTGGTGGGTAAAAGGAGGATTCAGAGCGAGAAAGGAGGCTCGGAGGTTTTTTGAAATTTTTGGTTCAAAATCAGGTTATGTTGCAATTGAAACCTTTACTCAAACAAAGAAAACAAAGAGGCTAGTCTAGTCACCCAATAAGAGCGATTCTATAGCTAACTATGAAAACTACACCAATGAAAATAATTACCTGTTTCTGGCAAACGTATAGGTACCCTGTTTTTTATTAACTTAATGCTGAAATATATTCATTACCTTGCATTGTCCAATTGCTTAAACTTTTCAACCATATTTGCTCTTTGACGCGATGACAAACAAAATTGTTTTATTAATTTTGAAATATTCGGACGTAACAGTCAAATTCGAAAACTGAAAGATCATTTTTTGTGAGTTTTATTGTGAGCATTATCGCCAAAGGTTCGAATCCCGCAAAAACCCAAATTCCAACTCAGGGTTTTTTCACTGCGCCACCTCTCGCGAACGTCTGACAAACATCCGAGAGTATAACTATCTCGAAAAAGCTTCTCAATTAGCCGTTTGGACTCGTCGTAAAATTGTAGATCCCTTCCATTCGTTCCAAAAATGAGATCTCACACAAAACGAATGGTTGTGAGAAGCTAGGCCTAGGGTCCCTACGGACCTGTTGCGCCAACTAATTATTATTTTATTATTGAATCACAACAAACCTCATAAAGTCATAAGGAATCAACCTCACAACAGCTGACTCATAACAACAGAATCGGGCTTGAAAATACATTTCCGTTTGTTATTTGCTTACTGTAGCGAATTGAAAATATCTTCTGAACAAATAAACAAACGTTATACCATACATTCTTCTACCAAGCACTATGCAATCTACGCAATTAAAGACTTTCTTTTGATTGCCCATCAAAAGGAAAATATAACAAAAAAAACCTAATTGTGGCGCTCAATCAAGGTGCATGTTAATTACAAACCAGGGCCCATGTTCTGTAATTATCACATCGATATATTTATCACTGAAACGATATAAATATAAAAACATGTTGCTATGTTTTCGATGCAAAAATTTATCGCATGAGTTACAGAACATGGTCACAGTTCGTGAATGGAGGACTTGTGCCTTGTTTTAAACAGAAGTTTGAAAAGGAAGTCATTGCTCCGAACTCGTGCTCGTTTCAGGGCAGGAAAAGGAAATATTCTGCAGGTTGTTGTAATATTCTGTAAATTTTACTTCTATTTAGTTCCAAAAGATATTTCGTTTCTTTTGTTAGACTTATTCCAAAGTAAGTGTTGGGTTAGCAAAAGAATCTTTTATTTAATGAATAGACAAATCAGACTCTGTAGCCTCTACAAATTTATTTGTTTTCTCAAATATAATATTTTTTTTCTAAAGTATAACTTAAAACTTCTAGATCTCTTGCTCTAAAGTAGCATCTTATTTTAGGTTCGTTCGCGTACGCGGTTCAAAGCGAACGCAATCGATATTAAATCGATCGCAATGGGGACATTCGGATAATTAGTTTATGTCGGGACTAGAAATCCGAACGCGTTGACTACGCAACTTTAATTGTTTGTGTATTCTCACGGTTTGATTTGACACCTTTTTTCTCTCACCGGATTTTCTTGACTAGATTCGTCGGCTTTCCCTCCATAACCGTCAACTGAAAAAGCTAATCACGTGATCACTCTGGGCCAAAAAATTGAAATACATCTAGTTAGACAGCTGTCAGACTTACTAAACTAGGAATCCGAACGTCCCGAATGAAAACCAGCTAAATAACGAGTTGCTCGTTACTGGTGGCTCGAAAAGCTCGGAAAATTTCAACCGGCAAAGCAAGTGCTTAATGTATCAAATGCAAAAAGTTGACAAACAAAGTCAAAAACCCATCCCAAATCACTTTTGTAAAAAAAAAAGAGAAATAACAATGGGCCTTACCAATAATCATTTTTAACCTTCACACTAAATATTTCCTAGATCACAATATGCAGTTTTGTATAGAAAATTTCGCCATTGTGAGCTCGAAAAATTTTGTCTGGACACTAAAAATGATTATTAGTACCGCGGAATATGTATATCAGCAAGCTAACTCAAAGCAAATTAAATAGACGAATGCGTAATAAAACTGCTCCAGTCACTTTAGGGACACTTTTGTGTAAACGTGGTTCAGGCTAAAATATAGTTGTGTGTCTTGACTTTAAGTTTGATTCGAAGATCTACTAGCTAACGCTGACTGAAAGTTAATGGCGCTGAAAGCAGTTTAACATCTAACACATCCCAAAAACATTGTAAGTCACTTCCACTTGGGAACAACAACTTCTGCATCAGAATAGGCAAATTAAATAAACCGCTATCATCATTCTTCAAAGCATCTGAATCAGCCTTAAAACATTTCAAATAAGCAATACCTATACCATATCTAGACCACACATTGCGAAATAATCATTGGTTACTATTACTAAGCTAACTGTAACGAAAGACTTCATCTAAACGCACAAAGTAACATAAAAGTAACAAAACAAAACAAAACAACACATACATAATTGCAATATGAAACATTTTCTCGTGACCAAGTGTGTGTAAAAACAAATTACCAATTACAACAAATTAAAATTACAATAGTTAATATACGTAAGTGCTGCTTTAAATTGTATTCAAAGTGTAATTAATAACTATCCGTAGGATGAAAGAAATATAAACAAACTGGAACCGATAGTAAATAGAGAGAATAAAATATATTATATAGTTCAAGCATGGCTTAGACTTTGCTTGAGTCCCCAAAGAGGTGCGTGTGCCAATTTCCTATGTCCAATATAGTGTTATTTGTTAAAGTTTTTTTTATTATTATTTTTTTTTTTTTTTTGTTTAATTGTTTCTCTTTTTCTAATCATAGATGTATATTGTAGTTGAAAACACGAAACGCTATTAGCGTTTTAAAATATGTAAATTTTGTAATACTGTATATTTAATTCACTAATAAATTTTGTTAAACAAAATCACAAAAACAAAGTGAATTTATATTTACATATACATATGGCTCTAAGAAGGGCGAATAGAGTGGTAAGTGCATAGTAGGCCTGATACAGATGAAAAATGTGTTGTCTGGTTGTAATTGTTGACACACCCATTTATAAAAAGTCAAAATCCAAGGTATTGACATGCAAGATTTTTCGTGAGGTTACTGGTAAAAATAAAAATAGGGTTTTCTGAACTGTTCGCTGATTGAGATTAAATTTACCTCAAATTTTTCAAAGCCTTACAAAAAAAACTAAGAAAAACATTTTTAAGTCCAAACAATGTGCACGTAAGCACTTAGCGTTAATATTAACAACATTCTACTCGGACTGTACAGAAATCTGTGAACCATTTTTTAGGTCTCGCAGCCATTGCGCAGAAGATTTTTGGAAACTAGGTAAATTTGGTGATCTGCAATAATGATAATGATGCGTTACAAACTGCCCACTCACAAACAATAATTAAAACCACCCCCAAAAAGTGTTAAAGTTGTCTATAACCGAGGTATAAATTGTTGCAAGAGATAGAATCGTACTTAACCTCAATTTTGAATTAATGTTATGACTTAGAAAAATAAAAGATGAATGCCTTAAAAAAGCAGTAACCGCAGACGAATTTAATTGCGTAAGATCTTTAGTAACTAAGTTTATCAAATATGCAACATCAGCGACCTCAGTGTCCATCAGCAAATCAGCACCGTCTATATAACTAGCGTCTAATATGTGTGTCAAATTCTTTATAAAAAAATTACCCAGCTATATAGCCCACATGATAGATGTATAAATTTTAAATGTGGAGTTCGAGAATCATTTGACATACCGATAGTGATTATGCTAGCAATGCGTGAAATTTAGTTTCTATTTAGTGTCAGTTTGGTCCACTTTTTTCTAGCTGTCTGAAACGACTAGAAGTAAAATAAAACTATCAAGGCGAAGTCGTAATCCCCTTTGTTATTTGTTAACAACCAAGTTTTTGGCATTTGGGAGTTTTATCAATACAAGCACAGCGAAATTCTATGAGCTTTTTATAGCGAAGGGGGGACTTGCTCGTTATTTGTTGTGTTGCTAATTTTGTCTTTTTTGTCGATTTTACGATTCTATCGGTTGCAATCATTAAATCTAAACCCGCACAACCATACATAATTTTATAACTCATTTGTTGAAGTCATAATTTCCATACAGGACTATAGTATACATATCCAACCTTCAGCAATTGGTGCAGATCTAACACCTATCGGCAACCTTCTTGGTTGGTGCTCTGTTCTTGTAAGTTTTGCCTTTCAAACGTTTTTTGTTATGTAAAGTCATTCTTAACAATCCAGGTGTCAAACGAAAAAGAACTTCCCGAGAGCGACCTAACCACTTGCTTGAAACTTGAGCTTAAGACGGCTCTTTACAACCGTAAATCGAAGTAATTTCAATGCGCTGATAAGTCATGTTTCGTGTTTCATGCTTTTAAATGACAGCAAAATATTTTCAAAGTCAAAGTCATAAAGTCATTCAAAGACCTAATTATCTAGGGTCGGCTAGATTGGTCTGGTCTGGACTAGATATACCTTAAAGGCAAAAACTAAATTGGTGGGCAAAGCTACTTATCCCACATATACAAACTGTCAACTTAGTATTCAGTTAAATTCGTCGACTACCCCGTAATAAACGTCAGTTCAAAAAAACTGTTCATGTGACTTTTCTCTAGACCAAGTAAAAAAATACAAACTAAGACACATCAAGTCAGCCAGCTGTCAGATTTACTAAACTAGATACCTGAACGTACCCATAGCCAGAGAATGATCCTTTGTAAAAAGATTGTAATTGAAATAAGTTACATAGTTAGAACGATACGGCGACATATTGATGAGCACAACAACTGAAATAGCACAAATTGCATTTATTTGCTGTTTTTAATACTGAAAGTAAATTAAATCCTCATCCAAAATCTATTATACCTGAAACTGTGACAGTTTTTATCAAAGTCGCCACACTTTTTGTATCGCATTTTAATGACTTTTGTTCCCGTAGTTTTATTGACTACATGCTCCTAGCCCTTGAATATCTTGGATTGTCCAAAAAGGACCAGTTATGCTTGTTCTAAATCGAACTTTAAAAGTACGATATGAATTTGAATACTGATTCCCTTATGCATGTGTCAGAAATTATCACAGCTGATGTTTTTGACGTCAAAATCAATTTTAGATTATTTGTTTTTTTCAATTAGGCAGCTGCTGTGTGTTGGCACACAAAATCGGGATGTATATGCACTTGCTCGTGAGGCCTTATGAATATCTTTACTCTATTGTATATGTATGTGAATATACTCACTATTCAAGTTTCTTCTTATTTTTCTATGCAATATAAATGTTAAAAAAATAAATTTGTTTATTAAATTGGCACCAAAGTGTATTTCTGCATTATAAATGTAAACTAATAAAAAAACACGTAATTCACAATGAGTCAATGAATACATACATAAGCAAATTAATAATAACAACCAAGTGCAAAGTATAAATGGTAGTAAACTAATAAATATATATCTACAATATATATATATACAAAACAAATAGTTATTGCTAAGAATTTAAACAATAACAAAACAAAACACTTTGTAGCTATCAAATAAACAATAGAGTTATAAACGAATACAAAACAACAGAAATATAATCGTAACAAACAGAAATATTTTGGTGTATGTACTTCTAAGTATGTCATAGTGTACTTTTATATAGAAAGAAAAATAAAACAGAAAATAGAAATTAATTGCCGATGGTAATCCGAACAAAACATAATTCTAAACAAGTGAGAACCGAAAACCAGTGAAAAGTAAAACACTCCATCATCAAACAATTGTAAAACTTAAAATAAGAAGAACGTTGTAAAGGTTATAAAAAAATGATGTGCCTCAGGCTATTATATATTACATTTTATATATAATAACGTTATATACAAACATTAAAATTTATTATTATTATATATATTAAATTTACACTATTCAAAATATTTTAACAATGAAAATAAAGTAAAATTCGATTTATATGGACAAGTTTTCTGACTTTTATTTGCATAGTTATTATTTATAGACGATTGTGCTTGCATACGGCAACAGTAGTTGCCTGCGGCACTACCACCTACCCAAACCCAACTGCGGACGTTGTTACTAGACCAAGCGCTGTGGCATTCAATATTGTGGGGTTTTTTAAACTGTAGTTTGAACTTTATTTT
The DNA here is from genome assembly GCA_949126925.1 of Cheilosia vernalis. Lineage (NCBI taxonomy): Eukaryota > Metazoa > Arthropoda > Insecta > Diptera > Syrphidae > Cheilosia > Cheilosia vernalis. The sequence goes on from OX421358.1 coordinate 25,879,919, forward strand.
TACTCGTCTTAAAGGCTACGATTACACATGTCATTTTTTATGTAATGTTTTGACATGCGAAATTATGACGTAAAAATTTGTTATAAATTTGTCACTAATTCCATTGGGACAAGCAAACTTCTCAAAATGGCGTAAAACAGCTGTGCAAAGTATTTTGGTATTGTGACAGTACCTATGCGTAAATCTGGAAAAATATCGAGATCTGCAAAAATCGATCCAAATCGAAAAAAAAATTTAGTTTTTGGTCCCAATGGAAAACGACATAATGATTTGACGAGATGGCCGAACCGTTATAGAACCAAACAATCATAAATGCACAATGCACCTACTGAAAGGCTAGGCTACTTCAAAATCCATTACTTAACCTTAGTACGCTGCTCGAGTTAAATTTTCGCTCCCATACAAAATTCTCTCCAAAATTTAGCTGAGCTAATTTTAAGCGAACCCATTTAAGGCTAATAATAATAGTTGGCGCAACAGATCTGTAGGGACCCTAGGCCTAGCTTCTCACAACCATTCGTTTTTGTGTGAGTTTTTAATTTTTGGAACGAACGGAAGGGATCTACTACAATTTTATGTCGATTCAACGGCCGATTGAGAAGCTCTTTCAAGACAGTTATACTCTCGGATGTTTGTTAGACGTTCGCGAGAGGTGGAGCAGTAAAAAATAACCCTGAGTTGGAATTTAGGTTTTTGCGGAATTCGAACCTGGGTCCCCTCGCTTAGTACTCCAACACACTAACCACTAAGCCACTGCGCCTACAACCCATTTAGGCTGCTCGAACTAAAAAATCAAACTGATGTTTCAGAATGTACCTACATCGTGTATCTGTCCAAAGCGTGCCAATTTAATCTTTAATGGCCGTGTATCTTTTCCAAAGCTAAATCTTGACAGAATGTTGTGTTCTGTTGTTTTGTTGCGTTTTTGTATTGCAGAGAGCGTTTTTTTTTTAAATAAATTCCCCGACGATGAATTTTTAGGCCGTGTGTCAATTGGGCTAAATTATTATCCTCGGGTAATTTTATGACAATTCTGTTCAATAAAAATTTAGCTTTGGTGAAAAATGGCTGTGTCCATTGGACATTTCTCAGAAGACTTTTGACGATAGCACAACACAAAGAACAGATATAAAACTAATTCAATAACAACAACTGATAATATGGATCATAAATTCGATGTATTAATTCTCCTTGATGTCAATGATATTGCTGCGGTATCAAAGCCTTATAAGCCACGATTACTTGCCCCACGCAGAAGACGAACAAGAGAAGTGTAATTTTATTCATTCGGTATGAATTCAAACTCCGTAACCGAATCACTTTTTTTTTGTCATCATGCGTCCCTATAAATTAAGCAAATTCTATTAAAAACTTTATTAATTTTCCTTCATTATTTAGATACATGTTGTAGGTAGTACGGTTTGTTATTATTTTTTTTTTCGTTGATTTGCTGTCATTTGAAATAAAAAACTCGAACGTCAAAAAATTTATCCTATGAAGATAATTTTTTGACAGCTGAAGAATTCGTTTTCCACCACGATAGTATCAGAATATTGTCCGAGGATAATTATTTAGCCCAATTGACACACGGCCTTAGAATCGGAAATGGTTTAAATTAGAGAAAGTTGAAGTTTAATTTTTGAAGTAAGTTATTTTCAAGGAACAGCAGTTTTTTGTAACATTTATCCACAGCGCTCTCTATGTCAAAATTTAGCTAGGACTTTAGCTGATGTTTGCAGAGAAAAGTTGGAGACCAGATAAAATTTAGTTTAGCTCGAGCAGCGTACCTACTAAGCTTAAAGGACCAATTATTTTGGTAGGTATAGTCTTCACCACAAATAAAATTCACCACCGTATTTCGACCACGCCAAAAAGTATGCTTTCCTCAATAAAATCAACCTTGCATTCTTATTTATGTTCTATGTTCCATATCAAACACTGTCAAAAACATATGATTAGGGCTTTGAATTTTGCTATGAATAAACTTTCTAATGTCAGATATGTTATCGGCTACGGCACATTCTGTTCGTGGAATAGTTGTTTCATTAAAAATTATCTGTACAAAGTTCAACCGAAAAGGCATTTTGTCATTACATCCAGGCACATGGCAGCTACGCATTCCCTAAGCCAACGGGAATGGCGTCCGGAAGATATCATAAGCGGTACCAAACTTACAAGGGGCTATGCTTGCATTGTTATCAATCGCAGGGTAACAGTTCCCCCAGAAATTGTTGAACACCTTTGGCAAAATGGTAAGGCTGACATTCCAATTTTGATACGATTACAAATTGTCACACAACTTGCAGTATGATTCTTTTTATTCGATTTAAGCTGAATACCGCTGCACAGTGGATGGTGGAACAAATCGTTGGCGGCACTTTGTACAGACTCATGAAAAAGGCGACCAGTGGAAGCTGCCAGATTTTATAACTGGTGATTTTGATTCCATAACACAAGAAACAGAAGAGTATTTCAATAATCCCAGCATACAGCGTGTGCACACGCCAGATCAGAATTACACAGACTTTACTAAAGCGATTCGTGTGCTCGAGCCGTTTTTGCTTGCAAAGAAGGTATGTGCATTAATTGACTGACAAACAACAATTGATTTATATTATTTGTGATGTAATCTGCAGTTTTCCATTAAGGTTCTTGATATAACTTAGCAAGTCCGATCGATTCCTGATTACCTAAACAATCTGAGGAGTGAAGCATATATAAACTAGTTTGATTTGTTTACGAAGCCTTGTTGAAAACATTACTGTACCTTGGAATAATTATATTCATTGACGTCAGCAAGACATTTTTATAGAGCAGAATCATCTTTCAGTTTGAATCAGTAGCACTTTGCTGCAAGAAATATCGAGGTCGCTTCGGTACTACTCGAATTATGTTTCTTCTTATAAATTTCTGTTTTCCAAATATATCGTTCGCGTTCGAATATAAATCGTTGCGTGGCTTTTACAGCCGACGTTATAGCTTCCATGATCTTTTCAAAAATTCTTTACTACTCACCGGGATGGCTATCATCAAATTTCATCACACTTTACTTGGCAGACGCATTCGTCTTTCTCACTTCCGATACATAGGACAGACAGTGATTTCGCTTAGAATGTATTTCGAAACTGGCGCTACGAGTGGCCGCACAATGTGCTCAGAACAGATTCCGCCAGTTGGCTGGGAAGTGCTTTTACTGCTCTTACAAAGCTAATGCGAATGTACAAAGTGAAGGTGCGAAGTAGGTATTTCCTTCAGACGACATCGTCATGGAGTGGAATTGGACCATAGTTGATCTATTCTAAAATTTGTATGGATTGGACTAGACGAGTCCAAACGATGTTTTATTTGTTTTGTTTATGTTGAGAGTTCATCAAATCTATTCACTTGCATTTCCTTTCAGATAAATGACATATTTGTATTCCACGACACATCCGGTCGCATTGATCACATCATGGCCAACATTCAGACATTGTACAAAACAACTCCAACGCTAAACGTATACCTTTTAGGAGGCAATTCCATAACATGGCTCCTGCGACCTGGTGTACACAGCATACATATACCACAAGAACTGGTTGAAAGCCAAAGGTGGTGCTCATTACTTCCAGTGGGTGGGCGGGCAACCGTCACATCTAAAGGACTCAAATGGGATTTAAGTAAGTAAATGTGTCAGTAAACTAGACCAACCTCATTTAACTACATACTCATTTACTTCAGATAAAGGCATTTTGGAGTTTGGCAAGGGCATTGTCAGCTCATCCAATTCTTATTCCTCTCGAACCGTGTGCATAGAGACTGACAACAGCATTCTGTGGTCAATGGGTGTATTCAATTTCCATGACGATTAGCTAATTACAACTCTGACGTTTCTGTACTTAAAGAAAACTCTTATAGACATGTTTCTGCTTTTTCTTTTAATTTGTACAAACATTTTATATAGAGACTTTTTTTTTAATAAATAACAAATTGGCAGTGCACATCCCTGACACTTATACACTTAAATGAGTTTAAAAAACATACACATGAGAAATAACGTTCTGTTGGCGTTAATCAGGCACAGGATTGATGCTATCTGGATGTTGGAATTGGCATCAACTCGAAACCACCTACGGAATAGAATAAGAATTAGTTTAGTTAGGTTTGTAAAAATAATGCCAAAACAATATAAATCTACACATGCGCACTTCAATAAAACTGTTCTTTTTACACAACTGATGAGAATGTGTTTATTTGCAAAGCTATATTTTTTGGGTGGGTAATCTTCGTGGTAGAATCGCAGTCGATGCTGAGGAATGGAAGAACTACTTCTGCAGACTGTTTAACGGCGATGACGACTTAAATTCCGCTGTCAGGCAGAATGAACCGTTCAACCTGGACGATGAGGATCAACAATACCGTCCACCCGACCTGGACGAGGTGAAGATAGCTATATCTAAACTGAAGTCCAACAAAGCCGCTGGAGCAGATGGCCTAGCCGCCGAGCTGTTCAAAGCGGCAGGCGATGACTTGGTTAGGAGCATGCACCAACTCATATGTAAAATATGGTCGGAGGAAAGTATGCCCGATGAATGGAACCTCAGCATTGTTTGCCCGATCCTCAAGAAAGGAGACCCTCTGAACTGCGCCAATTACAGAGGTATCAGTCTTCTAAACATTGCCTACAAGATCTTATCTGCCGTTTTGTGTGAACGCCTGAAGCCTTTCGTAAACAACCTGATTGGTCCATATCAGTGTGGCTTCAGGCCAGGAAAGTCCACCATAGACCAAATATTCACACTGCGGCAGATCTTGGAGAAAACCCAGGAACTTCAAATCGATACCCACCACCTTTTCATCGACTTTAAGGCCGCATATGACAGCATTTATAGGGACGAACTATACAGAGCAATGTCTAGTTTTGGCATCCCTGCCAAACTCGTCCGTTTGTGCAGGATGACGATGGAGAATGCACGCTGCTCCATCAAGGTCGGTAAAGAACTTACCGAGACCTTCGATGTCAAAAAAGGATTTAGACAAGGCGATGCGCTGTCATGTGACTTCTTCAACATCGTTCTTGAAAGAATAGTGCAAAACTCAAACGCCAACACCAGAGGCACTATCTTTCAAAAGTCCGTCCAATTACTCGCATACGCCGATGACATTGACATAATTGGCAGAACGCAGCGTGATGTTAATGGCGCGTTTGTGAGTATTGAGACTGAGGCGGCGAAGATGGGTTTGGCGGTTAATGAGGGCAAGACGAAGTATATGCTGTCAACTAAAAAGGACACCCAACACCGACGGCTCGGACAGAACGTCACAATAGACAGATATAACTTTGAGGTGGTTAAGGACTTTGTCTACCTAGGCTCCGCTATGAACTCAGACAACGACACCAGCGCTGAGGTTAAACGTAGAATTACTCTTGCCAATCGCTGTTTCTTTGGGCTAAGAAGGCAATTGAGTAGCAAAGCCCTCTCTCGAACAACTAAAGTGACCCTTTATAAGACCCTTATCATCCCAGTTCTGCTATATGGCGCAGAGGCATGGACTCTATCAAAAGCGGATGAGGTAACTCTCGGTTGTTTCGAGAGAAAAATTCTTCGTGTTATTTTTGGTCCCGTCTGCATTGACGGTGAATGGAGAAGGAGATTTAACGACGAACTGTACGGGCTGTACAGCGACATCGACCTAGTCAGAAGAGTGAAGGTCCAACGACTGAGGTGGCTGGGTCATGTAGAGCGAATGGACACGAATGCTCCGGCCCGGAAGATCTTCGAATCCATACCCGAAGGCGCAGTAGAGGAAGACCGCGACTCAGGTGGCGCACGCAAGTGGAAGGGGACTTCAACCAACTTAGCGTGCGAAACTGGAGACAGCTAGCTAAAGATCGCGCTGGCTGGAGACGCTTGTTGGTTGAGGCCCAGGTCCACCCCGGACTGTAGCGCCACCTTAAGTAAGTAAGTAATCTTCAGAGAGTATCACTGCACCAGCAAGCAGAAAGTGAAAAAGTTAATATCCGGCAGTTTTATTTTCAAAAGTACGATCGTATGGGGACGCTCAAGTGGACTGCGTTTAGCCTAGGAGGACAGAAAAATGAGAGAGTCATCATACGAAGCGGCGCTGCACAGAAGGACGAGAGCGGCTCGTCAGCTCTACGAGAAAAAGAGGAGGAAAGAACACCGGCTTCTCCGGAAGAAAAAGAAAGAGCATGAGAAGCGCGCGATCGAGGAAATAGAGAGGTGTTACTCCAGGAACAATGTTCGGAAGTTTTACCAAAGGGTAAAAAGGACGTGTTATGGCAACAAAACCCGAGCAGAAACCTGTCGAGACGAACAAGGAAACCTTGTAGTGGAATCACAGTCGGTGCTGAGGACATGGAAAAACCATTTCTGCAGACTGTTAAACGGCGAAGACGACATCAATTCCACTGTCAGGCAGATTGAACCATTCAACCTGGACGATGAAAGCCAAGACTTCCGTCCACCTGACCTAAATGAAGTGAAGATAGCAATATCCAAGCTGAAATCCAACAAAGCTGCCGGACCAGATGGCTCACCTGCCGAGCTTTTCAAGGCAGCGGGAGATGATTTGGTAGAGTGCATACATCAACTCGTCTCCAAGATTTGGTTAGAGGAAAGCATACCTGATAAATGGAATCTCAGCATTGTCTGCCCGATCCACAAGAAAGGAGACCCTCTAAACTGCGCCAACTATAGAGGCAGTCTCCTTAATATCGCGTATAAGATCCTTTCTGCCGTACTGTGTGAACGCCTGAAACCATTCGTCAACGATTTGATAGGTCCCTATCAGTGCGGTTTTAGGTCCGGCAAGTCCACGACCGATCAAATATTCACACTACGGCAGATCCTAGAGAAAACCCAAGAAGTCCAGATCGATACCCACCACCTGTTTATCGATTTTAAGACCGCATACGACAGCATTTATAGAGACGAGCTATATAGAGCCATGTCTAGTTTTGACATCCCTGCCAAACTTGTCAGATTGTGCAGAATGACGATGGAGAACGCTCGCTGCTCCATAAAGGTCGGAAACAATCTCACCGAGACCTTTGGTGTCAAAAAAGGATTTAGACAAGGTGACGCGCTGTCATGTGACTTTTTTAATATAATTCTTGAGAAGATTGTGCGAAACTCACAAGCCAACACCAGAGGCACAATTTTCCAGAAGTCTGTGTAACTACTTGCATACGCTGAAGACATCGAAATCATTGGCAGAACACAGCGAGCTGTCACTGGTGCGTTTGCAAGTATCAGTACAGAAGCGGCTAAAATGGGTTTAGTGGTGAATGAGGGCAAAACAAAATATATGCTGTCCACAAAAAGGGACACACAACACCGACGAATCGGACAGAACGTCACGATAGACAGCTATAACTTTGAGGTAGTTCGGGACTTTGTCTACCTCGGCTCCGCTATTAATTCTGAAAATGATATCACCTCAGAAATCAAGCGAAGAATCACACTTGCCAACCGCTGTTACTTTGGTCTAAGAAGGCAATTGAGAAGTAAGGCCTTGTCAAGAACCACTAAGGAGACTCTATATAAGACCCTCATCATCCCAGTCCTACTTTATGGTGCAGAAGCATGGACGCTATCAAAGGCGGATGAAGATCTCCTTGGTCGTTTCGAACGCAAAATTCTTCAGTCGTCTAAGATGGCTGGGACATGTAGAGCGGATGGACAGCAGCGCTCCGGCCCGAAGAGTCTTCGATTCCAACCCGGAGGGACAACGCATAAGAGGAAGACCTCGCCTTAGGTGGCGCGCGCAAGTGGAAGGGGACCTCAACCAACTTGGAGTGCGCAACTGGAGGCAGTTAGCCAAAGATCGCGCTAACTGGAGAGGCGTATTGGTTGAGGCCCAGGTCCACCCCGGACTGTAGCTCCACCCAAGTAAGTAGGTAAGTAATCACAAGTCACAACCTGTCAAAATTGTTTACTTGACGTGCTGTAAAATTCTACCTCATTCGAAGGGTGAATATAATTTCCGCACATTTGAAAAAAAACCCAAACAACTGAGAATACCAATAATTTTCCTATGCGAAAATTTCAGGCGGAGTTACAAATTATGTTATGCGGAATTTGACAATTGGGGTCCTGGTCCCTACAGAGTTTACCTCGAGGGACATTGCTCTGATTTGGGTGGGGTTATGTAACAAACGAAACGCACCCTTTTAAACAACAATCGAAAAATCGCGACTTGAATACACTTTGCGTCAAAACAAACAAATACTCGTGTTGGGCGCCATTTGATATGAAAACATATCAGATTATTCGGCTGCAGTATGCTATGCAAATACATTCAACGATCATACACAATCACAATTTATAAGTTCAATCACTGAAATATGGCAAACATAGAACTCACCACTTTTGAAGCTGCCACCACTGGGCTTGGATTTCTTACCAATCCAACCACTTTGTCCTGCAGCGTCTGCCTTCTTTCTGCCAGCTGCCGCTCCACCCCTTGCTGCCCTCTTTTTCGGACTCTTAGCCGTCGCCCCCCACGATGTGGAGGGCCCTGCAGAACCCGAGCTATTCGCAACTTTTTTATACCTTTTGGCGGCCCCTCCTCTCCACGAACGTTTTCGTTTACCGCCCCGACTATATCCACTTGTCTGACTTGCCGCAACCGATTCCCATGAAGTAAAGTCATTATCAATATCGTTAACTGTGGTTGTCGTTGTTGCCGTACCTCGAACAGATGCTTCAGGAGCAGCAGGCGTCTCAATCACACTCGTATCCACGATTGTGTTCTCCTCCAAGTCCATTAACATGCACAACTTCTCGGCCGCATAATTTCTAGTAATCTCCAACAACTGTTGGCCATATTTCTCGAAATTAGCTTTCGTCACGTGCACTATAGCGCGCATGTCTGCTTCGGTCTCGGGCATTGACTCGGCCATCGCTTTGATTGCCTGAATATTCATCACACTAGCCATCGTGACATTTTTCGCAGCCGCAATCGATCGGCACAGATCGAGAAGTTCCGTGTAACATCGTTCGGATATTGCTTTGATTTCTGGCAGAGACTCCCGATCGCGTGATTTTACAGCTGTAGCTGGCGCATCTGGATCCGTGGAGCCTTGTGCTGCCTTGCCAGTGCGTATGATAGCGAAGCGCAGACGAACTTTTCCCGTCATCAGGTTTTCGGCTTTCGGTCCGAGATTGATATATGCCTGGGGAATGTCCTTGGAGAAGATCATGTCCTCACGGAGAAACTCTTCGATGACTAGCTTACGTAGGAGACGTTGAATGTCCGATTTGTCCCACTCTTTTAGGCGGCCATGGAAGGAGGTGGTGTTGTGTTTGTTGTCGACGATTTTCTTTATCATTGAACCTTTTAGGACGTCAGCTGAAATTGGAATAAAAGTTACAAGGTTGTGCAAATTAGAAAGGTTATGATCACCTACCGATGTGTAGAAGTGTGAACCTGGATCGACCGGCGCAGATATCTTTGACAGCGCGAACGGCTGCTTTGCAGTCTTCGGTTACATCGAGCTCCTGAAATTAATTAGAAAAAATATTGAAAACGTCAACTGGTTGTTCCAGGGCATGTTTGGAATACGGATAAACTGTCGACCTGAGGCATAGGTATCCGACTTGGAATAATATCTATTTATTTGTCGAAATCCGGCAGTTTTTCTCTAACCAGTTCCATTTGGATGAGGTTGAGGGCAACCTGTTGATCGGGATAGTAGACCGGGTACATTATCTTACAAGTAGTAGAGTAGAGGCTCAATGTAAAAAAAAGCTGTCCACTGCTCACTACCTCAACACTGCTAACTCACAAATGCATTCACAGAAGCCCGGATGGGACCAACTATTTTTTAAACAGATCGCTTGCAATAATTCAGAGTCAACCGATTCAACCCGGAACCGCTCGGTTTATGCTGTTGACTGGAATTCGATCCACCACAAAGGTAGGGTCTGGATTTTACGGTAAGCAAATCTGCAGCTACTCTAAAAATCTTGACCGGTAAACTGTCATTCACGATGACTAGACGAAAGCTTTGTCTATTGTATGTGACATTTTCAGTTGTGATTCTACTACAAGGCTTCGCTCATTAGCTCCACAGGTTTTTATGCGGGATTTGCCGCACTCGTACTTGTATTGTTCTTTAAGTGGGATCCCTTAATTTCTTGGGGACCATTAGCGCATATTACGCTGTAATGTTAGGAAATTTTTCCGAGAGCTGTTCGGTTCTTTGCGTGGTAGCAAAATCCCACCCTCTCTCGCTCGCAACTATAAACGAAATTGAAATGAGGTTGGTTATCCAATCACAAGTCGGGGAACTAGGCTTTTTGAGAAGGGGGGTTTAAAGTGTTGACGCGTGTTCTTATATCACAAAACGCAGTTGCGCACAAATGTGTAGATTTGCCGAAACCTAACATTTCTCAGATTGTTCTCGGGAGAGAAACAGTCAAAATAGTATATATTTTTTTTTTTTTAAGGCTAAACTTGCCTTTGCGCTTGTCAATGAGCGCTCTACGGGAGTGAGAGTTTATTTAGGGCTTCTCAAAATCTAGTTTAGGTTATGTCCTGTTTATTTATTTATCAAAGTCTATCTTGCAGGCCTTGTGCAGTTGTAAGCCACTCAGGTCCGTTGTTTATACAACTCAAAGCGATTAAAGTTCCACTTAGAATCTTATGTGACTGTTTATGATATAGAAAAAGTATTTCAGTAGAACTTAAATGGCTTATGAGTAGCATCAGCAAACGGACCTCAGACTTTAAACAAAGTAAAGCTGTATGCAGTGCGTCATAAAGATAACTACGTCGTTAAAAGTGAATCATATGAAATGGACGTATTCCTATGTGTGTATTCATACTTGGGACTTACCCTCCAACATTGAGAATGTATTTATAGATACAGCTTTACACATCTGTCTTTGGCAGTGTACGCTCCAAATCTGCAAAACATATTTGGCCTACACATAATATAATACAACGCATCAGCGCAACAGGAACAGGAACTCTCCAGCGAGATGTGTTTACCTACGGGTTACATATAGATCCGAATCTATTGTAGAGACAGCTCGCGTGTACGCAGTACGTATTATACGTATATAATATACCACATCGCCCCAATCGTTGTTGATTCACTCAGATTCTTCTGCGTCATCCAGTCCTGTTCGTGGGTTTCGTGTGGCTGGGTATACTTCCCAATATTTTGATGGGTCGACAAATTTATTTCGCTCGATAAAAAAGTCTGCTTTCATTTGGGCTAGGACGTTTTGAGTAGGTAGTTATTGAACTGCGTGGTCAAAATTATATTGTGTTTGTGGGTAATTTTTGAAGACATACAAATACAAAATGGGAAAGAAGAAGGCATCGAGGAAGAAGGCGCACAGCGTTGGGTGTGAATGCAAGAAGTCCAGTTGTTGCAGTTGCTGTAATAAACATAAAAGGACTGAACCTGTTGCAGATTCATGTAAGTACAGAAATTGCTCCTGATTCACTAACAGCATGCGCTTTGACTAAAATATATTAATGACTTTAATGGAGGTTGTTAAGCGATATTTAATTCGTAGTTGCATAGCTAAACCAAGCGGTTACATCGCCGTTCAAAAAAAAAAAAAAAATGGTTCAACCTTCCCCTCAGAAATGTAAACGTTTTTCTTTTTTTGACAAAGATAACACTTAAACCAGTTAACTGTCATCGCATTGTAATGACAGTTGAAGTGTAGTTTAACATTTTGTTGAGTATTGTTTGAAAAATTAGGTCTGTAACCGTAAAAGGACCATTCACATGAGAGCGAACTGCGAACCACGAACTGGCGAATATTCGTAGATTCTGACACTTCATTTACATGAAAACTTTTTTTATTCGCAGGTGCCCGCGAATCATTTGTAGGTATTGTAGAAGGTTAAGTTCGAGCGAATTTTTCATTCGCAGGTTTGTGGATCGCGACTGGTTTATGTGGATTGTGAATAAAGTGTGACAGTTCGCGGCAAGAATTTTCAATTCGCGGGAGAATTGCTGTAATTGTAAATTACGTTATTTTAATCAATCAAGTCTCGGTTTTTTTTAGATTAGGTGTTATATTAATTGAATATAATGCTTTTGTGGTAAAACAAATAACAATTTTCTGTTCATAAATACCGATAAATTGATTTGTTCGCAGTTCGCCTATTCGCAGTTCGCGCTCATGTGAATGGTCCTTAAGACAATATGTTCCAACCATACTAGGGAGGTACAAATGAACTGCTATAGTATCCAACTTCATAGTGGTTCCATAACACACAGCGCTGTAGGGGACCAGTGGTGAATATTTGAAAGCTCAGTGGTTAGTGTGCTGAACCACCTACTGAGGGGTGTGTTTCAGGTTCGATCCCAAATTACATTTTGGACTTTTTTCGACTGCGCTACCTCTCAACATCCATAAGTACAACTGTCATGAGAGAACTTCCTAATTAGCATTACAGAGTTCGGAGTCAGCATAAAATTGAAGGCCCCTTCCAATCGTCCCAAAATTAAATAACCACACAAAACGAATGGCAACTAGAAGCTTGAGTAGGCGAACCTGTTGCGCCAACTATTTATTTATTTTTAAGCGAAAGGCAGTAAATCATTTTGCATTACATAGCAAATAAAAGACATGCTAAAGGGACCACGTGACAAAGAACAGAAACAGAAACTGAAACAGAACAGAACATTTTTTTCATTCTGTAGTAAATACTGGGGGCAGATTCTGTAAGGCGAAACGATCAAACGTTTTCGTGTTCACGAAGAAAGTTGCTTGTGAAATCATTCGTGCGCACGAAAACGTTTGATCGTTTCGCCTTACAGAATCTGGCCCCTGGTTCTGTTTACGTTGCTCGCTCAGCTACAAAAAACTGAAACAGAAACAGATCCATAAACACACGGCTGCCTCCTATTCTTTTTCGTTTGATTACAGCTTTGACTTCAACGAAAAATTGGAACAGATTTTGGAAATGTTTAGTGAAGACGATTTACATGAAGTTTATTGTCGATTTGCGGCGTATAATTAAGCAGAGCGGCAGTTTGGAGACGATTTTAAGTTTTTCTCTTCCTGACGACTGGAAAGATAAGAAAGAGTCCACACGAATCATCATAATATACAATAGTACGATGCGAAACAAACAGCCATAGATGGCAGATGTAGAAAAATCCAAACAAAAAAACCTCTCTCTCTCTCGATATTTGAGATTTGACACTTCTCTTTTTTCTACGCTGTGCTGAAAGTACACGAACGAACCTAATATAAACTTTTTTACGTTCTGTCGTCAAACAGCCATTTTTCTGTCGCTAAATTTTGTTGCTGAAAAAAAATGTCTGTTCCTAATCCTGTTTCTGTTGCAAATGTATGGGATTCCGTTTCTGTTCTTTGTCACTTGGTGCCTTAATCGAACTTTACAGGAACGAATATGCTTAATGCCGAATTCACAATGTCGCGTTGACGCGCGCAATTTATTTTATAACGTTTTGCTAAAATCACATTTATATTTTAGCGGGCACTTTTAAACCCTAACTGATTTTTGTAGTCAACCGGCCTTACCAATAGTCAACTTTAGTCTGTAAGATTACGCAAAGACTCTACACTTTCCAAAATCCCTTTACCATTAAACAAATATAGTTGCCAGACTATCGCTAACTGCAGGGTTAAATGTTAGTGTTGAGAAAGCCATGTTTATCTCGGTCATTAGCTAATGTGGTTTTCGATTGGGCTTTTCCAGATTTGCTCTCAGATTCCAGATTTCATGTGGCTAATCGAACATAAAAACGCCACTTGCTCTTTTTTGTGTTGATATTCGTGCGATTTGAATATGTGAAGTCTTCGACACTTTTCTAAGCGATTTCCATTCACTGGTTAAATTTTGTATTAAAACATTAGAAATATTTGTTCCGATTGACTAAATATTTTTACATAAATAATTTACAAAAATAGATTCACCCGATGCAATGCCTTTCTTTGCTGGAGAAAAAATTCACTAAAAATGTAAACAAACTCCATCAGTTGTCAAACTCAAACGCACTTGTATTGGTAAATCTGAGAAAATATCTAGATTCGCAAAAGTGCTCTGAAATCTGAAAAAGATTGCTTTTTCCTGTACCAAACGAACATAAAAATTGCTCTGAGAGCAGAAAAGCGCTCTGAGAGCGCCCAATCGAATACCACTGTACCCAGCGCTGCCACTTTGCTACGATCGTAGCAAAACTGCTACGCGATTGCCAATTTGCTACGCTGCTACGCACTCTCCCTAAGAACGTCTATTTTCCTACTTTTTTTAAATCGCGAAGCGTCAACGTAAATCTTGGAATTTTTCTTTAAAAAAAATATAAACGAAAGTATATTCAATCTTTACTCACTTTCCCACACCAACTTATATTCTTTTCTACCATTCCCAAGAAGTACCCATTTCTTTGGATGTGTTAGTGTTCAAATTTGACTGGAATTTGTTACTTATAGTTTTGTAAAATATATAGTTTACCAACTATAGGTACCTACTTGTTTCGGAAAAAATTTTCTTTACGTTATTTGAGTTTTGCTACACAAATTTGCTACGCAATTTTTTGCCCTTGTGGCAGCACTGACTGTACCACAAACACATAAATAAATCCACCTAATGTCATTTTGAAGACAAGTGTTGCCCAACCGTGCAAAATCACGGTATTAAATTTCGTAATAGGAGAGAATTTAATACGATGTTGTACAGCCTAGCGTTTACAATTATTAATAAATTTTAGTAAATTGTGAATGTTTTCTTATTTTATTCGTTGCATTACAACAATGCAAATGGTTTTTAAGTCTAACAAACACAAATTTGTTAAAATGTATGCAAAATATTGATATTGCATTTTTTTTTTGTTTTATTTCTAAACACGTGAAGCATATATTTCTGTGTTTTTCTCTGTTTTATCTTGTTTAGCAGCTTGTTTTTGCTTTTTGCTTGGTTTTCCTTTTAAATAGTTTGCAAGCAACGAATTGATGCCAAGATTTTCTTGACAGTCATCGCAAACAGAATAAAATATATTCTTCCCTAAGTTTGGTCAGCGCATATTTTTTTCAAATATTCTCAGCACCTTGGGCGTTTCAGGCAGATATTTTGTTGCAACCAAACCATTTTCAAACTCTTTGCAAAAGGAGTGTGTTTACCGAGAATGAGGATCTCTAAAAGGTGTGAAAAGGTTCACTTCGCGGAAAATAAAGTTATACAAATAGCAAAATTGCATGCGAAATAACAAGTTTATTAACTTCTGGTGGGATAACAGGTAGTACGAGAATATGTGTGCGTTTATTGTTTTTCAGTTCGAATTTCAACTTTTGTCGGTTTCTAAGTTTCCCGAATTAAGTAATATTTAAGCCATACAATTTTTTATAGGTTAAATTGTATTTATTTTGAGTTCTTAACACGCTTCCTACGTGCGATTTTAATTTATTATTAAATGAATGGCCCGGCTATTATTTCTATTTTCAAAAATATTCACTTTCTAACGATGCAATTGTGATGTTTAAGCCACCAATAACTTTTGATTTGCATAGTCAGCCTTCGAATAATTGAAAGCTTTCCAATACACTGTGTTCCGTTTATTGAATAATGTGAAAAGGATTTTATTACGACACACAAATGCACTCATAACTCAATCGTAAAGAAGTATTAAGCCTGAACTACATCGAAACAAAAGTGGGAAAAAGTACAGAAAAGTGGAAAAAATCGAATGTACTGCTTCATCCCAAAGTGCACTCTGTATACTTTTGTCTCAATTTAAAATTTGCACTTTGTGGAAAGCTCGAGCATGTTTCAGCTTTCACTTTTCTAAAGTTCTACAAACAAATACAATCAAGGAATTCATTAGCGATTTGCCGGTAGATCACGTCCCAATCATATAATTCCTGTCAGTTTCGAAAGGAAAAGCTCTTTTTGCACTTCACTCGGCTAAATTTGTTTATAATTGCTCTGGAAATTTGAAATGCAAACACAAAAAGCATCTGTGCTTGCTTAGTTCAGATTTTGTTCATAGATGTCATATAAATATGCGTGTGTTTTTAATGAATTTTGAGCTTTTCACTTTTTTGTACTTTTTCCCACTTTTGTTTCGATGTAGTTCAGGCTTTAGGCAACAATGGAAAGCGTACTAAAAAAAGTACCGAAAATTGTGTCCGATCGAACGATAGGGCATTACTGATTCGCATATGATATTTGACAGATCAGCGGATATTTTGTGCATTTCCTGTTTTGTGATTTGTTTTCTGCTTGTACAAAGCATTTGAAAAATATCTGTTGAGCAAATTTAATTCCAATTCATGTATTCCTTTTTTTTGGAATAAAATCCTCGTTGTGATATGAAACCATTGACATGGTTTTCCACGAAAACAAATTATGGAATTTGAATTCTGCAATGACAACAAAGTTGAAAGCCAAAATTGCCGACATTAGGCCCCAGTTATAGCCATACGTAAAATGCAACCGTAAAAATTTTCTTTTGCTTTTTTAGACCACTTAATCCTAATGGTTGAACTCAATCTTGGTCTTAAAATGTTGATTATGAATTATAAAGTTAGTCTATCAAAAAAAAATTAGCAAATGATCTTTAATTTTTTTAGAAAAATAATTTATACATTTTTCCGTACGAAAAACTTTTTCCGATCCACTTCTCAGTCAAATCCACAACAAAAACCCAGATCATTCCACTGATGTATTTCATTTCTTTACTGTTCCATCTATCAGTGCCTTGATTTTGTGCGGTTTTTGAGGCGATGTCGCTAGGGAACGTTCCGAATCGGATTTGAGTGTGTGAGTGAGCCGCGCGCTGTGACCAACGTGACCGTAGTGCAATAATTTGGCACTTTTTCGAGGACCCTCATACTATTTGTTGCTACTTTTTCCCTTTTTTTAGTATGAAAATTCACTTTGGGAATTTTAGAAACGCTGTGATTTCCAAATGAATTTCTATAAAATATAACGCTGCTGTCTCTCAGAACACGATTATAGTGTTAGGAGAGCCAACAATTGTTAAATATTGTGCGAAAATTCTTAAATTGCAGAGTAGCTTTAGAAATGACACTTTTTTCTTTTTTTTATTTGTTACTTTTCAGAATTTCGCAACAATCTCCCGGACTGTTAGAGAAAGGTTATAAATTTTAGTTTTAGTTTCACAATTCAATATAGACTGTAAAAAGATCACTCTCTCACAACGTTTCTTTTATAAATAAACCCAAAACAACCAAATAACATTAGAATTAGATGTATTTAAGGTTGTTCTGCGGGTAAGCTAGACAGTACTTTAGACGCATTTCGTTTTCAAATGACAAATTTTAAAATGAAAACTTTTTAGCTTTGATTTTTATATGTATATAAATATATACAAAATTAATTGAATTTTGTTTATAAATTATATCAACTCATTTTTATATCTACTTTTAAGATCTCTTTCAATTTAGTTTTGTGTGCCTTTTTCTGACGCTGTTACATAAACTCAGTATTTTCTCCCAATATTTAACAAGTATTAGCCGGCGTTACACTATTTACGTGTTAATTTTTTAACATATTCATTTTGAAATAACAGTTTTTGAAAACTTTTTTTAAGTACTATTCACATGAGCGCGAATTGCGAACAAATGAATTTAATTGTATTTATGAATTGAAAATAGATTTTTATACTATTTACCACCAAAGCCTTAAATTAAATTAATCTTAAGTCTAATCTAAAAAAAAATCGGACTCTCAATCGATTTAAATAGCTCAATTTACAATTATTACAGCAATTGAAAATTCTTGCGGCGAACTGTCACACTTTATTCACAATCCTACATAAGACATTCGCGGATCCACAAACCCACGAATGAAAAAATTCTATCGAATTTAACATTAAACAATGATTGAAGTGATTGAAGTGTAAAAAAATTCGCTTGTTCGTAGTTCGTTCGCCATCTCATGCGAATAGTCCTAAAATGTGAATTTTCCAAATAATAAAAAGGAACAAAGGAACAACAAATTGTATTAGTGTCCTCGAAAAAGGTACCAAATTGTCGCACAACGGTCACGCTGTTGTCATTTCTTCTCATCCGACATCCTTCTCGCTACCTAAAAAGGTCGCGTGTGGGAAAGCTCGCCTGGAATTTGCAGGAACAAAGCGATATAAGAACAAGAAAAATTGGAAGTTGTCAGTTCACGACATCACTCACACATTTATAGAATCTGCCTATACATGAACCCTTTCCGACACCGCCATTGCGGCAAAAACCGCACAAAATCAAGGCACAGGATTTTTTTTTCTGATGGAATCCAATAAGTGGTGGTTGATTTGTTGTATTTGTTTTCATAGGGAAACATTTTTCTGACAGAATTTTCGCTATAACCGCACAAACGAAAAAAAAATCATTTTCATACTGTTCCCACTTTTTCTGTTGCATTTTACGTATGGCTATAACTGAGGCCTTAGTGTTTGATTATTACCTGTGTCGTTTTCCATTGGGCAAAAAGAAGCGTCCGGGAGAGTCCGGAATCGAAAAAATTACTTCTGAAACCTTTCCATTGGCACAAAAAATACTCTTCTGGTGATTCTGAGGAGAGAATTTCGCTTCTCGATTTGAAAACCGATCCAATTATAAAACTTAAAATAAATTTCTTATTTTTTGATGTGTAAACATCTAAGCGCGCGTTGTTGGAATCTGGTGGAGTAAAGGACTATTCACATGAAAGCGAGCGAACGAATTGCTGAAATGCGAACAAACCACTTTTGATGCATTTATGAACAAAAAATTGTACATTTTACTATTCCAAGAGGAGGATAGTTAATTATCCCATCAAAATGTATTAAGAAAACATGTTAATAAACAGTTAAAATAACGAAATTTCGAACTGCAAACTTTTTGCCGCGAACGAATACACCCTTGGCGCGAATTGTCAAAGTTTATTCACAATCCACATCATTCAATTCGCGTTCCACAAACTAACGAACAAAGCATTCGTTCGAACTTAACCTCAAACTCAAAATGTTATAGAGACAAATAACGGCGACTGTCATTGGATTCGCGGTTTTCTGCGACCAAATTAAATGTATCATGTGAATGGACTGTCAAAACTTGCGAATATTCGTTCGTTCGTAGGTAGTTGGTCGCTCTCATGTGAATGATCCTTAATTCCAAACATTCAATTAGCTGCGACGGAAATGCATACATTTTATGATTGCATACGTTTTTATCATTGCATACATTTATGAGCTGAAAAAAAGCATGTTTTTGAAGTTATTACTTCAAGAAGAAGAAACCAATAAACTCGCGTCACTGTTACCATCACCGTCACCGATCCCAATGAAACTTTGTATGTGTGCATGGTTGTATGCAGCTGGAAAGATAGGATAGTTTCAGACCCGATAGGTGGCGCTGTTGTCGATTTTTTGTTATTTCATAATATATTAAGAATATGGTTATTACAATTCCCTCTTTTCTCAATGACGTGTATCAAGCCACACACATACCGCACGCACGGTGTTTACACATACATATTTCGGGACTGTTGGATACAGTTGCACATTTTTTATTCTTTACTCCCCGGTACTCCCTAAAAAGTTCTATTATACTCCCTAGGAAAATTATGAAACGACTGCCCTGGTTTGGAGGTTCTCTGGAAGGAACAATCATCGAAAGGCAGTCCACAGATAGTAGGTACGCGGGAGATTATTCTGCAATAGTGAGGGACTATAGAGATAGACCGAACTAAAATACCTACCGGGGGCACTGACTTTTGTCATTCCGAATGGAATTGCAACTAGCCGTTCGACTAATCGGCAATTAATTTTATAGTTGAAGAGGTTTTATCTCTCAGACCACCATTTCTCTAACATCATGGAGTATATTGCGAGATTTCCAGAACTTTCCACGTAATAAGATCAAATTCCGAGGCTTTTAAATGGCAAAGTCAATCGCCAACGCATCTAAATATATATATACGGGTTTTCCACTCACCTTGTAGTCTTTCTTGCGCAAGCAATTATCACACGCCGTCTCGCGATTTTCCAAGCACTGCTCGCTGGTAAAGTGCTCACCAAAATAGTCCAATTGCTGGGCCCTACGACAGTCGGTCACGTTCTCACAATATCCAACAATTCGATATAGATTATCAATATGAATCTTCTTTACATCATAAGTGCTTGATTTTTCACCTGTAGGGTATATTTTGTTAGAGGGAAAACAAAGCACGAGCCGTCAAGCATCAAGCCCTACGAACCGTCAAGCATCTTCTTGTAGCGCAACATATCAGAATAGTTGTAGTACAGCACACAGTGCGCCAACTCGCCATCGCGTCCTGCCCGGCCGGCCTCCTGATAATACCCCTCAATACTCTTGGGCATCGAGTAGTGCAGCACAAAGCGTACATCCGGCTTGTCGATGCCCATACCAAAGGCTATGGTTGCACATATTACCCGGAACTTGTTGGTTACCCAATCCTTTTGCCGCGACTCACGTATTTTGTCCGTCAAGCCAGCATGGTAGCTGGCCGCCTTTATGCCAACGGAGCACATTTTCTCCGCCACATCATCGCACTCCTTGCGCGAGAGACAGTAAATAATTCCACTCGCCGATGGCGGTTTGGATTTAATGAACGTGCTTATATCTTCGATGGTTTTGACGCCACGTTTCGGCAGCACGCTGTATCGCAGGTTGGCTCGATTGAAACTCGAAAGGAACCATTTGCAACGAATAAGTCCCAACTGCCGGAGAATATCGATACGGACGCGGGGCGTGGCGGTGGCCGTGAGTGCCATAGTTGGCACATTAGGAAATCGCATCCGAAGTATACCGAGCTTCTTGTAGTCCGGGCGAAAATCGTGACCCCATTGGGAAACACAGTGCGCTTCATCTATCACAAAGCGACTGATGTGGTTGCGGGTGTAGAGTAGATCCAAGAGATCCTAAAAAGATAGAAACTAAGTTGAATATTCAGAAAGACACCCTTGAGTTACCTGAAACTTGGGCGAACTGGAGATCTTCTCGGGCGTGACGTAGAGAATCTTGATTTTCGGCGGCTGGCACTCCAAGTCGACGTACACCGCTCTCACTTCGCTCAGGCTCTGTTCGCCTGACAAGTTCTTTGCATTGATCTGAAAGAAAACACCCATGAAATCGGGTCAAACCGCATATCTCAACCACTAGCAACTTACATCCAACGAACTCAACTTGTTGACTTGATCCAGAATCAGCGACTTGAGCGGACTAATGACGATTGTCAGCCCTTCGGTTAAAATGCCAGGCAGTTGATAGCATAGCGACTTACCGCCACCTGTGGGCATCAACACAAAGCAGTCGTTCTTCATCAGCGCGGCGTTGATCACCTGGAGTTGATTGGGGCGGAAACTCTTTAAGCCAAAGCTGAATTGCAGCGCCTCCATCAACGTGTCCGAATGGGGGAATTTGAAGCCATCAAACTCGCCAGTGATGCCATCGTTGTGTATGTTTGAGTGAAACTTTCCATCGACCTTCTGTACCGATGTATTCGGATGCGGCAACATCGCTGGCCTGCTGGTAATTGGCGTTGAAACTGTGATGGGGGAAGCCATCAACCGTCTACTGCTTGTCGATGCAACTGGGCTATCGACATCAATGAAGCTACTGGAAGGCATAACTTGGGACGCACTCTCAAACTTCTCAAAATCATACACCTGCCAGCCGTCATCGTCGACATCGTTGTTCACGACGGCTGGCGGCGTACGCTTATCTTCAAATATGATTCGTTGGCCGGTGTTTCCTTCGTTTTTCTTCTGCACTTGTTTGTCCTCAAAGTCCTTGTAAATGTAGCCGTCGTATTCAGATTTTCTGCCCTGCAGAATATCCTCTTGGACTTTGATTTCATCGAGAAATGCATCCAGTTCGTAATTGTCGTTGTCGACTGCCGGCGCGGACGGCTCATGCAAGCTATCGTCGAGTATGGAAATTACTGAGTCACTATCAGCTTCCGCTTTATCGTCACACAAATCATCGATTAGTTGCTGGCGCTTCTTAATATCATCCTGTCGCAGTTGCCAAGACTTCGCAACTTCTGCTCGACTTCGCGCTACTTCGTCAAACTCACTCGGAGATTGATGGGATTTTTGGCGAATAACTTCCAACTGACGTATTTCCTCCTCTTCATCCTCCTCCGGGTAATCGGAATGTTTGGGCGGGTTTTCTACGTACAATGCTTCCTCCATACGTCTCACTTCATCTTCCTCGTCTTCGTCTGGGTAATCACAATACTGGGGCGGGTGGGTTTTAGGTTTATTTTTCGCCTGTTGTGGAAGCTGTACCGACGGCGTGTCTTCCTCCTCTTCATAGTCTTCGGGAAAATTCTGACATCGCTTTGACGTTTCTTCTTTGCGTTTTTGCAGAGTACTTTGAATCAGTTTCGACTTGGCTTTGAACTTTTGACGGAGAATCTTGAGCTTTAGGAACGTGTTTGGCAGGAAGCCATCGATGGATTTGAAGAAATCCGCAGGAATCTGATCGACTATGTTGCAGTACTTTTCAACTAGATCCATGTAGGTGGATTTGAAGAAGGATAGGCTAGAAGCGAGAACGATTTCGTTGTCCTGAAATGGTATAGACGTTTTAGGTAAAAGCGAAACGATGGTTTTTCGCCTTCTATTAGAACCGTAACAAGTTTCTTTACAATACAAATTGGGTTAGCATGTATTACTCACCTGATTGACATTCGCTTTGAAGTCATCACTTTGAACAACGCTGCACAGGTATTCGTCCAGACCGCTTTCAAAAACAACAAACGTCTTACTCGCTTGAGCATCCTCTGTCGCTTCACAGTTCTTACACTTTTCCTGAACCAAATCAGTGTCAGTTCCGACAGATTTATGTGAAACTCTTTTCGAGACATGTTTCTTTGGAGTATCACCTCCCGCAACTGTATCTACTTTCGAGACACACTTTTTGCGAGTGTTGCCCTCTAACGATTGGTCTAAAACCGTTTTTGTAACACTTGCCTTTGGACTTATTTCAGTGAAGTAAAGCGCTTGTTTTAGCTCTGTTTTTGAGGGCGGGGACATTTGCAAAATTTGCTTACCCTTATTTATATTTAACGAATCACCTACATAAGAACGATTTGAATTTAAAGGCGATGCCGGTGGGGTCTTAATATTTACATTTCGGTTCAATTTCTCAATATTTCTATTGATAGTGGACAGCGCTTTGGTATAGACTGCATCATTTCTTATGAGTTCGTCTATAGAATCTATGCTTAGTTTGTCCGGAGTTACAAACGCTGGAGATTCATTCTTTATAAAATATTTACTCTCCACAGGAGATAACATACACTTTTCGGGAGAAGTCTCATTTAGGAGCGATATAATCTCCCCCACTTCAACCGAACGTCTTGGAGTCACTTTGGGTGATGAAGTATTTGTATTATTGAAATTATTGAAAGCGTTTGATTTGCTAGGAACACTAGTGCTTTCATTTTCAAACGATTCCTCATCGGAAGACTCTATGCACAGAGCATTTACTTTTTTCCGAACAAAACCGTTGGGAAAAGGATTTCTTGAAGTATTACTCGAGACACTGGGAACTGAAAAGAGTTAACTTGATTAGTTTTGTTTTGTTGATGGATCAATTATTGTATCATACCTTTGTGGTTTACTTTGGGGGGATCGCTCTTTTTCATCTGACTGTAGTTTAAAAACGAACTCAAGGAAAGTTGTTTGCCACTTTTAGACGCATCTTTTCTACTCATATTGTTATAATTAATTACATTTATTTTAACACATTTAAATCTAGGGCTTTATAGTTAACTGAAAGAGATTTTTTCTAGTTTTAAAGCAAATATTTTGGCGATTTCAACAGCTGTCATTATTTAAGTTTGACATTACATCCCGCCATCATAGAGATGTGTTGTTTTTGAATGAGTGTGGTCAGAGGTATTTTGTGGATGAAATCGATGAAATCATGTCGGAACATAATTCATAATTTTTAGTGGCTGTGCATAACTAGTTGAGAGACCAAAGGCACTGCATGGTTATAAGAACTTCAGATTTCTAGATTTCTAGTTTAGTAAAATGGTAGTAGATTGGGCACTCTCAGAATATTATTTTGTTGTTCTAGATAACTTTTTATGTTCGATTGTAACGATTTGAGAACACTTTTGCGAATCTGGATTTTTTCTCTGGTATGCCTCAGATTTACTTTCTATCGAGAGAGCAAATCTAGAAGTACTTTTTCTACGTTTTCTATTTATCGTCGAACTAGAAACAAATTTTGCGATATGTGATTTATGTGTGAAACTTCAATAGAAAATATCAAAAAAAAGGATGAACAGAAAACTAATTCTCACTTGTAATGTGCATAATATAGTGTCACCACTGTGGCAAAGTCCCCTGATGAATTTCAGAGCAATTCTTTTAATGAAGGACAATTCTTTCGGATCTTCGATGAAAAAGTCTTTAAGAAAAGTATCGAAGGCTACACATATTCCAATGGCATGAATATCAATAGCAAAAGAGCCAGTGACGCTTTTATGTTAGATTAGACACACGAAATATGAAATCTGAAGAAGCCCAATTGTGTACGACCACATAAGTCTGTCAGCCGATTGGTCACGTAAATATGGACGATCGAGCTTCTGGTTTAGCTGGCTGACTTGATGTATCTGTTTTTATTTGCCTAGATGAATGACATGAACAGCAGCAGCTGTTTCGGTTGACGTCATTTTAGGGGTAGCCGAAGAATCTAGTCTGAAAATTTGTGACTGAGACTAATGTCGTTTTCGATTTGGCTTTTCAGATTTTGATCTGAGATTTCAGATTTCTGCTGGCAAATCGAACATAAAATCTGAATTATATTGGTATGTGTGTGTATTGAGTTGGCGGCAAAAAAAACCTATTTGCACTTGCACTCGAAATCCATTTCAATTGATTTTCACACATTTATAGTATTGCATTTCGAAATCATTTAATATAAAAACTCGATCCCATACGCGTTAAATAAATAATTCAGTTAAAAAAGCAATCGTTCCAACGATAAACAATTCGTAACCGATGCTGTGTGTCATAAACATTGGTGTTAGTGAAAGTATGTGTAAAATCTGAGGAAAAATTGAGATTTCTCAAAAGTGATCTGAGATCAAAAAAAAAATTGATTTTTGTGGCAAATAGAACATGAAAAGCAATCTCGATCAAAAAAAAAATTGATTTTTTGTCAAATCGAAAACGACATAAGTTGACTTATCGCATTTGTGTGGTTGACATAGAAGAGTTTCGTTCCTCATCAATCTAGTTTTTGCGCTCAGGTTATATTTCTAGTCCAGAAATTTCTGGTAGGCAACTAGATTTTAAAATGTACCTATAGGCATAACGGGTATAACAGGTGTACAACATAAGACAAATCTGATATTTAATTAGCACTGAATGCACCCCATATATAACAAACCCGGTCAAACAAATAAAATCGAATAGAAAAAGATTCCAAACACCTCCCATTACGTTGACATATAATATGTCAAAAAAAAAAAAAATGCATTTTTTGTACCGCAATTTTCTCCGTTGAAGTTTTTCACAACAATTTCCAACTTTTCTTTTATCGCAATTTCTTTGGAACTAATAAACATTAAAATAATCCGCATTTGATTCAAAATTGGGCGATGAATTCATACGGTTTGTAGAAAAGTTCAAAAACCAAGAAAACAACTCACTTGTGTGGTATTTGGGTTTATTTAGAATAGATGGTCCCCTACACAAAACTTTTTTTTTGTTACTGATACTTAAAAAATTCGCGTTAATTTTTCTTCAATCAGATTTTTGTTTCTCTACGTCATTTCCTTCGAATTGTAAATAGTTTATGTTCACAGAAAAAAAAAAAAAATACCAAAAAAACCAAACGTTCCTTGAGGTGTTTTTATTTATTGTTGTTTTATGTTTGTTTAATTTTAACCTTTATTGGTTTTGAACTAAAAAAAAAAATAAATACATCTTCAGTTGTTGCATCAACCTTTTCCATTCATTATGGCAAAAATGTATGGAAAAGGTAAGAGTAAGTAAAAACGCATAAATTTATAATATACCTATTTTGATGAGTAAATTTAATTCAAAAGCGAGTTGGAAATGATCGTCTTTTATCTTCTCAGTCTTGTATTCATATTTCTTATACACTCCTTGTTTGAGGTTTATGGTTTTTCATAGACTACAAACAAATCAAGTCTTATGTAGCTATCAGTGCTGCCTGTATGCTTATTGCCTGCAGGGGTTGGACAAACTGCAAACTCAATTATACCCAACTTTTGTGTTGAAATGCCAGGTAACCATTCCGTGGAATTTTCTTAAAGCGATCTCGGCGATATGCCACATAATGTCTTCTACACTTTACAAAAGTTTCTAACTGGGCGTTTTGGGTGAACATGTTATTCCTTCAACCTAAAGTGGCAATCCGAAATCAGGGCTTTTATGAGAAAACTATCACAAGACACTGGCCACATTATAGTTGCCATGGAATGGAGTTGAGATTTGGGTTCCAACATTCACATTCTAACTAGATGATGCGTTTTACATGATACATATCCTTTCCCACGGTTTGAGGTCAATAAACAAACAGAAAGTTGACGCATACTTATTAGGGGCAAGCTCAAAGTTGTCCATGTACAGGTTCTGATCTCAGATATTGGATTTAGTTTGTTCAATCGGATATTTTGATTGAGGCACAGTCAGACAGGTCCGTACGATAGTGCCGTCAAAGGTAAAAAATAGGTACGTACGTACATAGCCTAGATCTTTTCTTTATCATCCAGTTTGGGTTCCGCATTGCGACTGACAGCGTTTTTCGCATATCCTCAATACCTACTTTTACTCTACTGCAAGATTGACTAGCTTATTCCCACTCTCTGTTCGGGTCTGTTGAATCTGGTTTAGCCATTTTGCGCAGCTGCATACAATTCTTGTTATACTGCGTTTGTTAGTTGGCATTGTTCCTCAAACCGGAGGTTTTGAGCTGATCAGTCGCTATAGAAGTTCCTGTGGCCTGTTTCCAGTTAGTTAATCGGCTGACAGCCATGTCTCACACAAATGATAAGCGTACACCGATTTAATAATAATTGTTGATTTATTGTGCCGACAATAGCCGCGGCGGACCTTAACATGAAAAAAACGTCTTGATGATGACGATGACTAAAGTAAAACTGGTTTAACAAAAATACAAAAAGAAAAAAAAGGGAATGTAAGTTGAGCTTAAAGCTCAAACAGAATCTTGCTGTCGGTCGGTGCTGTTGATGACGTTGCTGGTAACGTTGATGTTTAATTTGTACGGCCAACATCCTCCCCCGTTGAAGGTTGCCTTCAACAAGAATTGACGAATAAAGGGCACAGCTTGCGGATAGGACGCTTCACTTCCCCCTTCGACGTCATGACTGATGCGACGCGTACTAGTCCATCTCGACCAGGATACGTAGTAGTAATTCGCCCAATAAGCCACTGGCATGGAGGCAAGTTGTCTTCTAGTAAGACGACGACGTCACCAGTCTGTATATTTTTAGTTTTTTCTGACCACTTCGGTCGCTTCTGCAATTGACTTATGTAGTCGGTTGACCACCGCCTCCAAAACTCCTGAACGAGACGTTGGAGGTACTGCCAACGCCTAAGGTGTGCAATCCCAGTATCCAGTAGATTTTGGTCGGGAACGCTTGTCATTGGCCGCATTATTAAAAAATGGGCTGGAGTTAACGGATCGATGTCACCCTCAAATTTCGCGCAGAGTGGTCTAGAATTCGCGCAGGCTTCAACCTGGCACAGCACCGTGCAAAATTCTTCGAAAGTCACTGATGTGACACTTAAAGTTCGACGTAGATGATACTTGACGGTTTTGACACCCGCTTCCCAAATGCCCCCGAAGTGCGGAGCATGTGGTGGTATGAAATGCCAATTGATTGATTTGGTTGTTAGTTCGTTATTTACGGCTTCTTGGAACTGGGTAGACTGCATCAGATTTGTCCATTCGCGCAAGCGCTGGTTGGCGCCGACAAAATTGGTGCCGTTGTCGCTGAAGATCGTGTGACATCTTCCACGTCTGGCCACAAATCGACGAAGGGCAGCAATAAACGCATCCGATGAGAGTTCTGTCACTGCTTCCAAGTGCAGCGCCTTGGTTGCCAGGCAGATAAATAGCGAAATATAAGATTTGTATTGCTTGGCGCCTCGACCCTTCCAAGAACGAATGATGAACGGACCCGCAAAATCTACTCCGGTATTACTAAACGCTGCTCCAGGCTCTAACCGCTGCCTCGGAAGATCCGACATTTGCTGAACGAACGGTGTAGCGCGCTGCCTCGTGCAGGTTACGCATTGGTACACCACCCGTTTAATTGAATGATGCGCTCCAATTATGAAATAATTAAGGGACAGTAGGTAAGACATCTGACGGATGCCTGCGTGCATGTTTTCATTATGGCAATTGAGTGCGAGTAGATCTACCAGCCGATGATCCTTATGAAGAATTACTGGATGTTTCTGGTCAAACGAAATCAGCGCGTTCTCGAGCCTACCGCCAACACGAAGTACGCCGTCCTGATCGAGGAAAGGATTCATTCGAGAAATCTTGCTCTTCGTTGGCACGGGTTGATTACGTTGCAAACAAGCGATTTCATCTGGAAGCGATTGGCGTTGCGAAAGTTTAAAAAGTGCTATTTTGGCGGACTGAATATTTTGCGGCGACAGCATTCGGCCATGGCGGGGAAATCCAAAACTTCCCGGTCGATAGCGCCACCTCAAACAACGAGCTACAACTCGTACAAGACGATTAAAATTTGAAAATCTGGAGCAAATGTCCCAAACAGGTGTTGCTGTCGATGTTAAAGATGTCAACGAATCTTCCTCAGAGGCTCTGCTTGCGTTTGGCAATTCTGAAAAGACGACTACAGGATCACGAAGAAACAATGGCCCCTTCCACCAAATGTCTAAACTGGGTAAATGCTTCGGCATCAAACCACGCGTAGCGCAATCGGCAGGATTTTCAATGGAGCGGACGTAGTGCCAGGCTGATGCGGGAAGTTGGGAAGCTATTATGGACAACCTGTTGTCGGCAAAAATGTTTCGTGGCTTGGGATATCCCTGTATCCAATGGAGAACCGTGGAAGAGTCGGTGTATGCAAAGCACTCGAGGTCGTGAATTCCGAGGGCATCTTTGACCTTGCTGAACAGTCGCGTCAGCAATAAAGAGCCGCATAATTCCAACCGTGGTATAGATAACGCAGGTTTAACTGGCGCAACGCGTGATTTAGCGCACAGTAACGACGTGTGAACGCCACCATCGGCAGTGACCACTCGAAAATAAATCGCCGCAGCATACGCCGACTCTGAAGCATCGGCAAACCCGTGAAGCTCTATAGGACACATTCGACAGTAGTTCAGCCATCGCGGTATGCTGACAAGACTTAGCTGATTGATGTCCAACTTGAACGCCGCCCATTCTTCGTAACAGTCTGGTGGAATATACGTATCCCAACCTACCTTGAGGATCCATAGCTTCTTCATGAAAATTTTCATCTTTATGATCGTTGGAGACAGCCAACCTAACGGATCGAACATGCGCGCTATGTCGGAAAGAACCTCCCTTTTCGTTATCTGGGACTTCAAGGGCGGGAAAACAAAACTAAATTTAAACACGTCAGCAATCGTGTCCCAAATTAAGCCCAATGTCCTGACTTCTGCTTTCCCGAACGTAAGATCTGTAGATATTTCGCGATGGCTTGGTTCAATTTCGGACAAAAAATCTGACGAGTTGGACGCCCATTTGCGCAACTGAAAGCCTGCTTCACTCAGAACTTTACACAAATCTTGTTTTATTAAAAGAGCCTCCTCGAGCGAGTGATATCCTGACATATAGTCATCGACATAAAAATCGTTTATTATGCTAGTACTAGCTTGAGGGTTGGCTTGTAAAGTGTTTATACCAACCTGTTTCAACACCCTGGTCGCCAAAAATGAAGCAGATGCTGTACCGTACGTAAGTGTTAGCAGCTGATAGTCCTGTGGCTCCGCTCGCACGTCCTCTCTCCAGATGATCCGCTGGAACCGAACATCCTGCTGGCTGACCCTGATTTGCCGGTACATTTTGGCGACATCTGCCTTGACCGCGACTGGACATTTGCGAAATTTTATTAAAGCTGTTATGAGATCGTTCTGAATGATGGGCCCCACTAGCAGGCAATCGTTCAGCGAAACTCCATTGCTGGACTTGCATGACGCATCGAACACGACCCTCAGCTTTGTAGTTGTGCTGGAGGGCTTGATTACAGCATGGTGCGGCAAATAAAACGCTGGTTGGTGAATTTCGTTCGGAGGTACGAGTGCCATATGACCCAACTGCTCGTACTCTCTCATAAATGACGTGTATTCGCGCTTGAGATTTGGGTCCGAGGAAAATCGTCGCTCCATGGCATGAAGTCGCCTCAAGGCTGCCCTCCTTGAATCGCCGAACACAAGAGGCCTATCCTTAAATGGCAGACTTACCATATACCTGCCATCGGGCAGAATACGATGTGTAGATAAGAAGTGATCTTCGATCTGCTGGGTTTCATCAGTGACAGGTTGCTGCACATCTTGGAGATCCTCGTAGTCCCAAAAACGCCGCAAAAGCTCGTCCAAATCCACCTTCGTATGAAATGAATTTAATTGTGGTTGAGCATTCGATACGTTTCCTGCGATGACCCAACCAAACTTAGTGTTTTGGGCTACAGGCGAGCCGCTTGGATGTACTAATTTTCCTTCAACGATGACATCAAAGAATATGTCGGCCCCAAGTAATATATCGATTTTACCGGGGGTAAAACATCCAGGATCAGCTAATGGCAAGTGCTCGAAAAAGGGAAACTTGGCTTTAGGAACATTAATGCTTGGTATATCACCTGTTAACACCGACAGAACGTACGCTTTCGTGGTGAAAGTCATATTAGCCTTTGCCGAATTGCACATAATGAGGCTAACCGACCCGTTCGTACCCTGAACAGTTCCATCCTGACCTATTCCCGATATTGGAATCCTCGCGTGAGATCGCTTTAACCTTATTCGTTGTACGCACGCTTCGGATATCAGCGTTGACTGTGATCCCGAGTCAAGTAGTGCTCTGCATTTGTGCAGTTGACCGTAGGAGTCCATGACGGATACTATCGCTGTCGGCAACATGGTATAGCACTCGCGAAGTCCATTCTGACCCATGCTGGACAAACAGCTTGCGACAACATTGCTAGTACTTGGAGTTGCATTGTCCCATACGTCTTGGGTCTCCTGATGCAGAAGGGTGTTATGCTTTGCCGAGCATATCTTGCACACCGAAAACTTGCATTCCGAAATGCCATGCTTAGAACGTAAGCAATTGACGCAGATTTTACTTTGTTTAACGACCTCCAGTCGCGAAGCTACCGGGAGTTCTCGGAACTCCTTACACTGATACATCAGGTGGTTTCGCTTGCAAACGATGCACGAATGAACCACAGAATTCAAAACACGTTTGTCCTTGACAATTTGCTTACCGCTTGATGGTATGCCGCGTACCGCGCGATTGACATTAACACACTCTAGTTCACGAATTCGATCATCCAAAAAGTTCATAAACATCGCGATCGACGGATTGGATTTGTCCTTGACTTCGCGAATCCACAATACGCGGTTCTCTCCGTCGAGTTTTTTCGAAAGGACATAAAGTAGTATAACCGTCCAATCGTCTACCGGTTGTTTCAAAGCCCGTAAGGCGTTAACTGTTTCGTTAATACGCGTATAAAATGTCTTTATTTCACTGAGCGAGTTAGATTTGAGCTGCGCACTCTCAAAAAGATTGTCCAAATGAGACGCCATAATTATTTCAGGCTTATCATAATGGGATTTAATTAGTTCCCATGCTGCGTCGAAGTTCTGGTTACTTGGCGGAAGATGCTTAATGAGAGATGCAGCGTCTCCCTTCAGACGAGTCTGCAAGTACTCCATTTTCTCGACACCTGTTATGGAATCCTTTGACTGCACCATGGCAACAAATAAATCCCGAAACCGCACCCATTCGTCCAATTTACCTGAAAAATCCGGCAGCTTTATCTCGGGTAATCGCGAACTTGATTCCATGCGGGTGATTTGTATCGTGCTACGCGACGATTCAGCTAAGTTTTTAACAATATCCCCTAACGCACTCTGCCCTTGCGCTAATGCTTGTAGTGTTTCGTTAACCTCTTTGTTGCATGCCGATTGCGAATCACTGACACCATTTGCACTTATTATTTCCGTTAGTTGGGCGTGTACGTCGTAAAACGCTAGCTCGAAATCTGCCCGATACGATTCGTCAATCTCGACTTCTTCGATGCCGATTTGCACTCGATCGAAATCTAGCATTAATTGTTCCACGCGCGACAGTAATGTTTTTGCCTTATAGACTGAAATATTTTCGTCAGACGACAATGATGCGATTCGCGTAACTTGGCCTTTAATCGAGGCCCGCTGCCTTTTTAGAGCCTCCATGTTATTCCCGGCGCTTGAGCACTTGACCACGAAGAAACCGTATTTTGAATAAAAACGCCCGTCTGTCTTTCCACGCAACTAGAGCAGAAAACAAAGAAACAACGCGAGCACACGAGCAGAATGAAAAACGAACTGTTTTGTGTGAACCGTCTGCGTCTCACAAAACGGCAAATTGCACACCGGCTTAACACTGACGATGTTGTTCGCACGATTCACTTAGCAGCAGCAGCAGCTATTTTGGTGATTGAGTTTTACCGCTCCGATGATACGAATGCAATGAACAGTTAGCACAAGCGTGTAAGTGTTTATTATGTACCAACGATGTAGGTACCTATGCAACATTAAACGCAAAATAAAAGGTTTTGCTTATCGAGCAACAAAAATATAAACGGTAGGTATACTCGCAATGTATTAAATTTTTTCGATACAACGAACCTCGTTGCAATGAATTTGTACGTATGTATGTTCAATGCGATCACGAATTAACTCCGGTAATTCGGCTCGAATAGGACCATGTTAAACGCAAAGAAAAACGAAAACCAGTTGTCTCACACAAATGATAAGCGTACACCGATTTAATAATAATTGTTGATTTATTGTGCCGACAATAGCCGCGGCGGACCTTAACATGAAAAAAACGTCTTGATGATGACGATGACTAAAGTAAAACTGGTTTAACAAAAATACAAAAAGAAAAAAAAGGGAATGTAAGTTGAGCTTAAAGCTCAAACAGAATCTTGCTGTCGGTCGGTGCTGTTGATGACGTTGCTGGTAACGTTGATGTTTAATTTGTACGGCCAACAATTATTGAGGTGTGGACTACGCGTGTTTGCTTTAATTAGATTCTGCCTCATGGTTCATTGATTCAAATAGTACAACCTTAGCTTTAACGAAGAACTGTGTGTTTATTTGTAGCGGCGAATCATACTTTACTCATCTGCTTGACTGTTCAATACTTCAGAGAGCAGTGGTCTTGAAAACTTGACCCCTATGTATGGTTCACTCTTTGCTAAACTTTTCAATTACTTATTATACTTTCACATATCCTTTTCTTCGACAAGATCAATCAGGGATTCGTGGCTGTGAATTTTCAACGATAAAGATGCATTTCCAGCTCGTCTATGTACATATATTTTTTTAATTTCTTAAATTTTGTAAAACTTACTTCGTTTTATTATCAAAAATATTTAACAAAATTCAAATTGATTAACATTTTTCTTCTCTCCTCCTACCAAAGACATTGGCAGACATTTGTTGTGTTACTTTTGTGTTTTTTAATTGCAAAATTTAAATCTTTTCTCTATATATCTTTCTTATCTTTTTGTGTAATGAAATGAAGTCTTAAAATTGCTCTAAATATTTATATTTGTTTCTTTAACCAAATTTGAAGACACTTTGTGCCATTGGTTGGGAAATTTTAATAAAATTTGTTTTATTTATTGCAAGCAGCTGCTATCGAATCAGAAGATCAGCAAAGATTACGATGGCAAGTGGAGTTGGAGTTTGTTCAGTGTTTGGCCAATCCAAACTATCTTAATTGTGAGTACATTATATGTGGAATATGTTTTTAGGGCTATTGGGTGATGAAAAATAACGTACGATACTTGTAAGAAAAAACATTCTGGGCGGGCGTTAATGTGCATTCGTTCTACATGACCTTTCCATCTAAAACACCCAATGCGCTGTTTTTTTTTTTTTTTTTTTTTGACTAGTTCGATGTAGCTGAAATCTGCTATTGTAGTTCGGTTAAAAAAAGTCGCCACATACGTTGGCAGCCGATGTTCCTCAGCTGTTATTTATTTTATGAAGGAACACTGTAGCGTCTTTCAGACTGAGATGATGGCTATGAGTGAACCGCTCGCTCCAATGTAATCTATTAAATTCTTCCTTTTCAAAGAGTCAATAAAGGTGGCCAATAATAGGTAGAAGAGTATAAATACCTGCGTTACATCAAGGCACATTTGGCCAAAACTGGATGCTAAAAAGACTTGGAGACTTACCTCCACAAGTAGAAACAAAATCAGCTCCGTATTGGGTACTTTACCAGGACATTGTTTGATAGGCAGGCACGCCCGCAGAATGGGAATAACCTACAATTTTACTGGAGTTGTATGGATGAGGAGGAAGAAGAAGCCATTGGTCATCTTATTTGTCCCTGTCTAGCTATTGCCAATTTGCGCAAGGCCAACCTTGACCAACAGAAGCCCCCAAAGTAAGATACGTCACTGCTGGGCTGTGTTTCCAAATTAAAGCTTATGCCCTTAAGATCAACCCCCGTTTCTTTCGACGAGACGTCAGAGGATTATAGGTGACCGAACAGGCCACCCGAAGAAAAATCATCACAAGCATAAACAAATCAATAAGGCGCCCACTAGTATGTCCGGCCTAGATAGTTCTGTGGCCATTTAACCCTTTCCCGTCCTGTACTAATATGGTCCAAGTGTGTATTTCTAGACAGCCACATTACCTAACCTAACCTCACTCTGATTTTGCATTTGGATTATTATGTTTGATTTTTTATTCATTATTAAATCGAGAAAACGATATCGACTAAGTGGCCGCTCCCAGAAATGATTGTCCCGATTTATGGAATTTTCCATCACTCTTGCCAGAACTTCCGGTGGTAGGTTCTCGTATTCTTGACGGATATTCTCTTTGAGAAAGAGGAAAGTCGTTGAACATGGCTTTGTAGCGCTCGACATTCACGGTAATCGTTTGGCCCGCGGCGTATTCCAAAAAGTAGAACCTGATGATTCTTCCAGCATGAACAGCACACCATGCAGTAACTTTGAACGGATGTAATGGATCTTCGTGAGTTATACGCAGATTTTCGGCGCCCCGGAAGCGATAATTTAGCTTGTTCACATATCCAGTTGGAGTTAGAAATGAGACTCGTCGAGCGTAGGTTACATGCGAAAAATTGAAAATTTTGCCTTCGAAGCGACCTAAAAGATCTTTATCCGCCTTTGATAGCGCCCATGCTTCTGCACTATAAAGCAGGACTGGGATGATGAAGGTCTTATATAGAGTCTCCTTAGTGCTACTCGACAAATTCTTACTTTTTAAATGCCTCCATATTCCGAAGTAACAGCGGTTGGCATGTGTGACGACCTTTGTGGAGCAGCGAGCGATTCCCATTGTCATTCTGCAGAAACTGACAAGTTTGGCAGGGATGCCAAAACTAGACATGACTCTGTATAGCTCGTCTCTATAAATGCTGTCATATGCGGCTTTAAGATCGACTTAGGAGTTCTAAGGTTTTCTTAAAATACCTGCCGTAATGTGAACCAGAGACTATACTGAGACCCCAACTTCGGCCGATTTTCCGTTACTTGCCTACAAGCTTTTTTTGTATGGCAAATGCTATGCTATGTTTCCACCGGAGATTATCTGCGAGATTTATCATACAGAAGTTAATTTCATAAAAAGGACGTTAAGAATTATGTCGTTTTCCATTGGGACCACCAGAAATCTTTTTCAGATCTCATATTTTACGCGGCAAATGGAACATGCAACGAAATTGATTTGCTTTTGTAAATGGATCAGTGCGTTACTTGACAGCAATATCAGCTGTTCAAATTGCATTTGTTTTTGCAAAAATCACAAATGGATATCGACTTGTAAAATGTTTTCCCTATTGCACATAGGTACATAGGAGCAAACTTCTTAAAATGACGTAAAACAGTTATGCGAAGTATATTGGTATTGTGAGAGTGTGTGTAGATCTGAAAAATGTCGAGATCTGCAAAAAGTGCTCTGAATCAAAAAAAAAGATTGATTTTTGGTCCCAATGGAAAACGACATTAATGTAATTTGTAATCTCCTAAACTGACCAGATTTACATGTAGAGTCCGGTTTATGAACACACTCACACAGCTCGGAATGTCAAAAATACCAAGCAAACAAGCTAGTCTTCTACCACAAAATATCCCAGATGAAGGAACGCTGGCGCAGCGGCAGCGGCAAAGTGACATTTGACACTTGTCTAATCATTGGCCGCGTTCCTCTGCCCGCTAGTCTTCTAGCACAAAATATCCCACATGGTGGAACGATCGCGCAGCGGCAGCGGCAGCGGCATCTTCGTTGGCATCAAAAACATATGACTTATTCCTTCATTAATAATTTCGTGTCGAATAATTATTTCCAAACTACATTTAAAAAGAAATGGTACATATGTTATAGAAACCATAATAATATCGGAATTGATATTTTACTTACCTATTATTACCTATACCAATATTATCACAATTGCAGCTCGGCTTCGTATTTTTGTTTTTATTTTGTAAACGTTTGAACGATTTCCTTTGACAGCTTTATTTTTTATTTTGTTTTTTTTTTTTTCTCTCAAAGCAGCGGGTAGTTTTGCGCTAGATTGAGAAATTTCCCTGAAAGGGATATTTCACAAAAAGTGCTAGACGACTAGCGCAAATGGAAAAATGTCAATTTTTTTTATATGGAGTTTGACATGCCGCTGCTCATCTAGCGGGCAGTGGAACGCGGCCATTTTCGTGATTTAGCAGTAGTTGACAACATCTGGTGAATCGTCAAATTAATCTTTTTTTTTTTTGGTGGAAACACCTCAGGATTTATTTGTAATCTCTTGCCCTAAATCTCGCAAGTAGTGTCCGGTGGAAACGTAGTATAAGTGCGTTAGTATTGGGGACGTTCGGATTCGTAGTTTAGTAAGACTGACAGCTGTCTGACTAGATGTGTTTATGGAGGGGAAGCCGACAAATCTAGTCAGGAAAATCCTGCCTGCATACTCAGTTGACATTTCGAAGAGTCAAATTTAAAATAAACAGAGTGGCCGTTGCACAATTATGAAGAGTTGAAGAAAGGGCCGGTGAGAGAAAAAGGTGTAATTTCTAAGGCACGATATTTAACAACC
Organism: Cheilosia vernalis; assembly: GCA_949126925.1. Classification (NCBI taxonomy): domain Eukaryota; kingdom Metazoa; phylum Arthropoda; class Insecta; order Diptera; family Syrphidae; genus Cheilosia; species Cheilosia vernalis. The sequence continues at coordinate 25,917,238 of OX421358.1, forward strand.
ATTAGGTCGCATAAGACTATAATAGTGTGGCGATAGGCAACCGTGTTACATTTTAAATGTACTTATTTGAAAATAACATTTTTTTTTATATTTATGAAGGGCTTTTTCCAAATAAAAAAGGGTAAAATCAAACAAAGGTAACGCTGGACTGTGACAATACAAAAACAATGCATGTTGCTTAGTCAACGCGTTCGGATTCATAGTCCCGATCAATCTAGTTGACGTTTTACATAAACTAGGTATCCGAACGTCCCCATTGTTACCTACATTAAAATTTGAATTGACAAACGTCACGGAGCTTAAAAAATTCCAGCTCATCAACACACTCGCACCTTGCATATGTCACTGCCGCTGACGGAAAACTTGCTGTCAGCGTTCATAGAATTTTATCCGTTAAATTTGACATTATTCGTTGCGAGTGGATAGTATTTTTTAGGAATAACTGTACTTTTGCTTACATAATTTATGAAAAATAAAGAATGTAGATTGTTTAAGGGAAAATAAAAACAATTTGAGCAATCTTCTTCAGCTATTTAAGAGAACTCAAAGTTAATGATATTCAAAAGCGGAAAATACGCAACCGTGTTTGTCCTAATATGTTTTAAGGATATAAAACATGTTATTTACTTAGTTTAATTAACCAAACAAATTAGTAACTAACCAAAAGTACGGTTGGCAGCATTCATTTTATATTTATTATATGTTTTTGCAAGTCACACGGATTCCAATGTGGTATTCGATTGGCCTCCTTCAGATTTGCTCTCAGATTTTAGATTTCGTGTGCCTAATCGAACATAAAAACGTCACTTTTTTTGTGTTGACATTGGTGCTACTTTTCAAAGCTTTTTCAATTCACTAGTTAAATATTAAAACATTGGAAATTTGAGCCCCGATTGATTTCTAAATATTTAAATTATTTAGAAAAATAGATTCACTCGATGCCACTGCCTTTGTTTGCTGCACAAAAAAGTCACGAAAACCTAAACAAACTTCACCGGTTGTCAAACTCAAACTCAAGTGCTCTGAAATCTGAAACGAACGAACGAACATAAGAAGTGCTCTGAGAGCAAAAAAAAAGTGTTCTGACAGCGCCCATTCGAAAACCACATAGCACCGATAGGAAAACAAAATCGCGAATTTGAAAAAAAAAATGAGGGGCCAGCGTTGAGGCTCCATTCATCAGGCGTGTTTTCCTCTTGGAGGCGAGTTGGTGTATGCACTCTACCCAGTAATCTACCGCTGCCTTGAATATCTCGGCAGGTAATCCATGTCCATCTGGTCCAGCAACCTTGTTGGACTTTAGCTTGCGGAAATAGTTTTTTCCATGTCCTCGGCACCGACTGTGATTCCACTAAAAGGTTTCCTTGTTCGTCTCTACAGGTATCTGCTCGGACCTTTTCTTTCTTTATACCTTTTGGAAAAAATTGCCGAACATTGTTTCTGAAGTAACACCTCTCTACTTCCTCGATCGCTCGCTTCTCAAGCTCTTTCTTTTTCCTCTTTGTCCGCCTTTCCAATTATTTGGCGTTAAAATCACCAAATGATTTTAATAGGGCATTGTTCATATGTTTTGTCGAGGAGCTCTTAGAAACACTCCTTGGTATCATCGCCTTTATCTTCTGAGGGGGCATTAGCGCATAACCAAAGCAGATGTTGGCGAATCTAGCCTTGATGCGGATAGTTGTAAGACGTTCACGTGTCAGAAGCTCACGACTTCTTGCCAAAGTCTGCCGCTTACAACGAATCCGCATCCAAATAGACGCTGTTTCCGTTCCCTGTAGTAATCACAGTAGTTGTCACTGTTTTTCATTATTCTTTTGGTTCGCCCAACCCACCGCACTTCCTTTATGGCGGTGATATCGTGTAGCAGTCTCCGATATCCGCTAAATATTCGGCTGCGCGCAGTCTGTTCCGGTCTGTTCAGTGTCCGAACATTCCACGTGTAGATCCGAAAGTCGTCGACCACACCTTGCGCATTCAATATACCTCTCCCACTCTAATGGGAAAACTCTTTCAAGAAACAGCACGAAATCTCCGTCACCTAATAGCACCTATTCCAAAAGAACCTAATGAAATGCACTCTTTGTTACAGTTCTAGCTCAACGTGGATACTTCAAAGATCAGGCCTTCATCAACTATCTCAAATATCTGCAATACTGGAAGGAGCCTGATTACGCCAAATATCTCATGTATCCCATGTGTTTGTATTTCCTTGACCTTTTGCAATACGAACATTTTCGCCGTGAAATAGTCAACTCGCAGTGCTCAAAGTTCATAGACGATCAGGCGATTTTACTATGGCAACACTACACACGAAAGCGTACGAAACTCTTTAATGCTGTTAATGGGATGGCGCCCCTGGACTTGGGGATGAATGACAATCCACCACCGGGAACAGTTGGAGGTGGCGTTGGCGGCGGCGCGGGTGGTGGTATTGTAGGAAATATGCAAGGAATGCAAAATGGTGTAGCGAATCAACAGAACGGTATCGGCGGAACTGGTGGCCAAAAAATCTAGTACTGAACAAAGGGGATTGTAGTCTAAAAATGTGTATATAGTTGATAAAGATTTGTATAACTTTGGATTAAGTATTAAATGATCAATCATATTTGTATGTAAAATGCGTATTTTATTTACAATTGGCTGTGGTATGTAGGGGATGTGCTCGTCGAGCTTCGGTGTACCCTCCTTATTCCGATGGACCAGTCTAGCTACCAATCTTAACTTAGATCCTTTTTCTTCTTCAGTCTTCTAATGGAAAACGCAGAAGTGCACAGGTCCGAGTTCTACGGGGTCTACCTGCTCTGTAGCCATAGTTCCGAAAAGCGTTACAATGGCAAGTGTTATATTGGCTACACGGTAAATCCAAATCGACGAATAAATCAGCACAATCGAGGTAGAGATTTTGGCGGTGCCAAAAGGACATCGAACAAAGGTCCATGGAAGATGGTAATGATAGTGCATGACTTCCCGAACAACATATCTGCTCTACAGGTAAGTTTATTGCTGGCAAACAAGTTCTCAACTATACCTTAACTTCCACAAACAGTTCGAATGGGCGTGGCAAAAGCCAGCTCTGTCAGCTCGCCTGAAGAACAACACTGAATTAAAAAAGAAACGCAACGACGAAAGTTTCTTGCAGTATAACTTTCGTATACTTTCTGTGATGCTTAACACTGGTCCGTGGAAGCGATTTCCTCTAGTTATCCGCTGGCTTGAGAGTGACTACGAGATGATGTTCAAGGTGAGTGTTCTTTGTAAAGAATTAACTGTGCTGTGTCTTACTGTCGCCTCTTTCAGCCGGAGATTCTACCACCGAAGCATATGAAAATTATCGGTGGGAAGATCAAAATTGTTAAGGCGAAGAAGAACAGACCTGAAGAAAATCTATCACAGTGGACTCGGTGGGCAATGGAGTGTCACCTTTGCATGAAACCAATTGACAATCCAGAAAGGTCTCGAATTGGTTGTGCGAATTTGAGATGCAAGCTAACCTGTCACATTATTTGTATGGCCGAGCATATGTTAATGTCCGATAAAGATGGTGCAGGCCATTATATTCCGATAGACGGAGAGTGTCCACTATGCGAGGAGAGAATGTTGTGGGTGGATATGCTTAAGAATCGAAACAAAACCATCCCCGAAGAGGTGGAATACGATTTTGCTGATCTCTTGGATGTCGACGATGATGATGTTGATTTGTAGTTAGATTTTTCTCATAAGTGTTGCACACAAATAAATGAAATTAATCCTCGAAAAGGCTTTTCATCGATGTGCATTTGAAGCAAGGAGCACTGAAAGGCCTAGATTCATAGAATAAGACGCTATGTTTGAGAGTTAACGACGGATTTATCGTCGTTTGTTTTAGGAAAACTAGTGCTGTTCAATGGTCATAAGACTAAAAGGCCCATCATGCAATATGGGAAAGCAATATAATAATTAATAACTTTTAGGACGCGCATGCATCAAAGCTAGAGGTACGCGCCAGAAAGCTATTCGGCCCTAGCGAGGTATCCGTCGGAACGGAGAATTCTCCGCAGCGCATATTCTGTCGGAACAGCAAATCGCATTCGAGGTATCCGTTCTCGGAAAAAAATAATTGAAATGCGATGACGCATTGATTTCACATCCCGGTATTGTTTGGTGATTGGTTTTTCGCTAGATTTTGCACTGGAAACACTAATTTAGGGTAAAAATACAAACAAATGCGTTGCTGTATTGTTTATTATTAATTTATTTAACACTTTACTGTAGATCGTGAATAAATTCCGCGACTCATTATACTCGAAGGATATCATAAACAAATTCCGCAACCAATTTCTCTCCGAGGATATCGGAGCCTAGCTGTCAAAAATTGAAGAAGAAAATGCACTTCATCGCACTTCAACGTTTCGCCGATATGCGTTGCAAAATGTGGGAACAATTTTCCGAAGAATACCTCGCAGCAAAAATTCTCCGAATCGTATTAAATCGGAAGATTTTCCGTTCCGACGGAGACCTCGCTAGGGGGGATTGTTGAGTTCTACCAGCGAATTTGAAGAACAGTAGACCTGGGGTGGAATCCCGAGAGGTGATAGTTGATAGTCGCTTTTGTGATAGTCAAATACGACAGTAGAAGCACGTGAAAAGTTGAAGAGTGAATAGCTAAATTATTTAAGGTGATAAAATTCCACTTACATATTTTTAAAACGTTAAGGAACACAATTTATGACAGTTTCAGAAGTGAATTATGGCTCGCTAACGGATGCAGTAATTCGGACCCTGGTTTCGTCGTTGGAAAAGGCTTTTAATACATTCTAGTCGCGTATAAAACTGCTACGATTTGGGAGGGTTGTTGGCAACGTTACGCAAAACGATGAAAGTAGTTTTCGACAAGGCAATAAACGTAAGTGTACTCCTTTTCAAGCTCAACTGGAAACTTAACATCGAAAAACATGCATTTCTATGCTTTACATTTGGTAAAAGATGGGGCCAGCAACCAAAACTGACCTTTTGGATGTACACAGCCGTCGTACGACCAGTCCTTTCCTACGGGTCAATAGTATATGGTGGCCGGCTCCAAGAAAAACTTACAACATAATCAAACTAAACAAAGTACAAAGCGTGCACCACAGGCGCTCTACGGTCAACACCGTCCTTCTGCATCTGTTACCTTTAGACCGACCGCCTACGGCGATTGCAACATTCTGGCTTTCTCTATCAAGAGAACTTATACCTCCCTCAACGGACTATATTACTCCCAAAATGTTTTTCACTTAACATTTTAAAGTAGAATTCCCTTCAAGATTAGATTGTCAAGATGGCCGGTTGAACAGGGACATGAATTTAACAATCTACACAGAACTATGGACTGTGAAGTAGGTGCAGGTGTTTTTTCTGAATATCTTAACATCGCAAAATCCTTTAGGCTACTGGATACGGCCAGTGTGTTTCAGGCGGAAATACTGGCCTTCCACGAGGCCTGTCGTCAAATCAAACTACAGACATAGTTCCGAGCAAAAGACAGACATGCTGACGAGCTGGCCAGGCAATGCTCAGCCCTTCACTGTTCACTTGCGGAATCGGTTCACATACCGCTCGGAGCAGTCAAAGCAAAGATCTTATGAGAAATTCCAATTCATTGATTTTTATTAGTTTTTAAATCGTATGTACTTAAACGAACATATTTAAATTATTTTTTTTTAAGCCTTAATTTTGTTTGACATGAGATCAATCACCTTATCTGGATCCACATTAATATCCGAATGAGCAGATATCGTAGCAAGTAAGCTTAATCTGGCATTCCCCATAACGCTTTGGGACACTGTTTCAATCCTTTTCATAGTTGAAAATCTTCTTTCAACACTAGCTTTGGTCACTGGAAGCGTGGCCCAAACCGACGGCAAAAAGTTTATACCTTTAAAGTAAGTCTTTTCACATAATGTCAAGCCATTTCAAAACTTCGGTAGAAGGATCACTCGACGATATTTCTTCGCACCAAAGAATGTACTCAGCTTTTACAGCTGTCAACGAAATTGCATTATAAAAGTAACATGTTAGCTTTTCTATTTCGTTCACTCGCTCAACTACAGCAAAACCTGGGAGCAGAGCTTAAAAAGATGGTAGAACTTCTTCGTTGACCATGAATCTGCCGGAAGATTTTGTATTAACGAATCTATGCAAGGAATCAGTATAGATATACTCTAAAATAGGCTTCAGTAGAAGACGTTTCTGGATTGGAACTTTTGGTCTGTTTCAATGAAGTTATTGGAGCTCTTAATTGAGCTTCAAATAGGTCCTCAGCCAGTTGGGATGCGGATTGAATAGCATCTCTGAAGAAATCGTTGTCACTTTCTCTGATGTTCTTAAGAGAATTCAGAACTTCTTTTGTGCGATCAATTGCAGAAACAAAATCTAAGGATTTGTTCTGTAGGAAAACTGATAAGCGCAGCCTCTTACTACACTATTTAATTTCTAAATACAACGTCTGTGGTAATTCCAAGGGATTGTATCTGTTTAAAATGTCTTCGGATTAACAGTAGTTGGTTTTTTCTTGCCTGCCTTGTTTCTCGCCCAGCAATCTTAATTCTAAGCTGTGCATATGAATATTGCGCCAGTTTCTATATCACTTTACTAATCAGGAAGATGAGTGTAAAATAAAATGAAGATGTATTAATAAATTAAAACAATTTCGAAAAAAAAAAATAATTTACGATAGGTAATAGGAATATTTTCCATGGAACAGAAAACGTTCGGTGAAATTTTGTTTACCCGGAATCGGCAATAACCCTGAATATGCGTATTAGGGAAATCTTATACTGTGTTTCCACCGGAGATTATCTGCGAGATTTAGCAAAATTTCCGTAAATCCCGCATAAATCTCGGGATTTATCATACAAAAGTTAATCTCATAAAAAGGAGATTTGGATTTAATCTCCTAAACTGACCAGATTTACATGTAGAGTCCGGTTTGTGAACACACTCTCTACAGCTCGGAATGTCAAAAATACCAAGCAAACAGAGCTTTATTTGACATTGTGTCATAAAAAAAAAAACATATCCGAATTTTTTTTCCGTAATTTTGCGATTTCTTCTAAAAATGCAACAATCAAACTTTTCAGTATATTTTGTAGAATCAAATTTTAGCTAATAATATTTAAAGCTTTCCGGAACTCATGTTTTATCAATTTAAACTTTTTTTTTTTTCCTATTATCACAATTTTGGGTTGTTCGATTTGGCAGAAGTTGACAACATCTGGTGAAACGTCAAGTTAATCTTGTTTTTTTTGGTGGAAACACCTCAGGATTTATTTGTAATCTCTTGACCTAAATCTCGCGATTAGTGTCCGGTGGAAACGTAGCATTACATTAACACGTAATCTATCGAATCAGAAGAATATGGAAATAAAAAAAAAGAGTTCTTTCACTAAATTGAAAACGACAAATTTGACTAGTAGTGTACTTGAATTTATATATGCTTTTGAACCACCCACCCTGTATTGTTATGACACCTATTTCAATCGTTACCAACTTCACTGCAGTAAAATAAATTTTCAAAAGTAACACACGTAAAATTGAACCGCCACACACAAATCACGGCAGCAAATTTTACTCGCAAAAGCTCCTTTTGCGAATTTGTGATAATTAAATCTGTACAATATACAAATTGTCAAACAAAACTAACAACAATATTCGTGTTTAATTGTGGGCATTATTTGCCAAACAGAAAAAGTTATATTTTCAGCCGAAAAAGTGAAAGGATAAAATTATGTTTAAAACAAAGAAGGAAGTAGATGTTCATGTACGTAATGCATTGGCAAAACTACGCTCGGATACTGAGGTAAATTAAACATGTCTATACAAAATTAAAAATGCATTATAACTTAAAATGATATCGAGAAATTCAATTTGCCAAATGACTCAAAGTTATTCGAAAATAATCGCATACTTTCATTTTTCTTCAATTATTATGTCCGACAATGTGCGAAAAGAAAATGCCGACAGCCCCACAGATGCTGCAATGGCGCGTGTAGTGTAGTTTTTGCTGTGGTTTTCTTGATGGCTGGCGGTATCTGGTAGGCCAATAGGAAATTACCTACCCGGTTTATGGAAACAAATGAAAAGTACGAAAGGAAATTGCAAATTGCAACACAACGCAAAATGAAGATTGTTTTTAATACATAATTTTTGTTCAACCATGCCAATTGGGGAAAAAAATAACCTTCAAATTAAAATAGAACCAATCGATATGTAGCGGCAGAGTTCATAATAAATTATTGTATGTTGTATTTAGATGGCTGGTATGTTTCAATCTATCAACATGTGCATCTATATGACAACGTTATAACGTTGAGTGTTTTCATAATGAAAACACTTCAGTTCTTGAGTACATATGTTCCTATATAACAGAACGCTATAAAGCAAGGCTGTGTTTGCCACTATTCGAAATCGAATAGTTTATCCTCCAATATAATAAGTTTTACACGCTCCACTGCGTAGCAACACTAGTGGAAGGCGATTTCGATCACGATGCAAAACAAGACTTGCAGTTGCAATTATCCTTTTGGCAATGAAAACAATAGATTGAGTCTACGACTATTGATCCGCGTATGTAAATCAATCTTTATGGGTTGTAATACGTATTCCAAGTGTCTGCTGTTTAACCGCACAGAGATGACTTCTCATAGACCCATTAAATTTGTAGGGAATTCCTGTACTTTGCTGATATTCGCATCGGCAATAAGTATGTACAAATGCCTTGAAAAACTAATACCTATCGGGTTTGCTTTCTTATCTAGGGTATCGCCAGTTCGCCACTACAAGTGGAAATGCATTTTGTTGCCACCCATGCAACTGCGGTATCACGACGTTTCAAGGTATATGTACGAAACCAATAATACGTGCACTTACACAAAATGGGACTTTATTTTTGTACTTTTTAATAGCGAATAGTCATCTGAGCGACAGCCATGGCAGTGCACATGTTTGTGTGCTGTAAAAACGACATGAAAATATTTAATGAAACCTAACCCTTATTGCAATCTGATCATAAGTGTGGAACTGCACTGGACAGTCCTCAAACGGAACAGTTGTGTAATTACCAGGAAATTCCTAACCAGTGTTGCCATTTTCAGCCTAAGTTTGGCATATAAAAAGCGTGAATCGCGGAGTTGGGTCAGATATAATAGGTCTGTTCCTTTACTTTTGTAGTAAAAATGGAAAATACTGTCAAAACGGAAGTAGTGGGGATAAGTTCTCTCACAGAGAGAGAGAGAGAGAGAGACGCTTTCGAAAAAGTTAGGGAACGCTTTTCTAGTAATCTATGAAAAATGACAGATACATAATTCAAATATTCAAAAAAGTGGTAAGAAACGTCATTAAAATGTCTGATAAATTGAAGGACTATCCTAATTTACTAAGAAAATTAGTTACATCATCAAAGTTGTGATGAGAGTGATCTGAAATTAATCGAACTTCTTCTTGATGAATCCGAGTATGTGGAACAGTTTGACTGATTGAACTACAAGCATTCGAGAATAGGAAAAAGCGACACTGCATTAAGTATTACATCGTGGAGATTAGTCCTTGCTACAGCCAGAAGGAATTTCGTTGCCACTTTAGAAAATAATCCTGAGGAGAACATCCAGTATCATTTTGCCGCTAGTTGATACCATTTTAATACGTAAAAATCAAACAAATGCACGCATATGCCGAATGGGACAACAAACCTCAAATCAGATGTTAATTGTAAGGTGACTGACAGCTTAACCACTTCTTACACCAAGAAATTTGTTGAGTAAAAACTCGTAAGATTCTCAGTGGAGGGGTAATATCTTGCTCTCTCGATGACGCTCTTTTTTACGAATTTTTGGAGTTAGGGAACGGCAATGAGGGAAAATTCGTAACATTTAAAAGTAAAGGAACAGATCTAATAATTTTTTTTATATGTCAAAAAGTACTGGCGGGCGCATATAATTCAGAAAACAATTATCGCTTTGGATATATGGTGGATGGTGGTCGAGTGTACACAAAAAGATATCAGTATGATAATTGCACTAGTCTATAGATCTCCAAGTAGTTCAGAACGCACATTCTGTAACTATATTAAGGAGTGGTGTGAAGCCCTAGAAGACTATGGAGAAAATATTATGATTGTTGGAGACTTCAACATAAACTGGTTAGTAGATACAACGTACCAAAGAAGAGTAAAAGGATTTTTTTTGGAATATGGATACAGGCAGAAAGTTAGTGGGTACACAAGGATCACTGATTCCACTGCAACTCTAATTGACTACGTTGTATCTAATATGCACCAGATTAGTGTGCAAATAGATAACAGCGCTAAGATATCGGATCATGAATCATTACAAATTGATTTTAATTATAAATCGAAGCTACAGCAAGATACCACCAGATATATTGAAGTTTGCAAGTACAATGAACACACTTTCAGGACAAAATTAAGGATGGAGCGTATTAGTGATATAGAACATAGTGACTTGAATTTATACACCGAAGAGTTCTATTCGAAAGTGAATAACGTTGTAAATAGTTTTGTTTGTAAAATACACCAGAAAAGGGGTAGCAATATTTGGTTTAACAGATGTTTAAACGACATGAGGAAAACCAAAATAAGCAGCTACCAGAGAGCCTGCTTTACTAATGATAGTACGGACTGGCAGTTATACAGGGAATCGAGAAATACATATAAGAATGCAATAAATAGGGAAAAAAATAAAGCAATAGAGAATAGAATAAAAAATGCAACTAGCCAAAAGGAAATGTGGAGGGAAATAAAAACGTATAAGCTATTGAGTGAGGAACAGTCTGGGTTCAGAAGACATCATTCATGTGAGACGGCAATAAACTGGTTGGTACTGAAATGGAAGGGAGAGTTGGAAAAAAAGAATGGAATTATCTCGGTATTCCTGGATTTTAAACGTGCATTCGAGACCATTGATAGAAAAATACTAATACATAAATTATCTAGATATGGAATAAACAACAACAAACTAAGATGGTTTGAGAGTTATCTTTCAGAAAGGAGACAAATAGTGAAAGTCAATGGTCAGTACTCAGTGGCGGAGGAAACCAAATTGGGAGTACCCCAAGGGTCAGTATTGGGCACTCTTCTATTTTTGTTGTACATAAATGAAGTCAAATTCGTGATAAAACATAGCCAGGTTATGCTGTTTGCAGATGACACACTATTATATATATCGGGTAGTAACCCGGAAGAATGTACGAGGCTCCTACAACAAGATCTACATGCGATTGAAAGTTGGCTTATGCAAAATAAATTAAAGTTGAATGTCAGCAAAACAAAAGCTTTGATTGTCCGTTTTCCGCCGCTGCTAATTCAAATACGAATTGGTGGTGAAAACATCGAAGTGGTGCGACAAATGAAGTACTTAGGGGCTATAATTGATGACAAGCTGAGATTTAATGAACATGCTGAATATATTTGCAAAAAAGTTGGAAAGAAGATTGGATTCCTAAAAAGAATTAGGAAGAAGGTGTCCACATTATGTTTAATTAAAATATATAATGTTATAATAAAACCGTACTTTGGATACTGTGCTACAATTTTATCACTTTGTTGCCAGGGTTCGATAGAGAGGCTGCAAAAAATGCAAAATAGGGCCATGAGAGTCTTGCTGAGGTGCAGTCGATTCACACCGATTAACTGGATGCTGCAAACGTTAAAATGGATGAACATAAGGCAACAGATGGACTTGGATGTGTTAGTCTTTATATTCAAAATGAAAAATCGAATCACTCCGCAATACTTGTCAGGAACAGTATCATTGGTCGCAGAGAATCAGCCTTATCAACTGAGAAATGCTGGGGATATTCGAATCGGTTTTGTGACCAGGGCGGCGACGCGAAATAGTTTGGTTTTTAAAGGCTTTCAAAAATTTAACCAGCTTCCACGTGATATAAAATCTGAAACCTCACTAGTAAGATTTAAAACTAGGTGTAGGCAATATATATTGAGCCGAACTTAAAAACTTTAATTTTCACAATACATTAGTAAAATTAATAATTAACTCTTTATTATTTTGTCCAAATTTTAATGTAATGAATATTATAAGTCTATTTGTAAGCAAAAAGTAAACATATCATATTAATATTATAAAGCTGGAGAGTTTTTTCGTTTGAACGCGCTAATCTCAGGAACTACTGCACAGATTTTAATGAAACTTTTTTTGAAATGTTAGTTACGATTCTGAGAAGGTCATAGGCTATTCCTTTCATTGACAAGTCTATTTTTGGGAGCGTTTTTGACCAAAATGTGTTTTTTTTCCTTACTTTACTGCTTTTAACTCGCTATTACTCAAACAATTCGTAATCAATGCTAACAAAATAAAATACTTAGGAGAGCCAACACTTTCATAGTTATTTCAAGCCATCAATCAGCTTTCTACGTCCTCTAGAAGCTGAGCTACAACCTAAAATCTAACACGAAAAAAATAAATTTATTTTCTCAAATCGAACTTTATCAGCAGCCGCGGTTCTTGATCGTCGTTCTGCTTTGGGGTGGTTGGGTGGCGCACATCGCACAAGCACGTTCATATGAAAAAAAAACTTCGTGGTGTTTTCTCTTCGAATTAAGTGAAACGAAAGAGATAGAGAAGTATGCGACGTGAATGTGAATGTGTATGTAATCAACAGCGACAATATGTTTCTGAGGAAATGCGCAGATGGCTGATGACGTGCGCTGATGAACGTACATTATGGTGGTGTATATGGAAATTGAGTTTAAGGTTTTTGGTTTAATGGTTTATATAGTACCTACGGTGATACCTACAGTAAAGAATTGAAGATTTAAGACGATATAGGTGAATTGAAACTTTGTATGTATGCATGGTTGAATGCAGCTAGAAAGATAGGATAGTTTTGGACCTGATAGGTGGCGCTGTTGTCGACTTTTTTTTAGAAACTCAACCGATCTCAATGAAACTTTGAATGTGAGCATGGTTGGATGCAGCTAGAAAGATAGGATAGTTTTGGACCCGATAGTTCCAATTAGTGAAAATAATAGTTTAAGGGGATTAAATTGGGAATAGAAGTTAGTATGGGAAACGCACTTTGTGAAAATTAGACTGGATAGGAAAACGGGTAGTGCTACTTCCAATACAACAAAATTTATTTGAAATGTTTAATTTTTAAATACTTTGGATGTTCCGTGCTCACCGCTACACAATTCGAAATCGAAAGTCAGCTGAGTTATAATTTTTATAAACTTTTTTAACGGATCGCGTTTGATTTGATTGTGAAGAATCTCAAATCAAATGTCATGGAAGCGAATATTTAGACTTAAAAATGTAAGGCAAATAATTTCGCGGATTCTGATGATTTCCGATTGGTTTTTAAGCGCCTTCAATTTCCCTTGCGTACCCGCTTTCACTATGAAAAATAATAAGTCGCAAGGACAATCGCCGGATATCTGTGACATTCGTTCTTCAATATTTTAGTTATTTCTTTTGTATTTATTATAACTTATATAAAATACAGAATTGGAATTGACCGTATTACATAAATCAGCATGTGCATCGTTCATTCTCGGAATTATTATTTTCATTACATTAACGAATTTGGGCGGAACGAAGTTCGCCGAGTCAGCTAGTTACTAATAAAGAATTTAATCTAATTTAGATGGCTGGTATGTTTCAATCTATCAACATGTGCATCTATATGACAACGTTATAACGTTGAGTGTTTTCATAATGAAAACACTTCAGTTCTTGAGTACATATGTTCCTATATAACAGAACGCTATAAAGCAAGGCTGTGTTTGCCACTATTCGAAATCGAATAGTTTATCCTACTCAATATAATAAGTTTTACACGCTCCACTGCGTAGCAACACTAGTGGAAGGCGATTTCGATCACGATGCAAAACAAGACTTGCAGTTGCAGATATCCTTTTGGCAATGAAAACAATAGATTGAGTCTACGACTATTGATCCGCGTATGTAAATCAATCTTTATGGGTTGTAATACGTATTCCAAGTGTGTGCTGTTTAACCGCACAGAGATGACTTCTCATAGACCCATTAAATTTGTAGGGAATTCCTGTACTTTGCTGATATTCGCATTGGCAATAAGTATGTACAAATGCCTTGAAAAACTAATACCTATCGGGTTTGCTTTCTTATCTAGGGTATCGCCAGTTCGCCACTATAAGTGGAAATGCATTTTGTTGCCACCCATGCAACTGCGGTATCACGACATTTCAAGATTTATATACGAAACCAATAATACGTGCACTTAAACAAAATGGGACTTTATTTTTGTACTTTTTAATAGCGAATAGTCATCTCAGCGACATCTATGGCAATGCACATGTTTGTGTGCTGTAAAAACGACATGAAAATATTTAATGAAACCTAACCCTTATTGCAATCTGATCATAAGTGTGGAACTGCACTGGACAGTTCTCAAACGGAACAGTTGTGTAATTACCAGAAAATTCCTAACTAATGTTGCCATTTTCAGCCTAAGTTTGGCATATAAAAAGCGTGAATCGCGGAGTTAGGTCAGATATAATAAGTCTGTTCCTTTACTTTTGTAGTAGGTTAGGTTAGGTTATGTTTATGGGTGGGTACGTCAGAACGAGTCCTTCCGCACCCCACTTAGGTCCATGTGGACCCATTGTGATGCCCTTATTGGAGGGTTAGCCGATGTTGGCTTTAGAGTCATTCCCTCTTGGTTACTCGACCTTGTCCAGCCATCCTGATGCATTTATGAACCTGTGAAGATTAGATAAAGATATATCTGAAAGTTCATGTATGTCATGGAAGTAGTATCTTCCAAGTGTTCTATTCCTCAAGTGACAGAGACTTGGGCATTGACAGAGGAAGTGAGGTGTGTCCTCGTGTACCTCCTCGTCGCCGCAACCCCTGCATATATCGTCATTCTTGAGTTTAAGTTTCATTGTGTGGTATCTTAGGAAGTTGTGACCCGTTAGGGCTCCTACCAGTTTATACATCGACGTTCTATCAAATCGCAAGAGCTTGATAGTCCGACTTGGATTGTATTCCGGCCATAACTTCCGTGGTATTTCGCAGGTAGTTAGTTCTTTCCACCTGTTGTTGGCTTTCATCCGGGTTTTATTTTCCACCCTCTCTCTGAGATTACAAAGTGGTGGTTTGATTGAATTAATCGCCCGATCTTGGTCCATAGCAGAACCATTTCCTGCCAATTCATCAGCCATCTCATTGCCGGTTTTGTCACTGTGTCCAGGGACCCAGCAGAGGCGCGTGGTGTGCTGCGAGCAGAGAACCTTAAGCTCTTCACGGCAGCGGTGAACTAGCTTTGATTTTATTTCTATAGCAGATACTGCTTTTATAGCCGCCTGGCTGTCAATAAATATGGTAATATCATTATTTGGTATTGATAACATTGACAACATTGGGCAGCTTCAGCGATTGCCAGAACCTCCGCCTGAAAGACACTACTGTAATCAGGTAGTCTGATTGACTGGTGTATATTTAACTCTTCAGAGAAGATTCCAGCACCTGTTCCACGGTACATCTTAGAGCCATCTGTGTAGATGGATATCGATTTTCCTTTTGTGGGTTCATCTGTGTTCCATTCCTGCCTGCTGCGGAAATAGCAGGAGAATGGTACTTTTGTAGTAAAAATGGAAAAGACTGTCAAAACGGAAGTAGAGGAGATAAGTTCTCTCACAGAGAGAGAGACACTTACGAAAAAGTTAGGGAACGCTTTTGTAGTAATCTATGAAAAATGACAGATACATAATTCAAATATTCAAAAAGTGGTAAGAAAAGTCACTAAAATGTCTGATAAATTGGAGGACTATCCTAATTTACTAAGAAAATTAGTTACATCATCAAAGTTGTGATGAGAGTGATCTGAAATTAATCGAACTTCTTCTTGATGAATCCGAGTATGTGAAACAGTTTGACTGATTGAACTACAAGCATTCGAGAAGAGGAAAAAGCGACACTGCATTAAGAATTACATCGTGGAGATTAGTCCTTGCTACAGCCAGAAATAATTTCGTTGCCACTTTAGAAAATAATCCTGAGGAGAACATCCAATATCATTTAGCCGCCAGTCAAAAAATCAAACAAATGCACGCATATGCCGAATGGGATAAGAAACCTCAAATCAGATGTTAATTGTAAGGTGACTGACAGCTTTACCACTTCTTACACCAAGAAATTTGTTGAGTAAAAACTCTTAAGATTCTCAGTGGAGGGGTAATATCTTGCTCTCTCGATGACGCTCATTTTTACGAATTTTTCGATCTCGGGAACGGCAATGAGGAAAAATTCGTACCATTTAAAAGTAAAGGAACAGATCTAATAATATGTTACCTCCGTAATGTCTTTAAGGACTAGAATCAAATTTTGTGTAGAATTTTCTTA
Source organism: Cheilosia vernalis (assembly GCA_949126925.1). Lineage (NCBI taxonomy): Eukaryota > Metazoa > Arthropoda > Insecta > Diptera > Syrphidae > Cheilosia > Cheilosia vernalis. The sequence goes on from OX421358.1 coordinate 25,933,617, forward strand.
CTATTCACATTCATCTATGCAAAGCATATCTATATGCGCTTGGTGGACTTGGTCTACGTTAGCCTGAAAACACATGACATCAAACAGATCGTTTGGGATTCGAAAGTTAAGAAAAAAAAAAAAACATTTTCTATTTGGACACACACACCAAACGAAACAGAATGTAAAACGTTTTCTGTTGTCGTATTTCGTTTGGTGCGCATTGAAATAAAACAGTGGAATTTGTGCTTGCTTTCTGTTCAACAGGTTGTCGGAGTCGAATGAAGAAGTTGTGCCAGTCTTTTTTTCAATTATTGAAGCAAATAATCTATTTTGTTTTGTTTTTGTATGTTTCGTTTAATTTGACATGTGCTGCGCCACGAGAAACAATGTGGTCTTATAACTAAACATACAGTTTAGCTTGATTCGATCGATCCGGTGTTTGCAGCCCTACAAATTGTAAGCCCCCACAAGGGCGACAGAACATTAATGAAGGTGGAATAGAACGTTAACTCGAAGTCTCAGCAAAACTTGTTGACTAATTTAAGCGGAACATCCGCAGTAAAACTCGTTGGCTCTAAGTAAATAGTGGGACATATTATAGGTCTGTTCTCTTACGGTTATGCATTCGAATACATTCGAACACATAAGCCAAACTTCTTTCACTTCTACCCATCTTTTGCGTAAGTTAACAATGTTTGACTAATATATTCGAATGGATTATCGTTAGAGCTGGAACCAGCTCGTTACGTTAGCCTGAGATGATTGCATTGCTGCATGCGTTGGACTACTTGCTTGAGAGTCAGGTGGAGGGAAGAAATATCCTTATAGCACTGGACAATCAGGCGGTGATCAGACGCACGGAACAAGCAAACATTACATCATCATTGGCAGTGGAATGTGTACTCTAGCTCAAAAAGTGTTCATCTAAAAATGAAGTAACACTGACTTGGATGCGAGGACACATAGGGATCGAATGCAACAAATAGGTGAACTCCCTTGCAAAACAGGGGTCAAATAAAAAGTTGCTGGGACTAGAACCATTCACTTCAATTGGCAGAGGAATGGTTGAACAGCTGATTCACAAATGGATCACAGCAGAACACCTGAGGAGGTGTTCAAGGGTGGAACTATGTAGACAGGCTAGGTTAGGTTAGGTTAAGTTGAAGTGGCTGCCGGCAAGCGGACACACTTAGACCATTATAAGGTCCCTTGTGATACCACATGAATCTAAAATTCAATTCTTCCTACTCGTTGAACCAATTGGAGCTTCAGATCGTTATAGGAGAACGCTCCCAAATGGAGTTTTCGTCTTTGTGAGAGAGCCGGACGGACAGGTGCAGAGGAGATGGAGTATTGTTTCTTTCTCCTCCTCGTCAATACAGCTTCTGCAAAAATCGTTAGACAATACGCCAAGCCTTGTTGCATGCCTGCCTATGAGACAGTGCCCTGTGATGACACCTATTGTAGCACTGATGTGCTTCCTATCAAAGGAGATCAAGCGTCTTGAACGTTTTTGATCCAGCTTTGGCCAGATCTGTTTTGTCGCTAGACATGTCGAGCCGGTTGTCCACCTAAGATTTGTTCTATTGATAGCATCCAGCTTTATTATGCGTTTACAAGTAGCGATCGGAATACCTATGGAATCCGTAAATGGAAGCATAGGTAATGTAGTTCCGTGTTTGGCGAGTTCATCAGCCTTACAGTTACCTGGGATGTCCCTGTGCCCCGGCACCCAGCAGAGGTGAATATTTAACTGTTCTGCCATCTCTCTGAGAGACGAGCGACAGTTTTGGGCTGTTATGGAATTTGTAGAGACTGATTCCAGGCACTTGATAGCAGCTTGACTATCCGAGAAGATACGGATATCTTTAGCAGATATCACGTTTTCTTTCAGCCAAGATAAGACTTCTTTTATCGCCATTATTTCCGCCTGAAAAACGCTACAGTGATCAGGAAGACGGAAGGAGAGACTAAGATTTAGTCCGTCGGAGAAAACAGGCTAAAGCTTAGCCTGTCGATATCTACTCCACTCAAAGAAGGGTTCTAAGCATTAGTCGACGAACATTGAAATGGGCGGTGGCCTTGTGTACAGGACATGGTAATTTCGGGTATCACTTAAGGAAGATGGCCCTTAGAGAGGATGATACTTGCAAACTATGCCTGGAGGAATCTGAGACAGCGGCACATAAACTGTGTCAATGTCCGGCTTTGGCTGGCTGAAGAAAGATCTTGGGCCATCATTGGATGGAGACCCAGTCGGTGAAACAGATCTTACATAAACAGATGCTAGCACTAACGCTAGGGAGCGAACCCAGGGAAGAACTCTTTAGAAATTCAGAGAGTTTATCTGGGTAAGATTTATAGTGGTAGAGAGACGAAAAGAGACCCGTCAATGTCAGTCTAGTTCGATTATCTCTCAAAATATATACATACATATTATAATGTATATCGCCGAGTAGGCGCAGTGGCTTAGAGGTTAGTTGGACTACTAAGAGAGGGGTCCAGGTTCGAATCTCGCAAAAACCCAAATTCCAACTCTGGGTTTTTTTCACTGCGCCACCTTTCGCGAACATCCGATAGTATAACTGCCTTGAAAGAGCTTCTCAATCGGCTGTTTAGAACCGACATAAAATTGTAGATCCCTTCCATTTGTTCCAATAAAAAACTCACACAAAACGAATGGTTGCGAGAAGCTAGGCCTAGGGTCCCTACAGACCTGTTGCGCCAACTATTATTATTATTATTATTATAATGTATATCGCAAGGGAATGTAACTATCATTTGAAAGAGAGTTCTGATCTGCACTTTTCATTTTACTAAAGTAAGCTATTGTTGGTTTTTTTTGTGCTGTGTTTACCTGAAGTAACAACGAGTAAGTGATCGTTGGGTTGCTGTCTTGTGTTAACCTTTATTCCCTGCAGCAGATTCATAATATCAAGATACAAGACAGTACTGAACAGAGCTTCTGGAGGTATTTTTTTACAAAAGTAGCTTGATGCGGATTCCTTTTAAAGGATATACCTATACGCTTAACACATCCGAAGAATAATACCTTCTATTATTAGCAAGAGGCTGTCCGCAAAGAGGAGTTCAATCACCCCTAATGTGGAGTCTTGAAGTGGACGAGTTAATCGAGAAATTGACGAACCAGTGCATCAATAGTCAAGCATATGCTGATGATGATGACATAGTAATTATTGCCAGGGATAAATTTGAGGGAACCGTATATAACAACCACTATTGGCCTTTCCTAGGGACGACATCATCAAAAGATTTGATTTTCAAAAGAACTTTGTTACTAAGCTCAGCAATAAGAAGAACTGGAGCAATGAATCCACAATTCACAGACTGAGCAATCACACAACAAAGTGGTACACAGATGGGTCGAGAACTGATGAGGGAACTGGAGCGGGAGTATTTGGGCCTGGAACCAAATATTCTGAACCAATGGGCAAAAGTACCAGCATCTTTCAGGCTGAAATCTATGCCATAGACAGGTGTGTCCAAATTAACCTCGACAGAAACAGAGTCAACTGTGATATAGCTATAATGTCAGACAGCCAAGCTGCTATTATGGCACTTAACTCCTACATCATTAAATCCAAACTTGTATGGGAATGCCTACAAAAACTTAATGAACTTGGTAGGAGAAACAAAATAACTCTCTGCTGGGTGCCTGGCCATGTAGGAATAGAGGGGAATGAAATGGCCGACTCCCTAGCAAGAAAGGGAGCATCAGAAACTTTCATAGGTCCTGAACCATTCTGCGGAATAGGGGATCACACCCTCAAAGAAGAATTTAGGAAACTAGAGAAAGAAAACAGGGCAAGAACCTGGCATAACACTCAGGGCATGAGGCAGGCCAAGAAACTTCTGGGGCAATACAACCGGAAGAGATTCCAAGCTTGCATCGGCATGAGCAAAAATAACCTTCGTATCCTAACGGGCTTCCTAACGGGGCACTGTAGACTCAAGGAACACCTCAGGAAACTGGGTATATCTGAAGAAGGTCTCTGCAGATTCTGCGATGAGTCCAGTGAAATCCCAGAACACTTGCTGGGATCATGTGGGGCACTGACCCACAAAAGACTGAAATACTTGGGCAAGTACCAACTATCTGATGAGGAAATACAGTCACTAGAGCCAGCTCTCAGTGATTCTTAAAGGAAACTGGACTGGAGAGAGTGCTATAGGACGAATTTCTTCCGCCAAGGAGAAAGAAGAGTACTAAAACCTCTAGAATGATTTCGAAAGGAATTATACTATGAGGGGAACTCTTTTGAGGGAATAAACCACTCTGAGGCGTAAGCAGGGGGTACAATAGACCAAAAGGTCGCAGTACAATAACCCCTCTCAAATAATAATAATAATAATGTGACATTATACAAAGGGGACTCGAAATAACTCGGCTATGCTATATCCTAAATCCGGCAAAAAGAACAATAGTTCCATTCACGAGGAAAAGAAACCTTGAACGACTGAGGCCGTTAAAGCTATCGAGTACAATACTGACATCAGTCAATGAAGTTAAATGTCTGGGACCAAACCTAGACAGCAAACTCGTCTGGAAAAAACATACAGAAGAGATTAACCAGGAAAGCAAAGCGGACTTTAATGATTTGCCGGAGCCTAGCTGGCCCGACCATCCTCCAAATGGATGTATATTGCTATTGTGAGACTAATGATCACATATGGAGCGGTTGCATGGGCTAAAAGAACCAGTCTATCCACCACATGGAAGACACTCAACAAAGTGCAAAGACTATGTATTACAGGGGCTATGAGAACTTGCCCAACCGCAGCTATCAAAGTGCTATTGGAACTAACTCCGTTGCACCTTGTGGAACTGGAGCAATGAATCCACAATTCACAGATGGGTCGAGAACTGATGAGGAAACTGGGGCGGTAGTATTTGGGCCTGGAACCAAATATTCCGAGCCAATGGGCAAAAGTACCAGCATCCTTCAGGCTGAAATCTATGCCATAGACAGGTGTGTCCAAATTAACCTCGACAGAAACAAAGTCAACTGTGATAATGTCAGACAGCCAGGCTGCTATTATGGAACTTAGGTTAGGTTAGGTTTATGGGTGGGTACGTCATTATGGCACTTAATTCCTACATCACTAAATCCAAACTTGTATGGGAATGCCTACAAAAACTTAATGAACTCGGTAGGAGGAACAAACTAACCCTCTGTTGGGTGTCTGGCGACGTATAGGAATAGAGGGAAATGAAATGGCCGACTCCATCAGAAACTTTCATAGGTTCTGAACCATTCTGCGGAATAGAGGATCACACCCTCAAACAAGAACTTAGGAAACTAGAGAAAGAAAAGAGGGCAAGAACCTGGCATAACACTCAGCACATGAGGCAGGCAAAAAAATTCAGGGGCAATACATCTGGAAAAGATTCCAAGCTTGCATCGGCATGAGTATCCTAACGGGCTTCCTAACGGGGCACTCTAGACTCAAGGAACACCTCAGGAAACTGGGTATATCTGAAGAAGGTCTCTGCGGATTCTGCGGTGAGTCCAGTGAAATCCCAGAACACTTGCTGGGATCATGTGGGGCACTGGCCTACAAAAGACTGAAATACTTGGGCAAGCATCAACTACTGTCACTGGAGCCAGCTCTCACCATTAGATTCATAAAGATAACTGGACTGGAGAGAGTTCTATAGGACGGATTTCTTCCGCCAAGGAGAAAGAGGAGTACAAGAACCACTAAAATGACTTCGAAAGGAATTATACTATGAGGAGAACTCTTTTGAGGGAATAAACCATTCTGAGGCGTAAGCAGGGGGTACAATAGACCAAAAGGTCGCAGTACAATAACCCCTTTCGCATAATAACTTTAATATACCTCACGTATTTGGGTGTTATACGACCTGCGCGGTTGAGCCCAGTTCTAACGAAGGAATTTCATTTCGGCAGCTTGTAGTCACGCTCTGTTCTTATTTTAGTACCCAAATCGATAAGTGCTGGTAACAAAAGAGACTAGAAAGCAGTAAACAGCCAGAAATACAAAGCGACAGGACAACAAACCAACTCTAGCCAAGTCTGGCTCTAACAACTCCCAGTATACCACTCAAAGATCTGTTTAACGGAGTTTCCATTCGCCTATCTTTACCCATCAAACAATTCCTGTTGTATATGTATTTTTATTTATTTTATTTTTTTTAGAAATCCTTGCGCAGTTTCACCATCGCCAAGCTGTACTACAAAATCAACGAGTATCCGACCGCCGAACAGTACCTCATCTCCTACCTAACCATCAAAGATGACAACGATCAAGCGCACAAGTTGCTTGGTCAGTGTTATCAGCGGCAAAAGAAGCCCGACAAGGCGCTTGCATCATTCCAACGTTCGCTGCAGTTGAATCCCAAACAACCGGACCTACTGGCCCAAGTTTGTCAGTTGTTGAACGATGACAAGGATTTGAACACCAACAAAGCTCAATATTGGTGTGACTTGGCCGAAAGTGAAAAAGTACAAGACGATGCGGTGTTCAGTCTCCGCCTGAAGCTGATGAACAAAGACAACGGCGAGACAAACCAAGTGGAGCAGCTCATCCAAAAGGAGATATCATCGCGGCCACATGATGTAAACCTGCGCGTACGTCTGGTGCGGCATTTCATCGAACAGAATAAAATTCTGGAAGCATTCCTGAACACGTGCCACCTGGAGGCGGTAAATCACAATATGCTGGCCCAAAGCGCCGAGTGGTACAATGTCGTCTGGCTGGTACTTAGCAAATACGAGAAGTTGCCCAACGCCAAGAAGGACTGGCAGTTTTGGCTGTTGCTAATCACTTGCTTGGAGCGGCAGGTGAATATCAGTTTCACCGCGAATAGGAATCTACCCAACAGCGGTGCCACTGAGACGGCTAATCTGCTGTTTAACTTTGACCAGTATCTGTATAAGGTGTCGCAGATAAGTAGTGACACTTTGAATCAGCAAAAGCAGCTGGTGACCCGCTTCATGGATCACTATGAAGGTCAGCTGTGTCTGCACGCCGCATCGTTGATCTTCAAGCGGGAGCTGATACAAAACAAGAACAAATGGAAGGAGACCATAAAGAGTGCTTTGCCCTTGCTGCTGTTGGCCTACCAAAGAGAAACGCCCAACGCAAAGGAACCCTGGATGAAGCACTCTGACGAGCATGGCAAACAGTTGCTTCAACAGTGGGACAGGGAAGGTGCTTTCCGGTGCGCCCAGGTAAGGATTGAGTTTCTGTTTCGTATTTTTTAACTTTATTTTGCATTTCTGGGGAACAGGTTGGCCGCACTCTACTCGCTTGCATTGAGAAGAACAACGAAAACTCCAATCAACTCAACAACATGTTTGGCAGCTCGTCAACTCCGTGGACGAGCACTGAAGCACTGATTAGCCAGATCCGTGAGTGTTGCTCCGACAAGAATTGGCGGCGACCCATCTTTGGGCAGTTGTTCTGCAACAGCGACCAAAAAGTCAAGGAGACCACATCGCTTCTCATTAAGAGCGCCAAATTGTCCGAGCCCAGCTATGAATTGCCCACCTATGCCGAAGTGGAACAACACGAGGAGACGGCTCAGTACTTACATCCGCAATCGCTGCAACATATGGTGTACCTGTGCTTGGGCAATGACAACCTGGCGTCCGTGCGTTCAAAGTTCTTTAACGGTCTGAATTTCTCCACACAGAATCTGTCGTTTTGTGGGGCTGAATCGTTGAACCAGTTGGACGTGGATACGTTTCTGTATGCGGCCACTTTGCAGGCGAAGCGATTACTCGACGTGGACCGTGACACCTACAATAGCTACAACGCAGGGACCGTAGCCAAACCGAAGGTTCTGCCCTTCGTCAACATACAGTACAGCCTCTGTACCGAGGAGCAGATGAACTGGTGGACATCCGTCTACCAAGTCTACAAGAACTTTGCCAACGAGAACTTGGCGGAGATTCGTGCCAACCTGCAATATGGCATCGAAGCGATTCGTGGTATTAACGGGCCCAAGATCGACATGCTAATCGTTTTTAAGTTGGGCAAAATCTTTGAGACACGTGCCGAGGATGTCACCAAGCCGGTGGAGAAGTCAATGCTTGAGGCAAGATGCGAGAATTTGTACAAGTATGGCCTGAACATGCTTAAGATGAGAAACAAGGGCTTCTTGGAGCCGTTCAAGAGGTATTTCAAGTACGCCAGCGCAAACAGTTCGTCTGTGGAGCGTGAACTGTCCGCTCAAGCCGAAGAAGCAGTCACCTACCTTGCCAAGAGGTACTTTAAAAAGTCCGAATACGAGGAGCTGATTGAGGAGCTGTCTGGAATTCAGCTGCCATTTGCTATGTATCTGCAGTCGGAGGCTTACCGCAAGCTCGACGAGGCCAACAAGACACCAAAGAAGGCCAAACGCATGTATCTGGACAAGGCGAGCGAGTGCCTCAATCAAACGCTTCAGCTGTTGAAGAGTACTCATGTTGATCCCAATCATCCGCTGAATTCGGTCATCCATTCGGAACTAAAACGCCTTCAACAGAGCACCAACAAGTTTGTGAACGACCATAGCCTCAACAGCAGTAGCTACGAGGACGCCGAAGCAGAGTTTGGAATCGGTGATGCGTCGCCGCATTACAATGGCAACAATCGCTCGCGCAGAGAAGTCTCATTTGTATCGCCGCGCACCATTGAGCTGGAGAATATGGTCAAACAAATAGCCACCATGTTGACCATTGTGAAAGAGGAGCTCGTCGACAACATCAAGCCCGAAGTGGTGGCCCTGAAGAAGGAGGTGGCCTATCTCAAGGAGAAGTTGAGTTCGATTGAGGAGAACACGCGCAAGAAATCCAGTCCACCGAGTCAAGATGACGCTTCGAATGTCTTGGACGACTTGTACATCATCGAGGACGAGCTGCAGAACCAAATATACTCCAACCAACAGCAGCAACAGCAACAGCAGCAACAAATGCAGCAAATGTATGGTGGCGCTTATCCCCCTTCGCATTCGATGGCTCAGAGGATGCACACTCCTACAGCAGTAACCGCAGGAGCAATGCCACCGCCAGTCAACCCATACAACAGTCCATTGTACGGCAACTACGCGATGAACTACTACGCCCAGCAGCTTATGATGCCGCCTCAGCAGGGCACAGCACCAATCATGGGTGGTGGCCATCCATCACAGATGGTCAACCGTAATCCGCTCAATCTGCCGTATCTTCCCGACTCGCCAATGAACTTCAATATGTCAACGCCACTGTTGCCGCCAGCACCGGACAGTCGTAGTTCCAATTTGTTTGAGTTGCTGACACAGACCCAACAGCAGTTGGGAGCTCCCATTCAGCAGCAACCAACCATTCAACCTGCTATCCCTGCGATGTCACAGAAAGCTCAAGTAACACCGCAGAATGTGGCTCAACCGTCCGTCACAGGTCCACCATTCAATGCAGGCACTTTCAACAAGGCGCTTAACAATATGCCCGTGGAGAAGGGACCACCAGTCAACGTGGTGATAACCTCATCTGATCCGCTACCGATCAGCAGTGCTGGCCTGCAGACACAGCCCACGCTAAGTGTGACAATCCCATCGCATCATATCAAGCCAAGTTTGGTTGCGGCCAGTGATACTACGCATACTCTGGCAAACAACAACTTCCAAATGACAGTTCCGCCACCGATTGCCACCTCAACGTCAGCATTCACGATGAAATTCCCTCCGCCATTGCCGCCATCAGCATCAGCAGCAGCACCGGTAAAAGCAACGACAACATCAACAGCACCCGCCATCACTCCGGCCTTTAGCTTCAAACCACCCCCACCGACGAAACCAGATGCGAGTCTAAACGACAGCAATACATCTGACTTGCACAAGAGCGAACCAGAAGTGGAGTACGATCCAAGGCCAGATTTCAAGCCCATCATTGACTTGCCCGACGAAATCGAGGTGAAGACCGGCGAGGAGAACGAGCAGATCATGTTCTGTTCGCACTCGAAGCTCTACCGCTTCGTTGACAAGGAGTGGAAGGATCGTGGCGTTGGCGACATAAAAATACTGAAGAACAACGAAAACGGAACGTCCAGAATCCTGATGCGGCGTGACCAGACGCATAAGATCTGTGCAAACCATCGCATCACAAGTGAGTTGAACCTGGCTAAACCGAAGAACAACGGCAAGGGCTTCATTTGGGCAGCAAACGACTTTGCCGACGAGGAGCTGAAGCTGGAAAAGTTTTTGGTGCGCTTCAAGCACGCGGAAACGGAGGAGAAATTCAAGGCTGCCTTCGACGTCGCCCGCGAGGAAGCAAAGAAGCTGCCAAAGGCCATTGTTCCCATCGTGACACATGGGGCCATAGCCAACAAGCCAAAGCCGTTTGGCTTGGGCATGGGCATGCCAAATAGTTTTGCCGATAACAAGACCAGCACACCGACCGCCAAATTTGAAAGTGTTCGCACTTCGTCCGCCAATACTATCATCCCCACCACAGTGTCGACCACCATTCCGAAATCGCTATTCGATGGCTTGTCAGCCAAGGGTAGTAGCGGCGCCGGAACAGATACCAAGCCGCAAACTGCGTCGCCATTTATGAACTTCTCCTTTGACAAGCCGACCGGTGGAGATGGACAGCCGAAACCATTTGCAAACATCTTCGCCTCGATCAACAGTCTCCAACCAGAACCATCTCCGATAGAAGTGGCCGCACCAGCAGTGGCCGACAACCATAATAAATCAGACAACGAAGACGAATACGTGCCGACGGCTCAATTCCAGCCGGTGATTCCTCTGCCCGAACTTGTGGAAGTCACCACCGGCGAGGAGGACGAAATTGTCCTCTTCGAGCATCGGGCCAAGCTGCTGCGCTTCGACAAAACCACCACTGAGTGGAAGGAGCGTGGCCTGGGCAACATCAAGATACTACAGGACAAGAATGATGTAAACAAAGTGCGTCTTGTAATGCGGCGCGAGGTGATTCACAAGCTGTGCTGTAATCAGCGCTTGTACAAGGACACCTCGTTCAAGTACTCGAAGAACTCGAAGAATGCTCTGATCTGGGCCGGCCAGGATTACTCCGAGAATGAGCTGCAGTCTGAGACTCTAACGATTCGGTTTAAGACGGCAGATATCTGCAAGCAGTTCCTAGATGCCATACAGCTAGCGCAATCAAAAATGAGTGCTGCTGCCAACGAGGAAAACGCAAAGACGGAAGAGCAGAAGGCCAACAACAAAGCGCCGGCCGAACAAAAGGGCTTCGGTGATAAGTTCAAACCAAAGGCAGGTTCGTGGTCGTGCGAGAAGTGTTACACCTCGAATCCGGCTGATAAGTTGTATTGTGCTGCTTGTGAAGCGCCCAAAGATGACTCAGTGCCTAAGAAGGAGCAGGCGCCGTCCAACCTCTTGGCAACAACGACGAAATCCACATTCACCTTTGGCTTTGGTGGTGGTGGAGGGGGACAAGCCGACGCCACCAAGGCATTTGTAGCAACCGAAGCGGCAGAGTCGGCCAAACAGCAAACCAAGGCTCCAGTGGTAGGATTCGGCGATAAATTCAAGCCGAAAGAGGGCTCTTGGTCGTGTACGCAGTGCTACACCTCCAATGCGAGTGATAAGCTGCAATGTGCCGCCTGTGAAGCACCGAAGGATGGCACAGTGCCAAAGAAGGAAGCGAATCCAATTGCAGCGACTGGTTTCAAATTTGGTCTTGGATCCACTGCTAAGCCCACTGCAGAGAAACCCCCCGGGTTTGGTGACAAATTCAAACCAAAGGAAGGCGCCTGGTCGTGCACAGAGTGCTATCTCTCGAACACTGGCGATGTATTGTACTGCAAAGCCTGCGACGCTCCCAAAGACGCAACGGTGCCCAAGAAGGAGTCCACCACTGACCTGCTGGCTTTGTCTAACCCCGCACAGAAGTTCACCTTTGGCTTTGCAGCGGCCGCCAACGCTCCAGTGGCCAAGACCGAATCAAACTCATTTAGTTTTGGCGCAGCAACAACCGTCAGCTCGACAACAACTGCCCCAGCTACGGGTTTCACCTTTGGCATTCCTCAGACAACCACCGAATCGGCAAACAAGCCAACGAATATTTTCGGTGGCAGCGGCGGCAGTACTGGCGCATTGAATCTTTCCTCATCGACTTTGGGTGAGACAAAGCCGTTCTTCTTTAACACGGCTGCTGGAAACCCAGCAGACTCGACCACTTTGACTGGAACTACAGCAAAGCCGATTACGTTTTCGTGGAGTTTGCCACCGAAAGCAAGCGAGCCGGACAAGGACCAAGGAGCGCTAGGTAGTGCATTCTCATTGGACAAGAAAGATTTCAGTTTCACCATGAAGCCAAAGAGTCCTGGCAAGGCAAAGAGCCCACACAAGCTGTCAGTGGGTGATGCGGACGAGGACGACGATGAAGACGTCGTCGACGAGGAGGAGAATAACACCTACTTCACCCCGGTTATTCCGTTGCCCGATAAGGTAGGTGTATTCACTTAGATGTCCACAGCCTAACTCATTCCGTGCATGTGTTTTTGAATTTCAGGTTGAAGTGAAGACCGGCGAGGAGGACGAGGAGGTCATGTACTCGCACCGCGCCAAATTGTATCGCTTCACCGAAGGTGAATGGAAGGAACGCGGCCTGGGCGATTTGAAAATTCTACGTCACAAGGAGACAAAGAAGCTGCGTGTGGTGATGCGACGCGAGCAGGTCTTGAAGATCTGCCTAAATCACGTACTCAACGAGGATGTGGTGTACAAGAACAAAGACGACAAATCGTGGCTGTTTGCCGCGAACGACTACAGCGAAGGCGAAATGGAGCTGGGTCAGTTCTGTCTGCGACTGAAAAACAAGGAGGTAGCCGATGCCTTCATGAAGGCGGTCAAAGATTGCCTCGATGGCAAATCGGAGCCGATTGTAGAACCTGACACCACACTCACTCAGCCGCTGTCTAAGGAAGTTGCCAACATTTCTGAAGAAGATAAGAAGGTCGCTGATAAGCTGCTACTACCATACAGTTTCTTTGCTGTAGACTCGCTGGTCACATGCTCGGGATGTCGTGGATGCGATCCGGATAAGTTTGTTTTTCCCGATTATCCGCCAAGTTTGAATGCGGTAGAAGATCCCCTCCCACTGGATATGTCAACTGTGTCGACAACACCAAAGCTGAATCGATCTATTCTCAAGCCGAGCAAGTTGATCGAAGAACCAAGTCCCGCCAAGCCAGCCACACCCCCTGCAGCAGAAGTAGTATCATCCGCGAACAATAGTATTTTTAGCAACACCAGCAATCTGCCTGCAAATAACACTTCAGCCACATTCTCATTCACACAAGCACTAAACAGCAGCATGAGGCAGGAGGAGAAGCCCGCTGTCGCAGAAGGAGGTTTCCTATTTGGCGGAGCCACGGGACCTAGCCTATTCAGCGGCGCCGTAATTGGTAAGTGCAACAAATGCTTCGGGTAGTTTGGTCTTAAAAATTTCGTATTTCATAGGCAAACCTGTGTTTGGCAAGCCCTCCATTTTTGGCGGATCAACCGCAACAACCGCAACAGCACCTGTCGACACTACGGAAAAACCCAAATCTATCTTTGGCGGTTCATCTGTTTTTAGCGCAGCAACAGCAGCACCAGCAAACACCACAGACGCGACCGTGTCCAAACCACTCTTTGGTGGCACCGGTGAATCCATATTTAGCGGACAACTACCACCGGACTCGTCGTCGAAATTCACATTCGGCAGCAGCTTGTTTGGCGCGAAGCCCGATGCGACCGGTGTTGCTGCACAAACAGAAGCTCGACCAGCCGCTGCTGCCGCATTGACGGGATTCAGTTTTGGAAAACAAACGCTGTTTGCCGAAAACAGTGCGGATCTATCGTTCGGAGCGTTGGCCAAGCAAACAGATCCTGCAAAGCTGACGGAGGATGATGCAAGTCGAAAGGTAGCACCGCCAGGTGGATTTATTGGCCTAACGCACACCAACGCGTTCAGCAGTTTCAAGAACACCAGCAATACAAACATCGACAACAGTGGAACACAAAATGAGTCGGCCGACAATGAAGGCGCCGCTGAACACGATCCACACTTTGAGCCAATTATTGCATTACCAGCTGAGATCTCGCTGTCCACCGGCGAGGAGGACGAGGAGAAGTTGTTTGGCGAACGTGCAACCCTTTTCAGACACGATAGTGTGTCCAAGGAGTGGAAGGAGAGAGGTAAGTGCTGCAACTGTTTTTATTTTATCTCCCATCATCATCATGTCGGTAGTACCCGGAATAATGGCAAGCGATATCTGCTTTAACTGCGCCAAATCTGAGCTGCTACGTTTTTCGGAAACATTCGGAGACATGATCAGTTCTGATGAGCCCTTCTGATATCACCACTGTGCCTTCAATCTATCTGTTCATGTTGAGTTCATCTGGGCTATCACAGAATCCGTCGTATTCGGAATTTTGCTACGAACCCCGAAAGAACTATCATAGAATCCGTAGTAGGGGAACATTTTTGCTACGAATTTAGTCGTAGGGGAAATTGATGGATATGAATTTCGAAATTCCAGCAAACAGCAACATTTACTTTGCGACGGTTTCTATGATAGTTCTTTCGGGGTTCGTAGCAAAATTCCGAATACGACGGATTCTGTGATAGACGTGAATAATGATGCGGAATGACAACCGCCGATGAAAGATCTGTCAAAAGTGCCAGCCATTTTTTATTTACAGATTGGCGGCGGCGTGCTTACCAACTGGCCAGTAAAGTAGGCTGAATTCATACCTACCCTTGCAACAAGTGACAAATGGTCTTAGGAAATCTAATCTTATGTAGTCTCAGTTGCAGTTCCTAGATCTTAGTCCTGCTTAGGCCCCAGTTATAGCTTTCATTGAAATGCATCATTGAAAATTTTGTGTTACGATTATAAGACGTTTAATCAAACAATATTGGCTTTAGTTGGTATCAGGGTCGGCATTTCTGTAAGGCGAAACGTTAAAACGTTTTCGTTTGCACGAAGAAATTTGCATGTGTAACATAGGGCAAATAATTCGTGCGCACGAAAACGTTTGATCGTTTCGCCTTACAGAATCTGGCCCCAGATTAAAGCTAATCAATTGTGGAATCTTTTTACGAAAAAAATAACTTAATTCTGATTAAAGCTTTTCTTTAAATCCACTTTTATTATTTCACTGATCAGTGAAATCGTATGTACATTTGTTCGAAAACAGATGACGCTTCACATCGAATTTGACATTTGTTAATGTTTCGAAAAACCACCAGGTGGCATGTTTGGCCCATTTGTGATTGCGAAATATGACAGGTGTTTTCGTCATTCAAATTGAATTGGACGGGCTTGCTAATGAGTGTGTTCAGATATCAATCGAAAAATTGCACTGTGAAAAGTGAGGTTAACCAACTGCATTTGACTTCGTTTCGGTGAAATTGGATTTAGGTACTTTGCAACAGAATTTGAAATTGAAAGTCTTCTGTTGCGCAATCGCTATGCGCCGAGAAACCTTGTAACGGAACTCGTTGGATTGTGAAGAATCTAAAATCCAGTGTCATTCAATCGACGATTTTGATGGGAAAATGCATCTTGGCTGTTCTGATTCCGCGAATTTCGTTTATTCCGTATGATGTGATATTCGTATTTAGGCCCTAGTTATAGCCATACGTAAAATGCAACAGAAAAAGTGGGAACAGTATGAAAATGATTTTTTTTTCGTTTAGGCGGTCATAGCGAAAATTCTGTCAGAAAAATGTTTCCCTACGAAAACAATTACAACAAATAAACCGCCGCTGATTGGATTCCATCAGAAAAAAAATTCCTGACGGATGGAACAGTAAAGAAATGAAATATTTCAGTGGAATGATCTGTTTTATTTGTTGTGGAATTGACTAAGAAGTAGATCGGAAGTTTTAATTGTACGGAAAAATTAATAAATTATTTTTCTGGAAAATTTAAAGATTATTTGTTTATTGTTTTTTGATAGACTTACTTTATAATTCTCTAGCTGTACCTCCTGGCTTCGCCCGTGCAAAATTTGGTTTCAGAACCAAATAGGGGGCCATTTTTTTTCGCAAAAATTATCTATTTCTCATAACGCGTTCTCGAATAAGAGATATTTCTTACCACTGCATAAAATAATTTGTCTTCCTTCTTACACCGCGTCTCCAAGAGTCTGAATTATGTCAGACTTTTAAGTCAGAAGTCTTGTCCGCCATATTTGCATTGCTTTGGTTGGGCAAATTATGTTATGACATTTCATTTCACAAGTTGCCATCAACGAAGAAACAAGTGAAGGTGGCTCTTGCTTTGAAAGCATTAATCGACCTAGAAAAATTAGAAAAGCAGATGTTAGCCGAAAACAAAAGAAAGCACAGATTGTGGGTAAATCCGTTTCTTCAGAGCTACACGATTTGGAAGCGCATTTGTTAAAAGATGTTTTCAAAATATCGACTTCTTTTATTTAAAGGCAAAGGCAAAATATGTTCTCATTTGTTTTTTTTTTTTAAATCATGAGCTTAGTAAATATGTAGTAAAACGTATGTGGGCATAATTAAATTAATCATTATATTATTACGTGAACATCCGAGCTTTCCTTCCGCTTTTTTGGTATTTAATATCAAGATAGATAGATAGATAGATAGATAGATAGGGGGAGGTGGAATCTGGTTGCCATATCACTGCGGCCACGAGTGGGCCTATTGTGATTTCCTCCAATTAAAGCTCGCTCATGATACCGGACTTAGTTATGAATCCTAGTAGATCTTTGAGTGCGCTGTCAGTTATGTCCTCTGCCCCAAGGTAAGGTTTACCTAGGTGGTGTTGACGTAATCTGACTAGACATTCACAGTGACACAGTATGTGTTCTGCTGATTCTTCGTCTTCGTTGCATAGTCTGCAAGTGTTGTTTTGTATTATTCCCATAGTCATGAGGTGTTTTTTGACTTGGCAGTGCCCAGTGAGGAACCCTGTGACTGTACGAATCTGACTCCTTGTTAGGTTTAGGAGTTGTTTAGTTCTTGAAAGGGAAGTAGTTGGCATGAACATTTTAGCTTGTCTGTTACCTTCAGTGTTTGTCCAGTAATGGTTCGCTTTGTTTTTCAGCCAGGTTTTAATGTGGAATTTAGCGGTGCTAAGAGGTAATCCACAAAATGGTCTTGGCATCATAAAGGTAGATGCCGATCCTTTCCTGGCTAGTATGTCTGCTATTTCATTGCCCACAAATCCGCTATGTCCTGGCACCCAAATGAGGTGAACTCTGTTTGTGCTGGCTAGCGATGTGAGTAGTTGTAGGCAATCCCATACTAGCTTTGACGTGATTTCATAGCTATTGATAGCTAGTAGTGCAGCTTTGCTATCAGAGAGAATTATATATGTTCTTGTTTGTTATGGATTTTTTTAAATTTTCTCTGAGACATAGTTCTATTGCAAAGATTTCTGCCTGGAATACGGAATTGCATTTGTCCATGCTTTTGTGGATGAATGTTTTTGTGTCAACCCCGTATACTCCAGCTCCAACACCTTCATCTGTTTTCGATCCATCTGTGTACCATACATGAGAATCTTTGGCAAATGTGGGTTTATTCTGTTCCCAGTTCTGTCGATTTGGGAATGTGACTTTGAAGTTTCGGCTGAAGTTGAATTTAGGTAGACAGTTGTCTACTATGGTAATTCCAAGTATTTCATCTTTTTTCAGTTCCATAACGATATCTGGATGGATGAGCTTGGAGTTTTCGGTGTTTTCAGATATGAGCATGAAGGCATACGTCATGGCTTCTTTCTGTATCTGGAGGTGGAGGGGTGGAAGATTTAGGATAACTTCCAACGCTGCAGTGGGAGTTGTTCTCATTGCGCTCGTAGTGCATACACAAGCTAGTCTTTGGAGTTTATTGAGCTTGGCTTGTGTTGACTTTTGTTTAGTTTTTTGCCACCATACTGGAGCTGCATATGTGACAATTGGTCTTGTTATGGCTGTGTACAGCCATAGCATGATTTTCGGGTTTATACCCCAGCTTTTACCAATCAGACTTCTGCTGGTCCACAGGGAGATCCTGGCTTTGTCTATGGTTTTCATGAGGTGAGAGTTCCAAGTGAGTTTTTCGTCCAGTGTTACACCTAGGTATTTGACTTCTTTTGAGAACTCTATTGTTTCACCAAGAAGGGTCGGTTTTCTTAGCTTTCCTCGATTTCGTCTTTTTGTGAAAGCAACTATGGTGCTTTTTTTGGGATTTACAGTTAGACCAACTTTTTTGCACCAGTCAGTGACTAGGTTAAGGGCCCTCTGCAGGAGTTCCGAGATTGTGTCTTCGAAATTTCCTCTGATTAGGATCGCAATGTCATCTGCATATCCTTGGACATAGAAACCATTGTTACTGAGTAAGTTTAAGAGTTCATTCACTACGATGGACCATAGCAGGGGGGATAGAACACCGCCCTGTGGGCAACCTTTCGCAGCAGTGACTCTGATACTGTCATTGCCTAATGTAGCGTTTATGTTTCTACTGTTAAGCATGTTCTTTATCCAGTTACATGTTGTACTATCTACACCTGTGTTAAGGATGCATCTGTCTATTTGGGCATGTTCGGTATTATCAAAAGCTCCTTCGATGTCAAGGAAGCAGCCCACAGCAATCTCTTTGCTCTCGAGTGAGTTCTCTATTTTAGTGGTGAGTTCTTGAAGAGCATTTGTTGTAGATTTACCTGGTTGATAGGCATATTGGTTTTTGTGTAATGGATTTATGTAGAGTGGTCCATCCCTTATGTGCCTATCAAAAAAGGAGGTGAGGCTAATGGGTCGGTAAGATTTCGGCAAATCGTTTGGTCTACGACCTGCCTTTGGTATAAACTTAACCGTAACCTCCCTCCAACTTTTTGGTATATAACCCCATGCGTGGATTACTCTAAATATATTTATGAGAAGCGGGGTTATTTGTGCGCTGCCTCTTTGGAGGAGTGCTGGGAATATTCCATCATTTCCAGGGGATTTAAATGGACTAAATGAATTGATGGCCCATTTTATTTTGTCTTCGTGAAAGATTTCTTTTGACATTTTCCAGTCCAGTCTTGTTGGTCTGATGTTTCTAACATGAAGACTATGATTGGGTGAGTTTGGTGTCGTAGTGGAGTTTGGGAAGTGGGTTTCGGCCAAGAGCTTTAGCGTCTGTATGCCGTTTTCCGTATATATCCCATTCTGATTTTTCATCAATCCAATTTGATTAGTGTGCTGTTTTGATAGAATTCTGTGGATACGAGCACTGCTTCGAGTATCAGATCGATCTTGGCAGAACTTTTTCCATGATTCTCTTTTAGCTCTTCTAATTTCTAGGTTATACTGTGTGAGTGTCTCAGAGTATAGAGCCCATTCTCCATTGCGTTTCGCTCTGTTAAAGAGTAATCTCGTGGATTTTCTTAGCTTGGCGAGTTTATTATTCCACCAGGGGGTTGAGCGATTGCCTGATTTTTCTTTCTCTGGGCAAGCTTGATGATAGGCGGATTTGATAGCAACATTGAGATTTTCGCAGCCAAGTTCTAGGCTGTTAATATCTCTGATGTTTTTGTAGCAGTTTTTAGTAGAATCCATGAGTTCTAGGCTATAAGTGTCCCAATCTGTGGATCTTGGCTGCCTATAGAGTTCATAAATTTGGGAATACGATTGGACGTCAAAGCAGATTTGACGATGGTCTGACATCGATGTTTCAGTAGAAACATGCCAGTCCCTAATAAAGTTTTTTATAAATGGGGTGCATAGGGTGAGGTCAAGAACTTCTTCCCTAATTCTGTTTATAAAAGTAGGGCTATTCCCATAATTTACTACTTCAAGATTGTTTTTATAGATAAATTCTAAGAGTGACTCACCTCTTTTATTTATGTTTGAACTACCCCAGTTTGTATGGTGGGCATTAGCATCGCACCCAATTATCAGCTGGAGTCTTCTTCTGCCACAGTAGTTCATAAGTCCTTGCAGTGGTAGGAATTCCAGGTCAGGGGAGTCGCCTGCCAGGTAAGCTGAGCATATGACTGCTTCTGTCTTACCCCTTTCAGTGGATAGCTCAACTATTGCCGCTGCCATGTCTTTGTTTGTGTGTTCTGGAATTGGAATAGTTTTTATATTTTGTTTTATCATAATACAAGCTCTAGGTCTTCCTTCATTTACGGAATCGTAGAGTAACTCACCTGAGAGGCCCTTTATCTGGTCCTTGAGTAAATATGGCTCCTGGATAAAGGCTACATCTAGGTGATCCGTATTAAATCTATGGCTTAAAACCGCCGAGGCGGCTTTAGCATGCTGTAGATTTATTTGGATGCACCTTAGACCCATAGTGGTTATTGTTTGGGTGTGTTGGCAGAGTTGCCAACATTTTTAGCTTCCCCAATGGTTTGACTAGCTTCTGAGATCAAAGACATTGAGGACAAGTCTTCTGATGGCTTTGATACTAGATGCTTTTCTTTAGTTTCTACCATTGGTTTGCCAGCTTCAGATGTAGAAGGATCAGCTGTCTGGAGCTTCTCTTGGGCCTTAATGGCTCCAGGATCGGTTCCCCTCCTCGCATAGATCAGTCTTGTTTGAGCGCTAAACTTTGGATGAGCTGACGCTCTGTCTTTGGTTTTGGCTTCAACGTCTTTGTCTTGGACTGGTCGTGGTAAATCTTTTATTCTTATGAATACCTGCGAGAAGTTAAGAAATATTTTACATTTCTGTTTTAAAATGTAGTCTTTAGAGATCTCATCTACTGTAAAAGTGATGGTCTCTCCTCCGCTCTTTTCCTTAGTTATCCTGAGGACTCGCCAGCTTTTTGTGGATAAGCCTGGATTTTGTTTGGCAGTCCGAGCTAGGAAAATTTCCTTGGTAACATTGTCAACGTCTGGAACGAAGGTAACGCAGGTGAATGTCTTGGGAATTTCATGTCCCTGAGTTATTCGTAGGGTCGCGTCTTTCCATGGTTTGATTCTGCCTACCGTTGACATGAGCCAGTTTTTGGTTTCTGTGTCGTGGCAGGTGATCGATAACCATCCGTCTCTAGCTGAGGTGGATACAAATCTTAGGATGGGACACTTTTTGTCAGTTTTGTCCATCTCTTCTAGTAAGCTCTTCCTCACTAGTTTCATTTGTTGGTCTGTGAGAGTCTGTTCCGGGTGCATGGAGTGCATGATTGCGACTTTGCATTGGGCCATTGTATCCCTGTAGGAAAGCCCTGATGTGGTAGGTCGTTCCTGTGCACTCTCCTTGCTGCTAGATGGATTTTGTACTCTAACCGCACTTGAGCGTTTTGACGCATCTGAGTGGGATTTAAGAGTTGACTCTAGCTTAGTTCTCCCTTTAGGCGTGCCTCCACGTGTGTCCTTACGTGACTCTGTGTGTGGCCTGTGTTTTTTATGCGTTTCCGCCATTGGAGAACTATCAATGGATCTGCAGCGTTTGCTGGTACTGGGTCCATGAGGTTTTCGTTCTGTTGCTTCCTCTTTTCTCTGCGCGAGAACTAGCGCATATCTGGCTCTTTCCAGTTGTTTGGCTTCTTCTGGTGTATGCCCATCCCTTATCAGGGCAGCAATACGACGCCTTTGGGCTCCGGTGAAGTGTTCATGCTTCTGCTGGGGCTTCCTTGCAGTCGTATTTGCAGCTGTGTCTGTACTGGGTACATTTAGTTCCCGAGTATGATTTTGGTCCGAGATTTGGGATGGGGGCCGTGTTGCACTCATTGGAGATGAGAGGATAGCTTCATCTGTCTCCATTTGTGAAGTTGGAGAGCGGAGTAGAGATTCTTCTTCTGACTCCGTTATCGTATTTGCTGTTGTTGTTTTGTGTTTTTGTTATTATTATTCATGTAGATCCCACGAGTAAGGCGAGAATAGATCGTCCGCACCTGTAGCGCTCCCATGCAGGTGTAAGGCTGGTTACTATGAGAGGTCGCCCGGTATCTCATAGGGAAATTACGTTTGCGGTGGCACATTTTTTAGTTCCCTGCACCATTCAGTCCTCGGCACGTATTCCAAACGCTTTGACTTGGGAATTTAGTACTCTTGGCCCGCGGAGGTGTAAACACCTCTACCACACTACGTGGCCTTCCCCTATCCGCCACCTGGGGACGCGCCGGGTCGCCTGAGAAGCTCGTGTTCCCTCGGATTTAATATCAAGAGGAGAATGAAACTTATGTTATTTGAAAGGTGCTGTGCCATAGATGTGCACAAACAAAAATCGTGGGTATATGTCGCCATTAAAAGTCGTAAAATTAAGTTATGACTTCCCCATACAAAACAGGTAGTAAAAGGATTTTGGTGACAATTTGTCGTCGTCATGTTTCCATAGTAACGTATTTAATCATCTTAGGCCCTAGTTATAGCCATACGTAAAATGCAACCGTAAAAATTTTCTTTTGCTTTTTAGACCACTTAATCCTAATGGTTAAACTCAATCTTGGTCTTAAAATGTTGCTTATTAATTATAAAGTTAGTCTATCAAAAAAAAATTAGCAAATGATCTTTAAATTTTCTAGAAAAATAATTTATACATTTTTCCGTACGAAAAACTTTTTCCGATCCACTTCTCAGTCAATTCCACAACAAAAACCCAGATCATTCCACTGAAGTATTTCATTTCTTTACTGTTCCATCTATCAGGATTTTTTTTCTGATGGAATCCAATCAGTGGTGGTTGATTTGTTGTATTTTTTTTCATAGGAAAACATTTTTCTGACAGAATTTTCGCTATAACCGCATAAACGAAAAAAAAAAAAATCATTTTCATACTGTTCCCACTTTTTCTGTTGCATTTTACGTATGGCTATAACTAGCGCCTTATGTCGTTTTCCATTTCGATTTTCGGATTTTGCTCTCAGATTTCACATTTTTAGTGCCCAACGGAACATAAAATGAGATTTTTCTTCCTTCGCATTTGTGGTAGTGCGTGTTTGAAAAGTCAGCTGTTCTTAAATTGTAATTTATGCTTATGAAAATCAACTCAATTTATGTTGATATCCATTTCGGCAGCCAAATGTAATTTTTTCTCTATTTTTCACAGACTTGTCTTCAAATACGTAATTAATAACACACTTTAAAGTTTGACAAAAGACAAATGTTACGGTGTTAGTTCAAGTAGGTGTGAATCTCGCTCTTACTCTGAAAAAAGTGCATGGAATGGAACATGAAATCTGACAGCCAGCTGATTTAGAGAGCAGAAAAACTGCTATGACTCTCAAAAAATTGCTTTTTCTGTCCCAATGGAAAACGACATTAGCAAACCAAACAAAATACTGCCTCTGTCTGTCTTCCTCTCCGTCGCAGGAGTAAAATAATGTTAAAAGAGATGTCATTTTATTGCGTGGCTAGTATGTTTGATTTGAGAATGAAGTGGATATCCACTCACCCAGGTGAAAATCGTAGAAATGTTTCAAGTTTTGCCTATTTATTTAAAAACCATTTAAGTTATCGAGTTCATGGATATCCTATATTGTACCTGCAGATGTCCTCCATAAGGTGGTATTTACTTTATTTAAAGGCTCCCAGTATTTTCGAACGCAAAGCGTGACAAAGAAAAAAGCGAAACGAAACGAAAAAATAAATTACTCTTGTCCATTTATTGAGACGAGTTGAAACAAAGTGGAGATTGTAGGCCTGTGAAAAATGCACCAAAATTTATTCAGAAGTTTCTAAGATTTTTGTATTTAAAGACAGGCAGTCAAATTCACTCTAGGTCGAACAGAACTACACTAATTTTATTTATAAGAAGAAGAAGATAGGCGAAGGGAAATAGATAAGAACCATTTTCTCTGATTTTATCACAGCATATTCGATTAGTTTCTTGTTTGTTGGGAAGATTGTGAAGACAAGCAATGATATGTTTGATTTATTTTCCAAAATTTTGTATGTAAGCTAGGTCCCTATAATGGTAGAATTTTTAACACTGGGCGATTTCAAATTTGAATAACAGGTCTTAGTTTGAAGCCCCCTAGGGACACGTTTATCAAATATGAAGCCATAGCTCTTCGCGTTTTTGAAGCGTCGTAGGGAGGAGAATTTTTGATTGGTTGTAAGAAACTTGGGTATCGCTGACATTATTTCGGGAACGCAAATTCACATACATAATACCCTAATTAAAATTGATGTAAAATAAAATTTTCCTCCACAGGCGTTGGCGAGTTAAAAATCCTACAACACAAAACCAAAGGCACATACCGCATGGTAATGCGTCGCGAACAAATCCACAAGCTCGTACTTAACCACGCTGTCGGTGCGGATTTCTCATTCAAGTTATTGGGCAGCAATCAGCGAAGTTTCATATGGGCCACCATGAATTTTGCCGAAGAAACACCCGCAGTTGAAAAGCTCAGCGTACGTTTTCGCGCTACAGAGCCAGCAGCGAGATTCAAAGACATCCTGACCAAGTGCATAGAAACGGCCAAGAGCCGGTCAGAACTAGAGCCAGAAGAAGATTAAATTTTGTGTTTAAAATGTAATTATAATAAATAATATGTACCAGCAAAACAATTTTTAATATTGTACAACAACATTAAACACATTTAGCTGGACAACAAAGATGTGTAGTAGCGGTGTATGTTCAAAGAAAAACAAATTCGTGTTTATTGACTTAAATCCCATATTTATTTTTGTTTCGTTTTGCTAAAGAAAAAGAACAGAAACCTTTGGTTTGGCCAACATAAATGTTACAATGAAATCTACGCTTTAAAATTAAAATTTTCATTCTTTCATCAATCACACGAAGCTATTGAGTTGTCAGTTTATTTTTCTCTAGTTATTAGGACTTCATTTTTTTTTCATGAAACAAAATGCTCCAAATTATAGTATTTATCGAACGTATTTGTGTTTGTTGTTGGTTGCTTTCGAATTTGTTTTTAGGGTTGGTGTCGATGGCGATGTGCGCAATCATCCGTGGACGTCAGATTAAACTGGGCTGGAATCGGCTAAGGTGATAGTTGATTGTCGCTTTTTTGATTATCAACTCTTCTTTGCTCTGTGCAAAGCGACCACTGTGGATGGGTGGAACATGCGATGACCTTATTCCAGTTGGTAAATCAAGCAGTCCCAAAGAAAACAATCTTTTTTCACGAAAGTATTTAATTTATGGGCCGGGCAAAAGAAGGATGAAAAACTGTGACATTTACTACGGTGATTGCTATAGGGAACGAAAGCAGCGTCTATTTGGATGCGGATTTGTTGTAAGCGGCGGAATTAGGCAAGAAGTCTTGAGCTTTCGACACGTTAGTGAACGCCTTACAACAATCCGCATCAAGGCTAAATTCGCCAACATCAGCCTAATATGCGCTCACGCCCCCACAGAAGAAAAAGACGATGCTGCCAAAGAGTGTTTCTACGAGCTCCTCGACAAAACATATGAGCAATGTCCTAAGTATGACGTTAAGATTGTCTTAGGTGATTTTAACGCCAAAATAGGAAAGGAGCACATTTTTGGTAGCACAATCGGGAAGCACAGCCTACACGACATCACGTCTGGGAACGGACTAAGGCTAATTGACTTTGCTGCGGGGCGTAATGTTACTATAGCTAGCACACGGTTTCCTCACCTCAATATCCACAAAGGAACATGGCGGTCGCCTTGTTGTAGCCAAGGTGCGTATGCGGATATCTCAAACTCCACAACAACGGGGAAATACTGTGAGGAGATTTAACGTTGAACGGCTATAATCGCAACAAAGCCCCAGAACCTTTGCTGATCGCGTATCCCTCAACCTCTCGAGAAGTCCTATGCAGCCAGCATCAAGTGCTGAAGACCAGTGGCATAGATGCCAAGAAGCCATCAGAAACGCCGCAACCGATGTGCTGGGTTTGACACGACCACCCTCACGAAACCCCTGGTTTGACGAAGAATGTCGGCAAGCACATGCAGCAAAACAAAGCGCATACAAAGCGGCGCTGCACAGAAGGACGAGGGCAGCTCGTGAGCTCTACGAGCAAAAGAGGAGGGAAGAACATCGGCTTCTCCGGAAGAAAAAGAAAGAGCACGAGAAGCGCGCGATCGTGGAAATAGAGAGGTGCTACTCCATCGCAACAAGACCCGAACAGAGACCTGTAGAGACGAACAAGGAAACCTTGTGGTAGAGTCACAGTCGGTGCTGAGGATATGGAAAAACCATTTCTGCAAACTGTTAAACGGCGAAGACGACCCAAATTCCGCTGTCAGGCAGAACGAACCATTCAACCTGGACGATGAAAGCCAAGACTTCCGTCCACCCGACCAAAACGAAGTAAGGATAGCAATATCCAAGCTTAAGACCAACAAAGCTGCTGGACCAGATGGCTTGACTGCCGAGCTTTTTATGCGGGAGATGACTTGGTAGAGAGCATACACCAACTCGTCTCCAAGATTTGGTCGGAGGAAAGTATGCCTGATGAATGGAACCTCAGCATCGTTTGCCCGATCCACAAGAAAGGAGACCCTCTAAACTGCGCTAACTATAGGGGTATCAGTCTTCTTAACATCGCATACAAGATCCTGTCTGCCATACTGTGTGAACGCCTGAAACCTTTTGTCAACGACCTGGTTGGTCCCTACCGGTTTTAGGCCCGGTAAGTCCACAACCGACCAAATATTCACACTACGGCAGATCCTGGAGAAAACCCAAGAAGTCCAGATCGATACTCACCATCTTTTCATCGATTTTAAGGCCGCATATGACAGCATTTATAGAGACGAGCTATACAGAGCCATGTCTAGTTTTGACATCCCTGCCAAACTCGTCCGATTGTGCAGAATGACGGTGGAGAATGCTCGCTGCTCCATAAAGGTCGGAAACAATCTCACCGAGACCTTTGATGTCGAAAAAGGATTTAGACAAGGTGACGCGCTGTGGTGTGACTTCTTCAACATCATTCTTGAGAAGATTGTGCGAAACTCGCAAGCCAACACCAGAGGCACAATCTTCCAGAAGTCTGTGCAACTACTTGCATACGCTGACGACATCGACATCATTAGCAGAACACAGCGAGCTGTCACTGGTGCGTTTGCAAGTATCAGTACAGAAGCGGCAAAAATGGGTTTAGTTGTGAATGAGGGCAAAACATAATATATGCTGTCAACAAGAAGGGACACACAACATCGACGAATCGGTCAGAGCGTCACGACAGACAGCTATAATTTTGAGGTAGTTAGGGTTTTTGTCTACCTCGGCTCCGCTATAAATTCTGACAACGACATCACATCAGAAAGAGTCTTTGATTCCAACCCGGAGGGACAACGCAGTAGAGGAAGACCTCGCCTTAGGTGGCGCGCGCAAGTGGAAGGGGACCTCAACCAACTTGGAGTGCGCAACTGGAGGCAGTTAGCCAAAGATCGCGCTAACTGGAGAGGCGTACTGGTTGAGGCCCAGGTCCACCCCGGACTGTAGCGCCACCTAAGTAAGTAAGTAAGTAAGTAGTATTTAATTTATTTGGAGTCGTGTCGAAGCCGAGGTGCATACAGCATACCTATGAAAATGATACAAATGTATGAAAGCGACTCCTAAATAGCTGTCACATGAAATTGATCGCAAAAAAGCGATTGTCAATTTACGTGGACGCTTTGATTTTGATTGTCAACTATCACCTTAGCGGATTCCACCCCTGCTTGAGATGACTATTTTCTGAAGCTTTCAGAGCACTTTTGCGATTCTAGATATTTTCTCAGATTTACCAATACCTACAAGTGCGTTTGAGTTTGTTTACATTTTTAGTGAATTTTTTCTCCAGCAAAGAAAGGCATTGCATCGGGTGAATCTATTTTTGTAAATTATTTATGTATAAATATTTAGAAATCAATCGGGACGGACATTTCTTTTGTTTTAATACAAAATTTAACCAGTGAATGTAAATAGTTTAGAAAAGTGTCGAAGACTACACATTAGGCCGGAGTGAATTTACACGTTTTTTTATTATTATTTTTTCTTTTAATGCCTATAGTTCTAAAAGTTGAACTTGATTATTCCTTAAAGCTACAACCGGTTTTTAGCAAAAACAAAAAAGGTCCTTTTTGCCTTATATTCAAGCAAGCTCCATCTGTGGGTGTGGTTCAAGGACTACATTCTCATTCTAGAATTACCAATTTATCAAGTAACTAACTATTTTAACTACAAAATTTAATTTACCCATGTCATTTACGGCGCAGGGACATAAGTCCACGAGACATAAGTCCATAATGGACTAACGTCCCACTTCGTTGGGACATAAGTCCACTTTTTCATTATGGACTTATGTCTCATCGAAGCGGGACATAAGTTCCGAAATTGTTTTGTCGAAGATGGGACATTAGTCCCAAATTTTACCATAGATAATATTTAGCAAAACGTCGTGGATCTCCAATAGGCATCGAATACTTCATATTAGGCGCACGCGAGTTGCTACCATTGTATTATGAAATGTGTATGGGGGGCATGCTGCCCCCCTGCAACCCCCCTGCTTGGGTTTACTGTTGGATTACGGGGTGGGTGCGAGGTATTTTACTTATATTTTTTGTTGAATTTTAAAATTGTTGGGTGGGACATAAGGCCCAACATTTTTGCTTGGGATAGATGTCCGTAATCAAAAAGTGGAATTATGTCCCACAGAAGTGGGACACAAGTCCATTATGAACTTATGTCTCGTGGACTTATGTCCCTGCGCCGTCATTTACGACATATTTAATTTTTTGAGGGCTATCAGCTAGCATAGCAGGTAAAATGTTTTCTGGATGTTTATTTGCCAGGTATTCGCAAGCTTTTATAATCTCTTAAATATGCTTTGGCCCATCCAAACAAGAGGGTTTAGTTTTGATTTGAAACCAAGCAAACGCATATACTTTTATTTTGCACGTAGATAGAATCACTAATTCCGTTGAAGGTTTCGCAGTTGCTACATAAAGTCGTAGAATCCTGTTAGCTGTTGTAAGCGACACTGAATGAGACATTTTACCTGGCTGTCGTTGTGCCAGATCTAAAGATACTTTGGCATGAGAAACTGCCTCACACATTTCATACAGATATTTCTGATCCGTGCTTAGATTTTAAATGTCTGTATTGCCAAATTATCACAGCTCTAAAGATCTTTTCCCAGGACTCCAGAAAAGCCTTTGGGGTCATTGGTCTTGCCATCAATATGTGCCATTAAATACCGAAAGGGAAGTTCATTGAAATGAAGCAAACAAACAAACCAATGGACTGGCTTACCTGTGGCAGCTTCAAGCTGACATACACCATTATTAGAACCAGTGATCAATTTTTTGGATGTCAATACATAAGATATTTTTCATGAAGTCAACTATGCTGGATGATATTGTTTTGGCATTTCCACAAGTTGGAACGACATTGTCCAAGATATTGTCCTCCTTGCTCAGAAACAAGTACTACATGACATGTTCTTCGGTTGAAATCTTCCGATATGATTTTAAGCCAATTGTTTCCAAGACCAGGCCGGTTATATTGTCATTTTAACGTTGAAGATGCTTTTGTCAATTATTTTTGACGATTCTAGCTTGGAAATGATGCCAATGAACTTATCAGGATTGATGCTGACGTGTCGGACAGTCCCGTTCTCTCACAGGCTGAAGCTTTCTTCAGACATTTGGAGGTTTTTTTTGAGTCTCTTAGATTGGCATTTTCAATCAAAGGACAAAGTAACAGGCACTCAAAATTTAATTCGATGTTGTTTTAGCATAGTTTGTTACTAAAGTTAAGTGTAATACAAATATACCCATTTTTTTTTTTACAAAAAAGTTCCATGACTGACTGACACATGACGCACAGACCAAACCGCTGGAACTCAAATTTTGACAGTGCCTTCTTATAATGACACGAATATCCGCTAAGAAAATCATTTTTTTAAATTCCATCCAAGTGAGCACCAAGCGCGGAAAGCACGGCTCAGCTAGTTAAATTATAAAAAAATAAAACTTTGACGTCATACAGGAACCTTAAGATGACGTCACAAATTGACAAAATTTTTCACACATCTTTTGGGTTCCCAAATTCAACTTTTCCGCATATAGGCTTAAAAGATTTAAAAAAAATAAAAATTCGCTCCACCCTACTACACATATTCAAATCACACAAATATCAACACAAAAAAGAGCAAGTGACGTGTTTATGTTCGATTAGGCACACGAAATCTGAAATCTGAGAGCAAATCACTGATCAGTGAAATCGTTCAATGTACCCTCGTCTTCGTCGCAAATTGTCCATTAAACGTCAATTGTACTTGCTGTACATATAACCACAGAGCTGTTTTTAGAAGAGTTAGTGATAAAGAGCATTAGTCTAATTTGTCTGCAGTTTTTGTCTAAACTGATTTGTATATACAATTTTCCCCATTTTAAGCCAATTCACAATTTACTATTTATTTTTCTTATATCTAAAGGACTTAAATGTCCGTCAAACGGCTCAAAGTTAAGAGAAATCCAGCTTTCATTTAAGCCAGTATAAATCGTACGGTGACATTTTTTAACAGTTGAACAAAATTCATCGACACTTTTATCAACTTGGATTATATCGGTACACTCGTTGGGATTTTCGGGATAACTGTCGTCACCTAAGATTTAGTAAATAAATATTTATTTAGTAAGATATATGCATCTTTTTATATCAAAGAGATAACTTACCTGGAAGAATTCCCACTATTCCGTCTTTGCACTTATGTTGCACAGGAAGCAATTCAGTGGAGCCTAGTGAGCTTCTCTCGGATGCAAACTGACGAGCTTTTTCCAGTTCGTATAAATTTGCCAAACGTGAAAGCTCATAACATTGTGGTGGTGGCAGCCACACTTCTCCGTCACGGTATGCTTCAAAGAACTCAATTGGATTTTTCCACTACAAAGACATTGTTTTGATAAGTAAAGTTATTTTTGAAATAGAATCAATTTATTACCAAACATTTGGACACCTCCGTTTCTTCGGCTACTAGGGTTGGCTTTTCATTTAAGGCCACTAGGTAGAATGCGGTCTCAAACCTAAATGCAGAACAGGTCATTAGAATTAAATTATACTCGTTTTATTAAATAATTGCATATTCATAGTTTTTTTTTTTTAATTTTATGTGTATCAAAGGGAAACAACCTTAAAAAGATTGCTCCTATGCTCGATCGGCAGTCGATTCGATTGTGTCGATTGATTTTTGGTTTGTATTATACCTATACAACTGAAAGGGCGAGCGAACACGAACTCAGTGGCACTAATTTTGATTACGCAAGCAATTTTCTTCGAGCACACGAAAACGTCTGAACGTTTCGCCTTATTTTTAATTAATTAAACTTGTAGGGCCTTACCAATAATCATTCTTAACCATCACACTAAATATTTCCGAGGTCGCAATATGCAATTTTGTATGGAAAATTTCGTCATTGTGAGTTCGAAAAAGTTAGCCTGGACACTAAAAATGATTATTAGTACCGCGGAATTTGTTTAAGCCCAAAAATTAGCATTCGTACCTAGGTATATATCTGTCCTGAAGGCTTGTTTTTGTTTAGTAGATAAATATAATCTAATAATAATTTACCTCTTTTGGAATGAAGGCGGTGTTACCCATGTTGACCATTCGTGCAAACTCCACAAGTCCGGTACAACGTTAAGTTCTTCGCACATATGTAGAAACTTGGTAGAATCGTTGTGCACCTCTTTTTGCCAACGCTTTTTGTCAAAATTATCTCTAAATAATCCATATTGGTTGTTTTTACCAATGTCTGCCTTTCCGCGGCACAAAAACACTCCAACTTCTTCGAACGTTTCCCTAATAGCTGTTATTCGCAGGGCTATTTCTCTGAAAAGATAATAAAGGTATACGGGTTTCTAACATGATGAAATAAAATGTAAAGTCGAAAGTAAGTAGGTACCCAAATACAACATCCAAAACGTAGAACTTTTTATCATTGAAACTAGATACCTCCTACCTGTTGTTTTCATTCCAAAGTTCGATTACGGCTAGTATGCACAACCTTGAAGCTAAGTGCCTATTATACTATCAAGTACATCAATTTTAAATTGTCTAGTCATCTTACATAACTAAGAATTTTTTAACATAATGTAGGTATATTTACTTTTCAATGCAGCCAGCTTCAGATTTTCTAAAAATTCCAGGTCGCGGTCCAGAAACAATAGTTAAACGTTTGAGGGACTGGTCTTCAATACCGAATTTCTTAAAATACTTTAACCAAAGGACAGACTCATCAGTCTGCTCCTTTACTCCTCCTGGAAAAACTGCATGATTAGGCATGAAAGACGTCCTTTCCGAGCGATTAAACATTAGCACCTATTAACCGATGCAGACGAAAATTATAATTTCCAACAGGTGTTTGTAGTATAGGTATTTTTACATTGTAGTTAAATCTTTTGTTGATAGCACTGTCCTTTGCAAGTATTATCAGACTAGCGGACTCTTTCAAAAAAGCTGCTTTCGTCTTCATTTGAATTGAATTTAATTAGAAAATTTGTGGAATTATATTTCTATGATCAAAAACAATCAAAAACTTGTACCAAGTTAGCAATAGCGGGTTATTTATATTTCGTAGGTATTTATTTTTATGCTTTTTCATTCTGACAGGTGACAGCTGACAGGTGCTCTTCTCATCCTATAATCAAAATCTGACATGGCTATCCGCTACATCATTGCCAGGCCATTGCGTAGTTCTGTTGCATTTGATAATTTACTGTAGGTATATTAGGCAGTGTGCGTTTATTTTTCTCTGATTGTTATACCATGTTCCCACCAACGTGATTTAGCTCATATGATTTATAAATCACGAAAGGCGTCTCCACCGAATTTTACGTGATTTAGTTTGACATCCAGCAGAAAGAATTCGTCCACTTCGGAGAGGTCAGTTTTTTTTTTCGTTGTTTTTCTTTTGTTATCACACCTCTGCCAAAAATAAAACAATTTATGATTGTTGTACTTAATAAAAATACCAAAATACACCGAAACACGAAGAAAATTGAGTTTGGGATAATATTTTTGACATTTGTGTTGTTTTTTTGTTTGTTTGTTGAATAACATTGAATTGAATTGAAAGCGCTGCAGGTATGTTCGATTTTATTTTGTGTGGATTTGCGATGACAGATACGTAATTAAAAATTAAACACGTCTAAATCACATAATTAGTAATCACGAAAATGTATGGTAAATAACGTAATTTATGAGATGATTTAGCTAAATCAAGTGGACTAAGCTAAATCACGTTGGTGGGAACATGGTATTAAGCTAGTGTCAATGAAGCTGCGTCTACCGTAAATTGTGTAATCCTTATGCCCAAAACACATGTGCACGCAGCGCAGAGTCCAGTGCTGCAAGTAAAACAGATGTGCAGAAAATTGTTTGACATCCATTGCATCGGCTAATATGGCTATTGTCATTCGCCGAATAAGCAGCTGATGTGTTTACCAGAGACAATCGTATCATTTTGTTTTGGTTATCTACTCTAGAGAATACAAGTGCACGGATACAAATATGGCTGATTTTCGCCAATCGCAAAGTGATACCATAAATTTAATAAATATGTACCAACAAAGTGAGCAATTGTTGAACAACAAAAGCCCGATTTATAAAAGGGTCGACTCAAAAAAAAAAAGCATGGGAAGAAATTTGTTTTCTTTTTCAGAATGGGAATGTTCCCTTGTCAGCAATGTAAATTAGATTGCTGACAAGGAAACATTCCCGGGGAAATATTATTCCCGATAGGGGTGACTGTGTTACGGATGGGGAAAAATTGTTCCGAATGTTGCAGTCTTCACTTATGAGATATAGACATTTTGCGACCGAACACACGGGATGGTTTTCAGCAGTTTTCAGTATAGAACCAAACTTGTGAAAGGAGTCTAAACCTTCCGAAAACAGCAATTCCTTCGAAGAAACCAGGTATTATACGATTAAGGCGGCTACTACCACGTTCAGCTGCTTTTATGAGTAGAAGGTACTATAAGTTACTACATTTCCTTTCCACTTTTATTTAATTATTTACGTTTAATTTATCCTCTCGATCTACTCAAGAATATATGACACATCAGCCCACAAGTTTGGCGGAGAATCCTACTGATACAGAAGAATCATCCGACAGCTGTACTGAGAGTGTTCTTATAATAGGGGTGCAGCGAGGGGGAAG
This sequence comes from Cheilosia vernalis, assembly GCA_949126925.1. Lineage (NCBI taxonomy): Eukaryota > Metazoa > Arthropoda > Insecta > Diptera > Syrphidae > Cheilosia > Cheilosia vernalis. Next base: position 25,967,620 of record OX421358.1, read on the forward strand.
TAATCAGGTGTATTCAAGGTACTTTTCTGTGCGTATTCATGGTGAATCACAGTGTATCACAGTGTATTCAAACGAATTCGCATGCAATCACAAGTACCAAATCTGTATTCAAGGACCACTCAAAAATATTGATTACTTCCCCCACGCCCATTCACAAAGTAAACTGCATTATGGGATACTGACCAGCCAACTTTTCTTTGCCTTCCTTTAACACCACCGAAGTAGTCAATTATTTCACAATCAATTATTTTCAACCTTAGAAGCTTCTAAGCTGGCAGTAAAAATCATAATTAGCACACATTATAAAATAAAAATAAACCAAAATATATAAACAAAAGCAAATTTATTACTTGTTTATTCAACACTACTTTGAACAGACTTTTGTGCTAGTTTTACCAGATGAATTGACTCACACTATGCAAATTACGGACAATAAGTAGTACTTGGACTTGCAAATTAAGCTTGTTTTCAATTAGTTGGAAATTTTTAAGTGACAATTAATAACATTTCTTACACGTAAACACACGTAAACCTTATCCAAGTCCCTTGCAAAACAAACAGACGTAAAAATTCTATAGGTCTCTACATATTTCTTTTTTCTCCACCAGGTGTCGCAGGACAACTTTTCCATTCGTCAGTTGTTGCTTCAACTAAACATATATACGGACCCCATGTGAATGCTGCGTTAAAGCCTACAAAGGAACAACAAAATAGATAGATTTAGATCGAAATTTCGATTCCAATTTATCAGCAGCTCAATCCTCCAGTTAACACAAAAACAAAGTACAAAACTCTTTGATCAATTAAGAAATTATCTGCACAAATTTATCACAAACGTATTTTCTTTTAATTAGACTAGGTACTGAGCAGTGAGCATATTTGTGTTTATCAAATTCCTACAGAGAGAACCAACTAAAAAAAAGTAAAAAAAAAAAACAAACTTCTGCAAATTCGCCGCATCAATTTGACGTTTGCCTCTTCATTCGCACACATTCAAAGCCAAATTCGACCGCAGGAACACGAACACGAAACACGAGTGTTTTATCGGCATTTCGGTTCGGTTCAACAGCGGCGAATTTCAATGCTCGTTTGTATTCGTAAAGTTTTTGAGATCTGCGAAAACCATACCCAAACGGCAAAGCGAATAGAAACAAAAGAGACCAACATTTCACTACTCTACTTTTATAAATCCACGACGAAACACAACAAGCAGCGGTCGTCGCAAAACCAGCAAAAGTTGAATTGCAAGCATATATATTCGGTGGAAAAACAAGAAAATAGTGTAATTTTCCATTAAAAAGAAAACACCACAGCGAGGGAAACGCGGAAAAGTATACTTTTCCGATTATATTCGATGTAAATCGTTATCCGATGCGCAAGTGAAAATACATACCACACTGAAAGTCGTGCAAGAAAAGTATAGATCCCCACCAAAGGAAGCCAGCCACCATCATCACTCCCAGCAAGGTAATAATCGAGTTTTTCATTTAAATTTTTCCTCGTTGATTGTTAGCTAAAAATATGCGAGGTTGTGATAACCGAATAAAAAGAATAAGCGATGCAGAGACGCACTTCAACTTACGTTCGCAGTCTACCAGGCAAACAGAAGTCATACACCCAAAATAAAATATCAAACGAAAGCATCGCATTCTATTTCATTGCAACGAGGTGCAGGCGTACCACTTGGTTCATTTGGAAAGATATTTCCCTCAAATATGTCCCGTCTGAAAGTTAAGTGTATTTGCGCCTAATTACACCAAACGGAAGAGGCCCTTCTTGCATACGGCTGTCTATCCTCACATTCCTTCACATCGTAAGATATTTTTTTAATCCTGAAATTCACGTAATTCTGCAACAATTTCTAACCTTTTATATATTTGTAGATGGCAGTGCATATATGTAGTTCTCCATGACCAAAGATCAGAATGTCGCCTAATCGCATTGTTGGGCAAAACGCTATCCCCTTTCCCAATTTAGTTTCATGCCCCGCATTCATGTGCTTTTGCTTTTATGTAACTCGGCTTGTCCAAGAAATACGAAGAAACGAGACGACTATACGTACTGTTGCTATTGTCGAAAGCAAAACGCAAAAATAATGAACATAATGCAAAAGTAAAATATCAAAGTCTGGCGACCGTTCGTCATTTATTGCTAAAATGGACTCGACCCACAGAGCGAACAAACTTCGTTTTAACTTCTTAATGAATCTTAATTCGATTTGCGTTTCGAATACCTTCGGAATATACACGAATTTCGGAATCATTTGTTGCGCTTCTACCGCTCGCATATGTGCCTAGAAATCGACTGTATTAAGCAAAATTAGGTTAAACAACCAATGAAAGGTGATTTGGAAAATCGCACCAGATACGGTTATCGGATGATGATAAAAGTGCAACTCTGGTAAAATTCCAAATGCCATTATTTACAGTGTAGCGATGTGCAAAACGATTTCATTCATTGGGTGTGTGTATTCTCAAATACATTGCTGTTTAAAAAATCGATTATTTTTTGATTCGCACCTCACCGCAAGTAGGTATGTTGTTTGCGGAAGTTTCAGTTGAAGCAACGTCCAACCATTTGTTCCACACGCAGGTGAAGAACTGAACCTTTTGTATAGTAAAATGCTGATTGCATGAAATATTGGCATTGACTTGCGCCAAAAACGACTATGTACCACTCCCTGTGATGTCTTCTCGAATTTCTCCAAGAGTTGTGTACATTTCCACAGGGTACATTTCTCATGGGTACATACTTATGTTATCGTCCCCTATTTGCTGACTCGGCATGTTTACATATAACTAAAGCTTTGTAGCTCTCGCACTTCACGAGGAGCTGCTGATACACGAGCTTTTATTCAATCCCGGGGAACTATTGTACCGGCGTTGGCCCTTCGCACTTCACCCCATTGAAGCCAAAGACCTGTAGCTAAATACGAGATAAAGCAGGAGAACTACAAAGAAAATCTTCCTGATTTTTGTTTTTTAAGTACTTCACTTGGAAAACCTAACCTATAACTTTTGACAGTTCGGTGTGGGTGCAGGAAGCACGTTTGTCATTTTGCCAATTTCGACGAGTTGGGACTTGGGAGGTTACGTAGGCCGGTACACTACCATTATGATGATGAGCGTACTACTAGTTGTTGATAGGTGAGCGTGCAGCTTTTAATTTAGGCGCAGATTAAAAATTCTTCCTCGGCATGCGTGTATTGCGCCTATTCGATGTGTGGACCGTCCAACAAGCTCCATAAAAAAACTAAAAAAAAACTCAGCTGAGTTCTCTACATACATTCAGCCAAAGTTTTCCGTTCCCTAAAGTTGAACCATTTCCAGACTCTTGTTAAAAACAATTCTCTTGTTGCTCTCTTGTTCGAATTATAGTGTGTGTGTGTGTCTGTAATGTCTTGTCCAACCAAACTATTGCATATTGCAGAATAATTCTCACCCAAAAATGTCGTCATACCAGGACTCAATGGATACGGATGATTCCATACCCCAGCCAGAATATGAAGATATCGTAGCTGATGATGACGACGAAGACGATATCGATGACGATGAAGAGTTTTGGGTGCCAAAACCAAAAGCTACGCCCATCGAGAATGGAACACAGCGGACAGAAACTGCAAGCTCACAGCCAGTTGGTACTTCTGCCCCTGCTCCTGTTCCAGTTCCTGCTCCAGCGACGATTACTCCTTCGAATGAGGCAAATGTAAGCAGCAAACCCTTAGACCAAGCTATGGACGAAGGCTCTGACTATGATGAGATCAGCTACGATGAAGCTGATGAGAATTTGGACGACGACGAGGTTATTTCTGACAAATCAGTAAAACAGTTTACTCGGTCAATCGTGCCACCGAACGCAAGTACATTACGAGCCCACGAACAAGACAAGCCTGCTGCGGCCACCATTGCGGCGGTGACAGTGCCTCAGTCTAATAAGGTGATACTTTTAACGTTAGTAAATAAAAACGGCCAGCCTATTACGGCTAAGCCGGCTCCTTCACCCAGCCGACACAATTCAACAGTATCACTTAAAGAAGAAGTCAACTCTCCCACTGAGGAAAACAAATCAATTGCATTGAGTAAGGACGATCAACCGCGTAGTAGTACACCGTCCAACCGAGGCAATCGAGAGTTTCTGGCTCTAAAAAAGTCATTCACGGAATCCAAAGTGCTTGCAGAGTTTGTCAACGAAAAGGATCGTTCGAGAAAAACTCGAAAACTTCCATTGAAATCCGAGGACTCGATGAGTGCCAACGACGGTGAAAGGGAGAACTTCCGAATATGTCGTGCGCGAAGTAAGAGCTGCTCAAAGACAACCGTTCGCACTGCACCTATGTTGAACAGCAGCGTACCGCAGAAATGGCCTTCCGATGAGAAGCTCAATAGCAAGCGCGAGAACATGCGCTCCCAGAATACCGATTTTGTTGAGAAACAAATGAAATTTCTAAATCGTGTTAATCACGAACAAGCGGTCGAGGAGGTGCTGAGTGATGCGTCCGACGGCGAGCAGTCTCTAAACGATAGCAACAAAACGGATCCGATGGAAAACAAAGACGACTGCTGGCAGCCGCCACCCAAGGTGAGTACTGCAATAAAGTTGGTCCTATTTCTATGGTATATTTTGTGTTTCTCCCTTAGAAAGGAGCAGATAGCTTCTGCTGGAAATGCAGAAAGTGTGCCGGTCTTATACCGTGTTCAAAGTGTCCCAGATCGTATCATTACAAGTGTATTAAAGTGAGCACGGCAACAAAGATGGATCGCACATGGACTTGTCCCGAATGCGTCAACTTGGAGAACTGTATTACCGGATCGAAAAAGTATAGAGAAGATTTGTTTTCTTTTTTTCTGTCAAAACGCCAGTGGTTTGACCGACTTTTTAATTGGTTTTGTTTGTTTCAGGGCGAAAAAGGACGTCTTGTCTACTGATATGCTGAATCAACTGCTGATGTTTGCCTTGAAGCGAATGAAACAAGTCAAAGGGGTGAGTGTTTAGATAATAAGTTCACTGAACTGTACAGTTTTTAGTTTAAGATTTTGTACACTGATCCCCTTTCAATGTGCAGAACTCTTACTACGCGTCCGAGCCATTGTGTGTGATTTCTGTCATCATGATTGGAGGTTGGACTCCCTCAACCTAGTTCCAATTGTCGTGAAACAACAATCATGCACTTGGCGGAAGATTAAGACGAATCTATTCCAGTTTTGGTGAGTCCCATTTTGGTATCCCGACTTCCTAGTGAACTAGAATACCATTTCGTGGCCTCCCTCCTATAACGCACAAAGCGACGACCTAACCTAAAAACTAAACCTCTTTTTAGTTCGAAGATCAGGCTTGATTGTTTTGATGCGAGTTTAATGATAGACCCTTAGTGCTCTGCAATCTTGTGGTCTCTTTGCGCACAGTTGTGATGCAAGTTACATGCACATTTTGTTGAAGAATTATTGCATGTCCCTCTACGACCAAATTCATGTTTGATAAGCTTTCAAACACACAATCCGTTCCTTAAGCGAAAAACGTTTTGCAGAAGCACATAAATGATGCTTGATAACCGGTTTCTGCGAAACCAAGCAATCTTTTTGCTCGTATCTCATCATAATAAAACTGAAATGCCTCAGTCACTGTGTATTCTGCGGGCAGCAACACATTTTAAAATAAATGCAGTGACTCATTTGTTTACGGCGCTGCTAAAGCACTTTAGAGCAATAAACAGCAAAACACATAACATGTGCACATTTCTATTTCTCTTGCTATTTCCTGCCATTGAACAGTGGGTTTTGGTAAACTACACACACATGTGAGTCGTCCAAAAAGATGCATTTATTGAAATAGTAGCTCGGAACAGCTTCCTGAATATACAAATGTCAAAGAGCAGATGGCAACAGATGATGTAAATGGAAAGCACACCACTGATTGTGTGCCCTTGTTCGTGATGATGTCATCTTTTTTTCGAACTGTAGCTATAAAACAACATCTGCGCAATTCTTCTGTTCGATGTGAATGTGGTGTTAAATGAATTTTAAATATGGAATACTCAGGAGCTGGGAAAATATGCTTTTCAAATATTTTTTTCCATTTTTTATTCACAAGGGCAGGCGTCATTGATTTTTGTCAGAGAGTGAAAATCACACATTTGAATGTAAACCGAAAGAGACAGAATTATTGGTCAAGCACTAGGAAGGGTGTAAATTGACAATATTGATTGTGTGTCGATAGCTATGGGTAAATAAAAAGAGTTGATTGAACTTTGCATTATCACAAATTTCAAATCAACGTTTGTTGATACTTTCCCGTGAAAATTGGTGCAAGTGCAACCAGTGCAACCCACAGGAAATTTGTAACCTAACCTAAACTAAGTCGATGCCTCTGACAAGGTGTGCATAAAGAAGAAAACGCACAAACTGGCAAACACTTTCCACACATCAAAGAGTGAATCTTTGTATTCTATTAGACATAAGTGGCTGAACCAATTAAAAATAAAATCTAACGCTCTTCCTGCTTATTTTGTGGCACTGAGTGCCATCAGCAAAACTGACAGCATATGACGTGTTCTGCTTTTTGTTGAAAGAACATTTTGTTTTCATATTCAGAAGTTTTGAGTTAATCTGTTTTGCTAAACCGAAGTCGGGATACCTTGTAGATGAACTCCCCACCTCACTACCGCGAAACTCCTGCTGTCCAATAGCTACGTTAAGTCCTAAACGGTAAAAGGCACCAATTGTTTGTTTTTTTAATATCAGAACTACCAAAGTCATCTAGAGCAATCAGCCTCACTTCCTTCTTTCGAACAAATCCTTGATAGACATATCAGAGACGGGGCACTTCAACTAAACCCGCTTTACAAATACCAATATGCATTTCAAGCTGGAAAATGAACTACATATGCTTTTCAAAATCTCACCACGAGCATCGAAAAATGGATAGGTTGGTTGCTTCTTCGATATAGAAGGAGCATTCGGCGACACAGAATTGTCCCAAATATAAAGAGGTATTTAATGACATGAGAGAGAGCGCCTCATAAGCGCCCATGCCCCTACAGAAGAGAAAGACGACGCTACGAACGAAAGTTTCTACGAGCTGCTCGCTAAAACTTATGAGCAGTGCCCCAAACATGACATTAAAATCCTCTTGGGGGACTTTAACGCCGAAATTGGGAGGGGAGATATCTTTGGTATGGTTTTCGCAGAAAAGAGGTGCGAAACTTCTACAGAAGAGTGAAACAGTTTACATCAGGGTTCACAGGCCGCCCTGGGCCCTGCAAAGATCAGGATGGAAATACCATAGTGGAAACGCAGGCGATGTTAACCATCTGGAGAGACTACTTTAACCAGTTGTTAAATGGCGATGACAGCCAAGATCCCGCCCAAGATCAACGTGTCTCAGTTAATCTAGATGACTACCACGATCTACAATCGCCCGACCAAAGTGAAATCAAAGTAGCCATTACCAGACTAAAAATGAACAAAGCAGCTGGGTGCGATGGTCTACAAGCGGAACTTTTCAAGCACGCTGGAGATGACCTGGTCAGGAGCATACACCAACTCATCTCCAAAATATGGTCGGAGGAAAGCATGCCCGATGAGTGGAATCTCAGTACCATCTGCCCGATCCACAAAAAAGGAGACCGCCTAATCTGCGCCAACTATAGAGGCATAAGTCTTTTAAACATCGCCTATAAAATCCTTTCCAGCGTTTTATGTGAACGTCTCAAGCCGTTTGCTGATGATCTGATAGGTCCTTACCAATGCGGCTTCAGACCTGGAAAATCTACCACCGACCAAGTTTTCACATTACGCCAGATCCTGGAGAAAACCCAAGAATATAACATCGACACCCACCACCTGTTCGTCGATTTTAAAGCAGCCTATGACAGTGTTAATAGAGTTGAACTGTATCGTGCTATGTCTAACTTTAGAATCCCTGCAAACTGATACGCCTTATCAGAATGACGTTGGAGAATGCTCGATGCTCCGTCAAAATTGGTAGAGACTCTACTGAACCCTTCGAAACCACCAGAGGGCTTTGACAAGGCGACGCACTGTCATGCAGCTGTTTTAACATTGTGTTTGAAAATATAATACGGAGCACTCATGCCAGTACATCGGGCACCATTTTCAATAAATCAACACAATTACTTGGGTTTGCAGACGACATTGACGTGATAGGAAGAACGAAGCGAGCAGTAACCGGTGCATTCACTACTATGGAGTCAACAGCAAGCAAAATGGGACTGAAAATTAACGAGGATAAGACGAAGTATATGCTTTCATCAACAAAAGTCCAGTCCCACCACCGACTTGGTCAAAATGTGACCATTGATAGGTATAACTTCGAGGTAGTCAGTGAATTTGTCTATCTAGGCACTGCTGTAAGCTCAGGCAACAACATCAGCGCTGAAATCAAACGCAGACTAACTCTTGCTAATCGCTGTTTCTTTGGGCTGAACAAGCAATTGAGGAATAGAGCCCTATCGAGAAGAACCAAGGAGACGCTGTATAGAACACTCATCATCCCGGTCCTGCTATATGGTGCAGAAGCATGGACCCTGTCCCAAACGGATGAAAAGGCACTTGGAGTCTTCGAGAGAAAAGTTCTGCGTACGATTTATGGTCCTGTCTGCGTAAACCATAAAGACAACATTTGGCGAAGAAGATACAACGACGAACTATACGTGCTGTACAGCGACATAAGCTTAGCCAGGAATATTCGAATTCAACGACTAAGATGGCTGGGTCATGTTGAGCGAATGGACATCAACGCTCCAGCGCGAAAAGTCTTCAACGCCAAACCAGAGGGAGTCAGAAGCCAAGGTAGACCTCATCTTCGATGAAGCGACCAGGTAGAGGGAGACCTCCGACAACTTGGAGTGCGAAATTGGAGACAGCAGGCTAGAGATCGAGCCAGCTGGAGGGGTATATTGAGCAAGGCCTAGGAGCACCACGCTCTAGTTGAGCCAACATAAGTAAGTAAGTAATGACATGAGAGTTGACGACACAAAATGTAAATGGATAAAATATATACTGGAGGAGAAAACTATAATAACCTCACTAGGCAGTAGTAAGCTCAGTGTGTTAGCTACGAAAGGATGCACCGAGGGAGGAGTACTCTCACCCTTAGGTTAGGTTAGCGGGTAGGCGAGACAGGGGGAACCTGAAACCGCCACACTTAGATCAATGTAGATCCGTTGTGACGCCATTGGGGTCTTTTATAGTCTTATAGACTTCTCAGAGAGGTTTTCTAGGTCTTTGAAAAAGTGTCGTCCAAGAATACTGTATCTGATGTGCACCCTTACTCTGGTCCATCGTAGTAAATGAACTACTGATTACTCTCAGCAATGACTGCTTCTAAGTCCAAGGGCAGTCGACATACCTATCTTAATCAGAGGTAAACACGAAGACACAATCTCGGATCGCCTAGAGAGGGATCTTAATCTTGTTGCTGAATGGTGCACAAAAGTTGGCGTCAAAGTCAATTCCAACAAAAAGCAGGTTAGTTGCATTCACTAGAAGAAGAAAGGTAGCTAAACTCAGAACAGCCACTCTCTTCGGCGAAACAATAGAGTTCTCAAAAGAATTTAAGTATCTAGGTATCACGCTAGATGAAAAACTAACATGGAACTCTCACCTTACCAAGACTATCGACAAAGCCAGGGCCTCATTATGGACCAGCAAAAGTCTAGTCGGTGAAAATTGGGGACATAACCCCAAAATAACACTGGATGTACACAGCAATAACGAGACCTGTTATCACGTATGCAGACGCCGTCTGGAGTCTAAACTAAACAAAATACAAAGACTATCTTGTGTCTGTGCAACTGGCGCAATGAAAACTGCACCGACAGGCGCACTTGCAGTTATTCTTAACATCCCACCAATTCATCTAGAACTCATGAAAGAAGCAATGATAAACGCCTATCTGCTCGACACAACTTGCGACACAACTTGAAGGTCTTATCTCCAGAGCGTCAAAACTGGGCACAGAATAGACCCACATTTGCTGAGAATTCACATGTAGGTATGGCACACACACGGATCCAAAACAAATGAAGGTGAAGCCATATAAATACCAACAGCTCCGTTTTTCAGTCTGAAATCCAAGCAATAGAGCTTTGCATTCGAGAGAATCTTAACAGATCCACAACAAACAAAAACATTTACATTCTCTCCGATAGCATGGCAGCAACTTGCAATCAACGTCTTTGAAATAAAATCAAAAATGGTCTGGGATTGCTTTCAACTACTACAACTGCTGGGCACTACAAAAAAAATTCCACCTAATCTGGGAGCAATGACACAGAGGACAAGAAGGCAATGAAAAAGTAGGCGAACTAGCCAGAAAAGGATCCGCATCGCAATTCATGATGCCAATTCTGTGGGCTACCAATCAACACAATAAAAAGTAGTATTAAAGCCTGTGGTCAGATTCTGTAAGGCGAAACGTTCAAACGTTTTCGTGTGCGCGAAGAAATTTGGTTGTGTAGCATAGGGCAAATCATTTGTGCACACGAAAACGTTTTATCGTTTCGTTTTACAGAATCTGGATGCTGGCTAGAAGAAAAGAAGCTACATTGGAAAAGTGGAGGAAACTGTCATGCCAAACAATTCCGACACAAGAAAACGAAACAACTCTTTAAAACTAAGTAGAGGTCAGATTAGACTTGTCACAGAATTCCTTGTCAAAAAAACACCTAATGGCTATTGGGAAAAGCACATGATAATACCTGCAAGATGTGCAAAGAGGACTTAGAAACAGCAGAACACTCATGTGATTGCAACTGCTTAACCAAAACACGTCAACGTAAATTCTACCTCGAAGCAGTCGACATAGCTGTCAGGTCACCCAGAGTTAGCCGCCTTTCTAACAAACTGCGGCATCGTGGATGAGTTCTAAATGGAGGATATCACAATAGGCCCACTTGTGGCTGTAGTGATCTGGAATACAATATACCACCGCCACCCACAATCTCATCTAATCTAATATCAGAGACGTATTCAGTGATTGTCCTCGTTTATATTCGAAATTCTTCAGTTGCATTTAAAGCCTCTAACTCTTTTAGGGCCAATTCCCCAATCATTCGCATACACCAGGAGCTGGATATATCTGTTGAAGATGGTGTCCATTGTGCTGACACCTGCCCACTATTTGATCCCAAACGAGATTAAAGGATTCGCATGCAGACGCATACCCTTTCTGAGTTATGTTGCATGGTTGGAACTGCATTGCGTTCCCTTTCGTATTTAAAGAAAGATTAAAGTCTGCTGCTTATAACAAATCCTCATGCGACTTGACTCTTGGCTCTGTAGCAGTCTTGGTAGCAGATATCTTAAGGTGAGGTTAGGTTGAGTGAGGTTGTCAGCCATTATAGTTGAAAACCTAAACCAATTCGACCAAATTCTGAATTTCCCTACATAATTTAAGAAGTTTGGTCTCAATATTGTTTGAGGAACCTACCTCCTCTAAGTTTTTAAAGAAGTTCCTGCCGAGGTGCTTCCTTCTACTGCGAGCAATTGCTTGACATTTACATAGAAGGTGGGAGCTGACTTCCGCGACTTCTGGTACCTTCATATGTCCGCATTAACTAAGCCCAGTCTCATGGCTTTCTTCCTCAGAAGAGCCCAAAGACCAATCCTATCGTTAACATTAACTTTGTTCTATTGAGATTGATTAGAATTTAATGGGCCACAGTGCTTTTGAAACCCTGTTCCCTTCTAGTTGTGACCGCCTTCTGGCTGCCTTATTGAAGTCCTAGCCACGGCCATAGGTGGTCTTATACAGTCAACCATTATATTAAGTGGGAGCTCAGCCTTTTCGTAACTCTCAATATAACAATGTCCAGATACCCAGCACAATCTGACATGGTTCTGCCAGCATAATGCCTTGAGGAGTCTACACGCCTCCTTAATTGTCAGTATAGTTATGAAAGACGCTGGCTGCGTTGGGAAGGCGAAAAAATTCGGAAATGTCTAAATCTGTTGAGGAAGTGCCCGCTCTCACTCCACAGTTCGTTTTGGAACCATCTTTGAAGATGGGTGTGTCGAATTCGTTTGCGACCGCATTCTCAACCCATTCTGATCTAGAGGGCAATCTGTGCCTAAAATGAAAAACATCTTAAGTCGACTTAAGTTGTTTTAGCTATTTAACGTTTTTTGAATATTGTTTTCCTTACTCTATTTTTTAAGCCAAACCAGGTGAAAAAATTTCAAATAGTAAGGAAGTTATGACTGTTTCAAAATAGCTTGTGCCATATACTGCAGTGCATCCTTTAGAATTTAGGATTGCTCTCGTGAAAAGTGTACAAAATTGACATAAGATGTTTTTCCTTTTCGGCACAACAGAGAAGTTTTTATGGAAGTTGAGTTTGGGAACTGTGTAGTCTGCTGTCCTTTCGGTCCAACATTTGGGTTTCCTTCAATCTAACCGCGCTAAACGCTACAATGTTATCTTATGTGCCGACCTGACACGTCACTGCGTCACTGAATTTTTTAAAACTTCATAAGGAATTACATAGAATAGACTATCTTTCACAAGCAGCTAAAAATGGTTGATGAAATGTGGAATGCTGCCTGCCTTAGTGATTTGTCAATTCATAAACACTTAGAAATGTGTAAGTCAGTGTCGCAGGGTCCTCGGGGCTACTTTCGTCGACTGTACAAATTGCTGCATTTGGTCTGTGTCTCATAGCCACTGTTTTATAGAAGAAGCCTCATTTGAAGGTCTAAGTAATCAGTTGCGTTTGCTGGGACTTGCCAATTGAGATGATTTTAAGCTTTTCAAAGGTCATTTGTAAGACTGAAATGGGATCAAGTCCGACATCTGCGCTCTACACATAATTAAGTGAATGGAGATTTAGAATCTATGGGCTACAGAGGATCCGCTCTATTATCCTACACCCGCAACCCTTTCAATGGATAGATGAGTTTTCAAATCATTGAATACTGAACTCTTCCTTTTTACTCAGGTGAAAGTACCTATTGAGGTTGTGGATGCACCGTTTTATTTCAGAGTGAGATTCGAAGGAATATCAAGGTATCCACATAGAGTTGGGTCAAATACGTACGAATTCTTCTACCGTTTTGCTCCGTATACCCAATAGAAAATCGGAACATTCATAGGCGTCTCCTATATACTTTTATGTACATAATGCGCAGAAGCCCTAAGCATTTCCGTCAGCGCCCCTCTATGCAGCATTTACTCTTTCCCAATTCTGGATATATGTTTACCCTTGCGAAAGTGGGTGGTGCCTGTACGCTGTACCCCATTTCATACAATCTACGCAACAGCATTGCTGAAGTAGCAACGACATTAGTAGGTACTAAAATTAGAGTTAACCCCAACATGCGTTTCACTTGTTCATTGCGATGGCATTCGGCGTTGAGATCAATTAATATAATGTACCAAATGTCCATTTTTCCCTTTTGAGAATTTCTTTGGTTGCTTCTTGTTTCATTTTCTTGCTTCGCACTTTCGCAGTTCATGTCGATAAAGAGAAGGAAAAGGCAAACACACAGACATAATCCGGTTCGTTTATCGTTTCCACCGGCCTCTGCTTCTGTATAGTGCCTTTGCGAGAGCAACTGAGACAAATGTATCGAATTACACAATTCTCCCCGTCTCTTTATGCAGTGAAATACGTATTTCCAGCTCGCATGTATGGGTGTTGTGTAAAACATTTTGCGGCGAATTCAAACTGACAACCTTTTCGTGACGTCTCGTCGGCATGACACGGTGTCTCCACCTGCAATTTTCTTAGCATGAAAATTTTCATGAGAGGACAGATTGCACGTGGAGACCACAAATTTCATGAAAAAACCAGTCTCATGAAAAGTATTTCACAGCTCCTTTCATGGTATTGATTTCATGAGAGGGACTGAAATTTCTGTGCAGTTTGACACTTGTTTTTCATTTTCACGATGGCTGAGTGGCGAATGGTCGCTTGTAGGTTGTAGCGCTGAAACTAGGTATTTGAATAAAAACGAGACAAGTATAGTCATTACAAGGATATGGTAAATGGGAACAGAGAATGGATGTAGGTAGGATCTAGGATGTAGTCACATGGGCATTATAGTTTTGCATGTCGATCAAGACAGATTTTGCTCTTGGAAATAGCTGGTTATTATTTCTTGTTTTTTTCCAGCGATGGCTGAGTGAGAATGAGTTCGTGTTGTATGAGTTTATTTTTGGGTCATCGAACCTTTTACCAATTTTTTTAAAGCTATGTTTACACGATTGCCAGATGTGCGAAAATTTAAACAAGGAAAAAAACATTTCCAGATAGTTTTACAAGCATCATAAAACAGAAAATGGAAAATATGCATAGCTACAACGACAAGGGATAAGAAAGGATCATAAACATTTATAGATCCTTTTAGAAGAACACAAATGACGAAACAAAGAGTAATTAAGATGGATCGTAAACATTCACAGTTCCTTGTAGAAGAAACTTGTCAATATGCATTCTGCGAAAATTCCGAAACTCGTCATCTTCCCACAGAACATCTTTCAACAAATGTTCCTCTAAATTGCCTCTAAATTGTGCATTTCCCTTTTTTCCAGAAATGGATTTACCCAAAACCTTCGTTTTCTTTTCTCAGCTCGTTTCCGCAATTCTTCTAATTCCTTCATGGCCTTTAATGCGAGAACGCAACGATGTGCTCTGCTCAACGACATTTCAACGAATGAAATTTCATGATACGAAATGCCCACCCTTCATTTCATTTCATATTGTCGTTCTTTCAACGCGACCAAATGTGAGAGATTTCATGAAAGAAAATTTGCAGGTGGAGACACCGTGTGAGTAAATCGGGTGAATCGGATTTTTTTTTTGTTTTTATTTGTTCGTTTTGCGTTCATTTGACAACAAAAAAAAAGTGCCATCATCATCAAGCGATTGTTCCCTGCTTGAGAGGGCACTTTTTTGAGTGCTATGCAAAATATGGAACAAAGTGTTTGATTATCAGGATCAAATTCACATTTTTGATTTAGTTTTTCTCCCGCACCACCATTGGTATGCATTTTGATTTTTTTAATGTGTAATTTTAATTTTATCTAGTCTTGTGAATAGATTTTCCGTTGGATTGGGTATACGTTTGGCCATTTGCTTCATGAGTAGGTACATAGATACGCATATTAAAATGTCTGCTTGCAAATGGATTTAGTATTAGTTGTTTGTTCTGCGTTTCCGTATAATTTGCTTAAATTGAACTGATTGAAAAAGATATACGTAGAAGGGACCTATCTCCTAATCTGCGTGGCCGTTCTTGTGTATGAGTTAAATCTGTTGAAATACAACCAACATTGCTTGAACAGCTGAGTAAACAAAAGTTGGACGTTTTTTTTTATACCAACTGAATCTCACACAGCTTTTTTTTTAGGGATGATAAATAAATAGCAATGCAACTGGTATTGAACTATGGCCAATGACATTTACATTACGTAGTTTTCTGCCGCTTCGGCTTTAACGAAAAAAAAAAAAAAAAAGTTACGGCAATTGAATCACCATCAGAATGCCATTATTATTGATGACGCTGGCAGACCAAATGAAAACATCTATTTTCGGACTTTGCTGATTCACGACATTTGAGGTTTTAGCCCGTCCACATTGTTACGTTGGCCTCAGTGCTCTGCCTGTATTTTACACATTTTAATTTAAACACAAGCGATATCTCTGTCTTGCTTCTAGCAGATGACTAGTTTCTCGTGTTTGTGAATTCTTGATTTTCGGGTAAAATCAAACGATTTAAAAAAAAAAAAAATTTAAAACTAACCCTATACTTCAAAGGAAATCTAAGGCAAAGAAAAGAGTCTTAAGGAAAACTGCAGCAAAACAACAGGACCAAAGTTCCACACTTAGGTTTTGTATCCTGTTCGCTCAAAATCTTAGCGTTCCTGGTCTCCACGTCTTTTCCCCACAGCAAAGCTAAAAAATGGTCGCTAAATTTCTACGTATGACATAGGTACATGGGACAAAAACCATACGTTGACATGACAGATGTCGGTAAACGTGATACAAGTAATTCGAAATTCAGAGTCAGACTTCAAAAACATCGCAATAGTTTAACAGTAGTTTATGGCGTTTTTCATTGAAGATCCGAGAGAATTGCCTCGAAATCCAGAATTGTTCTTTTCAATGAAATTCGTTGGGGCACTGTTATTGGGTATTCTGTTATTACTTTATTTTTTGTTTTCTACATTAAATATAAATGTTTTAATAGGACAAATGAATATATTTCAATTTATGCTCACATTTTGCACGGCTAATTGTATATTTTCGAATCACATAGCGCAAATTGTGTTTCCAACAACAAAACATATATTTCAATCTGACATTTTTAAAGTTTGTGTTGGTGAGTTCAGGGCAATTCTTTAAAAATATCCCAAACACTTCTGTCGTCTTAAGAATTGACCTGGAATGAAACATCGGAAACATAGAAAGAGCATTTCTTGATTTGCTCTTTTCATAGAAAGGGCAATTATTTTCATCAATCGAAAACACCATTAATATCTGCAAAGCAAAGAAAAATGAAAAATGTCAAATCTCTAAAATCGAGAGAGAAGTCTCTCAATTTCAATAGAAGCACCTGGACCAGCGTTGCCAACCAATTTTGACGAAAAAAAGCCTAACTTGAAAAAAAAAGATGCCTTTTTCAATAAAATAATGCCTTTTTGGAAATAAAAAAGCCTTAAGGCCTTAGCTAATGAAATAACGCCTAAAAGGCATGAAAAAACCTAGGTTGGCATCGCTGACCTGACCCATAGACATACTATATATGGACTGCTAGTGAAATGTCATTTTCATATACTTCTGCGAGAAAAAAATGTTCCAAAACAGCGCAGGCTCCACAGTTTGCCAGCGGATTAGCAAAGAAGCATAGCCGCCGTCAAATTTAAATTTCCATAGTAACGTAAAGTGACCAGATTTATTTGAAATAAAAGCGGGACACATTTCCAAAATTTCGAAGGGAGTTGAAATTAGGTTATGTTTTAGTAAAACAATAGAATAGTACGTAAAATAAACGTCAAATGACATATTTATTTAAAAAAAAAATTAGACTTCATAACTGTATTGATGCGGCCGAGTCCATTACTTTGGACTTATGTTTTTGCCTTCCGACATGGCGAATTATGTCCTCCTGCAGATATTGAAAATTCGCATTCGCAAACATTACAATAAGCAAATGTGTTGCGTTTGTTCGGTCTCAGGAATAAATATTTTTGTTATAGATCTTCTGAGAATTTACAATCCCTTTTGCACTTTTTGTTTGCTGCTGCTGAAGTGGATGTCATTCTATTTCTATTTATGTATAATGAAGCGATAATATTATTAAGTAGGTATTGTGCTAACAGTTGAGTTATTTTTTATTTACCTATCTACAAATATCCCTCCAATATAATTCTTCGCTACACAGAAAATTGCTTTGATTTCGTTTCAAAAGTGACAGACTACAAGCAACAAAACTGACAATTCATTTAAGATGGAGTATACATGAGCTCATTTTCTTCCTTTAACAGCTCTTACGTTTGTTTTATATGCTCCAATTTATATGCACAGGGATAATAAATAGTAAACATAAAATTGCTTTATTTTAAAAATGGAAAAACATACACACATTTTTACAAAAGTAGTACATATAAGCGGGACATTTTTTACAAAAGTTGGAAAAGCGGGACGTTTGGCTGGACAGCTATGGCCGCGGGACAGAGACCTCAAAAACGGGACTGTCCCGCTAAAAGCGGACGTATAGTCACTATATAGTAACGTAAACAAAAAAGCTAAATTTTTCAAAGAAAAAAGTATGTTTTCATAGAAACATGTAAACAAAAGAGCGACATCTATTCGAAAGATGCAAAGCTACAAAGAGTACTTTTCAATTACTATTTAGGAATGTTTATTATTTTGAAAAAGAAAATCAAAATAACAATTTATTTACTTATTAACCATTACAATTTGAAAACAAAAATGCCTACAGGTATCTTCCATTTATCGTTCAATCAAACTAATGCTTATATCGTGGGAGTGGAAAATTAGTGCTTTTTCTGTCCCAATGGAAAACGACATGAGCGAGATTCATACCTACTTACACTAACACCAAAACCAACCAGAACATTTGTCAAATTTTAAAGTGTGTTATTAATCACGTACCTATTTAGAAGACATGTCTGCGAAAAATAGAGAAAAATTTACATTTGGCCGCTGCAATGGATATCAACATAAATTGAGTGGATTTCTATAAGCGTAATTTACAATTTAAGAACAGCTGACTTTTAAAACACGCACTACCACAAGTTCGAAGAAAAAAAAATCTCGTTTTATGTTCCATTGGGCACGAAAAATCTGAAATCTGAGAGCAAAATCCGAAAATCCCAATGGAAAACGACATAAATTAAGTCGTAAGTCGAAATTCGGCAAGTAGAAAATTACGAACAAATGAAAAGAAGGGAAATAGATTTCTCTCGCATTTTTTTAAATTTTCTCAGTACGTCGTCACATTTGCACAGTTTCTTAGCAAATTTTAAATAATTTCAAGTTTGGAAGAAGGTACCCGAACGAACCTAACGCATACCAGAAAAATTGAAGATGTTATAATTGGGGATGAGAGAAAAAGGTGTAATTTCTAAGGCCACTCTGGTAATTTAGAATTTTCACACGATAATTAACAACCATTAGTTCGCATAAAACTAAAATAGTGTTGTGACATGCAACCGTGTTACATTTCATATGTACTTATTTGAAAATAACTATTTTTTAACGATTTATGAAGGGCATTTTCCAAATAAAAAAGGGCAAAATCAAACAAAGGTAACGCTGACCGCGAGAATACAAAAACAATTCAATTTGCTTAGTCAAACGCGTTCGAATTCATAGTCCTGACTCCCGACCAATCTAGTTGACGTCTTACATAAACTAGGTATCCGAACGTCCATTGCTGCAGCAGCTGACATAATTTCTATAGTAGCAAGAGACGACACGTTCGTGTCGCTTAACTCCATATTTGCAAAAATGAAGCAGAGTTTATATTCTTCTATTCTATTTGTAGTTGTAGGGTTTTGCGTTTTCTTTTATATGTCCTGCTAATGTTCCCTGCATATTCCTCCGAAAAATCCCTAATAAACACAACACAAATTTTTAACTTTCTCGATAACGTAGTATGAGAAGATACTGCTTTCGTACAACATTTCGAACTCGAGATGTTTATCAAATCTGACATTACGATGATAGAAGAACTCTAAAAAGTGGGTCGCAAAACGTTGCCTGTCAGTCTGTCTGTCTTTGTCCGTATGCTTCCGAGGCCTACAGCGTAAACGTGCTGCCCGGATTTGGTACAAACTTCGGATCTATAGTTTTTGGGTCTACAGCTCAGGGCGGTTTTTTTTCTCTTGCAAGCTAACCTCAAAATGTTCATACCAGTTTGATTTGCTCGAAAACGGATGTAACGATTTCAACCAAAGTAGGTTTAAATAGGTGATGTTACCATGACTGCATAGTCAGATTTTGGTCAACAGAATTAAGAATAAAAACAAATAATAATAAAAAATAACTTGGGGAAACATATTTATCAGCAGAGTTGATATTATAAAATACTATAGTGAATTTGACGTATAATTTTGTACTTTGTTTGAACACTAGCTCTAGGTTCTAAGTTTAACTATATATCTACAAGAAAACCCATCCCGGACCAACAAACAAAGCAATAGCAAGAAACAAGCACAAACGGATTTTATAAGATAAGCATAAATTAAGAAATTTGCTTTTGAGAATTAGCGATTGTACTTAGTTCCTAGATATCACTTTACACAGACACACTTTGACAGCTACCCTATCGTCCTAGGCTAGGCAGCCAGCTTGTCCTCTTTTTCAATCTTTTTCGACTCTGGATATTTTCTCAGATTTGCTTCAGATTTACCAATACAAGTGTGTTTGAGTTTGTCAGCTGGAGGAGTTTGTTTACATTTTCGTAAATTTTTTCTACAGCAAAGAAATGCATTGCATCGGATGAATCCACTTCTGTAAATTATTTATGTATAAATATTTAGAAATCAATCGGGACGGAAATTTCGAATGTTTTAATACAATCCGCTAAAAAAAAAGTTACGAAGACCACACATATTCAATCGCACGAAGACATAAAAGAGCAAGTGACGTTTTTATCTTCGATAAGGCAGACGAAATCTGAAATCTCAGAGCAAATCTGAAAAAGCCCAATCGAATACCACTACC
Source organism: Cheilosia vernalis (assembly GCA_949126925.1). Lineage (NCBI taxonomy): Eukaryota > Metazoa > Arthropoda > Insecta > Diptera > Syrphidae > Cheilosia > Cheilosia vernalis. The sequence goes on from OX421358.1 coordinate 25,987,832, forward strand.
CAGTGATGCCAGATATTTTTTGCCTAAATTCCAATTTTTGGGGAATTTTTTAAAAATGTTCCTATTCCATATCCGTTTTTTTCCGATTTCGATTCATTGAAGTAAAGACGCATTTTTAATATAGTAAAAAGTTGTTTTCTTTTATTAAGCCATTTTATTTTAAGAAGGTAATAGAAAAATAAAAACAAATAATATTCAAAGTCTTGCAGTAAAGTTATTAAATATTGATACACTAATCGTCATTGAACTGGTACATTTTGTTTGCAAAACCAAGCATTTTTTATCGATGCAAAGATCAATGTAACTTTTTGAACAATTTTTGCAGCATACATTTCGTCTGTAAAATTCCGCAAAGTGTTTCAGTTTTCAGCTAAATCGCTTAGATTCTATAAACGCGGAGATGTTTTTATGTTTGGGAGATATTTGAAAGTTAACTACGCAAGTTTTATTTTTAATTTATGCATAATTAATAAACATGCAGGATTTTCGTTTTTCCCCATTTTAAGAGCACTTTTCCCCATTGAGTGAAAAATTAACCAAAATGGGGAGAAATCCCCACATCTAGCATCGCTGCCACTACCGCATTAGTGAGCTTGAGCTTTGAGCGAGCTCTCAATTTGCAGACTCTGTAGACACAATTGTGATCTTGATGGGCCACGGTGTGCTCGGTTACTTGAAATTCTGTGCACTAATCATGTAGACATGTTTCCATGAGCTCGGACTCAGAGTTGATTTTTTCTCGTTTTATCAAACGATACATTTATAGGTACAGACACGGTACACGGAGCGACACGCAGCGTTGCCATTTTAATTTTATTAAAACCCAGTCAGAAAAACAGTCACCGAAATTCAATCAAAAATTTCAGCCAAAATAAAACAAAGAATACAAAATGAAAAAAAAAAACATAAATAAACCCTATAAAAAAACACACTCAATCCATTTACTCTTACGTATTATTTAAGTGAAGTATATTTAAAAAAAAAACTAACACCCGTATTAATAAAAAACCTGCAACTACTCTTCAACTCGTATGTTACCTAGCACCTAGCTAAAGAAATAACATATTATATATATTTTCCTATTAATAAATGAAAATAACTCATATAGTAACTAACTGATGTTTTCTCTAAAATAGTAACTTAGAGCTGGCATCACCTAACAAAATTGTACTAAAAACTATTACTACATACTGGCTGTCATCACTGCTGGCTAGTAAATTTCAATTGTGACAAATGAAAAAGAAAGAAAAACAACAGAAAATAATAGAAAATAAAGGAAAACAACAGAAAATTTTTGTTTATTTTTAAATGTTTTATTTGTAAACATTGTCAGGGTTTTTTCTTTTTTTGTTTACTTTTTTTCTCCCCAAACATTTCACCAAATATTCACACTATTTAAAAACTCTGAAAAACGGTCAGCCATCTTGTTCCACAATTTTGAAAATATAAATTTAATTTATTTGTCATTTTGACGGGAACGATGTTTTTTTTTTGACCAATCTAGTCAAGAAATCTGCCTGCGTACTCAGTTGACATTTCGAAGAGTCAAATTTAAAATAAACAGAGTGGCCGTTGCAGAAATTTGAGGAGTCGCAAAAAGGTGCGATGAGAGAAAAAGGTGTAATTTCTAAGGCCACTCTGGTAATTTAGAATTTTCACACGATATTTAACAAACATTAGTTCGCATAACACTATAATAGCGTAGTGATTGTCAGGCGTGCTACATTTTTAATGTACTTATTTGAAAATAACAATTTTTTAAAGATTTATGAAGGGCATTTTCCAAATAAAAAAGGGCAAAATCAAATAAAGGTGGTCAGAGTTACCTGAATACAAAAACAATTCAATTTGCTTAGTCAACGCGTTCGGATTCATAGTCACGACCAATCTAATTGACGTTTTACATGAACTAGATATCCGAACGTCCCCATTGACTCGCTAACAGTATTCCTGCTGTTAGTTAGTTATATGCAGCCGTATTAATAAAAAAACCCGTAACTAATCTCTAACTCGTATATTACCTAGCACCTAGTTAAATAAATAACATAAGTTAAATATTCTTATTAATAAAAGAAAATAACTCATATAATAACTAGCTGATGTTTTCTCTAAAATAGCTGGCATCACCTAACCAAATTGTACTGAAAACAGCTGAAAACTATTACATATTGGTTATCATCAGTCATCACGGCTGGCTGGCTAGTGAATTTCAGTTGTGACAAATGAAAAAGAGAAAAAAAAAAAAAAAGAAAATAAAGCAAAACAACAGACAACAATTTTTATATTTTTTAATTGTAAATAGAGTTTTTTTCTTTTTTGGTACACTTTTTTCGAGTTGGGGCGATGGTAACCGAATCCTCCGCTAACATATTCACCAAATATTTACACTATTTAAAAACACTGAAAACCGGTCATCCATTTTGTTCCACAATTTTCATAATTTAAATTTAATTTATTTGTCATTTTGACGGGAACGAATTTTTTATGATTTACTCACTCGCTAACAGACCTCCTGCCGTTAGTTAGTTATATGAAAGTTACGAAGCGTTAGTTATCTTCTAAAAATGTTTATTAATAGGAATTTGAGTTTAACTAATGTGTATGCCAATAGTTAGGCCTAACATGTAGTTACGCGACAATTGTTAATACGGCTGTAAATACAATAAAAAGAAATTATGTATTAAAATAAAATAAGAGTAAATTCATTTAATTAGTTCTTCATCAGTCATCACATTTGTAACTAATAGTGTTGCGAACGTTAATAAAGGGTAGAACAAACTTGTGTCAATGCATATGGATAAATGGAATGACTGTATCAGTTGGATATGTTTCCAACCTCAAAGCAAAAAAAAAAAAACGAAATTCAAACAAACAAATTTTGTTTTTCTTTTAATTTTCTCACTTAAGTTTTAAAATGTATAGGCACAACTAATTAAAAAGAAATGACACGAAACATTTTAAAACAGTCAAACACAAAATCGTGTCCAGCTAAAAATTGTAGATTGTAGAAAATCTTCCAGCTAGGTTAGGTTAGGTTTATGGGTGGATACGGCATAGCGAGCCCCACAGTACGCCACTTAGGTCCATATGGACACATTGTCATGCCCTTGTAGGGGGGTAAGCCGATTTTGTTGGCGATGGTATTTATTCCCTCTCGGTTACTCGACCTTGTCCAGCAATCCAGATATATTTATGAAGCTGTAAAGAATAGATAAAGACACATCCGAAAGTTCCTGTATGCCATGGAAGTAATAGTTTGCAAGTGTTCTGTTCCTCAAGTGACAGAGACTTGGGCAGTGACAGAGGATATGAGATGTGTCCTCGTTTTTGCAACCGCTACATATATCGTCAATCCTGAGTTTCAATTTTCTTCTGTGCTTTCTAAGGAAGTTGTGACCCGTTAGGGCCCCTACCAGTTTATATAGCGACGTTCTATCAAGCCACATAAGCTTTCTAGTCCGACTTGGATTATATTCCGGCCATAGCTTCCGTGATATTTCGCAGGTGGTTAATTCTTTCCACCTGTTGTTGGCTTTCATACCAATCTTCCAGCTAACTGCGTACCAATCCAGTCATATCTCACTGGAAAGCAGTCAAAATGGCAACGCTGAGCGAGAGTGCCTATTGCGTATTGCAATAATTATTTAAGATCTGTTTTTTTTTTTGCTGTTTTTGTTTTTAGTTTTTCTTTTTTTGTGTTGTCTCCGGCAATCATTTCGGGTAGACGTTTGTCAAAGTGGGACATTTAACAATCTTCGAGGACAGCGGGGCTCAATTCCCGAAAGCGGGACGTATGATCACCTTATCCATGCTTTCCATACACTTGCTAAAATTTAGAAATAGAATCTCCGACGGTTTGACTGTGAAATTTGGATACACATCGGCTTTGAAATAAAGAGAGACTTCAAACACAAAACTTTATTTTCCCGAAAACCAGCTAAGTGCTTTCATTAGTTTTCTGCAAAGTGATTGCCTCTCTGCAGTAGTCACATTCAAATTTGTGGGCGGTTAACAACATAAATGCTGGTGTTCTCGCACATGTGCAATGCCCTTCCCATTCCAATAAAATGTACTTCCTATTAGGAAAAAGTTTATACAGCAACAAGTTAGTTAGTGGATCACGACTTTATTTTGTGGAGTGAGGTGAGGCCAGGTCACTGCAAAAATGGTTTAATTCGCGGGGAAAATTATGTTGTCTCAAATAAAATGCTTTGTGAATATGTGTTAAAAATGTCGTCTTCCTGTTCGTGTGTATACTAAAATGGGATTATACGCCGCTCGCCTATTGGCTGTTCGTTTTTAAGTGGATGTACCTTTGACCTTTTTACGAGTGCTGTAGCTTCGAAGGGAACAAAAACTCCATGCGCACTCGTGAATTACACAAAAAAGCTATATCAATCATCGAACCTGTGTAAGTGAGACCTGCTTGGTTGGCCTAATTCTGGCGCAACCTAATTTTTCTTAAGAACAGCTCTACAAGCGAAGTTACCACCTCCTTAAGTGAACAAAATATTTGCTCTACCTTTTGAGAAACTGGGTAACTGAAATACCTCAATAAGTGAGACTGAATTAACTGATGCATTAGATTCCAATTCACCATCAGGTTCCACTGTATTTGAAGGTGAGGTCTACTCGGAATATTCGGCCTGGCGAGGTATCCGACAGAACGGAAAATTCTCCGCCGCGCATACTCTGTCGGAAAAGCAAATTGCCTTCGAGGTATCCGTTTTCGGAAGAAAAAAGTTGAGATGCGTTGACGCATTGATTTCACATCCTCGTATTGTTTGGTGCTTGTTTTTTCGCTTGATTTTACACTGGAAACACAAATTGAGGCAGTAAATACAAAAAAATGCGTCGCTATATGTTTCTTCTTTTTATTGTTCACATTTATAACCACTTTACTGCAAATCGTAAATAAATTCAGCGACTGATTGACGTCGGAGGATATTGCAAACGAATTCCGAAACCAATTTCTGTCGGAGAATACCGGAACCTAGCTGTCAACGATTTAAGAAAAAAAAAGCGCTTCATCGCACTTCAACGTAATTCGCCGATGCGTTACAAAATGTCAAAAGAATACCTCGCAGCAAAAATCCTCCGAATCGTATAAAATCCGAGAATTGTCCCTTTTCACTTCCTTCTTTATTTAACCGATTGTTTTCCTCTTTATTTACAGCACGAGAAACTGCTTGACGTTCCGAATGCGACTGAATGCCCCCTGTATGCAAGGTACGTAGTGAATCCGGTCACGCTCAACTCGATACAAGAGAGAATTGAAAGGAAAGCATTCAGATGTACCGAGGAATTTGTTTTAGAGACCAAATGGATTCAACATAACGTGTCAATAGCTTACGCTGGTAAATATCTATCTATTGGCAACTTGTCCCATAAACTTGATTAAGAACGCGACTCATATTCACAGCTTATAGCAGCAAAGACGGCTTGGTGGCGAAAACCTTGCTAAAAGTGTGTCGTCAAGAAGCGGCCGAAATAGAAACCTGTTCCGAGTGCTACCTCAATGCGAATACACGTAAAGATTGGTTTGTGGACGTGTGCCTAAAACCGCACATCCTACTGTGGGCGAAACTGAAAGGCTTTCCCTATTGGCCAGCCAAAGGGATGGGACAGGGTCCCAACTCCCTGGTAAATGTACGATTTTTTGGCGCACACGACAGATCGTTCGTGCCGGTGAAGGATTGTTTCTTGTACTCGGAAGTCGATCCGAATCCGCACTCGGGTAAACGGGCCTTCCGGCCGAGCATTGCCGGCTGCATCAAAGAAGTCAATGTGCATATACAGAAGATCAAAGCAAAGGTGGGAGCGTTCAATTTCGCACTGGCAAGAACGCAATATGATCCGAATAACGAGGCAGGACAGCTGGAACAGATGATGCCCGGCGTCACGGAGTACATTAAGCGACAGCAGGCTCTGCAGAAACCCCCGCTGACATATAAAATTGTCAAAACGGCCGACAACAACTTGTCGATTATTAAGAAACCCGATTCTGGTACTGATTCTGATCACTCGATGCTGGAAGCGGAAAAGAACCAAAGGAACACTCGAGTTTCTGGTGAGATTTTAAAGGCATCGCCATTGGGTGAGGTGAAGAAAACAAGGGAAGCGTCTAACGATGGACAGGGAACGCAGGCAAAGCCACATACGGTTCTCAAGCCTATGGCGATAAACTACGAGGTCGTTGCAAAACCACCCAACAAGGATGAAAGCAATTCATCGAAGATCAACTCTGTGATTTTGAAGAGAAAGTCTGATGTGATGTTGGTGTCGTCGGGCGTCAAAAAGTCGAAGAGCTCCGAAGATGCCAGTACTACAGTGGAGTACGCCCTTCGTAACAACTCGGCGGCGTCTTCATCGCCTTCAAAGCAGGAGGTTAAAATCGAAGATGGAAAAGAGGGAGTTGTCCCAGCTAAGCGTACACGGTGTTCTCGTTCCGGCGATAGGGGTTCTACCGGACAGCCGGCACTACCGTCGCCTGTGCCGGTATTTCAGGCGGCGCCGCAATGCGAAATACAAAAGAAGCCACCACAAGCGCAACAGCTCCAGTCGAAACAGTCAGAACAATCAAAGCAGCCACAGCCAGCAAAACAACCTCAAGAAGCACAACAAACGACAAAACAACTGCAGCCGAAACCCGATGCTGCCTCGACCTCTCAGATGAGCAAGGATGCCGCTGAGTCGGGTCATGCGATGGCGAAATTTATGCAAATTCGCCAGGGCGTCACAATAAGAAAAATCTCCAAGAAACAATCCGGTTTAACGACATACTTTGCCTCGGAAGACAAAGAAACCGAGCCCAAGGCCGACGAGAAGACTGACACTGCCGTAGAGCAGCCAAAATTGACGCCAAAACAAACCAAGGCAATACCCTTGCCAGCTCCGCCTCCAAAGGCAATACCCTTACCTTCGCCTCCCCAAAAACCAGTCCGATCTTCGCCCAAACTGGTCCCAATACTGCCCAAACCTGTGGCAATAATGCCCAAACCAGTCGCATCCATGCCAAAACCCATCCCCTCCCCTCCAAAGCCTGCTGCTCCCTCAACTGCGTCACCCAAACCGAAGTCGACTAATCCTACCCGAGCTCAATCATCCTCGAAACCAAAACCCACTACTGTCATCAAACACCGGCTCACCCATCCGAAAGGGTTGATTCCATTCGAAGACATTAAGCTAGAGAATCCCGAGAACGAGGAGATTCTTATCGAAGAGTCATCGTCATCCGCCGGTAAAGCTGTTGATCCTCTAGCAACAACAAGCACTGGTTCGAAAACAGCATCAACAACTGCATGCTCAAAAGTTGTTACCGAAGGCGGCTCCACTCCGACAGCAATTGATCTTGATGTCGATACAGACCTAGTAAAACAAGAGACCATATCCGATGACGACTCGTCCTTAACCTCAGTACCATCGCAAGAAAACTCGACTGCGATCCCCGTAAGTCAGTCCAGCACAAGAACTGCGGAACAGCCGACTATCCTAGGAGACACGATGATACAGCGCATCGTTGTACGCAGTCTTGAATCGTTGCAACCAGCCAAGAGCTGTTTCGCCCCATTTGTTCCATCAAACACAGCACCCGTCGCGACCACAGCACAGCCAAAGAAACCCAACGCTAGAGCCCGCAAATCGTTCCCCAACAAAGGTCCCAATGCGTCAACTGTCATGCTGCCACCAGACGTTAAACGTTCTCTGACCAAAAACAGTATGGTGTACATACCCGTCGATAGCCAGCAGAATGCTGTACCCATCCAACCGCTTACAGCCGTCACCAAGGTAGTCAATCACAATCAAAACCTATCCAAGGTGACAGCAACCACAACGATTCCAACATTAAGTGCAGCACAAACCTACACTTCGACACCAGCAGTCAGCAATAGTTTTGTCACAACTACCTCTTTACCAGCCATCCAGCCGCCGTCTAGCTCTGCACTGCAATACACACCATCAATTCAGGAATCGATTGATTCATTCAGAGATTATCTCAACTCGTCTGCATTCCATTCGCTGGCTGGCTCAACAGTCATCACTGGAACAGGCTACATTACATCTTTGAATACGCTGTCTCCGTTGCAACTATCCACGGATAAGACACCTGTGCCGACAGAAAAGCCAGCGTCTACCATGCCAGAGGCAACAACTTCAGAAATGAGTGAGAGCAATCGGGAAGGCGAAGGGCACATTCTATCGGGAATCGTTACACCGAGTTTGGCAGCAGCAATTACAGACAGTCTTGTATGCGGAATGCCGAAATTGTCATATCGCCCCAAGGGCGCACTGCGCTCGGATGGTAATTTAGGATATAACTCAGACGCTGGACCCGTCACTAGGACGCTCGTTGCAAATGCACATAAGGTAGGTTGGGTCTACTGTTTGCCTTCCATAGCTGTGGTCACATTTGCTTTAAAGTCGGTTCCATTTTAACTCATTCCCGTCTCAATCAATTGATTTTGCTTGTCTTCCCTTTCAGATAACGGACTTCTTCATCTCTGTCATGCAAGACACCATAAGCGATATGGCATCGGATGCCGTCCTTCAGGCCAAGGTTGCCTCACTGCAACTGGAGCTGGAGGCGAAAACATGCGCTTACGAGAAGCAACTCTACGAAATCAAAGTTAGCACAGACAGAATGATCTGCGCAATGAGAAACAGCATGGAAGCGGAGCGAACACGTATCATTGCCGAGACGCGTAGGCAGTGCGAAGTCGAAAGAATACACGCCGTCGAGCAGATAAAAAAAAAACTATGGTGCATGAATTGCGGTCGTGAAGCAAACAGCTACTGCTGCTGGAACACTGCATATTGCGAAGTGAATTGTCAACGTTTGGACTGGTTGCGACACAAAGACGAATGCAAGCAATTGAGACAACCTTCCAATGGCGATCAGCAAGGTGCTGGAACCTCAGCTTCTGGACCCCCTAGCATTTTCGCCGGCTCAACTGTCACCACGACAGCACATTCGAAGGCGACTTGTTCGACACCAGTGAGTAAACCGCCTTCAATCTGTCCAAGGTTTGACAAAATATTAAATCCTGCTACTTTCATCCAATTCCAGGGCTTTGTGCCATTCCACAGCGCAGTGTATCGACCGGCATGCCAATCAATCAACCAAACGCCAGTATCCTTATCTTCAGGGGTGTCAACATCGTCACAGACGCTTGTGCCGACAGCAATACTTTCATCATCATCGGCATTATCAACAACATCATCAGCAACAGCAACAACAGCAACAACCCAACAGCAGAAAGGTGGAAGTCCTTCGATAGCCACCACCACCACCACCACATCGGTAACCCCTGACTTGACGTATAAAAGTCCGGAAATGTTGAAGCTTCCCCCAAACACTTTTCTCAGACCATTGCGGTTATCTGCACCGTTTGTCCATCGATTCAATATTCCCGTGAGTTATTCCGAATAACCCATACCACCTATGCCTTCTAACTTTCTCTTAAAATTAGCTTCCCATTGCTGCGACGTCAGCGACCGGCGGACCGCCCTACAAGCTGGTACAGCGTGACAACAACTGGGAACTTATGGGCACCACGATTCCCACAACAACAGTTGTCTCCTCGGCACAGGCGCCATTCCAGCAGACAACACGCTTAATAAACGCGGTAGCAACAAATCTGCAGGACAGTAGAGCTCATGGCTCGATAATGATTCGGCCAAACCAAATGTGATAGCAATAGGGTTTGCAATACCACACAGGTCACTGAATAGGATTTGTAATTCCCTCTGATAGCTGCTTCTAAAGCGTTTAAAACTTTTGCATACATAGACTTAGCAGTTCGGATAGGCGACATATATATTTAACAGTTCGAACCGGCAGAATGAACTAGTTGTAAGTTGTACATACTGTATATCAGTTATATCTATATTAAGAAATAGGATTTGATGAATTAAAGCATACACTTCGTGTATGGTTAAGTGTATATGAATGTACTGTATCAAGGTTTTAGTACACAGGTTTTTGAGCGGGTGTGCGAGTTGGATGAGCATTCAGGCTCCATGTGATGCGACTTGTTCCTTCTTCCAACGAGTTTTGGCTCAGGGTGATTTGATGCAGCCTATGTTGACGTCATTTCATGTCAGTGGCACGTAGCAGCTTTCAAACTTTAGCTTGACCTCATGTCAGTGAGTCAATGTTCTTCACATCCTGTGGACTAAAACTGGCGGTAGATATAAGCTTCGTATTATAAGATATTTAGTAACTGCTCGCGGCAAGAAGCCTCCCTCATTATTGTATATAGTACACCCAAAATGCGTGCATAAGGACGTCACTCGTTTAATAATTATAAAACCTATTATATGATTCGAAACTCTAGCAATGTCGGATTGAAATCCAGAAATAAAGATTTCTTTTTAAAACTGACTATAAAATTTCAAGTGTTTGTTCTTTTTCTCAAATTTTGCATTTGCAGCGGCGGGCACGTTAAATGTTTTCTCACTTTGAACCCCAAATCTTTCAATTTCGCATTAGCCTGCAACGACAAAGTTGCGAGGACAGCGTGTTTCATTTACAGCGGTCTGGCCGGAATAAGTACACCCAACAAAATGAATTCCAAATCGAATGTGTTGGGTGTTGCATCCTTGATGGCTGCAGAACTGGGACACTTCTCCTTAAAAAAAATGAGAGTGCCTCAGCAAAACCCACCACATTGCAAAGCAGAAATGAAAAAAAAAACACTAATGCTTACCAAATAAGGATTGTAATCGAGTAAGAGCCTAAGAGGTGAGGATTAATTAAAACGACAAAAAAAAAAAAAAAAACAGTCAGACATCACCTGTACTAAAAACAGCGTACCAGATGGTTAAGCAGCCATCAAGCGATTCCTAATGCTAGGATCTCAGGATAACTCCATATAGCCTTGAGTTTATAAGTACAGGAGGAAAACAGCTATAAAAACGGATCAAACTGTTAAACATTGGAATGACAGCAAACAACAGTAACAACAAAAGCGGTATAGACAGCACCCTCGACGGTCGACGACAACATTACGAGAGTAGGAGGACTTCTTATGACGTTTTTCATTGAAGATCCGAGAGAATGTCCCCCGAAATTCAAAATTGCTCTTTTCAATGAAAATCGTTGGTGCAGGGGTAGACCCCTTATGTACGTCATTCACTCCTATCGTCATCGTGGTATCCGTTCGGAAAAAATGCGATACGAAAGTTAAATCAGGGGCCGAATTACCGCATTCGTGAGCGAGCCATACGTCACTGAATTTTGAGGATTTTACAAGCAAAACAATAACAAATTCAGTCACGGAACTCAAATTGCGTTTGAAGTATCCGTTTCGTAACAAATTAAGTGAAGCTTATGCCTAAAGTCTCAAGGAAACAGCATAAACGCGGAAGATAGTTTGAGAATTCAACAACATATTAAAATACTGTGGTGTGGAATGTAGCGTGGAACCTAAAATAGTGAAGTGTAAGCAACGCTTTAGTTACAAAACAAGTTCCACTTCCAGTTGGAGACTTGAATCTGTCAAATAAGTTTAAGTACAACCTTTGTATATAGTATACAAAGGTGCTATACTGAGCTAATTCTAGAACCAGCCGGAATGTTCGGAATACACTAGACTAGAAAGTTCTCGATAGATAGCGGGGCGGATATAAAAAGGAGATTTGAGAACAGGGGGTACAGATGATTTTTAAACAGTGTAAGCAAGCCCCGATTCGCCAGGGATTTCACCATTTTCCTGGTTTGTTTGTAACACGTTAATCCGATTTTTTTTCATTGGACGCCCCGACAGAAACATAAAATTCTGAAGACTGGTCAATTTTTGTTCGTTTTTGTTGTGGGACTTAAAACAAACATCCTATCTCAGCGAAAGTAAAGTATTGTTACATTCAGGCTGGGATTCGTAAAGATAAAACACTATTCCGTTAAGCTTTTGTAACAAAATTCGCTTTTGTTACACTTCTATCGACTATTCTAATATTTCACTTCTTAAGTACCAGAACAATATTACTTAAACAATTCTTCAACGATTCAAGCCAATCACTTAATTTACTGTATTACTTTTCACTTATTTATCTTCACAAACTATTACTATCTCGAACTTTAACCAATCACTGTTATAAATCAACTGCCTCTCCCTCTTCTAAAAGCTGCCCTTTTATACCCGCTCTGCCATCTGACGAGAACTTTCTAGCTAATTCTAATTGGTTCTAGAATAAGCTTCAGTGGTGACAGATTCCAGTCTCCAATTGGAAGTGACACTTGAGTGGAACTTGTTTTGTGACTAAGGCCTGGATTCACCATACACCATTTAGGTTAGGTACACGATACCTTCCACGCCACAATATAAATAATAACTTAAGGACCATTCACATGAGCGCGAACTGCGAATAGGCGAACTGCGAACAAATCAATTTATCTATGTTTGTGAATTGAAAATTGCTGTTTGTTTTACCACAAAAGCATTATATTCAATTAATATAACACCCAATCTAAAAAAAAACCGAGAATTGATTGATTAAAATACCGAAATTTACAATTACAGCAATTCTCCCGCGAATTGAAAATTCTTGCCGCGAACTGTCACACTTTATTCACAATCCACATAAAACAGTCGCGATCCACAAACCTGGGAATGAAAAATTCGCTCGAACTTAACCTTCAACTATACAAATGATTCGCGGGTAGCTGCGACCAAAAAATGTTTCATGTGAATAAAATGTCAGAACCTACGAATATTCGCCTGTTCGCGGTTCGCAGTTCGCGCTCATGTGAATGGTCCTTTACATTCAGTCATTGACTAATGGACTGCTAGTACCAAGCCAACTTCACGGTTCATGCATGTTTCAAAAATACTGACGCGCTAGACGCGCTACTGCTTTACAGCGGAAAACAAATTAATCTTCAAACCAAACGACCAAGTTTACTTTCATTACAAATTTGTATGTGTTATATGCGTTGAGAGAGTGAGAACTAAGGAGTTGTTTATGTTCCTGAGTTATATATTTTTACCTATATTTCGCTATTTTTGTTTTTAATGTAATCCAACCAAACAAATTCAATTCGAAAAACAAAACAAGTGAGCAGCGATATGTCCATAAAAGCAATAGGATCGGTGGCCCGCTATTAGGTTTGTTTGACGTGGCTAGCACTAGTGCCCACTAGTGCGCAGCGAAACTCAGCACTGAATTCTTGCACCGACAAATTAACTGGGTTCAGTTCCTGGCACAACTAGAATGCCCTAGAAGCCATGCCAAACATGGGTTAGCCCAGTGGGCACTAGTGCGCCGTTCGAACCTAAATAAAAAATACGAATAAAATAATAATTATAGGTTCCTTCCATTCGTCACAAAAAATGTTATATAGTTGTTCACATTCTTTTATTCAAATATAAAAAAAAAAAAAAACGCTTAGATCATGCATCATGCTACTCCAAAACTTAAGTGACGGCAGGATTCACTAAAAAACCATTGGACGTAGGCTTTGTAGCCTTGCATCTTTAGAATAGATGAGGCTCTTTTGTTTACTTGTTACCTCGTTACTATGAAAATTATATTTCACTAGCAGTTCATACGAAATCAATACAATAATTTATCTTGTTTTCTGCACTTCATGATATATACTTTTGAGTATATTTTTAACATTATTATACTACAACCATATAAATTCTGTTCTGTTTCCTACAAGTTTCTTATATGTCACCTGTCTTTTTCTTCTTCTTATTTGACACTGATGTTGTCGCAAGCTACCCTATTGCGAGTCGAGCCCCTGAGGGTATAAGAATGATTTGTCCTTGCATTAATACGTTATGTATGGCAAAAATAATAGGCGAGCGGTCAGCGGTATAGTTTTAAGATAAGGTTATTTAAGCTTATCCGCTTTTACGAAAACAATAAATAAACATTAAATTATAATTATGAAATGAATTTTCCTGTGTTATGGAACAAGTTTTTTTTTAAATAGATAATAATAGATACATAGATAATAGACGTCAAAGAAAAATCTGTAGTCCAGATAAATCTCTTTAAAATGTAGGGGGAAAGCGGGAGACTTGAGCCACTTTTTGTTAGATCGTTAATAAAAATTTGTTTATCAATCACAGCCACCTGTTAAATGGATTTTTTTATAGCTACATTTATCTATTTTAAGAACGGTCTCTTAAACTTATAATAAACGCAAGAAATTTTTGGCAAATGCCAAATGTTTGAAAACAGATTTTCGGCTCAAGTCTCCCGCACCACCGGGAGACTTGAACACCCCTTCGGGGAGAGTTGAACATACTCAAATCCTACGACAAAAAACAATAAAACGAATAATTTATCCACTTCCAATGTAATTATAATTTATTTTTATTGTTTTAGTGTTTAGGTACTTCAGTTTCTTAGCATATATAAAGTAAAAAAAGGTAAACAAAAACTAAACTTCAGAAACATAACGAAAATAAATCAATAACTTAAATAACCTATTACAAGGTTTATTTCTTTGGGTTTTTTAATTAAATTATTTTAGTTAAATTTTTTTTATTATTAAAATTAAATACAAGGCTTTAAAACACTTTCATAACATTTCATCAGAGCAAATGGAGATTTGAGCCACTGATCAACTCTCCCTTTAGAAACTGTCTCAAGTCTCCCGTTCGCATTTTTTAACAAATTTATATTCATAATTTTTGTTATATACAAACTAGAATGGTATCATACTAATATTTACAATGTAGAATATCAATATTGTTAGGTAACATCAAATTGATTTATTTAACGCTTTACAGATCAATTTTATAGAGAAAAAAGAAAAAAAAATTTTTTTTACTATTGGCACTGCAAAACACCTTTTCTCTTCCACCAACCAGAGACAGCTGATGATTTAGAATTATTTTTGTGTGCAATTAGCTCGTCACTGCCTGCATCGCACACACTTACACTTGTTAGATTTCAATGGAATTTGAGCAAATTATTGAGAGTGGCTCAAGTCTCCCATATGTTCAAGTCTCCCGCTTTCCCCCTACCTACCCATATTTTCTCTCCACAACAAGGTTTACTTTCACATGATGTGATTTGTCTAAGTTCCCTTAATCCTAAATTTGTAGGTACATGATTAAATCTAAAAAAATTTGAATGCAATTTAAATTAAACATAAAAACATGCGACTATTCACTGTTATATACCTTTACATTGTTAAGAGAGTGTTTTTTTTTTACCCTACTGTTTCCATTGTAGTCTTGGCCAAAGATAATGGAATACAGAGATATATATCTTTCCAGTGGAAGGGCGGCTGCCTACAAGCTGTTTTCCAGAAAAATTCATGAAGTCACACACACCTGCTTATTTCTATTATAGTATATGTGAGTTCATGAATTGGACTTTAATGCAAAAATTCGGTATTCTCTAATGTGTATTTCACTATCTTTTTCAGTTTAATCAACACCTCCACAAAAACTAAACAAATTTAAAACGTAACACAAAACAATTAAACACCGCGATGCTCATAAAAGCAAGATGATTCGCGGTCGTCCATTAGCAACATGCTTTTTTGTTAGCCACACGTATTCACAGACAGGGGTTGAAATTACAAAAACAACAATGTAAACAAATGGGTTTTGGGGGGATAGACGTACGAAAGATAACCATCTCTTTTATTCATTAATCTCTGGTCTTGGCTGCCACCCGAAGATAGGTATGTGTCTTCTAATATAGTCACCGACTGTTGAAGAAACTTTTGATTATCAATGACTGCGCTGGTTTCTCTGAAGTCAGCGCTGGTTTCTCCACTTCACAGCAAATCGAAGTCAATTATGGCGACAATCAAAAATTAATGGCACCCAACCCACGGCCACGCAGAGCATTAAGAACGATAATTTTCCGATGGCACTCTAGGTGGGCCGGCAACGATGTTGAAGGCACCGGCCTTTTATTTTTAAATTTTCCCTACGTTTGAAAATGAATACCTACCTATAAAGCTAATATGAACTGTCTAATGGTACTTTATACGAAAGCGTGATTATTTAAATGACATTCACGAAAGTCTACGCATTGTTCGCCCGAACGTTTCTTATTCGCTGCAATCTCTCCCGTCGCGTCGTGGCAAAATTACAACTGATTATTAAATGCCTCGAACTTGATCGCAATACCTTTTGACTCTTATAAATACACATATCTATACTATACTCATACAAGAAAGTGAAAATTTAGCGAACGCGCTTTATTGGTTACGGCGAAAAGTTACTAACACCCCTATTGCGAAGATCAACTTTCAATTGATAGTTGATACTTATCAATCAGTTTTATTAAATGGTATTGTGACTGTTAAATGTCAATATTGTTGATCCATTGTGATTTTTTGTTTAATAATCTATTGTGAATGGAAAAAAATCGGTATTGCGAACAACAATTTTCATTTTCATGTCAGCTGTCAATTTTCCTTTCAATCGTAAATTTGCAGATCATGAGTTCGAGTTGATTACAAAAAATACTAAAATAATGTGAGTTTCGAGTTAAATAAGTGATCAAATTTGTAATTTCTTTATTTCCAAAGGTCTCCAAAAGTAGTAGCAACAAAAGACAGTAGTGCAGATTGGTCCAGTCGATGAAAGAGAACGATAGCCTAGGGCCCCTTGAACGAACTTCGGAAAAGTGGCAAAGGATGGGATGCATCCCTTAAACTTCTTCGCATTCTTGCCATTTCAACGATAGCAGGATCATCCAACTCTTCATCTTTATCAAAACAAAGGGGCGGGTTTCCAATATGCGCACTAAGCAAACATTTTTTTATATTTTTTTTCCAGCTTAAAATGTCCTAAAAAACATAAATATAATATTTTTTTTTTGAGGAAATGAATTTATTTTTTTATTTTTTTTTTTATTAAATTTTAATAATTTTTCTTTTTTTTAATGAAACCATGTTTATGTTGTTTATACACAGAGATCTTATGCCTTTTTTCCGAAATCTCCATACGAATGCACAACTGCTTGAAGCAACTCTTCAAAGGGATCTATTTTTTTTGCGCTATTTCCCTCCTCCACTGGTATTTAACAATCCAATCAGCGAAATTATTGGAGGAAAAAACTGTCAGACTGTAAGAAAGTATGTTGTATTTAAAGTATGAGGTGCGTGGCTCGCTTCGCTCGCTAACAGGATTTTAACCCTTTTTTTTGCAGGGTTTAGCCCGCTCACGCGACTTCGTCGCTCCGCTAAGGGTATGTCAACAACTGTCAGGCAGGCGCCTGGAGTTAAAGTTTATATATATATTTACTTTGGGGTATTTAGCAGTATTATGTATAATATTTTCAGTCAAAAAAAAAAAAAAAAAATTTGTCCAGTTTGTTTACATGCACTTTTCAGTGAAAATTGAAAGCTTTAAAAATTAAAAAAAAATAGAAAAAAAAGTTTCCGCAGAAAAATTCTTTTACAGTACATCTTAGAATAACTCAATTTAAATAAAAAAAATAAAAAAAATGAATTTGCTTAGTGCGCATATTGTAAACCTCAGCCTTTTATTGTTTTCTGATGATTTTCTTTTTATGTTTCTTAAAAAAAAAATAGACATCTGTCAGACGCACATTGCCATTCACAATAACAGAAATATTTTGAAGGTATTCACAATAGCACGATATTTTATCAATTCATTTCCACAATACTGAATTTTAATTCAATTGATAACTTCTATCAACCGTCAATCGGTTGATAGTTGATCTTCGCAATAAGGGTT
Source organism: Cheilosia vernalis (assembly GCA_949126925.1). Lineage (NCBI taxonomy): Eukaryota > Metazoa > Arthropoda > Insecta > Diptera > Syrphidae > Cheilosia > Cheilosia vernalis. The sequence goes on from OX421358.1 coordinate 26,005,513, forward strand.
TAAAATCGAATGCCTTTTCCCGTCACATAGCCTTAAAAAGAATTTTGCTAGCAATTCGCTTCAAATTCATGTGACCCACTAGTTTGTTCTACACCTACTTTCAGTTTCAACAGTATTGGTCGACGGACTTCACTTCAAAGAGCTTATAGAACGAAACATTTTGTGTAAAACAATTGCTTATAAAGTTCCAACATCTATTTTGTGACACCGAACAAGGTTCCGTGGTACGCCATAACAAAAATGGTATCATAGTCCCAACAAACACGAAACTGCTCAAATTACCTGATCCACGCAAAGGAATAACTACTCAGGTTCAACCAGAGATCACGAGAGGACATTGCACTGTGCGTTGAGGTCAACACCCTTACTACAGATACTTATCCTTTCAATTTAATGTCGCTCCCCACAATGGGTTGTTGCACTCGCTTCTTTCAGATCAATTATGCACACAGTGTTTCCTTTTACAAAAGGGAGTTACATGTGTTCCCTCCAAGAAAAAGGCGGGAAAAGCAATCCCCCCCAAACGAAAAAAAGAAACAAAACTCATAATTGTGTCCATAAAGAATAAAGTCCCAAATCTCACATCGCTTGCAATAAAAAAAAAAAAGAATATAAACAAAACAAAAACAGGTATCTACGTCGTTCGTCCCCATGCACCATTAGAGTGTCCGACTCCGAGGGTATTCCCACAATCACATTCGCGCCCAAGAATCTAATTCCATTTTGGAAACTTCTCATAAATTTGTTACACGTCTAGGATTTCTAATCTCTACATATCGGGGTTATTCACCTCCTCGAACTCTTTTTCTTGGATTTTCTATATATTTCTGTCTTCTTGGTTTTTTTTTCTGTATCCTAGGAGCACACATTTTGATTTCATACCTTCCCCCCAGTACGTAGTTGTTGCCCTCAGGTGTTCCATTTTCAGAGCAATCAGAGTACAAAAACCTTTAAATGGGTTCCTCTATTCCTATCGGCTTGATGACGAAAGGCTCACACAAAAGTTAAATTCGAGAGAGGAAAAGAAAAAAAAAAAGACGTAACTTTCTAGTTTAGATTCTGTTGCCGGTTGCCGCCCGTTTCATTCCACTCGAATGTGGTTTGGGTTTCCTATCGCGAAGTGAAAGAAAAGCCATAAAAAAAAGCAAGGAAGGAGGAATAAACGATAAACCCAAAGGTGCACATATGTTACATACAAAATTTCTGGATAATATTTACATATACAAGAAGTAGGATAAATACATCGACGGATGGTGAATGATGATGAATGACGGGGATGGGCACGGATGGTGTTAGAAAAGACCAGCAGAAACACATGTACTCCACAGGCCACACGTGTTTGGCGTTCAGGTCTGGACTAAGTCGAGTTTAGATATTAGATGCCCAGTTGGACAGTGGCTTCGAAATTCTCGGCAAGTGGCCAAAGTATGCGCCCGTGTGCTTAAGGCTGGTACGCAGTTCACGTGAAAACCAATTTTTCATCTAAATGAACTTTCCATGATGGATGAAAATTTCACTAGGTAGTATACGTAGTTCTAGTTCCAAAACTCAGTTGTAGGTGGCGATACTGAGATCTCGCCACAGCTATATAGTTTACTTAGTTTTTATGGTCCGTCGCATTTTTTTTGACATTTCGGCGTGAGAAATGGTTTGTAGGAAAGTGGTCTAGGAATTCATTGGAATTTCACATGTTTCCTTAAGAGAATTGGTAGGTACCAAGTTTTTCGCACTTATAAAATAGTTTTTTCATTGAATATAGTGCGATTTTGTTAGGTGTACAAAAATTTGGTGGCACGAACGACCATTTTTATAAGCAGGATGACTCAATAACATGTTTCTATACCAGCTTTTGCTCAAAAAAGTCAGTCAGTCAATTAATTTCCAAGCAATGTTAGTTACTCAAATTTGACAGCTGTCGTTATTATATTACAAATCAGACATTATTAGAAAAATTGAAAACTATTAAAATTGTCATGAATAAAATACAAACGAAGACATTTTTTTTTTTGTTTTGTATTTGGAAGTTCGATGAAAGGGAAAATCATTGAAAGGCATTCCAAAGGCAGGTGGGTATGCGTAGATGCTTCGAAAATAGGGACGGGCATTAAACCGACCTTTTTTTGCCATACCGAATGGGATGTCACCCATCTGCTAGGTTTTATCTGCCCTATGCCCGGTCTGCTCACAGCTGGTTAAATCCTTGAATAGGTTAACCAATGATTATAAATCAGTGATAGCTAATAAGTGTTTGTTGAGCGTTTTTTCACTTCGTTCACCAAACCATCACTTGAAGTCAATTGAAGGTTAGGGTACCTAAACCAGGATCTAACCAGCTGTGAACAGACTGGCCCTAGGAGCGCGAAAGTTGAATATTGACGTTATTTTTATATTATATAGGAGACGAGTGAAAATGTCTCTTCACTCGAAAAGCGTATCAGCCTTTACTTGTAATAGCAATGCTAACGTGAAAGTGATTTTTTGAATAATAGATTTGGTTGTTGTTACATTGGAGCTGGCATTCGAAAAGATAAAACACTATTCTGTTGAACTTTTCTGAGGAAATCACTTTTATTTACACTTTTATTGATTATTCTGGTAATTAACTTAACTTAACTTAACTTAAAAAATAATTCTAAACTATTCAATATTCAAGCCAATCACTTACATAATTGACTGTATTACTTTGCACTTATTGATCTTCGCATCCGATTATTTATTTCGAATTTTACCAATCACTGTTTAAAAATCTACTTCCCGTCCTTGTTCTATATCCGATCTACCATCTATCGAGAAGTTTCTAGTTTATTCCGGTTATTTTGGATGGTTCTAGAATTAACTCACCTAATTCTCCACTTATTTGACAAATTCTCCAATTGGTAGGGGAACTTGTTTGGTGACTAATGTATTGCTTACACTTCACCATTTTAGGTTCCACCCTACATTCCACACCATAATAACAACAGTATTGTCCCTTCTACTGAAATTCAGTTCCAAAAGCGGTATAAAAAGTGCATCGAAAGACGTATAGGGCACGTCTTGCAAAACTGAGTAAAATACGTCACGATAACATGTCTAACAATATTAAAAAAACTGTTTCGAAAATGCCGCGAAATTTCCACCAAATAATGCTTAAAAGGGTTTGAAAGTTAAGTCACGAAAAACACCAGAAAGCGTCCGAACGAGGAGTGTCTGATGCGTTGATCTCCGGACTCACAATCGAAATGTCAACTGAGCACTCGGTCTAGAAATTATTTTCTTTATAATAGGGACGGTCGGAAAGCTATACCTAGTTCATGTAAAGCGTCATATATATTTTCTGGACTAGGTTGACAGCTAAACTTGAATTACTTTTATATTCTAGCTCTTTTTTTTTTTGAATTTTGACACTTTTATATGTCAGTTTTCTTCACTACATTTGTCGGCTACGATTCAATAAACGTTATTTGAAAAATACTTTTCACGTGACCAACCAAGGCCAATAAAAACTGAAATACATCAAGTCCGTCACCTGTCAGACTTACTAAACTGGAAACGTCCCCATATTGTCGGCTACGTGCTAGTGCTATCCCCTAAACGTGAACTAAAAAGCTGTTGAAAGCTAGGCCAATAAAACTTCAAAGCTTATTACTTGCGTCAGCTAGCTGTCAGACGTCAGACCCAATAAAAGAGCTTTTAACGACCCAATTGGTCACAGAATTAAGGACGTATTTACTTGGCCGGTACACCAACGTCCTACATGGAGGATACAGAGAAATTCTTTGTTAAAGCTGTTCCAATTGAGTTCCCAACTAGTTAAAACGTAAAAATGTTCTTTTGCTTTATTTGACCACGTAAACCTAATGGTTGAACTCAATCTTGGCCTTAAAATGTTGCTTATGAACTATGAAGTTAGTTCATCAAGAACAAAAATAAACAAACAAATAATCTTAAAATTTTCCAGAAAATTTATTTAATCGTTTTTTCTGACGAAAAACTTCGATCTACTCAGTCAATCTCAATCTTCAACAATTAGACAACAAAAAAAAAAACACAAATCATTCCACTGATATATGTATTTCATTTCCTTACTGTTCCATCTGTCAGGAATTTTTCATAATTTGTTGTAATTGTTTTGTAGGGAAACATTGTTCTGAAATCATTTTTGATATGACCGCCCAAACGTAAAAAAATTCATTTTCACACTGTTCCAACATTTTCGGTTGTATTTTACGTATGCCGCCTTACTGCGGACAAAAATGGAACAGAATGATAGATAGTAGTCGATGTAACTAAGCCGTTCCCATTCATAGGAATAAGTTGGAAACATTCTCCCATTGTATAAATGATAAAAAGGTCCCTACAAATGGCTTTTGATTTCAATTTAATATGCCCCGACTTGACACAGCTGTCTGTCATGGAACAAATTAAATTGCGATTTTTACCCTTTACCCCTTATTTCTTCAGTCAACTTTACTTTTTAATAAGACCAACGCCACTGTGCGTTTGTTAAGTAATAATCTGTCAGCCATCATCATCATCACACTGAATGTGATGTGAATGTGAGTGATACCTACCTGTCAAATGAGGAGGCATAGTGGACTCGCCACCGGCGAGAGGTCCAACAACAAAAATTCAATTGGTCAAGTGGAAAGACCATTGAACCCTCTGCTCACGTTGGGAACAGATAAATAGACACACAGCTCAAACGGTATAGGGAAGAAATGAAGGAAACAAACTATACTCACCATCACCAGTCACCATGTATAGCCGACCCGCAAGCCGCCACCGAGTGGATTAGGATTCCCATCTACTAGGTTATGACTGACTTTCTTTTCATAATACACTATATAAGCATAAGGCTAAGGCACACTTAGGTAGACTGTAGTAGACATCAGGAGAAATGGGTAAAAAAAAATCAGTTCCGTGTTTGCGATGGGGTGCTTCTTCTGGTCTTGGTCAGGTAGACAGAGAGGAGCTGCCATCCATTCGCTTGCTCCTCCCTCCCGTCAGTAGTTGAGGCTTGATTACTTGGCCCCAAAAGCCGATGCGTATAGGTATACCGCTGACTTTGTCCCTTTACGTATACTCGTATGATTTGTAAATAACAGGCAAACTTAAGGCGGAACTGGCTACAATGTGCCGACGCGACGTGGTTTACTAGTGTAGTGGATATGTAATGTACGCCTTTGTTGGCATATACAGCAAACATTGTAATGTGTTCTCTCGGCGTGGACGAGCCACGGAGAAGACAAAGCAGAATAAAAATAATCTGAAAGGTGTGCACTGTGCTTAATGAAGAAGAACAAAAATACGTACTCGTCTCGTTGTACAACTCACAATTCACATACATGCATTCCTGACATTTGAATGCGAAAAAGGAAATGCTTGATATTAATGCAGTTTAACAGTTATTTTTGTTTTTACAAAATAGGTCTCCACTCACACACATCTTCACCACGTGACTTTTGTTCTTGGGAAGGTTGTGGTGTGCAGTAGCGCAATATGGCAACAGTTGTTCGTCGCAACGTCGTGTTAATGGAAGAGGACACGAACTAATTCAAATTAGGACATCAGAATCAGAAGTCATTGGTCACTGACTGATCAAAATAAAGAAAGTCGCTTCGATTAAATGTCATGCATAAGTATTGTGTTGTGTCAGACTGTGATAAAGGGCTGTAACTGAATGTCAATGACGTGTTCTACTTTTAAAAGCAATAGGTACTTCTTGTGTAACCGTCAAGTTTTTTGCTGTTCTTATTCATAGAAGTCTTCAAAAAAAGAGTACAATGACATACTTTTTCTAGAAAGCCACCAAGGTTAGATGAGCTTGCTTTACCCCGAACAGGCTAAAATTCCAAGTCTTGATTGTTCCAAACACACATCAAGAAAATAACGCCAAAGGTTTTCCACGATTTTTCCACTGGAATACGAATCTTTTTGTTCAAGGCGTAACTCTGACGTCTGAGGATATCGTTTTCAATATCTCTACAGAAAAACACTCTGTGTCGTCTGAAAGATGTTGATTTGACAATAGTAGTATGCGGCTTAAATCTTTTAAATTAGGGACGTTCGGATACCTAGTTTATGTAAAACGTCAACTGGATTTGTCAGGACTATGTATCCGAACGCGTTGACTCAGCAACTTGAATTGTTTTTGTATTCTCAGAGTAGCATTAGAAATGACAACTTTTTCTCTCACCGGCCATTTCTTCGACTCTTCACAATTCTGCAGCGACCACTATGTGTATTTTAAATTTGACTCTTCGAAATGTCAACTGGAGTATGCAGGCATGATTTTCTTGGAGGCTTCCCCTCCATAAACGTCAACTGAACCACATCTAGTCAGACAGCTGTCAGACTTACTAAACTAGGAATCCGAACGTCCCCATTTATAAATAGGTATGTCAAATGCGCAAAGTTGAAAAGAAACAAATTGAAAATCCGTCTTGAAAATTTATTGCGCTCAAAAATAAAACCTATGAAAATAAAGAAGATTCGGTGGTGGTCAAATGTTCCCCCAGAACCTGTCATATGTTGCATGAAGGTAAAGCTATGTTCAGACGAATGTTGTCAGGTCTTCAAAAGATCTGACAATAGCGAACTACCTTGCAATACCAAATTGCCAGTTCACATGTTTGGCAGACTTTTAGGACAATTTTTTCATTTTTGAGGCCTGACAATACTGTCAGATCTTTGGCAATTATCTGAACAGAGCTTAAGTTATGTAATTATTTGTGATACGGATTATATGTCAAAGATGTAAGTGGCTCAAAGTAGTTCGAAGTCACCCCGCGTGCTTTTGACGTTTTCCAGTGCCTGAGAAAGTTTTTGAGTTTGACAGATTTTTATTTTGACACTGTCCGAACTATCGCATGAATGACTGCAAAGTAACGTGTTAGAAGTAGCTTTTCTTTCTCATTTACAGTACAGAAACGGCAATTTTCCAGATGAGCGAGAAACACCGGATAAGTTGGAGAACATGGCTGCAGGTCGTTTCAAAATACACAAAAATTACCTGTCTGCTGTTCGATTATGATTCCTTCGTAAAGCTTTAAATTGCCGGAAGATTAATTGTCATAATTCGTTTCGAGTTAAGGTCAGCAGATAGTAAGTAAACGTTTAAAAGGTATTTATTTAACGAAAGCAAATTCCACAAGTTTTTTAATTTTTATGCAAGATGCGATTTGACCCCAATTTGGATGTATACGTTCAACCCAACCGCATGCCGGCCGGTTCGAGTGAGGGTCCCTTAATGAAAATACAGTTACACAATAAAAGCGTATTTGACTTCCGATGCAGTTCAGGCGGTACGTAAATACGAAAAACAGACTCAATATTCGCAGAGACCTCTATATAACTACACTTCCTTGCAACAATGTAATCCAACTTCTTATGGCATGAACTCAGACCACTCAACAATGACTTTTCAATTTATGAGATCACTGTTAAATCAATCAGCTTGTTCCTTTAGTACCTTCTCAATAAGGAGTGACAAGCTTTCTTAAACCACTGCAATACTACACCCCGTATAGTACCGCATCTTATGTGGGGTAAAGGTAACTTGATTTAAATTCCTTTATCTTTGTGAATCCCATTTTTCGCTTGACCCAAAAACCATTCAATCGAGGAAAACATTATCGCGCATTAACATTGGATACAAACGATGCGAATGACGACGCGACGACTCCTTTCACAAAACCAAATCCTGTTGCCAATGTTCGCCGTGAAAAGTGGAAAATTTCCTTTTGGGCCGCTAGCATTGAAGGGGACGACGCGTTATCGTGTTTAACCTGATTTCAACAGTTGTACGTCTCCTTTTGGCCATTGCGATGGTAACGTTTTGGATCCTTGCTTAGTGGCTTCCGCCAGCACTCACATATGGAAAAAGAAAACAAACGGAATCCAAGTCAGCATTGCCGCCGCCTCCTCGTCCTCCGACGACGCTGCGTCTGGCCCATGGTACCGTTCGTGCATAGCTGTTTGTTTAGGGGGACGCGGTTGGATGAGACGCGACGATCATGGATTTTTATTTCTTCCAATCTGATTGGAATAATTCTCGGAAGTGTGCCAAAGGGAAGAGGTGTGGTGGGTGGTGCCTGTTGCGCTTCTTCTGCCGCGTCCATGTACGAGTATGCGTGGCGGTTATTTTACTTGTTTGTTATTATTCCAAGCACATTGCATTAATTATATGCGATGGGGGTTATGAGGGAATTTCGGATGAGTCAAAGGATTTTAACGCTCGAAAGTGATATTGCTGTTTCGCTCTGTGTATAGGTTAGGTTGTGCATTTTTGTTTGGGATTTCGCGTTGTGTTGTGTTTTATGTTTCATATTTTGAGGATTCGTCATAAATTCTATTGCGCAGTAGGTTGACTGCACGTGGATATGATAATTGCCTTACTAACAATCATTTTTAACCTTCACACAACATTTTTTGTAGGTCACTATTTATGCAGATCGTTAATTCGAAAAATTTTGCCTGGATATTAAAAATGATTATTACAAGTAGTAGGGAGGAATATGCAAAAGAAAAATAAATAGTTAGCGCAAGAGGTCAATATGATCCTGTAATTTCTCAATATTAGATGATATATTCTCATAATTTGACGCTCGCACGAAGTAGGTTAGGGGACGTTCAAGTATCTAGTTTAGTATGTCTGACAGGTGTCCGAATTGATCAGTTTTGATTGGGTTAAATTGATCACATGAACAGCACTTTCAGTTCATGTTTATGGAGGGGTATCCGACGAATCTATTTGAAGAAGTCGTGACAAAGTTCTTAGTTGACAGTTTGAATATGCGCCTGACGTAGCAAAAGTGATGTTACCGACCAATCCAATTTTTTACGTTCAGGTTACATAACAACATTTATTAATGTGCCCTTAGACGCGCATATTAAATAGGTATAATACTGCAGGTAAAATATAATACGTTCTACCTTGGTCGGCCATTTTGTTTACATGGCAGGAATTTTATTGGAAAACTCAGCTTGTTGATTTTTAGGAAATTTTGATTTTCTATAAATCAAAATGGCCATAAGTGATTAACGGATAATTATTTATTTATTTCCTATAACTGGTTGATGAATTGTTGTTTTAATTATTACTGACACCAATTACAGCTCTCATTTGACATGTTTTAAGTCAGAAAAAGAAACGTTCTTAAATGATTGCAGAAATGTTGATCGTCGGAACTTGTGTTTATGTCATGGCGTCCATTGTCACTTTGACAATAAATGAATATGAATAGAATGCGCCCAAATGTGACTTGGCTGTCAATAATTGTAACTCTTCACAGAATGAAATAACATAATATTTTAGCTATTATGTAAAACCTTAATAAGGGGTGTCCCTTATCCCTACCAACCTTTTCTATATACTTAGAGACTTAATGGCCGCGTTCCACTGCCCGCTAGTCTTCTAGCACAAAATATCCCAGATGAAGGAACGCTCGCGCAGCGGCAGCGGCAAAGTGACATTTGACACTTGTCTAATCATTTTCATGTCACATAATTATTTCCAAACTACATTTAAAAAGAAATGGTACATGTAATAGAAACCATAATAATATCGGAATTGCTATTTTACTTACCTTATTACAAATTTTATCACAATTGCAGCTCGGCTTCGTATTTTTGTTTTTATTTTGTAGACGTTTGACCGATTTCCTGTGACAGCTGTTTTTTTTTTCTCTCAAAGCAGCGGGTAGTTTTGCGCTAGATTGAGAAATTTCCCTGAAATGGATATTTCACAAAAAGTGCTAGACGACTAGCGCAAATGGTAAAATGTCAATTTTTTTTATATGGAGTTTGACATGCCGCTGCTCATCAGTGGAACTGGCAGTGGAACGCGGCCAATGCAATTAATTACTTGCTGCGCACCGCACAGGGTGGTGCGTTAGTAGCGATTGTCTTTATGTATTCTTTTTTGTCAGAATAAACTTTGCAGATCTTGGGAAGTTTATGATGGAAAGGTCGTCGTAGAACAAATAACCAAGGTTAGGTTAGTTTAGGTTAAGTTAGTTTAGGATGAAATGGCTATCAGTTAGTCGACACACTTAGACCATTATAATATGTATAAGGTCCCTTGTGATGGCACATGAACCTATATATTGAATTCTTCCTACTCGTTGAACCAATTGGAGATTCTGATGAAGCTTTGGATAATTTAGGCACAAATATCATACCTATCGATTTTTTTCATGTTAGAAACCCGCCAAGTGCTCCAACAATTTAAAGAATTGGTCAGGGGTTTCGTCTTCGAGTACCGCATTAATTTTACGGGAATTCTGCCTTTTTCCATACGAAATATTATATAAGATTCAATTGGTTCCCTAGTTAAAAACAAATGATCCACAAATGAATGAACTATTTGACAGCTGCTACTGTCTATAATAGCATAGTCAAACCATATTTTGAGCTTTGCTCCATAATATTGTTTTTTTGATGTAACCAGGGTCAAATCGAAAGGCTTGAAAAACTACAAAACAAAGCTGTGGGGAGCATCCTGAGGTGCAACAGATTAACTCCCGTAAGGTGCTGTACGCTCTTATATGGCTCAACGTTAAACAGAAGTTGCAGCTGAATAATCTTTGAATGTTTTCAAAACGAAATATGGCGATGCGCCAAGATATCATGTTACGGAAGCTCGACCCTACCAACTTCGGAATTTGAACGACTTTGGGCAGAACTCATCGGGCGCACAGAATATGATCATCTACAAGGATTTTCATCAAATCACTAAATAACATTTATGGATCATAATAATTTTAGATCGATTTGACAGTTTTGTAACTATTACGTGTCTCAAAGATACAAAAAATGTCCTTTACTATAAAATATCAAAACACACAAAAGCTGGTAAGATGCTATTTAATATTACCATTTAAAAGCTATACGCGAACCGACTGCGCTCAGTCTGAATTGTGACCACTTTGTGACGCCACACATATTACAAACTATTGTCTGGTGTAGGTGTACACAGACGAAGTTGGCGGAAAATGATATGGGTCCATTCAGAGTTGTTACGAAGAAATTTTGGAGTTACCCCAATTTCCGAGCCTTTCCACAAGAGGGATTAATGGAGTTAAGTATTGACAATTGACAATTAATATTTTTTTATTTTCCCCACATTTCGTTCTAGACGAACGAAGATTCCCCTTTCTTTTTTATTGAAATCCTCCACAAAAATTGCAATTCCCCAAAAGCCGGCAGCACTGGTTGGTACAGCATTTATACTCCCACACGCAACATGCAACTTTTAGGTCCGAGTTAGATAGCTAAAGCTAAGATTAGACTGTATGCCAATTAAGCATATGAATGCCAAAAGTCAAATGACCAGATTAGCTGTCAAATAAACAAAATGCCACAATTATCAAAACTCTATATTAGACTATATGACTAAAATTACCAATACGGTCATATTTGCCTCGATTGTCATTTAAGGCATTTATTATTTATTACCCAATGTTGTAGAAGGGTAATGATGTAGAGAAAAACAAATCAAAAAAGTTAAAGTTGGAAATTTATTTAGCACAAAACAAACAGAAAGCAAACAATTTTCACACAAACAAAATTTCACAACAGGAAAAAAGTATATACACGCAACCACAATGAGGGACAAGAACAAGACCACTAATTAAACTTAAAAAAAATTACGATGAAAAGACAATTAAATAATTTACGCAAATGATATGTAGATTCAATAATCCACAAAAAAAGATAAAGAAAACAAATCCCAATCCTACGAACTCATCAAACACCGATGACAACAAAATAATACTTGTTCCATCAAAAATAAAAAATGCCAGCAATGCCATAACGAAATTTCGTAAAAGTGCATATGGGCATATAGGGCTTTATGCTGGCATTCGTGCTTATTGTCCCATTACACTATATGCTATTTTGGCATTTTTATCTGTCAAAATCAGCCTGGTCGTTTGTGGCATTCAGGTCATTAGAGCATATGAGATATGCCCATTACACTGTATGACCATATTTTGACAGGAGAACTGTCAGAAATTGGCATTTTATGACCACTTGGCATACAGTCTAATCTTACCTTAATCAGATAGGGGTTAACTCTGTCATAAGTCATAAATCCATTTTTCAATAGGTAGTCGAATAGGAGCTTTTCGAAGAATATAACAGCTAACTGTCTCATAAAGTTATCTGACCGTTTCTGAGGCTGATAAAATAAAAATCTCTAGTTAAAGTACGCGAACTGTCAAATTTGAAATTTTTATTTTACAAAGTTTTGTTTGGGAAGATATTTTCTCATATTGTAGAAATGGAATTGATCGACATTATTGAAAATATTATTATTATTGAAGAAGAGGAATTAACAAACAATTACTCTAACCCAACAAGGAAACAAACAGTAGCGAGAAAGAGACCTAACCATTTTGTACAATGGGAAAATGCCGATTTCAAACGAAGATTCAGGTTCCAAAAAGATGCTTGCCAGTACGTATTTACTTCTTTGTGGAAAGCGAGGACTTTAGACTACACTACCCCTTAGGGAACCATGGGTCTGTCTTGCGCTATATTGTGACAGACAGGTGGGGGGCTAGATAGTCAAGCTGCATTAAAAGCACGGCTTAACCCTCTTACCTCGTCTAAGTTAGTGCTCGAACTCAAGCTATCTCTAAACTTAGTCGGAAGGCTTAACACAGTGAATCTTGTTTGGGTCCCAGGTCACACTGGTATCCACGGAAATGAGATCGCTGATGAGGTTGCCAGGCTGGGTTCAGAAGAAGCTCTCTCAGGACATGAACCAGCGTTGGGTCTCTCTGCATCTGCGGTTAGGTCATCCATTGATACTTAGGTTTCTCGTGAACACGAGCGTCGGTGGCGTGACTGTGCTGGGTGTAGCCAGACAGACCAAACGACCCTATAAGTAATTCAGCAATTTTATTCCATGCAGCATCTTTTTAACGCACCAAGTGAGAAAGAACAGAAATACCAACTTATCGTGGTGGGGAGGTTGTTTTTTGTCTCGATTTTTCTGCATCTGTCTGGCTGTTTGTATCGTACTATTTTATATTGTGATGCCCATGTATAAATTACAAATTATACGCCGCAATTTGGCATTTCCAAAATCTGTTCCATTTTTTCGTTGAAGTCAAAGCTAAAATGTAATCAAACACAACACAAACACAATTCGACAGAATAGGCTGCAGCCATGTTTCTGTTCCTGTTCCTGTAAGAGTTTTGTGTAGCTGAGCGAACAACGTAAAGACAACCAGAGACAGCAAACACTTTGTTATATTAAGGACACAACTTCGGGATTTTTATAAGGAAAACTTCCCAAGTTGTGTTCAACTTCGAGTGAATAAAATGGGCCTAAAATATGCCCTGAAAATACCTACATGTAAGGATTTTTCCTTGCGTGTAACATTACTGACTGTTACGGAAACGGAAACATTTCTGAAATGTAGGAACAACGCTTATACTATAACCACAGATAGAAATATTATCTTTGATATAACCAACAATTTCTACTTGGGTAAGCTTAGGCCCATTTTATTCACTCGAAGTTGAACACAACTTGGGGATTTTTATATGGAAAACTGCCAAGTAGTGTTCAACTTCGAGTGAATAAAATGGACCTTAGTATTAGTACGCTGCTCATGCTAAACTAAATTTTATCTGGTCTCCAACTTTTCTCTCCAAACGTCATCTAAAGTCCTAGCTAAATTTTTACATAGAGAGAGCCCTGTGGATAAATGTCACAAAAAGCAGCTGTTCTTTGAAAATAATTTTCTTCAAAAATTCAAATCCTTCTAATTTAAAATATTTCCGATTATAGGCACTTGTCGTCGAGGAATTTATTAGAAAAAACTCATAATTGCTTACTTCTACTGTTCTCCGCAATACAAAAACGCAACAAAACAACAGAACACAACGATCTGTCAAGATTTAGCTTAAGGAAATGTGCTGTCCCATTAAATGGGCACGCTAAATTTTGACAGATACACGATTTACATTCTGAAACAACAGTTTGATTATTTAGCTCGAATAGCGTACCGCTCAGCTAAATGGGTTCGCTTAAATTTAGCTTAGCTAAGTTTTGTGAGAGAATTTTGTATCTGAGCGAAAATTTAGCTCGAGCAGCGTACTAAGCTGTACTGTTAAAATGTCAGTGAGCATTCTAGTTGTCATTACACAGTGGTGCAAACAGTCACGCGCTTGACATTTTTTCCCAAAATAACTCTAGCTCTGTCATGCTGAACAGATCAACGCCTTAGAAACCTTAGAAACCACCTTAAATAGCATAAAAAAAGTCAGCAAGTGGGTAAAAAGCCCAAAAAATGCTTTTTAGTAAGTTTTAAAAAAAACATCCAGCTGTCGTACAACCATTTTCTATTATCGCCAAATGATCATGATTGCCAAACGGAAGAGGTTCTTACTCTTCCAAAACATTGGACAACACCTCTTTAATTACCTCTGCATAGTTGGGCGATATTCGCACTTCACTTAGAAATCGGAATTTTCTCACTACCAGACTGGCGATTTTCAGACTCTCGTCTTTAGGACGTCTTTTAGCGGTGCCCGTGCCATGACATTGTGCCAAGCGACATTATGCCAAATGCTATAATTCGGCCTAGTGTCACTTTCGAAAGCGTCATTATGCCAAATTTTTATATTTGGCATAATGTCGCTTGGCACAATGTCACGGCACCCTTTTAGCCGCCTCTGTATCACCAAGTTCCAGTTAATTCCAGCATTCTTCTACTTTCTGTGGACATCTTGTTAACAACCCGTTCATACACAGTCCCATAGACATTTAAAAAATACCTTCACACATTTGAATCTGACCCACATTTGGTGAGCGCGCCTCTAATGCACTTTCCTAAATTCGTTTTCATCGATCCGTTTAAGCGATCGGCGCCCCCCGTACTGTATAAATTTACTAAACAAGCTGTTCCTGAATGAATTTACATTTCGGAGATACCTACTACGATAATTCCATCGATCCCCGCCGCATGCCGCCAATCGGCCGTTGGCGCACACGCTTGCGTTGTTGATCATAATTTCGTCACACGAAAATAACAATACGCCCACTATGCGAGCGCGGTTTGCAGGCGTTCAGGCATTCAAGTATATCCACCGAGCTCTCTGGCGCTGCGAGGGTCAACAGGCTTTCGTCCACTGATTGTGTGTGGTGGTACCCATAATTATATCTGGCGATTTTGTCATCGTTTTGAATAATCATCAGCATCACAGTAACAGCGCGCAGAGCAGGAAGACAGCTTAACCCCACACACACTGCCACTGACCATATGATCCGAGATGACTGTTGTTTTATCTTCTACGTCGTCGGCTGCTGTTGAACTGAATTTTGTTACAATAACTGTTGTTTTTATGGTATACTTTTTCGGGGGAAAGGATTGACTTAATTTTTGGAGCCCCTGGCCCCACACAACCAATCAACAAATTTTCTTGCTCTCGTCGTCTGGCTGTGGCTTTGTTCGCTGATGTTTTGGGTTGGGATTGCATCTGGTTGAACGGTTTTTTTTTATTACGCTTGTTTTTGGGACGAACGCAGAAACCAGTCTTATCGTCAACAATACAGCTTTTCTCAGGGACTATTGTATACGGAGATGGAAAAAAGCCCCGAAAATTGGGTAAAACACACACGGAAAAGGTTACGATAAATTAGAAACAAGTTATTAGTTGCAAATGGAATTGTAAAAGCAACAAAAATGCCAAGAGCATCAGGTTAGAACATCTGTGTGCAACATTAAGATGCTTGGTTAAAGCCGAGCGGCATTTTCCTTGTAAGTGGATATAAACTTTCTCCTTATGCAGGGCATAGGTACAGATGTCTTTACGGTTTTCTCGTTCTGAATGGAGGGTTGAAAGGTAGGTTACCACTTACCACTAGTAATAAAAATTATTTGATGATTCATTAACAGCCATTTGGCATTTGAAGTGAAAAAAAACGTTTTTATTTTAGATTACCTACATTTTGTTTTGATTTTTTTTCAATGGAAATGAGCCTTTTATTACAAACACAAAGTGAAATGTCAGACGGGCGGCTAGAGGCTAACTTTTTGAGTTCAGAGACCCAGACCACTGATCTATAATCATTCGATTAAGGCACACTTTACACTTTGTTATTTTTATAGCTAAGCTAAGTAAGGCTAGCTATAATTTCTATGTCTAATTAATTGCAATCTATTTTATTTAATAATGAAGTAATGGCGACAAGTTAAAAGACGGGACATTACGGGACAAATTTTTCAGTGCGGGACACTTTTCGTTGCGGGACACTGGCGGGACAAAAGCCTTATATCGGGACAGTCCCGCACTGAGCGGGACGTCTGGCATCCCGAGTTTTCCCCCAGATTTAGGAGTTATTTTGGTCAACGGGGGGAATTGTTTAAGCTTAGTGTGCTGCTCGAGCTAAACTAAATTTTATCCGGTCTCCAATTATCAGCTAAAGAACGCTGCGAATAAATGTCACGAAAAACAGCTGTTCTATGAAAATAACTTATACTTCAAAAAATCAACTCTCTCTCTAATTTAAACCATTACCAATTCTTGGTATCTACTCCTCGTCGAGGAATGTATTAAAAAAAATCATCCTTGCTTACTTCTACACCGCTCTACGCAATACAAAAACGCAACCAAACAACGGAACACTGCATCTGTCAAGAATTTGATTGAGAAAATGTGCCGCCCCATTAAATCTAAATGGGCGCCCTAAATTTTGACAGATACAGGCACCCGATGTACATTCTGAAACAAAAATTTGATTTTTTAGCTCGAGCAGCGTACCACTTCCTTTTGCATTTCTTCAACTTTTTGCACGGCACGGAGCCGACTCTCCTTCTTTTTGGAGAAGACTGTGATGATTCCTCTTCCGAATCATCAATCGTTAAACTTCCTTTAAAATATAGAATCGTTTTTGAATAATTATGATAAATTCTTCAATTTCATATATACTTACTTGATGTAGACGGTAAAGTGGGATTGTCTTCGTCAAAAGAATTATCGACTTGGGCATCTCCTCTAAGTAGTTCTTCCCGGGAAGTACCATTGTTTCCTTCACTGTGAAGAGTGTATTCCGGGTTAATGCCCCTCCTTTCGCCTATAGTACTTGGTCAAGTTCTCTTTAAGTTGGAAAACGTTCTCGTAATCAAAAAGACAAAAAATACCAAAATCCTACTTTTTATATAAATGCAGGTTTTCCGATCCCGTCCTGTTTTAAAATTATGGAGTTTTGTTTTTTTTATTTTGCCGCTCTAAGCTGCGGTATTTGCTATGCACTTGCGCCTCAGTGAAATTGTATCCCTTTTGCACAAGTTCATTTGTAATATGAGCCCACATTTTTTTTTTGTTTTAAATTTTTGTGTTTTCCGGAGTAGGGGCATTAACTCTTCGCAAAGGGAGAGAAGGAGTTTGGTGGGCGCTTCCAACCAATTAGTTTTTTGTTCCTCGTTTTCCGACGACTGCGACTGTGAGACCGTGATTTCCTCAAAATCTTCTCCCTGACTCTGAAAAACCTCCTGTGTTATTTGATCTCTGTATTGTGAAGCTCGAAATGATTTTTATTTCATATTCTCGAATGTCTACTTACCATTTTCAATACGAAGGAATGTTCGGGGAGAATATTCAATATTTATTTTGCCGCCTGTTGATACCATTTTAATAGAACGCAAGAAATCAAAACAAATTCAATCGAATGCCAAATATGACAAGAAATTTCAAATCAGCTGTTAATTGTTTGGTGACTGACAGCCCTTCAAATTTCTTAAGAAATTTGTTGAGTAAAAATTCGTAAGATTCTCAGTGGAGGGGTAATATCTTGCTCTCTCGACGACGCTCTCTTTTACGAATTTTTCGAGTTAAGAAACGGCATTGAGTAAAAATTCGAAAGAATTCGTAAAAATTCGTAAAATTTAAAAGTAAGGGAACAGACCTACTTTCTTAGAAAATTTAAAATAATTTTACGTTTGCAAAAAAAGTGCCCGAAATTTTATCAGAAATTCCATTTTCAAACAATTTCGTAAAATACTTATAAAAACATTCAAACTGAACTGCGATGTGAACGCCGTGTAACTAATGGGCATCAAAAACGTCGAACACAGTCATCACCCCCCTTAGAAACCCTCCAAAAAAATGGCCTCCCGATTGACATTAAATGCCTGCATAGAATTTTCGAAGTATATGCGTTCGGCATCAATGGCGCTCCTTTGATTTTTACAGGCACGAATACGGAAATATTGTGAGTACAGTCAGTTTGTGGGCAAATCTAACGTTTCTGCTCTCAGATGACCATATAGATTGTATAATCTTTGGTGAATACAGTGTGACAGTTCGCGGCAAGAATTTTCTGTAAATGTAGTTTTATCTATTTAAAACAATTGAGAGGCAGGTTTTCTTAGACCAAATGTTAGATTAATTAAATATAATGCTTTTTTGGATGTAAAATTAATTTGTTGGCAGTTCGCCTTTAGCAATTCGCTTTCATGTTAATAGGCCTTTAAAGTCAAGGGCGAAACAAAATAAGAAAAAAAAATTTAGGCACTTAAACTCTAGTTTAAGAAAGACATTCGTGCAAAAATTTAAGAAACACAAGAAATTCAGATTTATACGAATATACCCACGTTACATTTCAATGTCTTCAGGGCTCATCCGGCGCCATTTTGTTTTTTTCAGACTGGGAACCTATGAGAAACCTACGGATTGGCGAAACATTTCCTCCTAAAATACAAGCAACTGTCACGGTTCACTGATCACTGAGTGTCAAAAGTGCTCTCTCAAGATGACGGACTTTCCAAATCCACAATGACGTCCATAAGAGTTTTCCTCTCTCTTTCATTCAATATTTCCACCATTGAATGTGCTCTTGCTCTATTGGAACTTGGCAATCTGTCAACGGATACGAATGATTCAAAAACAGAAAGCAAACCTACTTTTTTCCGTCAAACGTATGGAATATACTATCTACTTGTTGGATATGTTGCCGCAACGGACACGATGGATTCAAAGGATGTGATCGGTCATTTATCAGCGTTCGCATACTTAAATTCTGATAAAACCGAACAACCACTAACCAGTACAAATGTGATTTTCGATGTGTTCTTGTTTTAAGTGGCTCCCAAACTGGTCAGAGTATAAATGACTGTATGACACAACCGATCGGGCGGTGATTCCATCATTTTGTACCACCGAAAAGTACCTAGTCCTATGTAGCTCACAAAGCCCTTGCATTAGAAGTGAGTCAAAGACTTATTCCGACGAGAGCGTAGATATATCCTCAGCTATAGACGCCCATACCAACAACGTTGACCATTAGAAAAAGGTAATTGATTAGTCCGGTTCCACCTCAGACTATGCAGGATCTATACAAAATCTAATTATAGCCTGATGACAATTATCCGCCCCGTTGATACCCATAAGATAATCAATTATCTATCCAGTCGAGTTGGTTCCTCTTTCAAGTGATCGATATATGCCTCCACACATCGCTACATCGAACTCGTCAAATTCAAATTCTGGTAAAATTCGAAACAAATTAAGGATAATTAAATTTGTAATCGATTTCGAATGTTACCCTCGTCTGTTGCTCGCACCGCACCGCACGCACACTAAAAGGCCATTAGCAGTCATTAATAACCGCTCATGTGTTTGAGATAATAATTCCCTCTCTCACTCTCTATCTCTCTCTCTTTCTCACTTCATTAGGCTTGAGCACAACAAGTGCGGGCAACATTCTTGTTCTTATTCCGATCCGTAACATCTTTTAATGACTTCATAATGCTTATGGTGTTTGAGAACACATTTGAGGCGAATGTCAGTGTCCCTGTCATAAACTGATGCCAACTTGAACGCTTGCTTTTGCTATAAAAAAAGGAAAATAAAAAAAAACCGAATGACATTTCTCTAATCAAGTGTCATTCAGAGAGCACAACCAACCCACTAACAGCGCTGCCACTTTGCTACGATCGTAGCAAAACTGCTACGCGATTTCGAATTTGCTACGCTGCTACGCACTCTCCCTAAAAACATCTATTTTGCTACTTTTTTTTAAAGCAAGAAATGTCAACATAAATCTTGGAATTTCTCTTGAAAAGAAAAAATCAACTAAAGTATATTCAATCTTTACCTACTTTCCCATACTAACTTATATTCTTTTCTACCATATCCAACAAATACATCTTTCTTTAGATGTGTTAGTGTTTGAATTTGACTGGAATCAAAAATGATATTTTGGAATTGTGAGTTTTGCTACGCAAATTAAGTTTTGCTACTCAAATTTGCTACGCAAATTTTTTTCCTTGTGGCAGCACTGCCCACTAAACAAGTTCTCCCCGCAATTGAATGATGGAAATGAGTGTTGCTCGGTCCCCCATCTCTGTCTCCACATGGCGTGTCTACAAAAATCTGGGAATAGCAATCCACCACGAAACATTCAGATATACATTGTATTGCACACACTGTGTGCGGTTGCGTAAGAGCCAAGGAGAAATAATATATAGAAAACATACACGGACTGGAGTTTCCTCTTTTGGCCTAAATAAGGCAGACACACTTTTGCGGCGCCCGCACTCGTTCTCCACTTCAAGTAAACTCCGAAGACGCAAACGGATGAATGGATAGCCTGAGTATAGCTATACAGATAGTTTGCTAGCAGCCTATGTACAGACATCTCTGAGCAACTGTGCTTATTATGGAGGACTTTGCGACCGCGATCCGCCGTGGCGAACACAAACCCCTATGATCCGCTGCCGATGTCTATAATCTGGCGTGGCGTGTATAGGTAGATTGTGCAAGTTAATGTTGAAGCCATGGCCATTGGCACAGAGAGACGACCAACTGAGAATCTGTGTGGCATGGCGGTTTCATACCCTAAGCTGAATGCATTATAGGGTGCTGCATGCATAGTGCAGCTAAAGTTGGTAATATGTAATAATAATTGTATTCATCAAACTTACCAGGGGGGCGGAAATAAGCGTTCCAGCTTAAAAAGAGCGAAGAGCCTAGCGATCCAAAAACGTTTACAAAGAGCTGCAGACCTAGAGCTGTCTACAACCTATCGTTCATGTGAGTTCTAAAGTATATTTTTTAGACGTTTGTTTTTCGAAATGGCAACACTTTACTGAGGGACAATCAATTTGACAGCAAGCAGCTGATTTGTGGTCATTTTAAGGCTCCGTCAAACAGAGCGCGTTTTACCGTCGCGTTTCACCGCCGCGAGGGGGAAGTAATCAGGTGTATTCAAGGAACTTTTCTGTGCGTATTCATGGTGAATCACAGTGTATCACAGTGTATTCAAACGAATTCGCATGCAATAACAAGTAGAAAATCTGTAGTCAAGGACTACTCAAAAATATGGATTACTTCCCCCTCGCCCCTGTCACACAGAGCGCATTTTTAACGTGTCGCGTCAAATTCACCGCGGCGTTGAAACACGGTGTTGTGAAAAATTACAGATTATTTTCATTGACGCGACGCATCATAATGGAAAAATTATACAATATGGTTGATGAAATGTACAAAAACGTTGTCAGAAAGAGAGAAATGTGAAAGACAATTATCTACATTTTGCAAAAAGTGATGACAGCTACGTCAACTAGAATTCTGTTTGACGTCCTCTAACGCGGCAGTTGGAACGTCGCGGTCAAATAATCTTACCGCGGCGTTAAAAACGCGTTCTGTTTGACAATGCCTTTAGTTTGCCACTTCACCGTGACTAGGTTTACGGATGTTTGAAAATTTAGTCGAATATAGGAGTGACCCACAATGGGGACGTTCAAGTTTAGCAGACTGACTGGATGTATCTCAATTTTGATTGGCTTACATCGGTCATATGTTGACCTTTATGGAGGGGCTAGATGACGAATTTATATTTAAGAAACGTCAAACTTGTTTTTGGGTTAAGTCTACATCCAGACCAGTCTATTCGACTTAAGATATTTAGTTTTGAATGCGCCCAATGTTATGCGCAACAACTGCGGAATGGGGAAGTTTTTTCAGGACAGTTGAACTCTACAATGTTTGACAGTAGCTCATCGAGTGTGACAAGAAGTATAGTACGGTGATAGTTTTATAAGCTACAAAATGCAAATATGCAATGTGGTAGTTCAGTGTCAAATAAGCAAAATAGAATAGTGACAGCTAATAAAAATGTTGGGAAAACAAAACCGATTTATATGCTTGTAGCATAATTAAGTCAAATAAAGTGCACGACTGGGTCGCACTAAACTTTTTCGTTCGTTAAAAGTTTGTTTGGTTGTTATCTTTTATTAGGTAGGTACGTATATTATTATTATTATTTGAGAGAGGTTATTGTACTGCGACCTTTTGGTAAATTGTACCCCCTGCTAACGCATCAGAGTAGTTTATTCCCTCAAAAGAGATACCCTCATAGTATAATTCCTTTCGAAATCATTTTAGTGGTTCTTGTACTCCTCTTTCTCTTTGGCGGAAGAAATTCGTCCTATAGCACTCTCTCCAGTCAAGTTTTCTTTAAGAATCTAAGGATGAGAGCTGGCTCCAGTGGCAGTATTTCCTCATCAGATAGTTGGTACTTGCCCAAATATTTTAGTCTTTTGTGGGTCACAACCCCACTTGATCCCAGCAAGTGTTCTGATATTTCACTGGGCTAATCGCAGAATCTGCAGAGACCTTCTTCAGATATACCCAGTTTCTTGAGGTGTTCCTTGAGTCTAGAGTGCCCCGTTAGGAAGCCCGTTAGGATACTCATGCCGATGCAAAGCTTGGAATCTTTTCCAGATGTATTGCCCCCGAAGTTTTTGGCCTGCCTCATGCCCTGAGTGTTATGCCAGGTTCTTGCCCTGTTTTCTTTCTCTAGTTTTCTAAATTGTTCTTTGTGTGATCCCCTATTCCGCAGAATGGTTCAGAATCTATGAAAGTTTCTGATGCTCCCTTTCGT
Organism: Cheilosia vernalis; assembly: GCA_949126925.1. Lineage (NCBI taxonomy): Eukaryota > Metazoa > Arthropoda > Insecta > Diptera > Syrphidae > Cheilosia > Cheilosia vernalis. The sequence goes on from OX421358.1 coordinate 26,028,398, forward strand.
GCTAGGGTGTCGGCCATTTCATACCCCTCTATTCGTAGGGGCCAGGCACCCAGAAGAGGGTTATTTTGTTTCTCCTACCAAGGTCATTAAGTTTTTGTAGGCATTCCCATACAAGTTTGGATTTAATGATGTAGGAATTAAGTGCCATAATGACGTACCCACCCATAAACTTAACCTAACCTAAGTGCCATAAGAGCAGCTCGGCTGTCTGACATTATAGCTATATCACAGTTGACTTTGTTTCTGTCGAGGTTAATTTGGACACACCTGACCATAGCATAGATTTCAGCCTGAAGTTGCGGGTGCTTTTGCCCCTTCTGTGAATTGTGGATTCATTGCTCCAGTTCGTCTTATTGCTGGGCTTAAAAACAAAGTTCTTTTGGAAATCAAATCTTTTGATGACTCGTCTCTAGGAAAGGCCAATTATGGTGGTTTTTTTGAGTAGTACTTCAAACTGTCTCAATGTGATGCACTTTCCTCTTTCTATTCTCTCCTTGGCCATTCTAAGGATCGTTTTACTTGCACATTCCTCAACCATAAGGTGCAATGGAGTTAATCCCAATAGCACTTCCATAGCTGCGGTTGGGCAAGTTCTCATGGCTCCTGTAATACATACGCATGCTAGTCTTTGTAGTGTCTTCCTTGTGGTGGATAGACTGGTTCTTTTTGCCCATGCAACTGCTCCATACGTGATCATTGGTCTCACAATAGCAATATACATCCATTTGGAGGATGGTCGGGCCAGCTAGGCTCCGGCAAATCATTAAATTCCGCTTTGCTTTCCTGGTTAATCTCTTCTGTATGTTTTTTCCAGACGAGTTTGATGTCTAGATAGACATTTAACTTCATTGACTGATGTCAGTATTTTACCCGATAGCTTTCACGGTCTCAGTCGTTCAAGTTTTCTTTTCCTCGTGAATAAAACTATTGTTCTTTTTGCCGGATTTAGGCATAGCCCCGCCGTTACGCACCAATCCCGAGTTATTTCGAGTCCCCTTTGTATAATGTCACATACGGTTCCCTCAAATTTACCCCTGCAATAATTACTATAGGTGATTAGCATAATATGCTTGACAATTGATGCCCTGGTTGGTCAATTTCTCAAGTAACTCGACCACTACAAGACTCCATATTAGGGGTGATTGAACTCCTCCTTGCGGACAGCCTCTTGCCGTGTTAACCTTGATAATACCTTGTGATGTGTGATTCTCTGCTGATCTTGTGCTCAGGAGTTCATACATCCATCTCGATACAGTGTTATGTACTCCTTTTCTGTCAAGAGCTCGAATAATTGCATCATGCGATGTGTTATCGAATGCTCCCTCAATGTCCAAGAAGGCATACAATACTACAACTTTCGCTTCAAGATCGCTTTCAATAATCTCAGTTAGCTCGTACGGAGCAGTCTCAGTAGATCTGTCCTCTCTAGGCTAGCAGCATGCTGACGATGAAGAGTATCCCCTTTTTTTCTATTTTTATTAAATTTTATTGTTAAAATTCATTTCAAAAGAGTAGATAAATGTTTTTACAATTCAAAATGATATTGATATGAATTAGAGAAAAGTTAGTGACATTTTAATTTTAAGGAAATAAAAATTGGGCTAATGTCACATTATAAAGAATAATACAGTGTGGGTTGAACACTGACCACAGCCTTTTCAATCGTTTTAAGAAGAAACGAAGTAAGGCTGATTGGTCTATAGGACTTCAGTAAGCTTGGATCCTTTTTTCCCCGCTTGATTGACATCTCGAGTTAAAAATTTTGTACTAATGCAATATCTCTCTCCTGCTATGTAATTGAAAAATCACTGAAAATTTTATAATAATGTACAAAAAACGGGATAAAAGCATTGTGGAATGGAAAAATGATGTTAATCGAACGTATTAGGAATGCAAATTGGATGCACTCAAGTAAGTTAGCTAATAAACGTCAGATAGCACACAAGCACTTTACCTGACTTCTGAGTAACGAACTGACAACTTCTACTTAGTTTTTATTAATACAGGAATGTGTGTGCTAAATAAACTGTTTTTCTACAAAAGCCTGTGCACCGTAACAATCAGACCTTATGAGTTAGTAGACGACACTAAAACGCACACCATCAGTTAATCTCTCATAAGGTATGTTGTATGCCGGTCAGCACAAAATTGTAGCTTTCCGATGTAGCTTCCTTTTTTCCATCGTTTATTACTTTATTTTCTTTTTTTTTAATATCGAAGCTGTAATGATGTGTATGGCAGTAGCTTTTGGTGTGTCTAATAGTCCGTGCTCTCGTTTAGGGTTGTTCAACTCCATCGTCATAATTTGTGCCATCGTATGGCCGTCGTTGACGTTGTCACGCGTCGTCATTATATACCGTCATAGGCGATCTGACAGCGGTTGTTTATTTTGATATACATTGTCATAAAATCGCACTTGCGAATATGGTCAATGCTTGTTTACTTTTGTATGCCGTGGCAGTCTTGTAATAATGTAGAATTGTAGATCATATCCATACTTATTACTGGCCCTGCCTCGATGGGTTATGAAATGAATACTCGGATTCGTAGGAAATCACGGAAGTCGAAGTAAGCACTGGGCAAAATAGAGCCAGGTGCCTATGGACTCCCTTTTCCGTATATACGGACTGACATTACCCGTCATTTTTTACTATCCCCTGTAACACAGGCATCACGACTAAAAGAAATGACGTTTGATACATCTATAGCCAATTTGAGATCGATTAAATACAGACATTTTGAGTCGACCGGAGTAGGTATGTCAATGACAACCGGACTCGCAAGCTAAAACCAAAAGCAGAGAATGCACTTCCAGTGAAGGTTATATCAAGCGCCTTTCTAATGTCTTTCTACATCACCTTGCATAATTTTGAGTGCCAAGGCTCAGCGAGGAAAAAAACTGAAAAAAAACCTGACTCGACTTTTTTAAATAATAATCCAACAACTATGTATGGAAGTTTAATTCAGCTCGAACAGGCAAGAAATTGTAATCAACAAATTTAAAAGAACCTTTCACATGCTAAAATGTCTACTTTATGTTATGACGAACGTGACGAGTGTATCCGCAAGACATTTCTTGACCGGACTCTTGTCGACTATGACTGTTCAAACGTCACCTGCGATCTTTGGGCGAATCAAAAAAGTTACAGTTGTTGCAGGCGCTTTAAGTGAATTTCCAAATCAGCATTACAGACCTTAAAATTCCCCTTTTTCCCCATATTTGGTGGTGACATTCCCCATGGATTCCCCACAATCAAAATGTTTTTTAAACTGACTACTTTTTACAGATTTGTCACCCAAGTTCCAATACAAAAACTGAAATGCTGTTACAATGAGCTTGTGCATATTGAATATGGCTCATTTTAAAATCAGTAACGCGATTATAATCATTCGCGCACGCGCTACTTGCCCACGAGGAATAAATTATTGGACAAGTCAGTTACGTGGGCAACAAGATTTGGTTCCGTTCAGCATTGCTCGGAAAGAATTTTATAGTTGAGCTATTTTCCGAGCTCCACACAAGAGGGAGTTTATTGCAATTTCTTAAAAAACAAAAAGTGCACATTTGTTGGGTGCGTTCACTTGGTGAATCTTTTAACCAGCTATTGTTTTTCTGACGGCGTTCAGTCGAGTAAATTCTTATATTCTGATTAGGTTTCTTTATTTTCCAACTTTTCTTTTTAAGACAGTAATGTTTAAGTTTTGAGACAGATGTGAACCCGTTTTCTTCTGCTCGGAGAATTGACCCAAAGCTAAAATATTTGAACCCAATTAATCATTATTTGATACTTTAGCACAATCATGGTTCCATCTAAAAGGGAATATTGTTGACATTTAATATTTTTTCTATATTCCCCACATTTCGTTCTAGAAGAGGAAGATTATCCCCTTTTCTCCTTTCATCAAATTTTTGATTGAAATCCGCCACAAAAATGGGGAATTCCCCTTGAACTGGTAGCACTGGTTACAAATCCTGTCAGTCTTTTTAAGTCGGTAATTTGAGCCAGTTAGGTACCTCTTTCCGAAGAATTTGTTATTGCAGTTTTCGGAAGGATTTTAGAATGCCTAACCTACGTGGTATGACACAGATTACACAAGAACGATGGTTCCAATGTAAACGCATTATCATAGGTTACAAGCCGAACTGTTATTATTCGTGTCTTCTAGTACAAAAAACAAGCTCATATGATACTGAGAGAGTGAGAGTTAACTTAACATTAAACTTCATGTCAAGCACTTATTTCAATGCGTTGCAGCTGTCACTGACCCTGGCATTTAGGACGATTGTTTTTATGTACATACTCAAAAATTGATTATACCGAGCACTGTAAAAGAAAAATGAAAACTTAGTACATGAAATATAAGGCCTGCTTTACTAAACGCCTACCTCGGGAAAGTAAAGAAGAATTCGCAAAAACAAAAAGAGTTTCACGGTCACATTCTAATTACAAATCACAAAAAAATGTGATGCATCGTTCTCTTTATCTCTCTCGCTGAAAGTGAGTGGCACCGGAAGCGGTTTACTATTCCATAGTTATGACTTATGAACCCATCACCAGAAAGGTGTCAACATAAAAGCTGCTGCTGCCAGCTCAAGTCATTTGTGAACTGTGAATCTTGAAAGTGTCAAGTAGAGCGTAGTTATTGCAATTGCGTGCAAGATTCTACTTTACTTCATTTTGCCGAGGTAGATGTTCAAAAAAATACGCAGTTGAATGAAAAACGAAAACGGTCAAATATAAATAAAATATTTGAGGCCTTATTTTGACAGCCAGAACTGTTTAGCCCCCCCTTAAAAAAATTATATTCAACATAAATTTTTCAAAAGATTTGTTTAGGTACGTTCAATGGCAAACTGCAATCCTAAAACAAGACTTCTTTAATTTGTTGCTTTGAATGGCCGGGTTCCATTGACATTTAGACATCTAGTACATAAAATGTGCATGCATAGGAACGGTGTATAAACGTTTCTTTTAACTAAACAAATACCCGATTTTTCCAAGAACAAATATACTTTAACTCCTTGCTTAGTTCATTTCATTCCGAATTTTATTGACGTCCTTCACTATCACATTAATTGTTTTATTGACAGCTTAATTTGTGCTCCCTTTTTGAAGCGAATATAGCTTTTTTACGGACGGTCGGTGGGTCACGCATATAAATTATTCAAAAAGATGGGGAGTAAACCGAAAAAAATCGTCACCGTCGCGTTAACTTCCCCCTCCATGGCGCACTTGGAAGATGAAAACTATAGAACGGCTCCACCGATTTGGATGATTTTTGTTTTGTGTTGTTCGTCTTGATTCAGGGATGGTTTAGGAAAAAAGAAAAGTCGAAAAATTCTTAAATATATGTGTGTAGAGAGCGAAAGAGGAACATAGAGAGTAATCTAAACTAACTGGCACTATGGGCGCACTTGGAAGATGGGGAGCGAACCGAGAAAAGGTGAAAGCGGTAGCGTATATATCTTTTCTCTCTCTCCCTCTCATCCGCGTTGCGCGCGCACGTTCTGTACGTAGCTAGCTCTCTCTCTCTCTCTCTCTGTCGCTCAGCGTAGAAGCGTTAGATGCGTTGCATGCTAACAAACGTTTGCTAACGTAACACGGGCCAATACTTTACGTCCAATGATTCGCTTCTTTCGGCAGTCCCACGACAGCTCGATTTTTTTTTTGTACAATCTAGTAGGTCATTTGCACTAGCTTGACATATTTTCCTGGAACGAATATTTCTTAATTTGTGAGAGCTTCAGAGTACAAATGATGAAACGTAAATTTTGTTGTATGGAGTTTGACACTCCGCTAATCATCTAGCAGTCAATGGAATGCGGCCGATCATATTCATCGAATCTACAGAAGGTACATAAAAGCAAATGTCAACAAACTACCAAAAAGAAACTCAGGCATACCTGCATTTATTAAAATGTCTTGTCAATGTCATGATGATCTGTCGATATAGCTAAACACGCGACTAGTTCATCAACCTGATTTAAGGGTTCATACACAAATAACCCAAATGCAAATAAATGTAACAACGCGTGGCGGCTCAAATTTTAGATGCAAATCCCACTGACAATCCAGCGAATCACTGTTCAAAAGAAACTTCACAATCTTGTAAGATCCAATGAACTTAACAATGATGTCGATGATTATGACGACTACGATGACATGCTTGCTGTCTGGATGGGATGGGAACAAGAGTACCGGAGCATGAACCTATACATGTTGAACAAGACAGAAGTTTGTTCGGTGCGCGGACACGCTTTTTCTTTCTTTAGACCTTCATATGAGCGGTTTCATTGACCAGTGTCCGCTTAACCGTTATCCATTCGATGAAAAAAAAAAGAAAATTACGAGGGAAATACCTATATAGGTATATTGGTATATATATATCTTTTTTTTCGGAATGCGATGTGTTTCTTTCATCTATTTTAGCTATTCCCAGCAAGGGACATGCGGAGTCTCAAATCACGGCCATGGGCGTGAGGAAAAATCATGTAGGCCGGATTTTTGTGTTTTTTTTTTTGTGTTGTGAAATTAAAGATGAATGGAGAAAAATGTAAATTGGATGCAATAAATAACATTCGGCAGGGCTTAGAGGGGCTTTTTTGTGGCAAGATATTTTTATACACACATATAGGTACCTTCTCTTTTGTTTTTATTTTGGACGGAGCTTGTGTTTTAGATGGCAAGTAACTGGGTTATAAAAGCTCTTGAAACAAGGTTGTAATAGAAACAAAAGGAGGTATTCAATGGAAATTTACCGTGATCAATATTGAAAATTGGAACAGATGTATCTGCGTAGGTATGCAAATGGTATAAGGAAAGAGAAACTACATCTGAACTCTCTATCAAAGTGGGGTGTTTGAGAGGGCGTTGCGTGATTGTAAAGGGCCCAACCCATAGAATCCGTCGCGTCCGTTGCGGCAAAGTTTTCGACTGACAGGTTGATAAAATACACACTCTCTTATGGAGGGTGTCCCATAAGCAGCGCACGTGCCGGAACGACGGATAAAGTAAGTTTACTTTCTACTTTTCTGTCCGTCGCCTCCGTTGACAATTGGCACATCGTGAGAAGATTCCTTTTCATTGGTGGAAATATTGAGCGCGTGAGAGAGGCTGTCATCGGCTCTCACTAGTGCTCTTATATTGTGGGATTTCTTCCTTTTTTGGGGAATTTCGATGTCCGAAAAGCCTTAAGTGGGAAAAAGAAAAATCTAAAAAAACATTGAAAAAAAATTTTTTTTTTCTAAATTTCATCAAAATAAGTATCTAGATTTCACCATGATAATCAACACATGTATGTACATAAAAAATAACTTTTTTAAATCACCTTTCAGCAAGATTTTTAATATCAAAATTTTCTAGTACCAAAAAGAAGTCATTATGATATTAAAAAAATGCGATTTTTATACCAAAGGTTATTTAATGTGATTATTTATCCGTATAATATAACTTTTACTTTTTTTTGTGGGATTTCTTCCTTTTTTGGGGAATTTCGATGTCCGAAAAGCCTTAAGTGGGAAAAAGAAAAATCGAAAACGACATTGAAAAAATAAATTTTTTTTTTTCTAAATTTCATCAAAATAAGTATCTAGATTTCACCATGATAATCAACACATGTATGTACATAAAAAATAACTTTTTTAAATCACCTTTCAGCAAGATTTTTAATATCAAAATTTTCTAGTACCAAAAAGAAGTCATTATGATATTAAAAAAATGCGATTTTTATACCAAAGGTTATTTAATGTGATTATTTATCCGTATAATATAACTTTTACTTTTAAAAGTTAATTTTTTTCACAAAAAAATACCTATCAAGGGAATTATTTGAAAGGGAATTTGACTACGTTGGAAAGGGAAAAATTCCCACGTTTCTTGGGACAAATAGGTATAGAGTACGAAAACACTGTCACTTAGCGCATGCGACGGATTCTATGGGACAGTTCGTTCCGTCAAATACGGCAATCCGCCGACGCAACGGACGCGACGGATTCTATGGGCTGGGCCCTTAAATCGCATAGCCTTGGACCGTCACGCGTGCCAACTGCTGAGGCTATTAAATACAGGTGCTTTTGCATCCTTTGACAGCGATAATAGTGACATTCTGCTTATGAGCCACACTGCAATAAGATACAGAGCAAATGCTTTTAAACCTAAAGAATAATCTTCCTTTTCTTTTTATAATACTTCTGGCCTGAATAGCAGCGTTCAGTTATGTACAAGTGTCGTTTGCTTAATCGAACACAGTCATAGTTGCGCCACACACACTATGCTTGCAAAGATTCGCAAACGAATCGACCAATCAGAGATAGTTGACTATAGGCCTGTTTTAAAGCAAACATTTTTCATTAAAGCCATGTAAAGTAGCTAGTACTCCTAACTCTTTTGACCGCGACTTAGCCTGTAGGTATATTTATTCGACTTGAAAACAGAAGTTCCTAATTTTATTCTGTAATCATGACACTAATAAAAAAACTATTTTTACCTCCATTTATTTTCAGATGGCGGGAAATTAATAGGAAATTGCTGAATCGAAATGTACTAGTTTATACATACCACTTTATGACAAAAGTCACGCTGAACTGATTCATTGAGTATTCGTCATTTGATTTGGTTTAAATTGTCGAAATAGGTGTTTAGCATAAAACAGGGACCAGATTCTGTAAGACGTAACGATCAAACGTTTTCGTACGCACGAATGATTGGCCATAGCAAAGCAAATTTCTTCGTGAACACGAAAACGTTTGAACGTATCGCTTTACAGAATACCGACCCAGGCTTTATTCAAGGGCTAACGCATTGAACGCGGTCATTATCTTTAATACCATGTTCCCACCAACGTGATTTAGCTCATATGATTTATAAATCACGAAAGGCGTCTCCACCGAATTTTACGTGATTTAGTTTGACATCCAGCAGAAAGAATTCGTCCACTTCGGAGAGGGTGGTTTTTTTTCGTTGTTTTTCTTTTGTTATCACACCTCTGCCAAACAATTTAAAACAATTTATGATTGTTGTATTTAACAAAAATACCAAAATACACCGAAACACGAAGAAAATTGAATTTGGGATAATATTTTTGACATTTATGTTGTTTTTTTTTTGATTGTTGAATAACATTGAATTGACTTGAAAGCACTGCAGGTATGTTCGATTTTAATTTGAGTGGATTTGCGATGACAGATACGTAATTAAAAATTAAACACGTCTAAATCACGTAATTAGTAATCACGAAAATGTATGGTAAATCACGTAATTTATGAGATGATTTAGCTAAATCAAGTGGATTTAGCTAAATCACGTTGGTGGGAACATGGTATAACCAGACACTTCAGGCAGTCATTACAAGCTCTTCTGTGTTTGATATTTTTTTCATTTGACTCTAGACATTTGTAGTAGGTTATCTTAAGAGTGTGTGTCCACGCCTTACCCATATCACAATTCTACCTACTAACTTCAAGTAATTTTATTTTTGAGGTTTTTCGGATCTTTTCTCTTACATCCTGGAAAGAGAGAGATTTTTATTAAAAATAAGAATTGGAGCACGTGCAAAGAAGAAATTATTAAAAGTGTAGGTAGGTACTACAACTGAAAAGGAAATATAAAAACGTCTTCTACACATTTTTACTTTTTGATGTTTGTTTTACCTACAAGAGTTTGTGGGTTTGCGTATATTCTGAATAACGACATTGCCATCTTCATTAAACCTCATATTTCACATACATACTACTCACTTTTTTACTCAATTCATGAATATGTCCTTCCTCCTCGGACTAATTTTAAGCACTAATTGCACCTTAACAAGAATTTCTCAAATGATTCTTGCGCACTAAATATCGAATAAAACGATACTCGTATAATCCTTCAGAATTGATGGGTTCATTCAGCGCCTAATCTAGGGGCTGGGCATATTTAAAACAAACGTCACTTTTATTATACATCGACCATAGAATAGAAATGTTTCGTTAAAGTCAACTTAGTAGGTACTGGGCACAATCTAAAATCTAGTTACATTTAGTTGAACAGATTGATCTGGACTCGATGTAAACTGAACGCCAAAACTAGATTGGTGGATTGATCGGTATCGTTACTTTCCCTACGTCAGCCACATATTTATGCGAACTGACCTTATAGATAATAATGTCCCCTCCATAAACGTCAACTGTAAAAGCTGTTCACGTGACCCACCTAGGCCAATTAAAATTGAGACACATCAATTCAGTCAGCTGTCAGACTTACTAAATTAGATTCTTGAACGTTCCAACAATGTATTTCGAGAAATTCCTGACTGTAAATCGGCTACCTCTCTCTAAATAACCGACAGACATGACGGCTAACTACTGTCAGACTTAGCAAACTTGTTGTGAACATCGATCAACACTCATTCACAACTATTTATATACCTCGCCCAATGTACCTACATTCCGAAACTTATTAAAACAAGTCAACTTGCTACCCCTCGCCGGACAATTGTTGTGGGAAAAAAAAAAAAAACTGCTAGCGAATTTCCTACGACCCATCTGTAATGATTGACATACTTTACTCGAATTTCCAAAATCAGTAACAACAACAAACAACGAATTACAAATTCCAAATTCCAAAGAAACAAACTTTCCAAATCCTTAATTCTAACTCTCTTAGCCGCTGCTGCTGCAACTGCTGCTCCATTTACCACGGCCGACCTCCACTAAGCCCTTCTTTTATTCCAAAAAAAAAATCGCCTTCAAATCATCACGAAGCTTATCAAATTGGAATTACTGTCCATACGTCAACCTGTACCCCCAATCAACAGCATCTCCATCATTCGTGTCATCGGACCGCACTTCATCTCTCATCGGCAGCAACCATCTCTGCACGACACACAGCGCGTGGAGAGCCATGAGTAACCTAAAAACTATTTCGAAACACGTAATACCCGCTGACTCATAAAAAAAGAGTTAATTTAACCAATAAACAGACAATACCAACAAAATGAAGAAAACAAAATAACACTCGACAATCAACTACGTCACAGAAGACCGACTGACATTGTCGAATCGTGCGCCGCCGGCGAATAGAAGAAGACATCGCAATGCTAGCGAAAAGAGCAGTGCCAACTGGAAATGGCAACCGCAAGTCCACAAGACGACAACAACAGCAACGCGGATCGGAATCACGCTTAAAAGACAGGTTTCGCGAAACGTATTCATTTTCGTATACGTATTCGTATCGTATCGTTGATGTTATTATTTATAGTTGGTCGTAGTCGATATACTTATACTTATGTCTATAACCCAATTCAGATCATATGTTCCGTCGCTCGCGGCTGTGGCGGTTGCATTCTGCGCACAGTGTCTGTCGTTTTCCAGCGAGCCCGTCAATGAAACGAAGAATGGAAATGAAGAAAACCCCGGGCAAAGCAACTGGTGGTGGTGGTCGTAAACGCAATCAATGAGTACAAGAGGCCATAAGCCATTGAATTCCAACTCAAAGGCTAGGTAGTTCTTTTTTGACATAATTGCATTGGCAAAGGGGGGAAAAAAACAGAACGAATTGCAGAGCCAAACAAAAAAGCATGGAGACACTTGCATGCATGGCATTGCCAGTCAGCGGTAGTTTTCCCCTTGTGCAATAGTTATAGGGGCTATAGACATCAGGGTCGGGCTTTAGGCGGTTTGCTGATAAGACCTTGGAGAGATTGCTGTAAACAATTACCATGGCTCGTATGTTTCTCGGACACTTTAAATTACAGGAATGTGCGCCAAAAGAGTTGACGAAAAACTTGGTTGACACTGGAACGCAACGTTGGGTTATATGCTATTCGAATTTGTCAAAAATAAAGGCTAGCATTTGGACTTAAACTGCGTAAACTGACGCTTCACAATGCAAGGGCAGAGCGGTCGCACCTGCGAGCCGATTAATTCATGGATTCGTAGAGCACAACAACTGACATCGGGGCGCTGGCATTTTATGCCTTCAAAGAAAGAGAGATAAATTCTTAATTGTTGGGGAGCCAATTTTGACGTTTTCGAAACATAAGTTTTAGTGAAATAACGCGATCCTTTGTTTTTGCCATAAAGTTTGTCGTATTTTTTCGACCCTAGTCCCATCACCTGATCTTTATTGATCCATGGTTATTGGATAAGGGCCAGATCCAGCTGCTCCTCCTCGAGGAATAGCAACAGGTTGCCTGAGTCTACCTGCTTACTGTGATGGAGGTTGATTTGGACGTCTTTCATTCTTGGATGTAGCCGCGTGTACAGTCCGCCTTACGAGCTTGAGAGTTCGCTCACTCGCCGCAAAAGATAGCATATCCTTTTTCAATACTGCAGGTGGTTCATCGAGTATAATGATATATCCTGTCCCTCATCGGGATCTGGGGGTTTTGTGCCTGCAAGACGCTTCCGTTTTACCCCAATCTTGGAGATAGATACCCTGCCCTTTGCTTTTACGGGGACTTTTTCTATAGGTACGGCTTTAAGCATTGCCCCCTCCCATAGTTGTGCGCCATCTATTGCGGTCTTGGCAAATTCCTTTGATGCCTGGTCCTTGCAATCGATGTATATGTGATGCCTTTGAACCATTTCATCGTGCCGTAAGCGGGTGCCTTTGCTCCAGCCTTCTCCCGGATGAGGAAGTACTCCGAGGAGTAGATACTGCCCATTTGGTTTCTTAATCCACAACAGCTAGCTGCAGCGGATTCCTTGTCACCTCGTTGTGCCTCTCGATTGGGCCCGTTTCAAATATGGGTGACTTTTTGGGGCTATCCGTTGTTTGCTCATTCTTCAACCGAGTATACATTTTTGCTCCGTTATAAGCTTAGTACGCAGCTCAAGATAACCTGCATTTTAGCTTCTCTCTAACTTTTCTCTCTCCAAATATAGAGTACGCAGGGGATAAGTGTCACGGAAAACAGGTGTTTTTTGAAAAAAAAAACTTCCTTCAAAAATTCAAACCTCTCTTATTTCAACCATTTTGAGATTCCAGTTCAAGGTACTCTTCGTCGAGCTCATCGTTGCTTATTTTCCTCAACACAAAAACACGACTAGAGCTGTCGTTTAAAATGTTGGCCAATCGTATGACTGTCATTATTGTACTATTGTTGTGACGATTTTTGTTAAGTAGAAACCAGAAGTTTATTGCTCAAATATACATCTTTATGGCAACACTGAGCATTGCAATGCTTAGTTGATGAACGCAGCCATCAATAACTTATTCCGAACATTCTCTATGCGAACGAAATTTGTTAAACATTTTCCTACTACGTTTCAACAAAATCAACTTATTTTATTTTATTTTTTTTTTTTGTGTTGGGAATTCGCTGGAAGTAAAAAATCATCGAAAGACATTGCAGAGCTATACGCAAGGGATGCTTCTGCAATAGTGATGGACTTTAACTCATCTAAAAAAACTCCCGGGGGACTGGCATAAGCCATCCCGAAAAAAGATTGCACCTAGTCGTACGACTAATCAGCAAATTATATTTTGAATAATTTAATGAATTTAAAGAGATAAATCCGCCGTTTGTCGGATTTTTAGACTTGTTTTGTTTGAAATTAATACCTAATTTCTTAGCCCTAGCTAAATCTTACAGATCAAGAGGTTTTATCCGTCTCAATCTCCTGATTACATTGTCATTATTTAAAAGTTCTGTTATTTCTGTGTTTACGTGGTTGAGAAGCCGATTTCTATGCCTCCGAGCAACCTTCTTAACCTCATCTTCAACCATTTCAACATTTAGATCCCTATGCAGATCGGCGTTGCGTATGTACCAAGGTGCATTAACTATGTTCCTTAGTACTTTATTTTGAAAAACCTGAATTTTTTGTAAGTTTGTTTGGTATGTACATGTCCACAATCGGAGCCAGTAGGTCCATACTGGTTTTAGAACTTGCTTGTATAGCAATAACTTATTGTAGTTGGACAGGGATGAGTATCTCCCAATAAGCCAATACATTTTACTGTATCGCATGTTCAACTCATCTTTCTTTTTCTTAACGTGCGCTTTCCAACGCAGTTTAGCGTCTAGGGTCATGCCTAGATATTTAGCTGTATTAGAAAATTCTACTACATTGTTGTTAATGTAGACTGGAATGTGTGGTACGTTTTTATACGTAAAATTAATATGGACTGACTTAAGGTCATTTAATCTAATCTGCCATTTCTTAGTCCATTCTGAAATATTGTTTATTGCCGTCTGAAGCTTTTTTGTTGCTATTTCGACAGTTGCTCCCACAGCAAGGACGGCTGTGTCATCTGCAAAAGTAGCTATGGTGGTAGAGTAGGTACACTGAAAAAAAAGACGTCGTCATATTGACGAATGGCGTTCATAAACATGCTATTCATTGATATGACGGTCCTTTTTTCAATATGGTGAATAAATTCATGAAAACTTTTCGACAATTGATGAACCGTTTTTCAATATGAAGAAAGTGCATTCATCAATTTTTTTGGCAGGGTTCTTATAAGAATTTGGCGTATTTTTTTCTGAGCAACGTTCATCATTTCATCAAAACATTTCATCAATATGACGAAAACACTTCTTTCGATGAATTGAGTTATTTGTTCATCCAGTTGATGATTTATTCGTCTCGTTGATGTATGGAATCATCGTATTCAAGTACGATTGCCAAATTTTGAATTTTCATCATATTAATAAAGGCGCTCATCGTATTGATGACGGCTTTCATCATACTGATGACCGCGTTCATCAAAAAAATAGACTTTAGTTTATATTAACGAGAATGTTGATGTTGATGGTGAAGCGTTCTTCTTATATATGAACTGAATTTGTTATATTGATGAAAAAAATCAAATTCATCAATATGATGAATTTAATCATGAATTACTTTTATCGTTTTCTTCAATGTGATGTACAGATTGTTAATATGATGTATGCTGTAGGTGTACACACACGAAGTTGGTACAGCATTTATACTCACACATGACATATGACATTAATCAAGCGTAAAGTATCTACACAGGGTGGCAAAAAAAATTGTGAATGGTTTAACGATGAACAATGAATATCTTAAAAGAGTCAAAATTTCGAAGAGTGATTTAGAAATTTCATCGTATAGATAGTTATATGTTTACTTTTGAATGAATGTTTCCACAAAAGTATTAATTTCTATCTTAAACATTGTGTTGAAAATTGCTTGCCGTTGAATAAAAATTTTAATTAGCTTTACGGGCGACTGATAATGAAGTGTGAAAAATTCAAAGTGGAGATTTAAAAAGGTAATCCCGATTTTCCCATTATATAAAATGTTATCATATATGTATTTATTTAAAGTATTTATTATGTAATCTGTAGAATGAAAGTTATATTATTCGAAAAGTAGGTACTGTCTCATAGATGTGCAAACACAAAGTTTTTGACTTACAACTTTCGTTTAAATGATGTTATGTAAACGAACGTTTTTCGACATAAATTTTTTGCTCTTAAAACTTATTTTCAAAATTGCGTATTTTTTCGATATCTAGACGATTTTTTATTTGTAAAAAAAGACGTAAATATCGAAAAGTGTTGTAGGTGCTTTTAGTATGCATATCTACTTATAAAGCGTAGATAGGAAGAGTAGTATTAAATAAATAGAAATAGAGCTAGAATTGTCATGCATTTTTTTCACCGATTTTCCCTTGGTAAAAAGTATTGCCAATGAACTACAATTTTATATTTACCTCTTTTTAGAACGTATGTATAGGCGCATATTTGAATATTTTCAAAATCAATTTATGTGGTATTCGTTTGGGCTTCTTCAGATTTGCCCTCAGATTTCAGATTTCGTGTGCCTAATCGAACATAAAAACGTCACTTGCTCTTTTTTGTGTTGATATTTGTGCGATTTGAATATGTGTAGTCTTGGACACTTTTTTAAGCGATTTCCATTCACTAGGTTAATTTTGTATTAAAACATTAGAAATATCCGTCCCGATTGATTTCTAAATATTTATACTTAAATAATTCACAAAAATAGATTCACCCGATGCAATGCCTTTCTTTGCTGGAGAAAAAATTCACTAAAAATGTAAACAAACTCCATCAGTTGTCAAACTCAAACGCACTTGAATTGGTAAATCTGAGAAAATATCTAAATTCGCAAAAGTGCTCTGAAATCTGAAAAAAATTGCAAAAAGTGCTCTGAGAGCGCCCAATCGAATACCACATAAGATTATTTTTTAACCAATTTTTTAAGGAACATGCTCCTCGATGCTTGAAATTATAAAATTCAAGAGAATGGATCAATTGAATATTGATTATGATTAAATAACAAAAAAACGCAAAACACTTTTCAAACACAAATGTATATCTACATGCATCCTGTGCCCATACCTCAAGAAATGCATATTGCATATGGCAGGCAAATGGCCGCTTTCTGACTCTAATTGGGATCAATTATCAAAAAAAAAAAAAAAAAAAAATTCCTGGCAAAATAAAAGTAACTAGCTTCGAAATAAAATTAAATATTATAAATCCTCAATATTTCTTGAGCGCGTGAGTTTTTGCCACTACAACTTAGTGACATTCGTGGTAAAAGTGATTGTCGTTGGAATATTTTCCTTTCGGATACGAAGAAATTCAATTATTAAAATCACATAATATTACCTCCATTACCATTCCCATGACATTATGTTCTTTTAGGTATTTCACCATTCTCAGTAAAGAAGAAAGGTTATGTGTTTACGTTTTATTTGGTATAAGTATTTCTTTTTCACATTTTCTTTTTCGTGTGCACCAACTTACAAACACATAAAAACAAAAGTGATCTGATAACACAAAAAGTGAGCATCATATTGATGAACAAAATTGTCAATATGATGGACACATTCACCACATTAATGAAATTGGACGGCAATTTCGGTTCATCACATTGATGAATTTTTCATAACATTGATGAACAAAGTTGATGAATGATGAACACATTTTATTATTTTCAAATTTCTTCATATTGATGAAATCGGTTTCATCATAGCAACGAAAAATTTCACTGGACTAAAATTGATGATTTTTTCATTATATTGATGAATTTTTTCATTGCTATGGTGTACCTTTTTTTTCAGTGTATAAGACTGGACCTAGCACACTGCCTTGCGGTACACCAGCTTTAATCTCTCTTAATGTTGAACACTCTGTATCTTGCTTAATTCTAAAGAATCGATCTGATATATAAGACTCCAGAATGGTCGAATACTGCTTCGGCAGTTGCTTTTGTAGTTTGTGTATCAGTCCTTTGTGCCAGACTTTATCGAAAGCTTGTGCTATATCAAGAAATACTGTAGAGCACACATTTTTCTCTTCAAATGCTTTTTCGATTTGATCTGTGATTCTATGCACCTGATCAATTGTAGAGTGCTTGTTTCTAAACCCAAATTGATGACTTGGAAGTAGCGATTTTTCATCAATAATTTTTTGCAGACGTTTTGCCAGCATTTTTTCGAATAGCTTGGACAACATTGGTAGTATCGATATTGGGCGATATGAGGCTACTTCGCTAGGTGGTTTACCTGGTTTTGGTATCATTATTACCTCCGCGACCTTCCACATGCTTGGCACATATCTTAATTTAAATGCAGCATTTATAATCTGCGCTAGTTTTTTTAAACCTTTTCGAGGAAATTGTTTT
Organism: Cheilosia vernalis; assembly: GCA_949126925.1. NCBI lineage: Eukaryota > Metazoa > Arthropoda > Insecta > Diptera > Syrphidae > Cheilosia > Cheilosia vernalis. The sequence continues at coordinate 26,046,006 of OX421358.1, forward strand.
AAAATTTCCCCTGTGATTAAATCCAACAATGGGGCTTTTTTTATGTTTATGCGCCTTCTTTGATTGCTTTGGCAAGTTCTTTAGCTGTTACCGGCCGAATAGGTCCGTCTTCTTCGCACGTTTCTTCGTTTCCTTGATAATCTTTATCTTCATAAGGTTTGAAGACGTTCTCAAGGTACTCTGCAAAAGTATTTGCTTTTTCTTGACTGCTTTTTGCCCAGTTACCTTCTCTGGTTTTTACTGGCGGAATGTGAGCTATTGGCCTGTTCATTTTCTTTGCTGCCTTCCAGAGCGAGTAGTCGGTACTAGCATCATTTGTAAGACTCGTAAGATACGTTTTTAAAGACTCGTTATTAAATTCTCTTATAGATTTTCTGAGCTTATTATTTAAGTTGTTCAGTGTGGTTTTGTCGCTTGGCGCCCTTGTCTGTTGCCAGCGTTTTCTAGCTTTCCTCTTTTCTGTAATAATTTGACATATTTCACGCGGATAAGAGTTTTGTTTAATCTTGTTTGTTCTTTGGGGAGTTGCAGCCCATGCAGCTTTTTGTATATCCAGTGTAAATATTTGCACTGCTTCTTCTAGTTGATCTTCTGTTTGAATAGCTGATGATAATTGGATACATTCTTCCAACTTCTGCCTGAAGTGGTTCCAATCAGTCAGTCTATTAACTAGTTTAGGGCTATGTTCTTTTATTATTATTCTATCGCCAAGTGTAAGAAGTATTGAGGAATAATCTGATTGAAGATCAGGGCCTTCTTCTATATTTATTTTATTTGAGGATATATTTTTGGATATAAAGAAGTCTACAAGATCTGGGGTTTTATTCCTATCTGTAGGTTAGTTTATACTTATCAGTTATCACCATTATAAAACTCGCATTTCATTTCATAGTTCAAGACTTATTAAGTATGGGTCTGTACACATACACAGTCACACAACACGCTGTTGAAAAATATGCAAAACTTATCCAACGCCGTAAAGGTGTAGAGGTTTTGAGTTAGTACTGCTCTTGGATATCGTTAAATTATGTATGTGCATACTTCCAATGAATTTAACATCTTGACAGTTGACAGGCGAATGATATCAGCGAACACTCAAACTCGTCTACGTCCGACTGAGAGCGTCACTGAATGTGACCAAATTTTGGATTTTGAACAAATATCTTCAAATATATGTTTATAAAGTCCAGTTGACATAATAACTATAAAGGAAGCTGCCAACAAACATTGCCATACAATCAGGGAAATGTTTGCGATTGATTTAAAATGACACCTTCCGTTGGATGATGAACATACTAGTAACTCTTAATAAGAACGACTGCACTCAACCTTTGTGTCTCGTGGAAACAAATCGATATTACTGACAGAAACAAATTGATCTTAAAATAACTGACAGAGTAGTCAGTGGAATAGTGGTAGGCAGCCACTGACATAAAGTTCTTAAGTGATAACCACAATCGATTTATGTGAACTTAAGCTAGTGTCAAATCAGAAGGAAAGTCCACTAAGGTTCTGTCAAATTTGTTGTCACAATTAACAAAGAGCGATGATTATGTAAGGTATAGAACAACAAGTCAATGAGATCGTATAATTGTTCAATTCATAAGAATCGTGCAGTCTTCAGCTCCAGCCTTTGGATGAAGTTTTATTCGAACCAATCAGAGCTGCATTCCTTAATAAAATTACTGCCTATGAAACCACTAAAGTTTTGCACAAAACTGGGTAAATACCTTAATTTGCGACTTTTGGTTTTAGAGAGCTTGGTACTGAACAACATCTTTCACAATCCTTTTCTGAAACTGTTCACGGAACGCCATTCGAGGAATAAAAAATCTGTTTAATGATTTCTTGAAGTTGGTGACCGTGTGCTGTTCGATCGGCTGACTACTTAAAACCTCAGTTCATTTATGGTATACAACATTTGGCCTACCTTGAAGGCAGGCCAAGCCGTGTTTCGCAACACCCCGAACTAATGCTCCTTGCTCCCATTAAAGTCGCTCCACAGAAGTTGCAATCTAATGATAAAACGAAAAAAACCAAACATATGAGTAAACGCGTTGCGCACAGCGTACACCGAGCCACTTTTTTTTGCCGTTCGCTGAGTTGCGATTATTACCTGCTGCCTGCGCTCAAACTCCAAGATCTTAATGTGGAACATTGGTTTCAGTTCAAGGTCAGAAGCTCTCTTGCCACACATTTCACATCACGCGAGGACAACATCAGAATCAACGAAATGTACAAGTAGCAGCAGTAAACTATCTCGAATGACCAAATTCAAACTCCTACCGCGAGAAGTGAGCGCAATCTCACGAAATTGCGCAAGCAAAAAGCGAAAGACACAGCAGAGGAAGAGGAGTACCACCAGCACCACACCACTGGCCTATACCACCACTGTGCTGTGCTGTGGCATTCAATGACCATCGATCATGCTCCTGAGACCTGAGAGTGAATTTTATTGGAGAGCTTTTTTTTCTCCCTCGTGCACAGATACAAAAATATCAGTATTGGATTAACGAGCGCATTCATTTCGCAGTTTGTTCACAGGTTGCTTGCATAACGCCAACGGAGCTCAGGTTTAGTGGCTTATAAGTGCAGCCAGCTAGTTTGGTTGGAATAGAAAAAGAAGAAGCACAAGAAGGTGTGCTAGTAGTGCCTACTGCTGACTGCTGAGTTGCTGGGAGCTAGCTGCTCAGCTGATTTATGCTGCATGGTGTGCTGGTCGTTTGTTGTTGCTGATGCAAATCACAAAGTGCAAGAGATACCTATGGATGGCAGAAATGAAAACAAAATGAAAATAATGTCGATGTATTGACCTAGAAAGCGTGTGCGACAAAACTGAATGTTAACTTTGGCTGCATGCAGTTTGTTTGTTTGCGATGGTGGTATGTGACAAAGAATCACTGTATGAATTCCAGGGGTGGAACGTTGAGTGTTGGAGCCTTGGGGGCCTCAAGTAAATTAAGAAATAATGGACATTGGGGATAGTTACAGTTGACGACTGTTATGAATTTGATTTAGTAGAGACTTGAGTGTTGCCTCCATAAAAGGAGGGGTAAAAGTCATCGCCCTATCGGAAGAAGGTATAATTTTTGCAAATGGCGCGGCGGCTGCAAATGTCAATTCCACTTCGACCTTTGTGAAGTAAGCGGATACAAAATACACGTAAAACTTATTCTGAGTGGAATATTACTTCTCTCCTTACTGTGGGGCACTGCCCCTATTTTGTGTTGCCTTTATTGGGGCTTCACAAAATAAACCGGTGCCAGACGAAATAGGTGAGAGTTATCTTAGTTTTGCTAGTAGTATGGAATTCAAGATGCTCTATACACCTGCCATTATGAGCTGCACCTCCCTCGGATTGGGTAAGGCAATCCAAATTGGTAGTAATCCTCGGGGCAACCCTTGGGTTATGAAAGCTCCACCATTAGCTATATAATGGTACCACGGGAGATGGGGTCAGCCCCTGTACCAAATTTGGTGCAGCCCCATATCATAGCGGTTGGATTCATGGCGGCTGTGGTTTACCCCGAATGCGGAGGCGAGTTGCGTTCTTTAAGAACGAAGAGGTGTCTAGATGGGCCTCGCTCATACCAATTGAGTTTGAATGTGACCTAACCGAACAGCCAAAGAATTGCACCAGAAGTAGTCGGTACTTGTACTGGCGTGGGGCGTGGTCAACGTTTTTCTTTTGACGCCTTCTGTGTGAAGGCCAACCGTGTTATATTATAGCCGTCAAGGCAGGTGTACACGTTAAGCCCCCCATTTTAATTTTTCCTTACTGTCCAAAAATGAAAGTCCGCCATTTCCCTTTTCAGAGCTGTCACTTCTGACAATTCTTCGCTTCATTTGATTTTTCCTCTGAGCGTGCACACCAAAAAGATAAGTCGCGAACAATTATTGTGTTTTACGAGTATAACTTAGAATTTCTAAAATAATCTAATGGCGCAAAATTATAGTCGGATAAAGCCAACTTTATGATTATTTTAGTACGTGACAATGTCCGTATTTTTCTAATTATAGTCGACAAAATACCCACTTTATAGTTATAACCTGGAATTAAATTTAAAACCACCAAAAGTACTAAGGGAGTATGGACTCTCAATCCTCTCCCATCTGTCATTTCTATAGAAAAATTTATATTTAACATTTTTTTTTTTTTATAAATTTTTAAAGAAATGTTCCCAGGATATATTTTTTAAGATCTCGAAATGTTTAAATATGTTGGGTTTCTAAGAAAAACAAAATAAAACCCGAGCAAATCCTTTTTAAGAGCTTGATTAGGAAGATTGCCTAATTGCTACAGATTCAGTAAAAAACTGTTCATTTCATTGCTGGATTTTTAATTTTTTTTTTTTTGTTTTATTTTTTTCTCTTTCGCTGTCATTTCATTAAAATTTGGTTGAAGAAAATTCCCCAAACTGTGTTTAGTTTCACAAACTGTCATTTTTGGGTCTGTTTGACAAAAATTTCCGTCGCGCCCGCTCTAAGGTTGGTACAAGCTGTAGAGGCAGGCTACAAAGCGTTTATAATTTTCTAAAAAGTTAAAGATGGGCTTTGGAGTTAGATTGGTGCTAGTTAGTATCTACTGATCTGTCCTAATATAAGATGTCTATTATTTTGTGCTTTTACTTTTCTTATTTCCTGCCCCCTGCGAGAATTAAAACACTTGTTTCTTACTTTTAAAATTAAACAATATTTATTTGGAACTATGTCCTTTATTATTGAAATACTTTTTACTAATTCTAAAAGGAGCTTAAGGCTACTATGTAGTTACAATAAGACTATTGATAAATTCATCATACAGTCGTATTTATATACTTTTCTTATCTATCTACAAGGAGACCCAAGCGTACAATCGTCTTGCTTGATAATGAAGAAGAGATAATATTCCAACATTGTATACAAACGATATTATCTCTTTTACATATGTTATCATTGTAGCGTTGTGTGCAAGACTGTACTAGAGACTAAAGATATCATTGAATACAAATAATGTTATCTTTTTTCTCAATATGTCTTGCTATGGATACTTAACTCCCCCCCTTGTTAAACGAAATCGTCCCGATTTTTCGACGCTATTTTTAACATTTCTCTTTCATAAGTTTTGTTATATGCGTCAATCTTTTTTTGTTTTTGACGATCTGTTATACATTGTATAGTTTTTATCATTACGTACGTAAATGCTAGAATAACAATCAGTGTTACAATTGTGTATATAGTTGATAATATCGGTTTTTCTTCAAAAGGAATAATTAGTTTTTTTAAAGTATCTATGTTATCGAATTTGTACATTGTATCTTCTTTAATTATTTGGTCGATGTAAGACTCTGAATTATGATTTCTTAATATAACTTCTTTAATTTGCTTATGCATGTTTTTGTATATTTTATCGTCTAGATTTATAGTATTTTCATAAGTAACTAAGTTTATACCATTAATTGTTTGATTATTTAACTTATGCTTACCGCTTAATAACATAACACCGGATTCAATTTCTAAGTCGTAATCGTATTCTTGTTTAATGTTGCATTTTGAAGTTATATTCTTTAAAAGTGGAATAAGACAATTTTCTTCTTCAAAGTTAATTTCACAAATGTTTTTACTTAGATGATTTTGACAATTTCTTGTTCTTAAATAAGTTTGGTTACATAAGGCAATTGTTTTATCTGTAATGATTTTTCCATGTTTTGAATTTAAAGGTGTTACTTTATACAATTTACATGATTTAATTAGAACTGGATATTTATATATTGTGATGAAGAATTCATCAGTTCTAGCTAATAATATTTTAGAGTACTCAAGTATATTTATTATGGGTACTTGAATTATTTCATGTTGAATAATATTTTTAATGTCATCTAAGTCTAGGCTTTCTGATAAATATTCATTATTTTTTGCTGCATTAATTGTTCTGGTCAATAATAATAATTGTTCGTACACTTGTTCTATTACTAAATGTTCTTTAAGGCTCTGACCTTCGAATTGTTGCAAAATTTGTTCAAATCTAGAATTTATAGTTTTTTGTTTATTATTGTTTTCTATGAGATTATTTATACTCGTTTCTATGTTAACTAAGTCATAATGGTCAGGATTACCAAACACATATTTGAAAGCTGTTCCTAAAAAGTTAATTGATCTAGTATGCCTAGTATGTTCTTGTAATTGGTCTGCTAAATTCTTAATTTTACTTAACCAAATTTTTTCTTCTTGTGTAGGTTGATATTTACTAGTTACGATATTTACGTAAGGTTGAAATATCGAAGTCAGGTTGGTGGCATGTAACAAATAAGTTTGTTCTTTGAATAAATACACGTCATCTGTTTGCGTAAGTATAAACTTCTTGTTTAGTAACTCAGTTATTTGAACGTTTCCTTGCCCTTCTTGACTCTGTACAATTCCTAGTAATGTTAGGAATATTAATATTTTCGTCATCTGAAAAATGATAATTCTTTATGTTATCCTTGTGAATTTTTATTCCTTCTTTAGAGATTACAGTGTCTCCTTTATCTTCTTCTACTATTCTTGTTATGTATCTGGCGTTAGATTTCTTTCTAAGACCTGTGATTCTTACCATTATCTTATCTCCTTTTTTATACTCTCTGTGTCGAGTTCCTTTATTTAGACGTTCGATCACTTTTTTGGATGCTGAGTTTAGTTTATTTATTATAATTTCACTATTGCTATATTTATTTTGATTAAAGAAAATGTCTCTAGGTTTCAAACCGGTAACTGAGTGTATAGAATTATTTAATTCACGCACTGTTCTAAATATTTCTTCGATAAGTCTTGTTTTATTCTGAATTGTGAATATTCTAGACAGTTCAGTTATTGTACCGTTTACACGTTCTACCTGACCGTTCGCTGTCGATCTGTATACTGGAGTTTCTACTTTAGTTATGTTGTATTTCAAACACATTTGGTTCACCATTTCTGTTTTGAATCCCTTCTCGTTATCTGTCATGAGTCGTTCACATTTTGGGAAATAATTAGATAAGACCTCTTCCATAACGTCGTACAGTCTGTTTCGAGTTTCGATTTCCCGAAGGATTGTATATTTAGAATACTTATCTACTGTTACAAGGAAAGTATACTTGTCGTTGAAGTATATGTCCATATGAATGTGTGTTCCCACATGTGTTGGTATTTCTGAATTATTCAGAGGTTCTCTGATAGGTTTTCTTTCATATTTTCCAAATAGACATGCTATGCATTTTCTGTTGAAACTCTTTGCTTGTTTATTTAGATCGGGCCAGTAATATTTCTCTGAGATTTCTTGTATATTGTTACGTAACCCTCGGTGTGCTCTTTCGTGAGTTACCCTTACAAGTTTTAGTTGTTCCTCCAAATTTGTCACGTCTTGAAGTTTTCTTGGTGTGAATATAAATCTTACTAGTGGGAATTCTTTTTTTATGTTTTCACCATATTTGTATATGTTTTCAAATTTCGTATGCAAAGCTACAATCTTTTGGGGTTGTATAACTTCTTTCATCTGCCTTAGTAAAGAGTCTTTGTCCTTAAACTTTATTATGAGTCTTATTTTGTTACTAAAATAGATTTGTGTTTCGATATTATTTGTTATATCTTCAATAAGTTCGAACTGTGCAGTGTATGCATTAAAAGGCTGATTCACAGTTTTTATTATATCATTAGAAGAACTTTCAGCTGAATGTGCTGTTTCTATGGTAGAAGTATTTATGCGTTGACGTGATAATGCGTCAGCTACAAGATTTAGGTTTCCTGGTTTATAAACTAATTTTGCTCCAAAGTCTTCAATGATTCCCTTCCAACGTTTCAGCTTTGTGTTGGGATTTTTTTCTGATACAGAATATATAAGGCTCTGGTGATCGGTATATATGGTTAAGTCTGCTATACCATATATGTAGTTTCTGAGTTTTTGTAAGGACCATATGATCGCTAATAGCTCTTTCTCGTTTGTGCTATAGTTCTCTTCTGTCTTACTCAGTGTTCTTGACAAGAAGTGTATAGGTTGCTTATTCTGACTTAGTACGGCTCCAATAGCTATGTTGGATGCATCAGTAGTAAGCTCGAATGGTTTACTATAATCCGGTTGAAAAAGTTCGACTTGTTCTTTCAAATAATTTTTTAAAATTCTAATCGCTTCTAATGCTGAATCATTCAGATTTAACTTAATATTTTTACTTTGTTTTTTGTTTACTTTACCGTTATCTCCTCGTAAATATAATGTCAGGGGCTTGGCTATGCTTGCGTATCCTTTTATAAACTTACGATAGTAACCTGTAAGACCTAAAAATCCTCTCAAATCCTTTACCGTTTGTGGGACTGGAAAATTTTCTATAGCTGCTATTTTCTCAGGGTTCGTAGTGATTCTACCATGTCTGATTATGTGACCTAAGTATTCTACTTCTTCTTGAAAAAACTTACTTTTCTCATCAGATATTTTTAATGTGGCTTTATTGAGTACGTCGAATACTTGACTTATGTGCTGCATATGTTCTTCCTCAGATGAAGAATATATCAATACGTCATCAATGTAAACGTGTACGAATTTACCTACAAAGTCTCTCAAAATGTCGTCCACGCATCTCTGAAATATGCTTGGTGCATTTTTGAGCCCGAAAGGCATTCGTTTAAAATGATATTTTGCGCCATTTATAGCAAAAGCTGTTTTTTCTTTATCATCTGTTTTGATTTTAATTTGGTGGAAACCTGACTCCAAATCTAATGTTGTAAAGTACTTGGCTTTACCTAAATTTTGAATTGTCATGTTGACATCCGGAATGGGGTATCTGTCTGTTACAGTGTGAACGTTAAGTTTTTGGAAATCAACAACCATGCGCCGTTTTGGTTTTCCTTTTTCGTCCAAACCTTTTTTAGGTACTGTCCATATGGGACTGTTATAAGGACTATGGCTTTTTTCTATTATATCGTCATGTAAGAGTTTCTGTATTTCTTTGTTTACGAATTCGTTATCTGCTATGGGATATGGATATTGTTTAACATAAACCGGATTATCATTGGTCGTCCTAATGCTTGCTTCTATAGTATCTGTAAAGGGTAACGGTCCTATGCTGTTATTAATCTTCATCAGTCTATCTATGTCTGCTTTATAAATATTATTTTCCCCAATTATGTAATTAATTTTCTGAATAGATTCGACACTGCTTATGGTAGTTAGAGTCATATTACTGAAATTTATTTCCGCGTTTAGAACTTTAAGTCCTTCATATCCTAATATCATATCAAAAGACTGAATATCCTCTAATTCAAAAAATGTTATATTTTTCTTTAATATCCTAACTACTTTCTTTGTATCTACCATAGAATAACCATGCATTGTTTTTATTTTTATAGGTTTAATTTTAATTTTTTCGCTAGAATCGCATTTTCTATTAATGTAATTATGGGTTGCACCAGTATCAATAAGAATTTTATAAATTTCCTTAGAAATAGTACTAGTTAAATTTAAGCAGGGCAACCCGTCTACTAGTTTAAATGATCTATTCTTATGTTATTATTTACCATACATTCCGTTTCATCTGCTTCTGCATATGTACTGCTGACATCGTCTCTGCGTTGTTGTCGGGAGTTATTTACTCTCTGCTGCTTGAAGTTCTGCTGATAAGATCGTTGCGGTCTGTTGTGTGTGTTGAAACTCCCGCTGTGTTCACGTTTCGCTGGTGGATTATATACATCGGGTTTGTATTGATTCCAATTTTGTCGCTGTGCATGTACAATTTGTCTCGAGTTTATCTCCATCGGCTGTGGTCCTTGATTGTGTTGCTCCTGGTTTCTAAAGCTTCTAATCTTGCCATTAATACTGCGAGTTGTTCCATTTTGAACTCGTGTCTGTTGTCGTCGAATTTGTGTGTTTTTTTTTCTCCACATATACACTTTCACTGAATTGCTTTGCTGCTTCGTACGAAGAAGCTATATTTGTACCTGCTATGCTAGGTAATTCTTGTAACCGGTAACGCGAGTGTTCTGTTTATACTAGATTTCACTACTTGTTCCCGAGGTCCGCTCGATTGAAGTTAAAAAGTATATTTAACCTCCTGGCAGGATCGCCAATTAAAACACTTGTTTCTTACTTTTAAAATTAAACAATATTTATTTGGAACTATGTCCTTTATTATTGAAATACTTTTTACTAATTCTAAAAGGAGCTTAAGGCTACTATGTAGTTACAATAAGACTATTGATAAATTCATCATACAGTCGTATTTATATACTTTTCTTATCTATCTACAAGGAGACCCAAGCGTACAATCGTCTTGCTTGATAATGAAGAAGAGATAATATTCCAACATTGTATACAAACGATATTATCTCTTTTACATATGTTATCATTGTAGCGTTGTGTGCAAGACTGTACTAGAGACTAAAGATATCATTGAATACAAATAATGTTATCTTTTTTCTCAATATGTCTTGCTATGGATACTTAACTCGAGTCAAGAAATGTCAATATTAAGAAATTGAGTTTTACTTTTACCCGACATAGTGCGCAAAGTGACAACGAACAGAAACTGAATCAGAACAGAAAGTTTTTTCGTTCTTTAGTAAATTCTGGTTCTGTTTACGTTGTTCGCTTAGTTACACAAAAATGAAACAGAAACAGATCCATAAAAACATGGCCGCCTGCTCTATAAAATTGTGTTTCGTTTTATTGTATTTTAGCTTTGACTTCAATGAAAAAATAGAACAGATTTTGGAAATTTGTAGTGACGACGATTTACATGAAGCTAATTGTCCAATTGCGGCGCATAATTTGTAATTCACAATATAAAATAGCACCTACGATGCGAACAAACTTACGATTAATTGGCTAGCAGCAACAGACACGCAATCGACAAATATACAAGTTGACCTGCGATATCTTGTGGCAAAGAAAAGAACCCGGAATCTTTCATCGGTAAGGGGTACGTGTATTTTTGTAAAAGTAATTTATTTATTTTATAAATGACAAACTACTTTAATTGACATAAATGCCTTGTCAGTCTAAAATTCAAGTATTGCTTATGAAAAATAGAATAACTCCAGGTCCATAAAATATGGTTGAATCGTTTAAATGTGGAAGGAAAAATGTGTGTTGGTTTCGTGTAAACAATTTTGTTTATTTGGATTAGACTCTTTTTTAACTGTTTAAAGTTCTTTAAATTGTTATTAATATTCTATTTATTGTGATCTGTCAAACGTGTTGAAAATATAGCCGCTGAGTACACCCTCCATTTCTCAATAAGTGTTGTATTTCCGTGCTGAAAATCCAACTTTACTTTGCTTTGCTGAGATACATGTTTAAAAAAAACACGCTAATATAGACTTGTTTACGTTCTGACAGCAAACAGCCATTTTTCTGTTCCTAATTCTGTTTCTGTTACAAATGTATGGGATTCTGTTTTTGTTGTTTGTCACTTGGTGCATTTAAAGTATAGGTACTAAAACTGGTCTCCGGAGTGCAGTTTAAATTCGATTGGACTTACGCCGTCAAGTTTAAAAAATGGGTCTATGTTCGGGTTCGACTAAATATTATAAGCTGAACAGAAATCCGGGTGCAAACTTTAGCTCGGATTAAAGTGAGTGAATAATATGGCCGTTAGCCAGTTGATACTTAATAACATCTATCATTTGATTAATAATTTGGTATTATTGGTATCAATTGATAATTTTTACCCCATTGTAAATGCTAACCCATTGCAAATGGGTTCTACTTTGAAGTTTGACGTTAGATTAGGTTTTGCAAACCTAAAAGTTTGACGTTTCTAATTTGTATAACTTCATAATAATCCATTTAAACAAAATAACAAACGATGACATTTCGGTCTGAAGTCGTTTTTTTAACAATAAAAAGAAGGAATTAAATTTTATTATTTGATGTTGAAAAAAATTTTTAACCGCCTGAATTTTTGGTACGTATCAGCAAGACATTTTTTGACAGCCGTAATACCAAGTTTATCGATAAAACTATTCACAATAAAATCTCTTAAATGTAACACAATTCACAATTCATCAAAGATGTTGATAGGTTGATAACCATTAACCGATCGATTCATTCATTTTGTTGATACGCATCAAATATCGTGGTGATATTTGATAGACATAATAGGACTGATAGTTTCAACTATAAATTTTGGATATGCCTATAAATTTTACAATTGGGAGACCCCACAATCGCCATTTCTTTATATATATGGAAATAGTATTACAAATAAGAAAAACCCTTTTCAATATCAGTCTTAAATTAACGTTAACAATAACGAAATTTGAATGAAAACTATTCAGCCATTGTGAATAATTTCTTAACTTCTTGAAAGTTGAAACCGTATGTAAAATGTTGACTGTGTCTTCGTCGGCTTGAGTTGGTTGAGTTGAATTTGTAGTTATTCTTCGGCGGCAACTACTTCAAGCGACCTCAAAAGCGACGGTTACAAAAATATATACAAAGCAAAAAAAAAAAAACACTCGTCCTTAAGCTAATCTAATATTCATAAAATGCAGCCCTCTCCCAAATACTGTCCTGTCTGTGTCATCTTTTGAGTCTTCTACCACTCTCGGTTGCAGGAACCATCTAATTTATTATGCCAAAAGTCACCCCCAGAACGAGAAACGAGAGAACTTACCCTATTACCGGGAAAAATCTAAATTAATAACTGTTACCCTTTAAAAGTTCTTAAGTCCACAACGTCAAAAGTGACTGCGTCAATATACGCGCAACCAGTAAGTCTTTCAAGTCGACTGGGTAACAGGTTGCGCACACCTGAGTTTCCTGTTTATGTTTTAATGTTGCCTTGTCATCCCCAGTCCCTCATGCAGACAATGGTTACAATTAAGATTCAACCTGTAGCGCGCGGATTTCAATTCAAAATCCACCCCTGAGAATTGGCAATTAACAAATAACAACAACCCCTGTGCCTGAAGCGGGTAACTGACACTCGTACGTCGTACCATCGTGATTCGTGAGTCCTTTTGTTACCTGTCGGCTGTCGAACAATGAGAGGATCCTTTTCGTGACTTTTTACGTGTCTTTCTCCCTTGCGGTGTTGGCTGCATATTGAGTGATGAGCTCACTTTACATTCCTTGGGCCTTTTTGTCCGTTGTCAACGTCTTCGGGGTTTTTCTGTTTTCACCCTCGGTTGCATTGTGAAGGGTTTTATTTTTGTGTTTTGCTTTGTTATTCACAATTCCAGAATCAGGTGTCTGGATGATTTCGAAAGATGTCGAATTGCAGTCACACATTTTTGGTTGGTATATCACGGCTGAGTTGGCAGCTAAGGGAATGAAACAAGCATCGTGAGGTGAGGAATCATTATCAAATATCAACCCTACAAACTGGAGGGTTTCTATTTCTGTATTTCTTACCTAAAGCGAGGCGCATTTAAGGTGAACAATTGTCGATATAGGCGCATCCTGTCGGTTTGGTTACTGTTCCATGAACAGGATGTAAATTGACTGCATTTATGGGGTGTATACAGTAGGGAACACAATACAATATCAATCCAAACGAATGTAGAGTACTTTACTTGTGCCTGCAACAAGTTGAATGAACTGACAATTGACATCCCCCACTTTTCCTTTGATTGGGTTTTTTTCTTGGTTTGCTTATTAATTTTCTACATGGACACGCACGATAAATAATAATGTAAAGAGTTTTCATTTTCATGGTAAACGATTTCGAACTGATCGTTTATTCGTTTATGGGAAAATAAAACTATGAAGGACATGCATAGGGATACCTATACAGGTGGAAGCATAAAAGGGGATCTCTGCAGGTGGATTCAAGCGTGTTGGAAGTTAATTAGTTTATTAGGTTTTCCTAATACTGTGTACCAAAGAACTGCGAATAAGCGAGTAGGTATTCGTAGTTTCATTATCTCTGTCACCTCGTTCACGTGAAAACTTTTTTTAGTCGCAGATAGGTATACCTACCCACGATTCAGTTTCATTTTTAAAGGTTAAGTTCCAACGAATTTCATTCGTGGGCTTGTGGATCGCGACTGTTTTATGTGGATTGTGAATAGGGTAAACTATCCCACAGTGACTCACGTCCCACAGTAAATCTTTTAAATTTAGTTAATCTCTACTTATAAGAGAAAAACGATAAGGAAAGAGAAAATTAACCGCGTTACGATCCTTTGTGAATTTACCTGGTAGCTGAAGTAGTGCGCACGTCTGTGTCAGTTGTGCTCAAGAAAAAGTGATTTTACTAATAAGTAAATTATAAATCGTGCTTCTTATTTTTGTTCCATTTAAAAAAGTATTGCGCTTTATGAGATTTGTGGGATACAATTTAAAATGTTAATTAGTATTATTAATTAAAATTAGTATGTCAATCAAATTTGCGAAACGGTTTTTTTTATAAAAATATTTTTCTCCAAAAAAGGCACTTGTCCAACAGTGAACCAGCTCCTAGTGGTACACAGTGAACAATGATAAATATGGTAGCACTTCCCAGCTTCAGAATTCCATATTTTTATTAAGCACTAGCTGATCCGGCGAACTTCGTTCCGCCCAAATTCGTTAATGTAATGAAAGTAATAATTTCGAGCATGCACAAAGCACATGCACATGTAGACGCTTAAATACTTCTTTCGTTGAGACAGAATTGCAAAAATTCCGCGGCAACGAAATCAATCCATTCGATGCGTCGACAGGAACATGACCATTACCGATACTTAGCAGTTGATTGGAGAACACTTCGGCAGATGGATCATTTAGCAAACATGCGATGTCGTCAGCTAAAGTTTCCTCAAAGCATTGATCTCATCGGCAACGGTCGATCGTGGTATTACTGGTAGCGTTTGCCGGAAATTGCCTGAGAGTAAAATCAATGCAGCCCAAAAACGTCGTGCGTCATTATGCAGATCTTTCATATTGCGATTCAGAGCTTCTAACGCACGCTTATGCGACATTGTGCATTCGTCCTAGATAATAATTTTGCTTGCTACCAAAACTTTGGCCATTGCTGAATGTTTCGCTATGTAACATGTTGGTTCTTCAACCGCTTGAAGGTTTAATGGCAATTTCAATGCCGAATGAGCGGTTCGGCAACCTTCCAGCAGCGTAGCCGCTATTCCAGAAGATGCAACTGCTACAGCAATTTCCGATCTTGCACGAACTGTAGCCAAAATCAATGATATGAGGGTTAATGGCGCCGCATACGGTCCATGAATCATGTTTGTAATTATGACATCATGCAGGTCTGGATCGGTTTCGGGATCTGGAATCTCGGCACATATAATGTCATCAATTTGGTCTGGTTGCATTCTTTCGACTAACCGCATGAGGCAAGCCTCTTTTTTTCCCATTCAATCATGTATTCGATTATCGAACATCGAGTATAACCAAAGACACGATGCTTATCAATATAGTCCATCAGCGACCGACGAAATATTTGTAACTTTAACAGTCAAGAAGAAAACTAACCGCACCTATCAACTTGGTTGGTAAGCCTTTTCCCTGCTCTCTCTACACCGGTACCGAAGGTGTTATGGTACCTTTGAGTTGCCCTCCCCATAACCCTACTCACGAATGAGCAGAATACCACGATTTTTACTCGCTCATTTTTCGTAACACCCCTACGTGGAAACTCAAAACGCTCCACAACTCCTGTTGCCTGTCATCATTGTCCACGTCATCTCAATCTCCCCTACATTTCAACTTACTCACACATACTTATGCAAGGATCCTGAAAACACATGTCAAACGAAAATGATGGATTCAATAACCATGAAATAAATCAAATCTACTCCATTTCAAAAACTTACTTAATGTAACATAGTAAACATAAATAAACGTATTAGGTAGGTTACATTTAAAAAAAAAAAATTCAAAATTGTTGACAACAACAATTGCTTTGAAAATTTAAAATATATTTTTTTGTATTTGAAGTGTCACTACTCGATTTCTATCCAGTTTATTTTTTTTCAAAGTGCTTTTCCCCATGAAAAACGAAATGTGTGCCTACAACGCCACCGGTTAAGAATTTTCCGCCTTTTTTTTTTATAAACCACCTTTGATGTAATACGAATAAAACAAAACAAAAATCATTGAAATCGGTTGAGCCGTTCGTGAGTTATAAAGTCACAACGCACTTGCAACAATTTTATATATATAGAGATTTAGCAACGACCTTACAGCATTTAACATTCGTTACTATTATTTTTCGTTAGTTATAAGTTTTGTGATATTACTGAAGTCCTTGAAAGTTATTTTTGTTAATGTTTTGCTATTGTTTATTGTTGTTATTACTTTCCCTCGCTTTTATTACTTATGCTTTTGTATTGTTTTGTTTTTTTAATGTTAATATTAAATGAAAACTGATTTGTACCAATTACTTGTTTTTGTTCTTTATTTTTCTTTCACATAGGTTCACTGTGAACTACCCGGTGGTTCACTGCGTGTCCACCCTCTAGTACACAGAGAAACAGTTGAGGTGCGTTTTAAAAAACTCAAAATTTAGTGTTTTCTACGATCTTTCTAAAGCTGGATGTGGTTAAATACGAAGCTAATAAAGCATATGATAAGTACCTTCAAACCGTTTAAAGATTACAAATATAATTTATAAACTAAATCTAGTCAAACGCAAACTGGTCCACTGTTGGACAGTTTACCCTATAGTGTGACAGTTCGCTCCAAAAATTTTCAATTCGCTGCTAAATTGCTGTAGCATTGAAATTTAAATCAATTAAGACTCAGTTTTTCTCAGATTAGATGTTAGATTGATTAAATATGCAGTTGAAAACGGCTAAACGTAAAACGTATAAGCGCGAAACCACGAAATGTAATATAATACTATTTTTGAAACCGATAAGTGCGTAAAAATATTTTTTTTTTTTTGAAGATATAACCAAAATATTGCTACCTACATGAGTTTGAAGCGCTGCACTAGGACTAGACAATGTCAAAAATGTAATTCTGGCCTGATTTTTTTTTACAGCCGAGGTAAGTAAGTAATATTAACCTAAAAACGATCACGAACGAAAAAGATCAAAGTTGGTAAAACAATGCCGGGAATCTCTTAAATAGATTACGGAGATAGGTATGTTCAGCAACCCTGTGCTGGATTCCAGGTCATTGCAACTGTAAAGCGGACAAACTAGCCAGACAAGGAAGCGGCCTTCACTCAACTACCAACAGTGAACCGTCCGTATGCTCCTATGCAATCGAACAAATTCTCTTTATTCAAGGAGGCACCAAGTAATAGGTGGAACAGCATAAATACCTGCGTCACAGAGACTTCTCTCTATAAGTAGAAACAGAATCAGCTCCGTAGTGATTGCATTAACAGGACACTGATTGATAGGTAGGTATACGCTCGAAGATTGGCAATACCCTACAATGACTTTTGCAGGAGCTGCATGGTTGAGAAGGAAGAAGAAACCTTTCTTTATCTACTTTGTATATGCCCAGCTCATGCAAAAGTTGCGAAAAACCATTTTAGAAGAATATTTCTTCGAGAACCTCAATGACTTGTCTTGCACAGACATACGCTGTATCAGCAAATACATAACAAATACCCAATGACTTGATTGATCTTCAATAAATACTGACCACTGGCCGCGCCACCCGCAACTGTTTGTAAAGTCACTCGGTCAAACTCACCTTTTTTGAACAAGTTGAAAGACCCCGCAATTATGCGTAGTAGACAGGTCGATTATTCCAATCACCACTACTCTACTACGCTTTTTGCAACATCCGCCTTATTTGGATAAGTTGCCAGAGGACAAAAGCGAGGGTCTTACCGATACGGTCACCACCGGCATATCCGAAGGCATACTGTCTACTGGTCATCCCCTTGACCAAACTTTTTAAGACTCTAGTAAGGTAGGTACATAACGTAAGGGCCGATTTATAATTATCACCGATGGCGTATATCGGTTCATGTCATTTCATATAAGCGAGGGCACACTGTTTCGGTCACCCGTCGTAAATCCGAAGACATATCGTCCAATAGTCAACACCAGTCTCACTTCTTCAAGGAGTTGTCTGAGGATTACAGGCGGAGTGAAGACTGTTTCGGTCACCATTCACCCGTCAAAAAAGTCACACGCACACCAACATGTCTGGCCTAGATAAAACAAATATTTTTAGACACTTGATTGTACTTATTATTGATACAGCTTAACAATTGGGTTTTATACTATTAGTGAACGGATAGTGAAGGATTTTGGTCACAATTTTCTTGAGAAGCAAAAGTAATTTGAACTTTTAAATTCAAATTTTAAAATGTGTTTTTTTTTAGAGGTATAGAACCTTGAGTTGGCAACACTATTTTAACTGGCGGCCATTTTGAAAGCTGTTAAGTGATTTATTTTAAATTTGGTTTGGCATTTCAACATGAATAGACTGACGCCTGAACCGTTGTTCCAAATTGTGCAAATTTATTTTGAAAGTCATGGTTCTGTTCGAAATATTTATCGCGCAATACGTCAATTTTCATAATTTTTTTTAGCTATTAATGTCGTTTTCCATTGGGCAAAAAGAAGCGTCCGGGAGAGTCCGGAATCGAAAAAATAACTTCTGAAACCGTTCCATTGGCACAAAAAATACTCTTCTGGTGATTCTGAGGAGAAAATTTCGCTTCTGGATTTGAAGTCAGAATCCACTCAAGAAGCACTCACACAAGCGTAGTTTGTGTATTTTATACAAGTCAACTGACGGCTGCCGTAGATTATTTTTTGGCATTTTACCAATACTCTTGTGGATTCAATGTCACGCTTAAGATTCTGTCGGCTTTGCAGTGTGATGGACATCTTAAACCTTCTTATAACTTTATAGGCCGATATAAATGTAAAGGGAAGTCAGCAATTGACCTACTCCTCCACTCCAGCTTTCCAGATCAATACCTACTGCCTTTTTATCGATTTCAAAGTTGCCTATGATTGAGTGTGTATTTGTATAAAATAATGTCAAACTCGATTGTTTGTGTTGGATTATGTTGGAGAAATCTCGCATTACAAACCAAACCGTTCGATATTAGAAAAAGTCAGAAAGCCAAGCGCTTAATCATGCGATTTCTTCAACAGTATGTCAAATATCAAAAATATTTTCAATAACATTCAAATAGAATATAGAACGGAGAATGTACATACATACATATTTATAGCACCCAGAAATGTTTGATTGCAATTTTAGAAAATATTTTACTTAGGTACACTTGAGCTTTGATATGTCAAATGCAAACCAAATAAAGTGCACGACTGGGTCGAACGAAACTTTCTCGATACTAGACAAAAGAAAACAAAATTCTCTTTTGGATATTCATCTCATATGGCAGTTATAAAAAATAACAATATACGTTTATAAAGGCTAAAGCTCTCAGTAACTGGCAATGTCGCAAGCGTCTACTGTACTATTTTATAAGGTCTTACTCCTCACTTGATTTTTGAGTACAGGACAAGCGTACCTAGTAGCAGTTTCTGTTTTTGACCTAAGGATATGTTTTTAATTTTGATTGGAATATGATTTAAGTTTTCAATTATTGAAAGTATTGCTCGTGATAGACCGATATCTTAAGATAGATTATGTAATAATTCAGGCATTTGTGAAGTTGCATTAGTAGTTATAAATTGAATATCCCGATGCTCGTGTGTGCGGTGCAAATGAAGTTTTTGTTTCTGTAAAACTATCCAGACATAACAGTTGCAAATATTGCAATGTTTATTTGGAAAAATACAACTGACTGTACCTATGATATTGTTCCGGATTATAGAAATACTTCGTTTTTGACATTTTATCGAAATCGAAGATGGGGTTTTCGAGATATGAGCAGTTTCAAAAATTAGCGTTTTCGGTGTTTCGAATTGAAAATTAAGGACACAATAGTTTTGAAAACATCAATTTGACTCTAAGTTTACATTTTGGTCAAAATCGTTATTGCCGTTTTAAGTTAACTAGACAAAACTATATTTTTAAAAAATTACTCTTTTCATAAATCCATTGTACGATAATATAGAGAAAAACTGAGGTTGCTACTAAGTTATAAATGACCACATAACCTTAGAAATTAATTTTTGCTACAATCGTATAGACCGTTTTCGGATATGTCGAAATTTCAAAAGTTCCGTTGTTCGAATTTTTAGCCAAAAACTGGGTACGCAGTGATGGTAACCTCACCTACTTAAGCTTAAATATCGATTTTGGTTGAAATCGTTAGAGCCGTTTTCGATCAAATCAAACTGGCACGAAAATGTTGTATGGGAAGTACCATTAATATTGAGGTTACATTGAAAAAAAAAAAAAACACCTCCCGAAATGTAAATCCAAAAACTCCAAATCCGAGGTTTGAACGTAATCCGGGAAGCCGTTTAGACTGTAGCCCCGTGGAAGGACGGACAGACGGACAGACGGACAGACCGGACAGAATTTTGCGACCCACTTTTTTGAGTTCCTCTATCATCGTAATATCAGAATATTGATTAAAATCTCGAGTTCGAAATTTTGTACGAAACCAATATCTTTCTCTTACTACGTAATGGAGTAAGTTAAAAATACAAATGCCAACTGAGTTCTCATTCAAAATTTGACACAATCCAAGTAAAGATTTATCGGTGACTCCTCAACTAAAAACAACTGTTCGCGGAGACAAATCTAGGCCAATAAGCACTTAGACACATCACTGGTTACCCATCTGTCAGACTTATGTCGTTTTCCATTGGGATTTTTTGATTTTGCTTTCAAATACCAGACTTTTCGGGACCAATGGAAATTTATGTTCCGAGATTTTTTCTTTTTTCGCATTTGTGGTAGTGCGTGTTTTAAAGGTCAGCTGTTCTAAAATTGTAATTTATGCTTGTAAAAATCATATATCGAGATTCGCAAAATTGCTCTGACGCTCTTTTGCTTGCGGCCAATGGAAAATGAAATCCGACAGTCAGCTTTTTCTGTCCCAATGGAAAATGACATTAGTAAACCAGTAGCTTGAAGACAACTTACTACAGATCTGACATGTGATCTATGTCAATTAAAAGGCATACAAATTGTGTAAGATTGCTGTAAGCATAAGTAAACGAGAGTCTTTCCCATAATCCTAAAGTTTGTGCACACAAATATCAAACGAATGGTTGCTATAAATTCCTATTTTGACTCCATCCACTGATATATCTCACTACACCTATAATCACGGCGAAACTCTGAAATCAATTAGAAAAGGTCACTGTCCTCGTTTTATCTTTCAAGGCATTTCCATAAAATGTCTCTGTGTATTCCTCGAACCCTCCAGCAAATTTAATTAAAGGCGCCATTGTCGCCAACAGTTTATGTG
Organism: Cheilosia vernalis; assembly: GCA_949126925.1. Lineage (NCBI taxonomy): Eukaryota > Metazoa > Arthropoda > Insecta > Diptera > Syrphidae > Cheilosia > Cheilosia vernalis. Next base: position 26,067,248 of record OX421358.1, read on the forward strand.
ACCATGTCCAATCGATCATATACCTACCTTCAAGTGTCCCACAATACCGACAACAGAAACAAAAACATCCCCCGCCATACCGATCGTAATTACACGTGCTAACCAAACAAGATTAGATAAGAGCTGAAAAATATCCTTCCAGACGCATGCTTCATATCTTTCCCGGAAAATTGTAATTTCATATCTCGCCTCGCCCCGTCATGCGATGCATATGATGTATATTCCCCATTAACAGCAGCAGCAGCACACAATCAACCGAGATGCTATCAGTCAGCACTCTGGGCGATTGGATTCCTCTAAACTCGAGCGCTTTCTAGAGCTATGCCTGTGTGTCCGTGTGTCTATGTGGAAAAACGTGGCTGCCTGGTTTGCCCATCCGCACAGGAAAATCTAACCCCTCAGTTGTTGTGATCCAAAGTTCAACGACCTAAAAATTGCGTCCACGCGTGTGGACTGGGATGAAACAGACTCTCTCGCGCATGTGGACGGGTTGCTGGTTGCTGCTGGGCTTTGAAGTTCGGAGAGATCGTGCGTCGTCGTCGTCGTCTCATTTTGGTGCTGGATCGAGATCGTCGAGTCTAGGAAAGACTACATTCGTTACACACTGAAAAGGGCTGCGGAAGAAATCATCGTCTCCGTCGTCGTCATCGTCATCTTTACCGTCCGCCTCGTGATGCATGCAATGGGGTTATTTACACATAGGCGTGCATGTATAGCTCTGTGTGCAGCTATGCCTTGTGTGCGCTGGCATACCGACACGCCACATGCGCAACAAGGAAGCGTCTTGACGATGATTGCTATTCCCGGGAAAAACAGAAAGAAAAATCTCTAAAAATGGGGAAAAGTCGGTTGTTACTGTTGCGCGCTGCCCTCTTTATAAGGGAAGGAGAAGGATTTTCAATTTTCCTGTCGCGCATCTTGTTTTGTGGGCACGGATGTGTGTTGTGTGAGTGTGCTGTAAGTCTCCACTTTATTTTATTTGATTTTTCTTTTTACCGTGTACAAACAACACAAGACGATGTAAATGTAAAGTTTCCCCTTTCTTTGGATTTCTTGGGGTTTTTATCGCGTTACACTATACAGTTTCGTTTTGTGTTGTGTTGTATTTCGTATTTGCGCTCAGCCAGCGCTCTTCCTCTCAGTCTTCTTCACTTTACATGAGAGTCGCGGCGGTCGCGGTGGTGGTTTGTTTGGCTTGAAATGGAGATTTTCCTTTTCACATTTCCTTCGTGTTTCAAAGGATTATAATAAAACGTATAGTCGTCGTCGTTGTCGTGGTTGTTGTCATGAAGCGATTAAAATGGGGACATTGATCTTATTATTATACCCCTTTCGAGCGAGAGGGAGATAGCAACGCACGGGGGCTAATGTAAACGAACGATACTACACAACGAAACAGTGAACTTATAACGGATTTTGAATCGTTTTAGAAAGTTGCACCTTTACCGACGGGCAATTACGACGACGTCGGCAGAGGACGTTGTGGACGATTATCAGGGTGCATATCGAATGAAATTCGAATTTTAAATGCGCCTCCGCAGTGGCCTATTGGCCGGCGATAATTAGTATCTCTGTCGTTTCGGGTTGACCGATGACAGATGATAGGTTAACGATTCGTCTTTTTATTCCCTTTTAATGTGATGTTTACATTCCAATGGTGATTAGTTCTTTTAGGGAATGGGACTGCTTACCTATGTATAGGTACCTACCTGTTTGTATTCGTTCCAATCAGCGGAAGTGATACGTTATTGGGGATGTAATGTGGAGCTGTTAGAGTAAGTAGGTAAGTTATGGACTACCGGCTTGGAGGGATTCTTTCTAAAAGAAAGTGTTAGGACCCGTTGAAGATATTTAACAAATTTCGCAACGGGGCAAACTCCACTAGGTAACCGACGCAGTGTAAATAATAGATACACTCCTTCAAAAATGTTCATATGAATAATTTTGTTTCACGTTCCCATTTGCAAGTGATGGTTTCCAGAGAGAGTTAGAAAATTGAGAGCCTCGTATCGTGTCCGTGTGCTATATTAAATTCACCTCGATAGTTTCACTTATTGAGCGAGAATCGCTTTTTAGTACCGAGTGGATCGCAAAAATGAAAGCAATGTGTGAAAGCGAATGTGAAAACGTTTTATTCGATTCACTCTTTCACAGAACCAGAATTGACCCCCTGTACGGGTTTTATTTTTCACCTGTGCGAAAATTATAGGTAGGTATTCACCTTTCGAATGAGGTAGGTAGAATTTTACAGCACGGCAAGTAAACCATTTTGACAGGTTGTGACCAAATAAAAACAATAGGTATATTCAATTTTAAATTGGTTGGGAATTGTTGTTTTCGATTGCCAAAAAAAATCTATAATGTCGTTTTCCGTGCTGGCTGGAGACACTTGTTGGTTGAGGTTAAGGTCCACCCTGGACTTTAACTTCTGTTTATTGTAACCAGGGGCCAGATTCTGTAAGGCGAAACGATCAAACGTTTTCGTGCGCACGAATGATTTGCCCTATGTTACACATGCAAATTTCTTCGTGCAAACGAAAGCGTTTTAACGTTTCGCCTTACAGAATGCCGACCCAGGCCTCTCCTCGTTAAGACGAGGTCGCTCAAAAAATTAACTTTATTACTGGAATCATCGGTGTAAAATAAACAAATACTGAGCATTTATTTTCGGGGATGAAGCCCATTGAAAATACAGAATTCTATGTTCTTAAATCGTATGCGATTTTGAATGGCCTTTGCATTCACCGCGGGTAATAGTTTGGCGCGCACTATAAATTGCCGGCCAAATTTTATTTATTAAAAGCAATTAAAGCGTAACAGCTACTTTGTGCAGTGATCACAACTTTAATTGACCTGAGATTATACACTCATCCGGTCAACATGTACTTCGCATGGGACGGCCGGCGGGGGCTACGTAGGTACCACAAAACTATGAAGAGTTTTGCTCTAATGTCAGTTAAAGTTTCCCGTATCCAGCCTTTATTTCAGACACAACTTTGCAACGATGCTTGTGCGATTTTAAATTTACCGAAAAATTATGAAATATTACCTCACGAAAATCCAATGTCACGGCTCACGATACGAATCACGATAGAACGCACTTTATTGACAGCGACGTTACTGTCTGCTCAATTTAAGTATTGAAAATAATCTCCATTAATACGACCATTTTGTTTCTTTACCTACGCATTTTTAGAAAGAGGTTAGTATCGTCTCTGAAGAACATTGCGCTATTAAATAAGCGGCCCAAATCCCCAGTTTTTGACTCTCGTCCAAGTATTGAAATCTTGGGAAATTTTCGACTTTCGTTTGATTTTAATTTTGTCAGAAATCTAATATTGTTAGCCTTCTCTCTAAACCTTAAGACAATCGAGTTTTATTTACGCCGGCGTCGTCCAAAAGAAGTGCAAAATATGTCAAGAAAACGGCAAGTTACAGACCGCTCATCATCTGCCTCAAGGTCGAACCAGTGTGACTTTGCAAGTTCCACCATTTTTAACCAAATTAAATTAATCACTGACAGTTCAAAGAAGTTAGATCTTTATTAGGTAAATACGCAAAAGAGAGTAAAATTGAGCTTTTAGAATAAACTGATATAGTTCATTCGAGTTGCGATTTAATGTGGCTTTTTCACTAGAGTGTTTGGTTTTGCTGTCAATGTTTTCCCTTTGTAGCACATTCCTGTCATTGAATTTTAATTGTGGCATTAGTAACAAAAAACCCAAATTCCAACTGAGGTTATTTTTCACTGCGCCACCTCTCGCGAGTCTGACAAGCATCCGAGAGTATAATTGTCTTGAAAGAGCTTCTCAATGGGCCGTTTGGAATCGGCATAAAATTGTAGATCCCTCCCATTCGTTCCAAAAATTAAAGACTCCCACAAAACGAATGGTTGTGAGAAGCTAGGCCCAAGGTCCCTACAGACCAAGTATTTTTTTTTTTATTATTAGTAACAAAAGCTGTCCCTCCCAGGTTCCAACATATTATATTATACTGCATTATTTTCAACATCAAACATTCCTTACACGAAATATTAAAGGCATGCCCAATACTAAACAGCCGTCTCATTTTGACGCATTTCGTTTTAGACAGAGCTATGGAAAAAGTGTGGATATCGAAATTTGAAGCGGCACTGCATAGCGGCTTCTTTTAAAAGCGCCCTCTATTTTATCGAATTGAGCTATATGATTTGTAAATAAATGTCCATAACTTCAAAGTGGTGTTGCAGTTTCCCTGTACTGTATTACTATAGTAAAAAAGTTAATTTACAAAGCCAAAAAACCCGACTGACTGTACAAAATGTTAAAAAGATTAAAACAAGACACTTTCAAGTATAACTAATTGATAATCGAAGACTAAATACAAAATCTGACAAAAATATGCGCAGCCTCCGACTGCTAATTAGTTATACATACTTGAAAGTGTCTTGTTTTAATCTTTTTACAATTTTTTACAGTCAGTCGGGTCTTGTGGTTTTGTAATTTAATTTTTTTATTAAGGGGTTTTTTTTTAATTTATATTTTTAAATTTATTTGCTTAGCCTATGACACTCCGGGATAGGATACCAATTTAATGATACCTCACTCTTCAAAATCTGTCAAGCCGTTTGGGCTACAGGGCGTCACGTAGAAACGTACCTACAGGACACGAGCGAAACACATAACCCTCCCTGGGTCCAGTCGGGTAAAAATGGGTATGATCAATATGTCGAATATGAATAATATGTTTGACATATTGCCAGAAATAAAGAAATAATCGGACTATACTGTGAGCAAGCGAATAATAAAGACGTGTCTTATTGTGAACTCTACACAGTTGTTAGTCTTTTTGACCTTACGAGTATGTCAAACGCAAATGTCATCATTGATCGCGAAACATTATCTACCATAAAATTTGACAGTTTGTCTCTATTGATAAAGTTGAACTGAAAAGTTGAGCCTGAAAAACAAAAACACACCCAGACCCAATGTGATCATTTCAAATAATTGCTCTAGGAAACACAATAGAACTAGAACTATCCCTTTAGAAATGACTCTCCTTTATAACTGACAAAGACAATCATCAAGTGATCAAATAACTGTCCAATTTGAATTCAAATTTTCAATGCCCAGCCGACCTTTAAGTGATGAACCCGACAATTAAACATGCACACAACCATAAAATGCACAAATTAAATTGCAGTACTCAACGGAGCGGCCGGCGCGGTGCATCCTTCTTAAAGTCCCTCGGCCCTTATTATTACCTATACGAAAGAAAAGAAAAGTCCTTTATTAACTCGCCCCCGTTCGAAGTAAAACGAAGAGGGCAAACGTCACATACACGCGAAAGCGAACCTCAGTGCATAATCCAAATGGTTAATGAATGGAAAGGACATTTCCATTTTTTGAATCCCACATAAAATTTGCATCTAATTTCCGGTTCTTCTGTCCTATCTTTCACGTGTTGCACACCCTATAATAATGTGCAACACAGGAAGTGGACAGTGAATGCCACTGTGACCAGGGGTGAACTGGTGGGGTCAGTGCTGTTCAACTGCATAAGCATAGGATCGAGGGATGAACACCAGGCCATTTACCCCAAATCACTTTGAGAGTCCATTCAAATTCGATAAAAGTATCGAATAGGTATCTTTCTAGAGAAATGCAAAATTCATATATAACTAACCGCGCGGAACGATGACGATTGAAAAAAGACGAAAAAAAAAACTCTTTTCTTGCAGGGCGAGGGTGCACCGTGAAAAGGGATCCATAACCACTCATAGAGCGCGTATCTAGAAACAATTCGCCCGCCTATCGAACTTGAGTGTGCAACTTATATAAATTGGAATCACCCCAAAAAAGGAGAACCAAGCGACCGACGAGCCGACGAGCGATGGAATTAAAAATGCTGGTACCCACACAATTTTCTAGATCGTTTGCCTTTCTGTTTCTCTCATTCGAGTATCGCCCTCGCACTTTTTATTTCCCAAATGGATACAACAACAGTGTAGCTATTATGGAAGCCCACACCGTCAACGTCATCGGAACGGGACGAGCTTTGTAGAAACGGGCGTATATGTAACTACCATGTGTAGCAAAGGAGATATGCTTGCCACACACATGGGCTTGCATAGTATAGTGCGGCAGATAGATTTTGTACGAGCACCTTGGCTTCATCCATTCTGATGTGATCATAATAATAATGATGATGATGGTGGTAGTGGTGGTGGTGGTGGTTGTCATCGGCGAGCTGCTGAAGCGTGGACGACATAGGCGTATATGTGTGCAGCTCTACTTTCCGGTTGCGGAGTGGATGGAAAATATGAAAATCGGTGGGAAATCGAAATTGGGTGAGGGTTGTCAACCCTGTTGCTGTGAATGGAAATGGAAAATCACTTCGTGGTTTAGTGATTTTTCCACTTTTCTCATGGCTGGACAAAGGGTTCGGTGGGGGGGAACTGTAGAAGCGAACATTTCCCAGCTAACTACAACCAATTACCATAGAGACAGCAGACAGCCATATACCATGGAGCGGATACATGTCAGCAACACAAAATCGAAATGGTTGGCCAATTTTGCACCAGCAGGAGTTTTACGATCAATGTGGGACAATTTGGGTGTGTGCAAGAGTTGGTGTTCCCATTTGGTTTGTGGGAGGGCTACAAATGTACTCCTTTTGATTTTAACTACAAAGTGAGGTCAGGCAGGAGTGATTTAATAGATGGTTCATTTTTCGCTAGCAGAATAGTCACTTGGCTGTCACTGGACGCCTTAGTTAGGGGGACATTTCATAGAATCCGTCGTGTCCAGTGCCATGTGCCATCCAGTGACGGATACGTCAACGTTAATGTATTCAAAAGAGGCAACGAGTCCCATTAAAAATACGTTGCATTTGTTGCAGAAAAATTCCAGATACAGCGTCAGCGTGTTTTGTAACTCAACTGTCATCGGCGGGTGTGTCAAAGTTTTCACCAATGGACACAACCAAAAATCAAGTTAGGTATCTTAAGTCGACTAGATTGGTCGGGACTAGATGTACCTCGAACGCAAGAACTAGATTAGTGGGTAATGTCACTTTTCCCACGTCATGTCAGCCACGTATACGAACTGTCAACTAAGCACGCCTAGTCACGAAATTCTTGATTCAAAACTGAGACACGTTAGGTTCATTTGCAAGCAATCGATATAAATCGATTACAGCCGATATAAATCGATCGCATTTCCAAAAATCTACACGCGTTCTCATTAAAAATGTCAGAAAAGGAGAAAATTAGCAAAATAACGAGTAACGAGCAATTCGTCTCTTGGATTCAAACAGCTTAGAGAATTTCAACTGGCAAGTATTGACAAATATGTCAAATATGGGAAGAGATGACAAGAAGAATTCAATTCTGACAACCAGCTGTCAGACTTACTAAAGTACTTTCTTGAACGTCCTCAATGAGAGTAAGAGTTTCTCTCTTTTGCTCTTTATTTTCACCAATGGTAAACGCAAAAGTAGAAAGTAAAGCTGAGCGTGTATTTATTTCATCTGTCAGTTGAGTTCCTTTTCCCCAACGGAACGGATGGTTTTATGCATTATTAAACTTAGAGTTCCTATGCAAAGTATGCAACAAGTTTATAACCCCGTTTAACAAGACGTTTGTGGCTAAGAATACCCAAATAGAGCTGATCATTCGCGGATACTCCGTTTCTGGCCAGGTCTCTGATTACCATTAAAGACTAAACCCAAAATTCCATGAAACATACTCTATGAAGGATTGTCCAAATTTTGTCCGCCTTATCTTAAAATGTGCTGTTCATTGATTGTTGGACATCTTCGGCAGACATATTGACATATTTTTTATTCCATGCCAACGACCCGAGTATGGAACCTTGTGGCACCGCGTGCATTACATTGCAAGGGTTGAAGTTATTTGATTTCCCACTGTCATAAACGAACAGAAAATGATGTTGAAGTGCATAGACTTCAATCAAATCTCTCGGCTCTTGCATTTGAAAATGTTTGGCATCAAGTTCAAACCTCTAATGTTGTTACGGGATCGATGTGCCTTTTTCTTAATGGATTAGCAACAACCTTTACTTTCGTACTGAAAGCGCTCTTGACTGCTTCAAGCTATCCAAAATAAGCGCTGTGACATCTGCGGTGACATGGTCTCCAAAACAGAGGTGAGACCTCCACTCTACCTTTAGGTATGGCTGTTCATTTGAAGTTTCAAGTCTGAAACCTGTCCCAATATTAGAGTTTGCAATTTTTTTTTAATTTTTATAAGCGACTTTCCGTTTACATCGTCTAATCCTCCTATACGCGTCATACTTGACGAGTTTTAAGGACTGAGTAAGGTCAACGATTATTTAAACCGAAGGACCTTCTTTTTCTTTTTTTTCAACAAATGATTGCACTCTAATATTTACAATCCTCTTTCTCCCGGCGCGTGGATCTTATACGATGCGTACCCCTACTAAAAACATGGCTATGGACCCTTCTCCCAGCGCGTAAGCTTCATTAAGGAAGCCGGGTTGGGTACGAAAACTCCAAAATTAAAATCCCCAGACTGAAATCCCCAAGTCAATATCCCCAAACAGAAAATCCCCAAATCCAAAATACTTAATCATTCAAACTATGAAATCTGTATGGGGGGGCATGCTGCCCCCCTGCAACCCCCCTGCTTGGGTTTACTGTTGGATTACGGGGCGGGTGCAATGTTGGTCTTATTACTAAAACTTGTACATGTATGTACAATCGTCGTCTGTGTACAATCGGAATGTACAATAATCGTCATCTACTGTGGGGATTTTGCGTTTGCAAAACGTTTGGGGATTTTCTTGGGGATAATCAATTCGGGTATTTTTCAAAAGGTGGGGATTTTGGGGTTTGGGGATTTTGCACTTGTGTATTATGTAGGTATCCCAAGGAAGCCTCATTCTAAACAGGCTTATTTGCCTAAATAAACATATGGGAAAAAATGGGGACAAACAACGTTCGTTGGGCTTTGGTTTCCAAAAAGGGCCTTGGTTTCCAAAAGGTTTATGTACTATAACTTACTCCAGACCCTCCATATCCTCACATCTTAAGCCTTTCTGTGATGAATAGATCCTAAAGGTCGACTAGGAACCAGTGCTCACAGACTTTGATGACTGTTTTCAATTTGTTTTTATCAGGAAAATCTTTAGTTTTCACCTAGTCTCCAAAAGCCTTTTTTGCACTTGTTTTTATAATATGAAAAAACTCAAAAACTATTAACAAACGTAAAATAAGCATATCAAATAAAAACCCATTCTGATGCACAAAAATCAAAAAGTCTGACATAGACGTTCAATTGGCTGTTTTCTGTCACGTTAAATATGATGAATTCATTCTTTGAAATTTGTTCGTAATGGAAATATGTTTTAATTTTATATTTAAGCATTTTACGTTTCATTGAGAGTTTTTAATGTAGGTAACCCCTTTTTTAAGCTTATCCCTCTTTTTCCCCATTTTCATTCAAAGAGCTCCAAAATTGTCACTTCTCCCCTCAATCTGGGAACACTATAGGTATATACATTACGGTATACGTTTATTGACAACCACTTTAACCTAACCTAACTTCAACTTTAAAATGCTTTCACAAATGCAAAATTGTAAGTAGACTATAGTGTTTCATTTGTTGTAACCTTACAGCAGGGGGTCTGTTTATAAGTGGGTTATGTTATGAAACTGCTGTTTTGTGTAATACTGGTGCTGTCACCCATCTTGTGATAAATAGAATTTAAATAGCATCAGACGTGAACGAGCAATTCTCGATGGAAATTGTCCCAATTCGACATCCACGGATCAACTGTCAGAATTATTATCAAAGAAACTGAAGTTTCAAACTCATTGAAAATGACGTGTTCGCTGGATCTGTTCCTTAAAGATTACTTTTAAATTTAACGAATTCTTATTATGTAACTCTTACGAAACTTATGCCGTTCTTTAAATTGAAATATTCGTAAAAGAGAGCGCCATCGAGAGAGCAAGATATTAACGCTCTACTGAGAATCTTACGAATTTTTACCCAACAAATTGCTTGGTGTAAGCTGTAAGCTGTAACCTGTAAGGCTTCAGTAGAACGAAATCGAAAATGTTAGAACGGTATGAAAATGAGTTTTTATACTTTAAGGCGGTCATAGAAAAAATTCGGTCAGAAAAATGTGTCCCTACGAAAACAATTACCACAATTACAACCATCACTGCCTGGATTCTATCAGTAAAAAAAAAAAAAATCCTGACAGATGGAACAGTAAAGAAATAAAATATTTTAATTTCAATCAGTACAAACTATTGCACTACCTACCCAGATTCGTCAAAAATAAGTTCGAATAATTTCGAATCACTTTCATGTCTATATGAATCAACAAATATTCTTAGGCCCGATTTTTCAATAGTCAGATAAATCGCCTGATTGCTAACTAACGATTAAATTTATTTCAGTCTTTATGTGCTAGATATAAGCTTTGAGTTTTTGAATCATAAAATAATATAAAATAATAGCTACATAGCAATTTGAAAGTAAAGTGGTTTGAGTGAGACAGATTGATTGACAATATTCTGAGTTAAAGCATAGAAGATAGTCATGTTCAAAGCTTGACGTTTATCATTAACCGTTTTAGTTTCAGTGGCAAACATTTTAAATTTGCAATGGAAAGCGCTAATATTATATTTGCTAAAAAGCGGGAGAGGTCTGTCAATTTTACCTCTTCAGAAATGCGAGTGTTAATGAATATGATGCGTTCAAGTTTCAAAAGACTAGGTATCGAAAATAAAAAAAAACTGATTCCCACAAACAAATAAAATGCTGCATGGAATAAAATTGTCGAATTACTTACAGATGTCGTTTGGTCTGTCTACACCCATCATAGTCACGCCACCGACGCTCGTGTTCACCAAGTATCAATGGATGACATAACCGCAGATGCAGACAGACCCAACGTTGGTTCAGGTCCTGAGAAAGCTTCTTCTGAACCCAGCCTGGCAACATCATCAGCGATCTCATTCACAAGATTCACTGTGTTTAGCATTCCGACGAAGTTCAGAGATAGCTCGAGTTCGAGCTTAGACGAGGTAAGAGGATTAAGCCGTGCTTTAAATGAAGCTTGGCTGTCGCTGCAAACGCATATGCTTCTAGCCCTCCACCTGTTTGTCACAATATAGCGCAAGACAGATCCATGGTTATCTAAGGGGTAGTGTAGTCTCAAGTCCTCGCTTTCCACAAAGAAGTAAATATGTACTGGCAAGTATCTTTTTGGAGCCTGAATCTTCGTTTGAAATCTGCATTCTCCCATTGTACATAATGGTTAGGTCTCTTTCTCGCTACTCTTTGTTTCCTTGTTGGGTTAAAGTAATTGTTTGCTAATTCCTCTTCTTCAATAATAATATCTTCAATAATGTCCAACAATTCCATTTCCACAATATGAAAATATCTCCCCAAACAAAACTTTGTAAAATAAAAATTTCAAATTTGACAGTTCGCCTACTTTAACAAGATATTTATATTTTATCAGTTTTAAGAAACGGGCGGATATCTTTAGGAGACAGTTAGCTGTTATAGGTATTCTTCGAATAGCTGCTATTCCGCTTTTGAAAAATGGATTTATGTCTTGTCTGACAGCTAGCTCCTATCTGATTGGCTGTCTGACTATTGAAAAATTTATTTGATTAAATTAAAATAAGCCAACTATTCGAGTTTTCGTATCAGTTTTTTTGAGTTTTTGAGTGGTGACGTGAAATAAAGCCAAACGAAATAATGCCAAATTCCAAATTTGGCATCATTTCGCTTTCGAAAGCGAAATAGAGCCAATTTGGCTTTATTTCGTCATGCAAAACGAAATAATACCAAAAAACTAATGGAAATAAGACCAAACCACTCCGTTGTGCACAAATGTGCGGGATATAAGTCCCAAGAAAAAATTTTGGGTCTTACGTCCCAGCCAACAATTTGAAAATTCAACAAAATATATATGAAAAAAACCTCGTACCCACCCCGTAATCCAACAGTAAACCCAAGCAGGGGGGTTGCAGGGGGGCAGCATGCCCCCCAAACACATTTCATAGTACAATGGTAGCAACTCGCGTGCGCCAACGTCTCGTGGACTTATGTCCTTGCGCCAAACGAAATAATGCCAAATTGGTGTTTTTTCGTTTTCAGTAACGAAATAAAGCCAAACTACAAATTTGGTTTAATTTCGCTTTGGAAAACGAAATAAAGCCAAATTTTGTGAATTCGGCCTTATTTCATTTGGCTTTATTTCACGTCACCTTTTTGAGTTTGTGTATCTGCCATTTTTAATAGATTACTACCAAAGTGTTCCCTAACTTTTTCGTAAGTGTCTCTCTCTGTGAGAGAATTTATCCCCACCACTGACATTTTGACCTTGGCCGCGCTCAACGCTCGCGCAGCGGCAGCGGCAAAGTGACTTTTCTTCATAAATAATTTCGTGTCGCATAATTATTTCCAAACTACATTTAAAAAGAAATGGTGCATGTTATAGAAACCATAATAATATCGGAATTGATATTTTAGTTACCTTATTACCAATTTTATCACAATTGCAGCTCGGCTTCGTATTTTTGTTTTTATTTTGTGGACGTTTGAAGGATTTCCTTTGACAGCTATTTTTTTTTTTTTGTTTTTTTCTCTCAAAGAAGCAGGTAGTTTTGCGCTAGATTGAGAAATTTCCATGAAAGGGATATTTCACAAAAAGTGCTAGCGCAAATGGTAAAATGTCAATTTTTTTTATATGGAGTTTGACATGCCGCTGCTCATCTAGCGGGCAATGGAACGCGGCCATTCTTTTCCATTCTTACTATATAACAGTAAAGCAACAAACCTAGAATCGAGAGATGTCAGTTGTTTGGTAAACAATCTGACAGTTAATATGAGTCTTCATTGGAAGAAAAACTGCGTCCGCCCAACTGTCACTGAACTGACATTTATGTTCAAGGTGTTTCCCAATCTATATAGCTGTTCAAGGTGTATGGTGGTAGTAGTTGTTGTTTATACCGGCCTTTGAGCAATAGTTTAAACAAAAACTCAGTAGCGAGAGAGACTACTACGCAACATCCCAACATAAGCCAAATACAACCGACCTTAGGCTATAAAATTGATTGTCTTCATCAACTTTGTGTCTATAGATTTTCGTTCTTTTTTTTTGTAAGACTATTCCCATCCATCTCTTAATATGCTACATCCTCCGCATTAGCCAACACAAACACACAAAAAAATAGAAACAAAGCTCCTCATGGTCATAATGCCATTTACGGCTAAAGCCTGACAACATCCGAAGGCGGATGCACACCTCGTGCAGTTAATAATACCAAAGGAGAGTCAATTTAAAAGGCTAACAGATCTCATATAGCGTAGACCACCATATAGACAAACTACGATCTGCTTGCCAAAGCAGGCAAGCACGACAAACTTTTCGGCTCCAGCTACAGCTATACCCATGCTTATATAGGTGTACCGTGTACCGTCACCGTGTACACGTTCAAACTTCGTTTCGTATTCGAGAGATATTACGCAATTTGTGCTCTCTGTCTTGCATTGCTTCCTCGGTTCTTCTGGCGGTTGTTGATTGTGGTGGGCATCAATTATCAGTGCTTGCACCTTGTTCTATGATTCGCGCGCTCCAAAGCTTACTTTAGATTTGTTTGTGGCATTTCTGTTCCACTCTCAAGCTTGTAGCACATAGGGTTGGGTAAAGGCAGTCGCAGCAACAAGTGGTCGTGTAGGGTATATGTAAGGTGGAAGGAGGCATTGTATGCTCTAGGCAGGGAAGTGTGGCTCACCTATTTTGTAAGAGTAACTTTAGTACAAATATGTACATAAGAACCCGTTTCAGTTTGGTCTACATTTCATTGTAGCTGTGGACATATAGTTGCGGCATGCAAGACTTTCGCACGGGATGGTAACTGGGAATAAGTTGAAGATTAAGGGACCCACCAGACTGCTATCTGTAGCTTAAGTGCCATGTTGGATTATTTATGTCAATGTAAATTCTAACTCTGAAAGGTGCTGTATACGTGTGGACCAAAACAGCCTTGAACACACACGGCTGGACTGGACTAGAATTTATGAACGCGTGTGTAGGTTTTGTGCTCCACATGCAAGAGTGGCATGCAAATACAGAACATGACAATGGCATTTGTTTATCCTGAATCAAAGCTTGCTCAAGGTAACCTGATAAACTTTGAAAGAGCAGAGAAAAACGGATGTGACGCATCATCGCCTACTGGTACTTAAGACTCGGCTATCAAACAAGTCAGCTGAGTCTAAACTCTAAAGCGTTGTAAATTGTAATGGAAGTTTCGGATTCTCATTTCCGACAGTGATGGTCAGTGTTGCCAGCTTTTATAAGAGGTATGGAGTTTTAAAAATCTTGGAGCAAAAATTAGACAAACTCAAATATGAAGATCAAAAATGCGCCCAAAATCGAAAAACGCGGCAAAAAAAAATCAATTCTCTATAAGTTTTTTGAAGCGTTTTTTTAGGGTTGGGGTAAAAATTCTGGAAGATTCATAATTCTTTTTACAAACTTCTGCTTCTGCAATTCTTCTTCACAAAATTCTGGAAACAATAAAGAATAAACATAGGTTAGCAAAATGTTCAAAACCGCAGAGATGTGGAGAACATTTTCTTTGCTCTTTTTCACTTATAATTTTTTGCAAATTTAATGCTGATGCATTTACACGGTAACACGGAAGATTAAAGGGATGCTTAATACTAAATAGCCGTGTGAATGAAAGGGACAGCATCACCTAGCCCCGAAAAAAACGTAGCACGTATAGAGGTCGGCCATTTTGCTTACGTGGTGCGAAGTATAGGAAAGCTCCGCATGTTGATAACGAAATTTCGAGCTCGTGTAAATGCAGTTTCATTTTCTCCGTTACGTAGAAAGAGAAAGATATTGTTTTCGAAATGTTCGAGATGTTAATCAATTTGGAAATTACAATGAATGAAGCAATCGCAGTTTTTCTCTATATTATCGTACAATGGCTTTTTGAAAATACAAAATTATTTTTTAAAAATTCAGTTTTGTTTAGTTTACCTGAAAACGACAATAACGATTTGGACCCAAATGCAAACTTAGAGTCAAATTGATGTTTTCAAAGTTATTGTGTCCTTAATTTTCAATTCGGAGCACCGAAACGCTGATTTTAAAAACTGCTCATATATCAAAAACCCCATCTTCGATTGGATAAACGTTCAAAACAAAGTAATGCTTACATCCCGAACAATAAGTTGTAATAGTTTAGCAATATTATTTAAGCGTTTACAACAACTATTGCGAGTCTCGAAGTGTCAAGTATAGCGTAGTTGTTGTATGTAATTACTAATTAGCATGCTGAAAATCCTACTTTGCTTTACTATGCTGAGATCGAAGCTCAAAAAACAAGCCTGATATTGAATATGCATCTTAAAATAATGTCAACCATTTGGGGCTTACACAGTCAGAAATTTCAATTCAATTTATAACTCCTAATGTTATTCGCATTCTGTAAGGTGAAAACGTTTAAACGTTTTCGTGCACGCGAACAGTTTGCTTCATGTAACATCAAAAACGAAAGAAATTCTCGTGGGAGCGAAAAAAAACGAACAAACACATTTTCTTTGACGTTTTCGCTTTTCTTGCGTCATGTAACCTTAAAAACGAACAGATTTTATCGTCTCCACGAAAGAAAACAAACGACAGCTATTTCGTTGACGTTTATCATTTTCTCTTTGAGTTTGGTGATTTTAACTTTTAAGATTGGGCTGAATATTTTACTAGAAATGCTAACAAACTATTTTTTGTTGACCAGCGAAAGCGACGAAAGTGAAATGGAAAATGAACACGTAAACTTAAAAAAAAATTAAAAAAAATTGCGCGATTGTTCGAATCCTCTCACAAAAGGTTGGTTTATTTAAATTTGGTTCTTAGTTAGAAATTTATTTTTTTCTTTTAGTTTTGTTCAACGTTTTAGGTTAAACGTAGCTGCCTTTCATTTGCATACAGGTACAGGTACACGAAATACATTCGTGCCTCCTATTTTAAACCTTTCCTCAACGTCAAAAAAACTTAACGAAAATAAAGCTACATACTGAGACTGCCAAACTATAATTTTGTTGTCACATAGTTTCTCAAACCTAAACGAATGTGAACAAAAAAACGTTAGGAGTTACATGAAGCAGATTTTCGCTTTCGCGTGATTTATTTCGTTTTTTGAAACGCGAAATGGGTTTTCGTTTCGTTATTTACAGAATCCCACCCCTGAATTCTTACGCGTATCTGGAAAACATTGGCGAAAAACTATTCTGTAGCAACTTTTTATTTCATGGGAATGTTGGAAAGATTTCCCAAAGCTGTCAAAATACTGCAAAACAAAACAATCAAAATTTATTGAATATTATTTTACAGGGATTTTCAGTTAGTTAATCGTTATTTTTAAAAATGCTTGGCTTTGCACTAAATTTGGGTGAAGAATACGACCGGTGTAACATGTTACGGATTCAAAGGCGTGAACTAAGAGATAGCACAAACCCATTTGAAATATCGGAAGCAAGATTTCTGGAGTCGTATCGTTTTTCCCGTGTTTCAGCTTGGATACTTATTGACGAGCTATGTCCACATTTTAATGGGCAAAGGAATACATTTATTTCAGTCCCGATTATATAATATTATTTCTTACTTTTTGATTTTCAGCCACTTGAATTTTTGTTTCTAATACTTTTTACCGCAAGCCTTGTGTTTCGTGATAATCTGGGCTATCACAGAATCCGTCGTATTCGGAATTATGCTACGAACCCCGAAAGAACTATCATAGAATCCGTAGTAGGGGAACATTTTTGCTAAGAATTTAGTCGTAGGGGAAATTGATGGATATGAATTTCGAAATTCCAGCAAACATTTACTTTACGATGGATTCTATGATAGTTCTGTCGGGGTTCGTAGCAAAATTCCGAATACGACGGATTCTGTGATAGACGTGAATGTTCCACAGTTAAAGTGAATATTATTGATCGCTCTCATAGCTACAGAGCTTGAATATATCACATATTTCCAGGGATTTCATATCGAAATGTTTCGTGTGATATAGTTTTCGATTCACACAGTTGTTACAGAACGCAGAATGTGATATTATGAAATTTTGTTTCGATTCATATCGGTTTTGTGATAAATATTTCGATGCGATAATTACAGAACATTGACACGTACTCAAAAACCTTGTGAGGTGTAAGACCTTATGAAATAGTAACTCCCTAGCCAGAACTTGCGACAATAATTGTCTGTTACTGAGAGCTTAAACTTTTGAAAAAATTGTTACTTGATATAACTGCCATATGCGATACCCAAAAGCCAAAAGTTGATTTTGTTTTCTTTTATATAGTATCGTTCGACCCAGTCGCGCACTTTATTTAATTTTGTTTTATTTATTTTTCTATAGTAAACTGTCTTATCTTAATTCTGGCGCCCAAACATTTTGCTGTAGGTACAATAAGAATTGTATTTCTTCAGAAACAAAAAAAGCTGACTCAAATTATAGTTTCAGTACAGTTTTACTTATCTCTTCGAAAGGGATGGGATATCCATAATGTGGGGCGTTTTGTACTGCGAAATTTATAAAATGCTCTAGTGGAGTAAGCCTAAGACGCCTCACCCAATATTTTAACAGGCATGTTTATTAGAACTTCTTTCGATACTTAGTTTTAATAGAAATGCCGTGGAATTACAAAAGGACTATACTGTGGACATCATGGTATGAAAAACATAACCAAAGATGAAATTTCAGATGAAGATTGTAAAAGTTGTATCGAGAGTACTGAAAATTATTACAAGACCGCTTCTTTAGAAGATTGGACCCAGTGTACATTGTGTCAGGGCTGGTTACATGTATTTTACCGAAAAGAGAAAAGACTCACAATACAACGTCTTGTCAATAAGTTGGGGCTTTTTTAACCAACAGCCTATTTACAAAACGCCCCACCTAAACTATTTAAAAAAAAAGTAATTGAACAAATTTATAAAAATTTAAAATGCCAAAGTCAAGAAAAGAGAGTATTTTATTTGTATGCAATAAAAGATTTGTGATTTTCTTTTTTTTTTTGTCTTTTTTTGTTGATTTCTAGAACGTGGGGCGTATTGTATAGTTTTACTTGTTTTCTTTTCTATTTTCAATAACTAATTTAATTTTTATTGTTTCTTTTATTATTTTTTTTTTTTTTTTTTTTAATTATTTGTTAGTGGGGAAAAAACTGAAAAAGTGGAGTTTTATTGCTTTAAGTTTGAAAAGTAACATTTTGTAAATCAGAACTGACAAAAAAAAGGTTCGAAAAACTGAAACTGAACTTCGACCCGCTCCGATGAAATAAATGTGTGTTATTTTAAAATGCTGTTAAATAATAATGGATGAATCTTTCGAAGCTATATACCTGTATGCAGTGAAAATGATTTGTTTTTTTCCAAATATGTATATGGAACTATTTGTGCTAATAAATCATGCCTTTCAAAAAAAAAAGGCTATCCCATTTTCATTTGGTTAAAATTCTAGTTTCTTGTAATAGTTTCTTAAATATTTTTCCGGATCTAAGCTTTTTTGTAAATTTTATTAACAACTATTTTATCAAAGTTGCATGTAAAATCTTTCAAGGTGGTTTCAAAACGCAACAGGTGTTGACATTATGCACATTTTTCGCTGTTCAAATTCGAAATTCCTACTTTCAAGTTGTACATAATTATAACAAAGTAGGGGTTTTAAACAAAAAATAAAAACACCAGTAGGTTTTTCAGATTTATCTGGGGGGAAATATTTTGTACGTATATGGCAATGCTGCCCGATTGTTACAACCTAGCTGTAGCTGTCTAACTATAACCAACAGCAGACAGAATAACCCATTACACTGATCATCCCCTTGACTTAAAAACAATTTCTGAAATTTCTGAGAAAAGCTTCAAACCAACACAAGCTACCTACCCATACCTTCTGGCGATCTTTGAGTTTTTGTTTTTTAGGACAATCCGCAAGCAAAACAACAAGAAAGCCGCTTTTTTTTTTTGTTTCTAAGTGATCTTCGACACGGAGGCTCATTTACAGCTTTAACCACTTTACAACACCCTAGGCTGCCTAGATAATAGATTTCTTCGGCTTTACAGTCTTTTTGCTTTGTGCTTCTCGGTCGCATAATCCAATGACTTCGTCCTCTCTTGAAATTCAAACAAAACCTAGATACACTCGCCGCATTGAAGAAAACAAATTATATTAGAAAAGGAACGCAAAGAGGACCGAGCAAAAAGAAAAATTAGAAACTTGCCGTACGTAGAATAGACCATCAGCCTAATGGTGGAGTGCGCGGTGGCTGTGATGAAGAGATGAAGCACAAGGTAAGCAACCACCAGCCAACCGACCAGATAGTCGCAACCACTTTATAATAGGCGCGGTACTATAGACGCAGGTATCTTTCCGACTTCGTGGTTCTTGTGTGTGTTCGCGAGGTGACCCCTTTTAAGTTCAAGAACCCTTTTTACCCATCTCGCACACGAGGCACGTCAGCCGATTACGTCGCAATGTTTATAACTACTATTCCCCTTCCCCGTCTCTGTTGCGTGCCATACATCCCGCCCCAATCGCTGTACACTGAATCTAACTTCCAACAGGTCGCACTGTGTGAATATGAATCCACGAGAAGTCGAGATTCGAGAAGTGGAGTTGAGTTGAGAAGCGTATAAACAAATACATTCGGTTGAAGGAAAGTTCGCTTGGAATGGTATTGGAAAATGGACGACTGGCTTTGCCAGGAGGGTGGAGCGTGGCGGTGGAGGCGGACGGATAAGAAGCAAAAGATCTCGACGGATGACGAGCGCATGAAATAAAAATCTCTCTCGAGCGGCTACACCCAAACAAACGACAGTATACGAATGAAATGATCGATGAAATGAAATGCAAAGAAAAGAAAAGAGAGAAACAAGAAAAACCGTAAAGAGGAAGCTTTTCGGGAAATCTATATCCACGATCTATCTGATCGATGCGCGACTTTTTCTCTATTTTATTCATGTTCTTCTGTTCTTCTCTCTAACTGGCAACACGGAGGAGGGAGCATAATATGATGACTGCAGGGAGTTCGAATTTCGTTCGCTTTGCTTTGTGTGATTAAAGATTCACGCTGATGATGGGCGGTAAAGTGAAACGTGTGTAGGAAATCAGGGTCGTCGTGATTATCAATTCAAATCCTAGCTTTGGTGAGATACTTTCTGTTCTGTTTAGAGACTGTCGGCCGATTGCCGCTGTGCTGTGGGCCAGATATTAACGGTGGTTGGGTTTTAGCTTATTTATAACCAAAAAAAATAAATATCGTTTCTCTGTGGGGTCATTAAAATGAGGGGAAACTAATGGGCAGGTGCACAGTTAGGAGGAAGGTTGAAGTAGGTATATGTATAGTCGGACGCATGTGCGTTTAGAAAAGTCGGTTTTGGGGGACGATTTACCTTGCGGGCATGCTTCTTTTCCGGCCACGAAATAAAGGGAAAAAGTACTGATAGAAGCCCCAACTCTGCGAAGACTTGAAAGACAAACGACCACCACAAGCCCTTTGCTAATTGAATTTCAGGTTGCCGAGAAAAAATTGTGACGGAATAGTTTGAGAAGAGTTGTGGAGATTTGAGGTTTATTGCTTTTTCAAGTTTCGAGCGACACGTGCAGATTGAGAGAAATCACCAGATAATTCAAATGTAAAAGATCACAAGACCTTGACAATCTGGGGTCAGATTTTGTAAGGCGAAAAATCGAATGATTTGCTGTGAGCTGCAGAGGCCACGAGTGACGTCATTACCCCAGGGACAGGAGTTCGTTGGGGTATTATTTACGCGAACTACAGGGCTCATAACAATAAAGATTGTTTACTTCTGAAATACAATAACACAACTGTAATGTTGGATGATAACCATCTTACGGGACGTGAAGTGCGTGGTATCTAGAGGCAGAACTTTTATTACTATTGTTGGAGAATATGAGGTCCAAGCCACGGCTTCGGTGATTTTTTACAGTATTTATATGGAGCAAATAATGTTATTGGGATGAATCGTCAATCTCAGTTTCAGTTGAGGATATAGACGGTTTATAGCATTGAGAAAAGTGCGGTCGCCAATCCGGATGTAGATACACTTAAAAAAAACTCCACTTGGATTATGTGTTAAGAGTTATGGCAATGAGTGATCACAGATTACCTAAAATAGTTTTATCGCACATGATATCGACCAAGGGATTTTGTGTGCAAGAGTGGGAAAGGCTGGCCTCTGCTTGCGAGTATAATCTGTCTGTTACGCACAATGAGCAGTTAGTATCTCTTAAGATAGGGTTTTATACCCTACTGAAGAAAACAGGTCAAAGATTATATGACCAATTTGAAAGTGAAGCACTGGCATCTCAACACAGGTCATACTATAGCAGACTGAGCTACTTTCCACGGGACAAAACTTATTTCTTGGATGGCGGATCCATCGATATGATGACCACTATCTTTAGAATAAGGGGGGAACTTTTACCACTTAATTACATTCCACATCGCCCAGACCTTCCTATACTGTGTTCCATATGTAACCGGAAAGAACGTGAGGATGTGTTTCACTTCGTAGCAGTATGCCCCATTTTAACAGAAATTCGTTTAAATATTTTTGGAGTACTTGAGCTGAATGAAACGATAAGCATATTCAACGGCGACAGAGGTTGGGACGCATCATATAGATATACAACTATTGCCGAAACTGTATAATTGCTGAGAATTTTTAAATTATTTTGTTAAATTAGGTACAAAAAATAGGTATAAATTTGTTACAAATATTTAAAATGTCAGCCTGGTAGACGGCCTTCGGCCAAACCGCTAAAGACAAGGATATTATATTTTTCTGTTTGAGTTTATATATTTTATGAAATAAAAAATAGTCTAAAAAAATAAAACTAAAACTAACTACACTTAAAAAAAAATTAATAATAATTAGCATGCACTTACAACTACTGCGAATTCAAACAGTTTCACTTTAGAATCGAGTTTCAAAGTAGGGCCCCAGGTGTACAGCTTGTGTAAAGGAAGTTAATGACTATAGCTCTCAGTTGAATTATATATTTAAGTAAAGAGTTTACCTCAAAAAGGTCTCGAATGGGGCACGCTTCCAAGGATATCAAGTACCATTCTGAGAGCTGGCATACCCCCATAAATGGAGTAATCCTCTGCCACAATCAGAATCACCAAAGTTTCCAAATCGCCGCACAACTTTTGAACGCATAAATTTGGCGATATCTTTAATTTTTTTCTTAGGAAAGCTCCAAGCCTATAAAAATTGCAATTTGTAAGAAAATTGCTTCACAGGGTAGTTCTAAATCTTAGGATCAAGCAAGATTTTCTTTGAAAAAAGAACTAACAGACAAAGGAATTAAGGAAAACAGAACAAATTGAAAAAAAAAAATGATTTCGTAATGCATAAAATTAACGAATCAATTATATGTTTTTATCAAGTATACCTACTTAAACTGAATTATTTTTTTTTAATTTTTTGGCACATCAGTAGTGATTTATTTTATTTCATAAAAAAAATTAATTCGCAGGAAAAAATTAAACAGACGAAAAAAATAGGTAAATAAAATCAAATAGATAACAAAATATATATTTATAAATTAAAATATAATAGGTACATAAAACATATTTTTTCACAACTAAGATCTTAATTTTCATTCTCGTCTTCATTTTCAACATTTAATAGACTGGGCAATAACTCAGGCTCGATTCCCGCAAAAAACCCAAATTCCATCTCAGGGTTTTTTTCACTGCGCCACTTCTCGCGAACGTCTGACAATCATCCGAGAGTATAACTGCCTTGAAAGAGCTTCTCAATCGGCCGTTTAGAATCGACATAAAATTGTAGATCCCTTCCATTCGTTCCAAAAATTAAAAACTCACACAAAACGAATGGTTGCGAGAAGCTAGGCCCAGGGTCCCTACAGACCTGTTGCGCCAACTATTATTATTTTATTTAATAACTTTTTTTCAGCTCTTGGGATCTTAAAGATGAAACAAGTGGATGTGAAGATACCTTGCATAGGTAGGGGAAGGTCATGTACCTTGGTCCGGATTTCAGTTTTTTGCCGATATTTTAGGTAACGATTTTTAATTAGTTTTTTTTTTTTTGTTTTTTTTAGTTATTACCTGAAGTCTTATCTATGATAATGCGGAACTACCAAAACGATATTGCTTACCATTCAAAAGACAACTTATCTTTTATATACTAGCCTCAAACGGTCCAAGGTACAAGACGTGAATGTACCTTGGTCCACAGAGTATTGTACCTTGGATCGAAAATATTATTGAAGGTGAAAACTTTATTTCCTTTTAATAAATAATAAAAATGGTACCATTCTTATTTTATTTCATAAGAAAGCAGCAAGAAAACAAGCCATTGTCTTAAAGTTTGTGTGCTTGACAAAATTTTTTTTATTTCAAATAATAGTTTTAAATAAAAAATACTCTCGTTAACTAAAAAAATGCATAACAAAGGACTTTAATATTATTTACCTGATTTGCTTCTTGGCATATTTGCCTGAAACACACAAACCAATTTTGTTTAACAAAATCTAATAACGTGTAACTTCGACCGGACCGGCGATTTTTAAAGACCAATTGGAATTTATATAAAAAGGGACGTAGACGAAAAAAAAAAACCTAACTATTTATAATTGATATAAGAAGAAAATATCACGTTCTCAGCTCTTTTAATTAACCAAATAATTGAGTTTTTTCCATAAGGAAATTTGCATTTAAGGCAAAATGGCAGCACTGGGATTGGGAACACGAATTTTTTTATGCGAATTACAATTTCTTCGAACATTGCAAATAGTTGAACCTACAATTTTGCATGTGGTTTAACAAATAAATAACTATCGTGGCCAATTTTTGCTGGAACTAGCAAGAATTTTTTTGTAGCTCTATTCAAACCAAAAAAAGTTCTCAAAAACGATGTTTTTTCTTGTTAATTTTTTTTTTTTTTTTGATTAAAATTTTAATTTTAAATCAAACATTCAAGCAAATTAGGATTTTTCGTTTGATATTCCATAATTGCAAGAAAGGAACATAAATAAGTTCGTTTTTCTGTTTTTTTTACTCTCTAACAAAATTGATCAACTTTGAAAATCTGCATAAGTCAAACTATAGTTAGCTGAAAATTTGTTTGTTTGCTGTTTTGAAGCTCCGTTTATGTTTCTATTAATAATAAAAAACAAAACAATAAAAACAAAACATCGAATTTAGTATTTCAATATTTCTCTAACTTATCCATTTAAATTTTTCCCTTAATTATCCACTCCCTTTCTTTATTTACTCTTAAAGCCAGCTTCTATCCTATCTCACATTTAGATTAAGATAAATATTGTTATTAGATTTAAGTATTTTGAACATTTAATAAATGAAAAAAATGAAATGAAATGAGGTTTGCCTTATTGGACCACAGTGCGCGGGGTGAGAGCACTTTAATTCCCTCTTCACATAGGGCCTTACCTACGTATATGTATTTCTGGAAGGATTTCATCCACAGATTTTCCAGCTTTAGCGATTTTACAGCAACTTCTCTCTTTTGTTGGTCTATTTTTGGACCTGCTCAAAAAGGTGGATCTGTCATCCTCAATACCATTCAACAAAAATGCAACAAAAGTGTTCCGATCTATTCGAAAGAAGGGAACGATTTTATATTTGAAGCAACATCATTAGTTGGACTTCTTTGTTTTAGCCTGGCTTTGTTTGAAGATCTGTAATAACATTCTAATCATTTGCCAAACTCGCGCAAAAGACTGTGGTCCTTGGCTGCCTTATCCATTCTGTGATAAACCCCCAGTTATGCCTGAACAATTTACTACCGACGTAAAGAGCTTCAACCTATATCCGATCGGTTCACAGTATTCTAAAGCCCATTTGCTTTGTTGAGGAGACACCATTTGCACCTAAGTCGATATCTAAAAGGCTCCTTCTAAAAGCTGAAGATCTTCTTCTTTGAGCGATGTGGTGTTCCACGCATCATGTACCAATCAAACGTCGATGCTGTTGTTGAGAATTGGAAGTCCGCATTTATTACAGGCGAATCGCATACACCTTCAAATAAACATAATGGTTTGCGGGAACATTGATGGGAAGTTCGCAGCAGTTTTGAGTCAAACCTGGCCGGCTACCGAGCGTGACAAGCCCAACACAAGACGCACGCAGGCTATCACTGAAGCTCGATTAAGTAGTTCGTCTTGTCGTCTTGGGTGTGCGCTGCGTCAATCATGGCTTCCACAAGGAAGTCAGCTTGCATCAGAGGACAGAGGGAGTAAGGTAAGCCTTATTGATAATATTTAGTCACGGAACCATTCCGTAGAACTGTATGCTTTCATAGGGTATACAAAATCTTAATACGCAGACCCTCCATAAATCGGGTCAGTATTAAAAGCAAATTCCGATGATATGTGTCTTGCAACCATAAAACAACAAGTTTAAATCAATAGCTGTATGTTGAGATACACCTGCCGAAACCTGTTGCTCCTGATATCTATCTGTCGCATATCACCAACAAAAGAATACAAAAACTTTCTCCCCAAAGAAAACATAATATATCCGAAATGCATTCCGCACGAAAAGCAGACACCAAACTTTCCACCGAATATTCCCACCCACGCACTGGCTATATACTGCATTGTCATGCACCTGCAAACACAGGAAACACTCTTCCGTCACCCCAGCCAACAGGTGACAATACCCCCAAATTCCAATTCGCCTAATTGGTTCCAAACCCATTTGATGGATGGGGCTTTGGTGATTGCCAGTCAAAGGTATTTACAGTCATCGGTCAACCGAAATCGGATTTGATGGCTCTGTTACCTGCGTCAATATAATAATCTGACAGCGAACTGCGCTGGGAGGAGGTTAACTTGGAACACTGCACGTGCACATCTACAATCGGACAAGTTTAGAAAAATAATTCCTGTCATCTAGAGCGTATTGTCCGAAGAAATATTTATTTTGCACGAAAAAATGCAAATGCCATGCGCCAAAGAAACCAGTTGTTTTTGTTTATTCGCCATTTGTTAGATGATTCAATTTTTATAGAGAAAGACGCACCACATCCGAAAGGTTGAAAAATATTTAGCTCTTGCTCCAAATATGGAAGACCATTTCATTTGTTTTCAAGACATTTTTGGCATAAGAACCTACTTTCGGGAAGCCAATAAATCGGCAAAAATGTGCCCGCTTTTAGACTCGTAAAACCCCCGCACTTTTTGCCAAAAAGTAAGGGGTCGCGCTATTTATGATAGGATACAAGATACAATTGACAGTGACAGAAAGAAAGCAAATCTACCCGCCTGAAGTGAGGTGTGGTGTGTTTTGATTTTCAATTTCCATTTGTTGCGCGATCGTTGTTTGAAAACCTCAGAAAGTAGTCGCATCTATTTAATATCTAAATATACCTACCTCGGAAAGTTAATTCATCTACAGTCTAACCCCCTACATATAAACTCAACTCCACCACTGCGTGGACAATTACGCGTAATAAATAGACCGCTAAAAGTCAGGACTGTAGTAGAGGTCACACCTCTCTTTGCAGGCACCTTCTCAATTTCTGTTTTTTTTTTTTTGTTAGATCAGCCACGGTTAATGGCCCCACGAAAATGGTGTCATATCACATCCTTTAGCTGTGTATTGTCGCATCTGTGTTTATAGAAAGATACATTCCTCCATTCCCTATATATCATAAACAATTATTCAAAGCAAACAATGTGTTCCGTTCGAAAGATGAAAATTTATAGTCCATCAGTGGGAAAGGAGAGAAAAAAAAATAAATCAACTCCGCACATATATACGAAAGGTTAAACACCTTTCGAAGCCCTTCAAACATTCCCATACAAATACACACACACACAGATAAAGAGAGGCACCTCGCAAGGCAAGGAAGAAGACAACAAAAGAAGTAAAAAAAAAAAAAAAAAATATGTAGTAGAAAAAAAATAGAAATTTAAACCTTAGATGGGAGAGAGTTTGAGGTGAGCCAGAGCCTTCGTCGTGGCACAGCTCACGTGTAACACGCGCAAATCATTACAACTCTTCACTTCCTGAAGTCAATATAGGTATGTACACAGAATGGAATTGAATGGAATGGGAGGAGCGAGGAACACGTCTTTGTTTTCCTTAATCCTTATCCTACATAATACATGAGGCGATTCTAATGGACAATTTAGTTAGCTTCCGCAAAAGGAGGTGACGACTGACGACGAGTGTCGCCCTTAATGAATTTTAAATTTTTTTTCTCTCACTGACAGACTGACAGAAGCCTATATTATGTATAGAGGCTGTTGGCTACATTCCAGTGGACAACATAATGACGACGACGAGGCTTAAAAATCAGTTTAGGAGACCAACGATAATTAATTCAAAACATTTGAACTTCTTATTTTTTTTCTCTCGTGACTGTGCTAATTATTTAAATGTAACTATTACGACGGATACATCGCTAGGGCCGATTGTGTGACAAAGAAAGACATGTCCGAGTCCGAGTAACTAGTAATTCTTCGTTTTGTATCCAACTAAAATCGGGCGGACATGTCTTTTTTGTCATACAATCGGCCCTAACGAGGTATCCGTCGGAACGGAAAATTGCAGTGGATACTCTGTCGGAACCCGAAAGCAAATTCGAGGTATGCGTTTTGGGGAAAAACATAATTGAAAAACGATGATGCATTGATTGCATTGAAACACAAATTAAAGCAATAAATGCCAAAAAAGACGTTGGTATACTATTTTTTGTTTTTATTGCTCACATTTTGACACTTCACTGGAAATCGTAGGAAAATTCCAAAACTGATTGCTGTCGGAGGATATCGGAAAAAAATTCTTTTTAAATGTAGTTTGGAAATAATTATGCGACACGAAATTATTTATGAAGGAACGTCACTTTGCTGCTGCCGCTGCGCGAGCGTTCCTTCATCTGGGATATTTTGTGCTAGAAGACTAGCGGGCAGTGGAACGCGGCCAGTGACATTTGTATCGGAACATTTCTCCGTATACCTCCGAAATGTATAAAATCTGAGAATTTTCCACCTCGCCGAATATCTGCTTAGGCCCTAATTATAGCCATATACGTAAAACGAAACCGTAAAAACTTTCTTTTGCTTTTTAAGACCACTTAATCCTAATGGTTAAACTCAGTCTTGGTCTTAAAATGTTGCTTATGAATTATAAAGAAAGTTTATAATAAAAAAAAATATATAGAAATAATCTTTTAATTTTCTTTATTAATTTTTGCCTTTTCCGATCCAATTCTCAGTAAATTCCACAACAAAAATCCAGATGAATTTACTGAAATATTTAATTTCTTTACTGTTTCATTATGTCAGGAATTTTTTTCTGATGGAATCCAATCAGTGGTGGTTGATTCGTTGTAATTGTTTTCGTAGGGAAAATTTTTCTGACATAATTTTCGCTATTTTCACTAAACGAAAAATAAATCATTTTCATACTGTTCCAACTTTTTCAGTTTCATTTTACGTATGGCTATAACTAGGGCCTTAGATTTGCAGTCGATCTAAGGCCCTAAGCGATCATATTGAAATTTCGGAGATCATTGGCTCATTTCAATTAAAGTTTCGAGAATGCGTTTCTTTGTTTATAACAAAAGCCTTTCGTTTGCAGTAGGGCTGGACTTCAATAGTCTATATTTGGCGCCAAAAAAAAGGTTCGACAATCAGACTTCGACTGCGATTTCGACTTGAAAGCTATTTCAGTACCTAGCCTTGAAAAAAAGTGATTCCAAAGTCTGCAACCAATCCTGTGGAGAAACTCTGTTTATGTTGGGTGGAAAAGTATTGTCATCTCTCTCGGCGGGGGCTCAAACCTACAACGCTCGGATCACAAGAACGTACCATTGTCACACTTAAAGCAAAATGTAAAACTAAATTATTCTCTGTCAAAAACATCGTCGTTTATTCTAACGTCCCTCAAGGTAGCCATATTGGTCCACTTCTGTTCCTGCTATTTATCAATGATTTATGTATTTCTGTTATGTACTCAAAAATTTTACTATTTGCGGATGACTGCAAGCTGATCTATTCTTATAGTGGCCCACACTGTTATATATTTCTACAACATGTCATGGACCGCATGCAGGAATGGTGCAAGGAAAACTATATGCAGCTTAATCTGAAAAAATGTAAATGCATGTCTTTCACAAGACGTCAAAATCCTACTGTGCCAATTTATTTCATTGATGATGTAATTATTGAATGTGTGGATCACTTTAACGATCTTGGAGTCATCTTTGACAGGAAACTCAACTTTAACATCCATTTGGATTCCATTGTCAGCAAGGCAAGAAGCCGATTGGGTCTTATTAAACGTTTTTCAAAGGAATTTAAGGACCCCTAAGTCACCAAAATTCTATACTGTTCTCTCGTCCGACCTGTCTTGGAATACTGTAGTCCTGTTTGGTGTCCGAATTACGAATCTGGAATTTCTAGAATTGAAAGCATTCAAAAGCAGTTTCTTCTTTTCGCATTACGTGAATTACCTTGGGATCCTGAAAGTCGTCTTCCTCCCTACATAAGTCAATTAAAGTTGTTGGATCTGCAGACTTTAGAAAAACGGAGGGAGATATCGAATGTTATGTTTTTGTTTTGTGTACTAACTGGTAACGTCAACTCCACCCATGTTCTCAGTTCTGTAAGCATCAATACTAGACCGAGGACAACAAGAAATCCAATTTTTTTATATCAAAGGACATCTCGATGTAATTATGAAAGTAACGGCCCCATCAACAATCTGACCAGGGACTTTAATAAGTACAATCATATGATTGATTTCAACCTAACTAAATACAATTTAAAAAACATTTTTAAAGAATTGTGAGAAATGATGTTGTTAAAATAATTTATGTTGTTACATAATTTATAAATTGATTAACTGTGGCTTAATGTTTAGTAGTTAAATAAATAAATAAAGTCCTTGAAAGTCATTTTTGTTAATGTTTTGCTATTGTTTATTTTTTATTTATTATTTATTTATTTATTTATTCTTTATTTATTTCTTTAAAAACGTTATAATTAAATATGTTACCTGCGAAGCTCAAGGCTTATCTGCAGGTGATTGCGTTTCAAATATTTTCATGTTTGGAAGTATTACAATAAAAGGTGAGTTTAAATGTTAATACTGTTTTTAAAATCTAAAATTGTATGTTAAAGTATTAATAATTTAAAACAAAAATTAACTAGAGTTAAGGAAATATTTTTTAAGATCTTTTTTGCGTTTTTTGAAATTAACTATATTTTTTAGGTTAGCTGGTAGTGAGTTCATCAATGTTGGAATACTGTGAGCTAATTGTCTTCGTCCATATTTGTTAAATACTCCAGGTATTTCGAGAAGTTGTTGTGCTCGTCTTCTAGTGTTCTGATTATGACGTATGGGTTGTTGGAAACGTGAGTCATTGTAGTACTCCAGAGCTGCCGTCATCTTAAATATGCTTTTGACGTCTAGAAATTGAAAAGGATTATTGTTATTTTCTATAATTTTTACCAGACGTCGTTGGAGGTTATGTATTTTGTCCAAGTGCGTTTTCGATGCATTTCCCCAAGCCAAAATGCCGTACCGAATTCTCGATTCAGCCAGTGAGTAGTACACTTGCCTTTGGACATCTGTTGTAGTGTACTTCTTCAGATAAACCATCGCAAAAACAGCACTTTTTAACTGCAAGCGCAAACGCTGAATGTGTTCGTGCCAAATGAAATGCTCGTCGATGGTTATACCTAAATACTTGATAGATTTGACGACCTCAATTGCTTCGCTCCTATGTGTGGTTGGACAGCTTTCATTTTGATGAAAGATATTTATATCTGCCGTTCTTTGATTCGGTGTGCGTATGTGTATCAGCTTTGTCTTCTCCGAGTTTATCACCAAGTTGTGATCGTGGCACCATCTTGACACTTTGTCGAATTCCTTCTGCATTATTGCAATCGCCGTTTCGAGTTGTTGATGTTTGACCACTATAGCAATGTCATCTGCGTATGCAAATGCAGTAGATTGTTCAAAAACACGAAGAAGTTCGTTTGTGAACAGAACAAACAATATAGGGCCCAGTTTGGACCCTTGTGGAACGCCATAGATGCTCTTCTTCTCCTCGCTGACTATGTTTGCAATCTTCACCCTAAATGTTCTGTCAGATAAATAGTTATTTAGCCACTTTGCTACCTTTCCTCTAATTCCGATCTGACATAGGCAATCTAGCAGCTTGTCGTGCACTAGCGTGTCAAAGGCTTTACTGAAATCCACAAACATAACTAGCACGTGGTGGTTTTTATTCAAGCCGGTGGTAATAACGTTCGACATCTCTCCCAATAGTCTTCCAGTACTCTTTCCTTTTTGAAACGCATATTGGTTTGGTTGCAAAACATTGTGTTTACTTATAAATTTCTTTAAGCGATCAACAAAAATCTCCTCTATTGTTGTTATTACTTTTCGTTGCTTTTTTTACTTATGTTTTTGTATTGATTTTGTTTTTATAATGTTAATATTAAATAAAAACTGAATTGTACCAATTACTTGTTTTTGTTCTTATGGAATAAAAAATAAACACTATAGGTTCACTGTGAACTACCCGGTGGTTCACTGTGTCCACGCTCTAGTACACAGGGAACCATTTGAGGTGCGTCTTAAAAAACTAAAAATTTAGTATTTTCTACGATCTTTCTAAAGCTGGATATGGTTAAATACAAAGCTAATAAAGCATATAATAAGTATCTTCAAACCGTTTAAAGATTAAACAAATAATTTATAAACTAAATCTAGTCAAACGCAAATTGGTCCACTGTTGGACAGTTTACCCTAATGTGTGTAAAGCAAGAAGAAAGCGGTCGAAAAGCGTACGGACTTTCATAGGCAGATTTAAAACAAAGAAAATCCCTAAAATTAGAGACTATTTAAAGTTCAAAAAGAATATCCTGGAAATCAGGCAGAACTTTTAACAAACACAATCTCCCTGCGTATATTACGATTAAAATTTAAAAAAAAATTGCCGGTACATAATGTATGAAAATTCCCCTCATTAATTCCGCATTAAAAACATTAAAAACTAAACTCACCACTTAAATTTCAACTTCAATCACCAAAAAAAATTAAGAAAAATTAATAAAACACAATGGGCATTACCAATAATCATTTTTAACCTTCCAGCTTATGTATTTTGTAGGTCACAAGATGCAATTTTGTATGGATAATCTCGCCAGAGTTCGAAAGTGTTTAGCTGGACACTAAAAATGATTATTAGTATCGCGGAATAAACAGAACAATTAACTATGAATAAATAGGTAATCAATGTTTCGCAAATTATAAAAATCTAAATGCAAATTATAAAAAAAACTGGTTCCGTAAAGAAAATCTACTTAATAATTAAATTTATGTAGAATTGTTGACAAATACAATCTCATCTCATGTACCTACCTATATGTATTGCAATCAAAATTAAAAAAAAAATTCTCCGTACAAAATGGATGGAGAATACATTTGTAAGAATTTTCCAATTTCCTTTAAACATTTTCCAATTTTCTCATCGCATGAAGCTTTATTAGGCCAAGATAAATACAGCAAGGAAAGACAGCTCTCAAATCGGAAGATCCGTTCTCGAGTTATGAGCGCTCTTACGGATGCAATTTTGTTTTATACGACTATATTATAAGGTCTATTCGCGTACTTTCCCGAGCCAAACACTAAGAAATCTGTCAACAGCTTTGCGAAACTCCAACGTACGTGGATTGACTTCGAGCTACTTTGAACCACTTTCGTCTTTGACATCTAACTTAATTTTTTGCAACATATGAAATGTTTTAGAAGAACATTTGACCACCGCCAAATTCACAATTAATTTTTAAGACGGATTTTGAATTTGTTTTTGTCAACTTTGTGCATTTGACAAAGCTGTTTCGAGCCAAGAGAGGAAATACTAGTTACTCGTTATTTTGCTAAATTTCTTTTTTTCTGTCATTTCCATGAGAACGTGTATAATATTATATACTATATACCTACTTATGTACGATTGCAATCGATTATACCGATTATGCGAATACACCTATAGACATGTAGATTGTATCATTTATTTAATGTACACTCCCCCTGTCGCTAGGATTCTAGCGCTGGCGTTCCTTCATCTTATGGAACGCTGCCAATTTGTGAACTTTTAATTGAATTTCATTGGCCGCGTTCCACTGCCCGCTAGATGAGCAGCGGCATGTCAAACTCCATATAAAAAAATTGACATTTTACCATTTGCGCTAGTCGTCTAGTACTTTTTGTGAAATATCCCTTTCAGGGAAATTTCTCAATCTAGTGCAAAACTACCCGCTGCTTTGAGAGAAAAAAAAAACTGTCAAATGAAATCGTTCAAACGTCTACAAAATAAAAACAAAAATACGAAGCCGAGCTGCAATTGTGATAAAATTGGTAATAAGGTAAGTAAAATAGCAATTCCGATATTATTATGGTTTCTATAACATGTACCATGTCTTTTCAAATGTAGTTTGGAAATAATTATGCGACACGAAATTATTTTTGAAGGAAAGTCATATGTTTTGGATGCCAACAAGTCAAATGTCACTTTGCCGCTGCGCGAGCGTTCCTTCATCTGGGATATTTTGTGCTAGAAGACTAGGGGGCAGTGGAACGCGGCCATTGACGGCTCAAATTGTCTATTCAAGTAGCAAGTGGTTTCAGTTTTGAGCTAGATTGAAAAATATCCCTAATAGGGAAATTCCAATATTTTTGCTGGAGCTCCAGCGGAGTTTGACACACCGTTAGTCATCGAGCGTTGAATGTGGAACGCGGACTATCACAGTCGCCTGAATGCGAGAAACAAATTGACACAGCAACAGCAATTTTGACAGAAGTTGGACAGCCACGGCTACCTTTTTAGGCTGTAGCCCATCAATTACCTAAGTGTGAAAAATAATTAAAAGTTTTGAGTTGTGACATTTGTGCGGTCAGCTGATCTGTTGCATTTGCTGAATATTGCAAAAGATGTGTTTGTTTCAACAACCCAACGATTGGGAGTCGCTTTCGTGGTGTTTTCCTGGAAATCGACTCGTTTTGAAAACTGAAATATGTATGGGGAAACCTTCTGCTTTCGATTGTTATCGCCTAAACCCGGTTTTTTGTCTCGGTGTGAATAGGGTAAAACATAAAGTCCCCAGAAGAAGTTGTTCTATATCTAAGCGCTAACTTCAAAGACCATTCAACAGGCTTGGATGTGGTTTGCACTCTTTTGTTCTTGGCGAAGGTTTTATTATGTATTAAACAAACAAATAAGTCAAAACGAATAATGTCCTTAAAACATTACATATAAATATAAAAAGGATTTATTCAGAAAGTGCTCTGTCATTTCCGTGTTTGCAGGGCAGCCAGCACTTACAGGAAACTTTAAATTTCAATTTAAATATTTCGAAATAAAATCTGTACATAACTGACAGGTTACGCCTCTTACTTCTTAAAAAAAGAAACGATCCACAGCTTTGAAACAATACTGTTCACTGCTGCGTAGGTGGGGAATTTGATTCACAACAGACTCGCACTTTCTTAATGCCACTAATTCTTCTCAAAAAATCAGTTTCCCCGTTTTGTAAGTTGTAACTAACGCATATTCCTCCTTCCATTCCTATAACTTTTGACAATGCATGAGCAAATTATGCACGCATATAATTTGGTTTTACGAACATAAATTAGGTCGGCATATCTTTCCAGTTGCCTTAATAAAAATGCACATACGCCTAATCGTATTCGTAATCCTAAAGATTCCACTCGATCGAAAATGCATTGTTTATAATATGCGATGCCGCATAATTCGGATTCTGAATTAATTTTAACCAAAAATTAATAATCATAGGTTGCCTGGTATCCAATCGACCTAGATATGCTAAGTGATCCTCTCTATACCATCAGATACCGCACATCCAACAGTCAACAGAACAAGCCAACAATATATTATGTATGTAGTCAACGACTAATGTGTAAACTGGTTTGACTGCGTTCGGAAAATGTGTGTTACACGTTACACCTGAAAGGTGAGCCCTTTGGGTAAGGCTGCGCCGTGCATATATGATTGGGAAATTTCTGTTTGGAGTTGTGGGGTTATTCGAACTTGACGAACCCATTGGGGATTTCTAAACGCAATTTAGTTTCATTCAATTGCATTTTTTTAATTTTACAGTGAAAGGGTTGAGCTTGCGGGGATCTACGTAGGTTACAATAATTGTTGTTGTGTCAGCGAAGGGGAAATTTACGAATACAATAGCCAGGCCTGCGGTGAGGAAATCAATTCGGAAATTGGAACAAACTGGAATCATGTTCTGAGGAGGTCTATAAAGCCGTCAAGAAAAGCTTTTGCAAACAGACAAGTTGTTTGGAAATTTTAAGATATTAAGAAACATCGGCACTCTGACAGGTAAGCCGCTGTCAATATCCCATTGGAAAAGATTATTTTTTTTTTCAACTGACAGGAAGTGAACCATACACCTCCAGACTAATCAAAGTAAGTGAGCTTAACGCCACTTGAGTGATAAGTAACAATCCACCAATTTAGACAGTTCTATTTGAATTTTAAGACTTAAATGGAAAAACTCCAACTCCGAATAAAGAAAATATTAAAATCCGACTTAAACTGGTTTCTTTTCAGGAATTGAAGAAAATATTCGAATAAGCAAAGAGGTAAACATGTAAAATTAAAAAAAAAAAAAATATGGCCGCTTCTTTGTCCAAAATCTCTTTTTTTTATATGAAAGTTAAAAATTTCTATTCAATAAGAAGCTTATAGCGTTTTCACACCGAACCGAAGACCGTGTTTTCGTCGAAAACTCATCGATGCATGCACATGCACACTGACCACCAACTAGTTTTCGTTTGACGTTTCAATCAGCTGTGAGATACTAGTCGTTAAACTTCGGTGCAAACTTTTTTGGTTACAAATTTCGATCGCGTTAAATAACAAACAAAATAAATTTAGTGAATTTCAAAAGAGTATTAGCCCATCAGTTAATTGTGGAAAACGATTTTAATTTGTGAATTGAGTTCGGTCAGCCATTTTGGTGAATATTGCCAAAGGTGTGTTTGTTCCAACAACCCAACGATTGGAAGTTGTTCTTTTGGTGTTTTCGTGGAAAACGAGTGCACACGACTCGTTTTGAAAACTGAAATATGTATGAGAAAACTTCTGTTTTCGTAGAAGCTTTCGAGTGTTTTCGCGAGAACCCGGTTTTCAGCTCGGTGTGAAAAGGCTATGAATACAACTTTCTCTGTTTATTACTTTGTATTTAACTTAAACGAATATTTTGATAAACTCGCACAAAGTGGTACGAGTGCCAAAGTTTAAAGACTAAGCTCTCTAAGACTCTGCTCGAGCTAAATTTTCGATCCCATACAAAATGATCTAAAAAATTTAGATGAGCTAAATTTTAGCGAAACCACTTAGCTAAGTGTTACACTGCTCGAGCTAAAAAATCAAACTTTAGAATGTACGTCGTTGGTCTGTCACAATTTAGCGTGCCAATTTATTGGGGCGGCACATTTTCTCAAGCGAAGTCTTGACAGATCGTTGTGTTCTGTTGTTTCGTTGGGTTTTTGTATTGCTGAGAGCAGTAGAAGTAAGCAAGGAGTTTTTTTTTTAATAAATTCCTCGACGAGGAGTACCTAGAATCGGAAATGGTTTAAATTGGAGGGAGTTGAATTTTTGAAGTAGATAAGTTTAAGTTCCTTAAAAATGAACAGCGATTTTTTGTGACATCACCACAGCGTTCTCTTAGTCAAAATTTAACTAGGACTTTAGCTGATGTTTGAAGAGAAAAGTTGGATAGCAGATAAAATTTAATTTAGCTCGAGCAGCGTACTAAGCTTTATAAATAAAGGAACACAGTCGCACGAACTTAAACGAATATCCTGATATATGTATTTTAAAGATTAGCAAAAACTTTGCTAGATTAGTTCTGAAACCGAAAGTAGTCCCCACAGTCTATGCAAAGGGTTATCAACACTTAACTCGTCAATAGAAACTCTTGGTCTTGGTGGTCTCCAAATGGACAGCGAAACGACAGCGTAAATGGAGTGGAAAATAATTTGTGGGGAGCTCCATCAGCTGATACACATGTACCAGTGTTAACAGCACTGGCTATTTACATCCAATTTGGATACTCGAACTTTTCACTGGCCCCTTAAAATTGTCATTTGGAAAATATCCTAATTTAGGCTCCTTGGGAACGTATATCTAAAAAAAATGCATACTTCAATTGCAACGTACTCTTTTCGTATAGCTAAAGTTCTATACAGTAGATTGTAAATGAGCCAACTCGATTTTCATAGACTTTTTGAACAGACTCTCGCATCTCAGCAGTAAAATCATTTCACAAAATATGCATGAATATGAAAACCCATAGCCCAAGTATACCCGCTTTGTCCCTTCCTTCCAGCAAAACGTTTGCTTTTTGTTACCATTGAAAAATGTTACGAGTTTGTGTTGTTTTTTTGCCATTTAATATTGTCGCCTTCAAAACCATTTTAATCAAATTTGTATCTATTATTATAATTATTTATACATTTATTTAATAAATTAAATAAAATAAATTTATAAAGTTTTATTTTGGCTTAAAAAATTTATTATTAATTTATATTATATGTAAATTTTTGTATTATTTTTTATTTATTTAAAAAGTACCTACATATTTTTATTTATTTGCAGTAATTAATATTATAAATTAAAGAAACTTAGAAATAGAAATATTAATTAATATTGACTTAATTTGTGCCAGCAGTTGCGGTTATACAAATAATATAAATAAATTTTATTAATAAAAGTTAAACAGTTAAAAAAAAATAATAATAATTTATTAAGTGAAATTTTAATTTATTATTATTTTTATTAATTAAATTTATTGAAGCTAAAAAAATTTAATTAAAAACTAGGATTAGATACCCTATTATTTAAAATATAATATAATTTATTTTAGTACCTAGTATTAGATATGATCTTGAAACTTTAAAAATTTGGCTGTATTTCAGTGTATTCAGAGAAACTTGTTTAGTAATCGATAATCCTCGATATACCTTACTTAAAATTGTTAATTAATTTATATATCGTTGTTATTAGAATATTTTATAAGAATAATAAAAAATTCGCGGTAAAATTTAAGCAATTCTAAATTTAGCTATTTAAATCAATTGAGACGAAGGTTTTTTAGATGTTAGATTAAATATATATGTATAATCCTTTGGTGGTAGAACAAATAGTCATTTTTAATTAATAGTGCGATTTAATTTAATTTAAATTAAAATCCGGTATTATAGGACAAGACATTGATATCTAGAAAAACCCTTCGTAGACTCCCCTGAAGTATCGGAAAATAATATTTTAGAGCTAAACTTGATCTCTACAAGCTGGATCTAGACTCTCCTCAGGAAAAACTAGTAGTGGCAACAAAACTCCTAAGTGGGATCTTGGGTTTTTAAGAACAATAGCTGTTAGTCTATAGGCCTAGTCTTCTAACGATTAGTTTTTTTCCATTATTGGTTTGGTTACGCAACTTAATATAATTTCTCTCTCATTTGTTTACCGCTATGGTTTATCTCTCCACTGGTTTATCGCCCACAGAATTGTGATTATTTTCGTTATTTTGTGAGTTATGACGACTGGAAGGGAGTTTAAATTCCATGGCGAGTCTGAACTGCTAATTGAGAAGCTCTTTCATGGTTTACTCTTGGATGTTTGTCCAACATTCACCAGACGTAGCACAGTGAAAAAAAAAGACCTAATTAATTTGAGTCTTCCCGTGGATCGAGCCTGAGACCAACGATGACTGTAATAATTATACCTACCTATCAAATAAATGGCAACTCGTCGACAATAGAAAATGAAAATTTTCCTGTGAAAATTGTACTCCAAACCTAAAATTGTTCTGAAAAATCAGTTTCAACTTGAATACAACTGGCGACATCATCCAGAGTCCTCTTGGACCTAGACCTAGACCCTCCTGTCAAAGAAATAAAACAAACCCAGTTCGGGTCATCGTTCGACAAGCAGTTCGCTATAATCACTGTCATTTCATTTCGCATCAAGCAACAACTCAAAGTTCTGATTTAGTTTGGCCAACTTTGTGACTGTTTCTTTTTGGTATTGAAATCGCACAGTGCGCCTTGTCATTACCAAGGCCTTATATTTAAAGTTAAAAACTAAAAAAAAAAATACCACTCTACTATAATTTAATTATATTTTCATTTTCCACCTCGAATGACAGCCGGGAATTAACTCAATGACCATGATCAATCTTTATTTCCCGTAAACACTCTAATAATGAGAAAAAAAAATCCCAAAACGTCATTCGCCTTCGTTAGATGCATATATGTACAGAAAAAAATAAAAAAAAATCAGTAGGCAGCCTTCAAGAAAATCCAGTATCTCCCCAAGCAGCTGGATAGCATGTCCAAAGAAGTGATACATCACATATCATTATCTCGCACAATCACAACCCTCTGAGAATACTCTGCGTGTATGCTGCGACGCTATTGTGAAATTCGAACAATACAAAACCCACAGTCGCACAAATACCATCAGCCGAACAACCGATCAGTTCAAAGTCAAAGATTTCACATTCACACACACACACTGGCCCCAACCGCACGCACACACAATACCCCGCTGCGGCTACAAGTTATCGTGTCTATTTCTAATCCTTGCTCTGGCAACATAATATACGATCAGTCTCTAACAAAGTTCACACACGTAGCAGGTGGTGGCGGAGATCTCGCTCCCTCTCTCTGTAGCTCTACTTGAACCGACTCCGAAACCAGATAGAGAAGCTTACGAAATACGAGTAACGACTAACGAGTCAAAGAAGTCCAAAGCAAAAGGAGAAAAACAACCGCAAAGAGGAGGGTAAAGAAAAAATCAACACAACCAACACCTCTGTTGTTTAATTTCACAAGTATAGTAGCAACAGGTACAAAAGCGTCAGGTACGCCACTATACCGCTGACGAGGTTGTCATCTCCGCGCGGTGTATCATCTCGGCCCGATTTGGAAACCTCCAAAGATCCACAACACAGATGGATGGACGGATGGCTGCCCTGAGTAAAGCTAACAAAACAGAAAATCTAACACTGGTGGTTTTGTCGCCCTCCCCTCCCCACCCCCAGGCTGATGGATGTATGAGTGATCGTGAACCTACTCGTGGTCGGTCTTACATGGACGAACCCTCTCTTACCGCTTCCATCTATTACAAACGCCATTTGTATCGTTTTAGCTACAATTTCAAAAGCAGTGGGAACGAACTAACATGTTAGCCTTCTGCGATGGACTCAGATGGACCACGTCGCTCTATAGCCTTCTGTGGCCTCAGCCCCTCTCACGATATGTAACTTGACATGCAATCTCGCACAAGCCGCTATGACGAAAAAAAAAAAGCTTTCCACTCTACCACCGCAAGAGGATAGATAAATAATACCTATAAAAAAATGGAGAAGAAAAAAATCACAAATCGAGGTTAAGTAATAGAAAAGGAATTTTATAGATACACAGGCACCGACACAGATACAGACACAGGCGCAAGCTTAGCTTTAGCTGAACGCGGGCCAGAGCACAGAGGGGCTTATTGTTCGAGAGGAAGATGCCCGCATCTATGAAGAAACCTCTTTAGGTGGGCCCTTCACAACGCTTCTTTTCGGTTTTTCGACTTTTGGGTAAACAAAATTCTCGGATGACTTATGGACATCGACACGATGTTTACAAAGTTTCTGTTAACTCCTGTTGATTGGGTATAGGAAAAGGCGACGTACTCGTGGGCTGGTGGAGGCTAGAGAGGCAGAGAAACTTAATTTATGTAAATTAACACGAGTTAGGTGGGTTTTTTTTTCTTTTTTTCTCTATTTCAGCTTTGGAATGTTCGAGCATCCATGCAAGATCCACCTTTAGAGTGGTTGAAGAAAGATCTTTATATACATGCAAATGTAGTCTCCAAGGGTGAAGCTTATACACAGGTTGTGTGTGGCTTTTATTTTTTTTATTTTTTAAGGTGATTCATGGCTACCGTGCGCTGCGATGATAGATGATGCTTAGGTTAAAGTGAAAGGTGAAGTTCAACTTATTTCATTTATAAGCTGTGAAGCTGGAAAAGACTTGAGCCTCATTTGAGTGCAGTAAATAACTTACTCCTTGTCAAGAGCTTAGAATGTATACTAGCTGAACAAACAACTTCCGTTAAGGCTACATTGGAACCCTTGCCATTTAGGCTTGTGCTTAAATTTCAAAAAAAAATTTTACAGTTTCTTATGCCTAGCTTTTGGATATAGGCGTATATGAGAAGACTTCTTTGGGGCCTTTCTAAGCTAGTAAAAGGGTCTCCGATGTCTTTCGACAGTTTTAGTGCGTCAGTTTTTTCAGCGGTAAAACTGCCACAGAGGTCTACTAGGTCCAACTAGAGGTTATACCGGATGCTGTGTGCAAATTTCAGCCTTCTACGTCATGTTTCATAGTTTTTGAGATAGACCTATGTACTAAATTGGTCTAGCTGGTTTTTCCCCTTTGGGTACGGAAAAGCGCTACTGATGGATCTTAGAAGATAAAGACCTCAAAACCTCTGGTTTGAGGGCCAATTTTTGGACTAGCTGTATAAGAGACACAGGAGGGAACGAGCAAAAGAGACAAGACGGACATTTGCTTCTCAGAAAGAAAAGGAAACAGCACGAGCAGCACTCGATAGAAAAAGTTTGAAGGATGATAGCTTCAGGAACAAGTTTTACCAAAAGGTATAAAACAAAGGGTCTAACCTATAAGCATTTTTAACCTTCAGTTTATATACATATTTTGTAGGTCTTTGTGAGTTCGAAAAATTTACCTTCACACTAAAAATGTTTATAAGTATCCCAGAAAGAGTCAGGGAAAAAATTCCACGTGGAAGCCTGCAGAGATAGCAAGGTTAAGCCCGTGGCAGGGTTACAGTAGTGGGAATATAGAAAAGTCCACATAATACAGACTATATACTCATCGACGAAGACCAGCAAACTATTTAATTTAGAAGCTTCCATCCACCTGGTCAAAGGAAGGTGCTGATGACAGTATATCCAAGTGTGGTGTCTTTTCGCAGGACAATAATTTTGCTCACAATGAAACAAGTACGTTTTGATTTAGTTGGATTATTTATTTGTGGAAATCCGAAGTTAAAAAAGACGTATTTCTACAAAGATGGCTGACGGAAGAAGGAAGAGATAAAGTCACAGATCAGGCTGAGATGCATCGATCTTAACGAAAATTTATATATTGGTAGTTTACATTGCAACAAGCCTAACAAGCCTGCTGCGGGTCAGGCTGTTTACTCGTCGAGCATTTTAAAGCAATCGGAAATGATTTCTTAAAGATTGCCCCAACTATCGTTATCGTTTCCAAGACTTAGTCAAATGAATAATTTATGACTGATGAATGATATCGGGAAACACAGAGGTGTCTGGATAGATCTCCCTAAAATCTCGAAAAAGACGTCAGAATGATGTCGAAGCCCTTGTAAACAACCTGATTGACCCCTATATTAGTATGGTTTAAGTGCTGCCTTCAATAAAATTTGTATACTTAGACGGACACTGGAAAAAAAACCTTTAGAATGTCCAAATCGATACCACAGAATATTCATCGGTTTCCAAGTTACAGTTATAACAACATCTCAAAATCCTGCTTTACTTTGCTTTGCTGCGATTGAACCTCAAAAAAACAGGGCTATTGAAAGTCGGCTCAGCTATATTTTTGTTGCGCAACCTCAATGCACCGAAACTTTTTAACTGATCGAGTTTGATTTGATCGTGAAAAATCTCAAATCAAATGTCATCCAAGCGACGATTTTGATGGGAAAATTCAAATGTAAATTGTTTATTCAGAACAATTTGCCATTGTGTCTTAGTTTCACTAAGAAAATTAATAAGTCGAAAGGAAAATCGCTGGATATTTGTGACATCAATCTTAAAATCCCATGTTCCTTACATTGTCAATTTTATGTGGCGTGCTCTCACGTGTGAGCAAACCTTCCGCTTTGTACGTCGTGCACCGTAAAGCACTTCACGGAAAAAGAAGAAGGTTGGCCGATACGTCAATCATTCGGGTTTGATTGAAACAAATCGATATTGTTATACTTTAGCTATTTATATTATATAAGTATGTATTTACATATGAGTTTTGAAAAAAAGAATTTAGATTGACCGAATTACCTACATAAAGTAGCTCGGAATTATTATTTTCATTACATCAATGAATTTGGACGGAACAAAGTTCGCGGGGTCAGCTAGTAATTAATTATTATAAAACTTAACAGAAAAGCAATAAACGACTTTAATATTTTAAAAAACTAATATAAAAAAAACGCTGAAACTTACAAAATCTGTACTGTAATATTATAAAAATGGGTAGGTATGATCAATATGTGAAATATGAATAATGGGGCATATTCATATAGATCTTTGATAAGCTAATTATATGTTAAAACTAAACTAAGCCAGAGTTTATGTAATACATAGACAATTTAAACCGATTTCTTAAGGAAAGACTCGAGTCTAATATTAAACACGACAGAACGTATGTTTAAGTTGTTTTTAACTCCATTAAACGTCAAAACCAAGTGAACGAAAAGAAAATTTAAAAATTTCTCAAATAATGATGTGATATTTAGTTTACAATAAATAAATAGCTCGTAAATAATTTACTAAAACAAAAAAAGGGAAAATGTCGGCTAATTACAACATTGAGGAAGATTTTGATATTTTGGGGAGGATATTGCTATTGTACCTACAGCCAACTAGGCGACTTCATGGAATTTCCCAATCGCGAAAACTGGCTATACAGCTTCCAAACTTTGTTTACATTCCATTTTTATTTGAATATCTATCGATGGAGCTTTTTTTTATTAAATCATTTTGACACTGTTTCTGTTATCGTCCACAACATTTATTTTTAAATGCATTCGGATTCGGACCAACTCATTCATTCTCCCGACTAGTGTTGCCATAATTTCAAAATGGAAAATGCTAGACTGCAAACAAAAAATGCTAGAATGTATGAAGCAAAAAATAAAAAGCGCTAGACAATAAAAAAATTGTTTTCATCAGCTTTCAAACAAAAAATAACAAAGTTCTTTTGTACTACACAATCATCTAAATGGCTGAGCACCTCTCCCTTTAGTAAGGAATTCCGTGCCTGAAAATAACTGAGAAAATAATAACAGTCAAAAAACTTGTAGGTATTTAAAACAACGAATTTTATTTTATTATTAAAGTATCTGTCTTCAGAACACTTTCGATTGGAGGAATCTACAGAAGTTGTACGTTTTTGACGTATAAGATCTTTCTTCTACTTCTTCGGTATTTTCTTGTTCTTCATAATCTTCAAGGAAATCAAAATCATCATCAGATTCATTCGATGTATTTTGCCTACTGCATTAATTTTAATTACTGTATTTCGTTATTTTGGTTTTCACGAAACTTCGCCCATTTGTCTAGGAAGCAAACATGACGTAACAGCTATCTGAAGTATATTGGAATTGTGAAAGTGTGTGTAGATATGAAAAAATATCGAGATCTGTAAACAGTGCTCCGAATCGAAAAAAAAAAAATTGATTTTTGTTCCCAATGGAACATGAAAAGTGATTTAGATAAATGGTCTAAATGGAAAACGACATAGCTTTCCTTTAAAATATAATGTAGAAGAAATCATATTTACCTTTTCATTATCAATGTTAAACCACAAAAACAATAAACTTTTCAACAAGTCACTGCACACATTATGACGAAACACAACTTCTTCAAAACAAAACACAGATCAGTTAACATGGAAACGCCACTTCCAAGATGCAAATCCTTCGATTCACGGCTTCTTATTAGAGCATGTACATGATAGACTGGATTCATCGCACTCACACTTCCCCGCTCACGTTTCACATTCCATCTGATGTATGGGAAAGTGAAGGAAAAC
Source organism: Cheilosia vernalis (assembly GCA_949126925.1). Taxonomy (NCBI): domain Eukaryota; kingdom Metazoa; phylum Arthropoda; class Insecta; order Diptera; family Syrphidae; genus Cheilosia; species Cheilosia vernalis. The sequence continues at coordinate 26,112,243 of OX421358.1, forward strand.
ATCCTGAAACTTCGTTGCAGTACATATCAGCTTTGTAAACTAATGACCTCAATTCCAGTAAAAAAAGGCAAAAATCTAAAAATACAAAAAAAACTAGAAAGGCATTATTTGGCATTTTTCTGTTTTAAAAAAATACTTTCTAGTTTTCGAAACTAGATCTAGCATTATAAATGCCAGAATGGCATCACTGCTCCCGACCAGTTTTGTTCTCTTGCTCTTTTAATATTTTTTTTTTTTTACGCAAAACATAATTATGTGTGCACTAAAATGCTTTACCTTATTTTTGTTTAAAAAAACGCCTGTACCAAACAGAACCACAAGCATGTGTGTGTTATTTTAAAATGCAGCTAAATAATCAATCGATTTCAAATGCAACATGAGTTGACGTTTTATGCCTAAAGTTGCGGATTCTTTTGAAAAAAGTTGCCAAATCTGGTGGTGTTTCAGAATTATCGAGGGGGAAATATTTTGACCGCCTGGCAACGCTGGTTGACAGTTTAGTAATATTCACAACTGTCAAATTTTACCAGCATGATAGATAGGTCACAAATTATAGCCACAATTGTTCGTCCGTGAAAATAACGATTAATTAACTTATTATCAACTATTTAACACAAAACGGACGGATACTAGTGAGTGGCTTAAACCCCATCAAATGGTTTTCTGCTTGCTTGGATAGGGGACCAGAGTTTGTCCACTTCATAATTTCAAATTCCATTAAAAAAAAAAAAAGAAAAAGAAATGGAAACGTGCTCCTGCTACTTTTTGCCGTCATCCATTTTCCGCTTGTAGAGTTGATATTTGAAAAGCGGTTCCAGTCTCGCACTGTCCAGCCCAGCTTTCTAAGCTTCAGTTTCCTTACCATTTGATTTAGGTATTTAAACAGATTATCCGATCGGGGACATTATTCACTTCGGATTACATAGGTTTGGCGATGAGAATAGTACTTGCTTACTCACATACTGTAATAGACGTGATAGTTCATCCCTATTTATACGCTAAACAGGTGCTGGGTATCGTTGTTAAATTCTTGGGTTTTCTCCAGGCTCTGGTGCAATGTGAAGATTGGGTCGGTCGTAGATTTTCCAGGTCTGAAGCCGCATTGGTAAGGACCTATTAGCAAACGGCTTAAGACCTTCGCATAGCACGCTGGACAAGATCTTGTAGGTTATGTTTAAAAGGCTTTTGCCTCTATAGTTGGTGCATAGTAGACGATGCCCTTTTTTGTGAATCGGGCAGATGGTACCGAGATTCCAATTGTCGGGCATACTTTCCTCCGTCCATATTTTGCAGATTAGTTGGTGTATGCTTCTAACCAGGTCATCTCCAGCGTGTTGAAAAAGTTCCGCTGGAGCCGATGCGGCTGTTTTGTTCGTTTTTAGTCTGGTGATTTAGTTTTGGTCGATGAGAATAGTATTCGGTAATAAAAAGAACCTCTTGCAGCTGCCTTCCATAATTGGGCCATTGGGAGCTGCAGGCCGGATCAAAATATCGAACTCATCGGTAGGTCTGTTTTAAAAATATGGAGGCTTTCATTAACAGTGCCAATTTTAAATTACTTACCCATTTGAGAAGTACAATTTTAATATTGAGCTGGCTGAAGACATAGGCTTGTTTTTTTATGTCCCCTCGACCTTTATTGCTTTCCAACGAAAATCGTCAAGAACGAGCTATTTCCCCACACATCCTTAAACAATTATACTTGAACTTGAAAGGCGTGAGGACCTTTCTTTTATTACTGACGAAATTTCAAAAACAAATACAAACCTCCTCGTACTCATCGCACCTTCCTACACATGGTTCCAGTTAAATATAAATGTTCGGTCGTTGCTGTATGGCACTTCCGACAGCGAAAACCTTGAGCATTCCATTCAGATTTACCTGAACGCACATATTGATGATGTGACGACAGCATTTCAAACCGGACCCACATGAGTCCTTGAGCGTACCTATATCTTATTGGAGCTTAGGGTCTTTTTTGTCCTCTTCTGTATCCCAAAAGCATCCAGTGAATGTATCCATCCATAAATACTTACATACATATATCGCATATGTACGAGTATGTGGAAGATCCTGAACATGATTAAAACTCAAAAGCATTATACAAAACGACTCACAAGCGACGCGACGCCACGATGATGACTGTTAACAAATTTAAATCTCCTGTCACAATTAATCAGAACTTTTTTATTCCCCTTCCTTGGCAATTTTTTTTTCCCCCGTTTGCGCTGCTGATCTCCCACTCTGATTTGATCCCCAAAACCACAAAAATTTATTTTTTAATATCTCACACAAGGACGAAGCAATAAAAGCAACAGAATCTACAACATTCCCCCTTTTGCGGTAGTTGTTTTGTTCAAGTGTTTTGTTGACTCCAAAGAATCGACAATCGACATCCTCTGCGAGCGATCCTCGCGCAGTTTAGCTACAGGTTCGGTTATCCTCTTGAATGCTAAAAATACGATCAATCTTCTCCCCTTTTTCTTTGTTATTTTATGGCATTCCAACTTGCAAGTGGTAGGCTTGGTTTGCAAGGGGAGCTGAAAAGGGGTTAACTCGCGGAGACAGGATATTTGCTGTCCCGAAATTGCTACATAAGCACACACTCAAACTCATACCAAGAGCGACGCCACTTAAGGGAGGGCGCAACACGACGAGACTTCTTGCGGAATAGCGTCACGCAAAAGAGATTTACTTGCTCTGTCCGTCGCTATTATCGTCAGGCCCCCGGCACCGACCCGACCCCGCCCTTGGCAAGAACCGCTTCGCTACCCTCTGGTGTATATTTTGCTGATGGTAGGCTATGGCTATGTGTTGTACTTGATTAGGGTGGCGAGCGGCGACGTGAGCTCCTTTCGAAACGACCACTTGAATCTTGGACTGCGCTTGATGATTGTGGTCGCTCCATGGGACGACGATCGGTAGGGGGTTGACTTGCGCAAAACGAGGACAAAGAGGTTTTCTTTTTTTTTTTGTTGCTTTGTGTTTCTGCTCATACATATCCGAATGACAACACACCCATAGTACGAAGTACGATGTGACTGCGGCGGTAAGTGATTATTTTTATTATTCTTTTGCCAGTAAAATTTGCATTTTGTGTGCGTTACGTTGAATGGATACGGACGAAACGTCGCGTCGCGTTATTACATGGGCACTGGGACACGGGGATACGGGGACGGGAAGTCAGTCTACAGTTTGGACGGACGAATATTGAATGAAGCACATTGCTGAGCGGGGGTAACGCAATCGCAAATAAAGGCGAGGACTTGGTGTTACATAAAATAAATTTGTTGGTTTTTAGATGGACATGATCAATAATGTGTCTTCCCATGAAGTAATCGTTGATTGACGTATGTATACAATACAAATATATTTTGCCATAATTTTTAGTCAGTTACTGAAATTGAAAAACGCTTATCTAGCATCGAATTAAATAAAATTTTGAATTGATACCTAACCGTAGGTGCCTAGGTAGGTATACCGAATAACAAATGTTAATAATGTCCTTATCGCTGTGTTTTCTTTTGGTCAAAGAATGTGTTTGTTCTTCTCTTTATGAGTTTCAGTTTTCAGAAGTAAATAGGTACCTATCAAAGCAAATCCAATTTTATAAAAAAAAATCGTTTAGGTAGGGTACGTAGGTTTAAGTTATATATTTGATCGTTGGTTGCAGTATTATTATTATTATATGAAATATGAGAGGGGTTGTTGTAGATACTGCGACCTTTTGGTCTATTGTACCCCCTGCTTACGCCTCAGAATCTGCAGAGACTTTCTTTGGATGTACCCAGTTTCCTAAGGTGTTAGGAAGCCCGTTAGGTTACGGAGGTTATTTTTGCTCATGCTTGTGAAAGCTTGGAATCTTTTCCGGTTGTATTGTCCCAGAAGTTTCTTGGTGTGCCTCATGCCCTGTTTTCTTTCTCTAGTTTCCAAGGCCGTAGCCAGACTAATATTTCGGGGGGGGATATGATCTTTAAAAAATAACTTTTTAATTTAAAGGGTGGAAGCGATTGAGGAAAATAAAATAATCTTCAATTTCAAATTTCATCTTTCGATGTGGCCATGTTGTTTTGGTGGAGCCTCTCTAGTCTGCTGTTTATTATTCAGTCACTGAAATAAGTAGCATAATAATCGCAGCGGACATTTAAACGATGTTTTATTTCATGCATTAAGGCATGAATGACATTTTTAAATTAAAAAGTAATATTTCGTTAATACCTCATACACAGCTTGTTTCATTTCATTTAAAATTTTTAAATAGTGGCGGAAGAAAATGAATTTTCAGGATTTTCAAGAGTGTGTTCGAAGCGAATGTAATAAAATCGATTCACGAACAAAAATTTGTTTTGCAATTTATTAAGGCTGGTACGCAGTTCAAGTGAAATCCAATTTTTCATACAAATTTTTCACTGCGAAATGTCAAAATGTACTTTCCAAATGAAAATTTCACTAGACGGTACGCAGTTCGAGTGGAAAATAGCGCTTCCAAAACTGAGTCGTAGGTGGCGATACGAAAATCCCTCCACAGCTATTTCATTGTCCGTCGCATTAATTTTTTGACATTTCAGCGTGAAAAATTAGTTGTAGGATGCGGTTTAGAAATTTATTGGAATTTCAGATGTTTCCTTAAGAGAATAAAAAGTTTTTCGCACTTATAAAATTGTTTTTTCATTGAATATAGTGCGATAGTGTTATGTTTACAAATATTTGGTGGAATGGATGACCTTTTCCATGAGCAGGGTGCCTCAAGAATATTTTTCTACCCAGTTTTGATCAAGCAAAACCAGCAGATGATGTTTGAAAATATGTAGGTATAATTTCCATGCACTTTCAATTATTTAAATTTGACGACTGTCCTTTTTATTTTAGAAATCAGACATTATTTGCCAAATTCAAAACTATTAAAATTGTCATGAAAAAAATACGAAACATTGTGTGTTTGGAGGTTCGCTGGAAGAAAATAATCGAAACTCATTCGCGTCAAGTAGGTACCTACGCAAGAGATGCTTCTACAATAGGGAGGGCCGTTCAGCCGATCTAAAACACATGCTTTTTTCCTCAATTATTCATTGACTATGAATTTATGTTTCTTTCTAATATTTTTGAAACACCTTAATTTTTTTAGAAATACGTTTGGCGCGGTCATACCCACAACTGACCCGTAGGTTCATACTGGTTGCATAATTTGGTTTTATAGCAATAACTTATTGTTATTGTGGTTGAACACGGATGAATATCTTCCAAAGAGTCAATACATTTCACTGTATCACATGATTCACAAAAAGTGAAGCTTCCAATTTGTTTCTTCCAGTTGTTTTCTTGTCTAGTAAAATAAAAGTGCGAGAGTTGAATATTGGAGTAACTGCCACACAAAAAAAAACTTTTGAGCTCAGTCACCCTGCATAAATTTCTCCAACTAAAATCTCCAACAAAATATTTCACTCTCTATTTCACAGCACTTTTTGGAGAGGAGTGAAAATTTCACTTCACTCGATCTGCATACCAGCCTTTAGGTAAAGGAATGTTAAGGAAAAGTCAAAATAGTTCGATCCGAAATAAAAAAAAATAAGAGTACAATTTGTCGTTGGGGAGTACCGGAGTACTTTTGGAATTTATTTTATTTTTGTGGTATTCTTGTGTAGTGTGTAACGGTGCTTTGGTATTTTTAATTGAAAAAAGTCAATGCTATGCTTGATTTGATTTGAACATTCTTGCATTTTGGTTAACGGCCAAATTTGCTCATTTTTGTTTAGATTTACTCTGTTCTTGTTTTAAGAAAGTGCAATTGTTAATGTTTCGGGGGGGGTTCAAACCCCTGTGATCCCCCCCTAGCTACGGCCTTGCTAGTTTCCTAAATTCTTCTTTGAGTGTGTGATCCCCTATTCCGCAGAATGGTTCAGGACCTATGAAAGTTTCTGAAGCTCCCTTTCTTCTTTTTCTCTGTCGACCATTTCATTTCCCTCTTTCATTTCATGTCCTACAAGGCGGGGCACCCAGCGGAGTTCATTAAGTTTTTGTAGGCATTCCCATACAAGATTGGATTTAATACTGTAGGAATTAAGTGCCATAATAGCAGCCTGGCTGTCTGACATTATAGCTATGTCACAGTTGACTCTGTTTCTGTCGAGGTTAATTTGGACACACCTGTCTATGGCATACATTTAAGCCTGAAAGATGCTGGTTCCAGGCCCAAATACTTCCGCCCCAGTTCCCACATTAGTTCTCGACCCATCTGTGTACCATTTTGTTGTGTGATTGCTCAGTCTGTGAATTGTGGATTCTTATTGCCGAGCTTAGTAACAAAGTTCTTTCTTTGTTGCATTATGTACGAGTACCTACTTGCAAGCTATTTATCTGGATTCTTTCGGCCTTACTAATAATCAATCACTTATGTCGACAATTAGGGTAGATGTATCAGTAGGTACCCGGCCAGTAACTAGTATCCGGCCACTTTGCGTCAAATAGTTCATAATAAGTAAATTAATCGTTATTTTTACGGGCCAAAGATTGTGGGGTGGCTATAATTTTTGACCTATTTATCGTGCTGGCTAAATTTGACATTAACTGTGAACATCACTAAGTCGCCAAAAAAAAATGCATTTTAGAGCCCTAGAGTGTTAGTAGGTTTCAGTGTTTTTTTTTTAAATGTTTACCAACTCGTTTATTATTTTTCTGTTAAATTATATAATTATAGATCATAAAATGTGAAAAAGACACGAAATTTAAATTTTTAACTTTCTCCATTACGTAGTAAGAGAAAGATATTGGTTTCGTACAAAATTTCGAACTCGAGATTTTAATCAATTCTGATATTACGATGATAGACCAACTCAAAAAAGTGGGTCGCAAAATTCTGTCCGGTCTGTCCGTCTGTCCGTCCTTCCACGGGCCTACAGTTTAAACGGCTTCCCGGATTACGTTCAAACCTCGGATTTGGAGTTTTTGGGCTTACAGTTCGGGAGGTGTTTTTTTTTTTTCAATGTAACCTCAATATTAATGGTACTTCCCATACAACATTTTCGTACCAGTTTGATTTGATCGAAAACGGCTCTAACGATTTCAACCAAAATCGATATTTAAGCTTAAGTAGGTGAGGTTACCATGACTGCGTACCCAGTTTTTGGCTAAAAATTCGAACAACGGAACTTTTGAAATTTTGACATATCTCGAAAACGGTCTATACGATTGTAGCAAAAATTTATTTTTAAGGTTATTTATAACTTAATAGCAACCTCAGTTTTTCTCTATTTTATCGTACAATGGATTTATGAAAAGATTTTTAAAAATATAGTTTTGTCTAGTTAACTTAAAACGGCAATAACGATTTTGACCAAAATGCAAACTTAGAGTCAAATAGATGTTTTCAAAACTATTGTGTCCTTAATTTTCAATTCGAAGCACCGAAAACGCTAATTTTAGAAACTGCTCATATCTCGAAAACCCCATCTTCGATTTCGATAAAATGTCAAAAACGAAGTATTTCTATAATCCGGAACAATATCATACAGTCAATTGTATTTTTCCAAATAAACATTGCAATATTTGCAACTGTTATGTCTGGATAGTTTTACAAAGACAAAAACTTCATTTGCACGCACACACGAGCATCGGGATATTCAATTTATAGCTACTAATGCAAATTCACAAACGCCTGAATTATTACATAATCTTTCTAAAGATATCGGTCTATCACGAGCAATACTTCCAATAATTGAAAACTTAAATCATATTCCAATCAAAATTAAAAACATATCCTTAGGTCAAAAACAGAAACTGCTACTAGGTATACGATTGTCCGCCTGTACTCAAAAATCAAGTGAGGAGTAAGACCTTATAAAATAGTACAGTAGACGCTTGCGACATTGCCAGTTACTGAGAGCTTTAACCTTTAAAAACTTATATTGTTATTTTATATAACTGCCATATGAGATGAATATCCAAAAGAGAATTTTGTTTTCTTTTGTCTTAGTATCGAGAAAGTTTCGTTCGACCCAGTCGTGCACTTTATTATTTAAGTATTACCTAGATGGTGGCCGGTTACTAGAACTTAATTCGTGGCCGGGTACTGGTACATCACCTAGTTGGATGTTAGCTTTAGTAAAAATGTACAGCATTTGTCAAACGGTACAAATAAACAATTAGACCTCCACATTTACTTGTCCGACAACTTTCTTAGGGCCACTTGCACCGAGTTACTGGATAACTAAATAAACTTCTGAATAGCTAACAAGCTAACCCAAGATAAACAAATAAATAGAGACTCCCCTGCTTTGTGTTGCACAAGTTAAAAATTCCTTCTGGATAAGTAACCTTAGATTATATTAATTTGTACACTACTAACGGAAAAATATTTTGAATTATCAAATGAATTGGAATTTTAAAGTAGGTAACAAAATCGGTAAAAATTCTCAATTCTCGTATAGGTAATTGAAAAAAAAAAAAAAAAATCAAGCAACCATAAAAAAATCAATACAAAAATTTTACTTTCAAAATGATTTTGTTTTCCAATGTTGCTTCGTTATAAAAATCAATACAAATGAAATTTATAATTTCTTCATACAAATCCACTGTCGATATTTTTTTAGTTTTACTATTTGACGTTTGGGCACGACTAATGGATGGATACATATTTAATAGTTTATCCATGGATAGATGAATAAGTGTCGTCGTGCAACGCAATTTTAACCTAATCTGCCGAATAGGACTAAACAGTGGATAAACTAATAAATACTGTTGTCAAATGAGTTTGTTGTAAGTGGCCCTTAAAATCAATTACATTTGTTGTCATTGCAGAATTCAAATTTCATGATTTTTTGTTTTCGTGAAGAACAAGGTCAATGGTTTCTTTCACAGCAAGGATTTTATTCTAAAACTAACGGCCGTATTAAAATAAAAAAAACCGAAACTAATATCCAACTCGTATACTACCTAGCACTAGCACCTAGTTAAATAAATAACATATTAGTAAAATACTCTTATTAATAAATGGAAATAACTCATATTATAACAACTAATTGATGTTTTCCCTAAAATAGCTGGCATCACCTTACCAAAATGTACTGAAACTATTACATATTGGCTATCATCATGGCTGGCCAGTAAATTTCAGTTGTGACACATGAAAAAGAAAAAAAACAGAAAATAAAGCAAAACAACAGAAATTTTTTATTTATTTTTGAATGTTTTATTTGTAAACATTGTCATAGGGTTTTTTCTTTTTTGTACACTTTTTTTCGAGTTGAGGCGATGGTAACCGAATCCTCCCCTAACATATACACCAAATATTCAAACTATTTAAAAACACTGAATAACGGCCACCCATTTTGTTCCACAAATTTGAAAATTTAAGTTTAATTTATTTGTCATTGTGACGGGAACGATGTTTTTTAAGAGTTATTTACTCGCTTACAGACCTCCTGCCCTTAGTTAGTTATATGAAACTTACGAAGCGTTAGTTATCTTATAAAATTGTTTATTAATAGCAATTTGAGCTTAACTAATGTGTTTGCCAGTAGTTAGGCCTATGTTGTTACGCGACAATTATTAATACGGCTGTAAGTGTTTAGAAATAAAACAAAAATGCAGTATTTTTAAATTGTTTGCCTACAATTGTACAAATTTTTGTGTGTTAGACTTAAAAATGAATAAAATCAGAAAACATTTACAACTAACTAAAATTAATTTATAGTTGTAAACGCTAAGGCTGAACAACAACGTATTAAATTCTATCCCATTACAAATTCCATAATGTGATTTTTTACGGTTGGGCAGGGCAATACTCGTCTTCAAAATTGCATTAAGGGAGAATTTATTTAGCTAGCCCGAGATTAGCGATATTCTGATTTTGGAAAGTGTGGAGTCTTTGCGTTAGCTACTAGACTTAAGTTGGTTTATGGTAAGGCCGTTTGTTTGTAAATTGAAGTTGCTGTAAATCGATTAATTAATTAGAGGGCGGTAGTGTTCCCAGAATCAGAAGACTGTTTTTTATGAGGAAAACCATTACATTTCCCTTGAACTCAAAAAAAAAGTGATGGTTTTTATAGTACACTTTATATTGTTGTGCATCGGGACCGGAGAGATTTGTTTTAAAAATTCTCTACTTAAAAGTCTACCGTTGTAGTTTTCAGTTTACAAATTGTGAGAATTGCTATACCCTATTCACACCGCACCGAAAATCTTGTTTTCGTCGAAAACTCGTCGATGCATTCACACCGAACACCAACTACTTTTCCTGTGAGACACTAGTCGTGAAACTTCTGTGTAAACTATTTTGGTTACAAATTTCGATCGCTTTAATTAACAAATGCATTCAGAGCATTTAAAAATAATATTAACCAAACAATTAAGTGTGGAAATGATTTTAAATCGTGAGTTGTGACATTTGTTCGGTCAGCTGATCTTCTGAATTTGCTGAATGTTGCAAAAGGTGTGTTTGTTTCAAAAACCCACCGATTGGAAGCACGAGTGAGGATCTTGTCGCCCATGAATAACCCAGCGGTATTGCAGCTTTAAATTAACACTTTGACATTTGAGCTCACAAATCAAATTTGAAGCCATTGACACGCAGAAACTTAGCAACACAGGAGGAATCGTATTTAGAAAGAAATAGAAATCAAGCAATCTTATATCTTATGTACCTAGCTACTCTAATCTTGAAATGCACACTAAAGATAAGACTTACCTATAATTTTACCAAGGAATACGCCTCTTGCTTCCAAATTTTGAGTTATTAACCTTTGGCTAAATAAAAAGCCCACTTACCTATACACCGGACCACTTTAATTGTCTGACTCCCGTTCCCTTCGTAAGAAAAAAGGTAGAGGGAGTAGGGACCTACCTACGTGAACTAAACGCTCATACCAAATCACTTGCAATATAATTGTCCTCTAGCTTAAATAAACATCTATCGTTGCCCACCTAACTGTTACCTGTAACAAACAAAACAACTCACCACCCTTCTTCTATAAAAAAGAGTTTCCTCCAGCAATTACTGTGACTCTAAACAATCTCAATCCAATTACAAATTCACTTTTTGTATCCTTAATCATTCACACGAACACCTGTGCATAGCAATCTTTCCGACTTTCTCTCGCTTCAACAGGTTTTTGTCTTTTTTTGTTGTTGTTTTGTTTGTTGTTTCCTTTCCAATTTAATTTCTTAACAAAGTTTCTCACAGTTTGCTGCCTCGCCTTGGTCGTGTATCCTTGATGATAAATTTATATCTACAAATAACCCGTTCCAGTGGTTTGATTTGTTTTTATTTTTCATAAATCTTCACACAGGACTAACTGGTTGAGCAAGTTTGGTGTTTTTGTATATAATACGTTTAGGTATACACCTGAAATATCCTTGAATATAAAAAGGATCTTTTCGGCCGTGACGTGATCCTACAAAAAGGATTTCATGGGATGATGGTTTGATTTTTTCCCCCATTTTTGATTGAGTGGGTACTTTATTCGTTATCTATATACTGAACAGGATTTCAGTGTGAATGTAGTTGAAATAAAGGAGTGGGCATGAAATACAAATACAGACGATTGAAGTGGGGTAAAATGTGATATGGACGGTAATGTAGTGCGATGAAGTCTTAAATCCATACGGATTTGGTTTTTCGAAGCCTTACACTTTACACTTTAAAAGAAAAATCGAATTCAAAACGTGTACGAGTGAATTAGAAGCTGGTTTTATTTTGTCTTGCGTGGCGTTGTGTCAAGACGCACAACTGACTGTAGTTGTTGTATTGTTTGCAAAATTATACACAATTACCCGTCTTCATCGCTGTCTTCTTAGCAACAAATTCCAAGAAAGGCGTACGACTTAACGAAGTATTGCGATTCTAATATGAGCTGCATTTCCAGTCGTTCGCCCTCTTGAAATGTTAGTTCCAGTATAGCGGATTTTAGGTATGATACTGCTTAAAAATTCAAAATTGACACACGTTCTACCACAAACACAAAATACTATGTTCTTATATCAAAGTAGTGAAAAAAATGAGCAGGTAGGTATAAATGATCGCCACTTTCCTTCCAACACTACATGAACTTGGAATGACTTTTGAAGTCAATTGACAGATCAAAGCGGTTTTTATTATTAGCGGAGGTATACCACTGCATGACGAAAAGTACCTACAAGTAAAAGAGAAATGACGGAACGTATCAAAAGATCGACAAAATAGTCCATTTCCACAAATGCAATATAGCCGCAATTCTTATGTCTGAAAAGCATATTATTTTTCTATTGACATACTAAGTCTCGTTCCATTTACCCTGTTTACATTTGCACATATTTTGACATGCTTGAGGCCCGATGTGACTTTTCTCGTGTTTCTTTCGTGAGAGTGAGCGACAGAGGCGATCACACGCAGTGGCAAAATTAAGGACAAATGTTTACGTCATATTGACGTCGGCATGTCAAAATTTGATATCAAAAGTGACATGTATAATCGTAGCTTATATAGGTGTTAAAACTTCATTTCGTTTCATCGCTTTCTCTGCCTAAATAATGCTCACATGTTTTTTTTTTTGTGGAATTATTAGATTTATGAACATAAGTATCAAAATAAAGACAGAAATTGTTACCAAATCTATAAAAGCGAGCACATTTAACATGACACTGTTCCACTATCCTCTTTTTGTAGACGTCAAAAGAAGTGCAATGCAAACTCAGCCTTAAAGTTCGAACCATTTGTGCAAGATGCCGATTTTATTCAAACGAAGTTTTACATGTCATTGCCATTAAGCTATCAATGGAACTCGGGTAAGAGTTTTGTTATTGCATTAAAGCAATCAGATATGTCATTTTTGACAAAGTGATATGAAATGGCAGCGCGGTGTTCCATTGATCGCTAAATTTACTAGAACAATGAAATAAAAGCTGTAATGGAGTTCTGCTACAAAATTCGGAATAAATGAAGTTAGACGTTTAAATGGCAGTAAAGTTAGCTATTTTGGCAACTAGAACGGGACTTTTCTATTAAAAATTGAAAGCCTTTACTTTTATTTATGTAATTTGCTGTCACATTTCTGCTTCTTTTCAAACATGGCCGACACTGGACAAAGGTTGGTTTTCTTTTCTTTTTTTTTTCTTCTTTTCCCTTTCTTTTGGCTGCGTTCACAATTTATTAGGCTAAAACCCGTATGACACTACATTTTTTTCAACATTTTTCAGACTTTAAAAATGAAACTAGAGCAGGACGAAAGATTACTATGCGAATTCCCGATAGGAGTGAGTGCGTACACACCAGCCTAATTAATGTGGATATGTCAAAAAAAATGCATTGAAAATGTATTCAATTTACATTGTTTTAAGCTGCTGGCAGCTTTTTTTTGACATTTCCACATTAAATTGTATTTGCCTCCAGCAGTGATCCCAGATTGGGGGGGCAGTCGGTAATTTTGTTGATTTTTTCTAGCAAAAGGGGATTTTTTGGGGGAAAACAATATAATATATATGGTATGTTTTTTTTCTTTAATCTGGGATCCCTGGTTTCCCCTCACTTTGAAGTTTGTGGCTATAAATTCGTTTGAAAATTTGTGGTTGCTTTGGAAAACAATTGTTACCCCTTTCATAATACACATTATGAAAAGAAAGAGAAAAATGTAGTGTCATACGGGTTTAAGGGTTATTCAGACAATTTGCTCTTCTTCGAATGTTTAGTTTACGACATAAATCTAGTCCAGACTAATCTAGATAACTAGATTCTTGAGCATGTCCTGTGATTGATGTCTATTGTTGATGTCTAGTGGTCAATGGAACGCGACCACAACTTGTACTAGAGCAAAAGGTTCCAGCCTCAAGTGCAAATGATAAATCGTAAATGTGTCAAATTAGTGTTTGACAACGTTATTCCCACGTACCACGTCCCACAACATATATTTAACGGTGAATGGTTTTAATAAAATAAGAGACGTTCGATAGTGTAAATAAATTTGACGTAGGTGCTTTTGTTGTTGCCGGCTTACACTTAGCTTATTACGACGGGCGACATTTTATACACAGGAAAACTGGAAAAGTTGGTTACGTAGTTCCGTTATAACTTTGCCTTTGAAGTTTAAGGATTCAGCGTATAAAAGTGGTGAACGAAATATTAAAATATTAAGCCCGTATAACGCTTAATTTTTTTTAAACGAAACTAGAGCAGTACGAAATATTACTACGGAAATTCCCGATCTTAATTAATGTGGATATGTCAAAAAAGGTGCATTGAAAGCTGGCAGTTTTTTTTTTGACATTTCAACATTCTATGGCATTTGCCTCCCTTCACTTTGAAGTTTGTGGTTATAAATTCGTTGGATTATTTGTGGTTGCTTTGCCAATAATTGCTACCCCTTTCGTAATACACATTTTGTCTCTTTTCCACGCAGTTGACATTTCAAAATGATTTAATGTGATAAAAATGAGGAACAAAATGAGAGAAAAATATAGTGTCATACGGGCTTTAGGCACATAAAACGCAGTTTACTATGATCGATTGATAGAATTGCATATCTAAACTACATATACCAAAAGCTTAAAAAGCAAGAACGATAAAGCTCTTACAAAGTGGCTTCTGCGTCTTTCACAAAGATCATCCTCACAAAGATTTCAGGTGCAACGCATCTACCTTCAATTTAGTGCGTCCAAAATCACATAAAATTCATAAAGGATTACCTCTTCCCCAACGGCAAGCACAACAAATGCAATAACATTTTCAATTTGCTTGCATTGCTCAACACGTCGTCATCGCTTGACCACAAAATGTCATAAAAAAAAAATCCCAATTCCCATCCAACTGGATGACGAGTGTGCCGCAGTGTCATCATTGTGTATACAGTCTGAGATTGTGCGTTCCCATAGAGCGGTTGTAATGATACCCGACATGAATGCATATGAGCCTCGCCACCGTCCTCTCCTGCTGCAAAATGTGCATGTTCCTTAAACGAAGAGTAACCTTTTGGCCCCACAGAGCGAAGTTGCATTTTGTCCTTTTCATCGTAACGCGCCTGTTTCTGTGTGGAGAGTGGAGACGTAATTCGGTTGTTTTTCTTTTTTTCTCTTACAAAATATTAAAACTTGGATTTTTTACGAGTACCTTTCGGGTTGTGCGCTGCACGGAACAGAACAATGTGTTGTTTAAGAAATTTCCTTGTTTAATGGTCAGTCGAAAATATAAAGAGCACTTACCTACACGGACGGTGCGTGTGGGGCTAAGAGCCCTTACCTCGTTTCGGTTTAAGAATTCAAAAGAAAGGGACATAAATATCTACTGCGCTCAAACGTGGGCACAACTCGTAAAATAATCATCGCGTACTCGTAAAAATTGTGACTTAAGTGCATCGCACGGTGATCTTCTATGACAGATAAGGGCAAGAAGAACAGCTCCTATCCATACGGTAGTGGTGTTGCTGCTGTTGTTATTGCCGAAGAGAGAGGAAGTCTCGGGGATTGATTCGGAGCGGGGTTCGTTCAACTCGCTGACTGATGTACTCCTCATTCTTGTATTATATCTTGTGGGTCATTTCCTTGTACAAGAAGGCAACATGTAACCGCTTCTGGATGATGATAGTAGCGCAATGGAATCTTATACGTTCTGCTTTGTTGCATTTTTGCCTGTGATTCTTGGAAGAAAAAAGGATTTTTCCCCTGTTGCGCGATCATTCAATGGAAACAGCACTTTACGCAAGACCTCTGCAGTGAGTGTGTGGTTGTGAATCGGAAAAAGGTAGCTGGACGTCCAGAGGAAATGCAATTATTGCGGTTAATGTCTTGAGAAATGTGAGAAGCTTGAAAATGGAAATCGATGAAAAAGGACATCAGAAAGGAACGGGAAGATACTTGGGTTATCGTACAATCTGTGTGCTGATGTCTGTAATTAAGAAAGAGTACAAAAGGGATATCTAGATATTGTACAATTTTGTATTCTTTATTTTGACAGGGAAAGGAGATGTAGAAATTTTAGTTTCGAGGAGGGGATGGCCTGTCCCATTATTCAAGTCGATTTAGTTCGCAATGACAGCGGGAGTAAAAAAAAGTTAATTTACCAAGGACGATCTGCAAAAAAAAACAGAGCCGTAAAAAAAATAAACACTTCTCTAGAGCACCAGGTGAACACAAATGATAGGTCTGTTCCCTTACTTTCTGGTTCAATATTGGCAAAAACTGCAATATGACAGATTTCTCTCATTGCAAGAGAATTCCCTCACCGAAGTGAAGTGAGGGAATTTAATTTAAAATTAAGTCCGTATGACACTACATTTTTCTCTCATTTTTATAGCAATATTGAAATGTCAGCTTCGTGTAAAAGAGACAAAATGTGTATTATGAAAGGAGTAACAATTGTTTTGCAAAGCAGCCGCAAATTTTCAAACGAATTTATAACCACAAACTTCAAAGTGACGGAAGGTTAACGGATCCCAGATTATAGAAAGTAAAAATCCATATTCCTCTACTAATGGGAATTATATTGTTTTCACCCAAAAAAATCCCCTTTTTTTTCGTTAGAAAAAATCGACAAAATTGCCGACTTTCCCCCCAATATGTAAATGCATTTTTCTTTGACACCTCCACATTAAGTAGGCTGGTGTGTACGCATTCACTCCTATTGTGAATTTGCGTAGTAGTTTTTCGTCCTGCTCTAGTTTCATTTTAAATGTGTGAAAAAAAATTGTGTCATGCGGGCTTTAAGAACAAGATGTAAAATGTTTTTATTTCAAAAATTAAAAAATTCATTTCTTCTACTTCTTTCTTCGAGTTTCATGCTACACAGGCACAAAATATAAATGAAATCAAATAAAAAGTCAGTTACAAATTATCAGTTGAAGGATTTGACAACGATCTGTCAACTATACTTCCCAAAGATAGGTATTTCTTTTGCTATTTCCCCTTATGGAGGGGAAATGTTTTGTTTGACTCTCTTCTGCTCAACTTTTGCGTAAGGGAACGAAGTTTGACTAAATTTGGCTAATGTGCTCGAATGCATTATCATCAGGGAACAGACCCGATGTTCAGTTTAGATTTAATTTCATTTCGTATATCCAAGAATGAAATTAAAAAAGAGTTATAATTTTTTTTACAACTTTTAACGCAGAACTTCGCCTCCAGCTTTGTTTCTTTTTCCGTAAATGGATGTATTGAGTATATCTACTTTCAAATAAACGGAAATAGGGAAGTTCGCGACAACGTCAGTGTCAAATAAGAGAAGAAACAACCAAGTGACAGCTAAAAAACTTGTTGGAAAGTTAAACTGATTTTATATTAAAAATGTAGGTACCTACTGGAAAATTTATAATAAAGGGGAAAAACATAAATAAAAGCATTGAAGAATTGAATAATAATGTTTATAAAATGTATTTGGTAAAGGCTGATAAATTAAGGTATTGGAAATTGTGCAATATTTAAGAATATCTGAACAAGGCACTCTCTGGCCATTATTCATATTACCGCCTTTTTTATCCTACAAGTTTTTGTTGACGTTTGAACCAAAAAGACAGTCCATGAAAACATGGGCTTCGCGAAACACTGACAGTGACAGCTCGATTTTTAATCTAGTGGGCAGCTGTTGTCGTTCGGATACCTGGTTAATATTTAAAACGTCAATTATAGACATGCCTGGACTAGGTATGTATACAAATTTCTTGACTATAAATTTGTCGGCAACCCTTCCTCAAACTTCAACTGAAAAAAAAGGATTCACGCAATGGCGTAGCTATTATAGGGGCAGGTGGTGCAGTGCACCAGGGCCCCGGAGCTCAGGGGGCCTTTTGGCCTCAGCTTTGAAGAAAAAAAAATGAAAAGTTTAAAAAATTCAAAAATTGAGCCTCAAACCTCGAGCCTGCTCACAAGATTTTCTTTTTTTTTTTCAATTTCTATTTTTTTTTATTCAATCAACATCACCAATGATAAAACTCCTTATTTGACATTTTCAACACATGCGCCAAGCGTCCTCGATAAGCATGTGCTGTTTGTTTGTCTGTTATCGTTATTTCAGTTATATGGTATTTTGGATGAGTACGCCCGTAGCACATTGGATCAGCTCACGTGTTTGACGGTCGTGAGA
Organism: Cheilosia vernalis; assembly: GCA_949126925.1. Taxonomy (NCBI): domain Eukaryota; kingdom Metazoa; phylum Arthropoda; class Insecta; order Diptera; family Syrphidae; genus Cheilosia; species Cheilosia vernalis. The sequence continues at coordinate 26,130,277 of OX421358.1, forward strand.
TCAATTCGCCAATTCCCCCCATCAACTTTTTAAAGAAGTTTTCATTCGCGCTTGCCTTGCATCAGTATTTGTGGCGATGTTTTCAACTTTCTGGGGTCTGGGACGTAGGTACTACAGTAGTTGATGCTAGGTGGGTCGCTGACTGTTGTTATTCGTAATTCCCTACAACCAGCCTTATTTCATCAAGTCTCACCACTAATGCTATGATTTCTTTTCCGCACATCCATCCATCTGGCACCAAAAAAAAATTTCCGATGGCAAGATATGTATGATACAGGTTGCAGCACAACGCTAACCATATAATCTATGATAGCTCTCAACCTGATCGGCAATAAAAAATAACCAACGTTTTTCTAAACTCAAGTTCAAATTGACAAACGAGTTACTATAGTAATGAGTTAATATTGATTTTACCGCATCATTACCAAACAAGCTGTTTTATGGTTCTTTTTTGTTGAGCTTCACTTAATCTATACTAAACATTGACAAGCAATATAGGAAAATCTCAGTAAGTAGGTACTCCGAATTTCTAAAATTTCGATAGTTAACAATTGAAAATTATGGAAAGAAAAGAGGAACGTAGCGGTGCCGCAAAGCGGAAACAACGTCAAGAAAGAGAAGAAAGTAAAAAAAAATTGCCCAAGCTAGATAGCTTTTTTACGAAACCGCTTCAACAGCCGATATATCGGTCAACTCAAAAGTGACAAGTGCTTATTTATTGATAGCGCCGACGCAGCTGTGTTTATTTATAAAGTGACTCGAGTAGATCAGGATCCAATAACTACCAATACTACCATCAATGCCCCTGCTGAAAATGACTACCTCGACGCGCTAACGTGCTACCTACAGTAGAGGAATCATCCGTTTCTACATCTTCAAAAGTTCTTTAAATTTCAAATGACTTGGGAATAGTATACATGAACAAGAAACTGAGTGATAACGAAAAACGCCTGATTCTTGACAAGGGACCTTTGAAACCTCCGGGACCTTTTCCGAAGGACCCCCACCAAGACAACAGGAGCTTTTCAGAAACCTATTACGTTTCTACGTCACAATACGGTGTCTTAATTAATAAATATTCTATATTGTCATGTGCGTCGTTGTTTATTTACTCGCTTTTTCCTCCATTGAACACATGAAGATTTTGATAGAGACGACGTATGGATTTAGCCTACTAGGGATGATTCAACTCACTGTTTCCTATTCTTATTTCCTATCAATAATTTTGAAGGCCAATATAAACTACGCGGAAAGAGGGGAGGAGGGCCCGATTCTCTCCCCTGCACCAGGGCAGTTGCCCCCCTAGCTACGCCACTGGATTCACGTCACCCATCTGGGCTAATAAACTGAAATAATAAAACTGTCAGACAGTTACAACAAACGGTTAGAGCCACACTTTAGTTTTAACGAAAAGTTTTTTCTGCTGTACTGGCTTTTTAATGCTTAAAAAAAAAAAAAAATATTAAAAATATCAGCAAAAGAAAACGCAGAACACGAAAGAATTATTCAGAGCTGTTGTCCTATAGATAAAGTAGGTTGTTTTTATAATTGCGTGCTGAAAATCCTACTTAAGGTACTTCGCTTTGCTTGGATCGAGGCTCAAAAAAACACCCCTTCTCATTTAGCAATTTTTCCAACACAAATTCGGGTTTTCCTATGTGTTCGATTCGAACACGTATTACAGACCTTGCACGATTCCGGTTATAGATTTTTATCACTTGCGTTCGATATAAACCGTGTAAGCGAAAGGACCTAATATAGTCGAAATTCGTAGGGCTACAAGCCAAATAGTTACCAAGAAAAGTGAGTTATATATTTCGTCCTTATTTTTCAACTGTCTCATCAAGTTATTTCCACTTCGTATTCATCGATTGCTGTACTATCAATGTCAATACAAATGTTATGGAGGGCAGCACAAATATTTGCAAAAACTACTTTTCCGTTTTCCAATCTGAGGAGTATAACAACATGTAATTTAATGATACAGTGACTTACTAATATATAAGTTTTGTACCCGTGTAAACACCAATACATCTAAACAATATTTTCTTTATTTTTCTTGAGCTTCATAGCTCATAGGTATACAAAATAAGCAAAGCTATCGTCTCGAAACGCTATTGTCTGGCGATAATCGACATACGGAATGAGTGCAATGGTATTTTATTTTCAGTGGAGGGTTGGAGATGTCTGCCCTCTGGAGATACCTCATGCTCATAACTGCGATTGATACTTTTGAATCCCTTTGGGGAGCTCTTTTTAGACATCAGTGGTTGTAGGTACCTACCTATGTAAAAAAATAACTTTTGCTAGCCAGTGATTAAGCTGGCTTTAAACTGCGTTCCTATAAATCCGTTCACCAGCAACACTGCCTTATTGGTTGCACCTAATGTGTAGTAAAAGAGACAGGACGTGACCTTTCACCCTAGAAACAGTCGAAACTCTGAAGCTTTTGAGTTGCTCCGCGGATCATCACAGCAATTATTTCGCTAAGCACGCTGAAAGTGAGTTCTCAAAACCTTTTCTGCGACCTCCCATAAAGGTAGTCCACAGGTACGTCATTTTTTCTAGTAAAACTGGAGAGTCTCGGCCAATATAAAAGACCACTCCACATTTCCCTGTAAGATCCACCCAAAATAACGTACAGTCCGCACAGTATTCCAAAAACATACAAAATATCCTGCAGGAACACAAAATAAAACTAAATATCCTTTAAGATAAGAAGAAGAAAAAACAACAACATACGTACCTATTCATGTACAGCACAAGCAATAGCTATGTGACGCGTCCAACCAAACAAAGGATCCAACGTCCAACAAAGAAAATCCATTAAAAAAATCTCGACTCCATGTCCGCATGCAGGCTCCTACCTCCTACATACGTATTTATATATCTACAGCCTACACTCTCTGTTTAAGTATACATTTTGTCCATATGCAATTTACAATGCTTCTCCAAAAAGGACATCATCATCCATGTGGAGAAGAAGGGCATCAAATCGACGCAACCAAAATGAAACAGGTTTTAAATGTTGACTCCTTGCATGAACCCGTGTAACCAGTTTCATATCCATCCAAACTACCTGACCGTGCACAGGGATAGGGATACGGAATAAATGAAAATCATTTATTTACTCTTCCTGTCTCTTCCTCCTCCTCCACCTTCTCTAATTCACAATCCTTTTTCCCTTGAAATTGTGTTTTTCTTTCACGTACCATGAGTCCATGATGAGGTGAAAAAAAAATAAATAAAAAAAAATATGTAAAGTCATCTCAAAGCAGACCTCTTCCTCCGGCATTATAAATATCCTCCCGAACGTTAAAAATTTGTTTCCTCTCACATTGCAAGGAGATGGGATCTCGCGCTCCCCCGTTCTACACATAAGGAGAATGAATAAGAAAATAAATAAAATTCAAAGAAAACAAATAAACTGTCTGCGCAACGGTGTGGTGGTACAATAGCAAAGCACTCCTGCAACACGTCGTTGGAGTGCCCTTGCCCCGACCGCCATGCCGCTGTCGAAGTGATCTGGTCGCAACGCCGGCGGCCGGCCGCTCACCCGAGGGAGGACGAAGAGATTTCTCTACTCGAGGATGAGAAACGCGTCATCGCGCCTCACCCGATCGAGGATAAAGCGAAAGGGTACGAGAAGATACAAAAATATAAAATAACCCATGCCGCGCGATCATGCCATATCAACGTGGTGGCGGCTCCAAGGAGGGAGGACGCAAAAGGACGGATTTCTAAAAATGGAAAAAAGGATGCATGTGCATCCTTCTTCTGTGCCTAATGTGTAATGACTTCCCACACACACACACACTCCGTGAAGGGGGTAAAACGAACAAAAAGTCTGGCAACGATTCCAAAGTGGCAAACCGCTGATCGTACAAGGCACATACGCTAACCAATCTATATTTAGACTCGATTCGTTAGGACATGAAAAGTCAAGTTATCCTTCTTTGTGCCTCCTTCTAATTTTAAATCGCTGTGACTTTTCATTTGCAGCCCTTCAAGAGGAGGGCGAGTGTGTTCTTTACGGGAATGACGGTGCGCAATGCAGCCTCCTTGAGGGCGATGCGCGGACGAGACGCTGCTGCATTGTTATTGTTATCTTCACGAAGCGGATTTACGTATTGAAATGCAACTTGTGGAACAACACTGAACTGACTCCTGGTGGTGGTTGCATACAATTGTGGGGCCAACGTGTGCGTGTGTGTCTGGGTCGTTGAACTGAACTGCTTTTGTCATGCAGGAACATCGCATTTAAACACAGAAAGGCAGTTTTCAGATTGAAAGTGAACACACCAGTCAAGTCAACATTGAAGAGCAAACAAAACTTGTGCTGGGTCTGTGTTTCTGCTGGGGAGCCGGTTAGGTCCCTGTTTGTTTCATTGGAATTCCTTGCTGCTCCTCGAAACGTTCTAACGCGGAGAATGAGAGAATGCAATTCTCTATAACTTTGGCGCTGCCTTTTAAGAACGTGAAGTGGGTAGGTAGGTACCTATCTTTCGGACGTGGGAAAAAGGACGCGACGGAATTAAAACCAAGCTGTAGAGGTTGATGGGAGCAACAGGATTGATGCACCTCTTCCTCTGGGTACAGTCCTTTTAAATAAGCTAAACGAAGTGACAAGAGTATGAGCACAATTTTCTTTGAACACAGAAATAGGAAATAGAATAGGAGACAAGCTTATAACCTCTTCGATCAGGAAGGGCGGGTAGTCAAGTCGACTTTGGCTTGAGAGATCGATTTCAATAAGGTCGTTAACACGAATGAAAAATGTACGTAGGATAGCCATCTTTAAGAAAATGCAGCCATTTTTGGATAAAGTCCGACACCGTTCTCACTCGGTCCAATTTAGACAACGTTTAAACCCTGTTAACACCTTAAAACGTTTAAATATCGTAACATCCACGCGGTTTAAACATTTAAACTGCAATTTTGAAACCTGCAGCCCGGTAACCCACTTTGATTTAAAGCTGCACTCTCTAGAAATGTAAGTCTGTCACATTTCCGCGTACACCCATTTTCCATTATACAGTGAAATCCTCCATTGCGGATAGCTCCCTCGGGCGGAAACATCCGTAAAACATACGAATTTTCAAGAAAAGCTTTTAACGAGTGTATTTCTGGTTTCATGCATTTTACGAACACTCCCTTGACAAACACATTTCCCTTGACAACTTGACAGTACTTGAGCTTCCTGTTGACTTGCCAACCGATTGGCCATTATTAGAAGCGTGGTCGCGTTTCAAAGACGGTGTATTACCATAAACTCAAGGTAACATACTTTTATTTTGCTACACCTCGACAGCTCCTATATACTGCCCAGGAACAATTTAAAGTCTATCGCCATAGCAGGTACTCGCTAGAGTGAAAAAAAAACAGCTGTCAGTTTAATTCGTAAACAAAGACGACGTTCCATTTGACCTTTAGACATTTAACACATTAAGCTTAGTACGCTGCTTGAGCTAAACTAAATTTCATCGGTCTACGAGTTTTCTATCCAAACATCAGCTAAACTCCTAGTTAAATTTTGAGATATAGAGAGCGCTGTTGTAAATGTCACAAAGGTTGAAAATAACTTACTTCAAAAATTTAGCTCTCTCTAATTGAAACCATTTCCGATCTCTTCATCGAGGAATTTATTAAAAAAAAATCATCCTTGCTTACTTCTACCGCTCTCCGCAAAAAAAAAAACGCAACAAAACAACAGACGATCTGTCAAGATTTAGCTGGAGAAAACGTTGAGACCAATTACATAGGTGCGCTTAATTTTGACAGACACACGAAGTACATTCTGAAACAAAAGTTTGATTATTTAGCTCGAGCAGCGTACCACATGGCTAAATGGATTCGCTTAAATTTAGCTCAGCTAAATTTAGGAGAGAACTTTGTATGGGTGCGAAAATTTAGCTCGAGTAGCGTACCAAGCTTGAGGAAGACAGAACGCTAAGACTATAGTTTTGCTTTACGTGGCTTTTCAGTCCTAAAATAAACTTATTTCCCAAGAACATTATATAATTTAAACACTTAATTAACGCTGTTTTGAATTTTATTTTATTAACAAGCTCTAAATTTGATCGAATCGGGTTGACAGCTTGTGTCTTTCCGTCTTCTTTCTCAATCAAGCGCTTATTTTTTGCTTTAACTAGCGTAAATGTTTAAATGCCGCTAATTATCTAGCGGTCGGTGGAACGCAACCAAATTTGTGGTGACAGCAGTCTCTAAAAAAATAAATAAATGCATTCAATCAAATTCAATTATCTTTAGTCGATTAGATCAGACTAGATATACCCTGACCGCGAAAACTATATTCGTCGGTAACGTAGCTTTTCCTACATTAGGCACATTTATAAGCTTTCAACTTGGTGCTCTGTCACGAAAATCGTAAGTTGATTCATCGGCTATCCCTCCAAAATGTCAACTGAAAAACAATGTTCGTAGACCGATCTAGGTTAATCAAAAATCAGACACATAAATTCAGCCAGCTGTCAGATTTACTAAACTAGATTTTTGAAAGTCCATTCATCTGTTACAAAAGGAAGTAAGTTACAAGACGGAACGTAGCATAAGCTAAAATAAATCTTGTAACGAAAAACTGCTGACGTATAAAAAGGATTGCTCCGCCCCAGATCAGAAGTAAGACGTAAAACATTTTGAGACCGCATTTCTATTTATGGAACGCCAAAGCCCTGTGAAATGGAATTGCGACTCATTCAATGTCAAAAATAACCTATTCTTAAGTCACGTTCCTAGAAAGTCTAGTTCCAACAAATCCAATTCCACTTATGACAACCAGACTTCCGAATGTGCCCAATGCCAAGCTTGAAAATTCGCCACAGCGCAGTAGGTATATCACAGTAAAGTGTACTAAGAACTGTGTTTATATTGCATTGCCGTTGCCTATTACATTTTTGACGGTGTTATAAAATTTCCAAGGGCATTATTGCTTCTCCAAAAGTCGTGCACCAAAAACCATTTATGCACTATGCATGTCATAAAATTTCACGAAAGACCTTCCAAACCTTAAACATTTTTCTTAAGCTCAACTCGACATTTTGCCAACACCAAAACATAAGCAAAAAAAAAAAACACAAAACATATAACTCGAAGCAAAGTCAACATGCATTGACAAAAAAAAAAAGAAAAGAAAAGAGAAAACCTTGCTAATAGTGCACCAGCGAATGTGCACGCTTTACGTAACACAATACACGATGGCACACATTATTTGTGCTGCCCAGAACAATGTCACTTCCTCGTGTGACATTTCAATTACACTGTCATTGCACTCGGTCGCTGCTGTGGCTGCGCGGATGAAATGTATAATCAAGTTAAAGGTCGAAGGCGACACCGCTGGTCATACGTTCTGATCTCTTACTTGAGTAACAAGCGACAACGATGCAATCATCTATACGAGCACTTTGACAAACAAACTGACAGTTTTTTGTCCGTTTTTTTTTTTTTTCTTTTTTTTCATTTTACGCAATCATCCAAAAGTGACAGAGATCACCGCAACGACAAAATATAAGTATACAAAATGAAAGCGTAGAGTTTGACAGTTTGTCCATTATTTCACTTGGGTTAATGGTGCGCCTCGAAAGAGGTGAAAAGAAAGTGTGCTTTCCCAGGTTTCCCGCACTAATGCAGAAAACTCAAAAGGCAAATATTTAAATAGCCCCACTGAAAACTGTCACGTCGCGTTGGCTGTTATTTTGCAGACGCATGCAGCATCATAACTAGGTGTGACGGCTGACGGGGTAGCCAAATCACCACTTGCCTGGGTGCTGCGCGGGAAGTGACAAAAGACGAATGAAAACAGAGTATCTACATGCAGCCCAGGAATAACATGTAACGTAATAATACAAAACGAAAGAAAGGAGAAAAGGAACCGAAAGGAATTGAAAGGAGTCTTTAATTTCTTTAGAAAATCGGCCATTGAACTCATCACCCCGGAGACGACTTTAGAAATCAACATCGTCGACGTCGACAGCAAAGCAATGCGCACACAATACCAACACCATACACAATACATGCGCCCGAAGGGGATACAGCGAGATATTACACCCATACCAGAGCGAGTATGTTTATTGTGGAATTTCCTCTATAGCGATCGTACAAAAGGAAGATCAATCTGACGGATGCACAGGGTATCCTCAATTGACTGTGCATACACTAGGCACCATTTGAACGTAATGTGGGAAGCTGTGTGTGGGTCTGGGTATATGATGTATGCACGCTTATGTGTACGAGGATACAGTCCAATAATCTATTAGGACAACAACCTACCAGCATACTTGGGCATATGTTTGGAAATCCGGGAGTTTGTTACCCCCGCCTTAATTTAAATTAGAGCCGATTGAAGGATTTCCTTCTTTAAGGGATTTCCATCCCCTAAGAGATGTAATTTGTTTTTTTGACCCCTTAATGCGATTTGTCATTCAACCCCCATGCGCTGTTAAGAATAAAGAATTGTATTCAGTTGGGATTTCTCGAATTTAAAAATAAACCAGCCAGACCCACGCATGAGGGTTGAGGATTCTTACATTTTAAATTGGACTGTTCCTGATGCTCGAATGTACGTACTAGCGGTGGTTATTGGAATTTATTGCAAGGGATGACGTAGCTGTTAATTATACATATTGGTAGCTGCAAGGATAAGTATTTTAAAGATAGGTGTATTCTTAGGCGTATAAACGCAGTGTGGCGTTTCAAGTCCCATTTGAAGGGGCAGCTTGTAAGTTTGAAAACTATTTTGAGGATCTGGTATGCTGAAGCAGTCTTAAGCCGATCGTCAACTTGACGTTTATTATTTGTTTATTTATTTACTATTACTCCTTTCAAATACGCTTTTCAACCATGACTAGTCCTTCCGCGCAGTGTTGCAAAATAGGAATCTTGAGCTCGACGGCATTTGTCATAGAATTGAAAAGAACAGGTCCAAGTTCTTACCCCTGGGGTACTCCTGGGTTGTTTCGTTTTCTTTAGATCATGAAGGTATCTGTACATAAATATTTCTCTTGCTTACAGATCATTTGCTAATCTTTCCAAATTGTTGGAAAACCCAAACTCTATCTGCTTAAAGAGTAGTCCTTTGCTCCAACCTCTATACCGAAGGTATGTTCAATGCCAAAGCATGCAAATGTAGCTTTCTTCTTGTTGATTCTAATGTGGTTTGCTTGATCTTATCGTTAGATCTAGTTGCTTGTTATTATTTGGATTCCACATCTTTAAGAAACGCGTTAAAATCTTAAAAATATCTGCCCTCGGGAACTGTCACAAACATTTAAAGGCGTATTTATTGGATTTCCTTACAATTCTTCTTGGATGTTTTTTTAGTTTCAAGGTATATATAAACGAGGATGGTACGATAATTTGATAAGCAAAAAAATACTACAGAAGACACGAAAGTCTATATTTTTGCTACTGTAATCAACATCAGCTGTTGACAGTGTATTGTTTAAAGCCAGAAAGAGATAGGTAGGTAGTCCTTCACATTCAAAACTCAAGTCGCTTAAAATCGACTAAATTTGTTTGGACTGGATGCTCTTGGACAATATGCTGACGGTGAAGGGATTTAAAATATTTGCCCTGAACATTGAAACACTGTTAATATGATGCTCGAGCTATCTCCGCAGTTCGTTCAGTTTCTTAACAATGGTTAATATTGGCACATTCAAAACCTAGTTATCTTTAGCAAGGCCGTAGCCAGACTAATATTTCGGGGGGGGGATATGATCTTTAAAAAATAACTTTTTAATTTAAAGGGTGGAAGCGATTGAGGAAAATAAAATAATCTTCAATTTCAAATTTCATCTTTCGATGTGGCCATGTTGTTTTGGTGGAGCCTCTCTAGTCTGCTGTTTATTATTCAGTCACTGAAATAAGTGGCATAATAATCGCAGCGGACATTTAAACGATGTTTTATTTCATGCATTAAGGCATGAATGACATTTTTAAATTAAAAAGTAATATTTCGTTAATACCTCATACACAGCTTGTTTCATTTCATTTAAAATTTTTAAATAGTGGAGGAAGAAAATGAATTTTCAGGATTTTCAAGAGTGTGTTTCGAAGCGAATGTAATAAAATCGATTCACGAACAAAAATTTGTTTTGCAATTTATTAAGGCTGGTACGCAGTTCAAGTGAAATCCAATTTTTCATACAAATTTTTCACTGCGAAATGTCAAAATGTACTTTCCAAATGAAAATTTCACTAGACGGTACGCAGTTCGAGTGGAAAATATCGCTTCCAAAACTGAGTCGTAGGTGGCGATACGACAATCCCTCCACAGCTATTTCATTGTCCGTCGCATTAATTTTTTGACATTTCAGCGTGAAAAATGATTTGTAGGATGCGGTTTAGAAATTTATTGGAATTTCAGATGTTTCCTTAAGAGAATAATAAGTGTTTCGCACTTATAAAATTGTTTTTTCATTGAATATAGTGCGATAGTGTTATGTTTACAAATATTTGGTGGAATGGATGATCTTTTCCATGAGCAGGGTGCCTCAAGAATATTTTTCTACCCAGTTTTGATCAAGCAAAACCAGCAGATGATGTTTGAAAATATGTAGGTATAATTTCCATGCACTTTCAATTATTTAAATTTGACGACTGTCCTTTTTATTTTAGAAATCAGACATTATTTGCCAAATTCAAAACTATTAAAATTGTCATGAAAAAAATACGAAACATTGTGTGTTTGGAGGTTCGCTGGAAGAAAATAATCGAAACTCATTCGCGTCAAGTAGGTACCTACGCAAGAGATGCTTCTACAATAGGGAGGGCCGTTCAGCCGATCTAAAACACATGCTTTTTTCCTCAATTATTCATTGACTATGAATTTATGTTTCTTTCTAATATTTTTGAAACACCTTAATTTATTTAGAAATACGTTTGGCGCGGTCATACCCACAACTGGCCCGTAGGTCCATACTGGTTGCAGAATTTGGTTTTATAGCAATAACTTATTGTTATTGTGGTTGAACACGGATGAATATCTTCCAAAGAGTCAATACATTTCACTGTATCACATGATTCACAAAAAGGGAAGCTTCCAATTTGTTTCTTCCAGTTGTTTTCTTGTCTAGTAAAATAAATGTACGAGAGTTGAATATTGGAGTAACTGCCACACAAAAAAAAAACTTTTGAGCTCAGTCACCCTGCATAAATTTCTCCAACTAAAATCTCCAACAAAATATTTCACTCTCTATTTCACAGCACTTTTTGGAGAGGAGTGAAAATTTCACTTCACTCGATCTGCATACCAGCCTTTAGGTAAAGGAATGTTAAGGAAAAGTCAAAATAGTTCGATCCGAAATAAAAAAAAATGAGAGTACAATTTGTCGTTGGGGAGTACCGGAGTACTTTTGGAATTTATTTTATTTTTGTGGTATTCTTGTGTAGTGTGTAACGGTGCTTTGGTATTTTTAATTGAAAAAAGTCAATGCTATGCTTGATTTGATTTGAACATTCTTGCATTTTGGTTAACGGCCAAATTTGCTCATTTTTGTTTAGATTTACTCTGTTCTTGTTTTAAGAATGTGCAATTGTTAATGTTTCGGGGGGGGGGGGGGGGGGTTCAAACCCCGGTGATCCCCCCCCTAGCTACGGCCTTGATTCTTTAGTGACCAAAAAATGGTTTTCAGTTGACTGCAACCCTCACCAGATTTTATTTTATATACGCAACAGGGAAAAATTAAAATAATAACATTGCAAATACGTTTGCGTGTGTAACATAAATAGGGGCAACATGTCCACGTCCAGTGTCCACTTATGACAATCACAAGGAAAAAAGCGCTTATTGGGATCCTACATTTCTATTGCCTTCTGAATACCAATCTCGAAATGACGTTTTCTAATTAATTTGAAAACTGCTAAAACGTATGTAGGATTTTGTTTGTTTGTTTTATTTAATTCAAAATATAGTATTTTTTGTTTTATTCTAATTAAGACTTGAGAAAAGTGTGCTCTGGTTCTTCGTCGTATGTGAATCAAAGTTTATCTGCTCTCGGGAAAAAAAATCATTAGGCTCAAGCTGTTAGCTCTTAACTTTTAGTACAGCTTGAGTATCTTTCTTCGCCGACTTTTGCAGAATTACAGTCGCGGCTTCTATACAAAGCCCACACGTATGCCCCCGTGTTAATAAACGCTGCGTAAAAGTTATCAACTGGTTACTTAGCAGCTACGTCACCAAGTGACAAAGAACCGAAACAGGAACAGAAACTGAAACAGAACAGAAAGTTTTCTCGTTCTGTAGTAAATTCTGGTTCTATTTACGTTGTTCGCTCAGCTACACAAAACTGAAAAAAAAAACCGATCCATAAAAACACGTCTGCCGCCTATTCTGTCAAATTGGTTTCGTTTGATTACATTTTAGCTTTGACATCAACGAAAAAATGGAACAGAAAAATAATTTACATGGAGCTAATTGTCGAACTGCAGCGTATAATTTGTAATTCATACGTGTTCATTACAATATACAATAGTACGATACGAAACAAACAGCCAGATGGCAGATGCAAAAATTCCTCCCACGACAAATTGGCAATTCTGTTGTTGACAGAACTTCGAGGACTCACATTAGTTCTTGTAATTGAAATGGAAGTTCAAAAAAACATGCCTTGTATCAGATTGGGGACGTTTGGATACCTAGTTTATGTAAGACGTCAACTAGATTGATCGGGACTATGAACCCGAACGCGATTGACTAAGCAAATTGAATTGTTTTTGTATTCTCGCGGTCAGCGTTACCTTTGTTTGACTTTGCAATTTTTTATTTGGAAAAGGCCCTTCATAAATCTTTAAAAAAAAATGTTATTTTCAAATAAGTACATTTAAAATGTAACACGGTTGCCTATCACAACACAATTATAGTCTTCTGGGTTCTGGGAACTAATGGTTGGTAAATATCGTGCGAAAATTCTAAATTACCAGAGTGGCCTTAGAAATTACACCTTTTTCTCTCATCGCCCCTTTTTGCGACTCCTCAAAATTCTGCAACGGCCACTCTGTTTATTTAAAATTTGACCCTTCGAAATGTCAACTGAGTACGCAGGCAGGATTTTCTTGACTAGATTGGTCGGCTTCCCCTCCATAAACGTCAACTGCAAAAAACTATACACGTGAACACTCTGGGCCAATAAAAACTGAGACGCATCTAGTCAGACAGCTGTCAGACTTACTAAACTACGAATCCGAACGTCCCCATTGGCAAGATTTGTAAGTTGAGAAAACTAAAAAAAATAAAAATTTCAGCTTATAAAAATTCAATTTACGCACGAATGCTAACATGAAACATTTTCCCCTTTTAAGCAATGTTGTTCTAATTCTATTCTATTTTACCTTAAATTGCTGAGAAAGAAGTTTAAAAAAAAACACACCTTATGTTCCTTCCGAAATCTTTACTCCAAAGTTTTAAGGAGTTGAATATAGACTTCCGTTCTTCTTTCATGTCACTGTCACTTTCAGAAGCTATGGCGCAAAATTATAGTCGTATAAAGCCCACTTTATGATTATTTTAGTACGTGACAATGTCCGTATTAGTATTTTTCTAATTATAGTATAGTCGACTAAATACCCACTTTATAGTTATAACCTGGTAATAAGTTTAAAACCAACAAAAGTACGTATTATCCCTTAGTATAGACTCTCAATCCTCTCCCATCTGTCATTTCTATTGAAAAATTGTAAAGTTTTGAAAGAAAGGTTCCCAGGATATTTATACTTTTTAAGATCTCGAAATGTTTAAATATTTTGTGTTTCTAAGAAAAGCAAAATAAAACCCGAGCAAATCCTTTTTAAGATTTTGATTAGGAAGATTGCCTTCTAGCTACAGATTCAATAAAAAAAACTTTTCATTCCATTCCTGCATTTTTAATTTTTTTGTTTTTTTTTTCTCTTTTGCTGTCATTTCATCAAAAATTGCTTATGGAGAATTCCCCAAACTGTGCTTAGTTTCTCAAACTGTACATTTTTCGGTCTGTTTGAGAAAAATTTGCGTCGCGCCCGCTCTAAGGTTGGAACTAGTTGTAGGCAGGTTACAAAGCGTTTATAATTTTCTAGAAAGTTAGGCATGGGCTTTGAAGTTAGAGTGGTGCTAGTTAGTATCTACTAATCTCTCCTAATACACGATGTCTATAATTTTGCGCCTATGTTATTTTTCTTCAATTGTACACTTTTAGTGCCAGCTTTAAGTATATACAAATACAAACATGGAAATGACACTTGAAAAAAAGAAAAATATTTACGGTAGGTACCTTTCAAATTTGCTTGAGTTCATAAAAATATGTTTACAAATTAGGTTTTCCTATTTAGGGTTACTACCTATTTTTTCAATTATTCTACTACTGGCTTTACATTTTGTTTTTCTTCTTATTGGTTTTGTTTGCCCACGTCTTTCTATTGAAGATTAATCGTAAGAAGTCTTGGAAAACTTCAAAATATGCCTGTTATCTTCAATTTTAACCGATATCGTTGTAAATAAGTTATTAATCGAAATTTAATCTACAGAAAATGTTAAACAAACAAACATCTCTGAATTGACTCTGTTCGAAATATCGAATCCATGAACGAGTAAATCGCGGAGGCGGAATCATTTGTGAATTTTGTATGCGAAAACCAATTTATTCACTTAGTATAGGTAGTTTGTCCTGTCCCTGTAGCCTGTACCCCATTTGTTTTCCCTGAGAATACAGAAGGCGCAGAGGAGCATTAGTGAACAAATTCGCCCATCTTGAAAGTATGTAAAAATAAGCAAACGTTTGTCAAGTTTTCATAAGTAAATTGTTTGTGGACTAAATTTATTTTTATTGCTTTTTTTAAATATGCAGTCAATTTGGCTGGAAATGCATTGATGCGTTCTGCACTTTCGCGAACTGTTAAAGTAAGTCGGACCTAACACTAGAAATCTGTCAAACTCAACAAATTGAGCGGAACTTATGTTTCTTGTCAACTTTGTGTATTTGAAATATTTATTAGTATACCTACTTGACAGCTAAAATTCTCTGAGGGCTTACTACTATGAGCTGTTTCGAATTCGTGCCAAGAGAGGAACCGCTCTTTCCATGTTATTTCGCTAATATTCTCTTTTTCTGTAATTTATTTTTTTATTCAATGATGAATTTATGTAGACTTCCTTAGCCTTCGGTGTGAGAATACAAAAGAATGGGGACGTTCGGATTCGTAGTTTAGTAAGTCTGACAGCTGTCTAACTAGATTTATTTCAGTTTCTATTGGCTGACTGGTCACGGGAGCAGTTTTTGCAGTTGAGGTTTATGGAGGGGAAGCCGACAAATCTAGTCAAGAAAATCCCGCCTGCGTACTCAGTTGACATTTCGAAGAGTCAAATTTAAAATAAACAGAGTGGCCGTTGCAGAATTCTGAAGAGTCGAAGAAATGGCCGGTGAGAGAAAAAGTTGTCATTTCTAAGGCTACTCTGAGAATACAAAAACAATTCAAGTTGCTTTGTCAACGTGTTTGGATTCATAGTCCCGACTCCCGACCAAACTAGTTGACGTCTTACATAAACTAGGTATCCGAACGTCCTCAATGAAAAAGCAAGACAATTGTGAAGTTGTCAGTTGTCACTTAGGGCATGGTTGCAATGACTTCTGCATGATTTCAACATTTTTGATGAGAGCGTGTGCAGGACTTTGTGTGAAAGCCATCGTTTTATATCGATTGCATTCGATTTAGGTAAATCGCTTACGAGAATAATGAACATATAAATTTCACAATTTTTTTCATATCAGGATCGACCGCCAGTCGCGACTCCTAATTGACGATCGAATTAAACGTTTTTCTAACGCAGTTTGAAAACTTTCACTCCATACAAAGCCGCATGCATAATTATTAGGAGTTCGTTGACAAACGTGTCCCTGCGGAATTGAAAACTCCTCAATAAAATTATAGAAAAAAATAATTTCCGAAACCAAATAGACATCGCGTGAACGCCCACAAGGAAAAGTCAAAACAGCTCTCTATTGACCCCACGTTGCTGATTAGCGATATATAGCATGTAATGTACACGAATTCGTCCTGCGCTGCTCCCTCGAATACCCTTAATTCAAAATGGCTATGTAAATAATTCCTTATCTGTATATACATTTTGCTGTGCAGGTCTTTCATTTCATTTGACGCTCACCATTATAATACTCTGCGATATTGTAATCTCCATATTTTTGATGTGAACAGAGAAAAAAAAATTATTTTTGTCCTGGCTAAGCAAACAAAACACAGAAAGAGAGAGAGAAAAAACCCGATAAGATGTGACTCACCGATAACATTTAACTCCGCGTCAGTATAGTATGGCATGAATCTCAAGGAGATACCACAAGCCGACAGCCGAGTTGCCTTTCAAAACACAATGCATTCAAAAAAGACGACCACGGCGATGGCAATGGCATTTGAAATTCAAATTCTGCCATCTTGACACGAGATTTTATATTTTTATTGAAATTATGAATCGTTTAGTGGCTGCAGTCCGTGTACGACAAGGACTACTTTATTTATGTAAATGACCCAATATAAGATATGAAGGAGATTAGTTTACGACTCCTAACGCCCCTCGTATCCTTTCATACTGAATTGATTGTCACTCTGCGTGTGGATAAGCCTCATAACGACAAGAGGTGTAGATAACACGAAAGAGATAAGCGCTATATGGGTAACAATGTGATTTAAAGTCTTGTATGTCCTGTTCTGTTGATGCCTGTGTTTGCTTATCACATCGTCCGATGTGATGCATGACGCACTTAACTTCACCGCCTCACATACGAATGTATTACTGGCTGTGGAGAATTCAATATTGGCAGCATTTTTATTGAGGGATTGTCGAAATATGTTTGAATATTAAAAGGTATGCCGACAACAACAACATTACTTAACAAGGGATTCAATTAATTTCAGCAGTGGTTGTGACTTGTGACGGAGACCACTTATAGCCACAGCTTTTATTGACATACTGCTACCAATAACAGTAATAAGAAACCAGTGTTTTGTGGCAATTGATTGTTTGTTTACAATATCATTTGTTTTCTTTCTAGAATCATGCCAATGAAACCCAGTGATATATTGAAATCACTTGCCATCGATTACATGCATTTTCAAGACGGGAGGCGGTAGAGTATTGAGATTTTATTTTTGAGGGTATTAATTTGAATGTCACTATCACTCTTTTTACATGAGAAATTTCGGCATTGTAGTCTCGTGAAACTTCAGCTGGACAATGAAAATATGATTTTAAGACCGTGACACACATTTAAGGTGCAGATTTTGTATCAGCGGAGTCGGCTTACCTAATATACAGACTGATTGTAGGTCTTACAGCTAAGAGATTTGATGGAAAAACAATAGAGTTCTTAAGAAAGATGTTTGAAAAGGTGTCAAAGCATATGCTGTCAAGCTCTTATTCTTAGCGAATCATACAGAATCAACAATAATTGCAGAGTTCTTCTATCTGCTTTTTAGGGTCCAGAAACTTCGTCTATAAAATGACCAATGCATGGCGTCTGACAGATATGAGAGGTATTGGAGTCAGCTTTTTTTCTAATCAACTGCAGTAAGAGAATGCAAGGATCACTGCATACGTACTGGGTTATATGGATATAACGGGGAACGAGAAATCGATTAATTACTT
Organism: Cheilosia vernalis; assembly: GCA_949126925.1. NCBI lineage: Eukaryota > Metazoa > Arthropoda > Insecta > Diptera > Syrphidae > Cheilosia > Cheilosia vernalis. Next base: position 26,147,918 of record OX421358.1, read on the forward strand.
GGAAAAAAAGCTAGATAACTCTTTAGCCTTAAAATCCAGGTATACCGTATGCGTGATATAAGAAACAAACCTAATTAAATCCTACAAGTCACTCTTACTCTTACTGACCCTATACAACTTAAAAAAGACGAATCTCTCCGACTCTTCAGAGTGCCGGCTGTGTCTTGAAGAAAAGCAGAGCACATAATGAAAAAAAAAACAAAAATTTCCTTCATTGTAAAAAAAAAAAAATTTACAACGAAAGTAAGCCTTGAACATCTACTGAAATTAAATTAGAAATTTGATCTGTGACATCCCATCACCAGCAGGACTCCAAGATAAGCCGAAAGCTCATTTTGATGCATAGGTAATTCTTTCCATTTGATTGGAGAATTGTCAGGGTTTGAAATATTTCAGTGCCCATGTTCTGTAATTATCGCATCGATATATCTATCACAAGAACGATATGAATCGAAACAAAATTTCATAATATCACATTATGCGTTCTATAACTGTATGAATCGAAAACTATATCACATGGAACATTTCGATATGAAACCCTTGGAAATATGTGATATATTTAGGTTCTGTAACTATGAGAGCGAAAAAATATTCATTTCAACTGTCTAAATTTATCACAATACGCAGAGCTTGTGATGATAAAAAAGTATAAGGAAAAACAATAAAAAAAACCTAACTAACTAGAAGAAACTAAGTTGTTGACGGGCTTAACAATTTACAAAATTTAAAAGCTAAAGCTTGTTGAATCTATGGCTGATTTTGCAATGACCAATGACTTGTACCAAGAAACAAATTAATCTCTGTAGACATTTTATGAACCATATGGTGAATGGAAGCATTACAGATGCTCTACATGGGAAAGTAGAAGGGTACCTCACCCAACTTGGACAGCGCAACTATAGAATAGAACTTTAGAACTTATTTGGGATCAAATTCGGGAGCTTGATTTTTCTTATATATTTCATTATTTCAGAATTATTTTTTAAATATGATATTAAAGCTACAAGATACTCGTATACGTGTAGAACCACTTGGTCATGAATTAAATAAAATACATTTGTAAAAATATTTCCCTTCTTCATAGCAGCAAAATCATAAGTTCAATCCTATTTGATGTCATATTTGCCAACAACTTTTAAATAAATTTCATTGTGCTACATCATTCTTAGGCTATTGGTTCAACTAAGTCGACGTCCAAGCTTGTTGTGGAATGCAGGGAGACTTTGACCAGGGCTTGTCATCGGTTTGAAATCATTCTCGTCTGGGTTCCCGGCCATAGGAACATTGAGGGGAATGAAAAAGCCGATGAACTTGCCACACGTGGCTCTGCTCTGTGCGTGTCTCATGCGGAGGAAGTCTTCCCTCCGCTGGGATATGTAGAGAGAAATCCTTCTGCTCTTCACCTCAAGGATTGAGACTAGATAGACGAACCTGACGAACTGTGTCATTTGAAGGAAGATCTGGCCAACCTACGATGACGCCAGAACAAAGAACCTCTTAGCCAGAACGCGTATATAGATGTCGCCAGACTAACGGCAATTAGTACAGGTCATTTGCCTTTATAGGAACTCACGCAGCCAAGCTTGGCATCCTCCACAATACCCACTGCCGTAGCTGCGCTGACACAAACAATAGTGAAACAGTGTTCCATCTTTTTTGTGAATGTCCGGCCCTAGCCAAAACCAGACGCAGTGCACTAGTTCATCCCTTTTTTGATGACCTTTCGGCCATCCAAAGCATCCATTTCAACAATATTATCAAATTTCTCAACTCCACAGGCTGGTTTTGAGCTCTCTTAACTTCCTTCATTCCCCTTCATTTCAGGTTCCGTTAGTTGTGGTTTCAAAACGGCGCTCAATGCGCTACTTGTGTTTTCGTCGGTAACAAGAAATACAACCTAAACCAACCAAGCCAACCAACATCATCCTTGTTATCAAGGACTAGTTTAATATAAAACCATTATCGTTTGGGTACGTAGTGTACACCACTGAAAACACTTGTTAAATAAATTTTATTAAAATTTTATTGTTTCGTTTTCCAGTATATCTTGACAGCTTGGGGATTTTTTTTCCTAAATTCCTATGAAATTAAAAGCTACTAGCGGATAGTTTATCGCATGTAGTTAGAGAACTCCATTATTTTCCAGATGCGATAAACAGCAGAATGTTTTGTTCCTATGTTTTCGATGCGAAAAGTTATCGCATGAGTTACAGAACATGGGCACAGGTTCTGTATTCGATAACTGCTTTTTGGTTTGTATGCCGGCAAATAATCGGGCCTATTCTGCGAAATCTTTTATTCTGTTATGAATTTTCTGTTATGAATCATAAAAGGTCTCGACCATAACAGATCTTTTATAAATCGTATTCTGGGTTTCGAACTTTTATGAAACTCTGTTATAGAGCTTCGAAAATTGAAATCTGTTACGAACCTTCAAAACAAACAGCTTTGCTTTTTTTTTTTGTAAATACCTACTAAGTGGGCACCTGATAATTTTTTTGCAAAATAGCATAAAATTGTCGTTGAAAGGAGCAAATTTTGAATTATTACTCACACCAGGAAGATCAAATGGGTCACTAGGCGCGGCGCAGGGTCATAAGTCCACAGGCCAAAAGTCCACAATGGACAATGAGCCAAAAGTTCACACAAAATTCTTGTGAATTTTTGACTCACTGATTGTGGTCTTATGGCTTACGGATGAAGAAGGTGAAGAAGAGGACAACGAGCTTGAAAGCGAAGCTAAAAATTCTAGTAATGACCTCATTTGCGGTGTTTGCCTTCAAAACCCACAAGACACACTTCTCCAGCATTGCAATCATTTTAAGAACGCGCTTTCAAACTATGAATTCTGCAACCCCCCTGCTTAGGTTTACTGATGGATTACGGGGTGGGTGCAAGTTTCTTCTTATTACTCAAATTTTGTTGGCGTTATTGCACTTTGTGGGAGTGAAATAAGACCAACCGTTGGAAGTTATTCTTATTACACTATTTAAGAGCGAAATAAGGTATACATTTTTAGAAGTTGGTCTTATTTCACGGCATCTATCAAACATTCATCAACATTTTGAGTTGTTAAAGCAACTCTTTTTGTCATATGGATAATTGTGGACTTATGGCTTACTTCCATTTTAAAATTGTGAACCTATGGCCCAAATTATTGTGAACTTTTGGCACATCTGGGTGGGTTATAAGTCCACAAATCAATTGACTTATAACCCACCTAAGTGGGTAAAAAGTCCATTGTGGACTTTTGGCCTGTGGACTTATGACTCTGCGCCATTAAATCTTAGTTCCAGCAAAAGTGATGGGTGTTTTCGGCTAAACAAAAATATAAATCTAGAAACAATTTTCAACTTTTTTACTTTTTTACACACATTTATTACATGTTGTTTCCATTTGTAAGCATTTCGTCGCCTTGGAATTATATAGAGAAACATTTCAATCCAAGAATTCATATTTAATAAAAATCTTTTATAATAAAAGTCACAAAATTCAATCTTTTATTCTGTTATGATTCTTAACAGAATTCATAAAAGATTTTTCCACACAGAATACCAATTGGGCTCTAAAATTGGTATTCTGTGTGGAAAAATCTTTTATGAATTCTGTTAAGAATAAACAATTCGAACTTTTGTATGAAAATTCATAACAGAATAACAGAACAAATTGATAAAAGATTTTGCCGAATAGGCCTGAATGTCTTAAATTTCTAATGACAGAATTTTAAAAAAATGTGTCGACTTCCGTTAAATTTTTCTTTCGTGAAAGAGGACCAGTAAGAAGCTTATCATTTATGATATTATGAGCTCCTCCACGATGAAACCTCGGTGGATTTGTATACCACTTTGTTCCATCCTTGCTGGTAAACAAATTATGCAAAGTGTCACTTGTTTCATCACTATCGCCATCACGAATGTCGTCAACTTCTTCTTCCGATTCCTCGTCATCAGCTTCACAATTGGTGCTGTCAATCTGTCATTGAGATCTACGTCCACCAGTTCTCGACCTATTTCAGCATAAGAGTCAGGAGTTTCTTCATCATCAGATCTACTTCCCAATCCATCATCAAGATATGTCTCAGAATCAGAAAAGAGTTCCCATATAAGATTTTAAAAAGACTGTTGCTGATTTTCCAAAGACAGTTTACATAATGAACGAAAAAATAGCAAGACAGTAGATAAGGTTCATATTGTATAACATAATAGGTTCGTTCGCGTACTTTTTTGCAAACGTAATATTATTTAAAATTTGCTAAGAAACTGTGCGAATCCGACCACGTAGGTAGGTACTGAGAAAATTTAAAAAAATGAAAGAAAAATACATATCCCCGCATTTCATTTTTTCGTAATTTTCAACTCGCCGAATTTCGACTTACTGAAAAACGAAAAATTAAAACTGCAAATGACAGTGACAGCTTTAAAGTTTGACAAAGAAAACTCTATTTATTTTCGTCTTCAACGATGTCAGAGGAACAACTCATAATTGAATGTTCGCCTAGAACATATTAGCGCGTTCAGAATATAAAGCTTAATAGGTATGTAGCTTGTAAAAAAATCAATTCCAACTTATTTTGTAGATGCTGCATTTTACAGATTTGAGATCCTGGTACCTGCAATAGATTTTAAATGAATACTTGACTTATTAGGTATTTGCTTTGAAACATTTCGACCTTAACTTTCGAGTTCCAAGGCTTGGGTCCAACGCGAAAGAACATAAAAATATCGAAAAAATATACTTCCTAGGTATTTAAATTAAAATTCCAACTATAATCAATTGAATAGTAAAGTAATTTATTTAATTTATATGCAAAACTAGCAAACTCGGCGAACTCCGTTTCGCCACCAGATGGCTTCGTTTTTTGTAACATTTCGTTTGAGGATTAAAAGATGAAGAAAAATTATTATGTTTTTCTTGTATGTATTTGAAAATGGAAAATTTTATTTCATTTCACAACAGTAATGAATTAATTTCGATTATAAAAATGAAGTGTAATTTAGTTGAACTTCTCTAAGTAAAAAATGAAAGTGAATCCAAAGTAAATACTGAATCGAAGCGTTATACGTGTCCGCAAATTATCCGTTTCATTGAAGTGCTCTTTGGTAAACCACATTTTTTGTTTTTTGGTCTGACGTTAACACAAACAAAGCGGATGGTTTCCCAACTCGTGAATACGCAACGTATAGCTGCCCATGTGATAAACAATGATTTTCTTAATGAAAAATTGCTTGCAACTGTTCAATAATTCGTCTCTTTAACTGTTGAGTTCCCTGTATATTGCACCGCACATTCAGCTGATCCACCATCGACGAAATGAAATATATTAGCAGAAATTGATGCGGTTCATCTGGTGTTGGCTGACCTGGTGAACTTCGTACCACCTAATTTTTATCTATTTGAAGCTTTTTTTTCGATTTAAACTTAGTTTGGTGATTAAATAAATTTTGTTAGTAATTCAAATTAATTCAATGCCTTTTATTTTCCTGTAAAATAGATGATATTAACATTCAATGCAAAGATTTGTAGTAAAAAAATGCAGTCGTTTGAATTCGAATGGTAAGTCCGTTGGAATCATCGGGATGCGTGGAATCAACACATCTTCTCCTCTATATTCTGCGGTATGCCCGGAAAAACACTTCGAATGAGCTCTTCCTTAGAATCGGTCATGTGGCAGAAATAAGTGGGCAAAGTGATAAGTCCGGTCGAGATATCAACTGCAATCTTTTCATTACCAATGTCCAACAATTGCTTCGAAAACACATCTGCAGTTTGATCTCGTCAATCGGAGTGTCTTGACATGAAGGCACAAATTTGCTTTTGATCGTGGGAATAACTGGAAGAGTCTCCCGAAAATCACCGGATAATACAACCATGGCTATTCAAAAAATGTTTTGATTGACACGAAGATCTTTCAACGTCCTGTCCACCGCCACCATTGACCTTTTGTGGGGCCATCGTACATTCGACCCAATCGATCAATTTGCATCATTGTAAAATCTTCGCATTTTTTCTTCGATTTTTCAAAAATGTGTCTGGTTGATTTGCATGTTCAGTGGCAATATCAATGCTGAATGTGCAGTTCGGTAGCCTTCTAACAAAGTTGCTGTTATTCCAGATGAAGCCAATGACAGGGCAACTCATACTGCGATCAAATCCGTGCCAAAAGCAATGAAATTAAGAACGTTTTGGCAGTACCTGCGGGAGCACCCAGAAAGTAAATGCTACCAGTTCTTTTGTTCACAGCTTCCATCAAAGAGTCATACGCAATCATTTGTTTTCGAATTAATTGCAGAACATTTTTACGAACAGCTTCGGCTATTGCTGCAGTACCTATCGTATTGTTTTGTTGTTCTCTTTGCAATTCGTGGTTGAATGCATCGTGTATTGGACGATTAGGTGATATCATGCCCAACTGCGCACTTTATTCGCCATCAATAAACACTAACTCTAAAAGAAATATTTGTAATTTTAACAGCCTAGAAGAAAACTAACCACACCTATCAACTTGGTTGGTAAGCCTTCTCCCTTCACTCTCCACACCGGTACCGAAGGTGTTATGGTAGCTTTGAGCTGTCCTCCCCATAACCCTACTCACGCATGAGCATAGTACCATGATTGTTACTCATTCATTTTTAGTAACAACCCCTTCGTGAACACTCAAAACGCTCAGCAACTCCTGTTGCCTGTCATCATTGTCCTCGTCATCTCAATCACCCCTCCATTTGAACTTACCCACCTATTCAAATGCAAGGATATTGAAAATAGGTACCTACTTCCCAAACAAAAATGATGGATACAAACAAATCAAAGTATCTACTTCATTTCAAAAAGATACTTCATGTAACATAGTAAACATAAACAAACTTATTAGGTAGCTAGCTCTAGCTATATCGTATATTAAAAAATTAATTTCAAAATTTTTGACAACAACAATTTGCTTAGAAAATCATTAAAATAATTGACAACAACAATATTGCTTTTAAAATTTAAAATATTTTTTTTTGTATTTGAAACTACTCGACTTCTATCCAGTTTATATTTTTTTCAAAGTGCATTTCCCCATGAAAAACGAAATATGTGCCTACAACGCCAACTGTTGGGAATTTTCGGACTTTTCTTTTTTCATAAACCATCCCTGATTTAAGACGAACAAAACAAAATAAAAATCATTCAAATCGGTTGAGCCGTTCTGGAGTTATATCGTCAGGAAGGAAAACCCGACTTATTTTTATATAGTAGATAATACAAGTATAACACACACATATCCAACACGCTGATAATAGTTATAAGCAATTGCAAACAATTCCGTCAGCCACGATATGTGCCTATATGCACAAAGGAAACCAAGGATTTCGAAATGTGCCCTATCCACCAATAACGCACGATAAATTTGAACCTTGATCCCACCATCAGTTTGTTCCCTTATCAAAAATAAATGGGCACACATATTGCCTACGACGACGATGACTTTTATCGATCCTACCCTCATCCAGGCCCTCAAAAAGTCAAATATCCACCCCAACGACTGTACACTCACACTCGGGCACAAATTTCAATAGCAAAAGAAGAAGAACTATCAAAAGTGTACAACAGACGCATGAATTACGCTCCTTGTCCTTAGATTTCAATTATGCATGCATTTGCGTTGACCCGCAGGACTGCCAGCCAACCGTCGTCCGTCGTCGTCGTCATCGCCAGTCAAGGGATAAATTAAAATCAATTTAAAGGAATTTTCCAAATTGATTGCAATTTAATGGCGCCGCTATGGTTATCGTATAGGTGTAGATGAACAGGAACACCTATTCATCGGCGAGTTGCTCCTTCTTCGGAATTTGTGTTTCGTTTCCATATTGCATATTCCATCATCCGGGCAATTCTTTTCGCATACGAATTCGATTACAAATTCGAAAGAATTGTGTGCGAATCAAATTGACATTAGCGAATAAATGCCAATTTAATAGGTGCCTAAAGAAGGCCGTCGCGATTCACCGTCACAGCTGAGGGACACATTCAGTTCTCAGTGACATCATCACAAAGTGCAGTTTAAGTACCTAAACGGTGTTCTGCAAATTGACAGACTACACTCGCGCTTCATGCACTTTATGGCGCTGCAAATAGTTTGTCCAAATGTACACCAAACCAACATTAAATGCCTTTTGAGGAAGTTTCTGTTGGTTTTGTATTATTTGCTGTTTTGGCAGTTTTCGCTCGCTCGGCTGTCACTGGTACTTGTACTTGGTTGTATTAGTCGTATGTAGGTCGTCGGAAACCCCCTTTCGCCCTGGTGTGGTCGACTCGTTGCTGAATGACTGAAATATGAAATACTTTCTGATGATGTGACACCTTTTCTTGGAGCTGATGTTGTTTCCATGGTTGTTGCTGATTGACCCTTTCAGGTGAGCTAAATTGGAGCAGAGGTACACAAAGGTGCACAGAGTATGCACTGACATCTGCATGGATATAGCCAAACCAAACGAAAAATAGAATCAAAGTGACAAGCGAATTATTCAAATGACTTATGGCGCGCTCGGTTTCGTGTATGGGGAACTTGCAATGTGAGCAACCCTTCTAGGCCAACAATGGATTATTATTATTATTATTACATTTTCGCGTGTATTTTTATTTGCTTGCATTTTTTGTTCTTCTTGTTGCGCACATGTGTGTGCTGTTAGAAGGTCGTCGCAGCAAATGGAAGTGAATAGGTGGAAAAATGTGGCACAGTAAGTGGAGGACAAGTGTCGTATTCACTCGTTTTTTGAATGCGATTTCATTTCCCTATCCACTTCCTTATTGATGGCTGCATGTGATTTCGCAACTGTCAGAGAAATACAAATTTTGTTTCCTCGCGTTCAGGCGAGAAAACTTTGTCGGGGAACTAACGAAGGTTGGGAAATTATATGTCGAAACTATCCGGCACATCGAGTATTGCTAAAAAAAACGTTCATGTGATGTCCATAACTTGTCTCTATGCTGTCAACTCCTTTAAAATAAGCTCAATTTGCGCCAATACTCTTTAGGCTTAAGAGGTTATGCGTTATGTACGAGAAAAACAAAGCATGCAGCTAAACGACGCGTCTTATGACTGACAAGCCCTCGTTTATATGTCTGGCAACCATTTGACAGCTAAACTATCCTGACAAAGCTTCTCAATTCAGCCGTTCAAATGCAGCAGCATATTGCAGGTGCCTTCCGTTGGCGCCGAAATAAACACAAACAATATGTATATATATTTTTGGGATAAGCAAGGACTGATTCTACAGAAGTCCTTTGCAGATGAATGTCAAGGTCGTCCGATAATCATTTTGACAGAAAATTAATATTCTCACAAACTAACGAAAATTAACTTTAAATGTTCGGGGACCAAATTTAAGCACTTGGTTGCTAGGTATACCCAAAACATAGCAACCTTACCCATATCTTGAATGTCGTCTACAAATCGAGCCTCTATATAGTAGATGACAGAGTCATTGTCATAAGCTTAATACGCTGCTCGAGCTTAACTAAGTTTTCTCTGGTCTTCAACTTTTCTCTTCAAACATCAGCTAAAGTCCAAGCTAAATTTTGACATAGAAAGCGTTGTCACAAAAAAACAACTGCTCTTTGAAAGTAACTTAATTCAAAAATTCAACTCTCTCTAAACCATTTCCGATTCTAGGTACTTAGTTTGCTGTTTGAGATCATTTTTAGCTCCCACACAAAGTTCTCTCCAAAATTAAGCTGAGCTAAAACTTTTGTTTTAGAGTGTACTAACTTCATGTATTTGTCAAAATTTAGCACGCCCATTTAATAGGTCAGCACATTTTCTCAAGCTAAATTTTGACAGGTCCCTGTGTTCTGTTACGTTTTTGTGTTCGAAAATATGTAGTTGAAATTAAAAAAAAAAATATTTTTGATACCTAGAAGTTATTTTCCAGTAACACGGCTTTTTTCTGTGACACTTGTCCGCAGCCCACTCTATGTTAAAATCTAGCAAGGATTTTGTTTAATATTTGGAGAGCAAAATGGAAGAGCAGCTAAAATTTAGTTACTAAACTTAACAAACAACGACTGACGTGCGGCTTTGACAGTTTTCATTGTGTACTTTAAGCAATCCTCTATCTTTGTTTATATTGGGCCTTACCAACAACCAAACAGTAAACTCGAATTTAACTAATTTCGAAGCTAACTATAGTTTTGACTTTTAATTTGTAGGTACCAACAATCGAATTAATCGGGACTTTAATTACATCTGGCTTTATCGCAAAATTATGACAGTATAACTCGAATGTGTTATAATTTTTTTCTGAGCTTTCAAATAATTTGCTGAAATTAGCAGATGCTTGTAATTTGAGTAGCTATCTTTTAATTATTTTTTTTTTGAACAGCGATGAGGATATATTTGCTAATATTCAAATACCTAGTTCACGAGGCTGCGTTTTCTCGAAAAAGAAAAATAGACCCGTTTGAAAAAAAAATTGATGCACAAGACAAACCAAAAAGATTTATATTTCTAATATTTTATAAATTACCAATTTAACTTACCTAATTCAATTTACCTTAATTCAAATCGGCCAATTGACTTTCGTCACTGACGTTTAAACTTATATAAGAGGTTAGACTCGACTTTTCTCGGATCGAAAATTACAGTCTCGATTATCGTAAAGTCAAAGATAACTTGATTATTGGTACGCAATTTATTTTAATTTCGACTTTTGACCTGAAGTGGAGTCTAAATTTGGTTGTTAGTAAGGCCGATTGTATATGGGTATTAGTTATAACAAAAACGGTTCTGTTCAAATGTGTCATTAATTCTGTCAGGTAAATTTTTTTTTAGATTTTTTTAAAACAAAGGAACCGAGCAACTTCAGTTTTGGGAACGTTTTCTCGGTGATTAATGTGGGCTTCCCTAGATAACTGAATATACAATAGCAGCTTAGGCGGTATATATAGGTATTTACCACATCCTAGATAAAAGAGTCTTCAAAATCAGCTAAGAGGGTATAATGTCCACAAAGGTTGGCTCTTTATGGTTATGAAATACTTCCCAGTTGCGTTTACAACCTGTCTGATGAGGTTTTGACAGCTTTGGGTATGGGTATTACTAAAAATCTTTTAAAAGGCTGATTTCTACGCATCAGCTCTTTTGAATTGTATACAGCTTTCAGAGGTTATATGAAATGGGTAGACAGCTTAAGGCACTTTCCGTTCCTACTGAAGACAAACCGTCACCCGTCAATATTCACTCAAATCAACCCCTATAGTTTTATTTACAATTCTATGTCATTGGGCCTTACCAATGAACATTTTTAGTTTCGGCTTTAAATTTAAGTCATTCACAGCGGCTATATTTTCCATACGAATTGTGACCTTCCGTAAATTTAAAGTCGAAACCAAAATTAGTTATTAGGGCGTGTGCGACGCAGTTTGACTGCCTCGTTCACCTTTCAGGGGAAGCTTGTTTTCGCAGCACCAAGTCTGATCAATTTGATGTTTATTATTTTTTTTAATAGTTTTCTCGTCGTCTTTTTTAAATCAAACGGCTGCGACCAAAAAGGCCGAGGGAAAAACAATTTCCACAAATAACATCATATTACTATGTTTGGTCTGGAATTGCAGCTTGAAGACCACCTTCCCTTTCTCTCATGTGATGATCACAATAGACCTACAACTCTGGTCTGGTCTAAGTCTAAGTGTGTCTTTCACCCTACCTTACCTACCCTAATCTTATATGGGTATATAAGCCAACTATTGTTGTGCCAACTATTCAATCCACTGAATTTTTCAGACGTCTGAGGGAACTATTATTCCATGAGCGAGATGCATCTACATTCTACACGTCAGGTTTGAGGCTTTGACACAGCTATGATCAGCATTGTGCTAAGTACCCAATTGGGTAATTTGGCTCTAGAATTTCCACTTTGGATCAATGCTCAGGGTCAAAGAGAAATGGCCCACAAAAGCGTAAACACCATCTCCTTAAAAAATTATGAAAAATAAAAAAAAGTAGGTAATCAGAAAATTAGTATATATTCTCGACTGAACGCTGTCACTTAACAATAGCTGATTAAAACGATTCACAAAATGAACGCATCCAAGGCGTTATTGTTGCAATAACCTACGGTGCAGTATGGATACCTACATAAATTTTAAACTTTTTTTTTTAAGATGAGAATGGCTCAGATCCTAAATTTCTTCAGAAGACCGGTGGATATTATCCCAAAGAATTGCCAGAGGTGCGACAGATATACTCATCCGAAAAGAGGGAATAGTAGAAATCCGTTACTAAATGTCACCTAACAAGTCTTACAACCGAACCTTACCTAAGTTTTTCCAAAATCAAAACTACGGGATCCATAAAGAGAGCTTTTAAAAACGCTAAGATCCCTATGGAAAGGAAATGTTTTGTTCTCTCTTTGGGACTCTCTTCTGTCCAATTTTGTCGTAATACCATATGTTCCCACCAAACTGAAATCGCGAGGTTTCGATGAACTTTTACCGAAACCTTCTAAGGCCCATTTTATTCACTCGAAGTTGAACACAACTTGGGAAGTTTTCCATATAAAAATCCTGAAGTTGTGTTCAACGTCGAGTGAATAAAATGGGCCTAAGTGTCGTTCCCACCGAGTTGAAGTGAGTTCAAAAGTCATAAACTGTCAAATTTAAATCGGAAGAAATCATGAAAAAATTGTTGATTGGTGTGGCGTTTAATATTTTGGGATCCACAAATGAACACAAAATAAACCAAAGTTCACTGTAAAGGCTTGTTCGGTTTGATAACCTCTCACGGATGGATAAACTCAGAGGGTTTTCAAATAGGTTTCGCTGAAGACCCGAGGTTCCGACACCTCAACAATTTATGTCAAAACCTCAGAGGTTTGGAAAAATTTGACGAAACCTCGGGCGTTTGGTGGGAACATGCGGTATGGAAACGAAGTTTGACTTCATTTCACGAATGTGTACGAATAAAGAATTGCTAGGGAACAGATCTAATTTCTTTCGCAGTCAAAGGGGACGTTCAAGTATCTAGTTTAGTAAGTCTGACAGCTGTCTGACTAGATTATTCTCGGTTTTGATTGGCTGAAATCGCTCATATCAGAAGCTGTTTCAGTTGACATCTATGGAGGAATAGCCGAAGAATCTAGTCAAGAAATTCGTGACCGAGTACTAAGTAGATAGGTCGCATATGTGGCTGACGTAGGAAAAGTGACGTTCCCAACCAATCAAGTTCTTACGTTCTTACATCTTATCCAGACCAATCTAGTCGACTTAGGATAAGTAGATTCTTGAACGTACCCTGTTCTTCAAACCAAACAAACAGCAACGACTCTTGATAGTGACAATAGCCGAAACGTCACTCCGCGCCTAGCTCAACCTCTAGATCGGCAACTACCAGTTGATGGTCAAAAATGTTAATTGTCTTTGGATTGGCGCTGGCCCGCTGGGAAACAATGTGTCCATCACACAATTTGCTAAAAATGCGCCAAGTGTTTTCCATTCAAACATCAACATTCACCTCGAATATTTTGCTCTCTCACGCGACCAAAGTCATTCCCAGAAACCAAGAAACGCGCTGATGATGCTGCTGCTACTGCTTGGTTGCCTTCTTCTTTCTTTTTTTTCCTTCATCAGCTAAAGACGATGGTATTTGTTTGAATTTGCACTTGCTTTGGCCGTTTGTAAACAATCTCATGAATAAATACATTCACAAATGTATGTAGGTATCTATTGTATGTTAGTGGCTACAACACGCTCAAGGTCATCCGGCTGGAAGTGGTGGCAGCCTCTAGTCAACAAAAATCCATTTCACATGCCATTTACCCGCTGAAAGTGTATTCGCTCCTATGAAGGAAGCATTCAGTATCAATGACTGCGCCAAACTCAATTTCCAGCTACGGAAAGTCTGTAATTCCAGTTTTTAGTGACAGAAAGCCGGTCAGAATCTGGCAGGGGGGAAAAGCAAAGAGAAATTGTTGCGATTACATTTTTATCGAGACGCAGAGTGCAGAGATGCAGACAAATAGAGAATAGCCAGACGAACTGAGAGCGAATCCATTTCCATCGCCATCCGCATGCAACCGATACCTAGACGACAAATTGCGATTACGATTACATTTTTGCTTTTCATTCGGTTCGTGTGGTTTTGTTTTCTTATTTCATTTCGTGAATAGGTATCACGAAACAAAAAAAAAAAACTGCTTGCTGGCAGTAACCTCATTGCGAGAATGGCTGGAAATGGAAATGAAAACAGCAACAAACGTTCCGAAGAAAGGTGGAAGCGGCAAAATACAGAAAAGACAACAAAACGCTGGCTGCTTCTGCAGCTACTGCTGTTCTGTTGTCGGTGTGAAAAGCTTTATCACGGGTAGAATACAACAATATAATGTGGGTACATGTTCCGGACAACGGAGCGGGAAGGAAACACAAACAATGTACGGTATTTCGTACGGTAATATGCACGTTTGTTGGATCTCTCAGATGGCTACATACATACCTACAAATGAACAAGAAAAGATTACCTACTTGAAGTTTTGTTTTGGGGCTCGACGTTCCACGATCGTTGTTTCTCTCTCGCTCTATCTCCCTTATCGTGTGTATTTTTGTTTTCCCAGCCGTAGTGCCGCTGCCGACTGCCACTGCCGCCATAGCCAGATAGTCAAGTGAATAGATACAGCAACACACACACAATTAGCAGTGACACAGGTTGCAAACATCAAATTTTGTTCGGTATTCTTTTTCCATAGCTTTGTTTATGTGATCTTGATTGGTATTGTAGCTGACATTGTTTTTATTTGTATCTCTCAATATCTAGTTGGGATATTTTTTTTGTTTTTTATTGGATATTGATAGTGTAAGGCGGCGTTTGGTGGTATTAATGCTTAGTTGTGGCAGGTTTGTTTTCATTTTGTATGTGCATGGTTGTGTTTCTTTTTTCTACACACAATTGGCGAGTGCACAGAGTGAGTTTTATGAATGAAAATCGAAGGTGAGGGCAGATACGATGATTAGATGTGACGGAGGCGGTCAGCGGAGAGACATTAAATTGTAAACATTTCATTGAACATAGGGTATATAATGACATTAGAAGTATACACACTTATAGGTACATAATGAAATTACAATTGGAGCAGGTCGGGAATGGTCAAAATTGTAATAGGTTCTAGCTGCACATAGCGTGTCATGGAGCCAGTCTATTCCCTTACAGGATTTTCACCCCGAGCCGAGAACCGGGTTTTCGCGAAAACTCTCGTAAACTTGTACGAAAACAGAAGTTTTCTCATACCCACATAGGTACCTATTTCAGTTTTTAGAACGAGTCGTTTAAACTCGTTTTTCACGAAAACGACTTCCAAATCGTTGGGTTGTTGAAACAAACACACCCTTTGCAATATTCAGCAAATTCTGCAAAATGGCTGACCGAACAAATGTCACAACAAATTAAAATCATTTTCCACAAGTAATTGATGGACTAATATTATTTTAAAATGCACTAAATTCATTTTTTTTGTTAATTAATGCGATCGTAATTTGTAACCGGAAAAGTTTACACCGAAGTTTAACAAATAGGTAGGTAGAGTCTCACAGCTGATTGAAACGTCAAACGAAAACTAGTTGGTGGTCGGTGTGAATGCATCGACGAGTTTTCGAGAAAAACACGGTTTTGTGCTTGGTGTGGAAAGGCTATTAGACTAAATTTTGAAGTAT
Source organism: Cheilosia vernalis (assembly GCA_949126925.1). NCBI lineage: Eukaryota > Metazoa > Arthropoda > Insecta > Diptera > Syrphidae > Cheilosia > Cheilosia vernalis. Next base: position 26,163,596 of record OX421358.1, read on the forward strand.
TTGGTTTTTCGAAAAAAAAAATATATACTTTTCAGTTTTCGTTCAAGTATGTATCAGCAATGTGATTTTGGCAGAACTTATCGTACTATTGTAAATTTCCGTTTTACGGGCGTATATATAATATCTCTCGTCAGTATTAAGTGTCAAAAACGTCCCTTTGACCTGCATTGTTCAATTCGACTGCGCATATTTCATATTTCCTATCCAATCCGGATTTATTAGGTAAATTTACAGAAATTGATTATTATAAAGTTTGGACCTTAGAGCTTTCTTATTGCGCTCTGCATTGTGGGAATTCAAAAGGTCACATTCCGATACCAAATTCGTAGGTTGTTGTTAAAATTTCTCTAATTAATGAATTATGTACCCAGTCACTTTCCATTGAACTTCTTTTCGTATACTTTTGTTAAAGAATAATAAGCTGTTTTATTCGTTCGATTGGCAGACTCAATATTTATATTTGGACATAGAACTGGTGAGCCCCATTTTGCGTTGAAGCAACATAGTATACCTTCCTATATTTTTGGGTACCGAAACCAGCATAGGATCACGAACAGTCCGAGTAGAGGGTCACGTGAAATAAGGCCAAATTCCTAAAATTTTACGCGAAATAGGTATACATAGGGACCTATTGCCAAGTTTTGAATTTGTCATTATTTCGCTTGGCTTTATTTCACGTCACCTGTATTAAGCACGCTCTTCCGCCAAAAATGCGTTTAAAGGACTAAATGTCGTGTGTTTTGTAGTCCTTACGACTTCGCTACTTGGAGCCGCAATTTTGGTGGCGAACTTTTTCCGCAAATCAGCTAAAGTAATTTTTTACCTTATCATGTGTCTTACATGGAACTTGACAATTGTTAGCGTTTCGTGGGAAGTATATGCCCTTTCCGCGTATATATAGCTTCAAAGCCAGATAAAAAAAACCTTAAAATTTTCATAAACTGTTTTAAAATATAAAAATTAAACAGGGGAAGAATTCAAGAAAGGGATACGTGTGTATGCCGAACAAAAAGAACGATGTATGTTGGAAAGAGTGGATTCCAATATTAAAGGAACGTTTTGGGAAGGACAGTGCTAATCGTGGAACCACATGACAGGTATGAAAAACCCTGGGCCCATGTTCTGTAATTATCACATCGATATATTTATCACTAAAACGATATAATTGAAAAATATGTTACTGAGTTTTCGATGCGAAAATTTATCGCATGAGTTACAGAACATGGGCACTGGATCTGCCAATAAATTGTTTGTGGAAAAGTTAACGACCTAAGATTTGTTTGAAAACCGTCCAACTTTTCTGCCGGACACTGTACCTACCGAAAATCGATTGCATTTTTGAAATCTTTTTAATTTCCAAGCGCTTTTGTTTGAGCAGAGGAGACCACTACATCCACCCGTATTCTTTAGCCCAAAGTGAATAATTCTCAGGTTTTCCCCCCATATTTAGGTGGTTTGTTGGTCGACGGGGGGAAATTTGTCGAAAGAAATTGTTTAGGGGGAAATCTGGGGTTTTTTTGAAATTGTATTTTACCATTGTATTTTGGAAACCCTAAATTGTGGATGTTACTTTAAAATGCAGTTAAATAAATCAATCGATTACAAGATGTTTTCAAAATGCGCTATGTAATACAGGGCGTATGTATTGCAATATATTACATTACAACAACTGTCAAACGCGGCGGTACAACGCGCTCTTTTAAATCGCACCGAAACACGTAAAAAAAAATGGCAACAAGTTGGAGTTTTTTTTTTTGAAAAAAATAGCCAAATCTGGGGACTATCTACGGGGAAATATTTTGACCGTCTGGCAACGCTGGAGCCAAGTGAATCTTCTTAGGATCAATCGCCTGAGGCTGGTGTGGTTTAACCCTGAAAATTGGAGTATTTTTTTTTTTTTCTAATTTCCAAGCTGGCCACACAAAATGAAATTGTATTCCCATCCAAATTTCCAATGCAGCAATTCCAATTTCCACGTATAATTATCGAGCTTTACCTGTTTATAAAATATAGAACCGTTCATGTTTCCGATATTTGTACTGTATCTTGTTGAGGGTGCATGAATATATAAGCATGAAATTTTAAACACCTACCTACGACTGAACTGGGGTTGAATTGGTGCCGTGAAATAACGCCGAGCGAAATTACGCCGAATTGCAAAACTCGGCGTTATTGCGCTTTCACAAAGTGAAATAACGCCAAACATTGCTTGTTGTTTTGCTTGTAAAATCCATAAATTTCAGTGACGTATGGCTCGCTCACGGATGCGGTATTTCGGACCCTGATCTCTTCTGATTCGAGTAAAGTGTCTTGCAAATCAAGAAACAGAAGGGTTTGCCTAATCCAAACATATTTAGGTACCTACACCTACAAATAACCGCCGATGTTTCCTTGAATTTTTCGAAAGTTTGCCACTGTTTCCGGTCGCACCAAATTCGTCTACGTATATGTTCCTATACCGTGTAACAAACTAAGGTCAAGTTGCTATTAAAAAACTCGTCAGCCTATTGGAAACCCTTTGTGCCGCATACGGCAAGGAACGCCGACTACCTACCTAAATACGTGAGCAACTCATTAAACTTGCCTTTTCAAATAGATACACACAATTAGCATGTATACGCAGTATAGGCAGCACGCATCTGTCGAAAGCTTCTCACTCCAGCCCACATTGATCGCAGCGAGGCATCTCAAAGTAGAGGAAACTATATAAGTTTCCATTTCTTGCAGTTCCATCATTTTACAAGAAGATCAACTCTGTTATGTTGATCATCGCCATCAGCTTTTGGAAAGCGAAAAAGAAAATCCGTAAATACTAAATACACTCAATTCCCGTTAACTTAATACATATACTCAGATAGTCGAACGGTCGACGGTCGTACCTTTTTACGCCGACGAATCTGGAAAAGGCACAGAAAACACATTTTTTAACTCTGTTTGCTCCCCCCCCACCCCCCCTTCACCGATTACATAGATTCAACGGAGGAGGAACATCGTCGTCGCGGAGATGTAACCGCACCAACGACAACGACGTACGACGACGACGACGACGATGAAGAAGCAGTAGAAGAAAAAAAAAGAACACGTAATTATAATAGTTGAATATAATACAGCTAGAGCTAGAGCCCCTTGAAAATTCAACCTAAAAAGTCGCTACCTACAGGCTGTGCCACACAGTCGTCGTGTGTAACATTTGAGGCCCACCAGAGAGCTTAGCCAACACTCGGCTGTCGGTTGTTGGTTGTTGGTTCGAGCAAGCCAAGCACAGCGCGCACAAAGCAGCCACAGCCAAAGCCAACCCATCAACGAGGCGAAAAACTAGGAAACCATCAAGGAAAACCCCATTCCAATTTCATCGTCGTCTCGTCGTTGTAGTTTCGTTTCGAAATCAACGATTGTAGTATTAGTTTCTAATTTTTTTTCCCCTCGCCCTCCATATACATACCTACATATAAAATTCTCTTCTCTTCGGCTTCTTCCGCCTCCTCTGGGGCCTTTTGCCAGTGGTCGGGTGGTGGTCTCCTCCTCGTTGCTCCGCCGCTGCGCCGTCCTAGTCCCTACACAAACTTTGCGTTCGTTTTGTCGCCGATTTATCTATTGTTCTTCTAGATATACCTACGAGTACCTACTTCACTTGTGTCTGTTTAGCTTCCTTCAAGTTGGCGGAGATTCTGTGAAAACAGACAGCGGCTTAAGTTTAGAGATATCCTCTCCGAGAGATTGCTATTTTTTGTCTAGATTTGTTCTGGAAGATACCAACCAACCAACAAAAGTGGCTGTAGCTTTTGCGTTTTAGGATTTTACAACGAAAAGCTGATAGATGGGTGTGTTGACGACGCTCTGATGGAGCAGGCGATTGTGTGGAAGGAGGGCGAGAGACGCATGAGCGTGACATCATTTTTTTCCATCATCGTCGACTTTTCTAGGAGCGGATGATGACGATCGTGCGGAGGCCGATGGTGTTACGAAACATATCCGTGAGATGAGATGCGAGCGAGATGTATGTTATTGTATCTGTACTGTATACAGCGTGGGAGCTTTTTTTTCGCCCTCGAGTTGAAAACAATCCAATGAAGAGGAAAAGTTTTTTTATTTTTCATTTTTCATTTTAATCTCTCGAATTCCTGTCCATATATCAGTTTCGGTGATGAAATCCTGAATTGGATTGTTTGTTTAAATTTGTCATCGCTAAGGGGTGCAAACACAGTGCGATTGCAGGCTTCTCGTGTTTAATTTTTTTTTTCCTGCCTGCCCTTGTTTCCCCTTGGAGGAGCTGAAACTAATCCGCATACACTGTCGTTTGCTTGCTGGTGTTGGTATATGCGGGGCTAATGGTTAAGTGCAAATGGATCGCGATGAACAAACCGATTTAGTGGAACGGCATACAGTTAACAACTGGAGGAGTCGGAGAGCTAAGGCGTTGCCAGGTGAGATTTAATTTGAAGCCCAGCGGAAATTTATTGAAATAAATAAATAATAGTTCAGGACACCAATTCTCAAAATTTCTCGCATACCTATGTTTATCTGTCAAAATATCCGATGCGATGGGAAAAACTAAAATTTGCAATTCTCGCAATGTTTCGGAATATTGACAGCAGACTTACTTCATGTACCTATCTCAGTTTCCACTGGCTAGATCGGTCATATGAACAGCAGTTACGGTTGACGTCAATAGAGGGGTAGCCAACGAGTGTAGTCAACAAATTCGTGACTGAGTACTAAGTTGACAGTTCGTAAATTTAACTGATTAAGGCAAAGTGACGTTCCCAACCATTCAAGTTCGTACGTTCATCTTACATCTAGTGCAGACCAATCTAGTCGGCTGAAAATAACTAGGTTTTTGAATGTGCCCAATAGATAGACTAACTCCAAGCACCACAAGTTAATAAATCTCTACTGGCTGTGATTTTGTAAAGGGCAATGCTCCCACTTGTATAGGATTTTTTTGCACTGAAATGCCAAGTAAAGGACCATTCACATGAGCGCGAACTGCGAATAGGCGAACTGCGAACAAATAAATTTATCTGTATTTATGAATTGAAAATTGATATTTGTTTTACCACAAAAGCATTATATTCAATTAATACAACACATAATCTAATCAAAAAAAACCGAGACTTGATTGATTAAGATATCGAAATTTACAATTACAGCAATTCTCCCGCGTATTGAAAATTCTTGCCGCGAACTGTCACACTTTATTCACAATCCACATAAAACAGTCGCGATCCACAAACCTGCGAATGAAAAATTCGCTCGAACTTAACCATCTACAATACAAATGATTCGCGGATCGCGGGTACCTGCGACTAAAAAAAGTTTTCATGTAAATGAAGTGTCAGAACCTACGAATATTCGCCAGTTCGTAGTTCGCAATTCGCTCTCATGTGAATGGTCCTTAACTAGTTGGTGGTATAAGGATTTTTATGAATAAAAAGTAGCTACTAAGTTCGGAATCCCTTGCTCTACGAATTCAATAGAAGTTTTTATTAATCGCGCTGTACCCTACTAAGTCTGACAGCTCTCTGACATGATGGGTTTTCATTCCGCGATACCTACTAATAATGATTTTTAGTGTCCAGACAAAATTTTTCGAACGCACAATGGCGAAATTTTCCATACGAAATTGCATATTGTGACCTAGAAAATATTTAGTGTGGAGGTTAAGAATGATTATTAGCAAGGCCCATTGACAAGTATTTACTATGTGTACTTAGTTTTTGCCAGCGGGAGACTTATTCATTAGATTGTCATTATCTCCACTAACTCACAACAAATGAGTTAATTTGACTTTAATATTCCTATTGAAAACGTTATCGCTCTGATCCAGACTGCAACAAAACCTCGACTAATGTTAGGAACTATCGTTGGGTTTCTACTTAACTTTTTGAACGGTGTCAAATTTGTACATCATAAAGACAGACAACTGACCAAACCACTAATCGTAGATTCATGATATTTTTAGCGTATATTCCGAAAAATATCTAGACGTGCAGTAAAAAGTTTGAGAAGAATAGACCATTCTTACCGTTTTTAACTCATGTGCCCGTTTGGTAGTTAAAATTATCTAGGTATTTTAGAATAAACTATTTTATCCTAAGCAGTTTATTACTAGATATATAGCGAAGTGCGACCTTACACAATAATAGGCCTATATAGCGAATAGAAAATAGTTGGCTACGTTTTTAACATGTCCAGATCCATTTTTTTTTAAAAAGCTATGTTTAAATTTACATCTACTCGTAGCTATTTATTCACATTTTCGTCTTATTGCTTTCGACATATTGACACGTTGTGGAATGACTTAAATAAACAAAAATTTATTTAAATACAAACGGCCTTTTAACTACAAATAAAAATAAATATTTGTATAAATTTCTGACTTTTAGTTGTTAGTATAGTTCTAACGAATTACCAATCGACTAGGTACATGAAGAAAAAAAAACTCAGTTATAACCATAATGAAATCATTCGATAGGGTCCATCACCCATCACTAACCTCGACAACAGATGGAGAATGCGAGTTTCAAAAATTTCAAAATACATATTGTCAGTTTAATAAGAAAACCTCGTAACTCCATTTTTGACATCGTCATGTGCATTTTAATGTCATCTTATGGACAATCAGTAGGCGCACTGTTATGGAAACAAAAATAAGGGTGTCCGCCATTTCGTTGCCGGTGATCCCTCCTCATATCCAAGTCGGTGTTACTTCATTTTTAAATGAACACTTATGGAGCTTGAGTAGACATTCCAGTAACAATGATGTTATGTTTGTTTGTTCCATGTGCCTGATCACCGCATGATTATCCAGTTCTAAAAGGATACTTCTTCGCTCCACCTTACTCTTCTCAAGGTATGAGGAAGTGTATATTCCGACGCTAACGTGATATGCTAGTTCCAGCTTTTCTGAAAAAATACCAGCTCCGGGCATCCATCATGGATTCGTCTTTGAAATAAATCTCTTTTTTAATTGTAGTACTCAAAACGTACATAAGCCGTGTTTTTTTGATCTTCGATCTCAGCAAAGCAAAGCAAAGTAAAGTAGGATTTTCAGCACGCAATTGCAACAACTATTGCGAGTATTAAAGTGTCAAGTAGAGCCTAGTTGTTGTAATTAGCGTGCTGAAAATCCTAATTTACTTTGCTTTGTTGAGATCGAAGCCCAAAAAAACAGGGCTATAGATACCACAATAATTATAGGCATTTATAGTGATTTTTTTATAAACTAAGAAGCGACATCTAGATATCGAAAAAATACGCCCCCTTTAAAAATGTACCATGGGCGTTTTGAAAGTGTGTTTTTTTTTTCATTTAATTGCCAGGTTGCCAGGCATTTTGTGTGAGGACGTTCGGATTCCTAGTTTAGTAAGTCTGACAGCTGACTGACTATAGATGGATTTCAGTTTTTATTCGCCGAGAGCGATCACGTGAATAGTTTTCGCAGTTGACGTTTATGGATGGGAAGCCGACAAATCTAGTCAAGAAGATCGTGCCATATCAAAGAGTCAAATTTAAAATAAATAGAGCGGCCGCTGCAGAATTCTGAAGATTCAAAGAAAGGGCCGTTGAGAGAAAAAGGTGCATTTCTAAAGCTACCTACTCTGGTAACTTTGAATTTTCGAAATTTAATAACCATTTGTTCGCATAAGACTATATGTAATAGTTTTGTGATAGGCAGTGTTACATTTTAAATGTACTTATTTGAAAATAACAATTTTTTATAAATGTATGAGAAGTGTTTTCCAAATAAAAAAGTACAAAATCAAACAAAGGTAACGCTGACCGCGAGAATACAAAAACAATTCAAGTTGCTTAGTCAACGCGTTCGGATTACCAGTGCCGACAAATCTAGTTGACGTTTTACATAAACTAGGTAGGTATCCGAACGTCCCCAACGTTAGCTGCATTTTAGGTATACCTACCTAACTAAAAACGTCATATGTCAATGTCAGGTGACCAAGGATTTTTACGAGTTTTACGATCAAAATAAATGAGTTTCTTCTAGTACAATTTTTTTATGTGTGAACGTTTACTAAATGAAGCGTAGTATGCAGATGATCCGAAACGAAATTTTCCGGTGGTCTCCAAAAGGACAACGAAACGTCTGCGAAAAGGCAGCGGAAAATAATTTGTGTAGGTTTTTATCAGCTGCTACACAAGTAGCAGTGTTACCATCACTGTCAATTTATCTCCGATTTGTATACTCGAACTTTTCGCAGGCTCCTTATAATTTTCGTTTGGTAATTGTCCTAATTTAGATATTTACTTTAAAGTTTCGTGATTTTTTGGCTAAAAATGCATAGGTACCTACTTCAATAACAAACGTATTCTTTTCGCATGACGAACCCGTAAACATTTTTTTTTGCTTTTTTTGACCACTAAACTTGATGGCTGAACTCATTCTTGGTCTTCAAATGTTGCTTATGAATTATAAAGTAAGTTTATCAAGAAAATATCGGCAAATTACTTTTAAATTTTCTAGAAAAAGATTTTAGAAATTTTTCCGTATGAACAATTTTTTTCCGATCAACTTCTTAGTTAATTCCACAAAAAACATAAACAAATCATTCCACTGAAATATTTAATTTCCTTACTGTTTCATCTGTCTGAATTTGTGCTATGAACGCCTATTTTTCATTTATCGTCGTCCTTAAACAATTTAATAAGTCTGCCAATGAGTTTAGGTATTTTTGACGCCAACATTTTCCAACTTGCCTCCATACCTCTTATAAATCTGGCAACACTGGAGTACAAATGTCAAATTTTCGCAAGCAAATAATGTCCCGGACAATAAACGTGTGCGAAAAGAGAGTGGTGAATTGTACCAAGCAATCTACTACAACTAACCACTTTTCCGCCATCATTTCGCAGCATCTGCGTACCAGCTGCGTACTGCAAAACGAAAAGGAGAGCGAAATTTTTCGTTCATGATTTCGTTGTGTCACTTTTGTATGGGATTTTCCGTTTCGGGTCATCTGCGTACTGAGCTTAAAGCGTTTACCTATACCTACTAGCTACTGGTACTTTCCTACATGTTAAGCAGCAAATCTCATAACTCCAAGCAGCGTTGCCGCTGAAAATTTTCAAAAAGGGGACCAAAAAGGGGCCCGAGCCGAAAAAAGGGGACTCTACTCAAAATACTAAGATAGCAAAAAAAAGAAGGAAAAAGAGCAAAAAAGGCATTTATTTTTACAAAAAAAAATTATTTATTTATGTCGAAACACTTTTTTTTCATATGTTTACGTCCTTTTTCGTTCAATAAATAATAAAATCTTAAGTAAACTGAAAAGGGGCCATTTTGATCATTTTTCAAAAAGTGGGGGCCAAGGGTCCCGAAGCTCAAAAAGGGGCCAAACGTCAACCCTGACTCCAAGGGTAGGTATACCTACCTACCTAGGTAGGTAGGTACATAGAAAAAAAAACTCCAGCAATAGATACAATACATACATATAAATAGTTGTACCTAGTCGTATTCAAAATAACCGCTTTTTTCTCCACAAATTTGCTATTATTTTTTTATTAATTTAGGACATTACACATGAGATTGCTATAACTTGTGCAACTCCCGTAACCTGGCAACGCTAGTATGAACGTACGCTCTCCCAAAAGGGTAGTCGCCGTCGTCGCGTCTTCGGCCTGCGCCTTCGTTCGCATTATAAAAAAAAAATCCCATTCCACTTGTGCTTTCCCCCTATGTCTGCCGCTCCCCAACCAACAAACAAACTCAATCCAACTCAACGAACAACCCACTTACAAGGGAGAATATTTCAACATTTTCATTTTCTCAACATCAACGGAAAACGCCAAGAGAAAAACAAAATAAAAAAACCTACTCGATCGTGGCTTTGCTGGCTGGCACTCTCCAAAAAGAAGTCACACACACACAGCCAATTCACCAGCCACCACCGTGACCGTTGCGAGGGCCCCAGCCCCAGCCACATATACACTGTCGCAGCAACAAGTTAACTCATACCACCCCAAACACCCCATAACTGTACATGATTTGTTTGTGTGGGATTTCGTATCCATACACCAAAAGATAGGACAATTAAAAACACTTTAAAAAAATATTAACCCAAGGGTAGGCGTCTTTCGCGTGTAGCTACGTTTCCAACAATTTTTCGCCTTAATAGCATTTTTCCTGCGTAGCCCCAGTGGTAGTGGTAGCCGAACGCGCACACATATTCAACCGAAGAAAAAGGCTATCGTAAGCAAATAGTTCTCCTTCTCATGCATGCACCCGTATTCACATTCACACAAGCAACAGTTGCACACGGTAATGGTGAAGATAGAGAGGGAGGCGCGCACAGCCACACCGAAACCGAAGTCAACCGCACTCAGTCAGTTAGCCAGTTCTTCAGATCCATAGCCCAACACACTAGTCCCACCGCAGCGCGCACCGATAGATAGTTACATTTGGTATCCCTACGAATCACTCAGTTCAGTTTCGAGGTTGCCCGCCGCTAGTGCGGTGGTTTGTTTTTTGATTTCATTTTCGTTTGGATTTTATTTTTATGTTACACATATACCAATTTATTTAATTTTCCTCTTTTCAATAAAAAAAAATTAAAATCAATCTCAACCTACCCTCGCGTGCAAATGAAGTGGGAAAAAAAGAAATAATATAAATCGCGTTCCGCTAAAGCAAATTCATCCAAATGCGAGATAAATGATCGTGATTGTTTATTGCAGTGAAGTGGAGAGGAAAATATACAAGAAAATGTGTTGATACGTATGTAAAACAAGCAGGAAAAGTCAAGAAAATTGTTTATAACAAGAGGAAATAGAAAGTGAACAGTGTGACAAAAACAACCCCCATCCCCCGGTAGTGATCTAAACAATTTTTCAAAAGTACATATACTCCTTTCGGACCTGAACAAAAATTTCTCATTTTCGAATCTAATTGGAAAGCAAGAACCTCAAGGATTACGTGAAGAACCCTTCAACTGCACCAACAAAACGGATTACACTCAAGCAACAAACGAAAAAAAAACAAACAAAACAATGCATTTGGATCTAACAGGTAAGTGTGGCAAAAATATACAGAAAAAAGGGTTTATAAGAATCGACGACACAGGGACAGCCGAGACGACCGCAAAAAATATCATAATAGTATTATTATTTGTGGTGCCCAACCCTTAGGAAGGGTGGAAGGGATTTAGAAATTATGCAAACATAAGAACTATGTCAGTTGGAAGGGTAAATTAAATTAAAATATCCTTCAACCGGCAGTGGGAGACTACCTCCTATCATTTACCGCTTTTCCTTTTTGTCAAAGCAGTTTTTTTTTTTTTTTTTTCTACTTTGAGTTTATTTTCTGCACCTCTGGTTTTGTCATCGTTCAATTTCTCAACATTGCGTTGCTGGTGCCATCCCCAAATTGGGGTTAAATCACCGTTGTGTTTGTGATGTGATGGTATGTGGTGCAGAGAGAAATATGCCACGGGCGCATTACTTGCCAGCAGCACACACATCGACGATTTATGAAACTCAAACACACTCATTCAGCGTCAGCAGCGAAAACCGAAAAACAATAAAGAGAAATGATTGTGATGCGATGATGAAGTGTGACTTTGGTGTCATCACTCATTCAGTTTTGGTATGACTTTCCTTGTACCGTTGGGAATTTTTCCTTCCGTTGCAGCAGAGTTATTTCCTTCCGCTTTTACATTTTACATTGCGACTTTCGAGAATAAAACAATTTGAAAGAGACGGGTAGAGCGACTTTTCGAATTTCGTATTTTGATCGCGTATTCATTTTTTCGAGGGCGTGAAAGCTCCGCTGTGTATATTCAGTTGGTGGAGGGGAGTTTTTAAAGCTCTTCATTCAAATGACAGATGTGGTATTGCCAACATTGGGTTTGTAATGCAACAGTGAAGTGGGGGCCGAATTCGCCAGGGATTTCACCATTTTCCTGGTGAATTTTTGAAAACTTACATCCGGAGTTTTTTATTCTTTTTTTATTTTTTATTTTTATTGGAGGCCCCGGTTTGTTCCACTTCGATCAATGCAAAAATAAAGATCCCAACCGCTAAACCGACAGAAATATAAAATTCTGAATATGGTCCATTTTTGTTTGTTTTTGGGTATATACCTAGGACTTAAAAACAAACTCCAATCAGCGAAAGGTGTGGCAACGTATGTCAACAACCTCCTCCGAGTCAGTCTGACATTATGGCATTGATCAAGTTGTTTTTTCTCTGTTTTGCTTTAATCTCAATTTGGGGAGATTTCTCGTGAAATCGTGTCCAAGGGCCCGGTTCTGGGACAAATATTCGGGTTTACTGGTGAATGCAACCTTTACGTGGTGGAAAAGTGTAGTGTAGTAGTAAAAGTGTAGTGTGGTAAAGTACACACTCTGCAAAATACACGAGTTACAACAACTAAGTGGCCGTAGACTGTAGTTGGTGTAGTTGCATTGAAGATTCTACTTTACTTTACTTTGCTGAGATAGATGTCCAATAAAACACGGTTAATATAAATTACTTGAAAATACGGAAAAACACTCGTGGAAGCAATTCTTTATTTACAAACTGCAGAAAAAAACTCTTGCCCGGGGTGAGTACCTAATTTAAAATGATACACAAAACACAATTATACACCCCACAGACCACACTGCCACTGTTTGTTTGCACTATCCAACTATATCTTCTTTCTGTAGATAGATAGAAAAGAGAATACCTATAGCATAATAATTATGGAACCTGGAAGTTGAATTTGACATTGGAATTGAGGGAATAGGTTCTGCGTTTGCATGAAAATCAGTGCTTCTTGCGCCCAATATTCGATATAAGTTTTAATTTTTCTTTTCTGAAATTTAGAAATTGTAGTGTTTTGTGAATATTTTACGAATTTTCGTAGTGACTTTTTGAGGGCGAAAAATGTAGTGAAAACGCTACAATTGTAGTTGAAGAACGCAGTCGAAGTTTAAGATAAGAGGTTTTTTGTTCGTGTTTTCATAGACGGTGCTTATGGAAAATGATAGCTCGGGAGAAGGCAAAATTAGTCAACTTTTTTGGACACTGAAGTGTGGAGATATATACGTAAACAATCAGTTTGATAAGAATTGCTTACAAAATTGTTGTCTGCTTGTTTTTAAATTCGCAGCTGTCAAAAAAGGAAACAAAACAAAATTTAAATGGACATTGATTTGTGACGTAGTAAAAATGTTTGATGACAGTTTTTATTCCAATTTTTACTTGAATCCACTTTACTTATACTTACTTCTGTGGGTCAAATGTCGTAAATAAGTGTCAGCGGATAAGATGAATTTCTGACACTTACCTATAGTAATATGTCAAAAAATAATAATTTTACTCCACTGGTGCATTTTAAGTTAAAGTAGGTAGGTATATTTATTACTTAAGGAACAATGATTGTTTGTTCAGTTGCGTTTTGCAATCTGGGACAGCGTTTTGTTACTAATGTCAGAGTTAAAATTCAGAGACATGTTTAATTGGCCTATAGATGTCTGCTAGTTGCAGTAAATAATTGTAGGCGACTTATTTTTTATTTATTTTTGTTTGCATATTTGTGAATTTTGAAATAGATATTTTATTAATTGGGGTGCTTAAACAATTGAATCTTTTTATCCTTAAATGTCAACAGCTCAGGATTGTGCCAGAAATTTAATCAGGTGTACCTACTCCTGCAACTGGAACGAATAGACATTTGTTTAAAAACCTTTTTAGTAAAATGCGACTGTGGTATATTATGTGTAAATATCGGGGTCATCAAGTGTCCAGTCAAGTGTCACCATGGACATTTCACAACCATACCTACTCCCCGTCTGATAAAAGACTAAATACATGATAATTTATTTATGGGAATTTCACATTTCTTTTCAACGAGGCCCTCAACTTAATTTTCGAAAAAGATCTAGGTACATTACGTACAAATAATGCTCGAGTCGGATAGATAAGTTTTTCTGCAAGTCAGTTGCTTCGTTGATATGGAATATAAATAAGCTAAACTTGGGTTGAAAAAAAAAACACAACGTTCAAATGCTGTCAAAACTTTTGAAAATATTTAGCAGAAAACATAATATTAGGCACCTAAAGTCGGTTTTCCTGGATTAGATTCCCTTGAACGCAAGAACTATATTCTTGGTAAAGCCCGTAGGACACTACCTACCTTTTTCTCTCATTTTTTCTCTCATTTTTTCCTAATTTTCATCACATTAAATCATGTTCAAATGTCAGCTTCGTGTAAAAGTGACAAAATGTGTATTATGAAAGTACCTAGTAGCAGTTATTTTGCAAAGCAACCACAAATTTTAGAACCACAAGCTTCAAAGCGACTGGAGGCAGATAATGTTGAAATGTCAAAAAAAAAAAAAAGCTTAAAAATGTAAATTGAATAGGTATTCATTTTTCAATGCATTTTTTTTGACATCTCCACAATAATTAGGTTGATGTGTACGCACTCACTCCTACCGGGAATTTTCCTAGTAGTTTATAGTACTGCTCTAGTCTCATTTTAATAATACGGGCTTAAGCAACGCTTTCACTTCGTCAAATGGATATGAATCGTAATGTCAACTCAGATCGCAGTCAAAAATTGCCAAAACCGAAATGTCATTCAGTTAGGTACTCAGTTGAGTTATTCTGGACCAGATTTTTTTTATTTACATTTTCTCCGTTGATCTGATATATTTAGGTAGACGTGCAATTTAAATGCAAATGCTTCCAAATTGACCACAAATAAAGTTAAATCGGGTTGATGGGCCTTACCAATAAATCTTATTTTGCCCGTTAGCCGCGTCTATAGCCCTGTTTTTTTGAGCTTCGTTCTCAGCAAAGCAAAGTAAAGTAGGATTTTCAGCACGCAATTACAACAACTACGCTCTACTTGACACTTCGACGACTCACACTAGGTATTCATTCCCAGCAAGATTCACTTGGGAGTAAATGTATACTTCTGAACACCAGGGGGAGAAAATTTTTGTTGCCCTCCTTGTATAATATGAATCTATTCACAAAGTTTCTCTATTTACAGTACATACTATTCGTTGGTTGTGATTGGTGGAAATTCATAAGGAAAGGCATAAGTGAACTAATTTTCAAAATAACAAATAAATATAAGGGCTTTTATTAAAATATGCAATAAATTATTTTTTATATAAGCTGCAAATATTGTTTTAGACAAATATACCTTATTAAACTTGTAATCGTAAGATATTAGTGTATTAATCTTTGAGATATATATTTTTATATTTTTTAAACCCCAAAGTATGAGGAAGGATCAATATCCATTGGAAAATTTTATGCAAAAAAATTGTATTTCTTTGACCGAAAAAAGTTACTTCTTGTGATGTGCCCAATCATGTTGTATCATGCTACCTACTGAACAGGCCCACACTGCCACCTTTTTTGATAAAACCTGTTCAGAAAGCTGCTGGGAATCGTTTAAGTGCACATGTTCCTACTTTACTTTGCTTTGCTGAGATTGAAGCTCAAAAAAACAAGCCTAATGTTGTTATAAAGGTTTTCTGAGAATTGTGCTTATGAACTTGTCAAAATTGTATTAATCATATTTATTATCATACCTTGGACCCCAAAGAATATCAATCTAATTGCGAATAGCAAACTGTAGCTCGTTTATTTATTCTTATAACAACAAGACATGGTGACGTGGTTTTGATTGACAGTTTGGCTGCGAACTGAGCCATTCTTACCGACACCTGCACGGCAAAATGTTTTTTTTTTTTTTTGTTAAATAACCCCAAATGCCTATGGTTGTTCCCGTACAATAACAATTTAATACAAGAAATTTCATTTAAGCTAGTTTATGGTTGGATACTGTCACATGACTGTCAAATATTTCAAATATTGATTTGGTGTTATAGTAGTTCCATTGCCTGAAGTATAATAAAATTATTAACTACCCTGTACGGAGACAATACATTTTTTTTATTGTTCGACTATGGCATCGTATCTTAACGTGTTTTGTCACCTCTTAACGAAAATTTGGCATTCACCTGTCAAGTATTTTGATATAACTTTTTGATTTACTCTTACACATGGCTTTATGGGCACTTTTAAAAACAAGCTGAAAGCACTGAACAAAAAATCTGAGTTATGAGTTATAACATTGGTATATTAGCCGTGTTTTTTTGAGTTTCGATCTCAGCAAAGTAAAGTAAAATACTTCACACTTCGAGATTGTGTGCTGAAAATCCTACTTTACTTTGCTTTGCTGAGATCGAAGCTCAAAAAAACACGCCTATTGTACGAGTATGTTTTCGTGTTGTTTATAGGAAATAAATTAAATTGTTCTGCTTTAACTTTGTTACTTAGTTAATTGAAGATAACATGAAACGAAGATGCAATCGAACATGTGTTTCAAAGCCTTCTAGCACGTTTTTGGCAATTTTTTTTCCTGCTGAGAGAAACTCCACGCTGAGTGAATTTTACGTTTAGCGAATTTTTTCACCAAAAAAAAAGAAAAGGACCTTAGTATAGGTATACCTACATAGTTAGCAAAGTGTTAGCAACACAATTGGTTTTACTTGAGATCGATCTTCAATTTGTATAATCTATAGAAATCGCACATTTTTTAGCGACTGTTTAAGAATAGTCTTACATAAACTTGACTGTGTGGGTATATAGTTTATTCGGCTCAAACATCTGGGCTATGGGCTTTCTTCTGCGGTTGTAATATGAGAACATTTTAAAGGTCCTTTCGACAATCAGTTTGTTTAAAACACAAATTTAGATTGCTATAAAAGAAATAAGTGATAATCTAGTACACATTTGTAAGGAAAAACTCCAGTTCTAAGCAGCTTCCAACTCGATGAACAAAATGTTCTCAACTAACTGACCAATCTAATAAACAACAAAATCCCTTCCATCGCCTTTGTTAGTGAAATTACTGTCATTATCTGAAGCTGTCGATTTCCCCCAATTAACTATTCATTCAATATCCAACTAATCACAGATTTTTCTATCTATCAACTACAACTGGCAACACCATCATGAAAAAGCTTCTCCCCACAAAGATAACATATTTTATACTTTCTCAGAACAAGAGAGATCTAACGAGAGAAACATCGTAAATGTGAATTTGCTTCTTCTTTTTTTTTTTTTTTTCTTTTTTATTTGAATTTCAATTATGAGATAACTGTTAACACTATCTTATATATTTTTTTTTTTATTATTATTATTGTTGTTGGTTCTTCCTTTTACCTGTTGAAAGAAAAACGAATAAAAAATGAAAAGAAATGCTCCATGGAATTTGCTCCAAAAATGTACAGCTGTAGAAATTGTGTCGTGTGTGTGTTAATATCGAAAATGAAGAACGAATGTTAAAAAGAGAGTGACATCTCTTTTGAATTTCTGATTCGTCTTCTTTCCCTCCGCTGTGATGGGCTGCTCCTCAATTTCTTCACTGTCCTCTCACACAAAACATAATTTTCTTGTAAAAGTAGAACAACATATAAAAGGTCACTGACCAAATTATGTTAAATAAATAAAAAAAAAAACAATTCAAAAGAAGAAATACAAAAAATGATGGACTTGGAACTTGGACACACTACATGAGTGTGTTTGATGAACTTTTGCCCTTTTTATGGGTTTTTTTTTCTCAGCATAGAGAAAGAAAAGGATTTATTTCTGGACACACACACGTTTTTTTTTTTTATTATTTGTGTTCTTCCTCGTCCATAATTTAATTAACAAGTTTGTTTCCTGCATAAAATGAACAGAAAAAGAAAAAAAGGAAAAACAAAGTAGGTGGCAAGGAAAGGAGTGGAGGAGACAACCCCTTTCTATGTGTGACGTTGGGTCGCCTTAAGCTCATTTTCTCATTCTGGTTGTTGTTGGATTTTTAATCCTATAAAAGAGGATTTTCCACACGACACCAAGGAGACCAGCCAGAGCTAGGAAAGCAAAAAGGCAACCACAAAAAAAAAAAAAAACCAATGGAAATGTATCCCCATCAGATAGAGACAGACAGAGAAGTGCGAGTCAATTTTTCGCTGTGAATGCCTTTTTCAAAGTTGCGATGCCATGAACATTGAACGATTGAACAAGTGTGTGGACTCTATACAGATAGGTAGGAACCTAGAACAATACTAAGGCGAATGAGTTCTTTTATTCTTTTTTTTTGTAATTTTATTTATTCTTCGTATTCATAGTGACACGCGGGAGAAGGAAATGAAATGGTATTCAACGTGGCGGATAACGGGATATACAAAATACAATACAAACAGACGAGTCGTACTGAGAGGTGTGAGAAAGGAAGGTGGAATAGAGAGGAAAAGCTAAACATCGGGGGCGACAAGAGCTTTGAGGATCGTTTTTTATTTATTTTTTTTGTTGCTAAGTTAGACGTGGTTTGTGGAGCTTTTTTCTGTGTGGCTGTGGGTTGAAACCGCCGAAAGGGATGAGATAAAGGAGAATAAAACAGGGTTTACGTAAGAGCTGTTTTTTTTACGCCGCAACAGAACGCAACGTTGAGTGAAAAAGTAAAAAGCAAAATGTCAAATCTAATGTCAAAGTTGTTGATCCCGAATAGTGCTAAAGAGTTGAACTACTGTTGTGTAGAATCCGCGATTGGGATGACGCATCATAGCTGCTTAGTCATTTTCGATTTTCTATTGGGGACTCAAATTACGATTTGCGTTTGAGTATCGTCTCTGATGCGGGTCGAATTGCCTTCCCAGGAATGCGATATGCGTTCAATTTATATATAAATACACACATGCGCACTGCAGGCGTAAATGTAGGTCACACAAGTCAATTTAGATAGATGCTTACCTAAATTGAGGTCTGGTGCAGTAGAGGTTGGGTTTGAAACTATTGAAGCCCTTAGATTTATACCTACATACATGGGGAAATGTGTCGGTGACAGATGACACCTGTTGTGATGTGAACCAGGGTACAGACCGAGACGTATGCAAAGTGATTCAGACTGAGTCGTTCTTAAAAGACCACTGCGTTGCTTATATGAATTTCAGCACTTGCATAAGCAGGCAAGTTGACTGTAAACCTGTACCAAGCTCCCAAGACTTAGGTTCACGGAAGAATGTAGGATTTTAGGAAACTCGAAGCTGGGAAACTTGCGTCGTGTGCTTAACCAAACGCAAACCCGTCGCCAAGCTGAGTTTTAAGCTATTAAAACATCTACCAACATCTAGACATAAAACTTGTTTTCTTTAACTTGTGCAACACTACTCAGTCTGTACTCGCTAATAAACTCTTATTCATCCATCCTGCAGTAGAAATGGCACATCTGACTCAGCTCAAGCAAAGCTTGTGCGTAATCAGTCCTTATCGACATAAGTATACATACCCAGTCAGTGGCGTCAATAAGAGTCATTTTGAGAAGCATAACAAGTAATCCTGACAGAATCGAATTAGAAAATGTACCAGAGCAAGCATGTGCCAGCTAAGAATTGAAGGTAGGTACTCGGTACTCTTGTCAATTTAGACTGACATAATATTATACGAAAGGCAACTATGTTCTTAAAACACCACACAACTGCACATAGAAAACATTTATGTGGTTCGATGTGAATTTTGGATAGCAATAGTTTTAATGACATCGTAGGAAATATATTAAATGCAGTTTCTGCTTAAAAGTGACTCTTCGACCATCCCTGCTGTCGATGTCGACTATTCGTATATGACAGCTCAAAATATGTTGACAGATGTCACCAGTACGTTTGTTAACTTGGCAACATATACGAAATGTCCACCAAAGCAAACGTACCAAATGCGCAGTTTTGCTTTAAAGTGATATTTCGACCAACTATACTTGTGGCAGCTTAACAACATTTTGACAGTTGTTGCTGTTTCTTTTGTTAAGTACGCTACCGTACTATATACAAATGAGTTTGTTTCAAAGTGACTTTTCAATTTTGGCCATCTCTCTGTCTAACTCTAACAATTGTTGGAAGTCGCTGACATTGACGTATGCATATCCGTGACGTTTCCCAAATTGCTATGAATAGGACTTAATTGGTCGAATACAAAAGATCAAGCTACTTATTGGTGTAATCGTGTAGTGTTGCTTCACGCAGTTTCAGGTAGGCACTTCAAAAAGCTTTCTTTTCATCTTTCACTTAAGCTGCTGACAGTGGATTCGGTAGCGTATTCTAATTTTAATTTATTCTTTTTCTTATCACTCGATATATTTACTGGTCATTTACTCACTGAGAACTGTAGATGTATAGATGACTCCGAACAAGCGTACTGAATCATGGTTAAGAAAGACCTGTTTATGAATCATTATGTGACAGCTTGTTCTTCATCATTAAGTCTTGTAAAAATAAGTTATTGCCTTAGATGGGAATGTTATATTGGGGCTTTCAACCATTTAACCTTTTTCATTTTTGACTTTGAATTTAAGTAGCTGACAATAGCTTTTTGTTACCTACGAATTTGTCAATTGAGAGTTCTGTCGAATTTTAATACGCGAGACTAAATAATCGAGCTTAATATTTCATCGGCAAGCCGGAGACAGTAGCAGTGGGGAAGTTGAAGTTTCTGGCTTAGTAAGTCTGACAGCTGCTGTCTGACTTGATGTATCTCAGTTTTGATTGACTTACATCGGTCAAATGAACCGCTGTTTCAGTTGGAGTTTATGGAGGAGTAGCCAAAAATTCTAGTCAAGAAATTTGTGACTGGAGTACTAAGTTGACAGTTCGTATATGTGGCTGACGTAGGAAATGTGACGTTCCCGACCAATCTAGTTTTTCGATCAGTTTACATCTAGTGCAGACCAATCTAGATTCTCGAATGTGTCCAGTAACAATCAATTGATTGCATTTGCAGTGTGGGACGTGTTCGTGAAGTAAAATTTTATGAGTATTAGGTTTTGGTTTCAAAGGAAAGTTTGGTGTATCTAGATTTCTCTAGAGGACTTTTTAACGACAGTTCCTTTGCAAACTTGCTTCACTTGAATGTGAATTCGTTTTTCTTTCGCGAGGCTATTTGCGTTTGAGAGGTTTCGACTGTGGCCAAAACATTAAAAAATTAAGCCTTCGGTGCTGATTTAAAATGACAGCTGTCACTTTATGTATTACGATATCTAAACACTGTTCGGTATGGAAATTGGGTTGGTACCTATTGTTGGTAGTTACAAAGTTCATAAACCTATCAGTACTGTCATTTGTTTTGTCACTTTCTTACAGAATACAGGTTGTTATTCAACAGTACCTACTAGGTGAGTGTTCAAATTCAAATATTGTACGCAGGCGATTCTGTTGTAAAATCAGAATAAAGAAACCAATTAGAAGAAAAGAAAGTTGTAAAGGTTAAATAAGAAGAAGATTATCAAGTGACAGAACATTTAGAGTATGACAATCATGACTTTTTTATCGTTGCCAGTCTAGTAAATTTGTTCTAATTTTAACAAATTCAAGGTGAACTTATTTTTGAGCTGATAACTTAAACAAAATTCGCATTTAGGTATAATCGTTCGAACTGACAGCTGCTAAACTGATGTAGGTTTTTATATTCTACTAGCGAACCCACTGCCGGGTTGATTTGTGAATCTAAACCATCCAGGGCGCCACCCAAACGCATACAAAAAAGTTCATTCAAATCGGTCCACCTGCTTAGGAGGAGTTCAGTGACATACGTATATTAGGAAGATAAAGCGCAAGCTAGATGCTCATTGGAATCAGTTTTTCGTACATTATAGGTAGGCGAATGATATTTGTACGGTTAAATACCGTCTTCTACTGTCATTTTCAGTATGCCGCTTTTTTGCAGAACACAGTTGGTCGTGTTCCTTTCGACTGACAGCTGTCACTTGGATCACGGTTCACATTTCATATAAACCTAAAATAGTGTGAAAATTTCTGCACACTACCTATTGTTGGAAAGGCATCATATATTTGGATCCGCAGAGAGTAGATTCCGTCATTATTACTGTCGATTTCGTTACGTCAGTTCGTTTTTAAGTTCCACAATAGAAAGTTTATTCAACTTAGTGCCGAAGTCGAACTCTATTAATTCGAATTTATAATTAAAACCTGGCCTCCTTGTCATACATCCTCTCCTGCGAGTCATTCTCAATCCCGCATCAGTACGTAGGTAGGTATTTCGAATTTCCCCCAACCAAACAACAGGGTGAGGCACAAGGAAAAACCAGAATTGATTGCTAAACCACGATGTCCAGTAGAAAGAAAATAATAAAAATCCACCCATCCCATATACCTACCTACCCACTTTCATACGTATTTCACAACAACAAAGCCTCGTCTAATTTTGTTTCTAATTCAAACTCAGATACATGCGAGTGTTTTCTATTACAAACTCCTCTTCCGCCACCACCTTCTTTGGCACCCTCTGGCCGTTTCTCCCCCTATCCTTTTCGCTCTATCAGTCAAGCATAAAAGTCGAATAGAAAAGAGGATGCGAACTATTTATTGCCCTTATATCGCGCGAGCGCACACAGTCGCACAAAAACCGATCTATACACATCGGTACTCGGTAGTCGGTAGATCGTGTACACAGGGAGAAAGCTGTGATTTTTCCTGGCCGTATTTTTATACCCCTTGTGTGCTGCGCAGTTACAGCGCCAGTGGACTCTCCACCATGCCAGTGAAAAAGAGACGCCCTGTTTATATTGTTTCCTCTTCCACTGTAAAAGGGGGTTTATAATTCGATGAACGTTCGAGAAAAGGAAAGAAAAAAATAAAACGAAGAGAGAAACAACGAAAAAAAATAATAATGTTTCCACTAGGTATATCATCATCCACACCCTTTTTAGTGGACATTTCCACAACACACACTTTACAAAGCTACTTGTCCCCTCTCGGCGTGTCGCGCTTGTGTGGTGGTTGGGTCACCACATCAACCTGTTGATTCACATGATATTTCCTACAGCGCAACCCTCGGCAGCATTTAAACTTTTCCACGATCACTCACATTGCATGTTGCAACATTTTTCAAAAAAGACAAAAAAAAAAACAAAAAAAAAAAAATGGAAATCCATTCAAACGAAGGAAATGTATAGAAGAGGAGCGGAGCGCTCGCGTCCAGGGGGAGGGAAACCTCAATGTGGAGGCAATTTTACAGTTTTCCCTTTGTAAGGTATTCATAGCATGTAGGTATATCCCCACCAGGTGCCCCACCTTAGTGTGCCGCCGTGAATGTTGTTGTTTTTGTGTGTGCCTGTTCGTCTTTTCTATGTCATTTCAGTAAGTTGCCTTCAACGAAAAAAAAAAAACGAATCTCCACTCCATAATCCAATCGGTTTTTATTTTATTTCGGTGTACCTAATCGCCTTTGCCTTTTTCCTTCTCTTGGCATCACCCCGCACCTCCCTGGGCAACGTATAGTCCACGCGATTCATCCATTCCGCCCTCCTTCGTCGTCGCGTCGTACTCATGATCGTTCCACAACAGTCGTCGTCGGTGTGTGCCCATTTTCCATGTCGCGGTTGTGTGGTGGTGGTGTTTGTGTGTGGTTGTGGTACCCCCATATCCATATACACATGTCCCGTGATGAGAAGAAAAATAAAATTCCTTTACCACGTAGGCAACGTCGAAATTATAGAGTAGACGAACGCCACAGCTCAGCAGCGTGAACGTGCAAAGGAGGAGACACAGCAAACAAGATGATTGTTGGAGTTTGTGTATGCGCCGGCGGCGGAGTGCTGGCAGGGAGGGATACGAAAAAAAGAACACGCAATAGGGCAAGGCAAACAGGCAAGACACGACTCGGTGATTCTCTACAGTTCATGGTGCTATCGCTATGTACCTGCATGTATGTAAGTCTCCACGACGTGTAGAGCGGGAGCCTGTTGAATTTGTCCAAATGGATCACCAACATTATTACCACTACCAAGCCAAATGCACAAACCGATAGCCAGAGAGAGGGAGAGAGAGAGCGAGGTTGACTGATGCTGTTGCAAAGGGGGGGGAACACGAACAGTACACAAAGTGAAATAGCTTTTGGGAGCAGACAGCAGAGCATTACATTAGCATTTAGCGACGTTTGAATGAGCGCCGATAAAAGTGGAGAGATGATCGCTGAGAAATCTCTCTCCAAACCAAATCAGAAAAAAATGCTCACTCTCATTTCATGTGTGATCTCACAGTCACACCTCACACACAGTTGTTTTGAAATGTTGCCGTGGGGAAGGGAAGGGGAATAGAGAGAATCCTCCATAAGAAATGGAGAGTATTGATTTACAGCACTGCCAGGTGTAGAAGTTCTGTTTGTAAATTTTAGAAACCTTGAAAAAGAATCAACAAAAACCAGAGCTGTTTACTCGATGTCACCTCAACGCAGAGGGCAGTAGTTTGGCATGAAAATCTCACATAATTCCGTGACGTTCGAAGCGGTAATTTCGACTATGTCAATTCGGACTCACCTAAACATGACAGCTAAGAAAAAATCACTTGTATCGTTTTTACCATTTACACAGGAACGTAGAGTTTTCCGCACTCGTAATTTAAAACTAAAGGTTCTAACAAGATGCCTATCGCTGTATTATTTTCTGCATGTGTCAGTAGGTAATTGTGTGGTTTAGTTTCGAAACTAGCCCAGATTCGTTGCACTTATTTATTTTTGACTTTTTGATGAAGTAAATTCCGTATGTGTCAATTGTCAATATCACTAAAACTATCAACTAAATTTAAATCTACTACTGTTATCCCGAAAGTAGTAAGTTGCCTATGATTTCTGTCAGTTTTCCAATTGCAAAAACGATTCATTTAAGAGATTATCGATGGCGGTGAGCGGTGACAGTGTAAGTTTAGATAGGAGGCTAGAGTTCAACACTCATCTCAGAATTGAAATATTCTAACCCAACTTCTCGTCGAAATATCATATTTGACGTTAGTCGACTTGTTGTTGTGATTATTATGCACTTAGTGTTGATTTCTAATGTTTGTTTTTCGCTACAGAGAATTGTTCTGTTTAGATTTTATAATGGAATTCTTTAATATTGCACTTACAAGCTGTACATCTTGACAATCATCTGCGCTCTGCAAGTTGATTGCAGTCTTCATTCAACATACAAATTTCTAGTATCTATATTCAGTTTTTTTTTTGGTTTCGTTTTGACATTTAGCCCTATCCTTTATATTCTCTGTTCAAAATGACAATTGCATAGCACTACAGTGAATCGCTTTTCCAGACAATCTAGTCTTAACTTAAGGCTTTGTTGACATTTCAATCTGTCAGTAATTCGAAACATTTTCTGAAATAGTTTGACAGTTTGTATGATATACCTACATGATTTCTTATTTTCCCAAGTTGATCATTTGTATATTTGTTGCAGTTGAGAGTTGACGTATTCAGAGAGGTAACGGACAGATTTCTGTTGACATTTCGATTGGGTAAACGTCAAATTGTGACTCCGAAGTCAGAACTCAGTTTACATTTCGATTCCGATACCTTTGGCGTAGTTACCGATGAATCTAGTTCTTTAGACGAATCTAGCCGACTGAAGTAGACGGACTTTTAAAATTTTCATTTCAAATTGAAAAGTAGGTCTATTCCAAGCCAAACACTAAAAATCTGTCAAACTCAAAAAATGTATCGAAACTCTCGCAGAGATTTGAGAAAATACCTCAAAGTACGTGGATAGACTTTGAGCTATTTTGTGCAAATGATTTTTTAAGACGGATTTTGCATCAACTTTGTGCAATTGACATATTTATCAGCACTTGCCGGTTGAAATTCTCTGAGCTGTTTCAAGCCAAGAGAGGAACTACTCGTTTCGTTACCCGTTGTTTTGCTAATTTTCTCTTCTGTCATTTTTGATGAGAAAGTGTATAGATTTTGTGAGATTGTTGATTTATATCAAAGCAAATCTATTTCTTAAAATTGTTAGCAGAAATATAATTTTTTAGAGAAAATGTGATCGAATGTGACAAGCGATTTAAGCGTTTTACTAAAATCTGCTTATTCAACGCCAACCAAAAGTAGAAAATGCAAAATTAACTGTCGTCAAACTTCAGAAATACACTCCACCTGGCAGTTCCCCATCATTCGTCCTATTTTACTTTGGAGCTTTTGCTCTCCTCGCCTCAGAGCGAGCGAGCACGGCACATAGCGCTTTCTCCGCTCCATGCTTAAACACACGGTAGCCCACTGCCACTGCCCGCCACGCTATAGCCAGAGGTTGGAGAACAATCATGATCATTCGAATCCGGTTGTACATTAGTATTCGTGGGGGATATTCTACCCGAATAGAAGAATTGCTTGCCAGGCTGTCGTGAACTGTATGGTGTACTCACCGCAAGGAGGGGGGATACTCCACAACACTGACGATGACGACGACTACGATTATGTGGATGGCTCAAATTGAACAAGCCACCAAGGGGCTGTAAAATAGACAAGTGTTAGTTAGTGGAGAGTTGTAGAGCCCATTAGGTTTGGGGAGTTAGATTCCTTATTTCCATTTATTTTTTTCTACTCTGTCCTCCCTCTTGTTGCTTGGCGCGCGCTTCTCCACAGTCCACCGCAAGTCCACATCGTTTCGTGTGTACATTTTGTTCTACGAAGTTTTGCGCGATCACAAGTGATCTATACTTTGGTCTCTCTAGGACGTGTCGTGTCGTGTGTGTGGATGGACGACGACGATGGAAGTGTAACGAAAAAAATAAAAACAAAATGGAGTAGAATTATATACATATAATTTTTTTTTTTGTGATTAGGGGAGCGAAAAACGGTGATTATTATTTTGATTTTTCAACTGACCGATCAGTTGTAGTGTTAAGGGTGTCCCGGTCGTAGTGCTGCAACGAAAAAGTTGAAGAAATCCACAAAAAAGGGCGTATTCTATAGAACACTGCCCAGGAAGAGATAAAGTGAGATTTTTGATGATCTGGCAAATTAATAATTATTCTTCCTTTCTACTGCGCGAGGGTTCCCATTTTTTTTTTTTGTTCTCCCTTTTGCTGTTGGTGAACGGTGTCGAGTGTTCTTTTTGAAGTGAAATAAAATTCTTTGGAATTTTTTATCAATCACACTTTCCAAGGAATCTACTTATTGTGTAATTGTTTTTTTTATTTTCGCCTTAAATCCTATCAGACATGGTATTGTGTGATCCGTGTGTTTGTGTTTGTCGTGCAAGTGGATTTTTATTTATTTTCTTATTCGGATTGTATGTGTGTAAATGTCCCCGATAAGAGGGCAGTAAAAACGAGCAACAACACTGCACAGAATAAGTATACACAGTCGGCAACAACAAAATATAAAGCGAAACTTTTCTTCATTTTTTTGTTCGTCTTTTTGGTGTCCGTGAGGGAGAGGGAGCAAAAATAAACGATAAAAAAAAAAAACGCTTTTGGGGGGAAAATACATAGGGATCGAGCTCTATGTGCATACATATATTTCATACTGTAGCTATATGGAGGAATGTTGGCACGATCACCATCGGAGGGAAAGGATCGTCGTCGTCGTTCGCTTTGAAGAATCCTCTATCCTCTTCTGGTTGGGTAGGGGGGTTTCCATCTCTTTCTGCTTGGGGTGCGCGCGATATGTATAGAAAAAAGAGAAGAAACACACAAAAAACACTTACCCACTAATTTTGTTGTTTTTGTCATTTCCGTTTTTTTTTTTTTTTTTTTTTTTTCCTTGAGCACACCCTTCTCTCGGTCGGTTTTGGTGGTGGATGGATACTGCTCGCTCGCTCCTTGTTGTTTCTGGTTTTTATTTTTTTCCGTTCTTTACGCTTCGTCATTCTCACAGTGGATTTGTTTTTGTGGTGTTATCGCTTTTGGCTGAAAAAGGAATTTCTCAACTCGATGTCCTAAAATAAATTCTCCTCATCCTACCTAATCTTTGGGAGGAGAGCAAACTATTAGGAACCGATCAGCAACAACGGGAAATATACAAAAAAAAAGTTTAAAAATAGGAGCAAGAGGAATACCACGAAAGCGTTTTAGAATTCTGTGCGATTTGTCATTCGATCCCCAAAGCACGCACGAGAACGATCAATAGATCAGAAGTCATGAGAGAATGTGTAATTTTCACACTCGCTGTGGGTATTTCCATGACTGGGACTGGGTGGTAGTTAAAAAATTCCCTCCTTCCTGGAAATTTCAAACAGAAAACACGTTTTTGCTGAATATTTTATTTTTATTGTCATCCAACTTTTTAATGTGGGTGTTGTGTGCTTACCAAATCAGCTTCTCCTTTTCTAAGCCTCAATCTCGATTCTCGAGTAGGGGTGGTTGTTTACACTTCTCAATTCTCTCTAATTTCATTCGTGTGGGTGTTGGTGTTGCGCCGAAGTATTTTGTTTTTGCTTTGATCTAAAAACACTTGTACACTTGTTATAATAACAATTAATTATTGTCTTGAATATAGTCAGTAAAAAAAGCTTCTCTTCCATCCATATCGAAGCTTTTAGTTCTCTTTAGCCTCCACCGCCTAGCTTATCTCTCTTAGGGTATACTCTTTCAAATCCTACGATGACAGGTTCATTAGATTGGTTTATTCCATCGCCTGTCCCCCGACGACCCTCTGTTTGGAATACAATTGTATGGAACGATTTAAGTGTTTATTGCGACATTCTGTGCCTCGCTTTTATGATGAAAAACCACTCTGTATGTAGTAGCACACGACCATAAACACGTTGCTGTTAGAGAGACGGCCGCTTAGACGACATTGATGTGTAGCCGAACCCGAACTATGCACCTATACGAATGGAGACCACCTGTTGGTATTTTTCGACGTAACATTGAGATTTTGTAGTTTTCTTTTTTTTCTTTGAATACTGCAGAGTGAGAGGGAGAGAATAAAAGAAAACAAAAAAAAATTACAATAAATTGTTACAAATAATGTTAAACTTTGGCGAAGAGGAAGGGTGAGGTTTGGATGACGTTTCTAATGGGTGTTTTTTATGATCTGCTTTTGGTGTCATTTTTCCCCCACTGTGGAAGTTTATCAGGTCTTTCGTCAGTACGATTGGGAAACAGGTGATTTTTGGGTAGATTTTGTTTTATTATTTTAAAGGTTTGACACCGCGTTGCTCAGTAGATGCGTGTGTCTCTGATTATACAGAAATGTTTCTGTAGACAAAGCTGAAGGCTGAATGACTAGTCCATGTACCACGGAAAATCATTATCTAAGAGTTTTGCAATCTAAACAGAGTCGTCCATGCACTTAAGCCAAGTGTCAGTATGGTAACATTTTTTTGTTTATAAAACACTTTTGAACACTTAGCTGTCATATGGATTAGCGATTATATTGTTGTTATTGAGGACGTTCGGATTCCTAGTTAAGCAAGTCTGACAGCGGATTGACTAGATGTATTTAATTAGGTCTGTTCCTTTACTTTTAAATCTTACGAATTTTAACGAATTCTTACGAATTTTTACTCAATGCCGTTCCTTAACTCGAAAAATTCGTAAAAGAGAGCGTCGTCGAGAGAGCAAGATATTATTCCTCCACTGAGAATCTTACGAATTTTTACTCAACAAACTTCTTGGTGTAAGAAATTTGAAGGGCTGTCAGTCACCAAACAATTAACAGCTGATTTGAAATTTCTTGTCATATTTGACATTCGATTGAATTTGTTTTGATTTCTTGCGTTCTATTAAAATGGTATCAACAGGTGGCAAAATAAATATTGAATGTTCTCCTTGAATATTCCAACGTATTGAAAATATTCTTTACCACTGCAATTTATGGAATTATTTATCTGTCATATCTGCCATTTTTCATAGTTTACTACAAAAGCGTTCCCTAACTTTTTCGTAAGTGTCTCTCTCTGTGAGAGAATTTATCCCCACCACTGCCATTTTAATTATCTTTTCCATTCTTACTACAAAAGTAAGGGAACAGACCTATTGTTTGTTGGCTCAGAGTGGTCACGTGAGTAGTTTTAGCAGTTGACGTTTATGGAGGGGAAGCCGAAAAATCTAGTCAGGAAAATCCTGCCTGCATACTCAGTTGACATTTCGAAGAGTCAAATTTAAAATAAACACAGTTGCCGCTTTTGAATTCGAAAATGTCTTAAAATGGCCGATTAGAGAAAAAAGTGTCATTTCTGAAGTTAGGTTCTGCAAAATTTAGAATTTCCGCAAGAAATTTACCAACACTTAGTTCGCATAACACTATATAAAAGTGTTGTAATAGAAAGCCTTGTTATATTTTAAACTTATTGATTTGGGAATAAGATTTTTTTTAAAATTTGAAGAGGGCCCCTTCAAAAATAACAAGGGTTTAAATAAGCAAAATTCGTGACAGGCTTTCGAAAAAAGTACCAAATTTAAATTTTAGTCGTACAAAGCTAACACCGACCGCGAGAATACAAAAACAATTCAAGTTGCATAGTCAGCGCGAACGGATACCTAGTCCGGACAAATCTAGTTGATGCTTTACATAAACTAGTAGCAAATCTGACAGCTGACTGAATAGATGTGTTTCAGTTTTTATTGGGCCAGAGTGGTCACGTGAATAGCTTTTGCAGTTGACGTTTATAGAGGGGAAGCCGACTCAGTTGACATTTAGAAAAATCTAATTCAAAATAAACGCGAAATTCGGAAAAGCTCAAAAAAGGACCGATAAGAGAAAAATTTGCCATTTCTGCAAATTTACAGTTTTCTCACAATATTTAACAACCATTAGTTGGCATAACACTTTAATAGTGTTGTGATGGGCAACTGTGTTACATTGTTCACTTACTTATTTGGAAATTACAATTTTAGAAATATTGCAAAAGACCTTTTCCAAATTAAAAAAGGGCAAATGCAAAAAATTGTGACATACTCTCGAAAAAAGTATCAAATTTCGTCTTTAGTCGAACAACGGTAACGCTCTCCTCGAGAATACAAAAACTATTCAAGTTTGCCTGTCAACGCGTTCGAATACCTAGTCCGGACAAATCTAGTTGACGTTTTACATAATCTACGTGTCCGAACGTCACCATTATTAGGCATCTAACTTGGAACGGGAATCTGATGTATTTTTTGTATTCTACGCAGCAGTCAAAAGTCAGCAAGCATTTAGCAACTCCGCGGAGAGATTAGTTTGAGATTTCGCTCCGCTTAAACTGGATGTACTAGCCCTTAAGACTAAGCTACTTGGTTTCAAGTTCACATTAGGTTCGTTCGGGTACTTTTTTGCAAACGTAAATTTATTTAAAATTTGCTAAGAAACTGTGCAAATGCGACCACGTACTGAGAAAATTTAAAAAAATGAGAGAGAAATCCATTTCCCCTCTTTTCATTTTTTCGTAATTTTCTACTCGCCGAATTTCGACTTACTGAAAAATGAAAACTGCCAATTAAGTGACAGCTCAAAAGTTTGACAAGTAAAACTAGTTATTTTTATCTTCAACGACGTCAGAGGAACAAGTTATATAACTGAATGTTCTCCTAGAACATATCAGCGCATTCAAATGGAAAGTTTAATAGGTATTTAGCTTGTAAAAAATGCGATTACAATTTATTTTGTAGATGCTGCATTTTACGATTACGCCAAAATGACATTTTTTAAACTTTTTGTAAGAAAACCGATCAGGTACTTCTCTTGAAATTGAGAGAATTCTCTCTCGATTTTAGAGATTTGACATTTTTCATTTTTCTATGCTGAAAGTACACGTACGGACCTATTGAAGAAAGAAAAATAAATAACATTCGGAACCTAGGAGGCTTTAGTAGGATCGGAGCAAAGCACACAATTTTCTGTTTTTAGTAGACCCCCAAGCACATGACACCAGCAGTTAGTGGTTTTTTATATCTAAAAAGGCAACCATTTTCTTTTGGTGAAAGACAATTCTTTTTACTTCCAACAACTGTCGAACATCCTCTCGTTAAATTTTGGGAACGCTCGAAGCTGGAATGTTTAATATTGTAACCTACAATTAATTTAAGGTAGAAGCCCGTTTTGAGTGCCCATTTAATGTGACGTTCCCACCTCTCTAAACGGATAGCATATCCATACCGAAAGGCATTTAATAGCAAATTGGGCTATTTTACACCATCCCAACAGACCTTTGAATCCTATCAATGATGCAGTTAATGGAAATGGTGAAGATCACAAATGGACATGTTGAAGATCACATCTAAAGGTCAGGTAAAGAAGGACCAGCTTAAGGTGACGGTGTACTTAACCCATGCAACAAGTATTAAAGCAGTGAGGCCCATTCTACATTCTTCTATTTGCCCCCAATAGGTACAGCTGTGAAATTTCACTCCTTCGCGGTTATTTTTATGGGCGCAACCTCTTGCATTGATGACATTTTTTCACACTAAAATTTTCTACGGCAACTTCTGCCGTCGCCTTTATAACAGAGAGAAGTAAGTCTGTAACTTCAGAGGTCTTGGGTTTCAATTTAGTTTCACTGAAAAAACGATCGTTAACTTTATGGCTTTAGTAGGTACTTGCATTATGTAAAACGTCTTACAAATAACAGTTGTTTAGAACAGTTAAATTTAATCCAAAATTGATAAAGCCTTAAAAACAGCTGTACGATAAGAAAGTAATACGATTTTTATGGTTTCTATGCATCAATACTCTACGAATAATAATCAGTACATTAGAAAGCATTGTCTGGTAACATAATTCTTAAAGTAGTTCCGTAAGATTTGTGGGGTTATAACTGATTAGTGAGCATAAATTGTTAACTACCTCTTCAGGTCATTTGGAATCTTGTTTGTTAAAGATATACATATGTTTACTTAAAATGTCCAAAGCGTAGTTTCTTTTTATTCCTATCTCCTAAACGCATTGGAATTATAGGGCAAGGTCATCATAGTTTGCACTAAGTCCACTGTTAGTTGTATGAATCCTTAGTTAATACGCATTAAAATCGAAGAACTCGTCCGACGATTGTATGGTTTGGATACTCAAACGTGCCCATTGCTCACTATCGACATAAACCTTACACCCATATTCCTTGTAGGGCTTAAATCCGTTTTATAAATAAATAAATAAAAAATTACAGATCACTGCATGATCGGACTTGTTTTTGACATTCCTAAAACGAGATGTTGCAATCCTTCTAGGTCAGTTGAGAGAAAAGCAAAAATTGACTTTGATAAACTTAAAAATGGTTTATGCTTTGAGTTTTGGGAAGATGTGTATGCTTCCAGCGATTCATCTGCTGCATACTCAATTTTCATCGACTCTCTGAAGAAACATATATCGTCCGCCTCCTTTTTAGTATCACCCAAAAAACTTGTTAAGCATCTAAAGCCCTGGGTATCCAGATCAATTGTGAATAAGGTTGCAACAAAAAATAAGCTTAGATTGAAATGCAAAAAGAATCCTGGTAACCAACTATTAAGAAGGAGGTATAAGAAGTTATGTGCTGAGTTAAAAAAAGAGATTCCTATATGTCGAGACACCTATTACCGTGCGCAATTCAACTCTGTACAGGGTAACATAAAAAATGAATGGCGTGTTGTAAATAGTATCTTGAACAAAGCTTCTGTTTCTAAGAAACCTACTGTTTTGTTTGTGGATAACTCCGTAGTGTCCAATAAGCTCTGTATTGCTGACGCTTTCAATTACCATTTCTCTAATATTGGTTGTAATGTTGGACCGAGTCATAACCATCAAATGTGTTGTAGTTGTCTTTCTATATGTCAACGCTCTGAGAATTTCCAAAGTAGGAGTTTCGTTTTTCAGCCTATATCTTCTTTTGAAATACTAAAAGTTATTGGGAACTTACCTAAATCGTCTTCGTGTGGAGCGGATGGTATTTCAAGTTATGTAATAAAAAAAATTGCGTATTACCTGGTAGATGTATTAGCATATTTATTTAATCGCTGCGTATTTGAGGGTGTATTTCCAGAAGAGCTCAAGTGTGCTGATGTCTTACCATTATTTAAAAAGGGTTCTGCTACTGAAATTAGTAATTATAGGCCCATTTCACTGCTTAAAAACTTATGAAAAATAGAATAATGAGTTTTTTTTTAGATAAAACCAAGTTTTTCAATCCAGCCCAATTTGGTTTTTTAAAAGGCAAATCGACGGAAGATGCTCTGTTACAATTTTGTTCGTTAACAATGTCACAATTTGTTGACATTACTAAAGCATTTGATATGGTCAACCACAATATATTGTTAAGGAAGCTGGAGAAAGCAGGTTTTAGGGGTTTCATGCTTCACTGGTTCAGGTCGTACCTTGAAAACAGGTCACAAAGAGTGAAAATCGATGATACAAGGAGCGACGTAAGGTTTCTTAATTTGGGTGTACCACAGGGTTCTGTCATGGGTCCAATTTTATTTTTAGTTTACATCAATTCTCTTTTTGCTCTTAGTTTCAAAGGCTTACCAACTGCTTTTGCTGATGACATTGCGTTCTCATATGGCACTTATAGTCCTTTAGACCTCGTTTCCAATGTTAATTGGGATTTAGACGTATTGCGACTCTGGTTCCATGAACATAATTTAGTAATAAGCTCTAAGACCAAGATAATGTTTTACAGTTTATCTTCATCTACCATGTTGAATGTAAATGTTTGCTTCCATGCTCCTGAATGTTGTAGATTCAAACTGTTTACTTGCCACTGTTCGTCTGGTTTCTCTCCTCCCTCCTTTTATTATGATTTGAACTGTAGTGATAAATGTTTTCTAGTTGAGAAAGTCAACGAGTTTAAATATTTGGGACTGACTCTAGATTCTCGGATGAGTTTTGCTAATCATGCTGAATCCCTGAAGAAGTATTTCCGCTGTACCCTGCGACATTTTTATTATTTGCGTAATGTATGCTCAACTAAACTGTTAAAGACAATTTACTATGGTATTTTCCATTCTAAGTTACAATATGGAATTGCTTGCTGGGGTGGTGTATATCGTAACAAAATACAACCACTTTTGGTATTGCAGAAATATGTCGTTAGAAAAATTTGTCGTAAGGCTGGTAGGCACTCTAGCTTTCCTCTGTTCTGTGCTCTTAAGATACTACCAATTCGTCATTTATCCTGTTTCAAGGTGCTAAAAACTTTCTATATGAAGTCTGGCAATCTCAATTTTCGTTTAATTTCTAGATACAATCTTCGTGGAAACATTTCAAACTTATTATCTGTTCCTTATTTCCGTACCACTGCTTATCGTAACTTTTTCTCTATTATGTCTTATCGGTTGTTTAATATTCTTCCTCAATCAATAAGGACAATAACTGTACCTGGAATGTTTTTTAAAACCGTTAAAATGTGGCTTCTTTCCTTAGACTATGTTGCTCTGGAATCTCATATTTTTGATGTTTTGGGTTAACTTTACTTTGACATTTCAATTTTTTTTACTACGTAGGTACTTCTGCTATTTTTAAATATTTTTTGATATAATTTGTAAAAAAAAAAAATTTTCGAATATCTCAAAAACTCCTCAAACTCTTCATTTCTTGTTGAATTTATGAAGCCCTCCTTTAGAAAATGTCAAATTCATATACATAACTTCAACATAAGTTGGCCAATTGCAATGAATGAAAAACCTAAATGTTGCTCGATTAAGCCCTATGTAATATCTGCGTTAACAATCCAAGCCAACATACAAACAAATAAACAATTTCTCCACATTATGTAGAGATTTGGTTCATCTCCAAGAAGCAGCCTCATTTTGCTGGCCTATTTCAACCTAACCTGCGTCTTTTGAAACGAAAATCTAAATAAGAGTTTTTCGGTTTAACTTGTTAGGATGACAGATCAGTTCGAAAGCCGAAGATGAAAACATCAGTTGACGGCAATCTACTTGAAATATTGAATTTGCGATACCTAAATTCGATCGGCAGATGTAATACCAACTTCATCTCTCTAATTGGTTGTTGAAGTCTTCGATTCTTTATTCATATCGATATCACACTAAACTTTCCAATAAATTAAAAAACCATCTAATTACATGTTCTTCACTTTCTTTTCAGAAACAATAATCAAAACAACAATTAATGCGATTTTGTAACGTGAAAGCAATAAGTTATTTAAATTATGAACAATTTCGTAACATATCTAAAGTTTTGAATATTCTTTATCAAATATTTGCCAACTAAAACATTATTAATAAAAGATTAAGTACGTGAATATACTTAACCAAGTTAAAAGGCAATTGCAAAGTTAAGAAATAAACAAAAAACAAAAGAATAAAAACAAAAAAAGGCAAACAAAATGGCATCCCAAAGATTCTGCTTACGATGGAATAACCATCAGAGTAACCTGCTCTCAGTTTTCGATCAATTACTACACGCTGAAACCTTCACCGATGTCACGCTGGCCGTGGAAGGACAATACTTGAAGGCACACAAAGTAAGTTTAGCAGTGGACTTGTCACCACTTCCAGCTTTAACATTTATGACATTCGCTTTTATTTCTAGATGGTTTTGTCCGCTTGCAGTCCGTACTTTAATGCACTCTTCGTCAATCATCCGGAGAAACATCCAATTGTTATATTGAAAGATGTCCCCTACTCAGATATGAAGAGTCTACTCGACTTCATGTATCGCGGTGAAGTTTCAGTTGATCAAGAACGCCTGACGGCGTTTTTACGCGTTGCCGAGAGTCTACGAATAAAGGGTCTGACGGAAGTGAACGATGATAAGCCAAGTGGGGCAGCCCCTACACCACCGCCACCGCAATTGCATCGTATTCAACCATATCTGGTGCAGCAGCGCACTAAAGCACAGAGCATGTTGAACATGAACAATAATCAACAATCGTTGCTGGGTACAGCGTTATCATCGATGCCGAAGAGAAAACGTGGACGGCCTCGAAAGTTATCGGGCAGTTCCAATGGCACCGGCAATGATTTTGATGAGTACGATAGGGATGGTATGATGCAGGTGAGCAAAGTGGTTTAGTTTTATTTGGGTTTTTTTGAGACAGCTGCAACTTAGAAGATTTTGGTTATATTCTCATATCCTTTCCACACTGAGCCGAAAACCGGGTTCTCGCTAGAACACTCGAAAACAGAAGTTTTAACATACATGTTGCAGTTTTCAAAACGAGTCGCTTAAAGTCGTTTTCCATGAAAACACCACAAAACGGCTTCCAATTCAGTAAGTTCAGCGTAACAGCTGACCGAACAAGTGTCACAGTGCACAACTTAAAATCATTTTCCACACTTAATCGGTGGGCTAATATTATTCTCTGAACTCATTTTATTTGTTAACTAATGCTATCGAAATTTTTGTAACCAAAATAGTTTACACAGAAGTTTCGAGACTATTTTCTTGCAGCTGATTAAAACGCCAAGCAAAAACTATAGTTAATATTCGGTGTGAATGCATCGACGAAAACACGGCTTTCGGTGCGGTGTGAATAGGGTATTAGTAAATGACAGTAATGATATCATTTGCTAATGCGAAAGATATCAGTTATTCTGTTTGAATGATGTTCTATGCATTTGGAGTGTCTGCGGGCGAATAAGTTGTCTTTTGCCATACAAAAACGTATGCGATCGCTTCAGTAGTTCAAGGTTATCAGTGGAATTAAAGAAGAAGTATTCAATCTCAGCAAATTTGCGATTTGCAAGAACTTTCTTCCTCAAAAAGGCTTAGGCCCATTTTATTCACTGGAAGTTAAACACAACTCGGGGAGTTTTCCATATAAAAATCCCCAAGTTGAACACAACTTGGGAAGTTTCGCATAGGATTTAAAGGCCCATTTTATTCACTCGAAGTTGAACACAACTTGGGGATTTTTATATGGGAAACTTCCAAGTTGTGTTCAACTTCGAGTGAATAAAATGGGCCTTAGAGCACTATCGCATCCTCCAAGAATTTAAGACATGCAAACGAATGCATTTAAAACATCTCTGATCGGGCTAGTGATATCTTTACAGCAACAGCTGGAGTGGCAGGTACATTTTAGTTATGTACTTCATTAAACTTTTGTCTGTAGTTGACACTTCCCCACGTAATCTGATAAAAGTTAACTCATGGGTTGGCGCTTCATGTTTATCTATACGCCTTCCCATTTTTCTCAAAACTTTTTTGCTTAAAAAGGTCAACCCACAATCAATGTATGCAATTACAACGTAGTTTACATGATTCATCGTACCAAATGAGCTGTTACCCCGCTTGAACCTCCAAGCAAAAGAGAAACTTAACGTTTCCTCTTACCGTTTTCGTTAACAATCAAAAAATCCGTTGTGCAACTAACTCCTTGTGTTTGGAACTTACTTCAATATGAACCATGACTTAGGTGTACCTATATAGTTCGCCCTATTGAACCCACAACTGAATTTCCATTCCAGGATTCGCCGAAACATGAAGCTAAAATGACCGCCGATGGATACTCAGGCAACGAAGGTTCCGATGACAATCAGCGCGAATCCTGTGATAACGAACAGGACAATAACGTAAGTTACTTACCCACAAACATTTATCCCACTTTCTTTTTTATATATATATTTTTCAAAATTTCAACTTTCGAATACTTTTCTAATTGCTTCCAATAGGACTGCACGGAATCCAGAGATGGCCGGTCTAAGAAACACAAATCACAGTCCAAAGACAGAATAAACAATGACAATGACAATAGTACTTCCGGTGAGTTTCGTTCCAAAAATGCATTTTCGCTTTTTATTCTATAAGTTTATATAATTATATTATTTGTAAAATCCCGAGAATGAATATTAAAAGCAATGAAAAGAACATCATTAACTAACTGTTGAATCCATTACAAAAGTTCGGTGTTTCATTTTTAAAAGTAAATGTTTCATCACACCTGCAAAAAGTAGAAACAACTGCATTTCGTGTCGACATTGATGCAATCTTTCTAACAATCACTTCATAAAACAAAGAACAAATAAATAAACAAAAAAAAATTAACAGCATCTTTGCAATCAAATCACCAATTTTTGCACCAACAATATTAAAACAAAGAAAAAAGAAACTCATCTCAAAATAACAATATATGTTTAGGTTAATGTTTTTTAGACAATTTTTGAACAAAAAAAAAACAAAAAAAACCATCTATCGGAAAAGCTAAAAGGGATTTTGTGCGTTTACTCTCTCTCTCTCTCTTTCTCTCAAAAACAAAAGTTTAGTCATATTTATTATGTCCTTTCAAGTGTTGTGAATAAGTTACATAATTATTGTGGCCTGTCGTGTTTATTTTATAAAACAAAAACAAAAAAGACTGAAAAGCAACTCGCGCGTGTAATTCTTTTTTTCCGTCGGCAGGTGAGTTTTCCCCTCAATTATATTCAGCAATTCAGCAAATCTAAGGTGTTGCGTTTTTTCCCCTTTTTTTTTGTTTTCTTTCTTTTTTTTTCTGTTGAAAAAGTAAATTATTTGTTTCTCTTACATAACATTAACGATTACAAAAAAAAAAAAAATTAGAATTGGAAAACATTTAAAGAAAATACAAATGAGAAAGAAAATGAAAATAAAAATAAGAAAACGTTACTCTTTATATTCAATCGGGATGAGCATAGGGATTTTTGGCCGACGTGAAAAAATGTGTGTGCTTCAATAGGGGTACCATAAAAACCAACCAAACCAACATTTAGGTTCAGTTTTTTTTTTTTTTAATCACAAAAATAACTATGCAATCTCAAAGAGCAAAAAAATTTAAACTAATTCAATTTAAAACATTTTTTTTATAACGAAAGAGAAGAATTTCTGTGTCGTATGTGTAAAAGAAAAACAAGAAACAAAAAAAATGGCTTTAAAATCCCTATAGCTTTTCCGATAAATTGCTTAATATAATTTTATTAAATATATATAAATGCCACAATAGGAAACTATGAATAAATGCAATTTTTTCCTCTCTCCCCTGTTCCCATTGGCCTTGTTTCCGGTGTCCTTTGTCCTTTTGTTTGTAGATCCCAACGACAGTGACTGCGATGATCAGATGGACGCGTCGTATATGGAACCACAGCTGATGCTTGATGAATACGATGAACCTGTTGAATTTAAATACGATCCAACAAGTTCGCCTAATTCACAAGAAGCCTCCGCCGTCGCCACCGCTCAGCACCATCAACAGCAACAGCAGCAGGCATTGTTGTTGGCTCAGCAAAAACACCAGCAACAATTGGCGTTGGCTGCGGCCGCCGCGGCTAAGGGTGGAGCGATAATAGGTCCTGGTGCAGTGCCCGGCACTGTGACAATACTTAATACAATGGGCGCTATTCCAAAGCTGACGCCGATTGTCAAGTCGAAACCAAAGTTGTCGAAACGTCCGAAATTGAAACAAAACGGTTTGAGTCAACAGGACGTTAAGGTATGTATTGATTTATTTTGGGGGGGGGTAACGTTCGCATGTGTGCGGTTGATGGTGTTTCAAATTATCGCGCCGGTTCATATGTCTCCCATCTATTAAACGTGCGTCTACTGTCACAGCTAAACCCAATTTCGGAATCAATAGTGAAATTTTTGTAGGTTAATCGATGGATAGAGATCAAAACGATCTTTCCACCACTTGCTGACACACACCATTAAGGCGTCAAGACGGAATTCTGCATTCCCAAGGCACTTGTTTCAAGTATCATGCCTGTATCACACCTACTCGCCGTCGTATGCTGTTTCGAACAATAAGATTCTGCATAGTCATGAACCATATATCTTCCGGTCAAACTGCTCTTCTTCCATCTAGGGTAAACGGGTTCCAATGCATTGCATTGCATGAACAACAAAAAAAAAAAAACTCAA
Source organism: Cheilosia vernalis (assembly GCA_949126925.1). Taxonomy (NCBI): domain Eukaryota; kingdom Metazoa; phylum Arthropoda; class Insecta; order Diptera; family Syrphidae; genus Cheilosia; species Cheilosia vernalis. The sequence continues at coordinate 26,204,111 of OX421358.1, forward strand.
TGGATAACGACGTTGAGAAGTCTTTTAGGCCCGTTTGCGGATACTCTCTCTCTCTCTCTTCTTCCGGAAGCTGCTGTTGGCAGCAACACTTTAACTCCTCCTGGAGCTTAGGGCGACAACCAGGCCCTTCCATCTCTCTCTGTCTGCAGCACGATACCTCAGCTGCGTCCACGATCGCAAATTTTGGGACCGAGCTTCCGTCAAAACAGTTGACCTCCATGTTGATCTTGGCCTACCAATTCGCCTTACACCTTGAGGGTTGCACTGGAAGCACTGCTTCGCTATGTTGTCATCTGGTTTCCTCAGTGTATGGCCAATCCAGCGCCATTTCCTCTGCTTGATGTCAACATCCACTTTTGTTTGTCCAGTCTTACGCCACAGTTCATTGTTGGAGATTGTTTGTGGCCAACGGATCTTTAGGATGTAACGCAGACAACGATTAACAAAGGCTTGTAACCTACTCGAGATGTTGGCGGAGCATTTCCACATTTCACATGCGTAAAGCAGTACCGATTTTACATTGGATTCAAAGAGTTTTAACTTAGTGCGAAGCGTTATTTTTCTAGAGTTCCAGACTGGAGAAAGGATACCGAATGCACCACGAGCTTTATTTATTCTATTTCTTATATCCAGGTCCGTTCCACCATCGAGTGATACATAACTACCCAGATAGTTGAACTGCGTAACCTCTGCAATGGTCTCCCGTCTCAGGATAACCTGCTGTTGATGGTCTCGGCTTGTGTGCATAATGTTTGTCTTGTTGGCGTTTATCCTTAAGCCAGCCACCTCCCCGTTCTGTTGCAGTGAATGACACATCTGGTGAAGGGCACCAATGTTGTTTGCCAGGAAGCAGATATCGTCAGCGTAGTCCAAATGGCTTAGGCCCATTTTATTCACTCGAAGTTGAACACAACTTGGGAAGTTTCCCATATAAAAATCCCCAAGTTGTGTTCAACTTCGAGTGAATAAAATGGGCCTTAGCCTATCAAACGGGTTCCACTGGATACCAAGTCTCTCGTTTGTACCCACCGTGGCAGTCATTACATCATCGATCGCAAGTAAAAACAAAATCGGTGACAGTACATCTCCTTGTCTCGCTCCTTCCACCTTCGCAGTTGGTCTTCTAGTGACACTAAAATGTTGCCGTTCGTATCTAGCACAGGGTGGTTGGTGCTACTCTTTTGACCCATAATGTCCTTAGAGATTTTGTACAGCTCCCTCACGTTCCCTCTTCTTGCAGCTTCTTCCGCACTCTCCGCCAACTTGTCCAATCTGGCCCTCCTATCACGCCTCACACATCGCTGCACTATCTTATGAGCTATTCTATACTCGTTCTGTAGAACCACCTTACGATGAGCATCAGTTTCATTGTTGATTCTAATTTTGAGTGTTTTTTCCCAGGTGTCTTGGGATATCCAGAGATCTCTATCCCTTGCTTGCCTCGGTACCGTTTCAGATCCAGTTTCCATAAAAACCCTCTTCACATTGTCCCACATCGTCTCAATGTGAACATTGACGTTTACAGTTGACGCTTTGTCATTTAGGGTGTTGACAAAATTACGACAAATATTTGGGTCACTAAGAGCGATGGTATTAAATTTTGGTTTGCGAGCTGTACTCTCTGAACGTCGCCGGACAGCAGCTGTTCTTAGCCGGAGCGTTGCTAGTAGCAGGTGGTGATCACTTCCTGCATCCGCACTTCTTTAAGTTACACTTAAAATCTTATGTAACAGTTTATGACATGGAAAAAGTAGCCCATAAGGTGTTTAAGTAGAACTTAAATTGCTATGAGTAGTATCAGCAAACGGGCCTTAAACTTTTAAGACAATAGCCACGTTTAAATGATTAACTTCGTCTTTATAAAGCCAATTCCTTACCGGATCGACGTCATAGGCGACCTACTTCTACCCCCCAACTTGATGGCAATATATACGAGGCTTTACAATTTTAAAAAGCATGAGAACTTTCTTTAGCTAATCATGTTCCTCACTAGCTGCGACCAGTTACGCACACCAAGTTGGTTGAAGTCGAATTCCAATTGTGCGCGTCACCTAAGGTGGGGTCTTCTGCTGCGTTGTCCTACAGGGGTGGATTCGAAGACTCATCGGGTTGGTGCGTTGTTGTTCATACGCTCCACGTGTCCCAACCATCTCAGCTTTTTGACTAGGTCGGCGTCGCTGTATAGCCCGTATAGTTCGTCGTTGAATCTTCTTCTCCACACTCCATCGTCACAAACTGGACCGAATATCACTCGAAGAATCTTTCTCTCAAAGCATCCCAGACGGTTTTCATCCGTTTTTGGCAAGGTCCATGCTTCTGCACCATACAGCAGGACCGGGATGATTAAAGTCTTATAATAGTACCTCCTTGGTTCTATGAGAGAGGGCTTTACTTCTAGATGCCTTCTTAGCCAGAAGAAACAGCGATTGGCAAGAGTGATTCTTCGCTTGATCTCTGCGCCGATGTCATTTTGCGAAGTGATAGTGGAGCCCAGGTATACAAAGTCTTTTATTACTTCGAAGTTGAATCTGTCCATAGTGACGTTTTATCCAAATCGCCGATGTTGAGAGTCCTTTCTCGTTGACAGCATTATACTTCGTTTTGTCCTCATTAACAGCCAGACCCGTCTTCTTCGCCTTCGTTGCGATGCTTGCAAAAGCGCCACTGACAGCTCGCCGCGTTCTCCCAATAATGCACAGGCAAGTAGTTGAACGGACTTTTGAAAAAAATCAATTACAGTATAAGAGCAAAATAAACTTCAAGCAAAGTAATGCAAAATTAGCCATTTCGACCATAAAACTGAATAATATTTTACCTGTATAATATCGGGATTAACTAGTTAATTTTGTTTGACATGCTGCTGACAAATTAATGACCTTCGGACATACATACACGAGTATTTTGTCGAAGTAGACGATCGTCAGGGTTTTTTTTTTACCTATTTTGTACTTGACCAAAGATCTTGGAAAGATCTATTTCCCCTGGAAACCTTATTGCTCATAATAGGACTACTGAACAAATTCGCTTTAAAAATAAAAATGTTTTCGCTAAAGTAACAGGCTTAATTTTGTACATCTAGTTTGAGCGATAAGTCGTACAATGGCTAAATTCTCGATATCCAGTTAGACGCAAACATCTCTTGAGCAGAAGCACACCCGCATGCGATGACAATTCCCCCGCCCATAGTTGAACTATTCATTATTGACTCTTCTCTTTTAGCCGCTAAACAACAACGACTTCATCGACATGTTCACAAGCAATTTTATGACTGGAAATCAAACCCCAGTGAAGCTAAAAACCACCCTCACCATCGCAGGTAACACTCTGACGTCAGCGGCGACAACGCCAGGCGGAAACAGTAGCAATCTAAGTATAACATCGTCCCCGGGCGGTGGCAACAATATAAGCATATCAAAGACGAAAGGATCTGGTGGCGGATGCGGTGATTCAATGAGCTCCTCCGGCACGGGAAATAATAGTAATGATAGCATTAAAGTTGAACCCCAAATTGCAAGTAATCGAACCGCTAAATATGTTATAGATGACTCGGAAGGATCTGTCAGGGATTTTTGTACCAAAGAGGGTGAGCACACCTACCGATGCAAAGTGTGCTCCCGTGTCTACACTCACATTAGTAATTTCTGTCGGCATTATGTGACGTCGCACAAGCGTAATGTGAAGGTCTATCCGTGTCCGTTTTGTTTTAAGGAGTTCACACGAAAAGACAATATGACTGCACACGTTAAGATAATCCATAAAATCGAGAATCCAACAACGGCACTCGTAACAACAGCTAGCAGCGGCGGTGGCGCTACACCAATTAACAACTCGTCATCCTCATCATCCTCCGCATCATCATCGGCAGCCGTTACAATACAACCCACACAACAGACAGATTTACTAAGCCAAACAACAGCAACACCTGTAACAGTACCACCAACCCACTGAAAATAAAAGAACGAAAGAGAAAATTCTTCAAATGTTTTTCTTCTTCTTTGTTTCTTCTTTATTTATGAGGTAATTTAACAAATATATATTTATATATACGTGAAGGCTTTACTAGACGATCTGTCTCCGGCTGATCAACACCGTCGAAACGATCAAAAGTTTACAAGCAGGCAACAAAATAATTACAAAAACAAAAAAAAAAAAAACAAAAAAACATTAAATATATATCTCAACCTTATAAAGGCTTCCAAAATATTCCACAATTTTTCTAAGTAAATTAATTACAAAAACAAAAAAAGAAATCTTTAGTAGTAATTCTTGTTTGGTACATAGGTATAGTTAGTAATAATAATTAATATTACTGCATTACAAATAAAAAATGAAAAAAAAAACAGAACTAAATATTCTAACAAGTAAACAAAAACAACAAACAAAAGTTGACCCTTTGAAATGAAACTTGCGAAAACAAAAAAAGAATTCAACAAGAAAAAATATACGTCGATAAAATCGGCCTAAAATTTATCCTTTAATATTTAATGTTGTTATCTGTTTTGTTTTTTTTTTTTTTAATTCTTCGTTTAAAGTTTAAATTGCAAAGCATATTTAAAGAAAAATCATTTTTTTTATTATTATCTTCTTGTATGTAACTATGAAATGTCCGTTGTGCAATTTTTTATTTTTATTTTTAACAAACAATCAAGAAGAGTTTTCTTTTTTTGCGTTTGTACACATTTGGGGCAGGGAAGTTTCACTATCGTAATGTGTGCACGCAGAGAGAATACTAATCTAACTGTGTTGTTCTTATTTGTTTCATTTTTCCTTTTGTTGTTAATATATAATTTATTTTTATTTTTTAATTTTTCTTCAACAAAAAAAAAACAAAAACGGAAAGGGGAGTAAAGTTCGGAACGTTAGATCTTCCGACTTTATTTGTCTTTTTACAATAACAAATTGTTAATAAATTAACTATAAAATTATACATACATATACAATAAGAATATATTTTATATATGGATATATATACATATGTATATCGGAGGCTTAAAATTTCGCCAAAGAAAAAATTACAATAATTTAAAAGTGAAAACAACATACAATAATAAATAACAATATATAAAACTTAGCGAAATCGAATTAAAACCAAGCTAATAATAAATTAACAATAAGCAAGTGCACTTATTTTTCAACAGAGAAATTAAATTTAAAAAAAAAAAACTATTTTCTTACAAAAAAAAATGTATTCTCAAAGAGGCCTTATGAAAGTTGTTTATAGATCTTTTTTTTATATTTTTAAATTATAACAATTGCAATAAAATTTACCGACTTATTTAGGCAGTTCTTCTTCAATTAAATTTCTATTATTTTGCACATTTTTTTTATAAATGTTAACGATAGATTTTTAGATTTTGGTTGTTTTTTAAGTGAAACAGTATAAGCTTTGGTTGAGGTTACGTTTGAAGACAGCGAGTTGCAAGCACTGAGCAAAGGAAGGTGAGCTACGGTTTTGACTTTTTCTTTTCTTGTTCAGCTGTACTTTTTCTTACTTTTGTTTTTATTAGATGTTTTAACACAGCCCTATTATTTGATGCAATGTTTTAGTGATCGGAAAACATTCCAAAAGGTGATAGGTATGCGCAAACGAAGTGAATAGTCCTTCTTGAAAAAAAAAACTTGTGAAGTTTATAGCACCAACAATAGGCCTTTTAAACTTTTGTGTTTGCAAATTGCCAGATGTATGAGTATTTCTTTTAGAAATGACAGGCCAATGAGTATTGTCAGTTTATTCTTATTGCTAGCCAAATCCAAACAGCGCTCATTCAGTAAACGGGCACTGGACCTGAGTAGTGGTTTATTTGTACCTCCCGACTCACTGATTTTGAGTGCCAGTGCGAGTTCACTATGTGCCAGACTCCACCCCAAAAAAATAAATTTAAATGACATGAGTTACAGTGTCAGCTTCAAATTGAATAAATATATTCTTCAGCTGGTGGTATTTTCGGCTAATTCATGTAATTTGCTTTCCCGTTTCGCAGTGCCTCTAAATTCATGCCCAAATGGCGTAGATTTGATCCCTAGTGGGGAGCAAGCAATACAGAGCTGAACAACAGAAATAAAATGGACAACCACCCGTTGCCATTTGTGGTGTACGATTTGTATGACGCGTCATTAAAGAAACTATTTTGAGATTTCTTAATAACTAAAGGGTATTAAAAACTGAAGTTCAATTTAACCTCTTTTGTCGTTTGAAGCAATAGAACTGAAAAGTTGTTCCACAGCGTCTTGCTTAAATCAAACATTTGTTTATGAGAGTTGGGAAAGTAGAAGAAACCCCAAGACTAGCTAGAATACGATCTATTTGTTTGATAAAGTTTCGACTTCCATGAAACATTCAAATTTGTAATTATTCCTTCTGTAGGCAAATCGATTCATCTTAACCCCCCAGAACCGATTCTGTAGATCGTCAGTCAAATTCTTACTTGTGACAATAATTCGGAGTAGTGGACTACTCGAAGCATAAAGATAACTCGTAGAGAGCAATGTTACTTCGATTTAAATTTGTTTCCAGTGTCGGCATTCTGTAAGACGCAACGTTGAAGCGTTTTCGTGCTCACGAAAGATTTACTTCTGCAACTAAGAGCAAATCATTCGTAAGCACGAAAACGTTTCAACTTTTTCGCCTTACAGAATCTGACCCCGGTTTTTAGTCACCCCTATCGGGAATAATATTTTCCCCGGAATGTTTCCTATTCAGCAATCTTATTTACATTGCTGACAAGGGAAACATTTCCATCGGAACTTATTTGCGATAGCCCTAAGTCTTTCCATTACTGCAGGTGTGTTTCTTTGTTCGTTTTTTAAATGTGGTCTTGTAGCATGCAGCAGACCACAATGATGTTTACGAAAAGGCACTCCTATTAATCAATAGTTTTCTGCGATGACTCGAGTCTTTATACAGGCACATGCAAATGTTATCTCAATATGAAATGTGCTTGAGCGTTTTGAGCGATCACATCATCAGAGTTTCTAATTCGTAACGAGAAGACATCGATATTTAAACATCTTATTTGACTTATGTCTAGTACCGCGTTTTAAGGAAAGTACTATTGGCTCTTTTGTGAACTCAAATCTAAAAGGTGTTTGAATTGATCTAGCTGACCGTGTCGATTCGAATCGTGACCTTTTCATTACAAATCATTAAGTAGGGTTGTTTGCGGCTCACAATAAATAAAGACCACTTAATCATGTCCGTGTTTCTGAAAATTGATACTCGTGCTCGTGAATTAGCCTTCAATTTCGTTTGTCAGTAGATCTGTGTGAGCAAAGTCATCATTGTGAGTAACATTGATCCTTGTAAACAGCAATGACCGTTGACAGCAAGATTGACCATTGCGATCCAAACAGCATTAATCACTTTAATCACTGTAAGCCACTTATGTAGTTCGTTGTGAGCGTCATTGCCTCTAGTTCGTTGTGTTTAACGTTGACCGCAATATGACAGTCTGAAATGGTCGTTATAAAAGCGAACTCAATTGAAAACTGTCCCAACTATAGTGGAAAGCATATGGGCCGCCTAATGAATTCAAGATGGCATTGGACACCACAAACTGGGGTGATGTTAGGGCTATACCTTAAGAGTTACAACTTGAATTGACTTCTGAGAACCATCCGCTGTGGTCGCAATCAGTTACCAATTTGCAAATTCATTTAATTTTAGAAAACATCAACCTTAGCAACCGCTGTAGCTCTGTAGTCCATCAATGATCACCGTGCAACCATAGGCAGATCAGTGTAGCTCACCACTCTGCTCTTAGAATCTATGACAATCTTAATTATCATTTTTAAATTAGTTCGATGTTTTTCTACCGCCTTACTCGTGCTGTTCGTCAACGTATCTATGTAAATATCTGATCGCAAAGTTATACTGTCAAAACAAAATATTCAATCATAATTAAATTACTTTTCTAAAATTGTAAAATTTTCGTCATTCGTGATGTATAAATCAACAAACAAATTACTGATAAATGTTGCATACTATTTTTTGTATAGTGGTAGCTAGTGCAATTTTAGTTTTTAGTTATTTCCCCACTTTCCTCCCTAAAAAAAAAAAACACGAAAAATATAATTTAGTTATATTCCACACTCTAAACACACACCCACCATACCCATACCATATTCCTCACCATTAAATATGTCATTTCTAGTGTTATCTTATTTACAAAACAAAAACTAACAAAACTACACACACCGATCACACACATAAAGCATTCAAATGCTAACCCTCTTCAACAGAATAATCATTATAGTTTAAATATAAAATGAAATCGCCGCAACAACTATATAAAACTAAAAACCGTTACTTTAACCAAGAAAAAAAAAACAGAAAAAAATATTAATGTGTTATTAGCATTTTATATATATAATATTTTCTTTTTTTTTACATCTAAGGGATCTTTATTTCATAAGATATTATATATAACTACACCTATATGTATAATTTAGTTAGAATTGTAAACATAACATAAATGAAATCGTATAATTTAATTAAATCAATAAACTAATTTAATATATATATATAAATATAAAAGGAATAAACAACAAAGCAAATGAATAAACAATCATTTCTATACTTATTGTATTAATTTCTAATAGAAGCACCCCCTCGTTTATAATATTTCTTTTGTTTTATTATTATACTCTTTTTTTTTTTGTTTTTAGTTTAATGTAAAATTTGTTTTTATTTTTATTACCTGTACTGCAATATTTGATTTATATATATGTATATTTAATAATAATTATGTTATTATTATTTTTTTTTTTTGTGTTGGATGGTTTTTAACTCTAAGAAATATACAAAACAAAAAAAAAAAACAAAAACAAAAACATTTATTTTGGAAGAAAAAAAAATTAAACTTAATGCAAAATACACGAGACACACTTGTTTTTAATTATTATTACTTCGTTTGTTAATAACTTTTAGGTTGGAGAACAAATGAGTTTTCTGTAGAAATTCGTTTATAAAAAGAACAACTTTTGGATAATGTTTCAAATATTTTTTTTTTTGCTGCACGCATCTAATGTGTGCATGTAAAAACTGGAGTAAAGATTAATAATAATTTATCAAAATTTGTTTATTTTTCACTACAAAAAAAAAGTAACAAACATGTAATTAGTGTTTAACTTGAAAGGGTTTTTTTCTTTCGGAATCTATTCCTTTCTTTTATTTTCTAATATCACAAAATAATATAAAAACAACAAAAAAAAAAACGTAATAAACAAAGAATTAAAAAATATATATCACACAGTTTTCTTTTATTACAAATTTGCAGTACCTACTGTTCTCAATTTTTAACCTCATAGATGTACAAGGAAGGAAGAACACAATTTGTTGATGGATCTTAAGCTAGAAAAACAGTTTTATGCGTGGATGCCAATTTTCAATTGTTTGTGAAGTTGTACACCCCCCCCCCCCCTATCGAGGTGTCCGTTCGGAAAAAAAATTCCGATGCGAAAGTCAAATCTGGTCGGAACTCTGGGTCGGCATTCAGTAAGGCGAAACGTTCAAACGTTTTCGTGTGCACAAAGAAATTTGCTTGTGTAACATATGGCCAATCATTCGTGAGCACGAAAACGTTTGATCGTTTCGTCTTACAGAATCGGAACAAAATAAATGAAGCATGTAAACGCGTTCATTTCGCATTCAAATATTCCGTAGTAATTAGTAGTTGTCGGAGAGCTTCGGGGAAAATGCGCCATGTTCCTAGCTGTCAAAAGTGAGTGGTATAACGCGGTTGCGACAAGGTGCGCTATATTTCATTGGAGGATTTTTCCGAAAGTCGGTATCAGAACGGATACCTCGAATGGAATTTCTCCGATTTCGTACAGGTCGGAGAAGATTCCATTCCGAACGGATACCTCGATAGGGGTGATAATAGGTTTGTTTGAAAGTGGCTAACACTAGTGCCCACTGGTGCGCACTGAGAAGTGTCGGCTAATTTTCACACAAGTCAAAAACCCTGCACAACCCTGAAAATTCGGCTATCATATCGAACGCAAAATATTCTGCTCTGAAATCTGTCAGTTTTTGAAAATGAAAAGTACTTATCTTTTGGTGAACAAAGTATAAAGATGATATAACAATCTTTTCTATTTATTGTTAAAATTGAATGAACTTAATTCCGATCTTGTGCTTGCCATAATGCAAACAAGTTAATAAAATTGTTTGCAATAAACGCGATAAATTTAAAAATTTATGCAGCTTCGATTGCAGCTTTTCCCATTCCATTTTCCTGTAATATAAGGTTTTAGTTTTTGTTTTCAAACAATTCCCTTTTGATCTTATCACGATATCTAAACAAACGAATGACAGCAAAACTCAGCACTGAATTCTTGCCGCCGCAAATTATCTGGGGTCAGTTCAGGGCACAACTACGGTGCCCTAGAAGTCATGTAAAACACAGGTTTTCAGTATCAGTTGAGTGCTATATCGAACACATTAAGGTTAACCCAGTGCGCACTAGGGCCAACGTCAAACAAACCTAATGTTAGTAGATTCGTAGATTCTTGCTCTTTCGTACAATGTTTTAAAATCTCAAACGTTTGTTAAGCAAGTCAGTTTCTCCCATTTAATTTGTTGTGTCGTTTTGAAATTGTTATTGACAGTTCTCTCAAACCAATGCTAACAGCTCTATTCGTTTTGTGGACTTTCATTTCAAATTGTTTGTTTCCAAGGAGTTGCTGGTAATAGTTTCATGACGACGCGATACATTGGACGTTTGCAATTACCAAATCCTAAGTTTTGTTAAACTCATAGGTGGAAATGTCATCCGAGTTAGTGGGAACGTTCTTATTTATCAACTAGATTTCAACAAGAATTTGCAATTACGGTAGCATTTCAAGTTATTTAATATTAAATACGGTTGCATTATACTACAAACTTTACACATAGGTCTGTTCCTTTACTTTTATATCTTACGAATTTTTACGAATTCTTACGAATTTTTACTCAATGCCGTTCCTTAACTCGAAAAATTCGTAAAAGAGAGCGTCGTCGAGAGAGCAAGATATTACCCCTCCACTGAGAATCTTACGAATTTTTACTCAACAAATTTCTTGGTGTAAGAAATTTGAAGGGCTGTCAGTCACCAAACAATTAACAGCTGATTTGAAATTTCTTGTAATATTTGACAATCGATTGAATTTGTTTTGATTTCTTATGCGTTCTATTAAAATAGTATCAACAGGTGGCAAAATAAATATTGAATGTTCTCCCCGAACATTCCATCGTATTGAAAATATTCTTTACCACTGCAATTTATGGAATTATCTATCTGTCATATCTGTCATTTTTCATAGCTTACTACAAAAGCGTTCCCTAACTTTTTCGTAAGTGTCTCTCTCTGTGAGAGAGAGTAAAAGTAAGGGAACAGACCTAAAGTTACATCACTCCTTAAACGTTGTTAGGCGGTTTAATGCTCCCCTTATTTTACTGTCAACTCGTACCAAATTCATTTTAATTAAACTAACAACGAGCACTTCGAACTACGCCTTTGTGAAATTTGGAATGTCAACTGTTTAAGTTAGGATTTTCTGACTAGATCCGTCAACTTGAATTGAAAAAAATTGGTCATGTCATCATTCTTGGTCTAGAGAGACATGCAGTCAAACTAGGAATCTGATCGTTTTCATTGATTGTCATTCGTTTTTCATTAGACATTTTTTATTTCCATTATTACCTGTCAACTTGTTATTTACATTTGCTTTTATTGTCCTTTTGGAATAGGTATTGTTACATTCAGGCAGGGATTCGTAAAGATAAAACACTATTCCGTTTAACTTCTCTAATAAAATTCACTTTTATTAAACTTTTATCGACTATTCTAATATTTCACTTATTAAGTACCAGAACACTATTACTTAAACAATTCTTCAACGTTTCAAACCAATCACTTAATTTACTCTATTACTTTTCACTTATTTATCTTCACAAACTATTACTATCTCGAACTTTAACCAATCACTGTTATAAATCAACTGTCTCGCCCTCTTCTAAAAGCTGTCCTTTTATACCCGCTCCGCCATCTGACGAGAACTTTCTAGCTAATTCTAAGTGGTTCTAGAACAAGGTTCAGTGGTGACAGATTCCAGTCTCCAATTGGAAGTGACACTTGAGTGGAACTTGTTTTGTGACTTTAAGGTCTGGTTTCACCAAACTGTCTAAGGCCTGGTTTCACCAAACTGTGATTAAGGGCTTGTTTCACCACTTAAGTTACACGATACCTTCCACGCCACAGTATACAATCTGATGAATAATTAATATTTAGAAAGTTTGCCCATCTATGTTTGTTTTCTTAAATATATTTTACATAAATTGTAGCTGTCTTCTTGTTCTTGGATTCATACTCGTAGGTTTGACCTCAGGGTATTCAAGTTCAGTTGTTGGTGTCAATTTCGTGTGATTGGGCACGTATAGTTTAGAAAGTCTGACAGCTGGCTGAATTGAAGTGTTTCAGTTTTGATTGGCCTAAGTCATTAACATGAACTGTATTTTTTTTTCAGTTGACGTCATCGCGCACGAGCTATCGACATCGGTCAATGAAACAGATTATAAAAGTCAACCAATTTTAGGACAAAGTTGACCATGCGTTCGTGTAATATATAGGAGCTTCATCATCGTTTTTAATGATGACAACTTGTGGCCGGGTTGGGGAAAGACTTTTAACAAGCTTAAGTAGCCGTTGACTCTTTAGTGCTTCCTAAGCACTTTTCCTTAAGGGTAAACCACATCTTAACTGCTTGTATCCGAGATGTTATAAATTCTGTTCGGAGCCCAAACGAATTACCATAGGCCAAAGTTGAAACAAACGCCTTAAACTTAGTTCGAGCAACTTCACCTGGCGGGGTATTCCCAAATACGCAGCGGATCGTATCAAAAGCGATACCTTAATTTCGCCCGTGTTCGCTTTTTCTTATTCTCAAATGCGAACGGGGCGTAAATTATCTTTTCAGTGCTTTCCAGTTACTTCCACTATGACTTCCAATTTGTCAGTTATTTTTCCAAATATTTGACGGCTGTTTCCCGTCCTAGCTTGTGTTGTTTTTTTTTTTTTTTTTGCATACCCCGGCTCTTAATAGAAACACAAAATAATATAAGAACCAATATAATATTTCACTTCCTTTTTTCCAACCATCACGTGTTTTAATCGGAGGCCCAAGGCCATTCAACACATTTGTGATGCCGTCCCAAAGTTCTACAGCCTAGGCTCTATATTCTGGAGCATTAAGAATGCCCTTCGCTAATCCACTGTTCTCTTTCAAAAATTCAACAAGTGCAGCAAATTGAAATTGTTGAACGGAAGTATGTTTTTGACTCCTTTATTAAAAAAAATATAAAATGAGTTCAATACATATGACACAATGAATGTTTCAGCAATTTTAAACTTCTTGTTTTTATTGAATATTTACATTTTTATTCGGTCCGCAAAACAATCCGCCAGCAATCCGTCGCCTAAAAACCTATCGCTTTCAATGCAATGGTAAAATGGGGTTGAAAAGTGCTTTCGCTTTCCATATGCTTTTGGAAATACAAAAATTCAAATCCGCGATCCGCCGCGCTTTCTGGAATAGGCCCCCTGGTACTTTCAAAATTGAGCCAATCATACAGACTAGTTCGGTCCGGTGTTGGTTATGAATAAACTTCCGCACCTATTTCCTGTCGTTTTGGAAACATCACAATTTTCCATTTACTTTCTAATATAGTGAGCTGTCAAACGGGCACACCCTAAAAACCCATGCTTTAGACAATGCGTCTGTTCGCGTACTTTTTTTCAGAAAAATTCAATGAAAACTACCAAAAGGTGCGTGAACGGTTTTAACCAATAAGTTTATATAGTTTTCATTGTGCAACGCGGAAACACATAAACTTCAATTTATTTGGAACAATTCGATTAGAAAACTCACCAACGGGGTAGGTACAAATTAGGTTTATTCCTAATTCCAGTGGTGGGAAAAGAATCTCTCACAGAGATACACTTACGAATAAGTTAGGGAACGCGTTTGTAGTAATCTATTCAAAATGGCAGATACCTACACAATTCAAAAATTTAAAAAAGTCATACGAAAACTCGTTAAAATATTTGATAAGCTCGAAGAATTCGCTAATTTGCTAACAAAACATGAGTAAAAATTCGTAAGATTTAAAACTAAGGGAACAGGCCCAATGAAAGTCCTGTTTATGAGGAAACAATAGTTTCTACAAAATATTGCAGCAAAAGAAGGAAACGCTCGAAACAACTTTGAAGAGACGTCTATCAAATGCCTCGCCTCCCCATTCACACAAATCAAAGTTCGCCGACAGCGATTTGGTGTTGTGAATGATGAAGATTTTATCTATAAACCGACATCTATCTGCACACCGACTTTGGATTTCAATTAATATGTTCGTAAGGGATTTTGAAATTTCTATAAAATGTGCTTTAAAGAAACACCCCTCCAAATAAGAATACGCCTTACTAATAGATTGAAATTTTTATTTTCAGTTCACCTCAATAACTCGCCCGAGTTGTCACAAAGACTTTTTGGTGTCAATAAGCCTCCGCCGCCACCACCACTACCAACATCATGCGCATCTCTGTCATTTACATCAACCCCAAGCGCAATAACTCAGTCAGCACCGCAAACCCCATCACAGCAAGTCTCAAATGCCGCACAAGTTATACAAATACCTCCACAATCAGCAGTAACGCCGTCCCAGAAGCGCCCGCTAGGATCAGCACTAACACAAATTCCAGAGATTCTAGATCCTGCCACTCATTTGCCAACAGCGCTCGGACTGAAAATACGTGTACATCCAATGGCCCAAGCCAATCACCAACACAATCTCAACAGCAGCTCAGCTGCATCCCTGCTCCACCAACAACTACGTAGTGATTCCCTCTCAAATAACAATAATAGCAATAAAAACAATAACTCATCATCTGCCGAGCCGGCAAACAAACAGCCATCGTCAGAGCGACAACAATCGAGTAATGATTCCAATACCATTCAGCCACCCTCGTCGAATAATCTCCACCATCAGTTTCTTTTGCACATGGCTACAAATCCGATTGTCAAAACCGAATATCTGCTCAAGACGGAACCAAACAACGACGAAAACGTGATGCCAGTGGATGCGCCATCATCGCCCCAACCAAACAATAATGCTCAAATGGATAAGTCTGAAACAGAAGGTGCTACAATAATTGATCTTATACCCTCGCCCACAACTCCAAACGACAATGGAACACTGCAGGCACATCAGGGGCCAGACGAATCCCCACCAGTGACGCCACGCAATCAGCGTCCCGTGCAGAGGCGGCGAATTCGCCGTAAAGCGCAATCATCGATCGACGATCAGGCCGAACACTTGACGGAAATGTCCGTCCGCGGACTAGATCTGTTTCGCTATGCGAGCATAACCGAAGGTGTCTATCAGTGCACCGAATGCGCCAAGGAGAACGTCCAGAAAACCTTCAAGAACAAGTACAGCTTTCAGAGGCACGCCTTCCTCTACCACGAGGGCAAACACCGCAAAGTTTTCCCATGTCCCGTCTGCGGCAAGGAGTTTTCGCGGCCCGATAAAATGAAGAATCACATGAAAATGACACACGAGGGCTTCGTTCCGAAGGATGTGGGCTACCATCCGCTGAATTACTTAATAACCGCTGCCGCCGCCGGCGAGATACAGCATTTGTTCCATCAAATCGATCAGAATAGCCCACCAGCTGGCGAGTCAAACTCCGCCACCCCAGATGGCAGTATGTCCGCATCATCGCAACATCCTGCACCACCACCGCCGCCGCCGTTGATCAAACTGAAAAACGATCTTCATGCCATTCGTCGTCATGCTCATGATTCGTCGCCTTCACCGCCGCCTCTCGGATCTCACGACGGAGGTATTATCACCACTCAGGAGGAAGTCAAGTAAGCGTTGGGCGCCAATTTCTTATTTAAGACTTTTTTGTTTTTTTTTAGTTCGTTTCTTAGTTTTTCTTCTCAAGAATAATATTTCTAATTCCGTCCTGGCAGCAAAAGCGTAAAACAGTATTTTCAAACACACGATTGTCAGCGAAGATGTATATTACATTTTTACATAATATTTATTATTACGACTGCCTTTAGCTTTACATTAAAAACAAAACAAAAAAAAAATAACTGCGCACATATGATGTGAGCAAAGAAAATAATGGATATATATATTCTTTTCGAGATCCCAATGAATCTATATATATATATTATATAAAATGCAATTTTGTTACAATACAATTTCTTTCTTAATTTTTTTAAGGTTATCTATTAGTAGCTTTAAGTTTTGTACATGTATTATCCTATTTTTTAGTATTTTATATTACAACAGATTATAGGAACTATTTATCATATAAAAAAGAAACAAAAACACTAACAACTCAACTCAGTGGTGCTAAATGCCTTAGTAAAGGGACCGCACGTGTGGTGGTTTCTTCGATTATTTAGAACCGAAACGAAAGAAGGTTGTCAACTCAGAAAATACATTAAACAAAAAAAAAATATATATATACAAAATGAATTTCTACATATTCGTTGTGTTTCAGTAGACATTTTTTTTTTGTACTCTTGTAATACACACACATAAATATTTATAATACTTTTTAAGGCAGTACAAATTTATTCTTTTTCGTGAACAACTATTTTTTTAAAGTAACAAATCGCACAAACGAAAAAAAAAACGCAACAATACTAACTTAAACTTAAAATACTCTCAACGATTTGAAATGGTAGCTGCATCACTGTATTTACAAAGTTTTGCATATACTGAATTTAATAATAATCTTCTTTTACATTTTTTTGTTTCAGTTTTTACTCTTTTCTTTTGTTACTACTTTGGAACTTTAGTTATAAATTGAATAAAAGAAAAATCAATGTATTTATTGAAAAATCGTCCGTCCGTCGTGCATTTATTGACAAAATGATGAAAACATTAACGGAGAGAAGGCATTTAAGAACGTTTTTGAATTGTAGAACTGGGCGATAATTCATCGGCAGAAAATTGTATTAATATTGTTTTGATAAAAGTCGTTGGACGGATAATATAGTGAGCGACTCAATTCGTCACACGGTCCAATATCTGAGCAGATGGACACAGTCCGTGGTCGTATTTTATAGTTTTTTTTTTTTTTTTTTGTTTAAGAAATAACCCAAGCCATAGACAAGTTAATATTTTAATTTTAAATATATTAATTTGTCTATGCCCAAACTAACAGAGTGGTACATTTGTTACAACGATAATTTTGGCAAGCCTATTAGTTAAATTCAAGTGTCGGTTGTCTTTAGAGCGAACTGGGTTTTGCGCACCAGTGGGAACCCTAATTTTGCTTTCCATTCGGCAAAACCAAACCTCCGTATTGTCCAACTCCTCCTACTCTTACAAGCCAGAGAAGAGAATCTGTTGCCCTACTTATACTACCGGCGTATGCAATTGGTGTTTTTCTTTTCGCGTTTGATGTACAGAGCAACTGAACAGAGCTCGAACACGTTGAATAAGCTCTGAACTGAGCTGGTTGAGAGTGGTCTCCATCATTTAAGAAATACATTTGAGCAATGGCTGCAAATGCCCTCAGTCCCCTGCCTGCTAGATGAATAGCGGCATGTCAAACTGCATATAAAAAAACTTACATTTCACCATTTGCGCTAGACGTCTGGCACTTTTTTTTATATAGAGTTTGACAAGCCGCTATTTATCTAGCGGGCAATGGAAACGCGGGCATTGATGACTACAACAATACACCATGAAATGTCAATTTTTTTTTATATAGAGTTTGACATGCCGCTATTTATCTAGCGGGCAGTGGAAACGCGGGCATTGACACACAAACTTTTTTTTATGACAGTTCGAGATTTACTCTGACCCTGTTTTTGAGAATCCTAAAGTCTGACAGTTTAAAGTCTGCGAATAATCGCACTTAAACAATTGATTGGGCGTTTTTCTTTTTAATACCCTATTCACCCCGGGCCGTAAACCGTGTTTTATTCGTAAACTAGTCAATGCATTCACACCTGAGACACATTTCGTGAAACCTCTAACTATCTTGCTTACAAATTTTGATCACAGACTATAACAAATTAAAACAATTCAGAGCATATAAAAGTTATTTTAACCCATCAATTAATGTCGTTTTCCAATGGGACAACCAGAAATCTTTTTCAGATCTCTGATCTTACGCGGCTCATGGAACATGCAACGAAATTGATCTGCTTTTGAAAATGGATTAGTGCGTTATTTGACAGCAATATCAGCTGTTCATTTGAACTTTGGGTTAATTTTGAACTTATTTTAATGATTCTTCAGGTCTAACCAGATTACGGTCGCTGCGATATGACTTATTAAGCTCTAGATAAATGCATAAGCATATGTCTTTTTCTTATGACATAACCTAGCAAGTTTATGTGCAGCTTAAACTCCAATGAGGCGTATTAGCAAACAGCAGGCGTTTTCTGCTCCAAATTTCTATCAACACTTGTATTTTGAAAACTCTTTAAATCGGCAGCTTAAAGTTTGAAAAATTAAACGCACATCTAGATGGAAAGGAGAAACAAGTTCAAACAACTGCTAATTGTTTATGCGCTGTGGTGCAATTGTTCTCAGATATTAAACTGTCAGACTTTAGGATTCTCAAAAACACATACTTAACCTAACGCCTAAAATTCTGTTTCACATTTAAAATGTTTTGATCAGACTTTCGAACTGCGCAATAGTTTGCCAATTCCGGAAAAATGGTGATCTTTTGAATCGTGTGTTCTTAATTTATGACAAATTCAATGCATAGAAGAAAATCAAGGTCGGCATACTATAAAGCGGTTGCACGAATGCGTTGCTCCATAATGCAGAAGAAAATCGTTCGTGCACACGGAAATGTTTGAAGGTTAAGGCCGATATTATCAATACCGAAAGTTTGGTATTAAGCTTTAGATATGCAGCCTCATTTATGAAAATCTGCTTAAGTACTGTCAAACAATCGAAATGGACCACCAGTCCCATAAATTCAACGACATCGGCAAGCTGAATTACTGTAATAATAGATTTTTTTTCATTTCACCCACCCTTTAAAGAAATAAATCACTGACTTCCACGGTTTACAACAATAGTATGAGATCCAACTGTTGTTGTAAACCTTATAAATCAATTATCTAATGAGTTCTCTGAGTTCAAAGAGTTGCAAGAGTAAACCGTATCTCTGTCATTCTCAAGAAAAGCTTAAAAAGGGAACAGCATTTTATATGGAGCAACCGATTTTAGTTACCGATTTGCCGCACTTTATTTACATGAAACTTGGGCTTACGTAAAAATGCATAAGCACTGTATAACTTCCCGTCCATTTACATTTAAAAATTAACAATAACAATCAGTCAAAAGCACACATCAAATATTAACCTATATTTTCAGCTTAGCCGCAAGTTCTGAAAGCAATCATAACTTGCATACCCATCTTGAACAACATGTCGAAGGGACTTGCCATCGAACTGTCAAAGTACAGTGGACGTCCATTATAACGAATATCCGATTCAGTGAATTTGCGATATAACGAATGCTCTTCAGATTGACATCTCTAACTCTATTTAGCGAATGGTGCCCACTCGACAATAGTGAATGACATCAAACATTAGGTCTATTCGCGTACTTTCCCGAGTCAAACACTAACAATATGTCAAACATAAAAAATGTAGGATATACTCTTTGCATTTAACATATTTATCAGTATTTATCTCCCGTTGAAATTCTCTGCGCTGTTTCGAGCCAACAACTACTCGCTACTCGTTATTTTGCTAATTTTCTCTTTTTCCGTCATTTTTGATGAGAACGTGTATAGACTTGGTGCGATTGCGATTGATTTATATCGATTGCGTTCGATTTAAACCGCGTACGTGAATGAACCTATTGACGTCTATCACAGAATCCGCCGTATTCGGATTTTGCTACGAACCCCGAAAGAATCCGTCGTAGAGGGCTGGAATTTCGAAGCTCGTATCAAACAATTTCCCCTAAGATTAAATTCGTAGCAAATATTTTCGCCTGTGACGGATTCTATGATAGTTCTTTCAAGATTCGTAGCAAAATTCCGAATACGACGGATTCTGTGATAGACGTGATTATATCATTCGTTATACTGGAAGTCCGCTGTATTCCTATATTCCCTTAGGTTCAACTAATGCCACAAACAATCAGTGCGTACTCAAATGAATTGACAGCCAGTTTATATTTGCAGGCGAAAATAGTGATTCCCTGTCAGCAGGTTGTCTATCTGCTGTTTGGGCTACAAATCGTCATCTTTTGTTGCGTTCAGTAATAAGCTCATTTTATTAAAATCAAATTTCACAACTTGTACAATAAAAGCCGGGAACTACTTTTGAGACTAATTTTATGAATGAAACCCTTTTTTCCACCTTCGCCTAATAATTTGAAACATAGACTTATAGAATCTAGTACATCCGTACAAACTATATCGACATTAGGCTTGTTTTTTTGAGCTTCAATCTCAGCAAAGCAAAGTAAAGTAGGAAAATGTGCACTTAAACGATTCCCAGCAGCTTTCTGAACAGTAGGTTTTATCCAAAAAGGTGGCAGTGTGGGCCTGTTCAGTAGGTAGCATCATACAACATGATTGGGCACATCACAAGAAGTAACTTTTTTCAGTCAAAGAAATACAATTTTTTTGCATAAAATTTACCAATGGATATTGATCCTTCCTCATATTTTGGGGTTTAAAAAATATAAAAATATATATCTCAAAGATTAATACACTAATATCTTACCATAACAAGTTTAATAAGGTATATTTGTCTAAAACAATATTTGCAGCTTACATAAAAAATAATTTATTGCATGTTTTAATAAAAGCCCTTATATTTATTTGTTATTTTGAAAATTAGTTCACTTATGAATTTCCACCAATCACAACCAACGAATAGTATGTACTGTAAATAGAGAAACTTTGTGAACAGATTCATATTATACAAGGAGGGCAACAAAAATGTTCTCCCCCTGGTGTTCAGAAGTATACATTTACTCCCAAGTGAATCTTGCTGGGAATGAATACCTAGTGTGAGTCGTCGAAGTGTCAAGTAGAGCGTAGTTGTTGTAATTGCGTGCTGAAAATCCTAATTTACTTTGCTTTGCTGAGAACGAAGCTCAAAAAAACAGGGCTATTGAAACTATGACTGTTACACATTTGGCATTTAATTTAACATTACTTGTACATATTCGTATACTATTCGCAGTTTAAACATAGATCAGTATAATTTGTACATTTTGCCTAGACAAAAATAGATCAAGCTCCGAAGTGCCTTATATTAGTATCGTTCTTAAACTTAACCACATTATTTAAATAAATAAAAGTCTTCTCCATTCAGTATTTAGTTTACTAGCAATCTATTATTAAGTTTGGCCTATTTCGTATCAGCAGCAATATCTTTATTTATTTGATAAAACAAAAATATGGATTTAAAAGCCAGTGATTGAAATTAATTTACTTAATATATTTTAAGTTTTATGATTTTCTTTTTTTTTTTCATAATTTAAAATATTATTTGCCCTCAATTTAAGTTAAAGCTATCATAAATGGCAACACGAAAAATGTAAACAAAAATATATGATTCTTTTGTGATTTAATTTATTTTCAAATTTTCTAATTTGTTTCACACATGTATACAAACAATTTAAATTAGCAAAAAGAACGGGAAAAAAAACTCTTTAATTGGTTTTTGATTTAAGTTTAACTTAAATTTGATATTGTTAAGAGATGAACCCCTCTTTATAAGTTATCGAAATTAGAAACTAATTGAAACTTTTAAAGTGACATCAAAATGTACATAGTAATATTTTTCCCAATACTCATGTATATTTGTATTCCCTTTTAATTGAATTTAAAGTTTTGTTTATCGGACCTTCTTAATGTGCAATTAGTTATTGTTGTATTGTCTAGAAACAGAATAATTCATAATTTTTTTTTTTTTTGTATACCTACACATAATTAGTTGTTTTGTATATTCATAAAGCAGCGACAGAAAAATATAAACGATAAAACAAAATAAGACTTACTTTTTAAACTTAGTTTTAGTTATCATATTTAAAAGAAAAAGTACTTCAAACGGTTTTAAGAACCAGAGAGAACGATATTCCTCAAAAGTTAGAACAACAAAATGCTAATGGACTTCCAGTGAACAATTTTAAGCAATCTTATGTATGTATGTGTATTATTTTTTGTGTATTCATTGAGAGTTTTCACATGCAACAAATACAAAATGTATGAAATATGTGTTAAAAAAAAATTAGAATGAAATATATTAAAATGTTTTTAATTGGATAATATTGAGTCGTTTTTTTCCTTATTAAGTTTTTTCTTCTAAATTGGATCTTTAAATTTAAATTGAATTAAATAAGAACAAACAATACTTAAATTTTGTAAGTTAATTATTATTATTATTATATTGGATACTATATCATTATTATTATTATGTATTAATTTATCGCAAACATGACTTTGTTTTAATTCTTTATTTTTTTTTTTTTTTTATTGTAAAACATTTATTTATAAGGATTTTTCATTTATAACGTATTAAATTGAGTTTTTTTATTGAAAACTATGCTGTTTTTATTTGAATCGTTTAGTTGCGGAGGAATAAGTACAGGTAAGCTCGGACCAAAGGTAGATAATCAGATAATCTGTCCAATGCGTCTATCTCTTCTGGAAACTTGAAGAAGTGCTGACCCAGAAACTTCCTTCGGTTGCGACTTGCGAGAAATTGCTTCGCATTCACACAGTGTGTGTGTGATATTTTCATTAGGTTAGAGAATTTGCAAGCCTTTTTGCGTGTTTTCTTAGGCCGGGCCCTGACAGGATTCCTAACAGTGTCGTGGGTTTTTCCCTACCTATTTTGGTGATAGTTTCCATAGATTTCTTGCGGTGATTTTTGACCACCTCAGGTCGGCATGTAGGTGGCGATATATCCCTTCCAGTTAAAGAACTCATCTGCAGAAGCTCTACCGCCTTAAGAGCATCTCATCTACATCGGCAGATATTCGGTAGTCGTATGGACTCTTTGATTTTTGGGTCTACAGATTAGATGTCAGAACCAGTGCCTTCCCCTGTTTTCGAGCCGTCTGTAGAAAATCATTGATTAGATGCGGAGAATTGGAGAATCGGACAAGTGTGATCGTTTCATTTATAGCTAATAAAATAAGTTAAAATATTCATCGAATTGTGTGTTTTTGTTCTGTGAAATATATAAAAGAGGCAAGTATACTATTCACCTAGAAACTATACGGAAAAGGGTGAGAAAGCTTTTCAACAAAGCAAAACGCACCGGCGTATCAATCAATATCGATATCTATTAACTACATACAACCTAGAGTTGCGAAGATCTAAAAGAGAAGAAGAACTTCCTGCTGTTGCTCGCCTTCAAAAAGCCCTTTCGAAAGATCCTTTTAACTGCATGGGTCTGCTCATCAAAGCGGATGGCACAATCACATGTGACAGAGAAGAAACTCTGTCGACTTTGCTCGAAGTTCACTTCCCAGGGTCCCAAATCATTGACCACACAAATGAACATCTATACCGAAAATTTCTTCTCCAAACAACATCAGTAGAATTAACAGTATATCCGGCAAACTATTCTGTCCGGATAAGGTTAAATGGGCCATAAACTCATTTAAACCATACAAGGCACCAAGCATAGACGGTATTTTTACAGCCCTTATACAAAAAGGACTGGATTTCCTCCTACCCACCATGATTGCCTTATTCAGTTTCAACTGGGGTTACATACCACAAACTTGGAGGGAGGTAAACGTGGTATTTATCCCCAAACCAGGTGACAAACCTAGCGAACTGCCTAAATCGTACCGTCCCATAAGCTTGACATCGTTTTTCCTCAAAACAATGGAAAGAATAATTGACGTTCATATTAGAGAATGCTTAACTATAACAGCATGCCTCTACACCCCTGTCAATATGAGTAGGTACTAGAAGGACAAATCAACGGAAGGTGCATTGGTCAATTTAACAACGCGGATAAATAATGCCAACAAAGGCAAAGAAATCGCACTGTGCGCCTTCCTGGACATTGAGGGTGCTTTTGACAACACTGGATATGACTCCATATCAAATGCTCTGTACCATAGGAACATAGACCAACCTACCATCAAATGGGTCAGAGCGATGCTAGAAGGTCGCAAAATAACTGCTTCGTCAGGACCAATCTCAGTATCAGTATCAGCAATAAAAGGCTGCCCACAAGGAGGTGTTCTGTCACCCCTTTTGTGGTCACTTGTCATTGACGAACTGCTTTACAAATTAAGCAACTTAGGTTTTGACACAATAGGTTACGCCGATGACTTGGTCATCATCATTACGGGCAAAGATGACAACAAAATTACAAGAAGTATGCAAAGTCCAAAGTGCCATTAAGATAGTCCTAGACTGGTGTACCAAAGAAGGTTTATCCATTAACCCCAGTAAGGCTGTCATAGTTCCCTTTACCAAAAGAAGAAATATAAACTTAGGTCTTACTTACTTACTTACTTAAGGTGGCGCTCCAGTCCGGGGTGGACCTGGGCCTCAACCAACAAGCGTCTCCAGCCAGCGCGATCTTTAGCTAGCTGCCTCCAGTTTCGCACGCTAAGTTGGTTAAGGTCCCCTTCCACTTGCGTGCGTCACCTGAGTCGCGGTCTTCCTCTACTGCGCCTTCCCTCGGGTGTGGATTCGAAGATCTTCCGGGCTGGAGCATTCGTGTCCATTCGCTCTACATGACCCAGCCACCTCAGTCGTTGGACCTTCACTCTTCTGACTAGGTCGATGTCGCTGTAGCCCGTACAGTTCGTCATTAAATCTCCTTCTCCATTCACCGTCAATGCAGACGGGACCAAAAATAACACGAAGAATTTTTCTCTCGAAACAACCGAGGGTTACCTCATCCGCTTTTGATAGAGTCCATGCCTCTGCGCCATATAGCAGAACTGGGATGATAAGGGTCTTATAAAGGGTCACTTTAGTTGTTCGAGAGAGGGCTTTGCTACTCAATTGCCTTCTTAGCCCAAAGAAACAGCGATTGGCAAGAGTAATTCTACGTTTAACCTCAGCGCTGGTGTCGTTGTCTGAGTTCATAGCGGAGCCTAGGTAAACAAAGTCCTTAACCACCTCAAAGTTATATCTGTCTATTGTGACGTTCTGTCCGAGCCGTCGGTGTTGGGTGTCCTTTTTAGTTGACAGCATATACTTCGTCTTGCCCTCATTAACCGCCAAACCCATCTTCGCCGCCTCAGTCTCAATACTCACAAACGCGCCATTAACATCACACTGCGTTCTGCCAATTATGTCAATGTCATCGGCGTATGCGAGTAACTGGACGGACTTTTGAAAGATAGTGCCTCTGGTGTTGGCGTTTGAGTTTTGCACTATTCTTTCAAGAACGATGTTGAAGAAGTCACATGACAGCGCATCGCCTTGTCTAAATCCTTTTTTGACATCGAAGGTCTCGGTAAGTTCTTTACCGACCTTGATGGAGCAGCGTGCATTCTCCATCGTCATCCTGCACAAACGGACGAGTTTGACAGGGATGCCAAAACTAGACATTGCTCTGTATAGTTCGTCCCTATAAATGCTGTCGTAGGCGGCCTTAAAGTCGATGAAAAGGTGGTGGGTATCGATTTGAAGTTCCTGGGTTTTCTCCAAGATCTGCCGCAGTGTGAATATTTGGTCTATGGTGGACTTTCCTGGCCTGAAGCCACACCGATATGGACCAATCAGGTTGTTTACGAAAGGCTTCAGGCGTTCACACAAAACGGCAGATAAGATCTTGTAGGCAATGTTTAGAAGACTGATACCTCTGTAATTGGCGCAGTTCAGAGGGTATCCTTTCTTGAGGATCGGGCAAACAATGCTGAGGTTCCATTCATCGGGCATACTTTCCTCCGACCATATTTTACAGATGAGTTGGTGCATGCTCCTAACCAAGTCATCGCCTGCCGCTTTGAACAGCTCGGCGGCTAGGCCATCTGCTCCAGCGGCTTTGTTCGACTTCAGTTTAGATATAGCTATCTTCACCTCGCCCAGGTCGGGTGGACGGTATGTTGATCCTCATCGTCCAGGTTGAACGGTTTATTCTGCCTGACAGCGGAATTTAAGTCGTCATCGCCGTTAAACAGTCTGCAGAAGTAATTCTTCCATATCCTCAGCATCGACTGCGATTCTACCACGATGTTCCCTTGTTCGTCCTTGCAGGCTTCGGTTCGGGCTCTGTAGCCTTGTGAAGTTATTTTTACCCTCCGGTAGAACTTCCGAACCTCATTCCTGTTGTAACATCTCTCTATTTTCTCTATCGCGCGCTTCTCATGCTCTTTCTTTTTTCTCCTTAGAAGCCGGTGTTCGTCTCTTCTCTTCTCGCGTAGAGCTCACGAGCAGCTCTTGTCCTCCTTTGCAGCGCCGCTTTGTATGCCTCTTGCTTCGCTGCATGTGCTTGCCGGCACTCGTCGTCGAACCAGGGGTTTCGTTGTGGTGGTCGGGTGAAACCCAGCACATCAGAGGCGGCGTCTCTCGATCGGAAAAGGATCTGGTGATCTCTTGCGATTGTAGCCGTCCGACGTCAAACTTCCTCCCAGTATTTAATTGTTTTGGCGGCGTTCGGGATATCCGAAGGCGTACCTTGGCTACAACAAGGTAGTGGTCCGAGTCAATGTTGGCCCCTCGGAACGTTCGGACATCCATAATACTGGAGGAGTGCCTTGCGTCGATCGCAATGTGGTCAATCTGGTTGACGGTTGATTGATCAGGAGATCTCCATGTGCCTTTATGAATATCGAGATGCGGGAACCGCGTACTTGCTATGACAACATTTCGCCCCGCCGCGAAGTCGATCAGCCTAAGTCCGTTATCGGAGGTGGTGTCGTGTAGGCTGCACCTTCCGACGGTACTACCAAAGATGCCCTCTCTTCCTAACTTGGCGTTAAAATCGCCTAAGACAAAATCGCCTAAACTTAGGTCAAATTTCAATAAATGATACGATCGTGCCTTTAATGCTTAGGCATAGTCAGAGGGTTTAAAAAAAAAATTCTATTCTCGTTTACAAGGGGAAACTAGGAGCACGATGGATTTAATGTTAAACGGAAAAAAGACCACGACATGCAGATCTATATGTGGAATGTTTGAACCCTAAAAACCTTACCGAAGGTCTTATGACAATCCGCATCAAGACCGAATTCGCTTTCTCCCACAGTGCAAAAGTGTGATGGTGCAGGGAAATAAGTCCACGGGAACTAAGTCCACCGAGGGACTAGGTTCCCACCTAATGGGAAATAAAACCACTTTGTGAAGTGGACTAAGTTCCCATCATGTAGGGTGGGAACTATGTCCACTTTCTGATGGGAACTTAGTACACACTCAAAAATAAGAAGGGGGAACTTACGTCCAAACTAAATTGGACAACAAACTCACGATCTTTTATTGGAGTAACTCCGACAAAGCGTAATAACGCCAACAAAATTTGAGTAATAAGACCAACCTTGCACCCACCCCGTAATCCAACAGTAAATCCAAGCAGGGGGGTTGCAGGGGGGCAGCATGCACCCCCATACAGATTTCATAGTTTGAGAGCGCAATAACACCAACTTGACGTTAAAAGGGAAATAAAACCACTCTGAGTTTTCGGAATTTATTTCCCACCTTATATGGGAACTAAGTCCACTTCACGAAAATGGTTTTATTTCCCCCTTGGTGGGTACTAAGTCCCTCAGTGCGCACTTAGTTCCCGTAGACTTATTTCCCTGCACCAAGTGTGATGTCCTCAAAGAATTCTACGGCATCGTCAACAAAGCATAAATAAGCATTAGCAATGATCTACGTATGATGTTAGAACCTAACCTGGAAGGATTACTTAATCTTATTTTCAAGCTACTGCTGGTGCACAATTTCCTGAACTCAGTATTGATCATGTTTCCGAACGCTTCGATGATTTGTATACTTCGGGCAATTGCTTCTTTGTAGCCGAGGTACGAAAGCGTACATCTCAGATGTAATTTGAACGAAAAATTGCTGTGGAGGAGGCTTAACACGTTAAACGGCTGCAATCCTACTACTACTTAAAAACCTCATGGAACTATTATCAGGCTAGTACGTAGAACCAGTACTATCGATGCCGAAAAACCACCAAAAACGCAACAACTGATGTGATAGATTTCAATCGACCATCAATGAGAAATACTTGTTGGGTGAAGAGTGCCAGCGTCTCTGGAGAGAAGTACGAGACGA
Organism: Cheilosia vernalis; assembly: GCA_949126925.1. NCBI lineage: Eukaryota > Metazoa > Arthropoda > Insecta > Diptera > Syrphidae > Cheilosia > Cheilosia vernalis. The sequence goes on from OX421358.1 coordinate 26,232,367, forward strand.
GCTGGTAAAATTAATTAGGTAGCCGCACAAAGAAAGTATTAGATATGCGCGATCGAGGTAATTGAATGAACATTCCAAGTGTTGAGAAGTAAAAAGCACATCTGTACACTGTTAAATGTCCAGCCGAAATAACCAAGTTGGAACATATCTTCATGTAAAAAAGGGATTTCGATAAGCTGATGCGGTCTCATGTTATTTCATCAACATCATACTTGAGAACATTTAGCAGGGCTCACAAGCCACAATTTTTTCCAAGTCTGTACAATAAACTATTAATTGTATAAGCAGAACTCTGCTCTCGATTGACAAGCACGCTCTCCTTTGTTATAGATATGGAGCTATTCCACTACAGCACAGTTTTGGGGTCTCTCAGGTCTGCAGTCTGCACTCGCCTTTTTCTGGTGGAACGCCTTAGGGCATGGAGTAAAAAGGTGAGCGTCCACGGAGTGGTTTTAGTGGTAAGTTAGGTTCACGGTAGGGTAAACCCTACTATACCACACTTAGGACCCCATGGACCCAATATGTTGGTGATGGTTAGCTCGTGTCTTTCCTTCTCAAGAACGTGTAAGAAAGTGTAGCATCAGAAAGTTCTCTTTAATCATGGAAGTAACAACTTCCAAGTGTTATGTTCCTCAAGTGACAGAGGCACGGGCAATGACAGAGGAAGTGAGGTGTGTCTTCATGGACCTCTTCGTCTCCACAGCCTCTATAATTATCGTCATCTTTAAGATTTAGTTTCATCGTGTGTTTTTTTTAAAAAGTTATGACCTGTTAGAGCCCCTACCAGACAGCGATGACTTGTCAAACTGTAGAAGTTTGATGGTTCGGCCTCTGTCATATACTGGCCATAGCGCCCGATATACTTCACAGGTAGTTAGTGCTTTCCACCTGTTATTGGTTTTCATACGAATCCTGTTCTCCACCCGCTTTTGGCCGCACGATTGCCGTGTACATTCACAATATTATTTTGGGGATGTGATTCCATGTCATAGGCATCTTTGGCAGGAGGTGCTTTCTTCACTCAATGTTACATGTTTAAATTAGAAGCAATCTCGACACGACAAATCAGAGACAATACTGAGACCACCAACTTCGACCGTTTTTCCGTTACTTGCCTACAAGCTACATTACCATGGGGTGGCAAAGTTTAGGTGCGTTAGTATTGTTACATAGAAAATCGTATTGACAAATGTCACGAAACTTCAACAATTTCAGCTCACCAACACACTGGCACCTAAACTTGACCGACCACTTCCGCTGTGGGCAAAGTGGCTTGCCAGTCACTTCCGCTGTGGGCAAAGCTGCTGGCCGCGTTCACAGAATTTTATCCGTTAAATTTGAAAATAATTATAACAACTAAATTTTGTGTGGAAAGTGATCAATTTTCATAAAATAATTGTATATTTATTTGACATAAAAAAAAGATGAACAGTTCTGAAGAATAATAAACAAATATAAATATTTTTAGCGAACATTCGTGAGGCAGTTAACATAAATTGAGTAGAATATGCTTATATGCTTAAGTTTAGTTATAATTTTTAAATACCAAGAATAATATCTTTGCTGTTATCAAGTATAAATTATGAGTTTCTCCGTTAGTTTAAATATAGTTTTTGTTTTATTTTTACATGTCTCGTATTTCGAAGCCTACATTAATATATTTATAGGTCGTATCTTTTGGTATTATAATGGAGCAATAAACGTTAATGTGTACTTTGGAATATCTACAGAATGTTATGAAACAACTAATATGAAAATTGATGAAAATGTACTGAGATAATACACTTATTCACCAAATTTGAGTTGAACTTCTTTTAAAAAAAGCTGTACTACTGAACACTGCCATAGCTCACTGCTGTTGAAACTGACACTGACAGATTTCACCACTGTTGTCAAATTGTTTAATTGGTTTATTTACCTACGTGGGCTTTTTTGGGATTTCAATTGGATTTTATTTGTAAGTCGTAAGTTGAGCGTAAGTAGAATTAAAGTATTAATAAAATATATATTTACTAGTCTTTATTTTAGGAAAATGAATGACGGACGGCCTCCCACAAAAACCCCAAAAAGGACGTCGAATTGTATGCTGGGATGCATATGAAATTTCCTAACGAAAGTGGTTTTGATCATCTTGTGCCAACGTCTGACTGACTCGATAAAGGAAAGACCAAAGGAAGAATGGCATAAAACATGCGGAAATGGCTTAACCTTTTAACCTTAAAAATATTGGGGGTAGTACCAAGAAGGAACTTGCAGATAAATTCACTCGCTGCCTAGTTTCTTTAAAAGTTTTATCTATTATATATATTTCAAATTGTCTTAATTTTTCACTAAACTTAAATCTTCTTCTACAGGTACGTATCTCCTTCTCTGGCCATGTGGGTGGAGTATAGCACTGAGTGCACAGGCTGGCTGTTGGCCTGATCCCATAATGCTTGGCCTCTTTGGTACCGGCGCATTAATAATGCGAGGGGCTGGTTGCACCATAAATGACTTGTGGGACAAGGATTTGGACACGAAAGTAGAACGAACGAAAACCCGCCCGCTAGCTAGCGGCGAAATTTCTTAATTTGACGCCATAGTGTTTCTTTCAGCGCAACTCAGTCTGGGGCTGCTTGTTTTGCTAGAATTGAACTTACAGTCGATCATCGTCGGTGCTTGTTCTTTGAGCTTGGTCATCACTTACCCGCTTATGAAGCGGATAACTTACTGGCCACAGCTGGTGCTCGGAATGGCATTTAATTGGGGTGCCCTCCTGGGTTGGTGTGCAACACAAGGAGCTGTGAACTGGTCAGCCTGCCTGCCTTTGTATTTATCCGGCATCTGCTGGACAATAGTTTATGACACGATTTATGCACATCAAGACAAACTTGACGATGTGCAGGTCGGCATCAAATCGACTGCTCTGCGATTCGGCGAAAATAAAAAACTTTGGTTGTCGGGATTTTCAACAGCCATGATGTCTGGTTTGGTAGCTGCGGGCATGGCGTGCGATCAGACGTGGCCATATTACACTGCTGTTGGAATGGTGGCCGGGCATTTGGTGCAACAGGTAAGAATACAAAACTATTGTCGCAGTGCCTTATTAACTTCTTTTCATATTTACAGATATACTCCCTAAACATTGACAATCCAACAGATTGTGCGAAGAAATTCATTTTGAACCACCAAGTTGGTCTAATCCTATTCCTCGGCATAGTCCTCGGAAGAGTGCTTAAGTCCAAAGAGAAACGAATACCTCCCTTCAAAACTAGCAGAGCGCCGCCTCCTATGTACAGATTCCAACACAACCTGCAATGCTGTCGAGTTCAGTGTGATTGCTCGTACAAAAACATAGTTTGTATAACCCCATCTAAACCAAAGTGAAGACCGCCATGTGTTATACCTTATACATCATTTAATGAAAGAAACGAAACTAAGTTAATAGATTTATTGAGACAATGAAACTATAATATGTTAAATATTAAATTCAAATTCATATAAAAGAAAGAAAGTGCAGGGGTTTCTGTTTTTTCGTTTGTTTCGAATTAAATCGGCCACATTCATGGGCATCTCGTCAATCTGCGTCGAGTAGTACTGTTCAATATCTCTGAGAATACGAATGTCATCGGATTTGACAAAGTTGATTGCAACACCCTTGCGGCCGAAACGACCCGAACGACCAACGCGATGAATGTACAACTCACGATTGTTTGGCAGGTCATAGTTGATTACCATTGAGACTCGTTGCACATCGATACCACGAGCCCAGACGTCTGTGGTGATCAGCACACGGCTTTGACCCGCTCGGAATTCTTTCATAATTTCATCACGTTCCTTTTGGGGCATGTCACCGTGCATTGAGCTTACCGTAAAGTTGGCTTCACGCATTTTTTCCGTCAACCAAACGACCTTACGTTTGGTGTTGCAGAAAATAACCGCCTGTGTTATGGTGAGCGAGTCGTAGAGATCGCATAGCGTATCGAATTTCCATTCCTCACGTTCAACAGCAATAAAGAATTGCTTGATGCCTTCCAATGTTAACTCATCGCTAAAAAAAGGAAATTTGATTTGATTAAACTCACTTGAAAGACTAGTGATTTGTATGTATCCTGCTACTATTAAAATATAATGTGTCCTCGTCAAATACCCACTTGTACTGGTACTTGTGATAATATTAGACTGAAATAAACAACAAGAACTTCAATAAGCAAACTGTTTACAACTAACATTTCCAATCAACATACGCTTGTTGTGATTCATTCATCAAATTCAAACTCTTGTTATTGTCTCCTGCTGTTACTAGCAGCGAACAAGACAATAGAAAAATGTCGTACGACTGTTAGTGGCGAAAGGATGTGGCGATTCTTCGAGAAAGACAAATTCGCATCTGCCTCTACAATTAATATAATTTGCACAGTACATTGCTCAGCCGAGCCTGGCTGAAAGCATAAAAAACAACATTCGAGTGAAAAGTTAATTTGATATTCGATAAACAAACCTGAAGAAACTTCTTTACATCTTCGAAAATATTTTATAATTTATACTCGTTCTTGTACGTGTCGAACCATCTGTTTCTGTATGTTGTTATTTTTGCCAAGAGTGTGACAAGTGCTTGTACAAAGAAGTTATGTAAATTAGGGCGGGTGGCAAGATAGTTCAATATGTAACTCCTGCAAATAAAATATAATCAAGCTAAGTTAAGTATTAATATTTAAGGGATTGCGTAAGATATCAAACCTTATATCGATCCTTTGCTCTAAATTTAGAGTTGTTGCGGCGAGAATAATCAAAGTTTTTGACTACAATAGGTTTCAATTGTTTGCATGGCATTCAGCAGGCAATTAAGGCTTAGGATTTAACAAACCTTGAAGATAGAATAGTAATTAAAGGTATTGAGAATCATATTTATTGAAGGCTTACTTATATCGAATACGTTTGGTATTCTTCCTAGCCATCAGGTATAAATAATTGTCTTCAGTGCGATCCAGTATATTTGGTAAGGTAAGCGAACACCTCAACGTCGGTTTCTTCCTTAGCTGTAATATAAACGTATTTAATTCTTAATATTAACACTTAAAATACGCGAAAACTTACATTTTTTCAATTTTTTGCAGGAAAAATAAATTTGTGTTTACATATTTTGACATTTGTCAATCGACTTCTGTCAAAAGAAAATTCACCACATTTTTTTTGGTTCGCTTTTTTTTTGTTGCTCACACGGATTCTAGATTGGATTCGTGGAATTTGGAAATATATGTGGGAAAAAGGTAGGTAAAAAATGTATGTAATGTTAAGTAGAAGGTATAAGGGTGGGAAATGTTTTATGTGTGTTGTAAATGAAATGGAGTTATACGATTCCAAGACGGTTAATATTATAAATTTATTTCTATCAACCTAAAAAAAAATTTTTTGAGGAAAGAAATTGACTTTTAGCTTCAGAGAATTTGAGAAAATAAATTCTCTGAAGCTAAAAGTCAATTTCTTTTCTCAAAAACTTATTATTTTAACTTTAGAAGATATGAGAAAATAAACGACAAATATTCGCAAAAATATTCTTCCATACAAGTGTGTCCGTATTCATAAGTGAATATAACCTGCCTAAATGATTCACAAGCCACCATCAAACTTCGAAAAAATATTGATTTGCAATATGGTAACACTTATTTTTGACACTAAATGCCATAAACTACAACTCGAACGATAAGGGTGAGTAGTAAGAAGGTAAGTGTCCAGTTGTAATGTTGGGATGTAGATGTCGCTAGGTGCGGGGTATGAGTAGTCGGGGTATGAGTTGCGATGACACCGTCTCAAACTAAACCGTTGGGAAGAGATATGAACTGCTTACCATCGGTGACATTAACTCTCAAAAACTACATTTTTTTGATAAAGTGTTGATATATTTTAATTGAATACATAAATATTATGCTTATTGATTGGAAGTCCGTCTGTACCAAAATCTTGCACGATAGTCATCGGAACATGTCAAGAACGCTGGTGCATTCGGCGAGTGAGTGATAAAACGTACTGGTCCGTTGTGCCCAAGCGACATTAGGTTCAGTCGACCGGCATTTCTTGAATTCCACGAGCATAGTGAAGTTGTGGCCTCGTCCGGGAACATTACATAGTCCTCTGTGTGATTAAAAATTCCCTGAGTGTTGTGCTCTTGTTTACCAGTTGTTCCAGCTCCGGTATAGGTTTGGATACTACGACTGGTGCATAGTTCCCAGAGATGTACAATCGAGTCCTTTCCAGATGACAATAAGTACTAAAACAGAAACGAAAACGGTCAACTATACGTTATGATAAAATGCTGCTTTAACCCACCTTTCCGTTTCTAGTAAACTGAAGAGAACAAATTTCAGCTCCGGAATGTGCTTCAGCTATGGTGTTGATGCAACGTCCACTAACCCCATCCCACAGCTTGATGCTGCCATCGATACTGCCACTGGCATAGAACTTCGCAGTTGGGGCGTACTTTACGCATGAAATTCCCGCCTTATGCTGCTGCGAGGGAATAGCACTCACAAAGCACTGTCCCGTATGGACATCGAACACTCTAAGGACATGATGTTCTGTGCCCACGACAATGTAATCACCAGTTGGATGGAATGACAAACTGTTAACGGGCTCACAATCAGTAAAAACCTTGTGCGCCTTCTTTACCGACGGCTTAGCAATGTCGAACAATTTTACGGTGCAATCTCGAGATCCAGAAGCCAAAATATGCTCCTTTGGATGGAATTCCAAGCACGACACCTCATCGGTGTGATCGTATAGTGTTCGAATGACTGGATGTCCTTGCTGTTCTCGTCCGGGTTCCAAGTCTTCGGGCGCAGATTTTGCCAACATACGATCAACATCGAGAATCTTAATACTAGCATCAACACTGCCAGTTGCCACCAACTGACCATCATGGCTAAATGCACCTGCACGGCACGACTGCTTGTGAGACGTGACGTAGGCAGTTTCGTACGATGCCGGCTCAGGTGCAAGTGAGTTTCCTTCGGGTTCGAATTCGAGATCAATGCCAGGTAAAACATCATCGTAAATGTTGCTGCTCTCCTTAGTGTTGGAAGTCGCCTGCATTCCAGCTATCATGATGTGAAGTAACTGTTCTGTGGGGGAACATTCGTCGGCTTTGACCAGGAGCGAGAGCTCCTTGGCAAATTTCTCCAAGCCATCGTACATAAGTTGGCTGTAAGAAGAGGGTTTGTAGTCAAAGGACTTTTGATTAAAGTGCAGACTTACCCTATTATGAGGCGGTAGAGTACTTCTCTGTTTTTTACAAGGTTTCTGGGATCCAAAATCTCTGTGTCGCGCATTTTTAATATCTACTTGTATTTGCGTTTAAAGAAAATTAAATTAATTGCGCTTAATCGCTTAATACAACAAAACTGACGTTTACACAAAAACAAAAGTCAGTTGTGTTTCATTTCCATTCGATTTTTCAACTGTTGGTTTACATCTGAGAGTTGCAGAAATGAAAAGCGATCTCTTTGAGAAAAAAAAACAATTTTTCATGTTTGATTTTTTTTTTTAACTGTCAAAGCTGGGGGTCAATTCCCGTTCCGTGATACTGTGAAATGATAAATAATTTATCATTTCAATTTTCACAGCAGTTTATCATTTTATCACTTCACGATTACACCTAATGCGATTCTCAAACTTATCATCATAAAAAGTAGTCTAAATGTGTACTGAAATGCACTAAATGATAAATGCTGTCAACTATCTTCGAAGCTCTTTGTCCCCGTTAATTTTTGTGTATCCATCACGTTTTCACACTTCTTCACAAATGAAATGGCTGTGATCAAAAACTTATCATATGAAAAAATTCTGACATTTGTTTTCATTTTTTCATAGATCGAGAATCGAGTTCAGCGTGAACTTGTGAAAACTCTTTTCATTTCACAGTATCACGGAACGGGAATTGACACCCTGGAAGTCACAATTTCTTCTCAGATTTACACATACAAGTACGTTGAGTTGACAGCTGGTGGAGCTTGTTTAAATTTGAACTTTATCTACAGCAAAGAAAGGCGTTGCATCAGGGAAATCTATTTTTGTAAATTTATGTATTTATAAAACCAATAGGACGCGAATTTCAAATGTTTTAATATACAGTTTAACCAGTGATTGGAAAATGCGTTGAAAAGTGTCGAAGGATACACGTATTCGAATCGCACGAATATCAACACAAAAAAGACCAAGTGACGTTTGTATGTTCGATTAGACACAAGAAATCTGAAATCTGAGAAGTTCAATCGAATACCACGTTCATTTTTCATTTCTTTAGGCCCCAGTTATACCTAGCCACAGCCAAAAAAGTTGAAAAAGTTTATAGCAAAAATTCTGTCAGAAAAATGAAAATGTTGAAAAATTACAACGAATGATGGGTACCACAGTTTGGATACTGACAGATGGAATGGAACAGTAAAGAAATGAAATATTGCGGTGGAATGGCTTGTTTTTTTTTTGTTTTGTGGAATTGACTGAGAAGTAGAAAGGAAAAAATAAATTATTTTTCTAGAAAATTGAACGACCAATTGTTTATTTTTCGTTGATAAAGTAACTTTATTATTCATAACACGCATTTTAAGACCAAGATTGAGCTCAGCCATATAACTAGGAGGCCTTTCTTTGAGGCGCTCGCAGCAAGATTTGCATTTCACAAATCACAAAATAAACGTCAAAACAAGACAACGTGCGACGGTGGCCGTGTGTTGAACGTAAATTTTGTTTATCTAGCTATTCATTTAAAACGATCAACAACTCCGTTGACTATGAAAGTTAAAGTAATTAGCCGAAATCCTGATGATTATCTGAGGGAAACAAAGTCCAGCTTACATAAAGGTAACAATTGCAAATAAAATACACAAATCACATTTTATTTATACTGTTTTGACAAAATTTAGTTCAACGCAATTATGACCCAGCACTACACCCTCTTGAAACAGTTCGAGAATATGTGCGCGCCCTCAATGCTACCAAGCTGGATCGAGTATTTGCCAAACCTTTTGTGGGCAATCTTAGTGGACACCGTGACGGTGTTTCATGTTTTGGAAAACACCCGAAGCAACTTTCTACACTAGTAAGCGGTGCATATGACGGAGAAATACGTGTTTGGGATTTGGCCAACAGAGACTGTGCAAGGAACTTTGTTGCGCATAATGGATTTGTCAGAGGAATAGTATTTTCAGTCGACGGGACTAGTTTCTTTACAGCAGGGGACGATAAAACTGTTAAAATGTGGAAGTCGGCAAATCCAGATACCGGGGAAAACGAAGAACCTTCCAACACATTTTTCTCACGCACAGGTATATCTGGTATTTCGCATAACATCAAAGAAAACTTATTTGCGACTTGCGGTGAGGTTTGTACAATATGGGATGTTAGCAGAAATGATCCACTTAAAGTTCTTAACTGGGGAATGGATACACTACATTCGATTGCTTTCAATCCCGTTGAAACATCCTTGCTTTCTGCATGTGCCAGCGATCGAAGTATAATTTTATATGACAAACGTGAAGGTCACCCTATGCGGAAAGTCGTTCTTACAATGAAAAGCAACAAACTATCGTGGAACCCTATGCAAGCATTTAATTTCACAGTTGCTAACGAAGATTGCAAGTATGAATTTATTATTGTATTTTATTATTTGAAAATCTAAAAAACAATTATTTGCTTTCAGCTTGTATACATTTGACACTCGACAATTAAACAACCCTATTAAAATTCATTACGACCATGTTTCAGCAGTTACGGACGTAGACTACTCGCCGACGGGTAAAGAATTCGTAACTGGAAGTTACGATAAGACGGTTCGTATTTACGAGGTACATAAAAGCCACTCTAGGGAAATCTATCACACAAAACGAATGCAACGCATTGCTTGCATTGCGTGGAGCATGGATAACAAATACGTATTTTCTGGTTCGGATGAAATGAATATTCGAATGTGGAAGGCAAAAGCATCTGAGAAGTTAGGTGTAGTGAGACCTCGCGAAAGATCAAATTTTAATTATCAAGAGGCTTTGAAGGATAAGTATGCGGCGCATCCGCAAGTTAAACGTATAGCCCGCCATAGGCAAGTACCTCGTCATGTTCTTAATGCCCAAAACAAGATTAAAGCAATTAAGACAAATGAGAAACGAAAAGAAGCGAATATACGTATGCATTCTAAACCAAATACAGTGCCATTTGTTGGGGAGAAAAAGAAATCGGTAATTCGCGAGGAAGTTTGATTTAGAACCGACGTTTAAAGGTTTGATTGAAATTTTTTTTTAATAAAATATACCTTACAAAACCACAGTTTTTTTTTTATTCCTATGGCAGTTTTTGTTATTGGACTTAAACTTCAATACAAGGTTACTTTAAGCTCTAGTCCTAAGGCGAAGATCGAGTTTGTAATGGGAGCACCCATCGCGTTCGAAATACGTAGCGCTATAGCAGCCAACACGTATTCTTCATAGGTCTGTTCCCTTACTTTCTGGTTAAATTTTGGCAATATGTCACTTTTCTCTCATTGCGAGAGAATTCGCTCACCGAAATGGAAAGGTATAGCGTATAACCAAAAAGAAAAGGAACGCGTTGAACCAATAATTTGAAAAATGTGAATTTAATCAAGGCGGGTATATTCAAATAACAGTAGAACAAATCACAAATTTATACTTAAGAGCAAGATTTGTATGGCTTTTATTGCAGAAATTAAAAAGTACAATTCAATTGCTTCTTACATCTATTTTAAGACTCTATACAAGCAAAAACCATACATGAAAACAAAAAAAAAGTCAGTTACAAATAAGCATTTGAACGATTTGACAACCAGCAATAACCAACTAGCACAAGAAAATTTTCTTGGGCTACCTTTGCAGGTTTTTTATGGAGGGGAAATGTTTTGTTCTCTCTTTTTGGCTCTCTTTTGTCCAACTTTTGCATAAGGGAACGAAGTTTGAATAAATTTGGCTAGTGTGTTCGAAATCGAATGCATTATCGTAAAGGAACAGACCTAATATAAAGCAGATATCAAGAACGTTAACTCCCCGGGATTCGAAGGGATATATATATATATTTGAGAGATGTTCGAATCAGACCACCATTGACGGGTCTCTTTTCGTCTCTCTGCCACTATAAATCTTAAACAGATAGACTCTCTGGATTTCTCCAGAGTTCTTCCCTGTGTTCGATTCCTAGATCCTAGTGTTAACGCTAGCATCTGTTTATGTGAGATCTGTTTCATCGACTGGGTCTCCACCGAGGGGGAAGTAATCAGGTGTATTCAAGGTACTTTTTTGTGCGTATTCCAGTGTATTACAGTGTATTCAAACGAATTCACATGCAATCACAAGTAGCAAATCTGTATTCAAGGACCACTCAAAAATATTGATTACTTCCCCCTCGGTCTCCACCCAGTGATGTCCCAATATCTTCATTCTTCTGCCAGCCAATGCCGGACATTAACACAGTATATGTGCCGCTGTCTCGGATTCCTCCAGGCATAGTTTACAGGTATCGTCCTCTCTAAGGCCCATCTTCTTTAAGTGATACCCGAAATTACCATGTCCTGTAGATAAAGCCACCACCCATTTCAGTGTTCCTCGACTCATGCTTAGTACCCTTCTTTGAGTGGAGCAGGTCGGCCATTTAATTGCCATTTTAGACTGTCTACATTGTTCCATGGTTGACCACATATTCAGATGTTCTGCCGTGATCCAGTTGTAAATCAATTGTTCAACCATTCCTCTGCCAATTGAAGAGAATGGTTCTGGTCCCAGCAACTTTTCAGCTAACCAGTTTTGCAAGCGAGTCCGCCTTTTCGTTGCCTTCGATCCCTATGTGTCCTCGTACCCAAGTCAGTGTTACTTCATTTTTAGATGAACACTTATTGAGCTTGAGTACACATTCCAGTGCCAATGATGTTGTAATGTTTGGGTTTGCTTGTTCCCATGCATCTGATCACCGCCTGATTGTCCAGTGATATAAGGATATTTCTTCCCTCCACCTGACCCTCAAGCAAGTAGTCCAACGCATGCAGCAATGCAATCATCTCAGCCTGGTATACAGAAGTGTGTTTCCCGAGGCTAACGTGACGGGCTAGTTCCAGCTCTTCTGAAAAGATACCGGCACCCGCTCCGCCATCCATCATGGATCCATCTGTGAAAATCACTATTTCACCACTCCTTTTTTCTGGAAGTAATCCGTTCTCAATACGAGTTTTGTGATTCTTTTCCATAACACGCACCCTTGTAATCCCATCCATAGGCATGTTCAGCTCCCTAATCTCGTTTTTGACAAGTTCCAGGATCTTCCTATGTCCATAGATGGTACCACGATTGTGCCATTTCGCATCTCGATGCAAACGAAGTGCCGTTAGGGCCGCTGTTTTCTTAATAAATTCGAAGGGATACTATACAACACACTGAGAACAGGGCCAAAAATATAAAACTAAACATTTACCAGAAAACTTCCAAGACCAATGCATCTTTAAGTGCGTACTTATGTGGTATTCGATTGGGCTTCTTCAGATTTCAGATTTCGTGGCCCAATCGAACAAAAAAACGTCACTAGCTCTTTTTTATGTAGATATTCGTGCGATTTGAATATATGTAGTCTTCGACACTTTTCTAAGCGATTTCTAAATATTTATAGATAAATAATTTACAAAAATAGATTTAACCCGATGCAACATTATGCAAAGGGTGCAAGCCCATAAAGAAGGTATAAATATAATTGGTATGAAAGTAAAGACTTCTTAATTAAAATTTTCTTGAAACTCAGAAATAGTTACAATAGCATTACAAATTAACTACAAATTAACTATACCTAATAATGAATTCTACGCTCTTAAACGCATTTTATAGGTACTCGTAAAATTAGAAAATACGTCAAATACGACTGTGTTGGCAAAAATATCCGATTCTCAAATAACACCATCCACATCACCCTGGTCATGTGTGGCATTCAGGTCATTAGAGCATATGAGATATGCCCATTACACTGGGGACGTTCAAGTATCTAGTTTAGTAAGTCTGACAGCTGTCTGACTAGATCTATCTCGATTTTTATTGGCCCAGAATGGTCGTGTGGTTAGTTTTGGCAGTTGACGTTTATGGAGGGGTAGCCGACGAATCTAGTCAAAAAATTCGTGACTGAGTAGTAAGTTGACGTCTATTTTGCTGTCATCGTGAGCAAAGAGTAAGGTCTCTCTCGCTCTTTTTTTTTCCTGTCTGTGAATACATGGAACTTTTTCAAAAGAAAACGATTTGTAATTGAATTTATAACAATAAATGCAAAGGGAATAAATGTTGAATATGCTTTTCTAGATAGCTTTATTTGTTCTCTATCCATTTTAGGCACCAAAAAGTATTCATCCATTCACATTTCAGGTTTTTTTTAGTTTTCTTTACATGAAAAATATTTTTGACAGCAGAATTCATGCAATTACATTTGGGAGTTTGTTCAAAAAATAGGTTCATACCATGTGAGTTAAGCCCATGTTTTCACTAGGCAAGTGATTTCTTTTATAAATATTCCTGAACTTTGCATGAATTTCCATTAATTGGTGGGAGTTTTCAACTTGGTTTTTTTTAGCGCCATATCTGTTCAAATTGGGAATTCTATTAATTTTAATAAGAGTCAACAGTTTTGATGTTACTTAGGAATACTAAAAATGCAAGTTTTTTTCATATAAAAAAAAGTGGTAATTCTCGGAACGTAAATTCGTAAAAATGAGTACATATGATTGAACTCCTAACAAAAAGAAAATATAATGTGCTACTTAATTTAATTCTGCGATTTGATCCGATTTCAGATTTTGCATATTTAATCGAACAGGAATCCAAATTGTTTTGTTATTTATAGTTCGCATGTTCTATTTCGTTTTCTATAGATACTTTCTTTAGCAAATTTAATAACATTGAATTTTGAAACGTCCACTGATATTTTTATAAGAGCCTCTCTAAATTATAAATTAACAATAGCCGTGTTTTTTTTTTAGCTTCTATCTCAGCAAAGCAAAGTAAAGTAGGATTTACGGCACGCAAATACAACAACTATTGCGAGCCTCGAAGTGTCAAGTTAGTATATCGTAATTGTTGTAATTAGCGTGATGAAAATCCTACTTTACTTTACTTTGCTGAGTTCGAAGCTCAAAAAACAGGCCTAATTGTTGTATCCGAAGTTCATTGAAATGCAACTCGTAGTAGGTACAACGATTAATTCATTTATTCTATAAGTAAAAAAAAGAGTGGTTATAATGTGGTTATAATAATATGTTACATGTGGTGTGGTCGGCTTCTGAACAAAGAAAAGAGAACCCCCAAAAGAAGGGTAGTCGTATTTAAACTATCGCACGCCCATTAACCATAACCAATAAAATATGATGACAGCTATTAGTTCTCAGCTTAGCCACTATTATCGCATGACTGTTAGTAAGTGGATTATATTTGCGTTGCCAACACTAATAATAAGTGAACTTATTGCGTGCTAAAAATCCTATTTTGCTTTTCTGACATCGAAGCCAAAAAAAAGGGGCCTATTATGGGATTTACCAGAAAATGGGAAAAATATCGAATTTAACAAATGCATACTTGTATACATTACTGTTCAAGTATGCACTTTACGTACCATTTACAGATTATAATAAATGTTATAAATTATGCTAATACAAAAATATCTTTTTCTCCACAGCATGAAAAACACGGTTTCCCCAAACTGTGTTAAAATACCTATTTTGTTTCAAAATGACTTCGAAATAAAAGCTTGAAGTTACAAAATATCTTAAGTGCAGAGACCGTAAGTTAATTTTATAATGAGATCGATTTTTGCTATATGATTTTATTAAGGTATTTGGTATTGTGACGAAATTATATCAGCAATTTCATTTTACAATAATTTCATAAACTATAAAAACTTTCAAACTGAACTGCGATGTGAACGTCGTGTAACTAATGGGTACCAAATTGCCGAACACAGTCGCTCTACTTAAACCCCACATCAAAAAGTGACGTTCCCGACCAATCTAGTTAGTTTTTGCGTTCAGGTTATTTCTTATCCAGACCAATCTAGTCGACTTAAGTCAACTAGATACTTGAATGCGGCCACTGTATGACCAAATTTTGACAGGAGAACTGTCAGAAATTGGCATTTTATGACCACTTGGCATACAGTCTAATCTTATGTCGTTTTCCATTGGGCAAAAAGAAGCGTCCGGGAGAGTCCGGAATCGAAAAAATCACTTCTGAAACCGTTCCATTGGCACAAAAAATAGTCTTCTGGTGATTCTGAGGAGAGAATTTCGCTTCTGGATTTGAAGTCAGAATCCACTCAAGAAGCACTCACACAAGTGTAGTTTGTGTATTTTATACAAGTCAACTGACGGCTGCCGTAGATTATTTTTTGGCATTTCACCAATACTCTTGTGGATTCAATCAGAAGCAGTTTTCTTGTTCCATTGGACTACAGAATGAGTGGATCCCCGAGTGAAACCAATGGAAAACGACATTACCTATAGCAACACTGATTTGTTCCATTTCCATTGCGTTTATTTTGATGTGTGGCTGAGGAGTGAGGAAAGGACTATAATAGTCAAACGTCATCTTGACAACGAACTGAGAACCTCCACTAACAACAAAAACACGTGCAAAACAAATTTTGTAATCTCCGCGCAACTAAAACTTTGTTAAATCCACATAAAATATAATGAAAATTCGTAAGAATCATATCAAGAAAAGTTATCGCTTCAACGTCAATAGAAAACGTTTGAACAAATCTCGCTCAAACACTGGCAAAATAAAATGGTAACTAAACTTGACATAAAATCCTTGCAAATTGCCTCTGAATTACCTATTTCAGTCCAGAAGTAAAGCAATATTGGGAAGAAAGAAAACTTCCGCATAAAAACTACTATGATATGGGCTTGGCGACTGATCCCAATAAAAGCATTCCTTTGCCTAATTTCAAGCAGGACCGTTTGAAGATTGTCAAAATTGTTAATGGGTTTGTCGAAGAGGACGTTGAAGAGGAGACTCCAGTTCGTAGACCACGGCGCAAAGGGTTTGTCGCCGATATATTGGAGAAGGAAGCAAAAGAGTTTAGAGAACCCAGATTGAGGTAAACAATTTGTGTCAATGTACGTACCTCAGTCTTCAATTGATTTGTTTCCAGATTACCCAAAGGTGTGACATCCGTACTAAGTTATTTCATCGACAATTATCAGTTGAACTATAAGGCTATGGTATACGATCGAAAGAACTTCGACCAGTGGACGTGGAAACAATTCCGCATGAAAATTCGCAAGTTTATGTCAATTCCCGAACAGTTCAATTTGTACTTGCAGTCGAGGGAACTCGATGCCGACAGTATAGATTGGCCCGAGTACGATTCGGAGAGTGAATGGAAGTAAATTAAGTTAATTTATTTAGCGATAAGTGGCATAGACAGATAGGAATTGTTATGTTTTTATTTTTCTAAATAAAAGCACACAATATCATGGTATTCCAAGTTCTTTTTACCAAGATGTCCGGTCTTTAATCGCATGTAGCACACGCTGAATGTATAAAAATCCACCAGCTCTTCGCATCTACTTTGTGTGTCACCACTGGATGCGATGAGAGTTATTCTCTTTCAGTTTTGATGTATGGCATCAAAATGCATTCATATGGGATTCTTGCTTAAATTAGGGTTCTCTTCTATCTATCCTTAATATTTTCTTTTGGGAAGTCTTCACAGAGTGTTTATTGACGTTTTGTTTGAAGGAATAATAATTCGAGTTTACTATTTTTTCATCAGATTCCATTAGGTGAAGACATTCGGATTTATTATTCACGCTTATGTTGAGATTCGATTTCTTTCGAAAGTGTCTCGAATTCGAAGAATCTTTATTTTGACATTCTAACAGATAAGAAGTTCATCCTAACAATCGAAAGTTCATTTGCCATTCGAATGTTGATCGTATTGTAACATTCTAATCGTTCGAAACAAATGTCATTTTTTATTCGTGTACAGTTTCCTATCGCCTAAGCAGCGACTGCTTTTGTTTTCTACATATTCCTGGCGGATAAATTTACAAAAATGTAGTTTTATCTCGTCCTTTCCTTCCTCACTAGCCTCAAAACGTAATCATTTGTTTATTACAATTGTTATGCACTTTAATAAGGATGATTGAGACAATTTCAAATTTGCATCTTTCACTACTCCAAATTGGTAGCCACCTTCTGTGACAAATCTTAAGGTGGTCGTTACCATTGCGATGGGAGGAATAGATAATATTGTTCCTACTCGATCTTCGGTTACTAATTCATCCAGAACATATTTAAATGCATTTTCGTGGAGCCGAAAATTCCTCACAAATCTTTAAGCTAATGAAAAGATTAAGAAGATAAAAATAAGCCGATTAAACGTACTTGGAATCTTCAAGCTCAAAATCATTCATTTTCGTTCTTCTATTCATTTGCTCCTCACCGTCCATAAATAGAACAATTGCCATGTTTTTAATGTTTTATTTGCACTTTCAACAAATTTCGCGGACAAAATATGAGTTTTGTATACAAATAGAAACGACATCAAACAGTTGATTTCGAAAATTGAATTCATTTGATGACATTCTCGATAATGAATTTTATTCGTTCGAATCTCTAAATACACAAAGTTCATTCGAACGAATAGAGACATTCGTTAGAATTGACTATTCGTTCGAATCTCAAAATAGGAGTGATTAAGTAAAGCTGTTTTTGTCTTTAGCCCGAGCTGTAATATTTGGCGAGTCTTATAATGAGGAAAACAGAAAACTAATAGCTGGGTACTAATTCAATGAAGTAATTCATCCTAAACTTAACTCATTTATGCTTATTTTGTCAATCATTCCCTACTCGACTGTTGTGGTTGTGATGAATCTAAATTCAATATTTAAGGCTAAGAAGAGAATAACCTAGATTTGTACAGCAAACTAGTAAACCGTCAGCCGATTGTCGACATGTTCTTAAAAATAGGCAAATATTGAAAACTATTAGGTGAAAGTAAAAAAAAAAAACTTATATCAAGAGTACAACATTTCGCATGATACAGCTCATAGCGTTTTAAGTGTGCCTTTCATAAAATTGTGTCGTAAACAATTATCGGAGTTTTTTAAGGAGCATTTTTATCACCAATGTAAAGTTAAGTAGGCTATTTAACAACACAACATATTTGACACTTCCAGTACTCACAAAGTAAAAATACATATTTATCCCAAGTAGAAGAATCCTGGGGCCGAATTACCGCATTCGTGATCGAGAGTAATACGTGACGGAATTTGTTGTTGTTTTCAATGTAAAATCCAGATAATTCAGTGACGTATTGCTCGAATCAGTAAGGTGTTACTTCGACCTTTGACAAGAGAAGTTCATAGTAAAACCTTTTTGATGATGTGCTTAGAACGTTATATTAAATTAAAAGTCGAGACACAACAAATTTGCTATTTATAGGCCTTTTTTTTTAGTATGCTCAATAATGGAAATCAATCTATATAGAACCTGTGATCAGAATAAAAAAGGTCTAAATATCATAAATGTGACGGGAACTGTGTTTCTTTTTTGTTGTGCATTTATCCATTGTACATTGCTTGCGCTATTTTTCGGAGGCAGATAATGTTTTTCGATTCAAAGTAAACACATTTGATAATTGTGCTCCCGTAGATAAATGGTCATTAAAACGTGGCCATTTTTAAACGGTAACGGATTTCCGTCCTCAGTAATAGGACTGTTCCCCACTATATAATGGATTCTATGGCACAATAGATCTTTTTAAGTCGACGTGCCTTTTCATCGCTCAGGCCAAAGAGGATCTAAACCGCAGGCTATTCGAGCATTGCAGTCGATATTTGTCGAATTCGATCGAACTTTTTTCCCATACGCAAGAGTTTGGCATAAGGAAAAAGAGCAAAACGCATAGGTACTTAAAAAAAAAGCCTGCACATTTAAATGCAATACATTACTTTGGTGGACACCTAAAGCTGAAGGGTTAGTAACTAACTATTTATTTCACTTAATTAGGTATTGTGTTTGTTTTTGCAATAAAATAGGTGCAAAAAAGAAAGGAATCAATTTTTAACTTTCTCCATTACGTAGTAAGAGAAAGATATTGGTTTCGTACAAAATTTCGAACTCGAGATTTTAATCAATTCTGATATTACGAATACAGAGGAACTCAAAAAAGTGGGTCGCAAAATTCTGTCCGGTCTGTCCGTCCTTCCACGGGCCTACAGCCTAAACGGCTTCCCGGATTACGTTCAAACCTCGGATTTGGAGTTTTTGGGCTTACAGTTCGGGAGGTGTTTTTTTTTTCCAATGTAACCTCAATATTAATGGTACTTCCCATACAACATTTTCGTACCAGTTTGATTTGATCGAAAACGGCTCTAACGATTTCAACCAAAATCGATATTTAAGCTTAAGTAGGTGAGGTTACCATGACTGCGTACCCAGTTTTTGGCTAAAAATTCGAACAACGGAACTTTTGAAATTTCGACATATCTCGAAAACGGTCTATACGATTATAGCAAAAATTTATTTCTAAGGTTATGTGGTCATTTATAACTTAATAGCTACCTCAGTTTTTCTCTATATTGTCGTAATTAATTTTTTAAAAATATGGTTTTGTCTAGTTAACTTAAAACGGCAATAACGATTTTGACCAAAATGCAAACTTAGAGTCAAATTGATGTTTTCAAAACTATTTTGTCCTTAATTTTCAATTCGAAACACCGAAAACGCTAATTTTAGAAACTGCTCATATCTCGAAAACCCCATCTTCGATTTCGATAAAATGTCAAAAACGAAGTATTTCTTTTATCCGGAATAATATCAGACAGTCAGTATTCAGCTTAATAGTTACGCAATAGTATTTGTCCAACTAAACATTCCATATTTGCAACTGGTATGTCTGGATAATTTTACAAAAACAAAAACTTCATTTGCACCGCATACACGAGCATCGGGATATTCAATTTATTTACTTTCGACAATTGCCAGTTACTGAGAGCTTTAACCTTTAAAAACTTATATTGTTATTTTATATAACTGCCATATGAGATGAATATCCAAAAGAGGATTTTGTTTTCTTTTGTCTAGTATCGAGAAAGTTTCGTTCGACCCAGTCGTGCACTTTATTTAGTTTGTTCAATGGAACGTACAAAAAGCTTAAAAATAATAAGAATTCGTATTTTGTAGTGTTGATATTCGGATTGCCTCGCCTAAAACTTGGGTTTTGCAATTTGTAGTTCAAGCTTACCTGTACTATTTGCATTTGGTTATTTTGCATAGTCTGAGAGAATTTTTTCTACTGAGCAAAAGGTGGCATTTAAAAAATATCGGAAGAGATCGTGGTGTGGTATTCGATTGGGCTTCTCAGATTTCCCATACCCAATTGAACATAAAAACCCGAATGGTCGGTAATCCTGTGATTCTTAAGTTAAGTTATATATTTTTTTCAATGGAAACCGTTTTAAAATTAATTTATAAACGTTTTAAAATCTTACAATGCAATTCCAATTCAAACCCGCTTGTATTGGCATCGAACTCTAAAACGAAATCGAGATTCGAGAGAGTAATCTCTAATCCAAAACAGATTGCTTATTTTCTGCCTCGTTTTCTGCCAATCGAACATTAAAAACGGCTTTGAAGGTGATCTTTTCCGGCAAAGCATTTTTAAAAATTAGCCGCAAGATGGAATAAGCTTCTGTTGCTAAAATTGCCAATACCTTAATATAGCAACGGGCTCCGGTTGTAACCACCCGTATAGAAACTCATAAAATAAAAGGTCTTTAATTTCTCTCACAGAGAGAAAAAAAGTTAGGGAACGCTTTTGTAATAATCTATGAAAAATGACACATGAATGATACGTAATTCAAATATTCAAAAAGTGGTACGAAAAGTCGTTAAAATTTGCTAATTTACTACGAAAATTAGTTAAGTACATCATCTAAGTAGCGATGAAAGTGATCTGAAATTAATCGAACTTCTTCTTGATGAATCCGAGTATGTGGAAGAGTTTGACTGATTGAACTACAAGCATTCGAGATGAGGAAAAAGCGACATTGCAAGAATTACTCCTTGCCACAGCGAGGAAGAATTTCGTTGTCACTTTCGAAAAGAATCTTGAGGAGAACATTCAATTTCGTTTTCTCGCCTGTTGCTATACCATTTTAATACGCAAAAAATCAAAACAAATGCACGCAATTATGACTGATAGGGCAACAATTTTCAAATCAGCTTTTAATTGTAAGGAGACTGACAGCCTTTCCAATTCTTACAAGACTCTCAGTGGAGGGGGAATATCTTGCTCTCTCGAAGCCGCTCTCTTTTACAAATTTTTCGAGCTAGGGAACGGAAATGAGTAAAAGTTCGTAAGAATTAGTAAAAATTCGTCTGATTTAAAAGTAAAGGAACAGACCTAACATTTCCGCCCATTCAATCTCTGGGTGTGTTTTCAGCAAGAACATTTCAGCTCCTTGTGTGCCCCACTTTTTTTTAGGTTTTGTACATTTTGTGCTGGTTATTCTTCTGATCAGCTATAATTCCTTCCTTGCACTTGACTATATGACATCCTGTCTGCCCTGGACTCAAATAACAGACATCATACAATTTCTTCCCTCTTTGGTCCTTCAATTCACATAGGACTGAATTGCATAGTGCAGATTATTCGCATCTCCATTCAGTCTTATGCAAATGGCATCACTTCCCGATCTTTTTATTTACTTATTTTTTACTCCAAAACTATTTGAATTTTTGCATTACAGTCACCAAGTGTTAGAGAAATTCTAAAATAGATTCGATCGGCAGTTTATTTTTGTTGTTAGCGCGGCTTTTTTTAACCGTGCATCATGCATTGCGATGCATTGCACCCTGTGTCCACCAAATCGCATGCACTGAGAACGCTGGGAACACTACAAATACATGTGGTAAACGGAAACTATGCCTAAATCCACTAGCTACCTTCTATCTGTCTCCATTGTGTACGAACGAGTTCTCGTTCAATTAGAAAATGGGGAGCATAGTACTTTTGTCAACGTGCAAATAAAGGGGTGAGAGAGTGCGATTCGGTTTTTCATGAAAATTCGCGCATTTCTTCTCCCATCTATTATCTATATATACACAGCAAATGCAATCTGCAACAAAAAAAAAACAGAGTTTTCCCATCCATATCGTCTTATGCGACTATGGGGACATGCCGGTGACTGCGATTTGCAACATATTGGCACTGGTACTAGTGCACACTCTCGAGTACTTGCGCTGTATAGCTGACTATTGACTCCAGCGCATGTGCATCTGCCCTTTAGTGAAAATCGGCCTTTCCGTCTTTTGTGCTTGAGGTGAGTGGAAGAAAATTTTATTACTTACGTGAAAATCCTTAAATATTCTATCAAAAAATCAATCATCCAGTTGAAAAGTTAACAAAATAAAAATTCAAATATTTCGCTCCATTCCAACGGTTAGTTATTTCTTTTCTGCAAAATCTGCATAGGGAAATCCCACAAAGTTCTCATCGGGAAAATCAATTCATTAAAAGCCGGCCGGCCGGTGTGCTACTTAACATTCTGCAGGATTTTCCCTTCATCGTTGCAATTTGCAAGGATTTCATTCCACACATTTGTTGGAATAGGTTTTGTTTTCGCAGGAGTTCGCATCCAAGTGAAGGGCAAAGACTCGCCACCATTACTTTGCTAATTAGTGTGTTCGCTTATCTAACGATTACTCTTTTTTTTCGAAAGGAGAAAGAAAATCCACTCCACAGAGTAAGTAAACGGTTATGAAACTACGCGATATATTTTCGAAAAAATCCACAATTCGTGTGACTTTGAATTTTGCAGTTTCCGCTTTTTTTTTTCTTACCCGGAAGTATTCTATTCGCATTTATGTAACCATTCATAAGTCAAAAAGCATTGATTTTCTTGTCCAACTATATCCTGACATCCATCTCGGTATTGATTTTTCAATACTCTGCAAGGAGCAAGGATAGGTATCCATTTTATTATTTTCCAATTTTCTAAATCCCAATAATCCCTATCCCTACCTCAACAAAAATATATATAAAAAATGGTTTCCCCTCTACATCCAAATACAACACCTACAAGTAACCATGGGAACTGAATAAGAACGTCGGTCGTCTGGTTGGATTGATTTTTGTCACACGAAAAAGTCTTCTTACTTGTGCGGGTTTTCCTTTACGAATTTGTCTGTTACAAAATTGTGAACACAAAATATTTTTCCCTGCACTTAAAAGAAATGTAAATTATTGCATTTTACAAGGTTTGTAGACATGCTCTTTTTTATTTAAGAAAAGTTCATAGATTTTCAAAAGTTCACAAGACTGTCGGTGGGAATTTTTCTTTGCAATCTATTTTGTGTTAAGTATAACATTTTGTGAGGGTGTTCTACATAGGTACATAATGTGTATCGAATATGTACCTACAGTAAATTCAATCCTTATCTATATAAGGAAGTGTGATTTCTTAAAGTAAAAATAATTTATAGAAAACCATTGAAAAATTAAAAATGAAGTAATTATTTAATTGCACTAATCGTGCCTATTTATTTATATCACGCAATAAATGTCTCGTGGTGAAACTAACCCCAACTTCCTTCATTGGTTTGGTCGTGCAAATTAGAATAGGTAGACACTGTAAGAGATATGTGATTATAGCGGTAATAAAATTATTGTCTGACGAGACGAGTTCAAGTTAGGTTATGAGCTACTTAATAGGAATGTCATATTATTTTTGTTACTCTTAATTGTTTATATATTAATCTAATTTATTTAATTTTAATTGCTATTATTTTTTGTTGTTATTAAAGTTTTTCTTTTTTATGTTCTTATTGGAACATAAATATCGATTGGCTAATTATTGAGGTTATGCACACGTTTTTCAAATGTAGAGTTTAATCACATCGTGAGCTAACGGCTGTAATACAGTGCTTTTCTTAAACGCACAGTAGTTAAGTAATTTTAAATTTGCTCCTACCCGTTCTGTGGTGAATTATTGCTGCCCATTTTCTTCTCCTTATAAAATAGGCCGGGGTTTTTGAATGTAGGTGGCAATGATTGTAGCCGAGGAGACAATTTTTTTGTGGAAATATTCGCTTAAGCTGTTTGACTAATGACTCCCCATTAACGTTGCATAACTTACCACAAACTCGCTTGAATAACGCCTGGTCATGTGTAAACCAAAAAATGATGACCCAATATCGATTGGGGCTAAGTGAGAGTGAGAGTGGGAAATGGAATTCCGGTCCTCGTTTTCGAACCCGTGATTTAGGGATGAAAAGATAATATCACCGAGTTCAAATATTCTCGTATCTGGTATCCAAGGTATTCTAGGTGGTTTTATATTTCTCTTTAATGTGAACTAAGTCCTCACCTTTGGTCCACAATAACAGAAAGTATTACCCATTTATTGTCTGTTTGCTTGCAATTAATGCTACGATAAATCAAATAAAAATAGCGTGCTTTTTGTTTTATTGGTATTGGAATGTGTCACTAATATTAAATCAAATCAACTGCATTCAATACAATGCGCAATATTTAAAATAAATTTAAGTGTCGACTTTAAATTGACGGAAGCTCAAAATTCAAAATTCAAAACACATGTACATGCACACTTCCAGTCACATTTAAAGGACAAAAAACACAGGAAAAACAAAACATCCTCTGAACGCTCTGAGCACGCATGGTTCAGAGCGCGCTCGTAATGCTCCAACTCTGTTCAGTGCTCAGCTCTGAACTAAAAAAGAAAAACGCCTATTGTGAACTATACTTCGCAATAAGATTACGATATTAACGAATATTTTTTGGAGCTTTTCGTGTAAATAATTATTTAGAGATACTTAAATGTATTCCTTCAAACAAATGATTGATTGGTTAATGGTACCTACACTGACCAATAGAATCCGCCAAACTTGTTGGCTTATATTAATCCAAATATAGTTCAAGCACGTTGGCTTGGGGCACTTTGTTTGTCAAATAGTTAATCAATGAACTTGAAAACTGAAAAACTTTGTCGAAATTGCGGAAATTCAAGTACCTATTCTTTTAAACAAATATTAGTAGTAGTAGTAGTAGTAGTTTTTATTGAGATTTTTGTTTCATTACACAGTATGTACATAAATAGAGTTTACAGAGTAATTCTTATTCTAACATTAAAATTAATATTGCCGACTTAGGAGTGGCCAGGCTACACTATTAAATATTTTTAATTTTTTTTATTTTATTTTTAATTTATTATTAGTAAGGATTGAAGAACAAATAATGTATCAGGATCTGACTTTGAGTTAGTTTTGTCCACTCAATCAGGACAATTATACATTTCTGGGATCTTAAACCTAGAGGAGTGGGTGGGATGAGGGGCGGGGTATAACAATAGTGATATGAGGTAAAAAGATAAAAAAAAGAACAGAACAAATAGTCCTACTTATAAATACAAAGGTCAATTTTTATGGTATGTAAATTTTTATTTTTTTTTTTTTTCTATAAGGTTATTGTTGAAGAGAGCTGTAGAGCTGCAAATAGAGCTTTATCCTCTATAACCGTTGGCTGGACATTTTTTATAGAATGAGGAAAGAAAAGAATCATCGTTTGTTTCAATTTCAAAAAGGGAGTTCGAGTTCTTGCAGGCTATGCTTATTGGAGATATTATGTAAAATCTATCTATAACCGACGAGTTGATATTTTCCTCAAAGATGTTTCGGAGGATAGGGTTAGTATGGTGTTGTAGGGCATTTATCCTTTTTCTCGACAAAGATGTTATTTAATTAAGTAGAGGGTTGATACCTGAGACTTCATATACAATTTTATTATGAAACCATTTACCCGACGGGCGTCTGAATTTTGAAATGCATTTACGTATTATTTTCCTTTCAAATCTTTGGAGCTCTAAAGCTACGTTTGGTGTGATTTGAAACCAGGACAAAAAACCATAAGTCATTACGGGTCGTATGAGAGTTTTATACATCAAAAGTTTAGTTTTTGGCTCGACTTCTTTGGAGTTTAGTAATAGCTTAAGCATTGCGGCTGCCGCTTTGCCTTTGTTTAGCGCACCTCTTAGTGATGCGCGATAATTCAATATCGTATCGATACATCGATACTTTAATATCGAAATGAAAATATCGATGCAAACAAAAAATCGGCCCGAAAAAATCGATAATATCGATAATATCGATTTTTTATGAATAATTTTGATTTTTGTGTATAATCTAGATTTTCCTTCTCATTAAGATAGATAATAGCACTTGGAAAGGTTCTATACGATTCAACATCTAGATATAGATACTTTTAAACAATTCGTATCGTTGTAGGGAGTATAGGAAGGCATTACATGCTGATAATTGCAAGAATTTATAGCTAAAAGTATCTATAAACTGTTGTTATATTGAGGTATATGAAATAAGCCAATGGCAGCCAAATAAAACATAAAAATGCATTAAAAGGTCTGTTTTTTTGTGCTTCGATCTCAGCAAAGCAAACTAAATTAGGATTTTCAGCACACAATCACAACTAAGGGCTGGGCCCTTGGATCCGTTTTTTAACACCAAAACGATATTTTTTCCCCTTTTTCCAAAATAAAAATTATTTTGTTCCCCCCAAAACCAAAAACCCTTATTTAAGTTTTATTTTAACATTTTATGTTTTATTTTAATATCTTAGAACTAAGCAAATAAAAATAAATTATAGGAATTATATTTAAATATATATATGTACATACCTTAAAGTTTGTACATTGTGCTATGTATTGTGGAGTCTTAAGCAGCTTTTTTCTACCACAAAGTCGTAATAAATTTTTTAAATAAATTGTTTGTGTACAAAATCCAGCCAAAGTAGAAGTAGACAATTTGTTTCGTATTTTTGTATAATTTAAAAATGGTGTAGTCTTTCGAGGACTTTATTTAAATAAAATAAATGCTTTTTTTTCGTTTTTAGATTGTTTTCCCCCAAAAAATTCCTTCCACCTTTTCCCCCTTTGTTAGAAAAAATCGATAAAATTAACGACTTTCCCCCCAATCTGGTATTAATTGGGCCCTTAATTCCAAAAAAAATGGTTTTCGTTGAACTTGTTTTGCATGTGCTCTTCAGTGCATAACATACAGGACTCTATGAAAATGTAGCACACACCTACAAATCCATCAGGCAAAGGCGGGCAGATGCGACGTAGATAAGGAATTGGTGGAGTGTGAAAATGTTTTTGCTTTGTCACAGTATTGTGGTATTGTTTGAGTGCAAAAAAATCGGTGGTAAATAATCGATGCATCGATAATATCGAAAATAAATTATCGAGTGAAAATATCGATATTTTTTTACGAAAATATCGATGAATCGAGTGATTCGATATATATCGCGCATCACTAGCACCTCTGGCATGATAGTTCATTTTAAGACGTTCATGAAGAGTTATTCCGAGGTATTTAATATAATGTCTAAGGGGTATTATGTTGTTTTCTATACCTAGGAATAGTTGCTTACTTTCGCGAACAGCCAGATGGTGACCACGACCCGAAGCGTTCCTAAAACAAATCAGTTCACATTTGTTAAAATTTATTTCAATTCCCCATCTCTTGTAGTACGGTTGAATTATATTAAGGTGGTTTTTGACTTCGTTCAGAGCAACATGCGGTCTTTCGTGACCGCTAAATATAATCGTATCATCGGCATATAGTATAGATTTGGAATTTGAGCATTGAATAGGGAAATCCGAAAGATAAATGTTGAATTGGAATGGGCCCAAAATAGATCCTTGCGGGACTCCTGACAATATGGGGATTGGGTTGGAAGTTCCATTATCAAAAAGAACGGACAAACTACGATCTGAAAGAAAACTTTGAAAAAATTTTATGAAGTGAAGAGGGACGTTCAAAAGGTTTAGTTTGTAGAGAAGTCCAGCGTGCCAAACGGAGTCAAAAGCCTTAGTTAAATCAATTGCACAGGCGACTGTACATCGCTTTAGTCTTAGATTATTTAAAATATTATTTTGTAAAGCAAGAATAGCATGCTCTGTGGAATGTGTTCGTTTAAAGCCAAACTGTTCGTGTTGTATTAGGAATGTGTCATCAAAATGGTTATGTATTTTTGTTAGCAGGATTTTCTCCAGGGTCTTGCCCGAATTGGAGAGCAACGATATAGGCCGAAAGTCCTCGATCCTACTTGAAGCTGCCTTTTTTTTTAGGGGAATGAGATTAGCGTGTTTCCAGGCTATTGGGAAGTAACAATTGTTTATACAATTGTTAAAAATGGGTGTTAGAAATTTTGCCATTGGGACTCTAGCTTTACGAATAACGAAATTGGGAATCTTATCGGGACCCGCTGACTTTTTATTGTTTAGGGACTTTATGATAGATTCAATAAGGCTAGTGGAAACAAAGGGTTCGGTGGAGATGGAAGTTGATTTATTTAATGGAGAAAAATTGTCTATTGTAAAGTTTCTGTTCCAGGTTGAAAAGACACTGTTGAAAGTATTTACCGATAAAGTGTTATCGACATCGTATTGTGGGGTTTTGAGGGCAAATAGATCAGAGTAATATTGACTGAAGGCTTCAATTTTTTCAGCTGAGGTGGAGAGTGTGCGGTTATTCCAATTTAGTTCCTGAAGGGAGTCATTATTGGTATTTTTCCTTGAAGTAATTTGATTGATTGTTTTAAAGACATTAGTATTTGATTTGAGACTTTTGAGCTTCAATCGAAATTTTTCGTTAAGCTCTATTCTGATCTTGTCTTTGATAATTTTGCTCAGGCAAGTTATCCTAGCTGAGAGATCCATGTATTCGGTATTCGTACGGTCTCCTAGTCGATGGAATAGTCTTTTAAGCTTAGTTTTCAGATTTTTCCTAATTTTAAATAGATTTAAAATATCTTGTGAAATATTGAGGTAGTCAGATTTGAATGAGTTTACTTTACTGTGTTTTTCTATGCAATTTGAAAGTTTGTTGGTTAGTTCCGCAATAAAACGGTCTATCTCTTCATTGGATAAATTTCTGTCCGTTGGCACATAAACATTTTCAAGCTGATTGTCTAGGTAATTATTAAAATTGTTCCACTTTGTTTTTTTGAAGCAACGAACATTTGGATGTTGAAACGGGAAGGGGGAAAAATGTTGTACATGAATGTGCATCAGAACTGAGTAGTGATCGGATACCGGATCAAGTGTGAGGCATACGATATTGCTATTTAAATGCATTGGCGAGCGGAGGTGAGATGAGACTAAAAAGAAGTCAATATGAGAGCCTGAGCTAGGCCTGGTTGGCCCTTCGGCTGCTACCAAATCAAGGTCCAGGAAATGATTGTCAGAATACCATTGATGGAAGTAATGCCCATTAAGGTTAACTGTAGTGTCGCCCCACAGTTGGTGGCGTGAGTTGAAATCTCCACCTATTATCAAATATTCATATGCACTTAGAGAATCTAATAGTTCATTGAGGGCTGTTACCAGTCTTGGGCAAGGAATGTAAACAAATATTATAGCTAACGCCCGTTTGACACAAACCTATTTTTTTTTTAGACTCCTCATGCTTTTAAAGCAGTACGAACAATTAAGGCTGTACGAACAATTAGAACGAAAATTCCCTATAGGATTGAGTGCGTACACGCGAACCGGAAGCGTTTTAATGTTGACATATAAGGTCTGTTCCCTTATGATAATGCATTCGAATACATCAGTCAAACTTCGTTCCCTTACACAAAAGTTGGTTAGAAGTGAACGAAATTTGACTAATGTATTCGAATGCATTATTGTAAGGGAACAGACCTATAAAAAAAGCATTAAAAATGAATTCAAAATACACTTTTCAGTTACTTTTTTTTCTTTCCCTTTCATCAACTATTATTTGTCTCTCTTATACGCAGCTGACTTTTCAACAATCATGTCGTTTTCCACTGGGACACAAAAAAACAGATTTTCTGCTCTCGAAATCATCTGGATGACAGATTTTATGTTCCATTGGCCGCAAGAAAACACTTTTTTCAGAGGCAGAGTCATTTTGCGAATCTCGATCTCTGAGCGAGATTTACACCTACTTACACTAACACCAAAACAGTTGTCATTTGTCAAACTTTAAAGTGTGTTATCACTTACTTTTTGTAGACGACAAATTTGTGAAAAATAGAAAAAAAATTACATTTGGCTGCCGCAATGGATATCAACATAAATTGAGCTGACTTTTAAAACACGCATTCACGATTCCACGCGAAATAATGTTTTTTTAACCGTAGAGAACTTTTGAGAAAAACGATCTGTTTACAAAATTAAAAAAAAAATGTACGAAACCAATTTCTTTCTCTTACTACGTAATGGAGAAAGTTAAAAATTTCTGTACGAAACATAGGGAAAATGAATTTTTACGATCCTTACAGTTTCCCTTTTTCCAATTTTCTCCCCGTACGTACTTTCCTTGAGCGTCTAAAGTCTAGCTCATATTTAGCAAAGTGCTTTGTTTTAACAGTGCAGAATTTTAGCTGTTATGAGGTCATGACTGTTGAGAAAAAGCGTTTTCAATGTTCTTAAACTTGAGGTAACGTTGAAACAATGTGTTGTTGCCGCTAATAAAATTTGCATACTAGGGATATCAAAAATAAATAATCAACGTTTTACAAATTTCCGAAAATCCAATTGCAAATTAGCACAAGAAATGGTTTCCGTAAAGAAAATTTCCAAATCATGAAAACAGACAGAAGTTTTGACAAATTTGTAAGAATTTGTACTGGGAATTTTCTTTTTTTAATGTTAATCGTAATAAATGCAGTACGATCTCACTGCAGTACGATCTTACTGTATTTATTACGATTACCATAAAAAAAAAGAAAGTTCCTAGTACAAATTCTACGAACTTTTCAATTCCCCTTAATTGTTTTTCCAATTTTCTCGCTATGAACCTTCCTATGGACTGCGTACATAGTTGAATTTTGTTTAAGCTCTTATATAGTGTTCTAATGTCAAACCCACACTTATTATCCAAACACACATTAAATATGACAGTTTATAGAAATTCATAAAACATTGTTGCAAACCTGTGCTGATTCGGAAGTCGGAACAAGTCATTCTCTTAAGTGTTTATCATCTCTCTTTTCGAAATAGATGTACAATGAAAAAGTGCGAATAAAATTTGCTAATATTTAACAAAATGCATTAGGTATGTCAGAAACAGATATATTTATGTCGTTTTCGATTTGACAAAAAATAATTTTTTTTTTTTGATCGAGATTGCTTTTCATGTTCTATTTGCCACAAAAATCAATCTTTTTTTTGATCTCAGATCACTTTTGAGAAATCTTAATTTTTCCTCAGATTTTGCACATACTTTCACTAACACCAATGTTTATGACACACAGCGTCGGTTACGAATTGTTTATCGTTGGAACGATTGCTTTTTTAACTGAATTATTTATTAAACGCGTATGGGATCGAGTTTTTATATTAAATGATTTCGAAATGCAGTACTATAAATGTGTGAAAATCAATTGAAATGGATTTCGAGTGCAAGTGCAAACATTTTTTTTTTTTTGCCGCCAACTCAATACACACACATACCAATATAATTCAGATTTCATGTTCGATTTGGCAGCAGAAATCTGAAATCTCAGATCAAAATCTAAAAAGCCAAATCGAAAACGACATAAGACTAGCTGGGTGTTTTTTCAATGACGTATGACAGCGGTTTTTACTTATGGCAATATTTTAAAATGCTTGGTTTTCTATAATTTACATGAAAACAAACTTTACCTTAAAAAGAAATTGATTTTATCTCAAAAACTGACTTTTGGGTATAAATCAAACTGTGTAGTTAATATAATTGATGATAAATTTGTTTTCTTTTGGACTTATAATTTCCTTACTTTTTTGAACTCTGACAAATATTTTTACTTCAAGTAGCCTCTCCTCCATCAGTGGCTTCGTACATCTGTTGAATTTAATATCAGTCCGAACCTATCAAATATATGCACGTACCTATTTGCTTTGGTAAATTATGACGACACTTTCTGACAAACTCTTTTATCTTTTTATGGTCATCATAGACTGTTGATGGTGGATTTTGGCGTCAACATTAAAACCTTTTAAAACCCTTTGCCAACAAATTGTTTTCTGTTTCTCGTTTCGTTTCTTCTTTGTTATTTTCATTAACAATTTAAGAAAAGTAACGTTTTAATCGTTTTTCACTACCGATTAACAACATCCACGACAAATACCTTCGTTGTACGGGATTGAAATAATGACAGTGACATTTGTAATGTGTTTTTAGGGACGTTTAACGAGACAAAAACTCGTAATTCCGAATTTATATTAGTCCTGTTTTTTTTTAGCTTCAATCTCAGCAAAGCAAAGTGAAGTAGGATTTTTAGCACACAATTACAACAACTACGCTAGA
The DNA here is from genome assembly GCA_949126925.1 of Cheilosia vernalis. Classification (NCBI taxonomy): domain Eukaryota; kingdom Metazoa; phylum Arthropoda; class Insecta; order Diptera; family Syrphidae; genus Cheilosia; species Cheilosia vernalis. Next base: position 26,264,724 of record OX421358.1, read on the forward strand.
CTTGACGTGCTTTTGCTCAGATCGAAGCTCTTGAAAACACGCATAAAGACGTGTTTTTGAATTGTTGTAACGCCACCCGAAATGACCTCATCATTATCAATAAAAAAAATACTTCAACTTATTTATTTAATTGTCTTATATACTCCATTTCTGTATATATTAACGGAACACTCTATTGCTAAATGTTGGGATTAAAATACCCTTTCTTTTTAATAAAGAGTAAGGTTCAAACAAACTTTGTATTACTTTGATGAAACTTGAACAACACTTAACCAATCGGGATTCGGATAAAGTGATCTGGATTTCTTTCTTTTTTTTGTGACAAATAAACATTTTAAAGTAATCCACATAAAAGACGTCATTCCTGTGTTTTTTCTTGTCCTAAAAACAGAATCTGAAACTACCACCGACAATAATTGTCCGTTTTTAAGACCGTGTATGTTATTTTGTGTCTCAATTATTCTTCGTTACAAATATACTGGTTGCATTTGAACCCGGTGAAGCGTATTTTTACGTCAAGTATTATGTTGGAATGTCGACCAAAATATGTAAGCCGTCATCTGAATCATGTAATCTGACAGTTTTATTTAAGTACGTCATGCAGAAAAAGAACATTAGGAAAAGTAACTGTGCGTAAAATGGTCTTCATTAAATCAATGCAGTTGTTGAATGATTGATTTCATTATTTCATGTTATTTTTTTCGTTTCAGAATATTTTTTGAGAGTACTTCTGAAGACAAACAGCAAATAAAAGACACCAGGACACAGCTAGAATCGTACTCTGAATTGAATTTGTTTCGGCGTAAAACAAATCGCAAGTCTTTTATTTAATTTTCTTTATTTGATTTGTTGAATTTTTCGTTAAAAGTACTAAATTTCAAAGAAAGAACATGGGTAAAGAGAAGGTTCATATTAACATCGTGGTAATTGGCCACGTAGATTCTGGTAAATCTACAACCACTGGCCATTTGATCTACAAATGCGGTGGCATCGACAAAAGAACCATCGAGAAATTCGAAAAGGAAGCCCAAGAGATGGGCAAGGGCTCCTTCAAGTACGCCTGGGTTTTGGACAAACTGAAAGCCGAGCGGGAACGTGGTATCACCATCGATATTGCTCTCTGGAAGTTCGAAACAGCCAAGTACTATGTGACGATTATTGATGCCCCCGGACATCGTGATTTCATTAAGAACATGATCACTGGTACTTCGCAAGCTGATTGCGCTGTACTTATTGTCGCTGCTGGTACTGGTGAGTTTGAGGCTGGCATCTCGAAGAATGGTCAAACTAGGGAACATGCTCTGTTGGCCTTTACCTTGGGTGTCAAACAACTGATTGTAGGTGTTAATAAGATGGACTCCACCGAGCCAGGCTACAGTGAGCCCCGGTATGAGGAGATCAAGAAAGAAGTGTCGTCGTATATCAAGAAAATCGGCTACAATCCTGCAGCGGTTGCATTCGTGCCAATCTCTGGCTGGCATGGTGATAACATGTTGGAACCATCGGAAAAAATGCCCTGGTTCAAGGGATGGACCGTTGAACGTAAGGAGGGAAAAGTTGAGGGTAAAACTTTGATTGATGCATTGGATGCTATTTTGCCACCTCAGCGACCAACTGATAAGCCTTTGCGTTTACCTCTGCAGGATGTTTACAAAATCGGCGGTATTGGCACAGTACCAGTGGGTCGTGTGGAGACTGGTCTTTTGAAACCAGGTAACATTTTTGATTTGTTTTGTAAATTGTTAGTGATTTTAATTTTTGTATTCTTTGCATTTTTCTATTAGGTATGGTGGTGAATTTTGCCCCAGTTAATTTGGTAACTGAGGTAAAGTCTGTTGAAATGCATCATGAGGCTTTGCCCGAAGCATTTCCAGGTGATAATGTCGGCTTTAACGTTAAGAACGTCTCAGTTAAGGAGTTGCGTCGTGGCTATGTAGCTGGCGATTCCAAGAATTGTCCACCAAGAGGTGCAGCTGACTTTACTGCTCAGGTGAGTACTTTTTATTGTTTCATACGTTTTATTTATATTAAGGGTATTCACTTAAATGCGTAAAACCCTCATAATCTGCGTAAACTGCAGAAATTTACCACCTCGTAAATGAACTGTCAGATTTTGTATGGAGAGTTGTTTACGCAGGCCTCATAATTTTTCGCGACCAATTAGGCTCGGAAATCGACTGCGGAAAGCTACGCAAATGTACAAATGTCAAACTGTGACAAGCGGTTGTGTGAATTGTTTTTCATGTTTTCAGAGTTGCAGCAATGACGGTAAAAATTTAACCAAATAGATAGTTATTCTATTGCTTTATCGATATTTGCAGCGAATTACGCAATGACATTTCCGAGAGGGGTGTTCACTTAAAGCTCCGCAGAAATTTATGAATTTACAAACTGCATAAAATTATGAGATTAAGTGAATACCCTTATTGATAAGGAACAAAAGGTTCGTTCGTGTGCTTACAGCATAGAAAAATGAAAAATGTCAAAACTCAAAAATCGAGAGATAAATCTCCCAATTTCAAGAGAAGTACCTGCGGGTTTTCTTACAAAAAGTTAAAGAAATTGTAAACTAATAGAAATAAATTCACAACACCTCCGTTTTGCTTTCTTCACAGTTTTTATTGTTTCTCCGTCAGTATAACCTCTCGAATTTATAACACGTCTTACTCCTTTCGTTGATTACAAAAAGTGAACTTATTCATATTGTCCGGCACCCCTACTACATACTGTTCGTTAACTCTTGCTTTTTTTTAAGTGTTGCCACAAAATGTCATTTTGACATTATTTTAAATGCAGCATCTACAAAATAAGTTGAAATTATATATAACTTGTTCCTCTGACATTACTGAAGACGAAAATAAATAGAGCTTTACTTCTCAAACTTTTGAGGTGTCACTTAGTTGGCAGTTTTCATTTTTCAGTAAGTCGAAATTCGGCGAGTAGAAAATTACGAAAAAATTAAAAGAGCGGAAGTGGATTTCTCTCTCATTTTTTTTTTGCAATTTTCTCAGTACCTACGTGGTCGCATTTGAAAAGTTTCTTACGGTTTCGACACGGATCTTAGATGAACTGCATTGGTGTGGGGGCCGGGGCCTACTCAGAATCATATCGTTTGCCGGATTTTGCCAGTGTTTTCCAAGCTGAATTACTGGCTATCCGAGAAGCCTGCGCGCATTTAGGGCGTGACACAGCGCACAAACAAAACATTGCTATCCTTATTTATAGCCAAGCCGCCATCAAAGCCATCCATTCGGCTACCATATCCTCCAAGCTGGAGCAGGAGTGCCGGAATGAGCTTGCCCGCCTGGGCGAATGTTTCAGTGTCACACTTCTCTGGGTACCAGGGCATAGTGCGACATAATAGGTCACAGCTCACTCGAGGCAAGGGTCCACGTTCCACTAGGAGTGGTCAAAGGACGGATTCATTCACTTTTCCTGCAGAAAGCCAATCTCTAATGGATGGGGTTAACCAACTGCGTTCAAGAAAGATATGGCCTACACGATCAAAATAGAAGAAGAGACCTGCTAGATAGAACCCGTCCAGATATTGCCAGAGTCACGGCAATAATCTGAAACAACCTTTTTTCGACGACTTTTCGTGTAAAGGGATATTAGATATCACACCCTTAACAATCATCACAAACTAGGTCACACGAGTAATGGTAGATAACAAAAGGCACATTAGTGCTATACTTGGGCTCAAAGCTGGACCGCCACTTCTACCTACCTAGCTACCGCACAGAAAGCAAAGAACTGGCCGCATTTTATTATAAGTGACAAGCAGCTTGTCAAACTACAATTGAAAAAATCTACGTTAAACTATTTGTTAGAGCTCTCTAGAACAAATTTCGAAATTTCCCTTATGTCGTTTTCCATTGGGACAGAAAAAGATATTTTTTTGAGAATTGGCAATTTGGGGAATCTAGATATCTGAGCGATATACACACCTACTTACACTAACACCAAAACATTTGTCATTATTTGTCAAACTTTAAAGTGTGTTATTAATTACTTATTTGGAAGACAAGTCTGTGAAAAATAGAGAGAAATTTACATTTGGCCACCGCAACATAAGCGTAGTATGCAGATGATCCGAAACGGAAAATCCCATACAAAAGTTAAGCTCAGTACGCAGATGACCCGAAACGGAAAATCCCATACAAAAGTGACACAACGAAATCATGAACGAAAAATTTCGCTCTCCTTTTCGTTTTGCAGTACGCAGCTGGTACGCAGATGCTGCGAAATGATGGCGGAAAAGTGGTTAGTTGTAGTAGATTGCTTGGTACAATTCACCACTCTCTTTTCGCACACGTTTATTGTCCGGGACATTATTTGCTTGCGAAAATTTGACATTTGTACTCCAGTGTTGCCAGATTTATAAGAGGTATGGAGGCAAGTTGGAAAATTTTGGCGCCAAAAATACCTAAACTCATTGGCAGACTTATTAATTTGTTTAAGGACGACGATAAATAAAAAATAGGCGGTCATAGCACAAATTCAGACAGATGGAACAGTAAAGAAATTAAATATTTCAGTGGAATGATTTGTTTATGTTTTTTGTGGAATTAACTAAGAAGTTGATCGGAAAAAATTGTTCATACGGAAAAATTTCTAAAATCTTTTTCTAGAAAATTTAAAGGTAGTTTGCCAAAATGTTTTTGATAAAGTAACTTTATAATTCATAAGCAACATTTGAAGACCAAGAATGAGTTCAGCCATCAAGTTAAAATGGTCAGAAAAAGCAAAAGAAAATGTTTTCGGTTTCGTCATGCGAAAAGAATACGTTTGTTATTGAAGTACCTGCGTATTTTTTTGTCGCCAAAAAATCACGAAACTTTAAAGTAGGTAAATATTCTAAATTAGGACAATTACCAAATGAACATTTTAAGGAGCCAGCGAAACCTTCAAGTATCCAAATCGAAGATAAATTGACAGTGATGGTAACACTGCTACTTGTGTAGCAGCTGATGGAACCCTCCACAAATTATTTTCCGCTGCCATTTCGCAGACGTTTCGTTGTCCTTTTGGAGACCACCGGAAAATTTCGTTTCGGATCATCTGCATACTACGCTTGACACAACGAAATCATGAACGAAAAATTTCGCTCTCCTTTTCGTTTTGCAGTACGCAGCTGGTACGCAGATGCTGCGAAATGATGGCGGAAAAGTGGTTAGTTGTAGTAGATTGCTTGGTACAATTCACCACTCTCTTTTCGCACACGTTTATTGTCCGGGACATTATTTGCTTGCGAAAATTTGACATTTGTGCTCCAGTGTTGCCAGATTTATAAGAGGTATGGAGGCAAGTTGAAATTTTGGCGCCAAAAATACCTAAACTCTGGCAGACTTTTTAAATTGTTTAAGGACGACGATTAATAAAAAATAGGCGGTCGTAGCACAAATTCAGACAGATGGAACAGTAAAGAAATTAAATATTTCAGTGGAATGATTTGTTTATGTTTTTTGTGGAATTAACTAAGAAGTTGATCGGAAAAAATTGTTCATACGGAAAAATTTCTAAAATCTTTTTCTAGAAAATTTAAAGGTAATTTGCCGATATTTTCTTAATAAACTTACTTTATAATTCATAAGCAACATTTGAAGACCAAGAATGAGTTCAGCCATCAAGTTTAAGTGGTCAAAAAAAGCAAAAAAAAAGTGTTTACGGCTTCGTCATGCGAAAAGAATACGTTTGTTATTGAAGTACCTATGCATTTTTTTTTTTATAAATACCTAACTAGCCAAAAAATCACGAAACTTTAAAGTAAATATCTAAATTAGGACAATTACCAAATGAACATTTTAAAGAGCCAAAGTTCGAGTATCCAAAATCGGAGATAAATTGACAGTGATGGTAACACTGCTACTTGTGTAGCAGCTGATAAAAACCTCCACAAATTATTTTCCGCTGCCTTTTCGCAGACGTTTCGTTGTCCTTTTGGAGACCACCGGAAAATTTCGTTTCGGATCATCTGCATACTACGCTATAGATCGAACGGATTTTTATAAGCAAAAATTACAAACAGCTGAATTTCAAAACACGAACTATACTACAAATGCGAAGGAAAAAAAACTCTTTTTATGTTCCATTTCATTGATCACGAAAAATCTAAAATCTGAGAGCGAAACCCGAAAATCCCAATGGAAAACGACTTTCAAGACAAATTTCTCAATCTAGTACAAAAATAAGCACGAAATTGAGAAAGAATAAACAATTCGAGTGCAATGTAAGAGGTTACAGTGCAACTGTACTACGCACTTTTGACAATTTGTATATCGCACATTCAATTGTATATACTTCAACTTCTCTACAAATCATCCAGTCATGCGTTTTGATTTTAGTTTTAATTCTCTGGAACGAAAGAAAAATATAATCTATCTATTTTGTCCGTGCGTTCCAAAAATAAACAATAAACTTGTAATTCTACTTGTAAGTTTCAGTTGTCGGATGAATGAAAAACTTTGGCATTTGACAGCCCACTTTCTGACGATGTCGTAAACTGCTGGTTTATACTTTTATAGTTTGATGTCGTTTTCCATTGAGCAAAAAGAAGCGTCTGGGAGAGTCCGAAATCGAAAAAATCGCTTCTGAAACCATTCCGTTGGCAAAAAAAATACTTTTCTAATGATTCTGAGGATAGAATTTCGCTTCTCGATTTGAAGTCAGAATCCACTCAAGAAGCACTCACTTAATTATTGTGGTTTGTGTATTTTATCAAAGTCAGCAAGTATTGGCATTCAACCAATACTTTTGTGGATTCAATCAGAAACAGTTTTCTTGTTCCATTGGATTACAGAATGAGTGGATCCCCTAGTGAAACAAATGGAAAACGACATGAGTATAACTTTATCCCCACTTTCGCAAGAAAACGCTTTCAAACTCAAAATATCGGAGAACCTTACATATCCATTGTCAGATGCATATTCTTTGAATTTATCCTTATTACAAAATTTAAGTACTCGCCACCGATTTGCACACTTTTCATATTTTACCTCTTCTGTTGCAGGTTATTGTCCTCAATCATCCAGGACAAATCGCTAACGGTTATACACCCGTTCTTGATTGTCATACTGCTCATATTGCATGCAAATTTGCCGAAATCAAAGAGAAATGCGATCGTCGTACCGGCAAAACAACTGAGTCCGATCCAAAGTCGATTAAATCCGGTGACGCGGCCATTATTAATCTAGTACCAACTAAACCACTTTGCGTTGAGAGTTTCCAAGAGTTTCCGCCGCTGGGACGCTTTGCCGTACGCGATATGCGACAAACCGTCGCTGTTGGTGTAATTAAGTCTGTCAACTTTAAGGAGACCACTTCGGGCAAAGTAACAAAAGCCGCCGAGAAGGCACAAAAGAAGAAATAACTAGAGTGCCATCAGATTAACAACAACAACATTACACTTATTACTTATAAAAATATACTTCATATGGATAAAAAACATGATTCTAACTGTCATCAGCAAGTCATCGTTGTAGCCGTTGATGTGAGCTCCACCCAATCAACCCCCAAGTATTCATTTGTTTTACCACCAGCAACAGGTCCAAAGCCCGTTTATCGTCATCATCGTCGTCTTGTTGCAATTCCAATAGAACCATTGCAAGATCATGAACTCAAAGATGGGCATCATTATTTAAAAAAATGTATGAATGCCTTTACACCTACAACATCAGCTGACAAACGGAGTAGAAGCAAAACATCAAACACAGATTCAGCAATGATAATTAATATTATTACACATTTAGCCACAATAATGTGCTTGAATTTCATTATATACTATATATATCTCTATCTGTATCGTCATCGTAAGTCATTTCGTAGGAAACCAAGCACACAGTTTAATAATCATCACATATTTTACCCATACTCATATTCATCAGATTACCAACAGATGGCGCTGGTAGTTTAAACCTACTATCAACAGTCAATCGAATTCATATAAATATCCCTGCTACTCCCATTATCATCACTGTTATTTCTTATCAATCATTTAACGTATATTTATTGATCTGCTTTATAAGTTACTTGTTTTATATAAAGTTTCTTACTTCATTTTTATTCTTCATTTTCTATTTACTCGTTCATCGAATCTCATAGTATTTATTTAATCGTTGTTATTATTCCTAAATCATACCACTACACATCGTCCTTAAATTGAGTGCAATTTGTAAGTTTTGTTAACTTTAAGTACTGATTATGGAATTTGTTTTTACGAATTTAAACAAACAACAAAATATATAATTGATACAAAAAAAAAAAAAAAAAATACAAAGAATTATATTACATTTAGTTCCACGCATGGAAACAAAATATATGTAAAAGCTATTCTCATATAAAATATGTATTCTATCCTAGATTATAAAAACAGAAAAACAAGAATTATATTCTTCACTTTCAAGTTAAAAAAAAAAAGAACACAAGCTGCAATATCTAAGTAAAACTTGTACTATTGCAGAACGAGAATTGCAAAAGTGAAAGGCAACTAATTCGGCAATTCCGACGAGAATCGAGAAAAACATTTACCAATAAAAAGGCTTAACTACATTAATTTGTCTTTTATTTAAACCTATGAATGACATTGACATCAATGTCTGTAATTGTGAAAGGGCGATTTACGAGAATACTGGGTCAAGATTTTGAATAGAAAAATACATAATTTTTTAAAAGAGGTGAAAAATCCCGTATAAAGGAAAATTAACATTGTCTGTTTTTGTAGTTTGTTCTGCCCAATAAAATGAAAAAAAAAAGAACATGAAAGTTAAGTTCTTCGACTTCTGTTTAAAGTTTGTAAGCGATAGGATGGGTCGGGTGCAACTCATACCCAGACGATTCATCCCCTGCCAAATTTGCCACCTAGCTCCATCTACATCGCAAGTTTACAACTAACAACCAGTAATCGCATCACTCGAAGAGAAATGAACACAAGAGTAACATTTCACAGAAGAACCGGTTTTTGCGTGGTTTGTACTTTTCTGAAAATTGGCACTCGGACCAAGGTACAATTGGACCAAGGTACACGACCTTCTATCAACCTAAAAAAAAAAATTTTGAGAAAAGAAATTGTCTTTTAGCTTCAGAGAATTTGAGAAAATAAAAGTAAAAAATTCGTGCGAATTTTTTTTTTAGGTTGATAGAAATTAATTAATAATATTAACCGTCTTGGAATCGTACAACTCCATTTCATTTACAACACACATAAAACATTTCCCACACTTAACATTACATACATTTTTTACATACCTTCTTCCCCCATATTATATCTTTCCAAATTCAACAAACATAATTTTTAAAGAAACTTTAAGCACTCAACATAATTCTCGATTGATATGGTAACACCATATTCTAAAGGTGAGTGATGAGATTATTGGTTGTTAGTTGTAAAGTTGCGATGTAGATGGCGCTGGGTGGCAAATTTGGCAGGGGATGAATCGTCTGGGTATGAGTTGCACCCGACCCGGCAAAAAGAAGCGTCCGGGAGAGTCCGGAATCGAAAAAATCACTTCTGAAACCGTTCCATTGGCACAAAAAATACTCTTCTGGTGATTCTGAGGAGAGAATTTCGCTTCTGGATTTGAAGTCAGAATCCACTCAAGAAGCACTCACACAAGTGTAGTTTGTGTATTTTATACAAGCCAACTGACGGCTGCCATAGATTATTTTTTGGCATTTCACCAATACTCTTGTGGATTCAATCAGAAGCAGTTTTCTTGTTCCATTGGACTACAGAATGAGTGGATCCCCGAGTGAAACCAATGGAAAACGACATAAGTATCCTGCTCGCGCTAAATTTTAGCGTCCCTAGTCTCCACTCCGTTTCTCCACAGCAAAGATAAGGCTGGTACGCTGATCGAGTGAAGTGAAATTTTCACTCCTCTCCAAAAAGTTACCTACGTGAAGTTAGCCCGCACTTTTTCTAGAATGAAAAACGTGAATTGCAGTTCGATAGACATTCGTTTGTAGTTGTTTGTAGTGAAATTTTTTTCGTTTGTAGTTCAAAGGCTAGAAAGTTAGAACCATTAGAAAAAAATGTTAGCCCGCACTTTTGGCTTTTTGAAACAAAAACTAGCCAGTTGCATTCGAAATCGTTTGTAGTTGTTTGTAGTGAAATTATTTTTTAACAGAAATGTCTTATTTCCGAGATATAAGGACATTTGTGTTTGCACCTGTAACTCCGAATTTACAAAAAAGATAAATAATTTAAAACCACTGGTGCATAAAGCATATCCTAACTTAAATAACTGCATTTAAAATTTCTGAATTCACTTAAGCGTTACTCAATAAAAAGCAATCAAAGTCAAAAAACGCATCCCTTTAGAGTTGCATCCATATATGGGCTTCCCATCCCAACAACAACAAAACAACGGTAAACACATTTTCGCAAAGCACTCATCTGTGCCCATCGACATGAGTCACTACATGTGAATTAGCAACAACAACCAATCAATAAACCCCGATTTTATCAAACAATTTTTTCTATTAAAACATTCCCTTTGAAACAATTTATAACAACAGAAATGCATTTTTTGCAAAGCCTGTATTCCTGACTATCTAATCCAATTCAAATTTTGTGATTTTATCACAAAGAAAAAAAATTAGATGAAACTAAAGCGAACACTACTTCGTCATATAAACTCATATCCATATTTCAGTTATTAAGCAACTCAAAATAGTGAAATCTATTTTTTTCTAATGCTTTCTGTTAGATGTAACTGTTACATTCAGGCTGGGATTCGTAAAGATAAAACACTATTCCGTTTAACTTCTCTAATAAAATTCACTTTTATTACACTTTTATCGACTATTCTAATATTTCACTTATTAAGTACCAGAACACTATTACTTAAACAATTCTTCAACGTTTCAAACCAATCACTTAATTTACTCTATTACTTTTCACTTATTTATCTTCACAAACTATTACTATCTCGAACTTTAACCAATCACTTTTATAAATCAACTGTCCCGCCCTCTTCTAAAAGCTGTCCTTTTATACCCGCTCCGCCATCTGACGAGAACTTTCTAGCTAATTCTAAGTGGTTCTAGAACAAGGTTCAGTGGTGACAGATTCCAGTCTCCAATTGGAAGTGACACTTGAGTGGAACTTGTTTTGTGACTTTAAGGCCTGGTTTCACCAAACTGTCTAAGGCCTGGTTTCACCAAACTGTGACTAAGGGCTTGTTTCACCACTTAAGTTACACGATACCTTCCACGCCACAATATCCCCCTCTTAAACTTGTTCGTCCCGAACAAACTCGTTAACATTTTCACCATTATAACGATGAAGACGATCCACATGAACGACTTTCAGCTTGCCTCTTCCTCGTTGGATGCGATAGACAACGTCGTTGATGCGCTTTACGATTGTATAGGGCCCTTCCCAGTCTTGTTGCAACTTAGGCGATAAACCTTTCCTTCGATGAGGGTTGTATAGCCATACCAGATCTCCTTCCTGGAATCCTGTAGTTGTCGTTTTAGTATCGTACCTCGTTTTCATGCGGTCACTGGCTATCTTAATCTTATCCCTAGTGTCTCGATGCACGTCCCTGATGATATCCCTGAGGTCTGTAACGTATTCCTCCTCATTCTTGGGCTCTTCGCATGGATATCCAAACATCAACTCGCTAGGTAGGCGGACTGTTCGACCAAATAAGATTTCAGATGGAGTATGTCCTGTGGTGTTATGCACTGCTCCTCGATAAGCCAATAAAAACATGGGAATCTGCTTATCCCAGTCTCTCTGGTCTTCGCCAACGACCTTAGAGAGGTGTTCATTCAGTGTCCTGTTGAAGCGCTCCACCATCCCATCTGATTGTGGATGAAGCGGGGTTGTCCTTGTCTTGTGAATCCCGAGTAACTGGCACACTCCTTGGAAAATCTTCGACTCGAAGTTCCGTCCTTGGTCTGAATGCAGTTCCATTGGTACACCGAATCTGCTTACCCAGTTATTGACGATTTTCTCCACCACGGTTTTAGCTTCTTGATTTGGGATAGCAAATGCTTCAGGCCACTTACTGAAATAGTCCATAACAACGAGGATGTAACGATTTCCATTGTTTGTTTCAGGAAACGGTCCCGCAATATCAACTGCTATCCTTTCGAAAGGGGCTCCAACATTGTATTGATGCATTTTGCCACGGACTTTCAGTCTAGGACCTTTGCTGGCCGCACATGTAACGCATTTCCTGCACCAAGTTTCAACGTCCTCCCTTGAATGAATCCAGTAAAAGCGTTCCCGCACTTTTTCGAGCGTTTTATTGATTCCCAAGTGGCCTCCAGACACTCCATCATGCAATTCCCTGAGCACTTCTTTAACCTTTGACCTGGGTACAACAAGCTGCATTACGAACGACTTTCCATCCGGGCTTTCCCATCTTCTTTTTAGAATGCCGTCTTGTACGTGAAGGGAGTCCCACTGCGCCCAGTATGCCTTCAGCTCGGGGCTCCTATTGGATATCTCCTGCCAGTCTGGTTTTCCCTCATGCTCCTTCCAGGCGATAATCGGTTCGATATCCGGATCTTCCCTTTGAGCCTCCCGTATTTCCCGCGCACTCCAGCCACCAATGGGCATAGCTCTCACCCTTTGAACGGACGCGACATCTTTTTCCTCGTGTCGTAAGCAATGTTTGCAATTTGCTTTGCACGGTCGACGGGAGAGAGCGTCTGCATTGGAGTGAAGACTTCCCTTTCGATGTTGTATTTCGTAGTCGTACATCTGCAGCCGTTCGATCCACCTTGCGACTTGGCCTTCAGGATTCTTAAAGTGCAGCAGCCACTTTAAAGATGCGTGGTCTGTGCGGAGGATGAATTTCCGCCCATAAAGGTACTTATGGAAATGTTTTGTCGCCAATACCAAAGCAAGGAGTTCGCGCCTGGTAACACAGTAGTTCCTTTCTGGCTTTGAGAGAACTTTGCTGAAGTAGGAAACTACTTTCTCTTGGCCATCGTGCACCTGGGAAAGGACGGCTCCAATTCCCACATTACTAGCGTCTGCATCCACAATAAATGTTTTCCCAGGGGTGGGGTACGCTAGTATGGGGGCGTTGCACAACTGTTGCTTAAGTTCCTTGAAGCTGTTTTCGCACTCACCTGACCATTTGAATTGTTTGCCTTTTTCTGTCAGTTGATGCAAGCTCTTTGCGATCCTGGCAAAGTCCTTAACAAATCGTCTGTAATAGGTCGCAAGTCCCAGGAAGCTTCTCAGTTGATGTTTGTCTTTGGGAACCGGCCAGTTTTTCACTGCATCGACCTTCTCCGGATCAGTCTTGACTCCTTTGGAAGAGATGATGTGCCCGAGGTACTTCACTTCTGGTCTAAATAGCGAACACTTCTTCGGGTTAAGTTTTAGTTGCGCACTTCGTAGCCTTTGGAACACCTCCTTAAGGTTATCTCGATGTTCGTTAAATGTTTTTCCTACTACGATGACATCGTCCAGGTAGACCAAGCAGGTTTTCCACGTTAGTCCCAGCAAAACGCGCTCCATTAGACGTTCAAAGGTAGCCGGAGCATTGCACAGTCCAAATGGCATTACTGTAAACTGCCAAAGCCCGTTTCCTGCTGTGAATGCTGTTTTCTCGCGGTCTTCTGGATGGATCTGCACTTGCCAGTAGCCACTCTTCAGATCGAGAGTCGAAAACCATTTGGCTCCGGATAGTGTGTCCAGGGTGTCGTCAATTCTTGGAAGGGGGTAGCTATCCTTCTTGGTGACGTTGTTGAGTTGGCGATAGTCCACGCAGAATCTCGTACTTCCGTCTTTCTTCTTGACCAGGACGACCGGCGATGCCCACGGACTTTTTGAGCTTTCAATCAGTCCCTCCTTTTCCATCGTCGAAACCATTTCTGCAACCTCCGTCTGCTTAGCCAATGGTAGTCGTCGGGGAGGCTGACGAATCGGTCTCGCATCTCCGGTGTCGATTCGGTGTTCTACGAGATGTGTTCGGCCATACTCGCTGTTCTGCGAAGCAAATATATCAGCGAACTCGTTGATTAAACTACCTGCCATGGACCGCTGCTCCTGATCCAGCTCGCACTCTCCGAGTATATTCTTTTTCATCTCCGATATCTCCGTAGGTCTAACCGCTTTCACATCACTTGCATTGGACAATTTTGTGACCGCAGTAATCGGTACGCACTTTCCAATCACTTCCCCTTGCTTTAGTTTCACGCTTTTGTTTTCCACATTGAGGACACGAACGGGAACCAAGTTGTTTTTGGGTTCAACCAGCATCTTTCCGACAATATAGCTCTGATAATAATTTTCTGGATCTGACTCGACTAGGTAGAATCGGTGGCTCCCAGGATCACCTTCCAGCTTTGTCCAAATAACTGTCTCTGACGAAGGTGGTAATATTTCGTCCTCACTTACAACTGTCCTTAGAGCTGCGACGTTCTCGTTCCCGTAAACCATCGGAATCTCGACGTTCTTGTACTTTATAACTTGCGAACCGATGTCGAGCACTATATCATGCGTCTTCATAAAGTCGATTCCGATGATGCATTCGTCACATATATCAGCCACTAAGAATGCATGGGAGAAGACTATTCCTGCAAGGTTTATCGTCAAGAGTACCTCACCATACACCTTTGCTGTTACTCCAGTTGCTGTTTTCAGACAGTAGCTGCTGGTGTTGTGCAGCCATGATTGGCGAACGATGTCCCTTCTGATTATGGAAGCGGTGGCACCTGTATCGATTGTAGCCACATACTTTTTCTGGCCGATATGGGCTTCCACTGTCAGGCTCCTATTACATCGTTTGGTCTGGGAAACCTGAATTGTGGTCCTGGGGGCGTCGATTCCAGAAACCAGCTTCTGCCCCGCGAAGTTGGTTCTTACTCGTTTCCCGACTGATGGCTTTGTGATGTTCCATCCGCCGAACGCTCAAACGCCTCCTCGTTCCTAGCTCTGCAATGTGGACAACTGCCCTGTCTACGTTCGGCTCTGCACTGTCGTTGTAGATGTCCAATTTTGTTGCAGTTCCAGCAACGGATCGGTCCCCTTCGAGAACTGTTACGGTCGACTATTTCTGTTCTCTGGCACGAGCATTCAACGGATGTCATTTCTCTCACGCGGTGAAATCCTTGAGATGCTTGGTCAGCAGCTCTCATGGTTAAAGCAAATGCCAGTGCCTCAGGAAGAGTTCTCTTTCCAGCCATTCGTAGAGCCATCTGCAGTTGTCTGTCCTCTATGGCTTGTGTAAATGCCTCAATAGCCATTTCATTGATGACATCCTCGCCGGCATTGGGATAAGACAAGTGCGCTAGCCGTTCGATATCAGCTTGCAGTTGCTGGAGTGTTTCTCCCCTCTTCTGGATTCGACTGCGAAGTTGCACTCTATATACTTGCTGCATATGGTCGTCACCGAATCGCATCTCAATAGCCTTCACCAATGCATCGTAGTCGCGTTGTTTTTCTGCTGAGACAGTTTGAAGCAATTCTGCAGCTGTACCTCGTAATGCGAGTGTTAATGCAATCGACTTTTCCTCGTCGTCCCATCCATTGGTCGTTGCAGCTGCTTCGAACTGTCTCTTATAAATTGGCCATGATGTTTGACCATCAAAAACGGGTGGTTGCATCTCCTTCCTTCTTGGGCAGTCAGCAGAATATTCCCGAGCCTTCTGCTTCTTGACTTTTTCCAGTTCTTTAGCTATGTTCTCGATGTTCGCGCCAAGCTCTTTAGCTATGTTCTCGTGTTTATGAAATGTTTTATTAATTTCCTCAAGCTTTGTTTCATGCTCGTTTAATTTTTCATCAATCGCATCGATTTTTACATCTAGAACATTCTTAAATTCTTCTACGGCGTCTTTTTGTGCGGCGACAATGGAATTTTTCTGTTCTTCAAGAGAATTCTTCTGCTCTTCTAAGGAATTCTTTTGTTCTTCTAGAGAATTCTTCTGTTCTGCGAATTTAGATTCCATAGAATTTTTCTGTTCTGCGAACTTCAATTCCATGGAATTTTTCTGTTCTTCTAGAGAATTTTTCTGTTCTTCTAGAGAATTTTTCTGTTCTGCGAACTTAGATTCCATAGAATATTTCTGTTCTTCCATCTTCGCAAGAAGTAATTCCATCATAGAGCTAATGTCAACGCCTGTACTTACTTGTTCTTCTGACACGTCGAATAGCATGGTTTTTGGATCTTCTCCGTCGTTTTGGACAGCTTCCTGTAGACGAAGGATGAGGTCACTTTTTCCTCCAGCTGTGGATAGATTCCGTTTTTCTAGTTCACTTTTTAATTGGGGTATGCTTAGTTGCAGCAATATACGACCCATTTTGTTTGTCTCTTGTAATTTAGAAATTCACTTTTTTTTTTTTTTTTTTTTTTAACTACACTTAGACACTTAGCACAGAATAAGTTTTATCCCACTTCTGACACCAATGTTA
Source organism: Cheilosia vernalis (assembly GCA_949126925.1). NCBI lineage: Eukaryota > Metazoa > Arthropoda > Insecta > Diptera > Syrphidae > Cheilosia > Cheilosia vernalis. Next base: position 26,281,102 of record OX421358.1, read on the forward strand.
CATTCAGGCTGGGATTCGTAAAGATAAAACACTATTCCGTTTAACTTCTTTAATAAAATTCACTTTGATTACACTTTTATCGACTATTCTAATATTTCACTTATTAAGTACCAGAACACTATTACTTAAACAATTCTTCAACGTTTCAAACCAATCACTTAATTTACTCTATTACTTTTCACTTATTTATCTTCACAAACTATTACTATCTCGAACTTTAACCAATCACTTTTATAAATCAACTGTCCCGCCCTCTTCTAAAAGCTGTCCTTTTATACCCGCTCCGCCATCTGACGAGAACTTTCTAGCTAATTCTAAGTGGTTCTAGAACAAGGTTCAGTGGTGACAGATTCCAGTCTCCAATTGGAAGTGACACTTGAGTGGAACTTGTTTTGTGACTTTAAGGCCTGGTTTCACCAAACTGTCTAAGGCCTGGTTTCACCAAACTGTGACTAAGGGCTTGTTTCACCACTTAAGTTACACGATACCTTCCACGCCACATAACTAATGGAGCAAAAAAAATTACCTCTTATCAATAGATAACGATTTATTGAAAATTTAAGAAAATGGTTGAAATCGTCTTCGCAGACTGATTTAAGGGGACGGATATTTCAAATGCTGGACTACTACAAACGACAAAAACTAGTTGGTTGTTAGAAAGCATGTGTGCTCTATTCTCTATCTAATAAAATCTTAAATGTCGAAATTGACTAAACCAAAATGAAAGCAATTTAAGCAGGCGATATAAGACCGCGTTATCTTCGAAACGGTACATTGCCGAGTGATGAAATTTCCTATTTCAACAGTTTTCCACCTCACCAATCTAATAAAACAAAAATTGTATCAATCGGCCTAACGGTTATCGGATCGCTTAAAAATGGGTCAATTTAGACCATTATAGGCTCCCCTTAAATTGCGAATAAAAAGTGTCCAGTAATGCGGGCTGTCTTCTATTTGATATCATAGTTAGAAAAGGGTTCAGAGAATAGAAATGCAAAGTTTCATCGTTTGTAGTTCAACACTTTTTGAGTTATGGGGACCTTAAATTAGAAGCCCAAATTTTGCTTAAATTTCAAATAAATCATAAACCGTTAGACCGATTGGTATAATTTGAATTCTATTAGATAAGTAATGGCAAACACTTTCGACACAGAAAATTTCATCGCTATGCTTGCCACGGTTTCGGAGATAACAAGGTTTTAAGGGATTGAATTTTTTTTTTTTTTCAAATGGTTCTAACTTTCTAACGGTTGAACTACAAACGAAAAAAAATTCACTACAAACAACTACAAACGAATGCCTATCGAACTGCAAACTCAGTTTTTCATTCTAGAAAAAGTGCTGGCTAACTTCACGTAGGTCAAAAAGTGCTGTGAAATAGAGAGTGAAATATTTGGTTGGAGATTTTAGTCGGAGAAATTTATGCAGGGTGACTGAGCTCAAAAAAAAAAAAATTGTTTTGTGGCAGTTCAAGAAAACAGCTGGAAGAAACAAATTGGAAACTTCACTTTTTGTGAATCATGTGATACCTACCTACAGTAAAATGTATTGACCTATTGGAAGACATTCATCCGTGATCGACCACAATAACAATAAGTTATTGCCATAAAACCAAATTTTGCAACCAGTATGGACCTACGGGCACCAGTTGTGGGTATGACCCCTCCAAACGTATTTCCTAAAAATTAAGGTCTTTCAAAAATATTACAAAGAAACAAAGTCATATTCAATGCACAACGCTGATCTAGATATTAAATCAGTATAGAAAGAAGTCGAACAAGTTCCTTAAATGCACAACGCTTCTCAACCACGTTAGCTTAGAAACAACCGAATTATTAAAGGCAGTGTAATCAGGAGATTAAGGCGGATAAAACATGTTGATCTATAAATATAATTAGCTAAGTTAATATATTTTCTAACAAAAAAGTTCAGATATTCTACAAACGAGGGATCTTTCGATTAGTCGAATGGCTAACCACATTCACATTATATAGTTATTGTACTTTACTTTCTCTGAGATAGGATGTTTGTTCTAATTATTCCTACAACAAAAACAAACAAAATGGACAAATATTCAGAACTTTATTAATCTGTCGGTTTAGCGGTTGGAACCCTAATTTTGCATGGACCGAAGTGGAAAGAACCAGCGCATCCAATAAAAAAAATCCGGAGTAACTAACGTAAATTTTAAAAAAATGCAACAGGAAAATGGTGAAATCCTTGGCGAATCGGGGCCTTGATAGCAGGTTAAAAAAAAAGTTTGGCACCACACGGCAAAAAACGTAACATTACATAACCCACCTCTGTTGGGATCTGTCAAATAAATAAATAAAAAACTGAACGCCGCTGTACAAGAAAACTAATTTACCGGACCGTGCCGTGAATGTGACTCATTTCTGCCTGCTGGCTCCTCCGCGTACGAAGAATTTCTGTTCAAGTTTATTCTGATCACCTAAAGTCGCATTTATTGATTACCCTTCTTCCAAAATGTAAGTCTATCGCATTGATTACATCATTTTATAAACAATTCATAAAATAAAATAAAATTCATCTAGTCCAATGGCAGATCCACGCATCAGACAGCTCACAATTAAAACGGGTGTTGTAAGGCGATTGACCAAGGAGAAGGTAGTGTACGAAAAGGAAGCCGTCGCACAAAGAAATCGCATCGAAAAGTTAAAAAACGAGGGTGCCGATGAATATGTCTTAAGAAAACAAGATGAAGTTATGGCCGAGGCGCTAATGATCATTCCAGACTGTCAAAGGCGGTGAGTTAAATATTCATATTGAAAAGATTATGTTCTGATCGGTATCGCCCATACCCCAATAAATAGGTTAGGTAAAGCATTTGAGGAACTCAATGAATTCCTTAAGAGCGAAGACGAACTCAAAGAAACAAAAGAATACACAACAGCTTCCCAAGTTCTCGAAGAAGCCAAACTGCAACTAGTCAAAGACTAGAACCTCTTCCTGATTTGCTCACATTATCTATACTTTAACTTACTAAATATACGCTCTTTTACATTAATAAGTATCTACATATAATTCCACGATGAAGATCTCACAAGTAAAATCGAAAATACAATTAATCATAACCAATCTAAAACAACTGCAAGTGCATCGTGATAATCTAACCCGAGACAATTTGGAAAGCGAAACTTCTAATATTGACGAATGTAAGCAACGCCTGGAGAAATCGTTAGCTACTATTGAATCTTGTCCAGTTGAGAAAATAGTTAATCAAATTCAACGAACAAGAAAAAGACATGCACGTCGCTCAGCGCGACTAAAGCTAGAGAAACAGCAGAAGAGGGCTATCAGAAAACAAAAATGTGAGCGTCGCCCTAGGCCAGCTGATCCAGTACAACCGCCTCTAACATATGTGCAGAAAAAAGAACTTCAAACTGCCAACAGGTACATTGAGACCTTAATTTCACTGGAAACACTTCATCAACTTAAAGGTGGGGGAGAATCTTGCAAACTCAGAGATGCGCTTGAACCAGTGGCACGTGCTTGGAAAACAGCTGCAGACGAAAATATCGCCGAAAGTAGGAGACTAGTTCGAGACGAAGCACAGTGGGATGAAGTTCTATTTGGCGAGAGTCCAGAAGTTGATCGGAATGTTGGCTCAAAGGCTTTTGCCGACAGACGGTAAGAAAGTCAATCAATGTGTTAAAATTCGAATGTTATATTCTCATTGTTTGACGCTAGATGCATTTGGGACTCGTATTTGGTTATGGAAGACGACCCCAGTGGCTCTCATATCCCCATTGGTTGGGTACTTCCACATGAAGACGTCCGATCGGAATGGATGCAGTACAGGGCTTGATTTTTGTAGCTGTTGTTACGTTAAAACTTTTAATATAATTTTTCTAATAAATGTCTATTTTGTACCAGTAGTTGTACTCTGAATTTCCTTCGTTACTTTCCTCGTATTCGTGGAAATAAAATGAATTAAGCTGAGAATTTATTCAGAAGTCTATTTTTCAACGCATTCCCAAATATGCGTAACCTAACAACGGAGTTGTGTTCGCGTATTAAAATTGGAAGGATACGCCGCTACTTTGTTGGCTGATAAAATGTGTGGGTAAATTGGCGTACACTGCATAAGAGTTCTTACTTAAATTAGAAACAAAAAAATGTCGATCTGAACTAAGAATCTGACGCCTAACGAATATCAACAAAACGAATTAATCGGTATTATGGTTATCTACCTATCAAAATTTTTAATTAATTTTTGAATTTTATTAGATTTAAGATACACTGTGAATAGTTTTATCGATAAAAAAATCTATATTCATCAAAAATTCTATCAAAAACAAATTTCTTATTGATACGTATCAAATATTCGGGCGGTTAAAAATTTCTATTAACATCGTCATAAAATTTATTTCCTAGTCTTTATTTACAAAAATCTTTTTCAGATTTCAGAGCACTTTCGCGAATCTAGATATTTTCTCAGATTTGCGATTTACCAATAATTGTTTTTTTTTTTTTTTTTTAACCTTCTGACTATGCCTGAGCAATCAAGGCACGTCGACCTAAAGAGATCTATTGTGCCATAGGGCCAGAATAATGTTTAGGCTAGTATGTTCTCTACTTTCCTAATAAAGTAAATTAATCTGCTAGCAGATGATTTTTTCATCTCTTCAGGGCTTAGGAGCTCCCTGTAGAAGATAGTTCTTCTGATTCCACATAGGGCTGGACACTCACATATAATGTGCTCGGCTGTTTCGTCTTCTTCGAGACACAACCGACAGAGTGAGGAGTCAGTTAAAATTATTTTATTTAGGTGATATCGTAGGTGGTGAGGTCCTGTGAGGAAACCAGTGAGATTTTTGATATCACGCCTGTTTAGATTTAAAATTTTATTGGCATCTTTATTGAACGGCTGTATAGCACGTTTGGTCTGTCTTAGACCTGGGCGAGCTAAGGGCATTTATAGCAGCTTGACTGTCCGTGAATATATGGATGTGAATGCCTTTAATACCAGTGTTGTATATGTGACAAGCACACTCTTGGATGGCGTGAAGTTCAGCCTGCAACACGCTTGGACTAGCCCCCATCGGTATTGAGACATTATGGTAAGGTCCGTGAAACCCATCTCCAACTCCTGTTTCAATTTTGGAACCATCCGTATACTACTTTAGGCCATTTTGGCAAGAAGGGTGGCTATTACTAGCCCATGCTTCTCTACTAGGGATCTCCGTAGAGAACCGCTTGTCGAAACATAAGGTCTTTGGGAGGCGGTCTGTTACCGCGCAGATCATGTCAAGTTCTGGAATTGCAGAGAACAATTCGTTTAACTCAGGACGTTCACTGAGGCTTGTTTCTTTTATTTGGGTCAAACTGAACTGCGGATCGCCACTTTGTTTATGTAAATGTGGAGAGGTGTTAGTCCTATCAAGGCTTCTATAGCCGCAGTAGGACACGTACGAATGACTCCGGATATACCGAGACATGCGAGTCGTTGTACCCTATTTAGCTTAGCAATGGCGGTCCTTTGTTTTGTTTTAGTCCACCATACTACAGAAGCGTATGTAACGATGGGCCTGATCATCATTGTGTAGATCCATTGGGTTATCTTTGGAGAGATACCCCAAGTTTTGCCATACATGCGACGGCATGCCCATAAAGCGTTTGTTGCTTTTGTGATTTTGTTTTTAATGTGGGAGTTCCAATTTAGGGTTTTGTTCAGGATTACTCCCAGATACTTACATAACTTCATTGGAATACTCAATGATCGTATCATTTATTGAAATTTGACCTAAGTTTATATTTCTTCTTTTGGTAAAGGGAACTATGACAGCCTTACTGGGGTTAATGGATAAACCTTCTTTGGTACACCAGTCTAGGACTGTCTTAAGGGCATTTTGCATATTTCTTGTAATTTTGTTTTCATCTTTGCCCGTAATGATGATGACCAAGTCATCGGCGTAACCTATTGTGTCAAAACCTAAGTTGCTTAATTTATAAAGCAGGTCGTCAATGACTAGTGACCACAAAAGAGGTAACAGAACACCTCCTTGTGGGCAGCCTTTTATTGCTGATACTGATACTGAGGTTGGCCCTGACGAAGCAGTTATTTTGCGACCTTCCAGCATCGCTCTGACCCATTTGATGGTAGGTTGGTCTATGTTCATATGGTACAGAGCATTTGATATGGAGTCGTATCCAGTGTGGTCAAAAGCACCCTCAATGTCCAGGAAAGCGCACAGTGCGATTTCTTTCCCTTTGTAGGCCTTATTTATCCGCGTAACTAACTTGAACAATGCACCTTCCGTTGATTTGTCCTTCTGGTACGTGTATTGACAAGGGTGTAGAGGCATGCTATTAGTTAAGCATTCTCTAATATGAACGTCAATTATTCTTTCCATTGTTTTGAGGAAAAACGATGTCAAGCTTATGAGACGGTACGATTTAGGCAGTTCACTAGGTTTGTCACCTGGTTTGGGGATAAATACCACGTTTACCTCCCTCCAAGTTTGTGGTATGTAACCCCAGTTGAAACTGAATAAGGCAATCATGGTGGGTAGGAGGAAATCCAGTCCTTTTTGTATAAGGGCTGGAAAAATACCGTCTATACGGTGCCTTGATTTACCAATACAAGTGCGATTGAGTTTGACAACTGGACTGGAGGAGTTTGTTTACGTTTTCGCGAATTTTTCCTAAAGCAAAGAAAAGCATTGCATCGGGTCAATCTACTTTTGTAATTTATTTATATATAAGTATTTAGAAATAAATCGGGACGGATATTTCTAATGTTGTAATACAAAATTTAACCAGTGAATGGAAATCTCTTAGAAAAGAGGCGAAATCGATTGAAATCGCACGAATATCAACACAAAAAAACAAGTAAAGTTCTAATGTTCGATTAGGTTCCCACATTTCTGAGATCATTTTTAGATGTTCTCTGCTAGTTATTTGTGGCGCAGGGCGCAGCCTACGAATTCAGAAATATCAAGTTAGGAGAGTGTTAACTTACATTTGTAAATGATTATATTTCTTCCTTTTCTTCGATCTCAGCAAAGTAGGTAGGATTTCAGATCAAAGTTTAAAAAAACACTATTCAAGTAAAGATACCGCCTGAATTGGTAGCACTTTAATAATTCCCTGAAGTAAGCAAAGGAATAGAGAGATTTATTACTTTCCAGTGGAAAGGCGGCAGCCTACAACCTACAAGCTGTTTTGCAGAAAAATTCAAAAAGTCTCACACACTTGCTCATTTCTGTTCTAGTATAAGTGAGTTCATGAATTCGACTTTAATGCATGAATACGGTATTCTCTACTGTGTATTTCACTATTCTTTTCAATTCAATCAAAACCTCCATAAAAACCAAACAAATTCAATACGAAACACAAAACAATTAAACAACGAGGTTCTCATAAAAGCACGATGATTCGCGGTCGGCCATTAGCGGCATGCTTTCTTGTTGCTCACACGTATTCACAGACTGGGGTTGAGATAACAAAAACAACAATGTAAACAAATGGGTTTTGGGGGGATAGACGTACGAAAGATATACGTCGTAACGTCAACGTAACATTTTATTTTGTAGATTAGCAGTCAGCTGATAGAAAGTGACAGTTGCTAGAAAAATATAAAATCTGTCGTCATCTTTTACCTAATAGCATTTAATGTCCCACTTTCGCTTGCTTCGCACAAGTTTCTTTAACATTGGAAACTCTCATAACAGTATAACCAGATTTTCTTTTGGTAAAATCTCCCAGCCAAGTAACTTTATTTCCCCATCGCAACAGGGTTCTACACAAGATCAACCAAACAAATCATTTTTCCAGCGATGACAAACCTTAAGAAGACAGGAACAGCAAACGGCAGTACACGACTCATAAGTAGTTCGACGTTGGCAAAAACAAATCAAGTGTTCGAGGTAAGTAGACGTGATAATTACTTATCTTAAGTGACCTAGAATTACTTCAAACAGTTGTTCGACAAAATTTTTCAAAACTACTCTCCAGAGGAAGTGTTTGTCTCGTTTAACGGCGGCAAAGACTGTACTGTCGTACTGGACCTGCTAAGTGAGTACTTGGAACAGCAGGAGCATTTGAGGAACTCTGTGATACCAGTCCTATATATTCAACCAAAAAGTCCGTTCCAGGAGGTGGAAGACTTCGTGGAGCAATGTAAGAAATCATATAAAGTGGATATGATACAGCAACAGGGTAGCATTAAGCCCATTTTGGAGAAAATCTGCTCTGAGAGGCCCAAACTGAAAGCTGTTGTAATGGGGCTGAGAAGAACAGATCCCCATGGACGCAACATGAAGCCAATGCAGGTCAGTTCAGAGAATTTTTTTGAATATGTCAACAACTAAAACGTTCATTTGCAGCAAACAGATCCTGGGTGGCCACCGTTGCTACGTGTGAGTCCCCTACTGGACTGGTCGTGTCAAGACATTTGGACCTACCTTCTTGAGAAAAAGGTACCGTACTGCTCGCTGTACGACAAGGGCTACACGTCGCTGGGGGACACTACGAATACGCACCAGAATCCACACCTAAGAATAGAAGATCCTGTCACAGGCGAAGTTACTTACCGACCAGCTCACGAACTATTAGATGATGCGATGGAGAGGGACGGCCGTTGTTGACGAAAGTGAGTTTCAAACTTAAAGCGCTGATGTATTTAGATGATTTCTCTTTAATTACACGAAATAAAAATTAATATAACTGGAGACTATGATGGTTGCAAACTGTTGCGTTATACGGTTATCTCTAAGCCTAGATTTTAACAGAGTCATAAGTATGATGTGCTCTTTGTTAAATATTCTCTTTCTTCTTGTGACTGTGTTGGTTCGACAAGAAGGCGAGGTGGCCCTTGGGGCACTTGTTAGCGTAATGGCCCTTGTGGCCGCACTTGTAGCATGTGATCTCCTCCAGTGGCCTTGGAATGGGTTTCTGCGGCGAATCCTGCTTTAGACCCTCTGGGTTGTCTTCGGATGCCGATGTATTTACAAGGTTCGGGTTTTGTTGCTGCTGTTGATGATGAGGCTGGTGGTGATAATGATGGTGGTTGCCCATTTGTTTGTAATACGTGAGAGAACGAAATCGAGCCTCCTCTTGGCGAATGGTAACTTCCCGCTGCTCTGGTGGCATTTTCGGACAGCCAGATGCTTTGTGGCCTAGTTCGCCGCAGTAATGACATGTGGGCAGACGCTTAATCATTTGATCCTTCGGTATTTCCGGAGGCGCAGGAAGCTCAAATCTTGGGTGCATGTACTTGCATGCTGATCCATCTGGACAGAACCCAGCCAAGTAGTTCATACACAGCACCCTTCGAACATGTCTGTGACGGCAATGAGGACCGTGCCGGCAAAATCCTCTGTCGTACCACGGACAATCTTTTAGTTTGCTTTCAGGGTCAATGTGTAGGAAGGGGCATTCCTTGTTGTGGCACGCATTAAAACGAGAATAGAAGTAGCACTCGGGCATTTTCGTCATATCGTACTCGTGTAGAAATTCGCATTGATCTCCCTTCTTACACAAACCACGTAGCCAATGTTTGCAGACAACTGTTCGGTCACCACGCACATGACGAAATGGACAGGCGACACCTTTATCACACATGGACCCATCGATACAGTTGAAAAATTGACAAACGGCTGCGGTAGATTCTGAAAAATTTAAGAGGATTCTGTTAGCAGTTTGTGGGAGTACAACAATTCAAGAAGACTCACTGTCCATTCCAGGAAATGGAAGAGGAAGCGCACCAAATTGTCCATTGAGGTCTTTTTCAATTTTAAACTCTATGTGAGTTACATTTGCAATTATAATATCCATAGTGTATTTATTTACTTTGCAGCCGATGCGTGAATTGAATATAAGAATGCAAGATTTTAATTAAGAACAATCCGCATTGACAAAGCCCGGCCTTAACAGCTTAGCACTTTAGCAGCACCTCAAAAAACAATATACACAAAATGAAGTTCAGGATAAAGAAGAATTCAAAAGAAAATGTCAAAAAGATAATTAATGTAATTATGCGCCATCTGTTGTCAAAAGTGGCATAAAGCTGCAACCACAATGGAAATGGTGCTTAAGGACCATTCACATGAGCGCGAACTGCGAATAGGCGAACTGCGAAAAAATCATTTTATCGGTATTTATGAATTGAAAATTGCTATTTGTTTTACCACAAAAGCATTGTATTCAATTAATATAACACCTAATCTACAAAAAACGGAGACTTGATTGATTAAAACAACGTAATTTACAATTACAGCAATTCTCCCGCGAATTGAAAAATCTTGCCGCCAACTGTCACACTTTATTCACAATCCACATAAAACAGTCGCGATCCACAAACCTGCGAATGAAAAATTCGCTCGAACTTCGCGGGTTTTCATGTGAATGAAGTGTCAGAAACTACGAATATTCGCCAGTTCGTGGTTCACAATTCGCTCTCATGTGAATGGTCCTTAAGGTAGGGTTTTTGGAAATAATTTCTTAAATTCAAATGCAATCTATTTCGTGAGTAGGAACCTAGTTGTTATAAATAAAATAACTTATTCCCTCATAAATAAAATGAAGAAGGTGCTATTACCTAAATAAAAAGGAAGACTTTAATTACAGTATTTGGTAATTGTCGATCTGCAGTGCGTTAGTGTATGTGTGTGTCGTATATCTTTGGATACATTAAAGCAATACACACTTCTTCTGACGAAAAATACAGATCGTCGACTATCCTCTGCGCTTTCAGCAAACAATTCCTTAGCTCATGTAAGGCTAATTGTATAGTAGCTAGAAACAACTTATTAAACTTTATTGTTTTTCTATCAATTCTGTGGTTTTCCAACAGTGTTCGAATTTTGCCCAACACTGAGATAATATGAAGTATAACCGCAGATATTTTCCCTAAAAGTTAGTTGATTAGTTTTCTGTCCTCGTTTTTCATATAATAAGATTTGAAATAGAGTTCTTCGCGAAGCATATCCCTTCGCATAAGTAATATCTCTATGCTTCAAATGTCAAAAAATTCAAATTTCAAAACAAAGCTGGTTTATATTGGCTTGAGTTTGTTCAAATATTGTCAAAAAGCACTCAATTCCTATTCTTTAACTTGTCTTTATACTTTTCAGTGTTTTTTTAACATAATTATACTACAACCATATAAAATCTGTTCTGTTTTCCTTCAAGGTTTTTACCTGACACTTGGTTTTTATTATTCTTATTTGACACTGACGTTGTACCGAACTATCTTATTGGAGGACACATTCTAGTTTAAACGAAACAGTCCTAAACTAGTTCATGTTGGAAAAAAACCTACCACATGAACACTGTGCAAATATCCCCCAATGGCTGTCATGAACAGTAAATGCCCCCTCACTTCACAATCCCTTTAAAGAATTTCTTTTTTGTTTAGTGTAAAAAGCGCAATTTTTTTGCGAAACCTATTTTATATTAAAAATATACTTCTCTGTTCGTATAAGGTCTGGTCAACACATCTCAAATCTATTAGCTGGACTTTAATTCGTTTACTGTAAAGTTTTCAGTCTAAAAATGGTTTTAATACGACATATTGGTGTCCCCGATGCCGGCGTTGTGTACACCTCAAACAACACGCAATTGCGAATTGGTGAAACTACCATAGGGCTCGGGACATTATACGTTAATCAAGAGTAATAATTTTAATTTTTAATGTAATTTCTTAATTCTTATTTTCTACACATGTAGTTCCTTGGAATGGATGCCCATGGATAAACCTGAAGGACTTTCTATTGAATGGAAACAGATAAGTGTCCACGGAATCGCTACCAATCCCGTGAAAAGCATTTACCTCATGATAGATCATAAGCTGGTGTGGGAAGGAGTCTATGGAGATGTTCATATCGCAAATGGAGATGAACTGCTTGCTGAACAATTGAATGGTGATGCAAGTGATTTTGAGTCGGACACTGAAGAGATGACTGAACTTTGGTTTATACCAAATGATCCAAATACTGTGGATTCCATCTACCAGGCAATGACCGACTGCCAAGCTTTGCATCCTGACTCAGCGGATAGTGTTTCTGATTCGGCCAGTGATTATATGGATTTCGACGGAGATGACATCGACGACGATGACAATGAGAATGTTGAGGGAAATTTACAAGATCTGAATATCAACGACGAGAGGTTTGCCGACGCCGAAGAGTAGTTAGGCGCTCATTGTTGAATTTATTTACATAATATAAACAAAATAAAATAAGCATTTATATTTTTTCTATCCGAGTTTTTTAATTTAACTGACAAATTGTGCATTGCTCGGGTAGTACAACTTTTTTGATAAGTAATAGTTACACCAACTTTGTGAAAGACTTTCTTCTTCGGCGAATTCTTATCTCAAGACTCACCCACAGTCCTACTCAGCTTTTGTCAGTCTAGTTACTATTCATAAACTACCACAAAATACCAGAAGTGAGAATGATTTTTGCACCTTCTGACAAATGCATTTTGGTCCTGTAATAGGGGGGGCACCAATAAAAATGCAAGACTAAACTTTTACAGTTAAAATTATATTATACCATTAAATTCCTACTTTGTGCTGTTGATTAGCCCATCAGCATATTGAAACTCCGGACTGTTCTCGTACTCGCACATATCTAGAGCAATAACACAACTTTCCTTAACGACCCTCTTATCGTCGTTCAAATAATTGTTAAGAATATTCGTACACTCCTCTGTTGCAATTGCACCCAAAGCTTCGGCGCACTCATGTCGCACCATTTCATTTTCATTTGTGTCTTCCAGATTCTCCTTTAAATAAGGAATACTACATGGTTCCTGTAACTGGCCCAGTACAAAAGCCACCTCATGTCGAAACAGTGCACTGCCATCTTTCAGACCTTCAGTCAAGGCCAGTACACTTCCCTCAGTTCGCAGATTCCTCAAACTAAACATTGCCCGGTATCTATCGAAGAGCGACTTGTCTGGATTTAAGTAGATTTTTTTCAGTTCATCGATGGCCAGTTTATTTTCAATTGGCGGTGACGGATCAACAGAATGGTAGGGATTTTGATCTTCCACTGTGTTACCACTTTTTAGCCAATTAACTCGATCCAAAGCGATGGCGCACGTTTCGGCAACTTCGACAACTTTGTCGTTCTTATATTTTTCAAGTATCGGTATGACTTGTGGTGCGCCTATCGCTCCCAAAGCTTCAGCTAAAGTAAAAACAAAGTCAAAGAGGTTGATTTACGTCAACTTTAATTAACTCACCAGCTTCGTGACGAACCATTGGTTCTTGACTGACATCCTCGAGGACCCGTGTGAGTACATCAATTGCTGACGTATCTTGCATCTGCCCCAGACAATAGGCAAGCTCATGCTTAAGCAGAGCTGAATCATCTTCAAAGCAGCGGCTTATTTCTAGTACAGATTCTTCTCCACCGAGATTTTTCAATGTAAATAACGCACGGAATCTTTCCTTTAATGGTCGCTCCTTGTTGTTGAGTACCTGGCCGATTGATTTTATTTGTTCTAAACTAACTTTGGTCATTTTTTTTAAACGGAAATATATTTCTTTAAAAACCAGTCAATAATCTTGGAAAATGTGCTTCTGGTTGTTGCTGATGCGGTGTTGTGTGTATTTTTGACTCAAATGACAGCTAGCTCTACATAGAGAATGTAGTAGATTTAAGTACGAACATATGCTTAGGGCTGTTCGTGGTAACACACATTTTTGAAATAATATTTAAAAAGGTTTTTGAGAAGGAGGTTCCAAACGAATTATTAACCAGTAAAAGTAAAGTACGATTTTCAGCATTTTCAGCACGCAAATACAACAACTACCGTGAGTCCTCGAAGTATCAAGTAGAGCTTAGGTTAGGTTAGGTATGCGGCCTAGCCAGGAGCACCCCGTGCCACACTCAGGTCAAATTGACCCATTGTGATGCCCATAGGGGGAAGGTTGTCCCTTACCGGTGTCATCGCAACTCATACCCCGACTACTCATACCCCGCACCTAGCGACATCTACATCCCAACATTACAACTGGACACTTACCTTCTTACGGGTCGGGTGCAACTCATACCCAGACGATTCATCCCCTGCCAAATTTGCCACCTAGTGCCATCTACATCGCAACTTTACAACTAACAACCAATAATCTCATCACTCACCTTTAGAACATGGTGTTACCATATCAATCGAGAATTATGGTGAGTGCTTGGTTAAAGTTTATTTAATAATTATATTTGTGGAATTTGGAAATATATGTGGGAAAAAGGTAGGTAAAAAATGTATGTAATGTTTAGTAGAAGGTATAAGGGTGGGAAATGTTTTATGTGTGTTGTAAATGAAATGGAGTTATACGATTCCAAGACGGTTAATATTATAGATTCATTTCTATCAACCTAAAAAAAAATTTTTTGAGAAAAGAAAACTCAAAAACTTATTATTTTAACTTTAGAAAATATGAGAAAATAAACGACAAATATTCGCAAAAATATTCATCCATACAAGTGTGTCCGTATTCATAAGTGAATATAACCTGCCTACTCTATTTCACAAAATGATTCACAAGCCACCACCAAACTTCGAAAAAATATTGATTTGCAATATGGTAACACTTATTTTTGACACTAAATGCCATAAACTACAGCTCGAACGATAAGGGTGAGTAGTAAGAAGGTAAGTGTCCAGTTGTAATGTTGGGATGTAGATGTCGCTAGGTGCGGGGTATGAGTAGTCGGGGGTGTCATCGCAACTCATACCCCGACGACTAATATTTAGGCACTAGATTCCCACGACTCAATTATTTGTCTCAATGTTTTTACAACAACTTAATGATTACAATATCTCTTTATTAATTATTATTTCTTAGGCAATCATAAAAAGTTACATCAGTACAAAAAGGTAAAAAAAAGGTTTTTTCTAAACTCCGTCGTTGTTCGCGTCCGTTTTTAAATTCTCTCTGTCGGTGAGTGCGACATCTGTCACCCAAGTCATTTGCAAAATGTTTTGCTGAAGTCGCCACAACACTCCTCCCCAAGTGACAGCGATGAATGTTTTTTTTTTTTTTTTTAAATTTGCAAATCTTATTTTTGGTTTTAGCTTTTTCTTTGCAGGATATGTTTTTAACTGGCCCAAAAGATTTGTCGACGTGGGCGATGGTCGTGCTGCAGCTGAACTGGTGGTCGGTGCTGTGCTTGCATTTGATGACGTACGTGGAAGTGACGATGGTGTTCTGTATTCTGGACGTGGTGAAGTAATCGGATGTGAGCTGGTCTGTGTTGTGCTTAAAGACGATGAATTTTCAAGTGTCGATGGTATTCTACATTCTGGTCGTGATGGAAATGGAATATTGATTGGAGCTGGAGTATAGCTGCCTCTTGGAGTATGTGTTTCGTTTGCGAAGTTTTCATAAAATGCTGGCTTGAGACGTTCTGTAGATATCGTTGTCGGATTTCCCTCGATGTTGACTTTAAACACGTAGTCAGAGATACGTTCCAGCACTTCGTATGGTCCATCGTATGGCTGCTCACATGGTTTCTGGACCGCATCAACTCTCACAAAAACATGCGAGCAAGTGTATAGTGTTTTGTGTGCGAATGGTTTTGTTCGGCAGTGATGAGCTGATGGAGTTGACTTAACCTGTCGCATATGTTCTCGGAATTTTTCCACGAAGATTTCAGGTTCGAGTGAGACTTCCTCGTGCATGAAGAATTCGCCTGGCAATCTGAGGGTTGTTCCAAGTACAAGCTCTGCGGCGGTCGATTTTAAGTCTTCTTTGAAGCTCGTGCGAAGACCTAATAAAACTGTAGGAAGAACACTCACCCAATCTGTTACTTCCTGGCACTTCATCGCCGATTTCAATGACCTGTGCCAGCGCTCGATCATTCCGTTGGAGGCTGGATGATAGGCAGTGGTCCTGATACGAGTGCTTCCGATGAGTTTCGTGAGTGCTTCGAATAAAGCAGATTCGAATTGTGCTCCCCTGTCTGTCGTTATTGTTTTAGGCGCACCAAATCTGCATACCCAATGATTGAAGAATGCGCTGACGATAGTTTCCGCTGTGACGTCTTTGAGTGGTACTGCTTCCGGCCATCTTGTAAAGCGATCTATCATGGTTAATAGATATCGAAAATCGTTCACCAGCGGCATTACGACGATGTCGATATGAACATGTTCGAATCTACTACTTGGCATGTGGATGTGTATTGGTGCATTCTTGACGTGACGACCTATCTTACTACGTTGGCATTGTATGCAAGATCTGGCCCACGAAAGTATGTCTTTTGCCATGTTTGGCCACACATATTTGGTACATATTTGTTGTTTGGTCGCTCTTCCACTGGGATGTGATAGTTTGTGTACGCTGTCGAAAACTTTTTTGCGAAGGGTTATTGGCACATATGGACGAATGTCTTTGCCTCCAATATCGCAATAAACAGTGGTGTATGTATCATCTATTCGTAGTCGCCGTAGTTGAAGCGAATTCTTACCTGGATTTTCAAGAAGAAGCTTCAGTTCGTCATCATCTCGTTGCATCTCGGACAAGTCTTTGGTGCTGATTGTGATAGGCATGTTGAACGTTTCAATGCGAGAGTACGCATCTGCTACGACGTTCTCCTTCCCAGGGACAAATTCGATCCTCGTTGAGAAACGGCTAATTTCCTCGAGCTGCCTTGCGATGCGGTCACATGCGTGATTGGATTTCTGATCGAAAGCGTATATCAATGGCTTGTGATCGGTGAGGATGATAAGTTCTCTGCCTTCTATGAGGTGTTCAAAGTGTTTTACGGCTCGGTAGATGGCTAGGAGTTCTCGGTCGTAGATTTTGTACTTCGCTTCTTTGGGGTTAAGTTTTCTTGAAAAGAAGCCGAGGGGTTGCAGTTGTTCGTTGACGCGCTGGTCGAGTGCGGCTCCAATTGCGACGTCTGAGGCGTCACATCGTAGGACCAAAGGTACGTCTGGACGTGGATGGGCTAGTTGCACTGCGTCCCTCAACTTGGCTTTGCATTCATCGAATGCTCCGTCTGCTTCGGGGGTCCACTGGATGAGCCTCTTGTCGTTTTTCTTAGCTCCGATGGTTAAATTTACGAGAGGAGCTTGAGATTTTGATGCATCAGGTATACAGCTTCGATAGAAGTTCCACGAACCCAAGAATTTTCGCAGTTGATCCATCGTTGTTGGCTTTGGATAGCTCGTGAGTGCTTCGACACGGTCGGATGGAGGTTTTATACCTGATCTATCTACGGTATATCCTAAGTATTTTACCTCTGATTGTCCAAAGTAACACTTGGATACATTGATGACTAGGCCGCACTGTTGGAGGTTTTCAAAAACTGTGCGTAAATGTTGTCTATGCATTTCTTCATTAGTTGACGCAATGAGGATGTCGTCGATGTAACAAAAACAAAATTCAAGTCCTCTTAGTGCTGAGTCCATGAAACGTTGCATTGTTTGGGCGGCATTGCATAAACCAAATGTCATTGCGTTGAACTCAAAGAGGCCAAATGGTGTTATGACGGCAGTCTTTGGTCGATCTTCTGGAGCGAGTGGGATCTGATGGTATGCTCTTTTTAGGTCGAGGGTTGTGAAAATGGTGCACCCGTTGAGTTGATGACTAAAATCTCGGAGGTGTGGTATTGGATACCGGTCTGGCACGGTTATGTTATTTAGGCGACGGTAGTCACCACACGGCCTCCAACCTCCGGATTTCTTTTGTACCATTTGAAGCGGAGATGCCCACTCACTCTTAGATGGCTTGCAGATTCCTTGCAGCATCATGTTCTTGAACTCCTCTTTGGCTGCTTTGAGCTTCTCGCCGGCCAGCCGACGAACTCGTTCCGCAACTGGATGTCCGTTGGTTATGATGTGATGCTGGACGAAATGATCCTGGACGCAGCTCTGTTTCTCATGTGTGATGTCGATGAAATCTTTAAGAATGTTGGCAAAACGGTTGTTTTCGTCTATGGTTCTAATTGTTGGTTGTGAACTGCTGATAATACGGCCTTGTACGGTGAGATCTACTTTGTTGTCGCTGATCATCTTTTGGCTTAATCGGATGGTTAGATCAAAGTGATGAATGAAGTCTGCGCCGATGATAGGTTGTTTTACGTCGGCAATTGTAAATAGCCAACGAAATTCTCGTCGAAGACCAAGGTCGAGTACCATAGTTTTAGTACCGTAGGTCGATATTGTGGTACCATTGGCACCATAAAGTTGAGACGAGGCTGGTGAGTCACTATTCGAGTATTTCTTTGGCAAAACGGAAATGTCGGCTCCAGTGTCGATTAAGAATGACATTCCGTTGGTTTTGTCGGTTATTTGTAGACGGTGAAAATCTCTGTTGCCGTGAGTGACCGCCTGTACACTCGACGGCAGTTTTAGTTTTCCGTCCAGTTCCGACAGCCAGCTTTGCATTTACGTGCATCGCTGCCAAACCTTTGGTGAAAGTAGCACAGGTCGGTGTCTTCTCTTTTCACGACTCGTGGTCTGCTTTGGGATCTGTTGCGTGACGACGATCTGTTGTTCGGTTGCCTGTTCAACTTTAGGATCTGGATTTCCTTGCGCAAAAATTCGATAGATTTTTTGATGTCATCGAACGCTGTCGTGTCTATACTCGAAATAGTTTGTATGCTTTCCGCTGAAGCTAATGCTGTCGGAGGACTAGAGACGGTGCACAAGTGATGCGTGGTGGTCATGTCAAATATTTTGTCTGCAACTTCGGCTAGCTTGTCTAGGTCGTCTTGTCCGGTTGCTAGTAGCACTGTAGAGATATTTTCAGGAAGTCGATCAAAGAAGAGTGTGCGCAAGATTGATGGGTCGCAGCGACCATCAGAGAGATGCCTCATGTGCGCTAGGATGGCTGATGGTTTTTTCCCGCTCATGTCTTCACCTCGTAGCATTCTTCGTAGCTGTGATTCTGCAGTGGGGGCAAAATGGTTCACCAATCTTTCTTTGAGTGCGACGAATTTGTTGTTGCCAGGTGGATTACTTGCCAAATCGCCGACTGCTCTTAAGGCATCGCCTTCAAGGCTATCGAGCAAATTGGCGTAGCGTTCATCGTCGTTGGTGACATCAGCGAGTTGAAACGACATTTCCACTTGCGTAAGCCAGAGTTGTGGATATTGCGGATTGAACTTTGGCAGACGAACGCGTTGAACAAATGGCTGGTGTTGTACTGCTCGACTTGGAAACGATGGTAGCAAGTTGCTTTGAATGTTTTGCGCTTGCGTTGCAAAAGTTTCGAGAGGAACCGCTCCCTGTGAAGTAGAAGCACCAGCCTGGGCAATGTTTGCTTTTCTGAGTTGCTCCATGGCTTCGTTTGCTTCACGGAGTTCCTCGCGGAGCTTGTTGATGAGCTCTACGGTCGAATCGTCTGCAGGATTGGTCATCGTCGTGTGGAGACAGTTTTCTTCGTAGGGCGACGGTTCTGGACTTGAGAAATTGAGTCTACGTCCTTTTAATTTGCGAAGATTGTATCGCATAAAAACTGAAAACTGGGAAAAATGGCGTACGTGCCTTGGTGTGAAAACTTGTCGAGATCACGTCGGGGTCACCACTTTTAGGCACTAGATTCCCACGACTCAATTATTTGTCTCAATGTTTTTACAACAACTTAATGATTACAATATCTCTTTATTAATTATTATTTCTTAGGCAATCATAAAAAGTTACATCAGTACAAAAAGGTAAAAAAAAGGTTTTTTCTAAACTCCGTCGTTGTTCGCGTCCGTTTTTAAATTCTCTCTGTCGGTGAGTGCGACATCTGTCACCCAAGTCATTTGCAAAATGTTTTGCTGAAGTCGCCACAAATACTGTGGCGAGCAGTTTAACGTCTACTACTACTGACCCCAAGGGGCGCGGCGCTCACTAAAGGAACTTTGTCCGTTTCGAATAATTGCGCCAGCAATTGTACCAGGTGCAACCTCTTCTTCACAACTTCTTCCTGACCAGACGTGTTCACCATTTTGTCTACTTTCTACATTGTAAAATTTAATTAAGTTATTCAACATTAATTTCTGAATAAATAGTTTTGTGTTTATAGTATTTCATTTATTGTTTGTTCCACTGACGTTTCACCCTTATGTGTTTTAGCGCACTAACAAAGCTACAATTGGTGACCCCGACGTGATTCGTCTGGAGCAACGTAAGTGCAAATATCTGAAACATGTCTCTTCTAAATTCGCCTCCACCAAGAATTTTTGGTGAACAACCAGCAATAGTTCCAATGCCACTAGCAAACGCTAACAACGAGGACGACATTGTGGCACTCACCAACTTCAAACTGCCTCCCTTTTGGAAAACAGATCCAGAACTCTGGTTCATTCAAATTGACGCGCAATTCAGGACTCGAAACATCAGGTCAGATGGCAGTAAGTACTACGCAGTAGTTGCAGCCCTTGACGCAGACGTTCTTCAGGAAGTTTCTGACATCATTCGAGCACCACCCGACAAGGACAAATTCACGACATTGAAAGAAAATCTCATTAAACGATTTTCTGATTCTGTTGAACGCCAGCTGCACAAGCTACTTACCGAATTGGAACTAGGAGACAAAAAACCTTCTCAACTCCTAAGAACGATGAAGACACTTGGTGGTAATAGGGCTACCGAAGATCTTCTTCGCACAAAATGGTTTGGACTTCTACCTGAAACGGTGTGCAAAATCCTAAAGGCTGTCCGAGGAGCCACGCTCGACCAACTCGCTGATGTCGCAGACAGTCTCATGGAAAACAATACCAGCAGTTCTTACGTTATGTCTACATCAACAGCTTCCAATGATAGACATAAGCCTCTCGAATGCAACGACCTTAATTCCCTCGAACAACGATTGACAAGAGTCGAAAAATCCATCGCTGAACTTTCGATTCAAGTTCGAGAGCTGTCAAACAAACTACGTGACAACAAGCGAAGCCAACCTCGTTCACGATCTCGAACGCAAGACTCCAATCCAGTTTGTCATTACCATCAACGTTTTGGAGACAAAGCTCAGCATTGTTTGCACCCTTGCAACTACAAGACAGACTCCAAGAAATCGGAAAACTATTCGGGCTGTCGCCTGTAGAGGCGGTTGGCGGCAGCACTCATCTCAACAGCGTAAATTCAAATAAAGAATTCCGCCTGCACCTATACGATAAGGATACTCATCTTAAGTTTCTCATCGACTCCGGCTCCATTGTCTCTGTGATACCACGAGCATCAGTCAAGCGGGCGCAAACACCAACTACCTTCAAGCTGTATGCGGCGAACTCGTCAACAATCCTCACATACGGACAGCAAGTGCTTACTGTCAACTTTGGCCTTCGACGTGCGTTTAAATGGTCATTCATCTTGCTGATGTTAAATCCGCAATAATAGGAGCCGACTTCATTGTTCATTTCGGGCTACTTATTGACCTAAGGAAACATCGCCTGGTTGACCCACTCACTTCTCTCTCCACCAACGGAAGCGTTGCTGCAACTGTGGAATATAATATATCCACTGTTGATCAGCAATCACTGGCCAACTTACACCCACAAATGGCAAAGCTACTACAAGATTTTATTGACATCAGCATGCCCCCGTCAACACCAACAGCTGACAATAGCACCGCTGTTTCCCATCACATTGTGACCACTGGACCACCCGTTGTCGACCGCGTGCGCCGAATAGCAGGCGAAAAACTTAAAATTGCCAAAGATGACATCGACTTCCTACTGCAACACAATGTCATCCGACCATCCAGCAGCCAATATTCCAGTCCGATCCATATGGTACCTAAAAAGCTTGGTGGCTGGCGAACAACTGGCGATTACAGACGCTTAAATGCCCAAACTGTACCAGACCGATATCCAGTACCATTCATCGAAGACTTATTCCAGCGGCTATATGGGAAAAAAGTCTTCTCAACTATAGACTTGGTGCGTGCATACCATCAGATTCCCATGGCAGAAGAGGATATATCAAAAACTGCCATCACAACACCATTTGGGCTCTTCGAGTTTTTGGGCATGCCGCCAGGTCTACGCAACGCTACGCAAACATTTCAGCGCCACATGGACACCATCTTCAGAGGCCTAGACTTCGTTGGAATATTCATTGATGACCTCATCATTTCGTCTGACACTTTTGATGAACACATTTCGCATTTACGACAAGTTTTCGTCATTCTTCGCAAACATAAACTGGCCATCAATGTGAGTAAATGTGAATTCGGTAAGGAGCAACTGAACTATCTGGGCTACAGCATCAATAAGGACGGATACCAACCACCAACTGAAAGGATTGAGACAATTCTCTCCTACCCTAAGCCTGAGACCATTACAGATCTACGACGTTTCTTGGGGATCATAAACTATTACCGCAAGTGCATTCCGAACGCTGCCCAGTTGCAGGCTCCACTCAATATGTACCTTAAGGACGCCAAAAAGAATGACAAGCGTAAAGTCAATTGGACACCTGAAAGCGAAAAAGCCTTATCAGACTGCAAGCAAAGTGTTGCTGCAGCAGCTCAGACAGCTTTCCTTTCACCAACATTGCCGCTAACACTCTCGACGGATGCTTCCGCTTCTGCAATTGGCGCGACACTGGAACAGCTGGATGGTGACACCTGGAGGCCAGTTGGATTTTTCTCAAGGAAACTCAGCCCCACTGAGACCAACTACAGCACTTATGACAGAGAGCTTTTGGCAATCTTCGCCGCAGTCAAGTTTTTCCGTCATATCCTCGATGGTCGGCAGTTCGTCATTAAAACAGACCACAAGCCCATTTCATATGCGTTCGCACAAAAAGCTGAAAAGGCTTCACCAAGACAGCTAAGACAACTTGATTTCATTTCGCAATTCTCAACAGAAATCATATATACCAGGGGAGCAGATAACATCGTTGCTGATGCATTATCCCGCATTTGCGCAATCAACATGCCAACACTGCTGACTGCTGAGAACATCCAGGAGCAACAACAACAAGATGATGAGCTGAAACAACTACTTACCAACAACAACAATTCTCTTAAGCTACAGCGCTTATCCATAGATGGGCGCAACATAATACATTGCGACATTTCTTCTGGACTCGTCCGTCCATACATCCCTGCCACACTTCGACGACAAGCATTCGACACAATCCATGGGCTATCCCACCCAAGTGGTCGAAGTACATGCCGTCAACTAAGGCAGAAGTATATTTGGCCTGGAATCAAAAGGGACGCACTCGAATGGTCTCGCAATTGCATAGCCTGTCAACGTTGCAAAATCCAACGGCATAACCAACTCACTCCAAATAAAATTGATGTGCCCAACAATCGGTTTAATCACATACATATGGACCTCATCGAACTACCTACTGTGAAGAACCTAAGGTACTGTCTAACAATAATTGACAGGTTCTCCAGGTGGCCAGTAGCAGTTCCCTTATCGGACATGACAGCTGATACAGTTTGCGATGCCTTCTACGCTAATTGGATAGCTCAGTTTGGCACACCGCTCACCATAACTACAGACCAAGGAGCTCAATTTGAGAGTGCACTCTTCAAGGCTTTAGCACGAATGATTGGCGCAAATCGCATCCGAACAACAGCATACCACCCACAGGCTAATGGGATTATTGAACGATGGCACCGCACACTAAAAGCAGCTCTTATGTGTAATTCCCAAATTCCTTGGCCACAAGCACTGCCTACGGTATTACTTGGACTACGCACTTGTTTCAAGGAGGATTTGAATGCCTCGCCTGCTGAACTTGTGTTTGGTACAGGTTTACGCGTACCCGGTGAATTCTTCATCTCTGAGGACATGCCAGCTGATCCTCAAATTTTTCTGGAAAAATTTCGCGAGCACATCAGAGCACTAAGACCAATTGCAACAGCACATCACATCAAATCACGTATGTTTGTTCTTAAAAACATTTATTCTTGTTCCCATGTTTTTCTCAGAATCGATGCTGTCAGAAAACCTCTTGAGCCACCGTACTCCGGACCACACGAAGTTATACAGCGAATCAACGAAAACATTTTCAAAATTAAAATTGACGGAGATGTTAAAGTCGTCTCAGTAAACAGACTAAAGCCAGCTTATTTTGTTAAAGATGATTCTGACACACCACAACGACCACAGGCAACATATTCCAAGACTTCCAAGACTGTCACGTTCCCATCGAATTCGAAAGTCACTGGGGGGAGAGTACCTGTGGCGAGCAGTTTAACGTCTACTACTACTGACCCCAAGGGGCGCGGCGCTCACTAAAGGAACTTTGTCCGTTTCGAATAATTGCGCCAGCAATTGTACCAGGTGCAACCTCTTCTTCACAACTTCTTCCTGACCAGACGTGTTCACCATTTTGTCTACTTTCTACATTGTAAAATTTAATTAAGTTATTCAACATTAATTTCTGAATAAATAGTTTTGTGTTTATAGTATTTCATTGGGTCGGGTGCAACTCATACCCAGACGATTCATCCCCTGCCAAATTTGACACCCAGCGCCATCTACATCGCAACTTTACAACTAACAACCAATAATCTCATCACTCACCTTTAGAATATGGTGTTACCATATCAATCGAGAATTATGTTGAGTGCTTGGATAAAGTTTCTTTATAATTATGTTTGTGGAATTTGGAAATATGTATATGGGGGAAAAAGGTAGGTAAAAAATGTATGTAATGTTAAGTAGCAGCATTGTATATAAATCTAATAGTACTCTCATCAGACGAATTTTTTTATTTGGGCCTCTGCTCTGTAGAGGGCGTATGGTCGCATGGTTAGCAAAAGAATAACCTTTTCTCAGAGAAGAATTGTTTTGAGTGAGCGAAAGGACGGAGAACGACAAAAAAACACACATACACTACTACTTGTCTGCCTACTTGTCTTGGTTTTGGGTTCCTTTGTGGGTCTGTGTCTCTGTGATATGTGATGTGACTGGGAGCAGAATCGTTCGTCACACCCGTGAGGTTTATGAGATATGATCGTGATTGTGTTGGTTAATGGTTGGCTGCAGCTGTAGGTTGGCAAGCCAAGATGAGATATCTTTCATTTTTCTATATTTTTCGCCGAAATGGTGATTGGTACATTTCCGAAACGTTGCTACATTTCATTATTTCTTTGAAATAAGCGACGTTTCTTTGCTTTGGGTTTTGCTGCATAGGCCCGTTTGTTGAGAGGTGGATATGTAATGTACTTAGATTATTATTCTTCTGGTTTTGTAGCTACATAATGTACCAGTACCAGGACATAATTTTTGCATTTAATCTCATATAGGTCATTATCAACGCTCAACCCAATCGGAAGCTAATACTTATCCGAGGATATCCGGAAGATTTTCGTGATCTTAATCTGTGATCTACCTATATGCCTACGTTTACCTAACCTATTCCGAAAAAATAAAGCGCACAAACCTAGTTTTTCTGCAATCTTCCAGTTTTTCATAATTTTTGAGGAAAAACTTAAAGGGTAATTATGTTTCTCAGTAAAAGATTAATAAAATTGCACCATACTGTCCTCCGGTTAAGAACAACATGGAGTGCATTTGAAAAAATTTCGTATCTAGCATATGGGTACAAAGCGATGGAGATTTATAAAAACATTTTAAGCAAATATCCTTTTCTTCGTCGTGAAAATGTGCCTAAGGCTTGTGAAATAGTTTCATATTGACAAACGTGCTTACATCAGAGCTTTTGGATTCTTTTGCAAATTGTATTCTCTATTTTCCTTTAATCTTTTTGGGGTATCAAATAAAAAACGAGATATAGTCGTCTTAATGCTATTTGCTTCTAATGTTTTGTTATTTGTTTGTCTATGGGGAGATGGAAACTGCGAGGAAGAGGCCTCATTACCATCATTAATATTTAGAGGTAAACTATAATCCCTTATAAATGTAATTGGTGAAGAGGTTTTATTTACTAATAATGGAGGTGAATCATTTTGAATTTCTTCTATCACAGTAGCAACTTTTAAAATACCTGCACTTTCCCTAAAATTTATAACCCAAAGCACGGGTCACCAATTACATTGTCAGTACATTTACACACAGCTATAGCTGACATTGGATTTGCATTTTTAGTAAGGCATTTTCGTGTCCCCTTTGTTATTATATCTTTTGGGTAAAAATGTTTCTCGCAAAAATAGGCAGTTTTTTTTTTTCAAAATGTGTGTTCCGAGAATGTTTTAACCAAATTTCCTTTCGGTGGTCATTTGGAACTTGAAAAAATGATAAGGAAAACGTTTTTTTTACGCTGAGGCAATGAGTGTAGGCATCTCTAACAGGCATTTTTATTTAAAACTTAGGGCGTATGCACTTTAAAATAATAATAATTGTATTTTAATTAAAACAAGCACACCAGTGTCTTTTCTAATTGTTACTTTACTCTTTAAAACATATTCAATTTTTCAATTATGCGAAACTTATAAGAAACTTCTAAATGTAAATTAATAGCTTTACTTTAAAATAAAAGGCAAAACACTTGTGGTAGGTAACTTTGCTTCCGTAATGCTTTTAAATCAATTTTTGCCTATGTCCACTCTTTATATTTAGTATTGCAAGAACAACTTAGTTTCCAGCGGAAAGGGCGTGGAAATCCTTTTATTGGCATACCTACTTTAAACAACCAAAAAATTTATATTTTCGCCCAATTACCCTAATAATCAGACAACCCAAAAATTGTTAAAGTTAGGAATTTTTTAGGCAACGAGCTCTGTGACACACAAACATCCATAAAAAACATACATCAAAAAAATATCACCAACAAGCAAAGATCGAAAGAAGAAAATAAATAATTTGTACATGCAAACGAGATGAGATGATACCCAAATTATCTCATATCTATTTGTTCGCACAATCCAGAAAATTGTGTTGCACTTTATGCGTACACACACAACTATACGAGTATACGCAGCAGGTACATTCATGCGAAGCGAACAGAAGTGCTTCTGTGTTCTTCTCTTTTTTTAGATCTAATAACAAATCCTGTCATTTGTAGCTTATAGGGGTGGTTCATTGTGTTTACTACTTCGTTTGGTTCTCTCTTGCCTTTTTCTATTCTCAGTGACAGTAATTGGTGTCTGTGGTAAGTGCAAAACTATGGTTGCCGTCAATGATAGGAAAATAAAGTAATCGGGCCTTTGCTCTATAGAGGCGCTAGTGTCGATTTCCTCTGATGAGAGTACTATTAGATTTATATACAATGGTAGCAGGTATAAGGGTGGGAAATGTTTTATGTGTGTTGTAAATGAAATGGAGTTATACGATTCCAAGACGGTTAATATTATTAATTAATTTCTATCAACCTAAAAAAAATTTTTTGAGAAAAGAAATTGACTTTTAGCTTCAGAGAATTTGAGAAAATAAAAGTAAAAAATTCGCGTCGGGGTATGAGTTGCGATGACACCATTTCATTTATTGTTTGTTCCACTGACGTTTCACCCTTATGTGTTTTAGCGCACTAACAAAGCTACAATACCCCGCACCTAGCGCCATCTACATCTTAACTCTACAACTGGACATTTACCTTCTTACTACTCACCCTTATAGTTCGACTTGTAATCTATTACATTTAATGTCAGAAATAAGTGTTACCATACTACAAATTAATTTATGTTCGAAGGTTGGTGGTGGCTTTTGTAAACCATTTTGTGAAATGGAGTAGGCAGGTTATATTCACTTATGAATACGGATACACTTGTATGGATGAATATTTTTGCGAACGTTTGTCTTTTAAGTTTTCAGATTCTATAAAGTTTAAATAATAAGTTTTTTGAGAAAAGAAATTGACTTTTAGCTTCAGAGAATTTGAGAAAATAAAAGTTAAAAATTCGCGCGAATTTTTTACTTTTATTTTCTCAAATTCTCTGAAGCTAAAAGTCAATTTCTTTTCTCAAAAAATTTTTTTTAGGTTGATAGAAATTAATTAATAATATTAACCGTCTTGAAATCGTATAACTCCATTTTATTTACACCACACATAAAACATTTCCCACCCTTATACCTTCTATTTAACATTACATACATTTTTTACCTACCTTTTTCCCCCATATATATATTTCCAAATTCCACAAATATAATTATTAAAGAAACTTTAACCGCACTCAACATAATTCTCGATTGATATGGTAACACCATATTCTAAAGGTGAGTGATGAGATTATTGGTTGTTAGTTGCAAAGTTGCGATGTAGATGGCGCTGGGTGACAAATTTGGCAGGGGATGAATCGTCTGGGTATGAGTTGCACCCGACCCCCCTTACCCATTATAACCCTATCTGTAAGAAATTTCAATTAATTACTCACTGTGCTGTTGTATACGAACCATCCTGTGGATTTGACAAAGCACATTATCTTGTCTACTGGTGTGCTGGAAAGCTCATCTAGGTCGTGGAAGAAGTGTCTCCCTAGGAATTTATGTCTACTGTGTTGGAGACTTGGGCAGTGGCATAGGAAGTGGGTTCCCTTTTCTTTGGGGTGGGTAAAGTGTATCTATTGCATGCGCCAACGACGGTTCTGTGTGGACAATCAGTCATGCGCATGCCTCGATCGTCGATCGAGAGAGATGTTTTCGCAAGCAGGGGTATGCTTGCTTTATGAAATGCGCACACATTTTTTTTAGCTGTAGTTTTTGTTGGAAAAGTAGTTTTGCTTTCTCTAAGAGAATAAAATCCCTGATGTGAAGAGACCTGCGCAAGATATTTTCAGGTACTTTGGGACGGGCTATACCTTCTTTATCGACAGCCAGGCAGCAATAAAAGCATTAACTGCAACTTTAATTAAATCAAAGCTTGTGAAATGATGTCGAGAAGTGCTCAGGGCATTCCAGGCAACGAGAAAGAAGACGAATTAGCTAGACTAGGTTCGGCAGTTGCATAAGAACAAGCTGATAACTCTGTAAATATATCCCGCCTTGCTCACTCAAGCTTGAAGCAAGAAGGATAAAGCCACAAGAGAGGCGAAACGCTAGATGGACTGCACTAGAAACCTGTTATACGACAAGAATGTTATGGCCAACTTATAATGAAGCAAGAACCGAGAGTCTCATACGAAAGGATAGGAAATCTGTCTCCACCCTCGTAGGAATCATAACGGGGCACAACCACTCTGCGGTACCACATGAAAAAAATTACGCTTGACGGAAGAAAAATTTTGTAGAGGCTGCGGCGATGAGGAAGCTCTTGAGGACACAACCCACTTCCTATGCCACTGCCCAAGTCTCCAACACAGTAGACATAAATTCCTAGGGAGACACTTCTTCCACGACCTAGATGAGCTTTCCAGCACACCAGTAGACAAGATAATGTGCTTTGTCAAATCCACAGGATGGTTCGTATACAACAGCACAGTGAGTAATTAATTGAAATTTCTTACAGATAGGGTTATAATGGGTAAGGGGGGTCGGGTGCAACTCATACCCAGACGATTCATCCCCTGCCAAATTTGTCACCCAGCGCCATCTACATCGCAACTTTGCAACTAACAACCAATAATCTCATCACTCACCTTTAGAATATGGTGTTACCATATCAATCGAGAATTATGTTGAGTGCGGTTAAAGTTTCTTTAATAATTATATTTGTGGAATTTGGAAATATATATATGGGGGAAAAAGGTAGGTAAAAAATGTATGTAATGTTAAATAGAAGGTATAAGGGTGGGAAATGTTTTATGTGTGGTGTAAATAAAATGGAGTTATACGATTTCAAGACGGTTAATATTATTAATTAATTTCTATCAACCTAAAAAAAATTTTTTGAGAAAAGAAATTGACTTTTAGCTTCAGAGAATTTGAGAAAATAAAAGTAAAAAATTCGCGCGAACACCATATTCTAAAGGTGAGTGATGAGATTATTGGTTGTTAGTTGCAAAGTTGCGATGTAGATGGCGCTGGGTGACAAATTTGGCAGGGGATGAATCGTCTGGGTATGAGTTGCACCCGACCCCCCTTACCCATTATAACCCTATCTGTAAGAAATTTCAATTAATTACTCACTGTGCTGTTGTATACGAACCATCCTGTGGATTTGACAAAGCACATTATCTTGTCTACTGGTGTGCTGGAAAGCTCATCTAGGTCGTGGAAGAAGTGTCTCCCTAGGAATTTTTTTCATGTGGTACCGCAGAGTGGTTGTGCCCCGTTATGATTCCTACGAGGGTGGAGACAGATTTCCTATCCTTTCGTATGAGACTCTCGGTTCTTGCTTCATTATAAGTTGGCCATAACATTCTTGTCGTATAACAGGTTTCTAGTGCAGTCCATCTAGCGTTTCGCCTCTCTTGTGGCTTTATCCTTCTTGCTTCAAGCTTGAGTGAGCAAGGCGGGATATATTTACAGAGTTATCAGCTTGTTCTTATGCAACTGCCGAACCTAGTCTAGCTAATTCGTCTTCTTTCTCGTTGCCTGGAATGCCCTGAGCACTTCTCGACATCATTTCACAAGCTTTGATTTAATTAAAGTTGCAGTTAATGCTTTTATTGCTGCCTGGCTGTCGATAAAGAAGGTATAGCCCGTCCCAAAGTACCTGAAAATATCTTGCGCAGGTCTCTTCACATCAGGGATTTTATTCTCTTAGAGAAAGCAAAACTACTTTTCCAACAAAAACTACAGCTAAAAAAAATGTGTGCGCATTTCATAAAGCAAGCATACCCCTGCTTGCGAAAACATCTCTCTCGATCGACGATCGAGGCATGACGCATGACTGATTGTCCACACAGAACCGTCGTTGGCGCATGCAATAGATACACTTTACCCACCCCAAAGAAAAGGGAAATTTGCTGGGTGTTGCACTTCTCAAATATGTAGTAATAAAAGCCAGAGCCTTGAGTAACAACTATTAAAAAGGGTTAAAATGGAATTTCCATTATACTTGGATGGGCACGAATGCAGGTAGACAGGTCGATTTTTAGGTTAATTGAGAAAAGATGGGTTTTTTTTACTCACTTACATTATTTTATGGCAATTTCGATATTTTTCATTATTTCTTTATTTTCTTGAATGTAATGTTCTACTTCGTGCATGAAACTTTTTTCATGAGTTAAGCTAAGATTAGACTGTATGCCAATTAAGCATATGAATGCCAAAAGGCAAATGACCAGATTAGCTGTCAAATTAACAAAATGCCACAATTATCAAAACTCTATATTAGACTATATGACTAAAATTACCAATACGGTCATATTTGCCTCGATGGTCATTTAAGGCATTTGTTATTTATTACCCAATGTTGTAGAAGGGTAATGCTGTAGAGAAAAACAAATCAAAAAAGTTGAAGTTGGGAATTAATTAGTAGCACAAAACAAACAGAAAGCAAACAATTTTTAGACACAAAATTTAACCAAAATTTCACAACAGGAAAAAAGTATATACACAACCACAATGAGGGACAAGAACAACACCACTAACTAAACTTAAAAAAATTACAATGAAAATACAATTAAATAATTTACGCAAATGATATAGATTCAATAATCCACAAAAAAAGATAAAAAAAACAAATCCCAATCATTCGAACTCATCAAACACCGATGACAACAAAATAATACTTTGTTCCATCAAAAATAAAAAATGCCAGCAATGCCATAACGAAATTTCAAGAAAGTGCATATGGGCATATAGGGCTTTATGCTGGCATTCGTGCTTATTGTCCCATTACCTACACTGTATGCTATTTGGGCATTTTTATCTGTCAAAATCAGCCTGGTCATGAGTGGCATTCAGGTCATTAGAGCATATGAGATATGCCCATTACACTGTATGACCATATTTTGACAGGAGAACTGTCAGAAATTGGCATTTTATGACCACTTGGCATACAGTCTAATCTTACCTTTACTACAATAATTTATTGGTGAAACTCAATGACAGTTAAAACACGTATCAATAATAAAACAATTACATTTTCCAATATCGCTGCAAAAAAGATAAAGTACAGAAAAGCATTAACAATTTCATGCGATCAAAAATACCTTAAAAGAGAAAATTTCCCTTAAATAAATTGCTACTGCGCATGTTGGGATCTTTCTTCTTTTATGGGACGGACTATATAGCCCGTCCCAAAGTACCTGAAAATGTCTTGCGCAGGTCTCTTCACATCAGGGATTTTATTCTCTTAGAGAAAGCAAAACTACTTTTCCAACAAAAACTACAGCTAAAAAAAATGTGTGCGCATTTCATAAAGCAAGCATACCCCTGCTTGCGAAAACATCTCTCTCGATCGACGATCGAGGCATGACTGATTGTCCACACAGAACCGTCGTTGGCGCATGCAATAGATACACTTTACCCACCCCAAAGAAAAGGGAAATTTGCTGGGTGTTGCACTTCTCAAATATGTAGTAATAAAAGCCAGAGCCTTGAGTAACAACTATTAAAAAGGGTTAAAATGGAATTTCCATTATACTTTGTGAATGGGCACGAATTCAGGTAGACAGGTCGATTTTTAGGTTAATTGTGAAAAGATGGGTTTTTTTACTCACTTAAAATAGACCCGTCTTGCCGGATACAACTTTGGAAAACCCATGTTTTCAAGTGAATAAAAGGTATATTTTTTACGCATTTTTGCATGATTTTATAATTTTTTTCTTTTCTTTTATGACTTGTTTGACCTTTGATGATTCATCTGATGGAGATGATTTTGAAACCGACACAACGGATTCCGATTAATATTATCCACTATTTATAAAACAAATAACTTTTTATGAAAAAAAAACACTATTTATAACTCCAAATAAAATCTCAACTATTTATTTTTTCAAACAATATTTTTTTTTGATACGTATTCATTTTCTTTGCTTTACATTATTTTATGGCAATTTCGATATTTTTCATTATTTCTTTATTTTCTTGAATGTAATGTTCTACTTCGTGCAAGAAACTTTTTTCATGAGTTACTACAATAATTTATTGGTGAAACTCAATGACAGTTAAAACACGTATTAATAATAAAACAATTACGTTTTCCAATATCGCTGCAAAAAAGATAAAGTACAGAAAAGCATTAACAATTTCATGCGATCAAAAATACCTTAAAAGAGAAAATTTCCCTTAAATAAATTGCTACTGCGCATGTTGGGATCTTTCTTCTTTTATGGGACGGACTATACCTTCAGGCGGTATTGCCCTTCCCACAGACTCACGGGCAGCTGTAGTCACTGCAAGGATCTCTGCTTGGAAGACACTGCTGTGGTCGGGAAGGCGTATCGATTTTGAGATACCCAATGACTCGGAGAAGACACCTGACCCCACCCTGGTTTGCATTTTAGATCCGTCCGTAAAAACGGCTATGGATTGCTTGTTAGGCACTATTCCGTCTCTCCATTCTTCCCTGCTGGGATAGGCAATCGAGAATGGTCTTGCGAACTCTGAGTATGGCGTGATGTAGTCCGTGTTAGGTACATAGCCAAAATATTTCTTAAGGATCGACGAATGACCAGTCTCATTCAGTTTTCAGTTAACTGATTGGCTTATTCTCATGGCACTAATGGCGGCTGAAAGTTGTATAAAAATGTTTAGCGGCAGCAGATTGAGGATAGCCTCAAGACCTGCTGTAGGAGTTGTCCTCATTGCACTGGTGGTACCAATACACGTTAGTCTTTGTACTTTCGTAATGGCCTTTAGGTAGGTGAATTTGTTTGTTGCCGGCCACCATACAAGGCTGCCATATGACAGTATAGGTCCTACTATAGCCGTGTACAACCACAGTTTAATTTTGGGGGATGGTCCCCAAGTTTTTCCAAAAATTCTGCTGCAGGAGTAGAAGGCTACTGTGGCCTTTTTGATTCTTTCGTATGTGTTCAATTTCCAGTTCAGTTTTTTATCCAGTATAAGTCCCAAGTATTTTGCACTGTCAGATATTCTGAGGGGTATACCGCCAACAGAAGGTGTGACAAACAGTGGTATTTTCCTTTTGTTTGTGAATATAACCAGTTCAGTTTTCTGGGGATTTAAAGTTAGGCCGCAGCTCCGGGCCCACATGTCGAGGGTTTTGAGAGCGCCACCAATTTGTTAAGTGGGTGGTGGAAGGAATTTGCCTGTTGCCAACAACACTACGTCATCGGCTAAAGCCGTTGTCCTGACGCCACTGTTCCTAAGCTGCATAAGCGCCTCGTTTAGAAGTATGACCCACAGTAGCGGGGATATAACCCCGCCCTGAGGGGTGCCTCTAGAGGCGTAGCGCGTAGGCTTCTAGCTTTGAGCCCCCAAGTTCTGCTATGATATGTCTTTCTTCGAGAATGCTAACAATCCAGTTGATAATGAATCTATCAATAGGTCTGTTCCTTTACTTTTATATCTTACGAATTTTTACGAATTCTTACGAATTTGTACTCAATGCCGTTCCTTAACTCGAAAAATTCGTAAAAGAGAGCGTCGTCGAGAGAGCAAGATATTACCCCTCCACTGAGAATCTTACGAATTTTTACTCAACAAATTTCTTGGTGTAAGAAATTTGAAGGGCTGTCGGTCACCAAACAATTAACAGCTGATTTGAAATTTCTTGTAATATTTGACAATCGATTGAATTTGTTTTGATTTCTTGCGTTCTATTAAAATAGTATCAACAGGTGGCAAAATAAATATTGAATGTTCTCCCCGAACATTCCATCGCATTGAAAATTCTCTTTACCACTGCAATTTATGTCGTTTTCCATTGGGCAAAAAGAAGCGTCCGGGAGAGTCCGGAATCGAAAAAATCACTTCTGAAACCGTTCCATTGGCACAAAAAATACTCTTCTGGTGATTCTGAGGAGAGAATTTCGCTTCTGGATTTGAAGTCAGAATCCACTCAAGAAGCACTCACGCAAGTGTAGTTTGTGTATTTTATACAAGTCAACTGACGGCTGCCGTAGATTATTTTTTGGCATTTCACCAATACGCTTGTGTATTCAATCAGAAGCAGTTTTCTTGTTCCATTGGACTACAGAATGAGTGGATCCCCGAGTGAAACCAATGGAAAACGACATTAGGAATTATTTATCTCTCATATCTGTCATTTTTCATAGTTTACTACAAAAGCGTTCCCTAACTTTTTCGTAAGTGTCTCTCTCTGTGAGAGAATTTATCCCCACCAGCACCACTGCCATTTTAATTGTCTTTTCCATTCTTACTACAAAAGTAAGGGAACAGATGTTAAGCTTACTCAACGTTCTGCGTACGGCATCCGTTTTGACATTATTAAATGCTCCTTCAATGTCTAAGAAGGCCGCAAGGGTGTATTCTTTTTCTTTTAGAGTTTTTTTCAATTGTACTGACAACACAGTGTAGCGCGGTTTCAACACTTTTACCTTTTGTATAGGCATGATGGGCCGGGGATAATTCTTCCGGGCGAATCTTGCTACGAATGTGTTCTAATGTTTTCAGTATGAAGGAAGTGAGGCTTATTGGTCTAAAGAGCTTAGTGTTGTAATTGCGAGCAGAAAATCCTACTATACTTTGGTTTGCTGAGATCGAACCTAAAAATTTGTTTTGTTAAACACAAATCTAATTTCGTTTTCCTTTGGGATAGAAAAATCACGTTTTTTTTCAGATTCAGAGCAGTTTTGCTTTCTTACGACAAGCCTGTGAAAAATAAAGAAAAGATTACAGTTGGTCGCTGCAATGAATATACATACATAGAATGGATTTTTATAAACATAAATTACAATTTAAGAACAGCTGACTTTTAAAACACGCACCCACCACAAATGCAAAGAGAAAAATCTCGTTTTATGTTCCTCTTCCTTTGGGCACGAACAATCTGAAATCTGAGAGCAAAATTTGAAAATCCCAACGGAAAACAACATACAATTGGAATTGGAAGACATTTTTTATGCTGTGATAAAATAGATCAATTATTTTTGAGTGAAGAGGGTCCATTCAAATATTAAAAATTCTGCATAATCCCCATATTATTCTGTACTGCAAAACCCCACCCCCGTATATTTGCATAAAGTTCCGTAATTCGCTTAGATTTTTCTACACGTTCGCATTTTTTCGCCTTGTGATTTTGACGAATCATTTAACTAGCTATTTTTCAATCAATATCCGCTGCGACGTCAATTACTTTTAATTGTTTTATGTATCACCCAGAGATGAAATCGCATGCAAAAAAAAAATAGTCTTCAAGTAAAGTCGAAGCTGATTTGCTTGGTTGGTTGATTAACTATTTATATGCAGCCGATTCTTCTACTTCCATTCATCAACCATTTGTCATGAAATGAAAATTTATAGACACTGGTTTGAGTGTTTAGTGTTTAAAAATACATTGCAACCATACTAGTTGCAAATAACCCAGCGGTTTAAACCAATGTGCGATTTTATTGTAACAGCATGTCCGTGAATGACAATAATTATGAATAAAGTGGAATTTCGTCAATATTCGATACAGTTTCAAGCGACATAGGCAAAGAAGAGACTGCTCGTTCAAGATCCGCGTAAGTGTTTCTAGATTTTCAATCGCAAATCACAATGGTTGGGTTAATTTTAAGCATTAGATGAGATTTGGCAGTTCTATCTTCGGGATTGCAAATCAATGTTTGACTTTGTGGGCATCTCTGCAGGCATCTCGCCAACGATGGCCACTTGTTAACGCCCATGTGGCAGTCAGTCATTAAACCCTTGTAGTGGTATGTCCATAGACCTACATTTTGCTGGAGTATAATCGAACAGGAATCTAGTAAGCACATGTTTCACCCACTATAAAAAGAAAGAAACAAATCCAAATGAAATGAAAAACCATGATCACATTTTTGTTTCCTTTATTTCGTAGCCACTTGCGCATCGTACAATATTCTCTTCTCAATGATCGACCGTGGTCGCTTCACAGGCCGAACAAGTTCACTTTCATCCATTGGTTTGATGATGTGTCCCCTCCTTGTGATAACTGCTGGTTTCGTCAGCATACGAAACGCTGTCTCTGGAACAAAACTTCTACCAACCGGTGCTCTTATACTCGCCTCGTAGTCCTGAACTGTAGTGAATGGGAAAGGAACATCGGATACCAAATGTTCGCGCAGTTTTTTGTTTGCCACTTCGTTGATGCGTACATGGCTTTTGTTGGCATCGTTATCAGTTGGCAGTTTTTTGTCCTCACCTTTTCCAAATTTCAGAACTAACTTGTCGTTTGGCTTTGGCGAGATACCCGTTCCCGCCCAGGAGCCCCAACCAGGCATCGACAGTGTTATCTGCTCAGCGAGTGCTTTTTTTTCTTCCACACTCTTCTCGTTAACGAATTCAGCGACAATGTCATCGTCTTCGAAAGCGTCGTTGATAGTCGCTTGCCTATTGATTTCGATGTCGTCTTCTTCGTTTTCATAGTCAAGGTCTTCTTCTGCGTTTGTGATCTCAGCGAGGGACGTATTTAGTGTTTTCGGCTTCACATCTGCGTAGTTGTCGTGCTTTATGGTGTCTCCTGTCGGAGTTTTATTTGATGGAAGAGTAGTGGATTTGGGAGTGGCAGTTGGAAGAACAGGCTGGGAGCCGGCTGTCGTTTCAAGAAGTTGTTCGTCGATATCGACGCGCGCTGATGTGTTCTTGAATTTCAACTTCTCCAAGTTCTTAAGCTCGTTTTTCTCCCGACGTGGTGCTGCCTCCTTTGCCCTTTTACTGAGATCCTTTTTCCTTCTCAATTGCTGCTTTGTAAGCTTCTTCACGATGTTGTCTTCGGCTTTATTGAACAGGTTGTCGATAGTCTGCATGTTAGCGTCTGTGTCCATCTCCTTTACATCTTCGACGATCCAACCGTTTTCTATCACTGGAGTGTCGGGTGCCTTCTTTTTGTTACGTTTCTTGTTCCTTTTCGTTTTGGTTAGGCTGATTGAATCTTTAGGTTTCTCATCGTCGTGCTCCTCCTTCTCGTCCTTCTCCACACCAGAGTCTTCAGCAAGTAAAGCCTGATGCTTCTTTAGCTTTTCCTCGTTCTCATTGCGTTGCGTCCAGTACTTTCGGTAACCACCCCCCTCAGAGGTATTCAACGACTGTTCCGCACGCTTCTTGCCGTTTGCTTGCATCCATGGATTCGATTCATTTCCCAGGTCGATATTGGCGTCGTCATCCGACTTTTCGTCTTCTTCATCCTCAGATGCGTCTTTCTTTTCAGTCAACTGCCGACTCAAAGCCAGCTGCTCCGACAGGTCTTTCTGAACATCTCGGTTGTATTTTGCCTTAACCAAATTATTTTTGGCCCAAGTTCCAGTGTTTTTGTGCCTCAGATTGGCCCGCTCCAAAATTCTGTTCTTCTCCAGTCCTTTAAGTTTCTCTAAAGCTGCCTCTGGGTCATGCTTTTGCAAATGTTCAAAATCCTTGAGCTGCTCTTTGAGCTTATGTTGCTTCAGTAATCTGTGATACTTCTTTGATTTGATTTTGTTTTGCAGACGAAGTTTTGACGATTTCTGTGATTGACGCATCTTAAGGTACAGCAGTTCTTGTCGACGCTTCTTGATCTCTTCCTTTGTCAGCAGTATTTTCTCCATTTGTTCATCATTCTCCGCTTCTACATCTTTCTTCTCACCCTTCAAAGCGCGTAACTTTGCCTCCGCTTCCTCTACAGCAATTTGCAACTCGGATTTCAGTGATAGTTGCAGGGGTTTCTTGAACCTACCGGTATTTATATAAACAGTTTCAGAGTCCAAAGGAAATGTTTGCGTTTCAGCCGATTGAAATTTCGCTACCACGGCATCCCACCGTTCTAATTCTTTTTTGGTCTTTTCATAATTGATGGTGCGAATAACACGTTCTGCTTCGGGTTTTTCCAGTGGTTTGGACAGAATTTTGCTTGAGCTTTGCACATTTTTTAGTTCCTTACCGACGTTTAAATGTTGACTTGTTCCTTTCAGTGTCTTCACTAGATCAAAAACCCTTACAGAGCTTGAGGTGGGTAAAGTCTTAGGCCCTTCTATACGGGGTTTTATCAAGTCGAATTCATTTTGGGTAATTGACGGCTCTTTGCGTGCGACTTTTTTTATATGTTGCACTTTGCTTAGGTTGCCCACTGCTTGGAGAAGTTTCTTATGGTCTTTCGATACCGGTTCATCATCCGAAGAGTAGTTATAATCCAAATCGGACATTATTTATAGAATTTGTTTAATTCACAAAAAGCTAATAATGAAAACTCCGTGGATAAAAGACACGACTGTCAGATTTCTCCCATGTGCTACAAAAATGTCAAAATATAAAGAATTGTAAATAAACCACTAGTTACTTGGAGTTATTTTAAAATAAACTTGTACTTGAACTATTAATTACTTCAGTTATGCATTAAATGGAAACGATAGACTTCGTGAAGGTGTTATAGTACTATGAGGGACACTATTAAATTATCTTCAATTTAAAATCATCAATTTAATTCTATCCATGCAATTGAAACTCACTTCTACAGTAAGCAAAAAAGGTTAGTTTGCTTTGGCATTTCAGAAAAATCTACAGGTGATAATCACATGATAACGATTAAAAACGGAGCATTCCCAGTTCTCTGTTTATGTTGATTTCCATTGGGATTTTCAGATTTTGCTCTCAGATTGTTCTTGCCCAATGGAAAAAAGAACGAGATTTTTCATTCTTTGAATTTGTGGTGGTGCGTGTTTTAAAAGTCAGCTATTCTTAAATTGTAATTTGTGTTTTTAAAAATCTATTCAATTCGCTCAGAAATCGAGATCCACAAAATTGCTCTGACTCTCAAAAAGAGTTTTGTTTTTTGCGGCCAATGGAACATGAAACCTGACAATCAGCTGATTTCGAGCAGAAATGCTTTTTCTGTCCCAATGGAAAACGACGTTAATAATTCATGGTTTTTATTGGACGAAAGATGTAAAGGTGTAAAGTTTGTTTGAATTGTAGTTTCGCTGAGTCTCGAGCCACTAATATAAAAAAAAGTCCAGATTCGAAAAAAGTGCTTGTGCTTTGAATAGGGAGTTCGAAAATAATCCACATCGAATGTACGAAGAAAACAATGGATTTTATTTCTAGGGAATAATAGGTTAAACAATTATTTTACAGTGATTAATATTCTTACCGCAGTTTGCACTCCCATTCGCTTCAAAGTTTCCAATGTCAATCAATGACAAGTAGAGAAGTTTGTAAAGAGGCGCGAACGAGAAATTGCGAGTGAGGAGTGCGAACTGAGGTAAGAGTGAGATAACTACATAAAGTATAAATCATAGTCTCCTGGTAGATGGCGCTGACAGCAATACAAAGGGGCTCTGTTCGATAGAGTCATTGCAGGGCATTCTGTGACATCCCCGGCCCCGTGAATCAACCAGATTCACCATCATCAACGTCAAGAATGGCCAATTTGGAAACTGGACGACACAACAATCCTGATTTCGTACGCACCTCCGCTCGCCTTACTTCCCCATCAGCTCCGTAGAATACGCGTTCCACTCGTCCACGGCACCACTGCTTCCTAGGCATATTTGGGTCGCAAATGAACACCAGATAGCCTTCCTTTAACGGCATCGTTTTTTGGCACCACTTAGCTCGGCGTGTTAAAGTTGGCAAGTACTCTGAGATCCAGCGTTTCCAGAAACAGTCCCTCAGTTGTCGAGCAATTCGCCATTGCTTGCGTAGAGCACAGAACTTCTCCGGACGTTCGCTTACACTTGGTGTTTGTGCGGTGTTGGCTGATCCGAGCAGGAAGTGATTAGGTGTAAGCGGCTCCTCCTGGTCGATAGATATCGGCAAGTGCGTCAGGGGTCGTGAGTTCACGACGCTCTCAGCTTCAATTATAAGGCATTGCAAGGTATGTTCACGGGGGGCGATTTCCTTCAACGTATGGCGCAGCACCTTCTTCACACACTGCACCATGCGCTCCCATACGCCTCCTTCAGATGGGTTGTTGGGGCAGTTGAACAACCATTCTACGCCCTTCGTTGAAAGCTCGTCTTGGATACGTTCGCAATCGAAAACATCTGCAAAACGTTTTGCTTGGTGGTCGGCGCCAACAAAGTTCTTGCCGTTGTCACTGCGTATCCGCAATGGCACTCCTCGACGGTTCATAAAGTTGCGCATGACCACGATGCAGGCGTCCGTCGATAAGTCACTGGCGATTTCCAGGTGAATGGCACGCACGGTTAGACATGTGAAAAGCGCCACCCACCGTTTCTCTGTTCGACGTCCAACTGTCACGTTGAGTGGGCCGAAGTAATCCAGGCCAGTGTATGAAAAAGGTCTTACATACGGTGTTAAGCGATCCTCCGGAAGCGGTCCCATTATTGGCGTAAAAGGTAATGGCTTAGCTAGCTTGCATTGCCCGCATTTCGATATTATCTTGCGCATTACTTGCCTTAGGCGCGGGATCCAGTATTTTCGACGGATTTCGCAGATCGTAGCCTCAAGGTTTTGATGCATCATGAGGCAATGGTGATGAGACACAACCAATTGTGTGAGCTTGTGATTGGGGGGCAATATCACTGGGCGCCTCGTTGTATAGGGTAGGCAGCTGGCTGCATCAATACGACCATTAACGCGGAGTACATTATTTTCATCTTTGTACGGC
This sequence comes from Cheilosia vernalis, assembly GCA_949126925.1. Lineage (NCBI taxonomy): Eukaryota > Metazoa > Arthropoda > Insecta > Diptera > Syrphidae > Cheilosia > Cheilosia vernalis. Next base: position 26,322,475 of record OX421358.1, read on the forward strand.
ACAAGTTTATATAGTGTACTTCCTTTCGAAACGATCTGGCCGTTATCGATTTGACGGATCTCTGCAGCGTAGCATTCCATTTGAGCTTGGCGGCACAGAACAGCTTCTGCAGCATTAAGCTCGTCGACAGTCAGTCCAAAGGGTACACTGGCCACGGTACTTGTTCGGCGACAACGGTCAATGAATCGAATAAGCCATCCAAATGTTCGTTTCAAGCGCATGAAAGTAGAGAAATTGTTAAATTTTATAAAGTCTTTACTCACAACTAGTAGGGTGAATTTCGGACGAAGCTCTTCTTGATCTTCTTCGTTTTGACCGTTAGTATAGCCAGGGTCAGCGGGCCACGATTCCTCGGTTTCCCACAGGAATTCTGGACCACGGAACCATCGAGATGAAGGATTGAAGTCGATTCGGCAATTTGATCGGGTGGCCTCATCAGCGACGTTGTCCTTCGTAGATATCCAGTTCCAGTTCGATATCTCAGTGGAGGCTAGAATCTCGGCAATTCTGTGTGCTACGAATGGCTTGTAGCGGCGATGAACGGATCCAATCCACTTTATTACGGTCTTAGAATCACTCCACAGAACGCACCTATTGATGTTGAACGAGTGTTCTCCGATGATAGTCTGCATCAGACGGGTTCCCAGTACGGCGGCTTGGAGTTCGAGACGTGGTATGGTCATCGGCTTTAGCGGCGCACATCTAGACTTGGCACATACAAATGCGACTGCTACCACTCCATTGGCATCGATGTATCTCCAGTATGCTACGGCAGCAAAGGCGTCTTCACTTGCGTCTGAGAAGATGTGCAATTGGAGTTTCGTCGGCGTTGACTTGACGAAATAATGGCGTGGAATCTGAAAGTCGACGACCCGGCTCATATTCTGGTACCATTTACACCATGCTGCGTTGATATCGCTGGGCAACGGCTCATCCCAGCGTATGTCGTGACGCCACACTTCTCGCATCAGCAGTTTTGCTCCAACCAGGAAGTGACACAGAAAACCCATTGGGTCAAATACTGACATAATGATGCTCAGTAGTTCTCTTTTGCTAGGACATCTACTCCCATCAATGATCTTCACATCAACGCTATGGAACTTCAACTGGAATCTGAACGTGTCGCTTACCGGCTGCCAGAACATGCCCAACACCTTCTCCGTTGCTAGGCCATCTTCAATGGAACGGTTGGTTTCAATCGCTGTATTCTCCAGTGCACCACATAAGACATTTGCAACTTCAGATGAGTTTGATATAAAGCTGCGCAGCTCAAAACCAGCATCTCTGTGGATATCTCGTACCCGTTTTGCGACGCTAATGGCTTCCTTTGTTGACTCGAAGCTGTCCACAAAATCGTCGACGTAGTGGTGCTCGAGAATAGCTTTGACTGCACGATCATTATGGTCCCCATGTTCCAAGGCGTTGACAATTTTTACGTATTGGGCTGCGCATGGCGAGCAAGCAGCTCCAAATGTCATAACTGACATTTCGTAGATGTCTGGTTGTAGTTCAGAGTTGCCATCACGCCAGAGGAACCTCTGCGAGCACCTGTCCTCTGGTCGAATGAGAACTTGGTGGAACATCTCGCGTATGTCTCCACAAACGGCGATGGCTCCCACTCGAAAGTTGAACAGCACTGACGGCATTGGCTTGTACTGCTGAGGTCCTTTCAGCAGATACGAATTTAGTGAAATCCCTTGAACTTTGGCGGCGGCATCAAAAACCAAGCGTATCTTGCCTGGTTTGTTGGGGTTCACTACGGCAAAATGTGGTAGATACCAGGTTTTTGGCCCAACCACAGCGGCTTCTACTGGCTGTAGCTTCCGAACATAGTCCTTGGCAATGTAAGTTCGAATTATCTCATTGTAGGCGGCGGCAAAAGAGACATCTCGTTTCATCTTCCGCTCAATTCCAGACAACCTCCTCTTAGCCATGGCGTAGCTATCGGGCAACTCTACGACGTCACTCTTCCACAAGAGTCCAGTCTGGAATCTACGGTTGACTTTTATTGTAGTAGCTTGTAGGATGCTCCGGGCACGGGCGTCTGCTTTAGTCTCCACATATGGTGCTGGCCGCACACCAAAGTTCTCTGCATCGAAATATTCTGCTACCATCTTGTGAAGGTCCACCTCGTATGAGACATCTTCGTTAATGGAACACATCAACAGACAAGGGGACGTAATTGGCTTGAATCCCTTCGTCGGGCCAAATACTACCCATCCTAACTCAGTGTTAGCAGCATACGGGCCTCCTTCTTCTAGCTGAACTGCATCGGTAGGCAGACCTAAATGACAATGATCAATGCCGATGAGCAGCTTAGGCGAAATGTTGGAATAAGGCTGTAATGAGAAATGTTTAAGTTGGCTGACCTTCCCACGTATGTCATTTTGACTTAAGCTTTGTGTAGGCAAATTAAGATGGCATACACCATAAACATTGCTTAGCTTGTGCCTCTTTTTAATGTTAGCACCGCTTATAAAAACGTTGACGACGGTCGCCGGCTCTTGGACGGATCTTCCTCCGAACCAATGAAGATTCAGCTGATGTGGGTGACCCTTCAGACCAAGTTCTTCAATAAGGGCACTATCCATCATCGTTATGGATGAGCCTTCATCGAACAATGCATATGTGTTGACTCGCTTGTTTGGTCCGTATAACGTAACTGGCAGCACACGAAATAGCAGGCTGGAATTCCGGGCTGGGCTATCGGCGCAGCTTAGAACTGCTTCCCTTAGGTTTGATTCATGTGACACCTCAAGCTGTGGTAGTTGGCTTGCAACGGTGGCGTTTCCAGGTTCATGGAGCGATTTGTGGTGACTTCTACTGCATCCATTTACACCACATGGCTTTCGACGACGGCAGTTGCGTGTTGAATGCCCCATTTCAAGGCAGGTGAAGCACAACCGATGACGTTTCACTTCAGTCCACCTTTCACGTACGGTAAAGTCAAGAAACCTAGTGCATTCTACAATGCTATGACGATCCTGGCATATTGGGCACTTGAGTAGATCAGCTCGCTGACCGACTGCTGCGTGGAGGACTGCACGTCGCTTTGGTTCAGAAGTGTTACGGGTGCTATCTTGAACCGTACAAATCAGGTTGGCTACTGCACTCAACCAATTGCTGAAATCAACTACAGTTGGATACGGTCGTATCGACGTAGCATATGCAGCCCACTCGATCCTCTTGTTCATAGGCAGCTTAGAAACGAGCTCTGCCAGCAGGGTGGGGTTGGACGAATGCTGTTGACCATTGACTGATTGTAAAAACACGGCTAGGTTCTTGGCTTTCGTGGCAAATGAAATTAACCTTTCAATAGAAGCTTCTGTAATTGGTGGTATTTCTCGTATCTGCTGTAACTGGCTGCTTATCAACTGCTCCGGGCGGCCAAAACTAAATCGAAGTTGATCCATAACTGCATTCACATTTTCCGGATGAATCATCAAACATCTAACAATCTTTCGCGCATCACCCTTTAGACACTTATGGAGGCGCATACTGTTCTCGAGATTGCTGTAGTTGTACGCGGCAGTTGACTCAGCATACGCTGTCGAGAACATCGGCCAGTCCTCCGGATCACCATGGAATTCGGGCAAGTCCTGTAATTTCCGAGGAACGGTAAACGTAGCTTGCGATGAAAAGTTGCCGCTTCCAGTATGAGTCGGCGGTGTTTCAGATGTCTGACGATTTGGATAAACCCAATTAGAATTATTCCCAGATGATCTTAAATGAACTGGGATGCTGGTGGATGTAATGCAGTTGTTCGTGAAGTGTGGTAAAAACTCGGGTGTCTGTAGTAACGGGTAAGTGACTGGCAATGAAACCGTACATTGTGCCGCTACATGACTACATGCACTGGTACTTACAGCTGAACAGTTAGGTACAGATGACAACGGTGGATTAGGATATACAATCGGAGGCTCAATTGAATATGTTGTCGGTGGCACGGTATTGTTTTGCAGTGCTTCCTTTAATGTCTGACACTGCAAATCCCGTTCACTTAATTTCATTTGGGTGATTTGAAGTTCAGTTTGTAGAATGTTGAGTTGCCTCTGCATTGCTTCAAGAAGGGTTTTTTGCTGTGCTGCGGTGGCAAGGGTAGCACTTGGTGGAGCTATTTCTTCAATTGCAGAGACACTCACGGTGGAAGCAGTCGCTCGTATGGTGTTAGAGGCATCCGTGGCTGGTACGATGGGCGCGAGCTCAGTCGTGGATGCGGCAGCGTTGGACTTTGTTAGATTGGCATTGTCTGCTTCCATGTCAAAACTAACAGACGGGAGATCTTGCGGGTTCGGATGAAGACGTGGGCTTTTCCTTGGCGGTGTTCGTTGCATACCTCTTGATAGCGAATGCTCCATTCAATGGCGGTTCGCAATCGCAGCGCAATTCCCAAATGCGAAATAAAATTGTGTGCTTTGAATAGGGAGTTCGAAAATAATCCACATCGAATGTACGAAGAAAACAATGGATTTTATTTCTAGGGAATAATAGGTTAAACAATTATTTTACAGTGATTAATATTCTTACCGCAGTTTGCACTCCCATTCGCTTCAAAGTTTCCAATGTCAATCAATGACAAGTAGAGAAGTTTGTAAAGAGGCGCGAACGAGAAATTGCGAGTGAGGAGTGCGAACTGAGGTAAGAGTGAGATAACTACATAAAGTATAAATCATAGTCTCCTGGTAGATGGCGCTGACAGCAATACAAAGGGGCTCTGTTCGATAGAGTCATTGCAGGGCATTCTGTGACAGTGCTCTAGAGTCCAAAAAGGAATTGACATAAGAAGAGATCTAGGGGAAGAATATGTTTCCATTGTGCAATAAGAACAAAGCAAAAAAGTTGAATTTGGAAATTTATAAGTAGCACAAAAAAACAAATAGAAATTTCACAACAGGAAAAAAGTATATACACAACCACAATTACTGGAAAGGGACAAGGCACAAGACCACTATTAAACTTTAAAAATTATAAATAAAAGACAATTAAATAATTTACTCAAATGATAGATTCAATAATCCACAAAAAAGGAGAAAGAAAATGAAAACAAATCCCAATCCTACGAACTCATCGCAAACTGCATCAAACACCGATGAAGACAAAATAATACTTGTTCCATCTAAAATTCTAGCATTACCATAATTTTAAGAAAGTGCATATGAGCATAATTATAATGGTTTATGTTGGCATTCATGCTTATTGCCCATATTACACTATATGCTATTTGGGCATTTTTATCTGTCAAAATCAGCCTGGTCATGTGTGACATTCAGGTCATTAGAGCATATATGAGATGTGCCATATGCCCATATTACACTGTATGACCATATATTTTGACAAGAAAAAAATCGGACACCTATTCAAAATGTAAGGAGTATCAAATACTTGGGAAATGGTCATTGACAGAGACTTGAAAATGCGAAAATGCATGAACATGTAGACTTCGTATGCCTGAAAATTGGCAGGAAAGTTAGTTTCTTCAAACGCATTTGGAGAAGGATGGACTACACATGACAGCTAGAACGGTTTACAACACTATAATGAAACCGCATTTCGAGATTTGTTCTACCATACTTTTTATAGAGTATTTAAAAAGAAATTATTAAATTAACTGCGAACGGAACTGAAATTAGTTAAATGCATTAGGTACATATTATTTTTATGTAAATTATAAAGTATTTAAATACTAATAAAGAAATACTATTGCGACCACTAATATTATGTGGTTGACGTAGGAAATGTGACGTCCACGACCAATCTAGCCCACTAAGTACCTAACTAGATTCTTGAATGTGCGCACTTATTTACTTTTGAGTCAAAACAATAGATTAGATAGGTACATAAAATTTTCTAAAATGTTGTTGTACTTACCTACCTAGGGGGTATAATCTATTTTAAAATAAGGACACAAAATTATTGCGAAGACAAACACACCCTTGCGACTGATTTTTGCCCGCCATCTATCTGCTCAGCCGCGAATCACGGGAGCGTGGTGCGCTACTGCCAACCTAACATCAAAAACAACAACAATGCAACATGAAAAAAATGCCCGCCATTTGAAAATTTTCCATACTCAAAAACACACAACACACAAGTGAAAACCCCGTAGAACGAAGGCAAAGGCAAGCATACGTACCAGTGTTCCCAGATTGGTGGTTTTTCCAACCAAAATGGTGGGAAATCAACGCTATGGTGGGAAGAATAGGGGGAACAGAATTATGGTGGGATTTATGGGGGGAACAAATTTCCCAGACAAGGCAAGGGATGTTTGCGATTTTAGTTGAACTTTACCGAATGAAATAGAGTTTCAAATTTTCAATAGAAGAGTATAATATGAAGGGAGATGTTTTGCTCTTTTCAAATGCAAACAAAGTCATTCAATTATTTTTAAGACTTTTTTTTAATTATTTTGTAGAGCAAAAAGTGTTATTTTTGTGAATGTGGTCCCTTCTTTAAAGCGTGCTATTTTATTTTAATTTACATCCAATAAAATGAGATTTAAATGTTTCACAATCCAAACCGTGTTAAAATGAACTAAAGTACCTACAAACTTTATTATTAATTCCTTATTTCCATCATATTATATAATACTATACATATTTCTGTTATAGGTAGCTATTATATTATATTATATCTATTTATTTATTTAAAGAAATTGATTAAGAAGAAATAATTAATTCATCATAATAAAAACGAACAGATTTGAAGTTTATTGTGATGATAAGCCCGTGAATCTGGTCAGGAAAATCCTGTCTGCATGATAAGTTGACATTTCGAAGTGTAAAATTCAAAATATCGCAAAATCTTCACAAAAAATTTGTTTAAATGTTTGTTTTCTTAAGGACCTTTGTTCTTAAGCTTAAGACTTATTTATAGTTTGCTTAGTTGAAAAAATTAGAAGAAACTATTCGTTCAATTTTCGTACTTAATATTAAATCATTTTTACTTTATATTATTTGTGTAATAGTTGGTAGAAAAGTTATGGGGTTTTTTTTTTCGTCCCAGTACAAATTTGGTGGTATGTTTCTTTCAATTTGGTGGGTTTTTTGAATTCTCATCTGGCACCACTGATACGTACTTGAGTTTTTATAGCAACTTCAGTATAGGCAACAGCAATCGCTTAAAAAGTATCTCATCATCACACCAGCGACAGCAGCAGCAAAATCTTTGTGTGTGCCAACGGCAGTGTGTGAGCGCGAAAAAAAATAAAAATAAAAATAAAGAAATTAATCCCCGCCATCTAAAAAATCCACTAGTGTGATCACGGTGATTTAGCGAAATTAAAATTGCCGAGCGCGTAACTATATCCTAATTGGAAAATCTAAACATACTTTGTGAAAAATGTCGGACACTGGAAGCAGCGGTGATAATAAACCACAACAACAAGATGAGGTGAACCTTGAGTCGTCAGCGGTGGCCCCAGAGGTCCCAGAAGTCGAAAATAAACCAGTTACACCCGTAAGTATTTGAAAAGTCTCCCAATTTCCGCCTAGAATTTCACTTTTTAATCGCCATTCCCCACTCGGTACTCGCATTTTTCATCGCCTTTCCACCATTGCGCCGTTTTTCCCAAGTTTTTTTTTTCCTTTCTTTTTATTTGAGCGGAAGAATAAAAGTGAAGCGAACGTGTAATGAAATAACGAACAGAAGGACAAAAAAAAAATTGTTGCGTGTTGCTGCGAGGGTTTATGCAATGGAAGCGCCATAAAAAAAAAAATCAAACGAAAAAATTATGATAGTGGTGGCATCGGTGTAGCTTTACAATATGCATGAAAATATCGTTTCCTCATTTGCCGCTTGCGACCTATCCGAAAGCGGCGGCGGCAACAGCAACGGCAACCAGCGAGCCGCCAAGAGGGCAGCAAATTTTCGAGAAATAATGCTGTAAATGTGTGCTTTGGGTTTTCTCGATGTGTTTTGCGTTCAAGTGTGCACGAAATAAATGTAGAGAGAGGCTCTTGAAGCCGCACTCCGCACACCGTCGCTGCTACCCCTACCCCACTGTATTTCTTATCGAAGAATTATGGTGTACGAGCAGCGTCGGCAAGAGACAGCGGGGGTGAATTATTTCAACAGATATACATTTATGTGTATATCGGTTCATGAGAACATGATGCTGTTGGCTTGTCTTGTTTTCTATCGTTTTTCCCTTCTTTTAGGTGTTAGCTTCCCAAAAATCACACTGATTTCATAAATAGTTGGTCGTTAGTCCATGGTGAAATGGAAAATCGTTGGTTAGGGTTCGTTCTTCAACGACGACCAACAAAAGGCATACCTATCCTATCTTGTCTATATTATCTCGTTGTCGCGCGGTGTACGAATAGAAAGGGTACACACAATAAAGTGCTGCTTACTCACACTTGAGCACATAACAAACGTGTTTCGTTTTTTCCTTTTGATTGTCATATTAGCACATGAATCGAATTTTTTCTTCTCTTTCGTCGATTTTTTTTTGTTGTTCTTTTTCTTGTTTTGTTTGCTTCTATCGAATAAGTTTTATTAATTTTTGTGTAGGTAGGTTTGTTAATATTTTAAAAAAGACATGACTAATGTCAGTTAGTTCGTACATTTGCAGATACACCGCCAGGGGGCTGGTAGGTTTTAAGAGCCTTGACGTCATAATGTTGACAGTTACAGAAATTCAATTTGAAAGTTTTGTGTGATGCCCTATTATATTTTATTGTGGTACAGTCTGAAACGATTTTTTTCAAGTGGATGCGGAAATGTGGTTTGGATTTTATACTGAAATATCATTAGTTTTCACTTAGAAGGTTGCTAAAAACATTCGATTGCATCTTTTAATTTACTAATGTCAATCTTTTGTTGTGCGAGCATAAAGAGCGCAATATTATTATTGAAGGCATCTAATAAATAGTTTCCCGCCAATTTTGTCGAATTCTAAAAAGTGAGTCATAAAAACACCGAACGATGAAAACTGAATCAAATATCTGTCCCTTTGATCACGGTACATATTGGAGTCATAAATAGACACTGCGAAGCAGGATTTAACACATGGAACTGCCAAACTATGCGTGCTAGAACCGCTCTGAAATAAAAACAAATTCTGGTGTTCAAAATAAAACAAAAGTGCCGGCAGTGGTGTAGATAGACTTCCTATAAAAAAATATTTACTACTTCGTGGAGCAAAGACGATCCCGATCCCCAGCGCGAGGAGTGGCGAGTGCGCCTGTTGTTAAGACTCTATTTAGACCTTTCCCGCGATTCCGCACTTCTGCAAAGCCCGTATAAGAATGTAATGTGTGCAATGGGCTAAAAATAAACAAATTTGTTGTAGGTTTAGGTTTTTGAAACGAATGGAAGTCGCTGAATCTCGTTGGAGATCGAGATCGGGGCCCTTGAACTATGAATCTAAGCGCCGGCAAAGATTTTAATAATATTTTACTATATAGGTATCAACTCTCTCTCTTAATGGGCTCTCGACCCGTGAAGAGTCTCTGCCTGAGGCACTGCAGCCTTCCATCCTCTGCGATCCCGGGCACGCTGCTTCCATTTTACCAGACCAAGCGCTCTGGCATCCGCGATGGCTTGGTCTTTAAAACGGAGGTTCGGTCTTTCTTGTCTCCTCGAACCTGGGGGCTGGGATTCAAAGATCCTCTTAGCTGGAGCATTGTCGTCCATTCGCTCGATGTGGCCGAGCCAATGTAGTCGACGTGTTTTGGCTTTTTGGACTACATCCACATCTTGGTACAGCTCATAGAGTTCGCGGTTGTGGAGAAGATCCTCCATTCGCCCTCCTCGCACACAGGACCAAAAATCCGACGAAGAATTTTTCTTTCAAAGGAGCCCAATATCAGCTCTCCCTTCCTGCTAATCGTCCAGCACTCGGCGCCATAAAGCAGAACTGGCAGGATGAGTGTTTTGTAGAGCGTACATTTCGTCCTTCGAGTTAGGAGTTTTGAACCCAATTGTTTTGCCAAACCGAAGTAGCAGCGGTTTCCTAGGGTAATTCTTCGCCTGATCTTCACTAGGGTGTCATTCGTGGAGTTCATATTTAAACCGAGGTAGATGAACTCCTTAACTACCTCGAAATTGTTGCTATCAATAGTGACGTTTTGTCCTAGGCGGTGGACAGATGCGTTTTTGTTTGTTGATAGCATATACTTGGTCTTGTCCTCGTTTACTTCAAGGCCAACAAATTTCGCCTGTTCCTCAATTGCCGTAAAAGCCTCAGTCACGGCACGCTGGGAGCGACCGATGATGTCGATATCGTCCGCATACCCCAGTAGCTGAACGGATCTGTTGAAGATAGTGCCTTCCGTGTTGACACCTGTCCTGCGCACTATCTGCTCCAGCACGAGATTGAAGAAGTCACATGATAGCGCATCTCCTTGCCGAAATCCGGTGCATGTTTGGAATAGTTCGGAGCAGCTACTTCCAAATTGCACGTAGCAACGCGTGTTCTCCAGCGTCACGCGACACAGCTGGATCAGATTTGCCGGGATCCCGAATTCGGCCATCGCCATATAGAGCTCCTGACGATGAATGCTATCAACTCTTCACCTTTTTTTTTCTGGGATCTTGATATATCATATATAACGTGACCATTTATTTTTTGTCAAAAAGCGGCGGGTATTTTCAAGATAAAAGCGGACGTGTTTCGGCGGGCTTGGCGGGTTTCCCAAAAGTAGATACTGACCTGTAAAATTTCGTGCAAACGGTTTTTTGTTTTTGTTTTACGTATAATTCTTTAAAAATTGGATTCTTTTATTGTTCCTCGGAATCGGAATTCATGGCTGGCAACTGCGGAATCGGCAAACGCTCATACTTCTGCACAGAAGATATTTGTCGGAGAATGTCTGGATGTAATTTTAGTGTTTTATAAAAACCGATACAACTACTGTCGATATTATATTTAACGTAGAGAACAGATTCGATAGTTTTGGTTGTTTCTTTGACACATGACATTTGCAATTTTCGCACATTTATGCCAACTGAAGTTATCTGCGGCTTAGATATGCCATCAGGGTTGTTATATGTTTTTTAATTAAAAAAATCTTCAAACGTGTGAAAAAAAAACGACTAAAGAAAATTAGATTCCGATTTATTATCAAAAAGCGGGAAAATTGTTGTGGTGGCGGTTAAAGGGTTTTTAGGTAAAAAAGAGGGTAAAACCCGCCAAAAGCGGGTGAAATGGTCACATTAATCATACACAATCTAAAGTTATATGAAATTTGTTTCAGGTCAAACGCACGCCCTCCAAACGTGTATCAGCAGTTGAACGTGCCCAACGCGAAAGCGAAGAGCTTGTCAAGGCTATGGGTGGCACATTGGAAATTGAAGGCGGTCGCAAGACACGCTCCAGTACACGAGGTACCCCTTCAAGATCAAAAGTAGTTGACACTCCACCACCTACAAAGAAGGCACGCGCCACATCGGGAACCCCCAGACGTGGCAAAGGAAGGAAACTAGATACCACCGCCGAAGAAGAAACAAAAGTAAGTTTTTCTCTCTCCCACAATTGCCACTGTACCTACCTAACACAAGTGTTTTATTTTTGCTTTGTTTTCAGAAAACTCCTGAAAAGATCTCCTCGGAGCAGGAATCCATAAAAGAAGATGACGAAAGTTTGGCTGTTGATGCGGCCAAAACAGAAGAAAAAGCCATCGATGCCGAATCAAAGGCGAACGCAACTGCATCCGCTGTCGAAGAAAAAGAACCTGCTCCAGCAAAACAGGAAGAAAAACCTGAACCAATGGAAGTGGACGGCATCAGCAAGGAAGAAACTCCAGCCGACCCAGAACCCGTAGCCGAGAGTGCGCAAAACGCAACAGAAAATACGCATGAGAAAAAATCAGACAAAGCTGTTGCTGAGCAACAGGAAAGTTCGGCAGTTGTCGCGGCAGTTGTCAAACCAGTGGAGGAAGTCAAAAATGCAGTAGCGGACAGCAAACCAGAGGAGAATTCAGTTGCAAATAATGTTGATGCTAAAAATTCAGAGGGAAAAGCGATCTCTGAAGTAACCCCACCACCAGCCCCGCCAGTAACAGTAGCGGGCAATGAACACAAAGCCGAAAGTAATGATTTCTGTAAGTAAAATTCTATTTATTTCTTAGTTGTCAATAAATTGCTCTGTGTGTTGTGTTATGGACGATTGGTAATTGTTTTCTTAGTCAGCTTCAGCTAGTTGTGAGGATTGACAGTCTCTCACCCGAGCATGATGCTTTGTTGTCATTTTCTGAGATTGCTGCTACACTTTCCTTGCGTAGTTTTTGCCTTCTATTCATTTGAGTGAGCTGAATTTTTTCCAGTAATTTGACTGTCTTCAGTAGAGCCGTCCAATGGAGATTATCTGTTGCCTTTCGTTCATCTTTGCAGGAGTCACGTGAGTCTTCTCGGGAGGCGAGCACAACTCTGTTGACATCGTCAAGGAATTGGGACGACCATTTGGTTAAGGTACATTGTGCATATAAATCTAAAACCAATTTTTGGGAACAGCTATTTATTTTTTTTTGTATGAATTTAGGGAGACACCCTGAATATTGTGGTGGATTTATAGTTGAACAATAGCGAGGTTTGAATGACGTGTGAGTTGAGTTGTAGCAATGTTTATATTAGTTAGTTATGTTGGCTCAACTAGAGCGTGGTGCTCCTAGGCCTTGCTCAATATACCCCTCCAGCTGGCTCGATCTCTAGCCTGCCGTCTCCAATTTCGCACTCCAAGTTGTCGGAGGTCTCCCTCTACCTGGTCGCTCCATCGAAGATGAGGTCTACCTTGGCTTCTGACTCCCTCTGGTTTGGCGTTGAAGACTTTTCGCGCTGGAACGTTGATGTCCATTCGCTCAACATGACCCAGCCATCTTAGTCGTTGAATTTGAATTTTCCTGGCTAAGCTTATGTCGCTGTACAGCACGTGTAGTTCGTCGTTGTATCTTCTTCGCCAAATGTTGTCTTTATGGTTTACGCAGACAGGACCATAAATCGTACGCAGAACTTTTCTCTCGAAGACTCCAAGTGCCTTTTCATCCGATTGGGACAGGGTCCATGCTTCTGCACCATATAGCAGGACCGGGATGATGAGTGTTCTATACAGCGTCTCCTTGGTTCTTCTCGATAGGGCTCTATTCCTCAATTGCTTGTTCAGCCCAAAGAAACAGCGATTAGCAAGAGTTAGTTTGATTTCAGCGCTGATGTTGTTGCCTGAGCTTACAGCAGTGCCTAGATAGACAAATTCACTGACTACCTCGAAGTTATACCTACCAATGGTCACATTTTGACCAAGTCGGTGGTGGGATTGGACTTTTGTTGATGAAAGCATATACTTCGTCTAATCCTCGTTAATTTTCAGCCCCATTTTGCTTGCTGCTGACTCCATAGTAGTGAATGCACCGGTTACTGTTCGCTTCGTTCTTCCTATCACGTCAATGTCGTCTGCAAACCCAAGTAATTGTGTTGATTTATTGAAAATGATGCCCGATGTACTGGCATGAGTGCTCCGTATTACATTTTCAAGCACAATGTTAAAACAGCTGCATGACAGTGCGTCGCCTTGTCTAAGCCCTCTGGTGGTTTCGAAGGGTTCAGTAGAGTCTCTACCAATTTTGACAGAGCATCGAGCATTCTCCAACGTCATTCGTATCAGTTTAGCAGGGATTCTAAAGTTAGACATAGCACGATACAGTTCAACTCTATTAACACTGTCATAGGCCGCTTTAAAATCGACTAACAGGTGGTGGGTGTCGATGTTATATTCTTGGGTTTTCTCCAGGATCTGGCGTAATGTGAAAATTTGGTCGGTGGTGGATTTTCCAGGTCTGAAGCCGCATTGGTAAGGACCTATCAGATCATCAGCAAACGGCTCGAGACGTTCACATAAAAAAAAAACGCTGGAAAGGATTTTATAGGCGATATTTAAAAGACTTATCCCTCTATAGTTGGCGCAGAGTAGGCGGTCTCCTTTTTTGTGGATCGGGCAGATGGTACTGAGGTTCCACTCATCGGGCATACTTTCCTCCGACCATATTTTGGAGATGAGTTGGTGTATGCTCCTGACCAGGTCATCTCCAGCGTGCTTGAAAAGTTCCGCTTGTAGACCATCGCACCCAGCTGCTTTGTTCATTTTTAGTCTGGTAATGGCTACTTTGATTTCACTTTGGTCGGGCGGTTGTAGATCGTGGTAGTCATCTAGATTAACTGAGACACGGGCGGGATCTTGGCTATCATCGCCATTTAACAACTGGTTAAAGAGGTCTCTCCAGATGGTTAACATCGCCTGCGTTTCCACTATGGTATTTCCATCCTGATCTTTGCAGGGCCCAGGGCGGCCTGTGAACCCTGATGTAAACTGTTTCACTCTTCTGTAGAAGTTCCGCACCTCTTTTCTGCGAAAACAACTCTGCAACTCATCGACTTCGCGTTGTTGGTGTTCTTTTTTCTTCTTCCTGAGTAAGCGTTTCTCATCCTTCCTTCGCTCGACATAGAGATTTCTGGTGGCTCTAGTATCTCTCTGGAGCCATGACTTGTATGCTTCCGTTTTAGCTTTGTTTGCCTGAGCACATTCGGAGTCGAACCAGGGGTTTCTGGGGGGAGGTTGTGAGAAGCCCAATACCTCTGACGCAGCACTTCTTATGGCTTGTTGACATAGCTGTCATTGGTCTTCCGGACTCGATATCATTTGACGAAGGATTTCTCGCAAGCTCAATGTTTATATTAGGAGAGTTCTTTCTGTTTAAGTGTTGATGGGTTGTAAGACTCAATTTCGTTCTATATTATTGACAACTCGGTGAGACGTATCTGCAGATGATCTTGCAAGTGATAGTTACTCTGCATGCACATGCAAGTATTGACCAAAGTTTGAGCGACACAAACCTAAGTCGATTTCGTCGTTGGCAGCTGTTAATTTTTTAAGGTAAAACTTCTTGGGTTCCAGTGAAATCTCAAGGCCATGCAACGTTTTGAACAATTTCAGTCAACTAGAGAGAAGAAAATTTTGTGAAGTAGATAGTGAGACGCTTGGGTTTCGGAGTTTGACTTCTGACGATGTTTCTATTGGCTGTGTTGTTCGAGTAGGCTGCAATGTACCTTTCTCTGTGTAAGGCAATACACGAAAGTCTTGTCCAGCTAAAGAGGTAGATGTAGAGTGAGTAAAAACGAAGAATAAATTCCAAAGAAGATTCACCAAAAATCCAATTTCAAACATATTTCTCGATGTGGGAATAAAAACTCGTTTCCGAAAAACAAATTTTCATTTGGTATTTGCATGGAGTGAGTGAGGACGAAAAAAGGGTCTTCCGCTTCAACTTTAGATAGAATTTGTTTGTTTTCGATTTGATCACTGTCGAAATCCTTTCTTAATGAAATGTTTTTGCGTATAGTCGTCACTTAGGTTCATGTACATGAAAGTCACGTATGAAGGTGTCGTTATCGGATAGGAAATAGATTTGGTTGTGTGGAAATTAACCCCCTTTTGGGAGCATTTGTCCTCTTCCATATTTCCGCGACCCTTCTGGTGGCTTCGGAAAATGCATCTGTTACAGAGTTAAGGACTATTCACATGAGAGCGAGCGAACGAATTGCTGAAATGCGAACAAACCACTTTTGATGCATTTATGAACAGAAAATTGTACATTTTACTTTTCCAAGAGGAGGATAGTTAATTATCCCATCAAAATGTATTAAGAAAACATGTTAATAAACAGTTTAAATAACGAAATTTCGAATTGCAAACTTTTTGCCGCGAACGAATACACCCTTGGCGTGAATTGTCAAAGTTTATTCACAATCCACATCATTCAATTCGCGTTCCACAAACTAACGAATAAAGCATTCGTTCGAACTTAACCTCAAACTCAAAATGTTATAGAGACAAATAACGGCGACTGTCATTGGATTCGCGGGTTTCTGCGACCAAATTAAATGTATCATGTGAATGGACTGTCAAAACTTGCGAATATTCGTTCGTTCGTAGGTAGTTGGTCGCTCTCATGTGAATGATCCTTTACTCCTTACGTACAGTTACTCGGGTCGATTACCTTACCTCATATAATAGAATAACAACCAGCCGCATGAATTTCTGCTCAAGTTGTAAGAATGCGTAAATCTACACATGTAATTGATCGGAAACTTTTCTCAACTGCGCTAATCAAAAGCTTCTGTGGCGGAACTACCATTGCAGTCTCCCACAAACCACCCAGGTGTATTCCATAAGCTGTTGTTATTGTTGTAGCAGCTTCACTCATCATTCGTCGATTCGTCTCTAGCTCTTTGTCTGAGGAATTTGTGCCACTTGCAGTTGGGTTGGTCCATAGAATTTCTGATGTTAATGCGGTTGGTTTGCTACACAGTTGAAAGGGTGTTGTACGTCTGGCTTCCGTTGCAGTTTGGACATTTGTTCTCAATGTTGGGGTCTAAGCGAGCCACGTACCTACTTCTTTAGAATGTGGCACCAGCCCGAGCGATGTTTGGCCAGAGTTGTCCTGCTTGTTTGTGGGAGTTATTTCTCTACGGTGGAAGTACAGTACATTTGCTTTAAAGTTGGCGATCGCGTTGGTTACAAATGCCTGGTGGATGTGCTTCTTGCTTGCAGTGTAATGTTCTGTGTACTGTTCTGTTTTGAGGTTAGGTTTTTGTGTAAGATGGTCTATTTGTTCTTGGAAATCTGTGATGCATCTTCGTATGTTGCGAGGAGGTTCAGCAGCAACAAACGGCATAAACTATATTCACCGTCAGTGCTTCACCAATTTCTAAATTTGCTTCTCTTCGTTGCCGTATTTATTAAACATATAAGAGTAACACGGTCAAAAAAGTGTAAACATCAAATGCGAGCAGCCAACAACTACTTGCATTAGTTATGATTTCTTGTCGAAAAGTGATCTCCGACCATTTTGGCCCATGCAGCCGTACACATCGCGTTTGTTGGTGCCAACCAATTTGGTTCGTGTCACTGCAGGACTGTATAGATGGGTAATGTTCATGTATTAACGGCTTGACCTATGACGTACCTACTACACCACTACACCACTCAGTCGGTGATTGCACTAAAAGACATATTCCAATCGAACGAATATCAACAAAAAGAGAGCAAGTGACGTTCTTACGTTCGATTAGACACAAGAAATCTGATATCAGAGAGCAAATCTGAAGAAAGCCAATCGAAGGTATTAAACGCTGGAACTGCGTAAACTTTATATTAGTACAGATTTACCAGGTCTTCAACCAATATTGGCCAATGGATTTATAATGACTGAAATATGGATCTTTTTTTGGACCACATTGTGATAAGCATTCGTGAGTAGTTATAATTTAGCAGACGTTCTCCAAACCATAGACCCCTTGCTTAGTAATCTAGCACACAAATCTCGTGGTTTCTTTTTTTTTAATTTGTGTGGCTTTCCCTTTTTATCATATTTATCCTAAGAGAATTCGTTTGATCAGTCGTGATTTTAATTTTTCTTAGCAGTCAGGTTAGGTTAGGTTAGGTTGAAGTGGCTGCCGGCAAGCCGACACACTTAGGCCCATTTTATTCACTCGAAGTTGAACACAACTTCGGGATTTTTATATGGCAAACTTCCCAAGTTGTGTTCAACTTCGAGTGAATAAAATGGGCCTTAGACCATTATAAGGTCCCTTGTGATACCACATGAATCTGAAATTCAATTCTTCCTACTCGTTGAACCAATTGGAGCTTCTGATGAAGCGAAGGAGATTACGAATGTCTATGTTTTTTAGATCGTTCAGATCGTTATAGTAGAACTCTCCCAAATGGAGTTTTCGTCTTTGTGAGAGAGCCGGACAGGTGCAGAGGAGATGGGGTATTGTTTCTTCCTCCTCCTCGTCAAGACAGCTTCTGCAAAAATCGTTAGACAATACGCCAAGCCTTGTTGCATGCCTGCCTATGAGACAGTGCCCTGTGATGACACCATTGTAGCACTGATGTGCTTCCTATCAAAGGAGATCAAGTGTCTAGAACGTTTTTGATCCAGCTTTGGCCAGATCTGTTTTGTCGCTAGACATGTCGAGCCGGTTGTCCACCTAAGATTTGTTCTATTGATAGCATCCAGCTTTATTATGAGTTTACAAGTAGCGATCGGAATACCTAAGGAATCCGTATATGGAAGCATAGGTAGTGTAGTTCCGTGTTTGGCGAGTTCATCCGCCTTACAGTTACCTGGGATGTCCCTGTGCCCCGGCACCCAGCAGAGGTGAATATTGAACTGTTCTGCCATCTCTCTGAGAGACGAGCGACAGTTTTGGGCTGTTATGGAATTTGTAGAGACTGATTCCAGGCACTTGATAGCAGCTTGACTATCCGAGAAGATACCGATATCTTTAGCAGATATCACGTTTTCTTTCAGCCAAGATAAGACTTCTTTTATCGCCATTATTTCCGCCTGAAAAACGCTACAGTGATCAGGAAGACGGAAGGAGAGACTAAGATTTAGTCTGTCGGAGAAACCACCAACACCGTCCACAGTCTTCGAACCATCTGTGAAGAAATGGATCGATTCATCATCCAGGAATGCTCCCTCTTCCCAGAATGATCTAGTGGGAATGGAGACCTGGAAATTCTTATCGAACTGTAGTTCTGGTGTGGTGTAGTCGATATTTCCTGGGAGGTCCTTAAAGTCGTTCAGGATAGCGGCATGGCCAGTTGTTCTACTGGACCATTGTGACGTAGTTTTGAGGTGTACGGCTGCAGAAGCTGCCGTTTGCCTGCTGAAGATGTCAATGGGTGCCAGATGAAATAGGATGTCAAGTGCAGCAGAGGGGGTAGTACGAAGAGCCCCGCCAATGCACAAACAAGCCGTTCTTTGGACTTTGCTTAACTTATCGCGATTGATCGCTTTGTCCAAAGCAGTCCATCAGACAACCACACCGTACGTGAGTATCGGTCTTATGACGGAGACGTATAGCCAGTGAGTGATACGAGGCTGTAGACCCCATTTGTTTCCTATGGCTTTTTTGCAAGAGAAAAGCGCCACAGTGGCTCTTTTAACTCTTTCTTGGATGTTAGGCTTCCAAGTTAACTTTCTATCAAAAATGAGGCCCACGTATTTAGCTTCATTTGAGAATGTTAACCTAGTGCCATTTATAGATGGAGGGTCAATGTGTGGAATCTTGTATTTCCTAGAAAAAAGGACAAGTTCCGTTTTGTGAGGGTTTACACCCAACCCACATTTGTTCGCCCATTTTATTAGCTTATTGAGAGCGTGTTGTAGGAGTTCTTTTAGAGTATTTAGATACTTTCCTGACACAGCAATAGCAACGTCGTCCGCATAGGCAATCACATTGTGACCTCCCTCTTCCAGGCATATCAGCAGTTCATTCACCACTAAATTCCAGAGAAGGGGAGACACCACCTTGCGGGGTTCCTCTGCTGACAGATCTTCTGGTAGATATCTCACCCAGACTTAAGTTGATAATTCGACTATTGAGCATCAAATTGATCAGCTCGCCAAGTGAGGCATCCACGTTCAGAGCTGCCAGCTGCACCGGCGATCGCAGATGAGTCGACGTTGTTGAAAGCGCCTTCTATGTCTAGGAATGCAACCATTGTGTAGGTACTCCTTATGGCAGTCAAACTGCGAATAAAATCTACTGATATGGAACAGTTGCCGATTATTCTGTTTGACATCGTCTGCTGGTTTAAATTAATAACAGAACTTTTTCATATTTCTTGGTCTCAGTAAGATATTTCAGTGGTTGTCAAGTTTTCTTTTAGAGCGGGTTTCTGCTAAGACTGGTTACCTACATCGTGTTCTTGTTCTTGGACTTGGCAGTGTACCCCAAGTAATCCATCCGAAAGACTGCGACCGATCCAGCGACATTTAAAATAGCTCAATTGACAGCTTTGGACTCATTTAAAGTTAAAATTGTTGGTTGAATATGATTTACACCAAACGAATCTAAAGAGATATATCGCGTTCATAAAAGCCTGAAACTTTCTCACAATTTTTACGCAAATTACACGCTAAATTTTGACTTACCGCTTAGTTAGATTGTAGTGGAGACAGATGATACCGACGGCAGTGCGAGTTTTTTTTTTTTTTTTTTTCTGCTGCCGTCCGCCATAAACTGACACAAAACATCTCAAGTTGTTAAGCAGCTCTAACTTCTCAGTTGGCGTGTGGTTCGGAATAATACTCTTATGTCTGCAACGATTTTCTTCATTCATGCATTCATTTTCAATTGTCCCGTCTGCTTTCTAAGGGTAAGGGGTGTATGATGCTGAAGTGGACTCTCGGTGAACTCTCATCGTCATGGACTTGGGTAGAGGAGAGGTGTCGGACTTGATCTATCCTCCCTGATGACACAGATTTTATAGAACTTATTGAACCTTCTAAGCGTGGATCTGAGAAGTAGCTGCTCGACATTGAGTAGGTACTTCACCTATTCTGGTGTCTCTCTCTCACATCTCTCTGATCACTCACAAAGAACAAATTCAATTTCGGTTCTACAATACTTTCGGCCAACACTCCAACTTTGTCAGCAAATACCGAACTATTTACGGATAGCTTAGGTTTGACACTATTTTAGGAGCTCTGCTCTCTATTGGTCCAGACTAAAGCTGCGATTACGCGGCCATTTTTTCGAGTCATTTAAATGAAGCTCTGACGTCCGCAAAAAATGTCGTATTAGAGTGCCATTCAAGCTACGATTCGTCATTGGTCATTTGCGAAAAAAATGGCGATCACACGAAATGACTATTACCGTAATTTTTGTCCCAAAATCAAATGACAGACAGTGCGAGTCATTTAGAATTCTCCATTGGGATGACATTTAAATGATGAACGAAAAAATGGCGATCACATGGCAATGACTTGCCTCATTTAAATGACAAATGACACCAATGACCAATGAGAAAAATATAGCTACTGTCATTTAGTGTTTTTCTTTCGGCAAAGACACATGCATGCCACCTTTTTAATCAATTTAAATTGCATAGAAAAAAAAATATGATAATAAATAAAAAAATGTCAAAAAGAACTTTGGCGATGATGGTGGAAATTGCGGAGATGGGAGTAGCTGATGCTGACTACAAATTGTTGTATGTCGATGTAGATCGCAACGGACGGTTCTCGGATGGTGTGGTGGTGTCTTTAATCGCTTTACATTCGGTTAAGCATTGGATAGCAAGCAGCTGCACCTGCCAGCATATCAAAAGCACTGCCTGAGAGAAACACTCCCGTTTTGATATTCTGCAGTTTTGTATTGGGGAACTGCGCTATCCCAAAGTGCCCGTTATTTTTGCACGGCCACAATCAAACGCGAATTCTCCTCGTCACTCCACGAATGGCTAATTTTTCTGTTCCGCTTCCCTACTGCTTTTTTGGTCTTGGAATTCATAACATAGTTCACTGAACAGTCCATATGGTCGGCACTTGAGGGCGACGGTTCGTTTTCCATTACGCTCAATAGGTAGGTACCGAACAACACAATCACAAAAAATAAAATTGAAACCGGTCCTTTCGCCACGAGACAAAATTCAAATTTCAAATGAAAGCAAGCGTCATTTCGTCGGCTTACAAGCAAAGCTGACCAACTGCCTAAAATTCTATTTTGTATTAATGGTAAGTATATAGAAGAGCAAGTAGAAAATTCTGCCAAAACTGCCTATCTGATATTTTTCCTATAAATTATTGGTTGACTATCTGACGTGCACAAAAAATTCAGGAAGATCTGAGAAACTTCAGATAGTCAATTTTCCCAATTTTGCAGTTTCCTTAAACTGACTCGGCTATTTTTAATCCACTTAACTTTGCATGAGCTATATTAACAGTTATCACTTGGTAGTTTTTCAGTTGGTTGATCTTAAGCAATTTTTCTGCGTGTATTAATTTTTACCAAAATAGCAACCACAGATGCGAATCATCCCTTCGCTACAAAAAAAAAAACAAATCTTTCATTATCTATATCATATTAAATGGTGCTTCATTTGTCATTTGCGTAGAAAATGGCATAGCATGAATTTCGTGCCTAGTCATTTTTTTGAGGCTGCCATTTAAATGACGCAACAGCCGAAAAGTTTAGTCATTTGTCCTAGACGTCATTGAAGAGCGATCACACGGCCATTTTTTTCCGTCATTTAAATGGCACAAAATTCATGTCATTTGCTCTGCCATTTTCCTAGTCATTTAATTGACGCCGAAAATGTTGTCCCAAAAATGGCGATCACACGGAACGACATTTAAATGACGGCTTTGTGACGAGATTTTTACGTCAGAGCGCCATTTAAATGACTCGGAAAAATGGCCGTGTAATCGCAGCTTAACAGAGGAAAACTTTGCATTGCTCTTAAGATCCCGAGATACGCAAAATTTGTTTGATTGTTTTAAAGTAATTCTACTAAAATGCGGAATGGCTTTCTAAAAACAACACCTTCTTTTATCCCAGCGTCAACTCAAACGGCGCTAGATGTAAGCATTGTTTTCATTTCCTTTCACCGCAGTGATCGACACATTTCCGTCGAGCCCGCTGATGTCACTTTCCCGAAGGTAATCGCCAAAGTCCAAATAACTTGGCAAACGTTCTCCCTTAGATTCCATGTCTTTTAAATGCCCCGACAGGTAAAATTTGCACATCGTCTGTTACCAGTAGAAGGAGTAATGGCTACAGAATATTTATCCCCTGTCTCACTTCCTGCTGCGCTTCGGGACAGTCAGAAAGCTCTGTCTATTGTGTATATCGAAGTTGTAGGACCTTTTTATGGGTTAGGTTTGTGGGAAAATGTTGTCCCTTACCCATTATAAACCTGTCTATAAGAAACTGAGGTGATTAACAAGTTTCAGTGCAGTCCATTTAGGCCCATTTTATTCACTCAAAGTTGAACATAACTCGGGGAGTTTTCCATATAAAAATCCCCAAGTTGTGTTCAACTTCGAGTGAATAAAATGGGCCTTAACGTTCGCCTCACTTGTTCATTTTCTCCCTGCTTAAAGCATAAGTGTACATATAAGGCGGGATATTCACAGAGGGAAGTTCAAAAAGAACTTTGGCGATGATGGGCGTGAAGCAAGGGTGTACGTTGAGCACTTTACTCTTTATACTCTATATTAATGATATAACGGACGACATGACGGGTGGCGTTGAGGTAAACCAAGTACCAGTACCAGGTCTCATGTATGCTGACGATATTGTCTTCCTAGCAGACTCAGTTAATAGTATGCAACTCAAGATCAATAAACTTGAAAAGTACTGCAAAACCTGGAATCTAACCGTAAACCTTGAAAAGACAAACATTTTGGTATTTAGAAATGGTGGTGGGCGATTCGCAAGAAATGAAGCGTGGACATACCAAAGACAACCAGTAGAAGTTGTACGCGAGTACAAGTATCTGGGGGTTCTATTTACTGCAAATCTAAATATTGAAAAGCATCTGAAAACGAAACTGGCCGAAGCAAAACGAGCAATCAATTCAATTTGGAGTACCTGTATGCAAAGCAAATATGTAACTCATAGCTCTAAACAAAAAATCATCCGATCGACTGCACAGACTATTCTTCTGTACGCTGCGCAAGCTTGGGGATATACTAACTCAAACACAGTAGAGACGTTCCAAAGATTTTGTATAAAGCGAATATTTAGATTGCCTTACAGCGCACCAAACTATATGATACATCTCGAGACAGGTTGCTCACCCCTAATATTAGTAACCCTAAAGCTTCACTTCGACTATATTTTGAAAGTTATGGATATGAAGGAAGAGCGCTTACCAAAAATTGTACTGAAACATATGATGGCTACTAACGGACATTATGTCAAAGAATGGCAAGAGTTGGCGAACTGTTATGGATGTGACTTCAATTTCAATCCTATTGAAGAAGCTGCTTCGCTGAAAAATAAATTCGTGAACATCATCGCAAAAGCAGCATCTTACCTATACAATAGCTATGTAAGTGAAGCACAATCTTCTCAGCACAGGATGTACTACAGCACGATAAAATACGATCTGCAGGAAAATACATACTTTCTAGATAGGAATAAGTCGGAAATGATAAGAACGATCTTCATGATAAGAGGCGAATTGCTGGAGTTAAACTACGTTCCACATAGACCTGAGCTTCCCATAATTTGTGATCTCTGCAACCGAAATGAAAGGGAGGATATATATCATCTTGTTGCTGTGTGCCCCATACTCAGCGAATTTCGAAGAATGCACTTTGGAGCAATTACACTGGAAGCAGATGAGTTGAAGCGTATTCTAAATGGTGAACGTGGATGGAGTGTGCTTTATATGTATACTAAAACCGTTCTTGAGTACAGAAAGCGAATCAGAGAAGAGGATTTTTAAATTTTATTCAAACTTTATCAAGAAAGCTTAATTCTCAAAACCATGTTAATTAATACAAAACATGTCAATCTAGTAGACGGCTTTAAGCCAAACTATACGACTTTGTTTTTTTAAATTACATTGAAACATTGTATTACTACGTTTTTTTTTCTAATATACATATTTCAATAAAAGTCTTAAAAACTAAAACTAACTATTCACAGAGGGATCTATGAACCTTATCTTAAGTTGACCGCTTCCTCATTGCCAGGAATACCTTCATGTCCCGGAACACAGCAGAGCAATACCGTGTGCCGAGTACCAAGCAGATTTGATTTCTTCCCAACAGCATTTCACAAGCTTCGATCTTATTACTTTTGCTGTTGGCTTTTATTGTTGCCTGGCTGTCGATAAAGAATTTAACACCTTCAAGCTGTATACCATTTGCCACAGGCTCCTTTGCAACTAGCTGCCCATATGGTGTCAATGTTAGCAATACCAAATAATGATATAACCATATTCATTGACAGCCAGGCGGCTATAAAAGCAGTATCTGCTATGAATGACACTATCGCCAATAACATCGGCTAACCCCCAATAAGGGCATCACAATGGGTCCACATGGACCTAAGTGGGGTGCGGCAGGACTCGTTCTGACGTACCCACCCATAAACCTAACCTAACCTAACTAGTTGTTAACCCAAGTGTAACTCTACCATTAGTATGATATATTGAGCAAGGAAATCCATCTTGCTCAAAGGTATAATAGTTTAAGTTAGGCTGCACAATGCAGCTCGTCAAGTGAGCGGACGTATTGAGTTAAGTTCGCTTTACGTATCTGAACTGGAAGGGCGCTTGGCGAGTTCGCGAAGTGTGTTATTAGTTTTAAACCATTGAACATTTATCATGTAATATAGATTGTTCAAAAATATTTTGTAAGGTGTTCATGTGGTCAACGCCTGGGGTCGAATCGCGTCGTCCGTGAACGAGCATTACGAGACGGAATTTGTTTATGTTTCACATGTAAAATCAACATAATTCCGTGAACGTATAGCTCGATCACGGAAGTGGCGATTCGACCCCTGATTGACCTCTGTATCTCCTCCAGTCCCCCTTAAATTAACCTAAATCCCTCTGTTTCACTTTGATAACTTAGAATGAGTAGGATTTTTCTTAAACGTCCTTATTTACTCGTTGCTCTACTTACTCACTTATTTAAGTGGCGCAACAGTCCGGGTGGACCTGGACGTCAACCAATACGTCTCTCCAGTTGCGCACTCCAAGTTAGTTGAGGTCCCCTTTCACTGGCATGCCACCTAAGGCGCGGTCTTCCTTTACTGCGTTGTCCATCTAGATTGGAATCGAATACTCTTCGGATCGGAGCGTTGGTGTCCGCTCGGTCTACATGTCGCAGCCATCTTAGTCGACTGATGCGTACTTTTCTGACCAGGTCGATGTCGCTGTACAGCTCGTAGAGTTCGCTGTTAAAGAAAAGAATTTTGTATTCGAAGCGACCAAAAATATCTTCATCCGCCTTTGACAACGTTCATGCTTCTACACCACACAGCAGGACTCTTATGGTGAGGGTCCTTATTTTCAAACTTTTGAAATGAAAAAAAAAAATAGAAAATAAAAATTATTCAAATCGGATAAAATGTAAGGGTCGCTACCGGGCCTTGAAAATACACTGAATAAGTCGAAAGGCTTTTGGTTCAAAAAACAAGAAAAAATTTTATTATTTCAGTTTCAAATGTCTGTCGAGCTAAAATAAGTATAAAAAATATGTTCTAGCGGGTTCTATTACCCCTAAAACGCTTTGTATTGAATATAATTTTACAGTCTAAGGATTGCTGCGAATTTAAAAATGGAATTTATCCCAGAAGTTCCATTGACAATTCACTGGGACGGTTAGCTACTGGAGGATATAGTTGGAAGTGACATTGTTGATCGCCTTCCTATTTTAGTTTCTGGAAGCGGAATAGATCAACTTCTCGGAGTCCCGAAGTTAAGTTCTGGCACAGGTGAGGCTGCAGCAACCGCAGTTTATGAGGCAGCTGTTCAATGGGGAATCTGCGATAAAGTGAAGTGTTTAGGATTTGACACTACATCAGTGAATACGGGCAGAAGAAATGGTGCATGCATTCTTCTAGAACAAAAAATGGACAAAGACATGCTGTGGTTGGCATGCCGTCACCACATCTACGAAATCATGTTGGAAGCTGTGGTCACGACATCACTAGGACCAACAACAGGCCCAGACATTCTTATTTTTAAACGTTTCAAGAAAGCTTGGTCCAACATAGATCGCAAAAACTACGAAAGTGCCTTGTCCAATGAAGTTGCCACAGCTGCAGTTATTGAAATTTCTGAAGAAATGATTGCCTTTTCCAAATCCCAGCTGCAAGTGTTCCAACCTCGAGATGACTACAAGGAACTTCTGGAACTCACAATTATTTTCTTAGCAGGAATTCCTAATAAGAAAACATCATTTAAGGCTCCGTCTGGACTACATCGTGCTAGATGGATGTCTAAAGCTATCTACTCCCTTAAGATACAGTCGAACTTCGATAACTCGAATATTTAATAACTCGAATAAAATTGGTTGGCAATAGCGCCAACACTAAAATTTGCATGTAATTCGTATTTGATAACTCATAACTCGAAGAGATTATTTGGCGTCACCTTCGATAAGTCGAATTCTAAAGGGGGAAATCCCAAATTCTGAAGGGGAATTCCCTAATTCTGCGTGTTTTAACAAGTTCGTTTTATAATGCATCGCTTTCGGGGGCACTGAGTTTGAATGTTCCTTATACATACCGTGTAGAAAATCGTAATTTTCGTATGTGTGAGTAAACATTTTCAAATTTCTCCCAGGTTGCTATATTTTTTTGAATTATTGAAAAAAATAAGAGGAAGACAAAAAAAGACTGCCTCCGATTCTACGTCAGCTCCACGAAATGATCTTGAACTGCTCAAAAACCTTGAAAACTATAAAAAAATAAATGAAATTGTTTCAAAGGTTGCTCTTCAAAAGTTCCTTGGACACCTTTGGTACTTGTCGGAAGAACTTGTGGCTTTTGGATTTTTCGATGATGGAGTCTCCAATGAAACAAAAAGAAAGATGGTTTGCGCTCTCGAGACTGAGGGATTAGAGAATACCTTAAAGCGAATAACTGTCGACGTTGCCAATATTCAGTCGACAGGGTTGGAGGATTTCATTAGCTCAAATACTCGCCGGTTCTTTAATATCACAGGACTTTCGTCTGAGTTCTTAACTAAAGATGTGGATGAGTGGCCCGAGGACAAGGCCTACAATGAAGTTAAGTATGGAGTACGCAACATGAGAGTGGTCAACGACATCGCTGAGCGAGGAGTAAAGCTTATGGATGAATACAACAAGCAAAACACACTAATAACGAAGAATAGAAGCAGTTTCTGTTATTGGTAGTTAAAGACTACAGAAATAAATATCCTAACAGGAAGAAATCAACATTGCTGAAGTGAAGCAATAATTTAAGTTTATTTTGTCTGTTAATTTCACTGTATCTTGTACTCGTATTTATGTTTTCTACTAAATAAAATCGAATTTATAAACGAAATTTTAATTGCATATTTTTTTATAACTATTGCCATTTTAATCCATCATTCAATGGAGCGCTCTGTAATATTTGGTTGTCGGTAGCGACCTCTATATATTATCCGATTTTAATAAAACTTTCAGAAACATTGTTTTTTAACAAAAGGAACAAAATGACGGGTTGGGACGGTCAAAATTAAATTTTTTTTTTAAATGGAGCCTCCTTAGCGTTTCTCGACAAAAGCTTACTTATCAATTGTTAGGTCAAAGTAGCAGTTAACAATGACTACAAAGTGTGACTCTTTCATTTCATTTTCAGAGTTGAGAGCCGAACCGAGATAGACAAAAGTCCCTAACTACCTCAAAGTTATAGCTGTCTGTCATTATTCTGTCTGATTCGTTGATGTTGTGTCTTGTGTGTCCCTTCTTGTTCCCCTCATTCACCACTGAACAACGTTTTCCGCTTCTGTTCTGATTCTTGCGAACGCACCGGACGTGTTCAATTACAAAACTTTAATAATTTGACAACCTACTCACACTGACCTTTCAAATTTTCATTTGCAGGTGAACCAAAAATTGCATCGCCGCCCATTACCGCCAATAACGAAGGAGCGACGCCGCAATATTGTAATTAAAACAAACAAAAACAAAATAAATAATATTTTGTTAATGTATTTTTTTTTTTTTTTTAAATATACACTGACTTTTTTATATAAATCCATATATATATATAAAATATATATTATTTGAAAAGCAAAGTAAAACTTCTTTAAAAAAAAAGCAATATTTCTGGGTATAAAAAAAAAGAATGAAAGAAATTTGTTAAAGAATTCACAATGATTGTTTTTTTTTTTTGATTATTTTTTTTGTTTATATACAAATTGGTTGATTAACATTAGACTTAAAAGAAATTTAAATCAAAACAAATTATTACAAACAAAACTTAATAGTAGTAGTAAAAATTAACAAAACACCACCAAACCACCTCTCAATATCCAATACAGTTGAATTTTTCACATCGACCTGCATTTTTATTCGATTATCCAAAAAGAAAAACACAGAAAATAACAAAAAAAAAAAAGAAAAGAGAAAAACTAGAAAAAAAAAGGTAATTTGTAAAAACAACAAAAAAATAATAATAAACCACACAAAGTAACAGTTTTACCAATCAAACAAATTTTTAATTCTTAGCATAGCTACTATTGTAGTTTATAAGTTGAAACAAAAGAGAAACCGTAAAGAACATATCTAATAAATAGCTGTTGAAGAAGTTAAATACGAGTAACAAATAAAAGAAGACGAAAAGTGAAAACAGGATGTATAGTTCTTAAACAGTTTGGCCCGATCCGTCAACAGCTTCTGACAGATGGTCTTCGAAGGTGCGCTATGTTTAAAACTATGTACTTTCCATTGCTATGGTTAGTTTGCAGAAAAGAACTTGATGGGTGGGAGGATGAGGATGTTCTTTTGTATAGTCACTGACAGTACTAGCATGGTATAAGCGATCTGTGCACGAAACATCAAGTATTGCCCAAAAGGAGCAACATATCGCCATTGAAGAAATACACTACTTTTGTTTCGGTGTATATGCACCTGCCCTGGAGTGCGAGTCATTCACTAATGAAACATTTTTCTCCAACGTGATGAAGGAATGCAATTATTTCTGTTGGTACTATAAGTTTCTGTATGGGAAGTTCGTCAAAGGATGTTATAGGTTTTAAGATTTGTACAACATACGATGGTTTGTCAACTATGGGCGGCGTTATTGACGTATTTCTAGTCGCATTTTTTCATCCGGTTGGCGTAGTAGAATAAATTTTCGTATTTCATTTCGAGATACGGTTAGGGACGGACCTTTCTTTCGTATTCACCCCTATCGGGAATAATATTTCCCCGGGAATTTTCCCTTGTCAGCAATGTAAATTAGATTGGGGAAATATTATTCCCGATAGGGGTGATTTTGTCACTCGTAACTAGAGAGACATTTCCCGCTCCATTGACCAGGAGAGGTCTATTGCTCTGTTTCTTAAAGACAGAAAGGTGCTAAGACTGGCTATTAACTTCGGTACCCTTCTGGGTTTTATGTTTTATATTTCCTCTGGTCTCCGATTATTTTATTTTGTCCTAAAGAAAAGACATTTAAAGTGTCGTTTCCTCGCCTTCGCGGAGTCCTTAAGATTTGGTCCCGTATTATGGTTTTTAAGTGCATTTGGACTCAGGTACCCCAAAGAATACTGCACGACCAATAAGCAGGCGGTTAGCGAACTTTGTCGGCATAAAGACCGCGCACTCTTTAGCGATTGCACAAGTTGCAAATTAAACTAGCAATAAGTGACGCAAATTATTTTGCATATATAAAATGAGTGCGCCTTTAAGCAATTTGGATTACATATCTTTTTGTTGATGTTGGGTAAACAGTCCCAGTGCCCTGCCACTTTAGACCATAGGCCTATGGACACCTGCACCGGGATCATCATGCATCATTTCGGTTCACCACATTTGTTATCCTGCTAGTACGAATTTATTCGTCCTCTCAAAGTTGACGGTCACATATCATATATCAATCTTAACCTTTCCGAAGAGGCGGCTATTTGTAAGCATTGTGTCTGATACTGCGCTTTTTGCTCGTCGCACAAACTAACGCTGTAAAAACAACTTTTCATAACTTCGTTATGCTCCGTGTGCTCGCATCAGCAGTAGGGTGACTTATACACTTCATGACAATTAACCTTCCGTTTCTTTTTGTTTGTTTGTCAATGAGACCATCTTACCCCCCAGTTAATAGTTTGGCCATCTATTTGTTTGTCAATATATTCTCTTAACAACACGTTGCGATATTTTTCAAAATTTCGCATATAAACTTTCCTTTCCATTCGTGCCGATTGGGAGCCTTGTTCGAACAACCAACTAAAGAATTTAGATCTTACATACGAAGAAAAATCTCACAAAAGCATCGTTAGATGGCAGATGACTGCTTTAAAGTGGTTATGGTATAGATGGCGGTTAGTGAGTTTGTTTGTGACTCTGCAGTTGCCCGTCGGTCAGAAATGCATAGTAAATACCGCTCGTTTTAAGAAGGAACGGACAAAGTCTGGGGTTGAATTACCACATCAGTGATCGCCTTATACGTGACTGAATTAGTTATTGTTTTGCTTGTAAAATCCACAAAACTCAGTGACGTATGGCTAACTCACGGATGCGGTAATTCCGCCCCTGTTTTTTTTCGGGTTTGGTCTACTTGCACTACTTGTACATAACTCGCATAAAGTTTTCTAAAGTTGTGGTCAGATCCAAAGAACAAACTAAGGCCCATTTTATTCACTCGAAGTTGAACACAACTTGGGGATTATTATGGAAAACTCCCCGAGTTGAATAAAATGGGCCTAATTGTAACAGGAGTTGGTTTTGCACATAATTGCGACACGCAGCTAATGACACGAGCTCCATTAGCAGATTTTGTTTGCCCGTTTCCTGTCTTGCTGCCAAAAGTTTTAGCGAAGCTTAGCAGAAAGTCTGGGGTCGAATCGCCACTTCGAGTTCACGGAATTATGTTGATTTTACATGTGAAACAAAAACAAATCCCGTTCACGGACGACGCGTTTCGACCCCTGGTGTAGTCTAAGAAGCCTGGTGCTATTTAACTTATTTAACTAAGAAGAAAAACTCTGTATTTCAAACTAATCTAATGTGCGCGTCATTCTTGATTATGAATATAAATCGACGTGAAATAAAATGGTAGTTTTAATTTGAATACACTGCGTAAGATTAAAAAGCGTAATTCTGCACTTTCAACTTGAATTAAAAACTTGGATAAAATGCATGAAACTGAACCTGTTTGTAAATTGATAAGTTAAAATTGAAATTGCTTTAGCAGCCTTCAAAAGGAACGCTGCCATCTCTTGTCTGTTCTTACAATGCTGATCGTATGTAAACTGATCTTCTGTTTATTTGTTTTTTTAAACCTTGTAAATTGCGTATTACAAAATCAAAGTAAAATGACACAGCAACTCTTTGTAAAACGGAAAAAGTAGTAACGACTGCGGTTTAAATATATATTTTTACTTCCAAAAGAAAGAAAAATAATTGTCTCCCAAAACAAGAAAATGTTATGAGAAAAGCACAAATAAATGTATTTCATAGAATTACTTTAAAAAAAAATCATGTATTTTAATAGAACAAAAATAAACAATTGTTAAAGTATAAAATAAAACGAAAAGCTCCAAAATCACACATACACACATCTATTTCCTCCTGTCACAGCAATGCAACATCTTCACCACCACCAACCACACTTAACTGAGTCTTTGTTTTTTTTTTTAGAATAATAATTATAAATAATTTATGATAACGTTTGAATCGTAAGTATATAATACTAAATAGAAATAAAAATGACAACAATTCAGATACAATCAACATTTGATACTAAATTTAACAACATATAATGAACATAAATGAAATCTATATTATGTAAATCATATTTTTAGTGAAACGAAATATTCGTTTTCGAAAAATACAAGACACACACAAAATTAGTACAACCTCTTAATTGTTAATAATTATTGAAGCGAAATATTGAGGACATTTTTAATTATTATAATAGTATGTGTATATATATTTTTACATCATCACAAGGAAGAAGAAAAACAAAATAAAATGCAACAGCGCCATACATAGTTATTACTATTATATAACAATACATTTTCTTTGTTGTATATAAAAATATATAAATTTATGATTTATGGATTTTTGAAAATAAAACAAAAGAGGAAGTTATGCATATTTTTCTTGATGGGCGCCTGCAACAGCAAACGAAATTGTTTTTCAAAATATCGACGATGCAATATAACGATTGAATGATGTATCTCTTGTTATAACGAGAGTCGCTGGTGTGTCCTGTTCCTGTGGGTTTCTACAGAGCGTTTCGTCCGTGTATAATTGATCAAAATCGGCCAAGTGATGAATAACTCAGGTTTATTGATAAAAATTTCGCTCTTGAGAGTGACTATTACCATCCTTTAACCAGATAAAAACTTACTTTATAATTCATAAGCAACACTTTAAGACACAAGATTGAGTTTAACCGTGGTCCAATTTTTACGGTTCCTTTACGTTTGGCTATTACTGGGGCCTTGCGAAAAGTTTATGTATGTTTCGTATGAATGAATCATATTTCATATTTATTTAAACACAAATAGTTTCACAGCAACATTACAATAATTATCTTATGAGTTGTGAAATGCTTAATAACATTATTGTTGAGTGCTTCGAGTGCCTTCATTTAGAGATAAATAAATAAAATTTGATTTTTATGTAACATAAGAAAATTATATATATGTACCTACATATAAACCTAAACCTGAAAATTATTTTTACTTTAAGTTAATTCATTATTATCATTGGCAAAGTACTTAAAAAGAATTGTTTTGAATTCGCTTGTGTTTATGGTTCTTCTGAGTGCTACGGGTAATGAGTTCCATGAGAGAGTGGCATGGACGAAAAATGTGCGTTCAGATTGTAAGGAATTAGACCTTGGCCGAATTAAAGCAGCCGTTTTCTGTGAGCTGACAAAATTTAGTCTGTTGTAAAGATAGTCTGGATGACGTGTCTGTATAATTCCGTGCAGTAGAGTTAGCTACCTAAATAAAATCAAATTATCAAAGCTTAGACCCATTATCTGTTTTGAGTAGTTTGAAATATGCTCGAAATATTTTTTATCAAAGACGTACCTTGCTAGATTGTTGTATAATACATCAAATTTGTGCCGACTGTTGTAGTCAACTTTGCAAAAGACTTCGCAACCGTCCAACAAAATAGGTAAGTGTAAAGTTTTGACTAACATCATTTTGGTTTTGACGGGAACACAGCTTTGAGTTGACCTTAGTAAGCGGAGACCATTGTACACCTTTTTCAGTCGTGACTGCTACATGGTCGTTCCAAGTCAGATTTTCATTAAAGATTAAGCCCAAATTTCTGGTTGTATGGACGTATTCTATAATGGATTGCCCTAATTTCATTGGCGGTAAGGTTGTTGTATCCAATTTATTTTTATGGATACACAAAGCTTTTGTCTTCTGAGGATTTAGAGTCAAGTTGTGCTCTTGCGCCCACTTCTGAAAAGTCTCCAAGTCTTGATTGAGGTCTTGAATAGCTCCATTTATGTTATCCATCGAGCAGCACGAACACAATTGGACATCGTCGGCAAACATATGTACATTGCAAAATTTTGTGATTTGAGGAAGTTCATTTACATATAAAGAGAACAACAACGGCCCTAGGATGGAACCTTTTGTGGCACCCCTGCCGATACTCCAAAAGGAAAGAAGATATATTATTTCCTACTGCCACGCATTGTTGGCGCCCCGTTAATAACGAAAGAATTAGTTTAACTGAAGGCGAAGAAAATTTAAATTTATTTAACAGTTTTTCGCCAAGAACTATGTGGTCCACCGTATCGAATGCTTTTGAAAAATCGAGTAATGTTAAGAATGTAGGACAATTTGCGTCCATAGCTTGCCGAATGTCATCGACAACGAGTAAGAGTGCAGTTGTGCAACTCCGTTTCACACGGAAACCGGATTGGGCGAATCTTAAAAGGTTATGGTTGGTTAGATATGCTTGCATCTGCTTTAGAATTGTCCTTTCAAAAACTTTGGATAGAAAGGGTAGAAGAGCAATAGGTCTATACTCGGGTGTCACTCGATTCTGCGACTTAGGTATTTTAAAAATTGTCACCATTCTCACGATTATATCCATCGTTAGTTGTAGGTCGGATAGCATTTTGGCATTTGTCAACAGTCTTTACGAAATGGATTTTGGTGATGACAATAGGCGTTTTTTTTTTAGTTCAGAGCAGAGCCTGAACTGTTATTACTCAATTGCAGAGTTCCTTAACTCGAAAAATTCGTAAAAGAGAGCGTCATTTGACAGAAAAAAAACATGATATACAAAAAAACTTCAGAACAATCTGAGCACGGTCGGCAGGGATCCCAGATTAAAGAAAAAAAAATTCTCCTTTTTTAACACCAAAACGATACTTTTTCCCCATTTTCAAAGGCAATCAGGAGGGCTATTGTGAACAAAATTTCCCCGAAATATTTCCCATTTTTCAAAAATAGGTATCGCCAATGGATTTCGAAAAAGGGAAAAAATTCCCCCGAAATAAATTGGTATTGCGAACAAAAATTCCCCATTTGTAGGTGGAAATTCAAAACGTAAGCGGTTTAAAGTTGTTAACAAAAGTTGGAAGATTGCAGTTTGTTTTTTTGTCGTTTTTTTCAAAAAAATATCTTGCTTTTCCTGAAGCGCAAATAGGGGCCATTAGGACTCTAAATTTAGAAATGTTTCCCAAACCGCCGTCGTGATAAGTGCCGATTATTCCAACGAGAGTCGCTGATGATACTAGCATGATTAATCTTTGAACTGCATCCGTCCAGACTACAGCCTTTATACCGCTCTATTTAATTATTTAAATAAACAGTGTCACGGTGGGTTGAGAGGTTCTTTTAAAAGGTTCTTACCAACATTGTGCCCAACGACCATACCAGGGTTTTCGTCATATCAGCGAAATTAATCAGAGTTGGGTGCGGTTGCGGTACTTAGATGGGTGACCGCTTGGTAAGGGAACACCACGTGTCGTTGGCATTTCACCAAGCTAAGAAAATTGCATTGTGCTGCATGCGTTGGACTACTTGCTTTGAGTTACAGGTGGAGGGAAGAAATATCCTTACAGCACTGGACAACCAGGCGATAATCAGACGCATGAAGCAAACATTACAACATCATTGCCACTGGGATGGCTGGCAGAAGAATGAAGATCTTGGGACATCATTCGGTGGACTGGAGACCCAGTCGATGAAACAGATTTTCACATAAAAAACAGATGCTAGCGGTAACATTAGGAATCTAACCCAGGGAAGAACTCTGGAGAAATTCAGGGAGTCTATCTGGGTAAAGATTTATAGTGGTAGAGAGACGATAGAGACCCGTTAATGGTGGTCTGATTCGAATATCTCTCAAAATATATCTTTACTTACATTGTGTAAAAGACGGAAATGAAGCAGACTACTCCATTGATTGAATTAATATCCACACCGATTAATGGAAGTTAAAAGACCAATTTCTGTTTTGATGTTCACACTTTAAGGCACAATACCTTGTTCAGTCGCTCGTGCGTTTTGAGAGCAGATTTTGGTGTCAGTAGACTACATTTTCCTCGTCATCTGAAGACTACGAATCACCAAAAATACTCCATTTGTATGAGCAATAGGGGAAACGTTTTTCAAGGCCATATCCATTTATGATTTTTGCAAAAACAAATGCAATTTGAACAGCTGATATTGCTGTCATATAACACACTAATCCATTTACAATTTCGTTGCATGTTCCTTTCGCCACGTAAAATCTGAGATCTGAAAAAGATTTCTGGTGGTCCCAATGCAAAACGACATGAGACTGTAAACTGGGGCAGCATGCGGTCTTTTTAAGACGGAACTTGTCCGCGATTTCAGATTTTATTCTTTTAATGGTCAAAAATAAATATTTTCCGAATTTAATTTGTGACCCAGTTTCTGGTACATTTTTTTAATAAAGGGTTTTCCAATGAGAGGTGTTATTTTGAATGACCGGCTATTTCGGTAATTGTCACTTTTAAAGCCTTTATACTTTGACATTTGACAAGTAGAAACTACGCCATTGGTGGTGGTGGTGGCTACGTCAACAAGCAAAATTCTCGCATCTGGGGCTTGGAAAACCCAAGAGTTATTGTTGAGAAGCCTCTCCATCCTCAACGTGTGACTGTTTGGTGCGGTTTATGGCCCGGCGGGGTCATTGGACCTTACTTTTTCGAAAATGAGGTTGGATCAACAGTTACGGTGAATGGATTGTGCTATCGAGAAATGATTAATGATTTTTTATGGTCAGAGTTGGATGGCATTGATCTGGACAACGTTTACCTACTTTCAACAAGACGGCGCTACGTGCCACACAAGCAACGAAACCATTGATCTTTTACGGGAAAAGTTTCCGGACCATATTATCTCTCAAAGAGGTGATCACAATTGGCCACTGAGATCTTGTGATTTAACACCTTGCGACTTCTTCCTTTGGGGCCACGTGAAAGATAAGATGTACGCCAACAGCCCAGCGTCGATTCAAGACTTCAAAGATAAAATTCGACATATGGCAGCCACTTTGCGATTTGGTTATGGAAAATTTTATGAAAAGGATATGGTCCTGTATGCGTGCTCGTGGTGGCCATTTGGCTGATGTTGTTTTCCATTATTAACGGCATACCTTCCTCTTTATTATAATATTAACATCCGATTATGTATATCGCAAAAAATGCCATTTATCTTTGAATACCAAAATAACACCTCTTATTGGAAAACCCTTTACTACTTTTCCGGAGCGTCTTTCTACAAAAAGATAACAGTCTTACAAGTAGCTTATAACAAAGCGGCAGCTCTATTTTTCTACCAAGTCACGTCAATAAACAGCAAAACAATTTGCAATAAAGTTTTCTAATTGTTTTACAATATAGATCTCCTCAACCTTATCGCGCACTTAGATACGCGACTACATAAATCGTAAATTCAAAATAGCCCTATTAGGAGGATTTATTTGAAAATCAGTTTAGATAAGCTTAAATATCTTCTCGCATAATTAGCGCCAACATGAGGACAAGGGCAAGATTGGAATAGGTTACCAGCTTTTTGCCCATTTAGAATAGTTTTAGTTCTGTTTAAATTTTAGTCGATAAAGATATTAAGTGGGTGCGCACGGACAAATGGCAGTCAACATAACCGATGTAGTTAATGCTACGGCAACGATGTTCACATTCGGGGTGGCGGACTTTGCAGTTTTCGCTGTAATGTTGCTCCTATCCGCTGGTATTGGTGTATATTTTGGATTCTTTTCAAACGGCGGCAATACCACCGATGAGTACCTTTTGGGTGGGAAACGCATGAAAATTCTGCCGATTGCCATATCCTTGGTTGCAAGGTAAGAGCAACGTTACAATTATTATCCAGCGGCGTGCGTGGAATGCATTAAGAGAATACTTTCAGTCAAGTATCTGGACTAGCGATAATGACAATACCAGCGGAAATTTATGGTTTTGGCATAAATTATGTGTTCATGATCATCTCAATGCTGCTGGTGGTGCCTTTTTTGTGCTATATTGTCATTCCGGTGTTTTACAATAACGATATATCAAATTGTTACGAGGTGAGTTGACAGAGTGGTGGAATAAATACATAGTATGAAGGTTTTGCTTTATATCCTTTTAACACGAAGCCGAAAAACGTTTTTTCCTCGAAAACTCGTCGATGCACTCACACCGACCATACCAACTAGTTTCCGTTTGACATTTCAATCAGCTGTATAAGACACTAGTTGTTAAACTTCTGTGCAAACTTTTTTGGTTAAAATTTTCGATCGCCTTAATTAATAAACAAAATCCGCGGTACTAATAATCATTTTTAGTGTCCAGGCTACATTTTTCGAGCTCACAATGGCGAAAATTTTCATACAAAATTGCATATTGTGACCTAGGAAATAATAAGTGTGAAGGTTAAAAATGATTATTGGTAAGGCCCAATAAGTTTAATGCATTTCAAATTAATATTCAGCCATGCTGCTGAATTCGCTGAATATTGCAAAAGGTGTATTTGTTTCAACAAGCCAACGATTGAAAGTCGTTTTCGCGGTGTTTTCGTGTAAAACGACTTCAAACTCTTTTCGCGAAAATCCAGTTTTCGGCTCGGTTTGAAAAGCCTATTACTTTGCTTTGCTGCGATAGATGCTAAAAAAAAACACTTCAGATGTGTAATATTAAGCCATATTCTTATCAAAATCAAGACAAACGCGTTGCTAACAATACTGCTTTTATAGATGTTGAGGTGTCGATCTTGAAGTAAAGAAATAAAAGGATTTTAACGATAGTACCACAGATAAATAATATACAGATGTCTCATGCCAATGCAAAAAATGCTGTACTTTTTTATCTGCGATAGTACTTTAGACGGTGTGCAAGATAATGTTGTCAAGAACGTGCGTGGATCGTTTGATCATAAGAAGCTTCTTTACAATAAAAGAAAAAGGCTAAATGGGCTTTTATCTAGCTCGAATTGAGTTATGCAATATGCCACATTTAATTCTGATTTTACTGATAAAATAGGTCAGTTCCTTTACTTTTGTAGTAAAAATGGAAAAGACTGTCAAAATGCAAGTGGTGGCTTTTGTAGTAATCTATGAAAAATGACAGATACATAATTCAAATACTCAAAAAAGTGGTACGCAAAATCGTTAAAATATTTTAAAAACTCGAAGAATTTGCTAATTTACTAACAAAATTAGCTATGAAATTTATTCCGAACTTCTTTTTGATGAATCCGAGTACCTATGTAAAAGAATTTGTACTGATTAAACTACAAGCATTCATGAAAAGGAAAAAGTGGAGCTGCATTAAAAATGGCATGGAGCAGATTGTCTCTTTTTACAGCAAGAAAGAATTTCGTTGCCACTATCGAAACCGAAAATTATCTTGCGGAGCACATCCAATATTATTTTGCCGCCTGTTTTGATACCATTTTAATACGGAAAAAATTAAAACAATTGCACGCTTATGCCAAATGGGATAACAAACCTCAAATCAGTTATTAACTTTAAGGCGACTGACAGTTTAGTTTAACACTTTTTACACCTAGAAATTTGTTGAGTAAAAAAGTTTGACAGTTTAGCGAAAAAAATTTACGTAAAAGAATCTAAGCGTCTCATTTTGGTGTATCCCAGTGCAACTCATATAGAGAAAATGGTATAACCATGTACAAAATTCCAAAAGAAGTTTTAAACTCTCGATTCCTTGTAAAAAAGTGGTCAATGGTTCTTCGCATGGGAAAATCATTTCCTAATTTCTTTAAAATATGTAGTTTAAATTTTAAAGAAGGCGATATATTGAAGGTAATTCCAAGAGGTAATAAAGTAGACTGTAGGCGCAGTGGCTTAGTGGTTAGTGTGTTGGACTACTAAGCGAGGGGTTCAGGTTCGAATCCCGCAAAAACCCAATTTCCAACTCAGGGTTTTTTTACTGCGCCACCTCTCGCGAACGTCTGACAAACTTCCGAGAGTATAACTGTCATGAAAGAGCTTCTCAATTAGCCGTTTGGAATCGGCATAAAATTGTAGATTCCTTCCATTCGTTCCAAAAATGAAAACTCACACAAAACGAATGGTAGCGAGAAGCTAGGCCTAGGGTCCCTACGGGCCTGTTGCGCCAAAAATTATTATTATTATTATTATTAATAAAGTAGACTGCACGCGTTTGGTCAAAGTAGCATTCCGTAGCAGAAACCTTCCAAAATGATCATATGGGTATCGAGAAAGTCTGAGATAAATCTCGGCTAGTTGGGTCAGGGATAATGCTGCACAATAAATAGAATATTAACAACAATCAAAGAAAGTGTGTTGTGTATAAAACAGGTCGCATT
Organism: Cheilosia vernalis; assembly: GCA_949126925.1. Taxonomy (NCBI): domain Eukaryota; kingdom Metazoa; phylum Arthropoda; class Insecta; order Diptera; family Syrphidae; genus Cheilosia; species Cheilosia vernalis. Next base: position 26,362,760 of record OX421358.1, read on the forward strand.
TCTACTACTGCACGAGCTCTAGTATAATGAAATCAGCTTTAACCTCATTGATAATTCTTTAACATTTTTATATCTGATTTCATTATTCGTCCATTTATTAGACATTAAATAATTTTCATACACAACAAAAAACGTCAGAGACACAAAAAGTTTTTTAGTATCCCTACTGTCAGCGTTAGATTCTTAATTATATGCACATTGCACAATAAAACTTATCTATTAAAGCAAATAATTTCATAATAAAAGAACCTCGCTTAACCTATGAATGTTATTTACTACCTTATTTTATTTGCAGTATTTACAGAGAAGATTTAATAAAGGAACCCGTCAGCTAACCACTGTGACGTTTATTGTAACCGTATTTCTATATTTGCCCGTGTTTATATTCGTTCCATCGCTGGCATTTTCCCAAGGTAATTTATTTATAACATGAGCGCTACATTATTTTATGTACACGTTAAATTTATGTTTTCCTTTTTGAATCCAGTTACCGGTATCAATATTCATGTCGTTAATGGGATAGTGTGCTCAATATGCGTATTTTATACGATGCTTGTAAGTTATTGTGACAGTTTGACAGGTGTAATGTTAAAATGGAGCAACCAATGATTATTCACTTAATATGCCAAATTCTTGACTTGTAGGGCGGCATCAAAGCCGTTGTTTGGACAGATGTTGTGCAAGGTGTAATTATGGTTGCCTCATCGGTTGTGATTGCAGTAATGGGAGTTAGTCGAGCTGGTGGAATGAGTAAAGTTATTGAAAATGCAGCAGATGGCGGTCGTCTTCATGTCAAGTTCGTGAATACAGCTGGTCTAATAAAACAAAAAATTAATCCAAATCATTTGCAGCTTTTTACTTGATCTGGAAACGCGTACAACCCTTTGGAATTGTTTCTTAGGAGGCTTTTGCGTGTTTGGTAGTTATGTTGGATTTAACCAAAGTTGTGTCCAGAGAATTGTAGCTCTACCATCAATCGCTCATGCCAGGAAGTTAGTATATTTTTTTTTAGCACTGGGAGCGTTCATGTATCTAGTTAAGTTGGTCTGACAGCTGCGTCTGACTTGATGTATTCTGTGCCTTGATTTTGTGCGGTTTTTTCCGCAATGGCGGTGTCGGAAAGGGTTCACGTATAGGCGGATTCTATAAATGTGTGAGTGATGTCGCGAACTGACAACTTCTAATTTTTTCTGTTCTTATATCGCTTTGTTCCTGCAAATTCCAGGCGAGCTTTCCCACACGCGACCTTTTTAGGTAGCGAGAAGGATGTCGGATGAGAAGAAATGACAACAGCGTGACCGTTGTGCGACAATTTGGTACCTTTTTCGAGGACACTAATACAATTTGTTGTTCCTTTGTTCCTTTTTATTATTTGGAAAATTCACATTTTAGAACTATTCGCATGAGAGCCAATGGCGAACGAACTACGAACAAGCGAATTTTTTTACACTTCAATCATACTTCAATCATTGTTTAATGTTAAATGCGATAGAATTTTTTCATTCGTGGGTTTGTGGATCCGCGAATGTTTTATGTGGATTGTGAATAAAGTGTGACAATTCGCTGCAAGAATTTTCAATTGCTGTAATAATTTTAAATTGAGCTATTTAAATCGATTGAGAGTCCGATTTTTTTTTAGATTAGACTTAAGATTAATTTAATACAAGGCTTTGGTGGTAAATAGTATACAAATCAATTTTCAATTCATAAATACAATTAAATTCATTTGTTCGCAATTCGCGCTCATGTGAATAGTACTTAAAAAAGTTTTCAAAAACTGATTTCAAAATGAATATGTTTAAAAAAATAACAATAGTAAAAATAATAAATAGTGTTATAGTACATTTACACCGCACCTAAATTCAACATTTCGGAATAATACTTGTTAAATATTGGGAGAAAATACTAAATTTATGTAACAGCGTCAGAAAAAGGCACACTTTTCTTTCATCGCCCCTTTTTTTGGACTTTTTAAAACTAAAGTGAAAGAGATCTTAAAAGTAGATATAAAAATCAGTTGATATAATTTTTAAAAAAAATTTAATCAACTTTTTATGTATTTATAAATAAAAATCAAAGCTAAAAGGTTTTCATTTTAAAATTTGTCATTTGAAAACGAATTGCATCTAAAGTACTGTCTAGCTTACCCGCAGAACAACCTTAAAGACATCTAATTCTAATGTTATTTGGTTGTTTTGGGTTTATTTATAAAAGAAACGTTGTGAGAGAGTGATCTTTTTATAGTCTATTGTATTGTGAAACTAAAACCAAAATGTATAACCTTTCTCTAACAGTCCGGGAAATTGTTGCGAAATTCTGAAAAGTAACAAATAAAAAAAAGAAAAATGTGTCATTTCTAAAGCAACTCTGCAATTTTAGAATTTTCGCACAATATTTAACAATTGTTTGCTCTCCTAACACTATAATCGTGTTCTGATAAACAGCAGCGTTATATTTTATTAAAATTCATTTGAAAATCACAGTGTTTCTAAAAATTGCACAGTTCCTTTTCAAACTAAAAAAAGGGATACAGTAGCAACAAATTGTATCAGGATCCTCGAAAAAAGTACCAAATTATTGCACAACGGGCACGTTGGTCACAGCGCGCGGCTCACTCACACATTCAAATCCGATTCGGGCCGTTCCCTAGCGACATCGCCTCAAAAACCGCACAAAATCAAGGCACTGGTTTGTGCTCCCGACCAATCTAGTTCTTGATATCGGTTAAAATCTAGTCCAGACCAATCTATATAGTCGACCAATGCTAACTAGATTTTTGAATGCGCCCACTCACTCATGTATTAAAAACCAAGATGGCGCACAATCATTTAATATAGATTGTGTGATCAGCTGTAATATGCTTTTATTTATTTGCATTTTGTCTCATTCTGTAGATCGCTCTATTGTTTTGCAGCTGGATTCTTATTTATAGTGTTATTAAATTGCTTTACCGGAGTGGTTATGTTCGCCAAGTATCATGATTGTGACCCTGTGACCAAAAAGGTAATATAAGCTTTTTAGGTGTGCAGAAATTTAATATTTTAATTGGGTTCTCCTATTAAAAATCAATAATTGACTCAGACATGAAAAGAAAACTTGACAGTAGTGTTTAGCTAGTTTTGACACATTTTCACTGACGAGCTTTAGAAAAATCATTTTCAAATTTGCTAATATGTTTGCAGTAAGCTGTTTTTATCGATCAACAAAATTTACATTGGGGACGTTCGGATACCTAGTTTATGTAAAACGTCGACTAGATTGGTCGTGACTATGAATCCGAACGCGTTGACTAAGCAAGTTGAATAGTTTTTGTATTCTCACGGTCAGCGTTACCTTTGCTTGATTTTGCACTTATTTGGAAAGGCCCTACATAAATCTTCAAAAAATTTTATTTTCAAATAAGTACATTAAAAATGTAGCACGCCTGACAATCACTACACTATTATAGTGTTATGCGAACTAATGTTTGTTAAATATCGTGTGAAAATTCTCAATTACCAGAGTGGCCTTAGAAATCACGCCTTTTTCTCTCATCGCGCCTTTTTGCGACTCAGAATTCTGCAACGGCCACTCTGTTTATTTTAAATTTGACTTTTCGAAATGTCAACTGAGTACGCAGGCAGGATTTTCTTGACTAGATTGGTCGGCTTCCCCTCCATAAACGTCAACTGCAAATACTATACACGTTAACACTCTGGGCCAATAAAAACTGAGACCCATCTAGTCAGACAGCTGTCAGACTTACTAAACTACGAATCCGAACGTCCCCATTTCTAATGACTTTTTGACAATAGCCGTGTTTTTTTGAGCTTCGATCTCAGTAAAGCAAAGTAAAGCTGAATTTTCAGCACGCTAATTACAAGTTACAACAACTACGCTCTACTTGACAATTCGAGACTCGCAATAGTTGTTGCAATTGCGTGCTGAAAATTTCTGTTTTATTGAATTGGTTTCCAGTAAAACAAAGTAAAGTAGAATCATTAACACAATTGCTGCTAAAAATGTTTCGCTTGTCAAAGTTGTTGTTGATTATCTTATTGTTACATTCAGGCAGGGATTCGTAAAGATAAAACACTATTCCGTTTAACTTCTCTAATAAAATTCACTTTTATTAAACTTTTATCGACTATTCTAATATTTCACTTATTAAGTACCAGAACACTATTACTTAAACAATTCTTCAACGTTTCAAACCAATCACTTAATTTACTCTATTACTTTTCACTTATTTATCTTCACAAACTATTACTATCTCGAACTTTTACCAATCACTGTTATAAATCAACTGTCTCGCCCTCTTCTAAAAGCTGTCCTTTTATACCCGCTCCGCCATCTGACGAGAACTTTCTAGCTAATTCTAAGTGGTTCTAGAACAAGGTTCAGTGGTGACAGATTCCAGTCTCCAATTGGAAGTGACACTTGAGTGGAACTTGTTTTGTGACTTTAAGGCCTGGTTTCATCAAACTGTCTAAGGCCTGGTTTCACCAAACCGTGACTAAGGGCTTGTTTCACCACTTAAGTTACACGATACCTTCCACGCCACAATATCCCCCTCTTAAACTTGTTCGTCCCGAACAAACTCGTTAACATTTTCACCATTATAACGATGAAGACGATCCACATGAACGACTTTCAGCTTGCCTCTTCCTCGTTGGATGCGATAGACAACGTCGTTGATGCGCTTTACGATTGTATAGGGCCCTTCCCAGTCTTGTTGCAACTTAGGCGATAAACCTTTCCTTCGATGAGGGTTATATAGCCATACCAGATCTCCTTCCTGGAATCCTGTAGTTGTCGTTTTAGTATCGTACCTCGTTTTCATGCGGTCACTGGCTATCTTAATCTTATCCCTAGTGTCTCGATGCACGTCCCTGATGATATCCCTGAGGTCTGTAACGTATTCCTCCTCATTCTTGGGCTCTTCGCATGGATATCCAAACATCAACTCGCTAGGTAGGCGGACTGTTCGACCAAATAATATTTCAGATGGAGTATGTCCTGTGGTGTTATGCACTGCTCCTCGATAAGCCAATAAGAACATGGGAATCTGCTTATCCCAGTCTCTCTGGTCTTCGCCAACGACCTTAGAGAGGTGTTCATTCAGTGTCCTGTTGAAGCGCTCCACCATCCCATCTGATTGTGGATGAAGCGGGGTTGTCCTTGTCTTGTGAATCCCGAGTAACTGGCACACTCCTTGGAAAATCTTCGACTCGAAGTTCCGTCCTTGGTCTGAATGCAGTTCCATTGGTACACCGAATCTGCTTACCCAGTTATTGACGATTTGCTCCACCACGGTTTTAGCTTCATGATTTGGGATAGCAAATGCTTCAGGCCACTTACTGAAATAGTCCATAACAACGAGGATGTACCGATTTCCATTGTTTGTTTCAGGAAACGGTCCCGCAATATCAACTGCTATCCTTTCGAAAGGGGCTCCAACATTGTATTGATGCATTTTGCCACGGACTTTCAGTCTCGGACCTTTGCTGGCCGCACATGTAACGCATTTCCTGCACCAAGTTTCAACGTCCTCCCTTGAATGAATCCAGTAAAAGCGTTCCCGCACTTTTTCGAGCGTTTTATTGATTCCCAAGTGGCCTCCAGACACTCCATCATGCAATTCCCTGAGCACTTCCTTAACCTTTGACCTGGGTACAACAAGCTGCATTACGAACGACTTTCCATCCGGGCTTTCCCATCTTCTTTTTAGAATGCCGTCTTGTACGTGAAGGGAGTCCCACTGCGCCCAGTATGCCTTCAGCTCGGGGCTCCTATTGGATATCTCCTGCCAGTCTGGTTTTCCCTCATGCTCCTTCCAGGCGATAATCGGTTCGATATCCGGATCTTCCCTTTGAGCCTCCCGTATTTCCCGCGCACTCCAGCCACCAATGGGCATAGCTCTCACCCTTTGAACGGACGCGACTTCTTTTTCCTCGTGTCGTAAGCAATGTTTGCAATTTGCTTTGCACGGTCGACGGGAGAGAGCGTCTGCATTAGAGTGAAGACTTCCCTTTCGATGTTGTATTTCGTAGTCGTACATCTGCAGCCGTTCGATCCACCTTGCGACTTGGCCTTCAGGATTCTTAAAGTGCAGCAGCCACTTTAAAGATGCATGATCTGTGCGGAGGATGAATTTCCGCCCATAAAGGTACTTATGGAAATGTTTTGTCGCCAATACCAAAGCAAGGAGTTCGCGCCTGGTAACACAGTAGTTCCTTTCTGGCTTTGAGAGAACTTTGCTGAAGTAGGAAACTACTTTCTCTTGGCCATCGTGCACCTGGGAAAGGACGGCTCCAATTCCCACATTACTAGCGTCTGCATCCACAATAAATGTTTTCCCAGGGGTGGGGTACGCTAGTATGGGGGCGTTGCACAACTGTTGTTTAAGTTCCTTGAAGCTCTTTTCGCACTCACCTGACCATTTGAATTGTTTGCCTTTTTCTGTCAGTTGATGCAAGCTCTTTGCGATCCTGGCAAAGTCCTTTACAAATCGTCTGTAATAGGTCGCAAGTCCCAGGAAGCTTCTCAGTTGATGTTTGTCTTTGGGTACCGGCCAGTTTTTCACTGCATCGACCTTCTCCGGATCAGTCTTGACTCCTTTGGAAGAGATGATGTGCCCGAGGTACTTCACTTCTGGTCTAAATAAGGAACACTTCTTCGGGTTAAGTTTTAGTTGCGCACTTCGTAGCCTTTGGAACACCTCCTTAAGGTTATCTCGATGTTCGTTAAATGTTTTTCCTACTACGATGACATCGTCCAGGTAGACCAAGCAGGTTTTCCACGTTAGTCCCAGCAAAACGCGCTCCATTAGACGCTCAAAGGTTGCTGGAGCATTGCACAGTCCAAATGGCATTACTGTAAACTGCCAAAGCCCGTTTCCTGCTGTGAATGCTGTTTTCTCGCGGTCTTCTGGATGGATCTGCACTTGCCAGTAGCCACTCTTCAGATCAAGAGTCGAAAACCATTTGGCTCCGGATAGTGTGTCCAGGGTGTCGTCAATTCTTGGCAGGGGGTAGCTATCCTTCTTAGTGACGTTGTTGAGTTGGCGATAGTCCACGCAGAATCTCGTACTTCCGTCTTTCTTCTTGACCAGGACGACCGGCGATGCCCACGGACTTTTTGAGCTTTCAATCAGTCCTTCCTTTTCCATCGTCGACACCATTTCTGCAACCTCCGTCTGCTTAGCCAATGGTAGTCGTCGGGGAGGCTGACGAATCGGTCTCGCATCTCCGGTGTCGATTCGGTGTTGTACGAGATGTGTTCGGCCATACTCGCCGTTCTGTGAAGCAAATATATCAGCAAACTCATTGATTAGACTCCCTGCCATGGATCGCTGCTCCTGATCCAGCTCGCACTCTCCGAGTATATTCTTTTTCATTTCCGATATCTCCATAGGTCTTACCGGTTTCACATCACTTGCATTGGACAACTTTGTGACCGCAGTAATCGGTACGCACTTTCCAATCACTTCTCCTTGCTTTAGTTTCACGCTTTTGTGTTCCACATTGAGGACACGAACGGGAACCATGTTGTTTCTGGGTTCAACCAGCATCTTTCCGACAATATAGCTCTGATAATAATTTTCTGGATTTGGCTCGACTAGGTAGAATCGGTGGCTCCCAGGATCAGCTTCCAGCTTTGTCCAAATAATTGTCTCTGACGAAGGTGGTAATATTTCGTCCTCACTTACAACTGTCCTTAGAGCTGCGACGTTCTCGTTCCCGTAAACCATCGGAATCTCGACGTTCTTGTACTTTATAACTTGCGAACCGATGTCGAGCACTATATCATGCGTCTTCATAAAGTCGATTCCGATGATGCATTCGTCACATATATCAGCCACTAAGAATGCATGGGAGAAGACTATTCCTGCAAGGTTTATCATCAAGAGTACCTCACCATACACCTTTGCTGTTGCTCCAGTTGCTGTTTTCAGACAGTAGCTGCTGGTGTTGTGCAGCCATGCTTGGCGAACGATGTCCCTTCTGACTATGGAAGCGGTGGCACCTGTATCGATTGTGGCGACACACTTCTTCTGGCCGATATTTGCTTCCACTGTCAGACTCCTATTACATCGTTTGGTCTGGGAAACCTGAATTGTGGTCCTGGGGGCGTCGATTCCAGATGTTCCATCCGCCGAAAGCTCAAACGCCTCCTCGTTCCTAGCTCTGCAATGTGGACAACTGCCCTGTCTACGTTCGGCTCTGCACTGTCGTTGTAGATGTCCAATTTTGTTGCAGTTCCAGCAACGGATCGGTCCCCTTCGAGAACTGTTACGGTCTACTACTTCTGTTCTCTGGCACGAACATTCAACAGATGTCATTTCTCTCACGCGGTGAAATCCTTGAGATGCTTGGTCAGCAGCTTTCATGGTTAAGGCAAATGCCAGTGCCTCAGGAAGAGTTCTCTTTCCAGCCATTCGTAGAGCCATCTGCAGTTGTCTGTCCTCTATGGCTTGTGTAAATGCCTCAATAGCCATTTCATTGATGACATCCTCGCCGGCATTGGGATAAGACAAGTGCGCTAGCCGTTCGATATCAGCTTGCAGTTGCTGGAGTGTTTCTCCCCTCTTCTGGATTCTACTGCGCAGTTGCACCCTATACACTTGCTGCATGTGGTCGTCACCAAATCGCATCTCAATAGCCTTCACCAAAGTCTCGTAGTCGCGTTGTTTTTCTTCGGAGATAGTTTGAAGCAATTCTGCAGCTGTACCTCGTAATGCGAGCGTTAATGCAATCGACTTATCCTGGTTGTCCCATCCATTGGTCGTTGCAGCTGCTTCGAACTGTCTCCGATAAATCGGCCATGATGTTTGACCATCAAAAACGGGTGGCTGCATCTCCTTCTTTCTTGGGCAGTCAGCAGAATATTCCCGAGCCTTCTGTTTCTTGACTATTTCGAGCTCTTTAGTTATATTCTTGATGTTTGTTCCGAGCTCTTTAGCTATGTTCTCGATGTTTGTCTCGTGTTTTTGAAACGTTTTGTTAATTTCCTCAAACTTTGTTTCATGCTCGTTTAATTTTTCATCAATCGCGTCGATTTTTACATCTAGAACATTCTTAAATTCTTCCACTGCATCTTTTTGTGCGGCGACAATGGAATTTGTCTGATCTTCAAGAGAATTTTTCTGTTCTTCTAGAGAATTCTTCTGTTCTGCGAACTTCAATTCCATGGAATTCTTCTGCTCTTCGAACTTCAATTCCATAGAATTTTTCTGTTGTTCTAGAGAATTCTTTTGTTCTGCGAACTTAGATTCCATAGAATTTTTCTGTTCTGCGAACTTAGATTCCATAGAATTTTTCTGTTCTGCGAACTTAGATTCCATAGAATATTTCTGTTCTTCCATCTTCGCAAGAAGTAATTCCATCATAGAGCTAATGTCAACGCCTGTACTTACTTGTTCTTCTGACACGTCGAATAGCATGGTTTTTGGATCTTCTCCCTCGTTTTGGACAGCTTCCTGCAGACGAAGTATGAGGTCACTTTTCCCTCCAGCTGTGGAGAGATTCCGCTTTTCTAGTTCACTTTTCAATTGGGGTATGCTTAGATGTAGCAATACACGACCCATTTTGTTTGTCTCTTGTAATTTCAAAAAAATCACAAATTCACTTTTTTTTTTTTTTTTTTTTTTTTTTTTTAACTACACTTAGACACTTAGCACAGAATAAGTTTTATCCCACTTCTGACTCCAATGTTACATTCAGGCAGGGATTCGTAAAGATAAAACACTATTCCGTTTAACTTCTCTAATAAAATTCACTTTTATTAAACTTTTATCGACTATTCTAATATTTCACTTATTAAGTACCAGAACACTATTACTTAAACAATTCTTCAACGTTTCAAACCAATCACTTAATTTACTCTATTACTTTTCACTTATTTATCTTCACAAACTATTACTATCTCGAACTTTTACCAATCACTGTTATAAATCAACTGTCTCGCCCTCTTCTAAAAGCTGTCCTTTTATACCCGCTCCGCCATCTGACGAGAACTTTCTAGCTAATTCTAAGTGGTTCTAGAACAAGGTTCAGTGGTGACAGATTCCAGTCTCCAATTGGAAGTGACACTTGAGTGGAACTTGTTTTGTGACTTTAAGGCCTGGTTTCATCAAACTGTCTAAGGCCTGGTTTCACCAAACCGTGACTAAGGGCTTGTTTCACCACTTAAGTTACACGATACCTTCCACGCCACATTATTTTTGACATTCCGATCTACACGATATTGGTTTTATTTAATCGCGCTTTCTACCAAAAGCCAGCTTTCAATTATTCTTTGTTTTTTTTGGAAATCAAATAAGCATCGATAGCAATTGTTTAGACAACGATATTGTTTGACAGTTCAAAAGGTTCGGAAATCTATAGTGCGTGGTTTTTATATTGACATTAGTTTGACGTTTCACTAATTACATTGCTGCTGTCAGAGGTATGGTTTAAAGCGATACTGTACAGTGTACAATATATTGTACGTGTACAATGTACATACATGCATGTAACTTACTTACGATTGATAATTTTCCGTTTCCTTTTACCAGATAGTAGAGAAGGCTGAAAAAATGATGCCATTCTTCGTTCAAGATGTAGTTGGCGACTGGAAGGGCATGCCAGGAGTCTTCATTTCATGCGTGTTCAGTGCGTCCTTGAGGTAGGCTTTCCTCCGACTTTTCCACACCCTTTCAAATTATGTTTCTTTTTTTGTTTAGTACCATTTCAGCGAACCTAAACTCCTTGTCGGGTATATTCTACTTTGACTATGTCAAGCCATTCGTGAAGCACACCGAAAGGAAGGCTAATATCTTTATGAAGGCGTGTGTGCTTGTAATTGGAGTATATTGCGCTCTTGGGGGGTTTGTTGTCGAACAATTTTCATCAATTATGCAAGTGGTCATCACAATAAGTGGCATTACCCATGGTACCGTTTTTGGGGTTTTCACACTTGGAATGCTGGTACCGATTGTTCATGGAAAGGTTAGAAACTGCAAGACCATATATTTGCCACCAACCATTTAATAGTTGCATTTATCATTAGGCGGCTTTAATCAGTCTTGTAACCAGTATGATCACAATGTTGTGCATAGTTACTGGAGCTCAAGAGAAAATGCGAGCAGGAGAGCTTTCTTACGAGCCGTTGCCACTTTGGACCTATGGTTGTGAGGAAAATATGAACGCCACTTCATCGAGTCAAGGGTAAGAACACTCTTTTAAAACCTTATTTGATTATAATTTTGAAACAAACTGTCATTACAGGCGCGATATATTTAAAGTGGTCGACGAAGCTGGGAATGCAGAGTTTTCCATTTTTAAAATCTCCTTTTATTGGTATAGCGTTTTGGGTGTTATTTTGGTGTGGATTATGGCTATACCATTGAGCTATATTATTCCTTCAGATCAGAAGCTTGATCCTCGCCTGCTGTCACCAGTAGTCAGATCTTTTGTCAAGAGCGATAATGCAGTGGCGGAAGAAATGCCACTTAAGGATCCTTGCTTAAACCCGCAAATGCAGTAAAACCTTCTGAACACTCATGGTGTGTGTTAATGAATTTAGTTGCGCATCCATGTTATTGTAGCCTAGTTTTTTGAGCTTCCATCTCAGCAAAGCAAATCAAAGTAGGATTTTCAGCACGCAATTACAACAAATACATTCCAATTGACACTTCGGGACTCGCAATAGTTGTTGTAATTAGCGTGCTGAAAAGCCTACTTAACTTTGCTTTGCTGAGATCGAAGCTCAAAAAAACTCGGCTTGTGTAGATCGAATGGTCAAATCTACCTGTCAAAATAATGTTGTGCTTATTAGAAAATTGTTCTCCTATCTGAATGGAATTTATTAAATAATTTTATACAACGAGTTATAGAACTCAGTCATACAAATTAAAGATTTGATTTTTCCTTTTTGATTTCAGTTTCATTTAATTTTAGTCACGGTTTCCACTTGAAAATAAAGTTTGTGTCGTAAATTTTACAAGTCATCTGTTAATAAATTGTCAAATGCAATAATAATGGAATAGAGAGATATGTACGTAACTTTCCAGTGGAAAGGCGCCTGCCTACAAGATTTTTTCTAAAAATACTGTTACATTCAGGCTGGGATTCGTAAAGATAAAACACTAAGGGCCGATTTTTCAATAGTCAGATAAATCGCCTGATTGCTAACTAACGATTAAATTTACTTCACTCTTTATCTGCTAGATATAATCTTTGGGTTTTTCAATCATAAAATAAGAGCTAGATAACTATTCGAAGGTAAAGTTGTGTGAGCGTGACAGATGGATTGACTATATGCTGTGTTAAAGCATAGAGGATAGTCATCTTCAAAGCTTGACGTCTGTTAAGAATAATGGGTTTGGGGACGAAATGAAGGAGTAGTTGTCTATGCTATATAATTAGTAACGATCACTCTGAAAAGATTTAAAATAATTTTATGTTTTCACTAATCACCTTTTGTCTTATCTATTTTCATGTCTCAAAAAGGATCAATAATAGTTTATTATCCTTTTTGTATACTTTCAGTGCTTGTAAGAGGATCTACAATAGTTCATCTTTTTAGTTATTTTTTCTTCCTTTTATGACAATTGTAAAAGGAACTACAAATGTTTATGACCCTTCTCCTTTTTTTATTGTTTTCGAGCATACCTGCTAGTCGGCATTTCGAATAGATGCTTTATGCGAAATGCAAAAAGTATAAAAGGGGGATCTGTGGTGAACGCCAAGGAGTTCGCAAAGTTTTCTGGAGGAGTGTACTCCTATATATCATTAGCCGTTTCAGTTTGAGTGGCAAAAATTTTGGATTTGCAATGGAAAACGCTAAAATTATATTTGCTAAAAAGCGGTAGAGGTCTGTTAATTTTACGTCTTCAGAAACGCGGCTTTTAATGAATATGGTGTTCAAGTTTCAAAATACTATAGAAAAAGTGTTTCCCTCACAAACAAGGAAAAATATTCTGCATGGAACAAAATTGCTGAATTATTTAAAGTAATTGTTCGCTAATTCCTCTGTTTCAATAAAAATATCGTCAATAACGTCGAACAAATCCATTTCTACAATAGGAACAAATCTCCCCAAACAAAACTTTGTAAAATAAGATTTTCCAATATGACAGTTCTCCGACTTTAACTAGAGATTTAAATTTTATCAGTCTCACAAAGGGGCAGATATCTTTATGAGACAGATAGCTGTTATATTCTTCGAATAGCTGCTATTCGACTATTGAAAAATGGATTTATGTTTTATCTGGCAGTTAACCCCTATCTGGTTGCCTATCTGACTATTGAAAAATCGGCCCTAAGTATTCCGTTTAACTTCTCTAATAAAATTCACTTTTATTACATTTTTATCGACTATTCTAATATTTCACTTATTAAGTACCAGAACACTATTACTTAAACAATTCTTCAACGTTTCAAACCAATCACTTAATTTACTCTATTACTTTTCACTTATTTATCTTCACAAACTATTACTATCTCGAGGTGTCATCGCAACTCATACCCCGACGACTCATACCCCGCACCTAGCGCCATCTACATCTTAACTCTACAACTGGACATTTATCTTCTTACTACTCACCCTTATAGTTCGAGTTGTAATCTATTACATTTAATGTCAGAAATAAGTGTTACCATACTACAAATTAATTTGTGTTCGAAGGTTGGTGGTGGCTTTGTAAACCATTTTGTGAAATGGAGTAGGCAGGTTATATTCACTTATGAATACGGATACACTTGTATGGATGAATATTTTTGCGAATGTTTGTCTTTTATTTTTTCAGATTCTATAAAGTTTAAATAATAAGTTTTTTGAGAAAAGAAATTGACTTTTAGCTTCAGAGAATTTGAGAAAATAAAAGTTAAAAATTCGCGCGAATTTTTTACTTTTATTTTCTCAAATTCTCTGAAGCTAAAAGTCAATTTCTTTTCTCAATTTTTTTTTTTAGGTTAATGGAAATTAATTAATAATATTAACCGTCTTGGAATCGTATAACTCCATTTCATTTACACCACACATAAAACATTTCCCACCCTTATACCTTCTACTTAACATTACATACATTTTTTACCTACCTTCTTCCCCCATATATATATTTCCAAATTCCACATATATAATTATTAAAGAAACTTTAACCAAGCACTCAACATAATTCTCGATTGATATGGTAACACCATATTCTAAAGGTGAGTGATGAGATTATTGGTTGTTAGTTGTAAAGTTGCGATGTAGATGGCGCTGGGTGGCAAATTTGGCAGGGGATGAATCGTCTGGGTATGAGTTGCACCCGACCCCTATCTCGAACTTTAACCAATCACTGTTATAAATCAACTGTCTCGCCCTCTTCTAAAAGCTGTCCTTTTATACCCGCTCCGCCATCTGACGAGAACTTTCTAGCTAATTCTAAAGGCTGGTACGGAGTTCAAGTGAAATCCAATTTTTCATACAAATTTTTCACTGCGAAATGTCAAAATGAATTTTCCAAATGAAAATTTCACTAGGCGTAGGCGGTACGCAGTTCGAGTGGAAAATATCGCTTCCAAAACTGAGTCGTAGGTGGCGATACTAAAATCTCTCCGCAGCTATTTCACTTGGTTTTTATTGTCCGTCGCATTAATTTTTTGACAATTCAGCGTGAAAAATGATTTGTAGGATGCGGTTTAGAAATTTATTGGAATTTCAGATGTTTCCTTAAGAGAATAATAAGTGTTTCGCACTTATAAAATTGTTTTTTCATTGAATATAGTGCAATAATGTTAGGTGTACAAATATTTGGTGGCATGGATGACCTTTTCCATAAGCAGGGTGCCTCAAGAATATTTTTCTACCCAGATTTGTTCAAGCAATACCAGCAGATGATCTTTGAAAATATGTGTAATTTCCATGCACTGTTAATTATTTAAATTTGACGACTGTTCTGTCTATTTTACAAATCAGGCATTATTTGCCAAATTGAAAACTATTAAAATTATCATGAACAAAATACGAACCTTTTTTTTTTGTGTTTTTGGAGGTTCGCTGGAAGGGAAAATCATCGAAAGTCATTCGAGAACTAGTAGGTTAGGTACGCGAGAGATGCTTCGACAATAGGCCTTTCAGCCGATCTAAAACACCTCCCGAGAGCAATGACTTTTGCCAACCGAATGTGAATGTGCCTAGCCATTCGACTAATCGAAAGATCCCTCGTTTGTTGAATTTCTGAACTTTTTTGTTAGAAAATATATTGACTTAGCTAATTTTTATAGATCAACATGTTTTATCCGCCTTAATCTCCTGATTACACTGCCTGTATTTATAAATTCGGTTGTTTCTAAGCTAACGTGGTTGAGAAGCGTTGTGCATTTAAGAAACTTGTTCGACTTCTTTCTATACTGATTCAATATCTAGATCAGCGTTGTGCATTGAATATGACTTTGTTCCTTTGTAATATTTTTGAAAGACCTTAATTTTTTAGAAATACGTTTGGAGCGGTCATACCCACAACTGGTGCCCGTAGGTCCATACTGGTTGCAGAATTTGGTTTTATGGCAATAACTTATTGTTATTGTGGTCGATCACGGATGAAATGTCTTCCAATAGGTCAATACATTTTACTGTAGGTATCACATGATTCACAAAAAGTGAAGTTTCCAATTTGTTTCTTCCAGCTGTTTTCTTAAACTGCCACAAAACAAATTTTTTTTGAGCTCAGTCCCCCTGCATAAATTTCTCCAACTAAAATCTCCAACAAAATATTTCACTCTCTATTTCACAGCACTTTTTGGAGAGGAGTGCAAATTTCACTTCACTCGATCAGCGTACCAGCCTTAAGTGGTTCTAGAACAAGGTTCAGTGGTGACAGATTCCAGTCTCCAATTGGAAGTGACACTTGAGTGGAACTTGTTTTGTGACTTTAAGGCCCGGTTTCACCAAACTGTGACTAAGGCCTGGTTTCACCAAACTGTGACTAATAGAAAATGAAATAACCCCCCAAAATTGGGGAGTAAATTCACTGTGAAATTATACCCCAAATCCAACATGAAATTAGTCCCCAAAATGGTATGAAATAAGTCCCCAAGACGGTATGAAATAAGTTTCCAAATAAGTAAGAAATCGGCGCCCTTCTTTCGAATTAATATTAATTTTTGAGACAATGGTAATTTGCGCAAATTATGAAATGTGTATGGGGGGGCATGCTGCCCCCCTGCAACCCCCCCGCTTGGGTTTACTGTTGGACTACGGGGTGGGTGCGAGGTTTTTTTCTTATATTTTTTGTTGAATTTTCAATTTGTTGGGTGGGACATATGGCCAAAAAACTCGAATTTAGTTCAATTTGGGGAGTTATTTCACAGTGAAATAAATCCCCAATTTGAAGTATGAAATAAGTCCCCAAAAATCCATGAAATAAATTCCCAATTTTGGGGATTTATTTCATGTGAAATAAATCCCCACCTCCATACAAATTTTGGGGGGCTATTTCATTTTCTATTTGGGGGGTTATTTCGTTGGGGGGTTATTTCCTGGAGCCGATACCTTCCACGCCACAATACTTATGAAGTCACACACACCAGCTCATTTCTATTCTAGTAAAAATGTAAGTTCATGAATTGGATTTTAGTACGAAACACAAAACAATAAAAGCAAAATGATTAGCGGTCGGCCACTAGCATAAACTAACTAGTTATTAAATAGACTGACAGCTTCAGCCCAAAAAGGGGGATTGCCTACAAGCTGGATTTGACCTTGAGTGTAGCCCAGTTTGAATTCATGTGTTTGTGCCATGTTAATCAAAAGGGGCACACACATACTTGAAAAAAACAGCCTACAATTGCGGTTTAAATCAGATGTCATGTAGCCTGAGGTGGATTCTCATTTCAATATCGATTGCGGGGCTGTGTTTGTAAATAATGGGTTTTCTTGTTTCCAGGTTGTAAATAATTCGCTTTTTCAATATGCAATGTTGTTCGATTTTCTTATTTCTTGGTATCAAGTGAAATTTGTTATGTAATTGAAGTGCAATGAATGTTTAAATTGTCCGATATATAGAACAGCAATTTTCATTCCATAATGAATTTTGGATACATAGATACCTACAATTTTTATGACATCGATATCAAAAAATTGTTCGCATGTTCGCGATAGCTCTGTAGGGACCCAGGGCCTAGCTTGTAGCTTCTCGCAACCATTCGTTTTGTGTGAGTTTTTAATTTTTGGAACGAATGGAAGGGATTCTACAATTTTATGCCGGTTCCAAACGGGCCGATTGAGAAGCTCTTTCATGACAGTTATACTCTCGGATGTTTGTCAGACGTTCGCGGGAGGTGGCGCAGTGAAAAAAACCCTGAGTTGGAATTTGGGTTTTTGCGGGATTCGAACCTGGACCCCTCCCTTAGTAGTCCAACACACTAACCACTAAGCCACTACGACCACTTACATTACCATTTTTTTGTTCTTATTTTCATAGGTAAAATAAGCAAATCCTAATAATTGCCGTGTTTTTTTTAGCTTCGATCTCAGCAAATCAAAGTAAAGTAGGATTTTCAGCACGCAATTCCAACAACTACGCTATGCTTGACACTTCGAGACTCGCTTCTTAGTTTATGGTTTATGGCCACTAGCAGCATGCTTTCCTGTTGGTCACACGTATTCCCATACGGGGGTTGAAATAACAAACGAGTTCGTAATTTTGTACGAAAACAATATCTTTCTCTTACTACGTAATTGAGAAAGTTAAAAACAACAATGTAAACAAATGGGTTTTTGGATGATAGACGTACGAAAGATATCCATCTTAGCAGTCTGACTAGACTATAGATGTATCACGCTTTTGATTGGCTGAAATTGGTTCTATGAGCAGCTTTTGGAGTTGACGTTTATGGATATTAGTGGAATATTTACCATTTACGATAATGGATCGCTTAACAATCGAACAATGCGTTAAAACTAATAAAACTTACTACAAAAGAGAGTTGACTTGCATCATCGTAATGCACGCTCAGTCGAAAATATTGCTGCTGCAAGTGCAAGTATTGCTTATGATTCAAAATTTATTGATTTATCAATTCGGAACGATTTCGGCCGTGGTTCAAAATTACCTTAAAAGAATCACATGCTTCGAATCTTCGCGAGGCTACCATTGCTAGTGATATTGTTTTTCACACTTAATTGTTTCAAAGTCCAAACTTTATCTTAATATATATTTATATCTATAATTCTACTGTACGTGTGTATGTCACTGAACTCCTCCTAAACGGCTGGACCGATTTGAATGAATTTTTTTGTATGCGTTTGGGTTGCGCCCTGTATGGACTCGATTTACAAATCAGCCCTGCAGATGGCGCTGCAATGGGTTCGTTAGTAATGGTATAAAATTTACATCAAAAATGTACCTATGTTTTTTGTTTAGCTTTACTTTCGCAACCGAAAAATTAATGACCCTTTATAACCGAATTGTAAACAGTGGTATTATTCTATCTATTCAAAAAGTAAAGGGCAAGTCAACTGCTTTTGCTGATGATTTTACATTTACTTATGTTGGCTATGTAACTATTTCCTACAGGAGTATTTACTTGAATATTTTTATTATGTGACTCCAACTAGACTGTTTAATAATCTTCCCTTTTCTATTAGAACAATACACAGTTCATTTTTTTTTAATTTTAAATGTTGGTTCTTCACGAAGAAAAGAATCATGATGACAATCCGCGGTACTAATAATCATTTTTATGTGGTATTCGATTGGGCGCTCTCAGAGCACTTTTTTTGCTCTCAGAGCAATTTTTATGTTCGTTTGGTACAGGAAAAAGCAATCTTTTTCAGATTTCAGATCACTTTTGCGAATCTAGATATTTTCTCAGATTTACCAATACAAGTGCGTTTGAGTTTGACAACTGATGGAGTTTGTTTACATTTTTAGTGAATTTTTTCTCCAGCAAATAAAGGCATTGCATCGGGTGAATCTATTTGTGTAAATTATTTATGTATAAATATTTAGAAATCAATCGGAACAGATATTTCTAATGTTTTAATACAAAATTTAACTAGTGAATGGAAATCGCTTAGAAAAGTGTCGAAGACTACACATATTCAAATCGCACGAATATCAACACAAAAAAGAGCAAGAGCAAGTTTTATGTTCGATTAGCCACACGAAATCTGGAATCTGAGAGCAAATCTGAAGAAGCCCAAACGAATACCACATTAGTGTCCAGGCTAAATTTTTCGAGCTCACAATGGCGAAAATTTCCATACAAAATCTCATATTGTGACCTAGGAAATATTTAGTGTGAAGGTTAAAAATGATTATTGGTAAGGCCATTTGAGTATTTTTTTTACAGTAATTTTTGTTTCATTTATTTTCAATTGCATATTTTCGGCTCCATAATTTTTCTTTATTCTCTATTATAATATTTTTATTATCAAGATTATTTTCAATTCCTATACCTGTTACCAAAGATTTTGATTATATTTTCTAAGGTCGCTTGACACTAGCTCTTAATAGTTACACAATGATCATTGGGCCTTACCAATAATCATTTTTAACCTTCACACTAAAAATTTCTCCATTGTGAGTTTGAAAAATTTAGCCTGGACACTAAAAATGATTATTAGTAGTACCACGGATTGAATTTATTCTAATAAACGCATATTTTCTAATTTTGTAATAGGTAAGAAAATAATAAAATTGAAACGAATATTTTATTTAATAATTTACATTTAATACTTATTCAATTTATGTCGTTATAGGTATTGTATATTTTTTTCCATTGAGATAAAGAATTATAATAATAAACTATTAATATTCAGTCACGGTGTAATATCCATTTCAATCAATCGGGTCGCATGAACAGTGTCTGCATAAACCATTACATGAACCCTTCTTGGAAACCGGAAATAAAATTCCAACGTTTAATTACAGTTGCTTCACAGTTTCACTCTCGGTGCAGGAATACCGATTCCTAGAAGGCCACTTATCCCCAAATCTATAACCGCCTTTAATTACTGGCATATTAACCACTGGTAATGACAGATCGTCAATCACTTTTAATACGAAAACAAACAAACCATAACCTAAATAGTTCCATTCAATCATTGCCAACAACGTTTATAATTATTTCACTAGCCTCACGGCACATCACTACAAGCTATAAACAAAATTTTAATGGCGACAACGACCACATAATCCACAATGGCGGTACTAAAATGAAAGTTACTGACACCCAATTGAACTTTAATACGAAACTCACCAGAAAAAAAAGAACACAAACTCTCTTGTTACATCTCGCTGAGCTGAGGCCTGAGAGTGGAAAGTCTTTTACCCGCCCCCAACTGAAGATCGCCAACTTCCTGTCGCATCCTCTGGGTCGTGTTTCTTTTGTTTTAACTAACCAGCCAAACAGAGTTCATGACGTTTTTGATTCCTACGGCCATCGCCGATTCGTAGATCTGTGTTGTCTGTTCCGGCGCAGACCTACACCTTCTGAACCTAACAGCAATTACGGAGTCATGTGAAGCAAAGTGAAAATAAAACGTCGCCCTCAGCAAAAACGACACCGGATGGGTAATATATCTTCGTCTCATGATTATGGCGCAGTCGGGGGGAGGTGGAAGAGACAACTCGGAAATGACAGCAAGACGAAGCAGACAAGTTAATACTGTGCGCCAGCGCTGTGATCGCAGTAGATCTTTGCGCCGCCACAACAATATTGTACGTGTACCGCAACAATCTGTTCAGAAAGCGCGATTTCTTCGGCCACGATAATCGCTTTAGGCGGCTTGGCTATTGTCTAACTATAAATTCCAGGAATGTGTATACGACTGATGTAATGTTTGTTTATTATTGAACAAAATAAATTATATCTTCACAAGGGCGCAGCGATTGACAGTAAGTGTATATAATTGAAGCTGTCGCGTGTCCTACTTGAGGGAGAGCCGAATGCCGCCTGGCTTGGGGATGGTTAATTGGTATAAAAGCCGTTTGTGGATATGAGTTAAGCTTGAATCGTTTGCCAAGCTGTTGTCAATTTCTTAGTGAGATTGCGGCTGCAACATTGTTTCTTGCCAATGAAATCGAATGGTGTCCGCAAGATAAGATCCCGGAACCAGTTGCTTTTTCTTCGTATTAGAAATGAAAAAAGTCGAAAATCCATTTCCGGGTGATCGGTAGCAGTTTGCATGCGCAGGCATCTTATATTTAATTAGGGAAATAAAATGGAGGTGTATTTTTACTTATGGCTTCATAGAATTCATGATATTTGTTGGCAACGCCATAAATTCTTGTCGAACTAAACGTGACAGCATCTGTCACTTCAATACAACTTTCTTTGTTTTTCTTTTGCTTCTAACCTTAACTATTGTACCAATCCGTGAAATAAAAACCTCGTGAATTCTTATATACCATAACCTCTTTCGTATATTAATCTTGGTAATCGAAAGGATTTTTTTTTTTTTTTTTTTGTGTTGGGAATTCGCTGCAAGTAAAAAATCATCGAAATTCATTGCAGAGCTATACGCGAGGGATGCTTCTGCAATAGTGATGGACTTTAACTCATCTAAAAAAACTCCCGGGGGACTGGCATGAGCCATCCCGAAAAAAGATTACACCTAGTCGTACGACTAATCAGCAAATTATATTTTGAATATTTTAATGAATTTAAAGAGATAAATCCGCCGTTTGTCGGATTTTTAAACTTTTTTTGTTTGAAATTAATACCTAATTTCTTAGCCCTAGCTAAATCTTACAGATCAAGAGATTTAATCCGTCTCAGTCTCCTGATTACATTGTCATTATTTAAAAGTTCTGTTATTTCTGTGTTTAGGTGGTTGAGAAGCCGATTTCTATGCCTCCGAGCAACCTTCTTAACCTCATCTTCAACCATTTCAACATTTAGATCCCTATGCAGATCGGCATTGCGTGTGTACCAAGAAGCATTAACTATGTTCCTTAGTACTTTATTTTGAAAAACCTGAATTTTTTGTAAGTTTGTTCGGCTGTACATGCCCACAATTGGAGCCCGTAGGTCCATACTGGTTTCAGAACTTGCTTGTATAGCAATAACTTATTGTAGTTGGACAGGGATGAGTTGAGTATCTCCCAATAAGCCAATACAATTTACTGTATCGCATGTTCAAGTCATATCTTTTTTTTTTCTTAACGTGCGCTTTCCAACGCAGCTTAGCGTCTAGAGTCATGCCTAAATATTTAGCTGTGTTAGAAAATTCTACTACATTGTTGTTAATGTAGACTGGAATGTGTGGTACGTTTTTATACGTAAAATTAATATGGACTGACTTAAGGTCATTTAATCTAATCTGCCATTTCTTAGTCCATTCTGAAATATTGTTTATTGCCGTCTGAAGCTTTTTTGTTGCTATTTCGACAGTTGCTCCCACAGCAAGGACGGCTGTGTCATCTGCAAAAGTAGCTATGGTGGTTTCTACACTTTCAGGCAAATCGCTAGTGAAGAGTAGGTATAAAACTGGACCTAGCACACTGCCTTGCGGTACACCAGCTTTAATCTCTCTTAATGTTGAACACTCTGTATCTTGCTTAATTCTGAAGAATCGATCTGATATATAAGACTCCAGAATAGTCGAATACGGCAGTTGCTTTTGTAGTTTGTGTATCAGTCCTCTGTGCCAGACTTTATCGAAAGCTTGTGCTATATCAAGAAATACTGTAGAGCACACATTTTTCTCTTCAAATGCTTTTTCGATTTTATCCGTGATTCTATGCACCTGTGCCTTGATTTTGTGCGGTTTTTTCCGCAATGGCGGTGTCGGAAAGGGTTCACGTATAGGCGGATTCTATAAATGTGTGAGTGATGTCGCGAACTGACAACTTCCAATATTTCCCTGTTCTTATATCGCTTTGTTCCTGCAATTTCCAGGCGAGCTTTCCCACACGCGACCTTTTTAGGTAGCGAGAAGGATGTCGGATGAGAAGAAATGACAACAGCGTGACCGTTGTGCGACAATTTGGTACCTTTTTCGAGGACACTAATACAATTTTTTGTTCCTTTGTTCCTTTTTATTATTTGTAAAATACACATTTTTGGACTATTCGCATGAGAGCCAATGGCGAACGAACTGCGAACAAGCGAATTTTTTTACACTTCAATTACTTCAATCATTGTTTAATGTTAAATTCGATAGAATTTTTTCATTCGTGGGTTTGTGGATCCGCGAATGTCTTATGTAGGATTGTGAATAAAGTGTGACAGTTCGCCGCAAGAATTTTCAATTGCTGTAATAATTGTAAATTGAGCTATTTAAATCGATTGAGAGTCCGATTTTTTTTTAGATTAGACTTAAGATTAATTTAATTTAAGGCTTTGGTGGTAAATAGTATAAAAATCAATTTTCAATTCATAAATACAATTAAATTCATTTGTTCGCAATTCGCGCTCATGTGAATAGTACTAAAAAAGTTTTTAAAAACTGTGATTTCAAAATGAATATGTTAAAAAAATAACGCGTAAATAGTGTAAAATACTACAAAATACTAAATTTATGTAACAGCGTCAGAAAAAGGCACACTTTTCTTTCATCGTCCCTTTTATATGGACTTTTTAAAACTAAATTGAAGGAGATCTCAAAAGTTGATATTGATATAATTTATAAACAAAATTCAATTCATTTTTTATATATTTATAAATAAAAATCAAAGCTAAAAGGTTTTCATTTTAAAATTTGTCATTTGAAAACGAATTGCATCTAAAGTACTGTCTAGCTTACCCGCAGAACAACCTTAAAGACATCTAATTCTAATGTTATTTGGTTGTTTTGGGTTTATTTATAAAAGAAACGTTGTGAGAGAGTGATCTTTTTACAGTCTATATTGTATTGTGAAACTAAAACTAAAATTTATAACCTTTCTCTAACAGTCCGGGAGATTGTTGCGAAATTCTGAAAAGTAACAAATAAAAAAAAGAAAAAAGTGTCATTTCTAAAGCTATTCTGCAATTTAAGAATTTTCGCACAATATTTAACAATTGTTGGCTCTCCTAACACTATAATCGTGTTCTGATACACAGCAGCGTTATATTTTATAGAAATTCATTTGGAAATCACTGCGTTTCTAAAATTTCCAAAGTGAATTTTCATACTAAAAAAAGGGAAAAAGTAGCAACAAATAGTATGAGGGTCGTCGAAAAAGTGCCAAATTATTGCACTACGGTCTCGTTGGTCACAGCGCGCGGCTCACTCACACACTCAAATCCGATTCGGAACGTTCCCTAGCGACATCGCCTCAAAAACCGCACAAAATCAAGGCACTGATCAATTGTAGAGTGCTTGTTTCTAAACCCAAATTGATGACTTGGAAGTAGCGATTTTTCATCAATAATTTTTTGCAGACGTTTTGGCAGCATTTTTTCGAATAGCTTGGACAACATTGGTAGTATCGATATTGGGCGATATGAGGCTACTTCGCTAGGTGGTTTACCTGGTTTTGGTATCATTATTACCTCCGCGACCTTCCACATGCTTGGCACATATCTTATGTGGTAATCGATTGGGCGCTCTCAGAGCACTTTTTTTGCTCTCAGGGCAATTTTTATGTTCGTTTGGTACAGGAAAAAGCAATCTTTTTCAGATTTCAGAGCACTTTTGCGAATCTAGATATTTTCTCAGATTTACCAATACAAGTGCGTTTGAGTTTGACAACTGATGGAGTTTGTTTACTTTTTTAGAGAATTTTTTCTCCAGCAAAGAAAGGCATTGCATCGAGTGAATCTATTTTTGTAAATTATTTATATATAAATATTTAGAAATCAATCGGGACAAATATTTCTAATGTTTTAGTACAAAATTTAACCAGTGAATGGAAATCGCTTAGAAAAGTGTCGAACACATATTCAAATCGCACGAATATCAACACAAAAAAGAGCAAGAGCAAGTTTTATGTTCGATTAGCCACACGAAATCTGGAATCTGAGGGCAAATCTGAAGAAGCCCAAACGAATACCACATTAATTTAAATGCAGCATTTATTATCTGCGCTAGTTTTTTTAAACCTTTTCGAGGGAATTGTTTTAAAATTTCCCCTGTGATTAAATCGAGCCCTGGGGCTTTTTTTATGTTTATGCCTTCTTTGATTTCTTTGGCAAGTTCTTTAGCTGTTACCGGCCGAATAGGTCCGTCTTCTTCGCACGTTTCTTCGTTTCCTTGAGAATCTTTATCTTCATAAGGTTTGAAGACGTTCTCAAGGTACTCTGCAAAAGTATTTGCTTTTTCTTGACTGCTTTTTGCCCAGTTACCAGATCGAAAGGATCACAACAATTTTCAATTTATTTTTTTTTTATTCTTAAAAATGTCTCAATTTTTTAAATATCTGCGACGCCTTGGCTTGTCTGCAGGCGATCCAATTTATGGTAAAATAAAGCGACAGAAAAACACGACCAAAACGCGTCAAAAAAGAGCTAAAAGGCGAGACAAAAATGCCTTAAGCAGCTTTAAAAAAAACTCCAAGTCCAAAAATTGATGAAAAACGTTTAAAAAAAGCATCCACAAAGAGCAACAAAGAACGTCGAAATACGCAAAAGAAAAACTTTCTTCACGTGTTTTTCTTTTGCGTTTTTTGACGTTATTCGTTGCTTTTTTTTTAAGTACCTATAAAGCTTAGTACGCTGCTCGAGTTAAATTTTCGCTTCCATACTAAATTCTCCCAAAATTTAGCTGAAATAAATTTAAGCGGAACCATTTAGCTAAGTGGTACACCGCATTTTTTCAACATCAATCTTGACAGATCGTTGTGCTCTGTTGCGTTTTTGTATTGCGGAGAGCGATAGAAGTAAGCAAGGATAAGTTTTTTTTTAAATAAATTCCTCATCTAGGAGTACCTAGAATAGGAAATGGTTTAAATTAGGGAGAGTTGAATTGTTGAAATAAGTTATTTTCAAGAAACAGCTGTTTTTTTGTGACATTAATCCACAGCGCTCTCTATGTCAAAATTTAGCAAGGACCTTAGCTGTTGTTTGGAGAGAAAAGTTGGAGACTAGATAAAATTTAGTTTAGCTCGAGCAGCTTAGGTACTAAGCTTAAAGCCTAGTATGCTGTTCCAGGAAAGCTAACATTAGGCGCCTATCCAATGTTTCTCTCCACCACTTCGCTTAATTTTGGCAGTGTAAGTTCCGTCAAAAAAAGAAATGCGTTGGCACAGCTGATTGACTTGCTCTGTTTCGTCACTTGGCACGTTCTAAAGAAATTTCTACATTTTAAAAGAAATTAAATTAATAACATAATTTCTTTGTGTTGAACTAACCATTCTCCATTAGTACTGTTTCATTTGAAGTTTTGTTGCTAATGCCGATATTTTCTCTGATCTGTCAAAATTTAGCTGTGAAAAAATGTATTTTGCATTAATACAATTACTTAAATTCTGTAGAGAGTTTTCGTACAGCGGCTCAGAAATTTAGCTTGAACTGCGTACTGCTTGGCTTAACTGCTTTGCTTAATTTTATCTTTGGAGACATTTTTATATGGGGGCTTAATTTAAGCGCGAGCAGCATACTAGGCTAAGCGTGAAAAAAATACTTTAAACAAAGCATAAAAAAAAACGATTAAAAAACGCGTTCAAAAACCCCCCAAAAAAGGGTAACAAACGTATGAAAAACGCATCGAAAAGAGCCTAACAAACGGGTAAAAACGCGTCAAAATAATTGTGAATAAAAGGCGTCAAAAAACCCCCCCAAAAAAACGGCTCACAAATGCTTCAAAAAAAAGCCTTACAAACTGGTGAAAAACCAATCAAAATAAGAAATAAGAAACAACGCGATCAAAATAGTGTGAAAAATGCGTCAAAAACCCCATAGAAAAACGTCCAAAAACGCAGACTAAAACGAGTCAAAAAACCCACAAAAAAAGCTTAAACAAAAACCATTAAAAAAAATTGGCTTAGTGGGTTCGGACAGACAGACAGACGGAGAGACATCCGAGCGAAACTAAGGTACGGAGGTACGGAACCTTAAAAAGGCTAAGCACCCGTGAAGTCGCGCCTCAAAAACCGCTCTCTATATTCAAATATTCACTCACGTTTAATTGAAAAGTACGACATTGTTCGAATGGATTATTTCATAATTTTCACAAGCCCATTTCCATTCCTAATTTTGACTCACGTGAAATTCCGATATGAAATCGACTGTCAGATCGTCAAATTTGCTGCATTATTACATAACTCATGACCAGTTCATAAATGCCCTCTCTGTCCGTACAAGGTTTTACAACAAAAATCGACAATCCCGTTCAAAGTGTCCATAAATCATTGGAGGCGTCCCATTGTATTCAAACAAGTTCGCCCCTTTCTCTCACATCATGTGTGAGCTTCCTTTGGCGACGAGACCAAGACTGGTGCAGTGTTACGCCTGCTACCTTCCCAGCAATAAATAAATCGCTTTCTCGTCTTGGCTCTTGGGCCATTTTCGTCCCCTTTCCATTGACTCAGTGCTGCCATTATAATACTTAAAGTAGGTTTAGTGTAAGCCAGACTAACGACTTAGGTATGCGCATAATTAACATACAATCCTTTAATGATGGGAAGCCGTTACTCAATCGGCTTTTCGTTCGACTAGACATCGTAGATGAAGAAGAGCCACATCATTAAGATAATTACGTAGAGTGCGCAAAAAAAAAAGAAACTCCACAGCGGCTGCGCATGGAAGTCGAAAAGAAATACTGAGATTGAGATTTCCCCCAAAAAGAGCCGGCATAATAAGGGGGACAAAACGAAAACCTTCTCACATTTGATTGCATTAATCTCTAATGATATAATGATAATGCAGAAATAGAAATTAACCATTTTCCGCAATAGTTTGGATGTACTAAGAAATAGGAAAAAAAAAGAGACAGCTTCTCCCACCATGCAAGCGCCACACCAACTGACACAAAGTGCGCTGCACAAACGCGAAATTCCCATGGTGATTTGTGGTGTGCCGGCGCGGCGAAGTCCTCCTGCCATACCGGTTGGTTTTATAATTTCTTGATTGTTGTGGGCTATGTGGGTCCCTGCGAGTGCCTCGCCATAGAAACATTCAAAGATACAAATCGCCAAAGCTAAATGTATTCGCGCAAAATCGAAGAAGAACGCGCAGTTTTTTTTTGTTTTTTCTTTAAAGATGACACCGCGCATCGTGAACGGAATGACGATTGGGGAAAGTAAAAGTCATCCAACAGCAGTAGCAGCGCCAGCGCATCACCTCCAAGACCGGAGCAGTAACTTGCCTTACCACTTCGTGAGATGGTCAATGCAGTGCAAGAGAAGATAAGTACACACTACACACGAATAAGGCATAAAACTATCTATATGCCAGTTGGTTGTGCGACGAGTATCTCAAGCAATTTTTAGGAAAATACCCTCGAGAGGAAGCGCTGTGTTACGTGTATCTGTACAGCCCGCGGTCGTCATCTGTGCCTTCACTTCCTCCTCCGTGCGATTGCCTTTTCGGGATGGTAAAATGCTCATCACGATGCGATGGCAGGCACTGCATCATGCAGCAGCGGCTTTGAAATTAATTTATGATAATTGTTTTTGTATTTGCATGTCAAATGCGTTAGGGTTTTTCTTCTTTCTTACGAAAAAAAAAAATTAAATGGGTGGCAATTAGAGTTAACACTTCATATTTTATGTTGTCATTTCCCCTTTGTTAATATTTCGCTTTGGCAGCATGTTGGGAGGGCCCTGTGTGATTTATGAACAGATTAAACATCTTACACCGGTATTCCGTTTGTACTAGTAGAAGAGCCTCCTTTTCCATTCTACGTCGGTTAGTAATTTTGTAGTTGCAGTGGATGACCATGAATTTGCTTACTAATTATGGTGTTGTAGTACGCAATGGTACATCTACGACCTACAACCAGTCATATAGTCCAAGGCTGTGTTTATCATTAAAACGATTCGTTACGATTGGTGTTTGAATTTGAGCGGCATTTTTTTTTTACAAAAACACTTGTCAGGCGTTAGACAGGGTGCGTTCTGCGTTTTATGTGTTTAAAATTGATTTTTTCTGGCTTGAATATCAATTGTTAGTTGAGATTTGACAGCCGTGGTCGAATAGCAGTTAATAGTAATTTATTGTGAAACATCTAACGCAGTAACATTGGAGCAGGGGCAACATCCCAATTAAAGAAATAAATAGTTAGCGCAACATGTGCGTGCAAGGTAGACCTAGCTCGCTACAACTATTTTTTTTTGTGTGTTTTTATTTTTGGAACGAATCGAAGCGACCTACACATTTAGGCCCTGGACATAGCCATACGTAAAATGCAGCAGAAAAAAATTTAACAGTATGAAAATGATTTTTTTTTCGTTTAGGCAGTCATAGCGAAAATTCTGTCAGAAAAAGTTTTCCCTGCAAAAACAATTACAACAAATCAACTATCTTTGATTGGATTCCATCAGAAACAAAATTTCTGACAGATGGAACTGTAAAGAAATGAAATATTTCAGTGGAGTAATCTGTTTTTTTTTGTTGTGGAATTGACTGAGAAGTATACTAGTCGGCATAAGTATTTTGACAAAATAAAAATAGTGAATTTTTGCGTTTAACTTTTGAACGGCTTTGTAGAATTCCTTCTAATTTCTTCCTTTTTATATATAATTAATTCAGACTTAAAAATAAAAAAACCAAGATTTTTTCATAGCAACGTAAAAAGATATAAATTAATTTGTAATTTCATGTGTTGGCATAAGTATTTTGACAAGAATATAAAACTAAGAAAACATTGTTTAAACTTAACAAAAGTAAAAAAATGAAGACTATAAGTTAGTAAAATGTATATCCTCCTTTGGCTTCAATAACTTTTTGAAGGCGCCTTGGTACCGAATCCACTAAATTTTGAAGAATCTCTGGAGATATCTCTTCCCAAAGAGAAGTGATCTCAGAAATTGTCTCCTCCATTGTTTTATTTAACGAAACTGTTCTTTTGCGTTTCAAAAGAGACCAAACGTTTTCTATAATATTTAAAGCCGGACTTTGAGGTGGCCAGTCCAAAGTGTTAACCCCAACATCTTTCAAAAATGTAAAAATCTTTCGCGCTTTGTGGCACGGGGCGTTATCCTGTTGCAGGATAAATGAATCCCCAGTAAGCCTTTCTCCAGAAGTAAAGGCATTATCATTTAGGATCATTAAAAAATATTGGTTTTGGTTCATCGAGCCGGTGATAGGAACCAAGACAACCAGTCCATTATACGCCGCACATCCCCAGAACATGACAGAGCCTCCGCCATGGCTCACTTTTTGACAAACGGGTCGTTTCTTTTGCCCAACTACCTTTGCCAATCTTACAAAAAAAAATGTTTTATGAAGAGTTATACTATAGTTTTTTCATCTGTCCATAAAACGCTTCTCCAAAACTCCTTTGGCTTGTGCAGATGTTCCTGTGCGAAGGCCAGTCTTTTAAGCTTGTTTGCCTTCGATATATATGGCTCTTTTTAGCTTTAATTGTTCCCGTAGAAGCACTCGGTCTTGAGCGGGCGTTGTTTTGCGCTTAGCTCCTGATCTCGTTAAGTTACTTATGTCGTCATGTTTTTTAAACTTATTAATTTTATAGTGCACAGTTTGACCCGACACATTAAACTCTTTTGCAATGTCTTTTACTGCCGTTCCAGCGTTAAACTCTGCTACCATCGAAGATCTGGTAACGAAACTCAACTCTGCCTTTTTACCTATGGTTTATAACACCTTTTAATCAATATGTGTTTTTTTATCAGCGTTTATGATCAATTAAAGTTAAATACAAAAGTTGTTTGGATTTAACGTGCTCAAAAGTGCGAACATATTTTCTAAAAGGTTCCGTCAAAATACTTATGCCGCGCAAAAATTTGTTGTCTCCATGAGTTCTTATCAGCAGAAAGAGAATGGAAAAGGTAAACGGTACAAAATTTGGCAAGCATAGAGCTAAAAATAGATTCTTTCTTTTGCGCATCATTTTCGCCCAGTTATTAAACGGTACTAAGCTAAGCTTCATTCAATAGCCAGAAAATGGTTTCGTCAAAATATTTATGCCGACTAGTGTAGATCAAAAAAAGTTTTTCGTACGGAAAAATGAAAAAAATTACTATTCTAGAAAATTTAAAGATTATTTGTTAATTTTTTTTTTTTGATAAACTAGCTTCACAATTCAAAAAATTTAAAGACCAAGATTAAGTTCAACCATTAGGATTAAGTAGTCTAAAAAAACAAAAGAACATTTTTACGGTTTCGTTTTACGTATGGCTATAACTAGGGCCTTATACCGAATCCGAACGCTTTTTGAGAAGTTCTTTCTTGACAGTTATACTCTCGGATATTTGTCAGACGTTCGCGAGAGGTGGTTCAATGAAAAAAAAAAAAAAAACCTTAAAGATATAATTTGTGTTTTTTTCCAGGGATCGAAAGTGAGGCCCCTCGCTCAGTAGTTCAGCATTCAAACCACTGAGCTACTGCACCCACCTATCAGATGAAAATTACGGAGTTAGATTTCTAGGGAAAATGGAATTGTATGAAATTAAAGTTTGCCGGGCACTTTTAGTTTAGACTTTCGAGGTGGATGTAATTTGTGTGTGTGGTTAAATCGAAGACCCTTTGTTCAGTAGCCCAACATGTGTCCATCATAATTTTTTTTTTAAAGTAGTACTCTCCATTCACTGTCACTGTCAAACATGACAAACCAACGAAAATAAAAAGTGAACAAAATTAGACTGAAACAACGACATTTTTCTGTGCGTGTACGACTAAATGACTAAATTTGCGTACATACACCATCAGCCGTATTAATAAAAAACCCGTAACTAATCTCTAACTCGTATATTACGTAGCACCTAGTTAAATAAATAACATATGAGTTAAATATTCTTATTAATAAAAGCTGATGTTTTCTCTAAAATAGCTGGCATCACCTAACCAAATTGTACTGAAAACAGCTGAAAACTATTACATATTGGCTATCATCACGGCTGGCTAGTGAATTTCAGTTGTGACAAATAAAAATTAAAAAAAAAACAACAGAAAATAAAGCAAAACAACAGAAATTTTTTATTTATTTTTGAATGTTTTATTTGTAAACATTGTCATTGGGTTTTTCCTTTTTTTGTACACTTTTTTTCGAGTTGAGGCGATGGTAACCGAGTCCTCCCCTAACATATTTTACCAAATATTCACACGATTCACACTATTTAAAATCACTGCAAAAACGGTCAGCCATTTTGTTCCACAATTTTCAAAATTTAAATTTAATTTATTTGTCATTTTGACGGGAACGAATTGTTTTATGATTTACTCACTCGCTAACAGACATCCTGCCGTTAGTTAGTTATATGAAAGTTACGAAGCGTTAGTTATCTTCTAAAAATGTTTATTAATATGAATTTGAGTTTAACTAATGTGTTTGCCAATAGTTAGGCCTAACATGTAGTTACGCGACTATTATTAATACGGCTACATACTACTAACAAAATTTTAGTCTCGACTTGAAATTTACAGAAGCTCACGATTGTGAAATTTGTTTGGAAAATATAGCCACTTAAATTTAAAAGTCGAAACTAAAAAGATTTATAGGTAAGGCCCATGAAAATTACAGCTATCTGACGGTCCAATCGATACAATGCGTCATGTCAGTTGCGGCAACAATATTCAACTGTCAGATGGACGGAAATATAATCCGCACAAGCTTATGGATGATGATGGATGTACATAATAGCTTTTCTTTTCTGTTCGTTGTCTCCGCTGACAGTATTCAAAAATTAATATAAAGCCCACTAATTTATTGGTAGAGACTTTGAAACGCACATAACAACTCATTTGTTCACAAAACATTTTCAGCCGTATTAACAATAGTCGCGTAACTACATGTTAGGCCTTGCCCGGCTCTGTCTTTCCCCCTCGGTTCAATTTGCAGACATTTAAAACCAATGTGCATCGGAATCTCCTATCTTCTCTATCCCAACTTCCTTAACGCCCGCGCTGTGTACTTCAAACTACATCATAAGAGTAGTCATAACCTCTTTAGCGGGTGTCAATTATAAAAAAAAAAAAAAAAAAAAAAAAAAACTACTGGCAAACACATTAGTTAAACTCAAATTCCTATTAATAAACATTTTTAGAAGATAACTAACGCATCGTAACTTTCATATAACTAACTAACGGCAGGAGGTCTGTTAGCGAGTGAGTAAATCAAAAAAAAAAAATCGTTCCCGTCAAAATGACAAATAAATTAAATTTAAATTTTGAAAATTGTGGAACAAAATGGCTGACCGGTTTTCAGTGTTTGTTAATAGTGTTAATCAGTGTTAATATTTGGTGAACATGTTAGGGGAGAATTCGGTTTCCATCGCCCCAACTCGAAAAAAGTGTACCAAAAAAGAAAAAACCCTACCTATTTACAAATAAAATATTCAAAAATTAAAAAAAAAATTTTGTTGTTTTGCTTTATTTTCTGTTGTTTTTTTTTTTTTTCTTTTTCATTTGTCACAACTGAAATTCACTAGCCAGCCGTGATGATAGCCAATATGTAATAGTTTTCAGCTGTTTTTAGTACAATTTGGTTAGGTGATGCCAGCTATTTTCGAGAAAACATCAGCTAGTTATTATATGAGTTATTATCTTTTATTAATAAGAATATTTAACTCATATGTTATTTATTTAACTAGGTGCTAGGTAATATACGAGTTAGAGATTAGTTACAGGTTTTTTTATTAATACGGCTATTTGTCAGTAAAATCATTATACAAAAAATATGTTGTGCAACGGATACGGGTCGGGATTGTTTCTTTCACTGAAAACCTTAAGCTTATTACGCTGCTTGAGTTAAGCAAACTTTAGCTGTTCTCAATTCTTTTTCTCCAAACATTAGCTAAAATCCTAGCTATATTTTCACTTTTTACACAGCGCCTTACTAATAACAAAATTTGGTGTCGACTTTAAATTTACGGAAGATTACTATAGCCGGAATTTGTATGGAAATAAAGCCACTGTGAACGATTAAAATTTAGAGTCTAAAATAAAAATGTTTACTGGTAACGCCCATAAAGTAAAGCTGTGGATAAGTTTCACGGAAAACAGCTGTTCTTTTAAGAAAAACAACTTCTTTCAAAAATTCCACTCTCTCGTATTTTAACTTCTCGTCCATGTAGCAA
The DNA here is from genome assembly GCA_949126925.1 of Cheilosia vernalis. NCBI lineage: Eukaryota > Metazoa > Arthropoda > Insecta > Diptera > Syrphidae > Cheilosia > Cheilosia vernalis. Next base: position 26,396,835 of record OX421358.1, read on the forward strand.
TTAAAAAGTTAATCCTTGTGCACTTTTCCGTAACAAAACAATAGAGCATAACTATCTGTCACAATTTAGGTTGAGAAAATGTGCGGACCCATTAAATAGGCACGCATAATTTTGACATTTACATAAAGTACATTCTAAAACAAAAGTCTGATCTTCTAGCTCGAGCTGCGTACCACTCGGTTTAAGGGATTCGCTTAAATCTTTAGCTAACCTAAATTTCTAGAGAATTTTGTATGGGAGCTAAAATTTAGCTCGAGCAGCGTATCTACTAAGCTATAACGTTGACACATCTGTCAGCTGGACAAAGCAGATTCCATTTAAACCAAAAACCAAGGTATTACAACAAGTTTACACAACTGATGTGTTACTGGTTGATAACTCGTAGTTAACATAATGGACAAAGAAAACTAAAAATAAAGTCAACTGTCAACTAAGTATTCAGTCAGATATTTCCTGACTAGATTCGTAGGCTACCCCTCCATAAACGCCAACTGTAACCGCTGCTCATATGACCGATTTCAGCCAACCAAAACCGAGATACATCTAGGCTTACAGCTCTCAGAGTTACTAAACTAAATACTTTTGAACGTCCCAATTTACTTTGATTATGGTAGTTGACAGATTTGACAGCAATATCTGTCAATTACAAGAAATTCATTGGTTAAAGTCAACAGAACTTCCAAATTTTGTATTGTAAACTAAATAAACGTAAGTAGATCTATTTGGTGGAAATGTCAAATGCTGTAAAATTTGTCAAATCGACATGTCATTTTTATTCTTCCGACAACAAGAGGGCGTGCATTTTCCAAAAAATAGCCTGACTGTCATAAAAGGCACCTTTATATTGTCATCTCCAATATAAAATATTTATACTTCTATAACAGTGCAGATGGATAGGTAAATTATATGTGTTGAAATGACAAAAAAAAGGAGTCAATTTTGACACTTCAGCTTCGAATGCTCTAACAGAACGTGGCTCCTTTGAATCTTCGCAAAAATTACACAAAATCGATCGGCTTACGTTATTCGGGCAGCTGTTTAAGCTAAGTTTGGCGTACGAAACTCTTATGTTAACAAAACAGTGTAGGACCGTGAAAATAATTCACTCACTTGTTCCACTGACCAATTTAAGCGTTTAACCTCATTCATAAACAGCACTTATCTTGCCATAAAGTGCGCAAAATTGAAGGTCAACCATTGTGATCTTCCCATCTTGGTTGCGTTTAATCATCGCCACTCAAAATGGCATAAACTCTGAAACCCTCATTGAAATCCTCCTTTACAAAGTGTCCATTGCTTCTGTAAAGATGAATATCTATTACCATTATCATGGCCAACTCGGGCATCGTACGAGTCGAGTACTCACCATTCACTAAAAAAACTAATAAAAAAAAGAAACAGTTTAAAATCCAAGAAGCATTGCTCGCAACCACAATCTATAGGCGAAATCTCAATTAAACTCTCGTATTACACTTCGCGGCGTACGTTCCCAACGCACACTTTATATGCACTCCAAGTCTCCAAGTACCTTCATATGTAACAACCGTACGAGTATTACCAAACAAATCTCTCAATGACGCGCTTGTGAAACCCGCTTGGACAATTGCGCCTAATGCAATCTTAAAAATGGTAGAAAAACAAATCTCATGGTAATGAGGGTTAAGGAGAGCTTCGCACTATACCCACTTGTACTCCATTTAATATAAGTCAAGTACAAAAAATATGGAGGCAAACTATCAATAATCTGTTAATGAGGAAACACATCGATGTTATCGAAGAAGGGCCCAGAGACGTCATATTGCAAAGAAGGAAATGTGTAAATCGATACATTAGCCACCTGTGTCCACAGGCCAAGCTTAAGCACCATCTCCGGCTGAATACATTTGGTTGGTTAAATTTATTGACCCGTGTCGTTCGCCTCCGTCCTCAGAGCGTGGGCCTTTACCGATTGTACAATTTTACATGCATCGCAATAGCAACCGCACAGAGATGTCATTTAGATTCCTCGATGTCTTCTGCTTCGATAATTGCCGAACGGGTTTGATATAATCATCATTATCATCCAGTTTACGTGAGGGGCCAACGTTGTAGACTGTAGAGCTAACGAAAGTTTGCTAAACGAATCGAAATTCCGCCAAAAATCGCACCGTGACTACCAACGGTCTTCGGCCGAATTTTCATGTCGACTATGATGATGTCGCCGCTGCAATTGTTTGTTCATGTGAATTTTTGCAGCAGCGCTTAATAATAGACATTCACGGAGAGCCATAGCGAGAGACAGAGAGAGAGGGCATATATTATGTTGCAGTTGGTTTTTGGTCGGTGGTACCTCCTTCCCTATGTGGCGGCCATCTTCAGCCCGTCTTGGATGAAGATGATGCTTCTGCTGGTTGGCCTTCCCACCGCGCCGCCGCAGTTCCTCTTCGTGGCTCCGTTGTTTTTGTGGATGATGATGATGATGATGGCTGTGGTGGGCATCCGCATATGTTTCTCTTTTCGTTTTTGTGTGTGCTATGTTTTGCTGGTGACTCTCGAATTGGTTAATATCTCTCGACTTGATGGAATGGGCCAAAGCGGACTATAAAGAGGCCATAGCTGGGCTTTTTGAGATGCATTCAATCGTTGGCTCCCTATCCGAAAGCAACCAAATTTTACTTTAATTTTTTCTTTTTCCCCATCAAAAACAATGAACTCCTTCTCTGTGGTAAGTATACTGCTGCTATACACAATTCACCACAGTTTCTTGGGGATATTTTCCTAACCAAAATATTTCCCATTGCAGTTTTTGGTATCTGCTCTGGCAGTACTGGCGACCGCAGAACCACCGTCAGGATATAATTACCCGCGTGGTGGCGGCGGAGGTGGTGGTGGCGGAATTTCGCTGGGTGGCGGTGGATTCGGTGGTGGATACAGCAGTGGAGGTGGTGGATACAGCAGTGGAGGTGGCGGCGGTGGCGGCGGAGGTGGATATCAAGCCGTCAGCGGAGGATTCCAAACATCGGAAGGACAAAACGTCGATCCTCAACTGCTCGAACAAGTGCGACAAATTCTCCTCAACGAGGAAGGCAAATCTGGAGGTGGCGGCGGCGGTGGTGGATTCGGTGGTGGTGGATTTGGTGGTGGTGCGCCATCCGGCTCATACGGCCCACCATCTGGATCATACGGTCCACCATCGTCTCAATATGGTGCTCCTGGTTTCGGAGGTGGCGGTCGTGTTGTTGGTATCGACTTGGAAGGCGTCCGACAAGCCATTCAAGTAGCCCAGTTCGCACAGACCAGCTCACAGGCTGGCGGTGGTGGTGGCGGATACCCAAGCGGACCATCATCATCATACGGTGCTCCATCCAGGCCAAGTGGAAGTTACGGTGCTCCCTTCTAAAAGGATACACTTAACAGACACAAAAAAAAATATCTCTTGACTGCTGCCAAAAACCGAAACTCGAACATAAAAACGAAAAATTACACCAAATCCACTGGAACGCGAACGCTCCTGGTGGAATTGGTCTCTGATCATGATCAATGTCAAAAGGAGACTACTAAACGCTTTTTTTTTATTGTTGGATTATCGAATGAAGAAACATAGATACACACGGATTCACGCGTCTGATGCCAAGTAACGATTTTATTCCCTCTAGTTGTTTATTTTACAAATATTATTGTTATTTTTTTTAATTATTATTATTATTAATGTAGTTTTTGATGCTGAGTTCTCATGTATGTATAATGTCACTGGTACCTTTTCCCAGAATTTATTTCACTGTGATTTATGCAAATGAATCATTTCGATCTTCCGTACCTCCTCCAAGACTCTATCTGTCTACCTTCATCTTATGTATTCTCAGATTGTAAATAGTTTTTTATTTTTTTTTTGTTTCTTGTTTTATTTTATTTTAATTCTAGTTCTAAGTGTTTAACTTTTTTTATATAAATGAACAAACAAACAACAAAAAAAAATCAAGAAAATAATAAAAAAAATCGAAAATTTTGTCACCGTAAATTGGGAGTTTATTTTTTTTTGACAGAAAATTTATTATCGCAGCAATTGTGGTGTCGGCCTTAGTGCGGGGTGTTGTATAACGTCGGTTAATGGACATTTTGTGCCAGGTTTGTGCAACAAATTCAACTGGATAACAATGAGGCATTTCGGTGTGAAGACAGAATAATAGGTACTTTATGTAATGAGATTTTGTTAAGGCTGATTCACCCGGAAATTCATTATCTACAGTGGCATGGTGATGAGGAGTTGCGTTGCGCTTATTTGGGATTGCATTGGAAATTATGGGCTTATGGCACATCAGTGAATCAGTGGTTATGATTAGTTAAGTTGATGTCGACATATCTGTGAGACTTAAAGCTTAGTACGCTGCTCGGGCTAAACTAAATTTTATCTGGTCTCTTACTTTTCTCTCCGAACATCAGCTAAAGTCGTAGCTAAATTTTGACGTGGATAAATGTCACCAAAAACAGCTGTTCTTTGAAAATAACTTACTTCAACAAATCAACTCTCTCTAATTTAAACTATTTCCGATTCTAGGTACCTACTCCTCGTCGAGGTAATTATTAAAAAAAAACTGCTCCTTGCTTACTTCTACCGCTCTCCGCAATAAACAAACGCAACAGAACACAACGATCTGTCAAAATTTAGCTTGGGAAAATATGCCGCCCCATTAAATAGGCACCCTAAATTTTGACAGATAAACGATGCACATTCAGAAACAAAAGTTAGATTCTTTAGCTCGAGCAGCGTACCACTTAGCTAAGTGGGTTCGCTTAAATTTAGCTTAGCTAAATTTTGGAGAGAATTTTCTAAGCAAAGCTTAAAAGACTTCGAGGAAAGTAATAAATGGTATATTGAAAGATATATTTTTATTATTTATTTTACTTAATTGAAGGCTTTCATTATTGAATGAAACTATAAATGTGTCCCTAGTTCTTTTTAAAACACTCGATGTCCCCAATTCGCCTAGTACTACGCGGTAGAAAGTTCAATAACCGAGTGACATTTACCTACAAATAAAAACTGACATTTAGAGGTTAAGCAAGGCTAGAGTACGATTGTTGGAAAGTATGAAGGATCTACAGGTGTTTAGTTTGGACCTACTTTTGTTTAAATAAAGACCACTCATTAAGCGTAAAATAAAATTTTACTAAAGTCCTCGTTTTATCATCGACAAAATCTTCAATTTGTCCCAGAGGGCAACTTTTGTACGTTTGGACATCATCTGCATACATTTGAAAAGAGGTTTCAAATAACGTTTGAAGAAGTTCATTTACGTATAGGGAAAAAACAAGCGGACCAAAAACTGAGCCTTGTGGAACGCCTTTAGAGGTAAGAAGGAAATTGGAAAAAGTTCCATTTACCATGACGGCTTGCTTTGTGCCAATTAGGTACGTATTCATCAATTTTGTGGCGGAATTCGAAAAGTTGAATAGCATTGACCGCTTTTTACAAAGATTTTCATGGTCAACTGTGTCAAAAATTTTAAAAAAATCCAGCATACCTAACATTTCCATCAGATATAAACCATATCCGTTGTTCAAATTTACGGGTTTTTGTAATTAGAGGGACGTGAGTGTTAATAAGTGATACAGTAGGTACTCCCCGGATAAAAGCACATGCACACACATGGGTATAAAATTATAGTGCTTATAGCCGGGTTTTCAATTATGTGATGTTCTGCTAAACCACAATGAAAATTCAAGAACCCAATTTACTTCATTTATTTCTTAATACTAGCGATATTACAATAAAGTGTTGGCAGAGCAGAAAGAGATCTGTTGCATTGTACGGTCGATAGGCAACTGCCTGACATATTCTAATTCTAATAATGCGTGCACCACGACAAACAACAACAAAAGCAACGGCAGCAACGGCGTACTATGTAGTATGTATTTTATGTCTTATGCTCCTATACATTACAAATTAAATTCCTATTAAGCGGGGACCTTGTAAAGCATAAGATGGCGTTTTTGAATCCCAAAACTGACTAATTTGTTGCTATTAAAAGGGTCTTGCTATTAAGAGGGTTGCTTTTATTCGGGGAGTACTGTTCTGTAATACTTCACAGTTTATGAAGTTGATTTGATCATTGGTTGAAGGTAAGTAATGAACGTAGTCTCATCGACGTTTCAAACATCGAGTTCCAATGCGGTATAGTCGATTCCCTTAAAATTAACCACTGAATATCAAGATCAAATGTCATGTAGGTAAATAATATCACACTTCGAAACACCTGGCGCTGTAATATTATGTTCCCACCAACTTGATTTAGTCATGTGATTTATAAATCACGAAAGGCGTCTCCACTTCGGACCAGGTAGTTTTTTTTTTGTTGTTTTTGTTTTGTTGCCATACCTGGATTAAAAAAAGTAAGTAGGTACATAAAATCCACACTGTCACTAACTGCGTTTTAAACACGCAAAGCTGTAGAAAATGACGCTGGAGAAAACTTTTTTGGTTTTTGAATTATTGCTTTTTAAACATGATAAATACAAAGCGCAATACTAATAATCATATTTAGTGTCCAGGCAAGATTTTACAACCTCTCAATTCCGAAATGTTCCATATAGAATTCCTCATTGTGACCTAAAATATGTTTAGTGTAAGGAGTAAGGCCCTGTAATCTGACTTTTTCAACGTCAAACTCAAGAAAAGGAAACTCGCGAATACTACTGCAATTACTTGCATACCCGGATGACATTGACATTATTAACACATTACACTGTAACTGTTGCAATTGCAAATAAAACTGACGGAAGCGGTAACAATAAAATATTTTATACCTTTAGTTCATTCGTGTAGGTATACTTTCAGCATAGAAAAATTAAAAATGTCAAATCTCATCAATTGAGAGAAAAATCTCTCAATTTCAAGAGAAGTACAAGTAGGTACCTGACTAGTTTTCTTGCAAAAAGTTTGAGAATTGTCATTTTAACATTTGACAAGGCTCTCTTTAAAAGCAGTATCTACAAAATAAGTTGGAATTTAATTTTTCAAAAGCTAAATACCTATTAAACTTGACAGTTTGAATGCGCTGATATGTTCTAGGAGAATATTCAATTACAACTTCTTCCTCCGACATCGTTGCGGACGAAAATAAATACCGCGGTACTAATAATCATTTTTAGTGTCCAGGCTAAATTTTTCGAACTCACAATGGCGAAATTTTCCATACAAAATTGCATGTTGTGACCTAGGAAATATTTAGTGTGAAGGTTAATAATGATTATTAGTAAGGCCCATAGAGTTTTACTTGTCAAACTGTTGAGCTGTCACTTAGTTAGCAGTTTTCTCTTTTTTCATTTTTCAGTAAGTCGTATAAGTTCAGTAAGATTTTTACAATTTTCTCAGTTTCTTAGCTAATTTTAAATAATTTTTCGTTTGCAAAAAAGTTCAAGAATGAATCTTTTGTGAATGAGGGAACAACCAGTTATATGTTGTTAATAAAGTGTAAAGTGTCATTCAACATCAGATTCCAATTTACTAAAACCATGGAAGCAGAATAAAAGGCAAAACACAAAAAGCAAGAACGTCTGAAAGACTGGAGTTATTACACAAGGTTAAAATGCATTTTTAAATAATTTTTAAATCTATCTATTAAACTTACTTTCTTACTTAAGGTGGCCCTACAGTCCGGGGTGGACCTCTGGGCCTCAACCAAAAGTAAATTAAATATTAGTTAAATTGCAATTATTCCACAAGCTTTTAATTATTTATGTTATCATCTTTGCTAACTTATTTTATAATAAACCAACATATAACCAGCATTGTTGTTTGCGGGAGCAAAAGAATGATTTGCATCAACATTTGTAGTTTTCCTCAGAGAAAGTGTCTCCATCTGTTGATGGATTTGCAAAACCATTGAAAATATGGACTTGCGGACACAATTTACCATGAGGAAAAAAGGATAACGTGACTGAAAAGTCGACGATGCTTGCTCTAATTAAAATGTCATATAGCCCGTTGTTAGGCGAATCCACTATCCTGCGACATAGACGTGTGGTAAGGAAGTAAACAATTTCTGTCACTTTAGTTTTTTTACAATGTGCTGTAAAAGTTTACCCCGACTTAGACAAGGTATACACCAACAATAAACTAAATTACCCACGCTTACAGATGAAATTGAAATCTTTTCCCTTGTCTGCTAAACAAAGTAATTACCTCCATTCTCCATAATAATACCAAATCATTTAAATTGCCCAAATAAAGCATCTGCGTAATTTATGCAGGAAACCCGCTCTGGTGACTTACATAAGTTCCAATTTCAGTGTCTATCCGAATCATCACCATTCTCTGGGAAAATGCGTTCCCAGTTCCCACTTTCCCATTTAACCGGTGCGGTTGCCATCTCGTGCAATGTATAGTATTGTAGTTTCCCATCATCCGTGAGTCCATGAGGAATTCCTTTCACTTTTCATAGCCCATCGTCTGCAAAGTGCGTACATGTATGAACGATATCATGCAACATGCACACACATTTATTTGCACCGACTCCAAAGCCTGCCTGGCTCGTGGTGACGACAATGACGAGCTATCTAAGAAAAATATAAAGAAAAGAGAATGTTCCATCACTGTCCCTGTCCCGACCTCTGTACAGTGTTGGCGATAAGTAATGCGACAAATTTTTCAATTTCGTTGCATTGGAAAATTTGGAAGTTCGAACAGTAAGTTTTAAGTGTACTGTCTTGTACTGCATGTGCAAAATCGTTTTGATATTTGTCACCGAATTCGTCTCTAGTATTTGCGAGAGTGGATTGTTTTGACAGATGCGGTACATCAGCTGTACTCTTCTACTTTAGTAAAATATAGTCCACCGTGATAATAAACAATGCCTAAAAGTTATCAACTCGTTACTCAGCAGTTATATCACATTTGTGTATGCTATCTGACATTAACTCACGTATTTTTGGACATTTGTTTATTAATACGGGGAAAAGAACTCTATTTCGGACCGTTCATTTTTTGACAGTGGATAAAAGATAGAAATGTTCGCAAGGTATTGTGAATAAATACTTTTGTTAACGTTTAACTCGAATACAGGTTCAAATCATTGGACGTTTTTAAATATTGCAGACATTTTGCACAGTTTTGAGATCTATAATACGGTTGTGTTTGACCTTAAAACGTCTAGCAAATATGGAGAAACGCTTTCCACATTTCTACCTCCAGCGAGAGAAAAAAATAATTGTTCTTCCATTACTTTTATTTTAAAAATAAAATTATTTCCCCATCCATTACCGATTGGTGTCAGTAGTCACCATTTTTACACTTTTTTCACCTCATCGCACCTGGCTACGACCTTTCAACAATTCTCTGTTTTCCGTCTCGTTTTACAACATTGTCGACTTTGGGGAAACTATTTTCATTAAAAATATTCAAATCTCCCATTGTGCATACAAAGTGAAAACATTTAAGGACATGAGTACATGTTTCCAGATGATTATCGTATTTGCTTTCTTCCAATGCGGAGTATTTCGTTCATTCTGTTTTCCATTTCTCTTAGATTTTTGGTTATAGAATTTTTTAAATCCACAATAATATGTCTTTTAAATCCAACGATTCTTTTATTTTTCATCACTTCTTTTTTACTCTTGTGTCAACTTCTTTTCTACCAAAAATGAGAATGCCGGAAACCGACAAAACAACATGGATGGCTGAATTCCAAAACGTCGAAAATATGCGCATTGTGAATGCACACTGCTTTTAAGATGCCAGGTTATGAATGCTTTCGCGCTGCTTTGCATTTGTTATGCTTTGCAATTTTTGACGTTTTGGAACGACTTTGATGCAAACTATCGTAAAATGTCTCAAACACCAACAATGTCCAAACTATTAATAACAACCATCGTTTTTAACAGCTTAATAAACAATGTTGGTTCGTACAATGCCAACACGTTTAAGCATATTCTTTATTTAAGAAGGAAGCAGTTTACTCGGAGAATGTCTTTGCTTTCTTCAATTAAACAAATAAAAAGAAATGTACCAAAGTGTAGAAATTATTTAAATGTTATAGAATCAAACATTTATTACATTATATTAACTTACGACTCCGGCGGTGAATCCATTCTATTTGGCGGTTTAAACTGAAATGTCAAATGTCATTTGCATCATAATCATTCACGATGCTCTGTTTGCTTTTGTTTGCGCAGTTGATGCATTCACAATGCGTTTAAGAAAAGTATGCATTGCATCATAGTAATCCGTTTGCGTTTTGGAACGCTTGATTAAGCAGTAATAAAGAAGTACTGCGTTTTGGAATTCAGCCGATGCTTCTTTTCGAGCTCCCTCTTCTCCACTCACATATAGGTGGCACTGTCTGTATGGTAATACAGTTTTTCTTAATTTTTCTTATGAACTAAATATTATTAGAATTTGGATATTCATTTTAACTACGATCTGTGGTTTGGTTAGCTGTTTTTTTGTTTATTTGTACTAGGCGCATTTTTGAGCTCTTCGCCATTTTTTTTTGGCGACTTTATAATTTTAGCTACTTGTAACTTTGGCCCCATATCCAATTTTGTTTTGCTCTTTAATCGGATTCCAATGACAGCTAATTTTTGCACTACCTCGTTCTCAATGTATGTAAGATCTTACGCTAGATTCAGAGATTTTACTTAACCTTAAAGGGAAATTCTAACTTAAAGCTTTAGCGAAATGGTGAACTGACAATTTTATTTAATATGGAATTCAACATCTCTCCTGTCAGCTAGCGCTGAATGGAACGCGTTACGCGTTGGCCGTTACTTATGCAGCAATCAAAAGTCATTTGTTGAATCATTACTTTCCCCTTACAAACTTATTTTAATTTCATTTTCCTTTTTCAGTTTATTAATATGAGGGTATATATGTCAAATATGACACTCTACCATCAAGTTGGTGTATAGGAGTCCATTTATTTTGTAAGCACACTGTCACACTTCACTCGCCATGGAAGATACCCATTATTGTTTCTAATTCACCAAGTCTGCAATCGTCTTCACTCGAGCGCAGCGTCTGCATTTAGGTGCGATTTGTTTCTTGTGTTGGCTGACCTGTCAGTTCAATTTTGCAAATTTTGAAAAGTTGTTTCGATTGAACTGCACTGTTTGAGTAGGTATAGGTATGCATCGATGTGCAATTTCATGTGTCAGCAAAATCCGGATCATCGAATAAATTAGATTGCAGTTGCAGCGTGCAAAGGTGGTCGAGTTAAAAGAGCCGCCATACATCAACGTCCCGGTTCAAGTTCACACGGCTCTGGTCGAAGCGAACTCAAAGTGAAACTGTGCATTTTTCAACGGCACGTCAACACAATTGCTTTTGATGCGATGTTCGTTTACACTCGTATTATTGACTTGGCTTTGTGCAAATGCGTAAGAGTTCGCACGCAAATCCGTTTACGCACTATATTACAAAATGTCTTCAATCATTGTGCACCTAGGTATATCCTATACTTAAGTGGTCAACACAATGTTATTAATTTGAAAGATAACTGGTTTTGCGAACATCATGATCGTCATGTTCCGTGTCAAATTGTACATCCAGTAGCATGGGAAAATACGCCAAAGACGATGAAGACGAAACGTGATCAGCACAGTTCATTTGAGCATTGAACGTTAATCAGGTTATTAAGCTAAAGAGAGTTGCACGCTTATGCAATGCACAGTGCTGCACACTGCATTATACGCAAAACACTGCATACACGTTGGTAGTCCTCATCTTTTACCATCGGTCGGTGGCTTGAATGGGTTTCGGTTTTCAGTCAGTTAATTGTATGGCGAGTTTTATCTGATTTTGGCATCTTTTTTACTCCATTGTTACGCTCTACAAAGTACATTGTTCACATCACAACAAGCCTATTATTATAATAAACCGCTGTCGATGGTGCAAAAATATGAGGTTGGCTTCTTTGCCGGAATTTCTCTACTCTTCTGAACTGCTAATGGCGACGGTACGGTAGGTAATGTATGTCAAAATGAGTGACATGTATGGTTTTGAAATCAATCATTGACGTTGATTTTGTGTTTGTACATGATGATTGGTGTTTGTATAGCTTACTTTGTTATTAGTTGGTTATTTTTAAAGGTTTGCAACACCCATCTGTTATTAGATGTTGATTTACTTCTTCTTAATTGTGGCTCTGAAGCGCACCATAATTAACTTTTGAAGCAGACCATGACAATGTCTTTGAAGTTGTTTATGATTTGTTTTTTTTCTGTTGTCATTCACGGATCTGTTTAGAAAAATAATAAAATGAATTTTCAATTGTTGTTGTCTACTTTTTCTAAACCGGGTGAACTAGGAAGTGAGCTCAGTGAATGGATATGAATTTGGCAAGAAAGCGTTTGTACATAAAATACCTACGTTTGAAGTCAGTCTTAAAAAAAATGTTCAACGAACTGTCAAAATCAGGTGGCCTCCTCACTATGGGATAGATACTCATCTCCGAATTAGGTACTTCACAAATGTGTTGCAATAGCTATATAACTTTTTAAAATGCTTTTGCAATGTTCGGGCTAAAAATATATCTTCAATTTTTAATTGACGGTAAACATCGCCATGTCAAACAACGATAAGGAAATGCAGATTATAAAAGATTGTTTTACTGTTTATACACCGAAGTGATTTAGAGTAAAAATGTGTCAGTAGGGCCCCAGTTATATAGCCATGCGTAAGACGACACCATGTGAATGTTCTTTTTTTTACCACTTAAACTGAATGGTAGAAGTCAAAAAAAATATAGCAAATCATCTTAAAATTTTATAGAAAAAGAATTAATGAGTTTTTCCGTGTGATTACGATGGTTAGATAAATCAATGGTTGTATATACACTGTGGACTAGGTGTCGGCAGTCCAGCGACAATTGACTATAGCCTTTTTACCATTTACCTCTGTTAATTTCAGAGTTTTGTTTCCCGCAAACAGAATCTTATAGCAATCAAGACAAACCGAAAATAAGAAGGCAAAATAAAAGAACTAAAACGCACGCGAATTTTTGCAACAAAGCCGAAAACAGAGATCCGTTTATCCGCAGTCAATGCTTTTAAAGGCGTAAGAATGAGATCACAAATCAGATGCCTAAAGTGTCGTGGATGTTCTACCCATAATTACAGATACGTAGAACGGAAACAGACACAGGTTCCTCTCACCAACATTTCTGCAATTGCTTCAAAACATTTCTATTTCTGATTTGAAACACTTGAAATGAGAGTGGTAATTAGTTTGAGTAAATTAAACCAACAGTTCATCAATCAGTTACACGAAAAAAATAAATAATTGTCCGTTCATCATTTCCGGAAGCCATATTGTATTATAGGAACGAGGAATTTCTTTAACCATCGCTATAAAAATATCAACATGCGGAGCTTTCCTATAACTCCTATCACGTAAACAAAATGGTCGACCTAAATACGTGTCACGTTTTTTTGCGTGTTAGGTGATGCTGTCCCTGTCAGTCACGCTGCTATTTAGTATTTAGCGTCCCTTTAATTTTTTGTGACCATGTAAATGCAGCATAAACAAGCACATATCAATTAATAGTGCATATAACCGAGTGTCTAAAGGGAAACTCAGGGCAACTAGATTAGCAAAGCAAAGTAAATTTCGATTAAGCATGCAATCGCAACAACTAAACTGCGAGTCCTCGAAGTGTCAAGTAGAGCGTAGGTAGTTGTTGTAATTGCGTTCCCAAAGTCCTACTTTACTTAGCTTTGGCTCTGAGATCGGAGCTCAAAAAAACAGGAATAATGTAGCAGCAGATATCTTCCATCTGGCATCTATACCAAAAAATTCGAGTTTTGCAGGGGACAGGGATGTCAAAACTTCTGGACGTTCCCACACTTAACCAATCTTAGCCAATGAAGTGTCAAAATAAAGAGATTTTCTGGGTTTTTATCTTCGCATTTGTACTTTTTTTTTAAAATTAAACTAACAATCGAAAAAGTTGAATTTTACTACATTAAATTTCAACTACGCAGTTGTGTACAAACTATTATTCTGGGAAATACTTTTCCTTCGTTCTTCATGCCCGTACAAACAAACTATAACTACAAACGACCGACGCACGTCACGAAAGAGAGTCGAAAAGAGTAGTGAAAACATGATGCTCTTATGACTCTTAACACATTTACAGATAGGAAATCTAAGAAAGAATTTTATTTTCAAAATTTGCGTTGGAATAGGGTACGTGCGCTGACAGTCTATCCGATAGGTAGCGCTGTTGTTGATCTCCGAAACCACTCAACCGATTTGAATGAATCTCAAATCAAATGTCATGGAGGCGAAGATTTTGACTTATAAATTCAATTGAATTCTCATGTTTTTTATACGGTCAATCGTATGTGGCGTGCTCACGTGTGAGCAAAATATTCCGATTTGTATATGTCTTTTACCGTAGAGCACTTTAGTGAAAAAAGTTGGATGACACGTCAATCACTGCGGTTTGATTTTAAATTGACCGAATTACGCATAAAGCAGCATGTGCATTGTTCGTTCTCGGATTAATTATTTTCAATTCGTTAACGAATTTGGGCGGAAAGAATTTCGCCGGGCCAGCTGGTATATTACATTTCTTGGGTTTTTTTTTCAAGCTATGCTGCAGTATGAATATTTGGGCTGTTGTAAACTGACCGAACCTAAAACTGCACTGGTAGGCACCCATTTGTTATTTATATTTGGGTTATATATTTATTTGGCAGTACATAACTGAATTCCATTCGTTTATCGATTATCATATTTGTCATAATTTTTAACTTCACCTTATGCCAGAATCAATAAACTGTCTATTTCCAAGAAAGTCGTTGAAACAGAAATATGTAGATGACAGTTTAGCCTTTGACAGCAGCCTTGTTGGACTGTGGTTAGTTTATTGCTGTCTTAACTTCATTAAGGGGGTTGCGGGACGAATTGTTTAGCTGCATGCGCTTCTCGGCACACTTCAACAAACTCAAGCTTCTTGAGGGTGATCGCTACTGCTTCGCGGCACTGGATGGTGGCCGCCTAGGGCTCTTGACAGACTGAAGAATATGCGATCGGTTAAGGTTTTCCTATAGAGATTGAGGTCGTAAAATTTGAAATATTTTCTTCATACGTTTATTAACTGCAACAAAATTTCGCGGTGGATTATGTGGCAGCTCGAAACGTTCGAAGCTCGGACATACCATGAAGGGGTGATATATGATCAACTTGGTCGAGAGTTTGATTATCTGATGATATTCTATGAATCCTGAGGTAGGAAACCGTGTGCTGGCTAAAAACGTAACTCCCCCCTACTTACCCTAATTCTGTCTCCAGCGATGTTGTAATGTATGCTTCCTTACGGATTGTAATCAAGTTTACCTGTTCCTTGCCAAGTTGAATTTAAGAATTTAAGGGACGATGTCATACTCGGTTCATAAGTTTCGTCGAGGTGCTCGTTAAAACAGTATTTGGTAGCCATATATTTTTGGGAGTGTGAACGCATATTGTGCGTTGTTGCGGATTGTCGTAAGACGTTCAATATCAAGCATGTCAATAGTTCAGCCGACCGACGACCAGTTTCTGAGACTCATTCAGCCAGTAATTTATTACAAAAAAAAAATCTGTCATTACTGACTGACATTTGTTGAGTTCGTAACCTAATTCTCTGGCGACATGGCCACCTTATATTGTGTGTTTGCTCATTTAACTGACAACTGCCAAATCTTGAAATGTTTTTCGATTTATGTGTATACGATTATGAGGTCACATACGCTTTTATGACATGTACTTTGACGTCTGAATTTATAAGGCACAATTAAGATAACTCGTGCATAATCTTTATGGATAATTACCATGACTTTTCTTATTTTCCAAGATTCTATACTCTTATTTAATTCTGCAAAAGGTGCTTACATCTTTCCATTTGGGTTGTACAGCTTGCCCAATGTTGGCATCTCACAAAAAACTGTTCTATTCTTAAATACGGACTAGAGTTAATTTTTTTATAAAATCACGAAGACAATCCTCTCAAAAGTGACTGACACCCAAAGTCAAATATGGCGGATAACATAACTGATCAAGTGGAGGCGTTTGCGAAGGTTTTCACATTCGGACCTGTAGACTATACAGTTTTTGTATTTATGTTGGGCATATCGGCAGGAATCGGAGTATATTTCGGATTTTTTGCGGGCGGCGAGGATACCACCGAGGAGTATCTGATGGGCGGTAAACGAATGCAAACATGGCCGATTGCTATATCGTTAGTTGCGAGGTAAGGAAACTTTGTTGCAAATTCGCCATGAAAAGGATGTCAAGCAAGTGAAGACTATACTTACAGTCAGCTGTCAGGAATATCCATTATGACCATACCGGCGGAAATGTATACTTTTGGAATTACATATGCATTTTCTCTGGTTTCAATGGTACTGGTGATACCCATATTGTGCTATATCGTCATACCGGTGTTTTATAACAACAACATTTCAAATTGCTATGAGGTAAGTTGCAACAAATTGTCTAGTTTGTGATTATGGAAATGTAGAGTTAAGTGTTGAATTCGTGGCAAGTTAAAATCAACCTGAGATGAACTTTAATTAATATTACTGCAGGCGTCGTTAAAAGATTTCATTGCTCTAGATCTAGATCAGGCGTCATTATACCCACGTTCAGTTCTGTGAATATTTTGGAAAAAAACGTATCCACAAAATTTAAGCTAGTAAATAAAGGAAAAATACATTTTACCACAACGTTATCCAATGAATTCGGATCGTTATTTAAAAAAAACAAATAAAATACTATCGAAATAACCAAATACCAGGTTTCGTTTGTTTTCCGCTGAACTTTGAACTGTCAAAA
This sequence comes from Cheilosia vernalis, assembly GCA_949126925.1. Taxonomy (NCBI): domain Eukaryota; kingdom Metazoa; phylum Arthropoda; class Insecta; order Diptera; family Syrphidae; genus Cheilosia; species Cheilosia vernalis. The sequence continues at coordinate 26,413,627 of OX421358.1, forward strand.
ATAAGCGAACATTTAGCAAAGTGGTGGAGAGAAACAGAGGCGAGATTTTTAATTTGTCTTTCCTAGCACAGCGTACTAGACTTATAAATTTAATAGGAGAAACATACCTAGTCAGTAAGACTTTTTTCTGGTTCCATCTTCCATTGGGCATGTTTGAAGAATCTACTTTAGTAAGTCTGGCAGCTGGTTGACTTGTGGCGTGTTTTAGCTTTTATTGTCCTAGATTGGACACGAGAAAGTTTTTTCAGTCGAAGTTTAGCTTACAAGTCTAATAGTCAAAAAAATCCTGACTGAGGGTGAGGGCACAGTTGACAGTTCGTATATGAGGGTCAAGTAGAAAAATCTGACTTACCGACAAATATAAGAGTAAATCTAATGCCAGACAACAATATTTTTGAATGTGTTCTATAAAAATGGCTGAATAAACATGTGAATCCAACGATAATTTTGGGCTTAACAAAACCACTCGTATAAGAGATGACGTTCTAATTAAAATAAACCGATCTTTTACAAAAAACATGTTGTTATTGTGATTTCACAACTTTTTATTCAATACATATTTTCTGTTTAAATGATTTTATGCCGGACTGTAAACGCCTTCTAAAATGAAAAGATATCAATCAGTCTATAGCTATACCCTATACATAAATCTTGGTCTCTCAAATATTGATAGCAAGTCAATGGGCACGTTCAAGTATCTAGTTTAGTAAGTCTGACAGCTGTTTGACTTTGATGTATGTATGATGTATTTCCGTTTTTATTGAGTGAAATCGGTAATGTGAGCAGCTGTTTAGTGTTTAGTTGACGATTAATGAGGGGTAGCCGACCAAGCTATTAAAAAACTATCCAAAAAACCATATTTATTCTTTTTACATTTATTGCTATAAATTAATTTACAAATTGTTTGTTATTGAATAAGTACCAACCGGCGGCCGTTAATTACCTACACGTATTCACAAAGAAGAAAAAAAAAGAGAGGGCGAGAGAGGATAGGTAGTATTTGTTTCGGGCATCCTTTTTTTTGACCTTAACCCCAATATTTTCGGTACTTCCCATAGAACGGTTTAAGCACGTTTTTCAAAAAAGGGGCTCATCCAAAATTGACATGGCTACATACCCAGTTATTCTTAAAAACGATAAAATATTGGTTCTTTTAAAAAGTGGACCTATCTCAAAAACAGTACATACGATTGTAACAAAATTCGTTTCTACTAATTTGGACATTTCTAACTTTACGTCAAACTCAGTTTTTCTCTAAATTCTCATATACCTATACAATGGATATCAAAAAACATATTTGTATACATATAGTTGAACAAATAAATTAACAATTGCATGCACTAGCTATACACTAAATCGAATTTAAACTTATTATACAGAAAAATCACAGATTAAGTTGCCTTTTCATTTGCTATTCGCAACACCGAAAACGGTATTCTTAAATCTCGAAAGCACAATTTTCTATTTTGAGAAAAATTTAACAACCAACAAATAAATCCTGACCAAAACCTTGTATTTAGTTTTTAAGTCAATAGGTAAGCAATAATATTTTTTTGTACTAAAAATTATAATATTTGTTACTATTTTATAAATTTACAAAAGCCCTCTAAAGATTGTGATCGAAATAGACATTTGGGATAAAAGAAGATCTAAAGAAGAGTATTATAAATAGTTCTTAAAAATTACTCCCGAAATCTTAATCTGTGTTCACACAGGGTGGTCACTAACTTTTCTCTCCAAACATCAACTAAAGTCGTAGCTAAATTTTGACATAGAGAGCGCTGTGGATAAATGTCACAAAAAACTGGTTTTCTTTGAAAACAACTTTCTTAGACAATTTAGTTCTATTCAGCAAAAATTAGAATTTTATAATACTTACCTATAGCTGCCGCAACAGGTTTGTACCCTACGTTCTTAGAACGCTTCGGACGTTTCTTTTTGCCCAATGGACGCTTGTCAGACCTTCGGCGTAGTGCAAGAAAAACCTTAAGATGGAATCTAGTCTAAGTTTTCATTAAACACGACTCTCCTGCTAAAGTTGTTCCTGTTGTCAAAGTTGCTTTTGATGTTGCTGTTTTTATTCTGTTTCTATCACTTTTATCGATTATTTCGTTTTTAAACTATTTTTATTTACAGTACCTGGAATTGCGGTTCAACAAAGCAACCCGCCAAATCGTTACACTGACATTTCTTTTTGCAATTTACTTAGTTCTGCCAATTTTTATCTTCATTCCAGCTTTAGCGTTTTCACAAGGTAATTACAAAAATATCATTTTTTAAAATTAACACATGATTGTACTTTCAAATCTATTATATATTTACAGTAACAGGCATCCATATTCATCTTATAAATACTGTCGTGTGCTTTATTTGCATCTTCTATACAATGTTGGTAAGTTTCACTAGCCTGGAGTTTAGTTTGCTTGGACATTTCTCAAAACAGCTTTGTTCTTGCTAACAATTTGTTCACATCAATAGCCGAGTTGTTTTGAGCTTCGATCTCAGCAAAGCAAAGCAAAGTAGGATTTTCAGCACGCAATTACAACAACTACATTCCAATTGACACTTCGGGACTAGCAATAGTTGTTGTAATTAGCGTGCTGAAAAGCCTACTTTACTTTGCTTTGCTGAGATAAAAGCTCAAAAAAAATCGGCTAATGTCACTTGAATTTTTGTAGACTGCTTAAAATTCTTGAGTTAATCTAAAACGTGTTGTATAACTTTACTTTAATGCCATCACACTCAATACGCGACTTGGTGGGAGTACAAAAAGAAAAAGAACGATTTCGCGGAAACGCATTGCGACGGAAATGAGCAAGCCATATTTTAATATAGTTGTTCTTTTCATGGATTGATCGAGTAGCTCGTTTTGTGGATGGTTGTTATCGACGAGTGGAGGTGTTCGTTACATGAGTGTCACCACAGGTTTCCTGCGTGGTGACTTCAAAGCCAGCTGCTAGTTGTTTGAGTTATTTTTTTTTTTTTTTATAAAAAAAAAACAAGTTGTTTCAACTTCGATAGCTTCGTCTCCTCTGCTTTTTCTAGCTCGATAGGTACTCTTGCGTCTGGGTCCTAACATGTGCATCGCCTTTCCTCGGCACACCACCATTTCACTTCTTTTTCTTTCTATTTATTTCACAACCCTATTAAAATAGCTCCAACCTTTAGAAAACTGATAAATTTACCACTGCAATCAACAGGGTGGCATTAAGGCTGTCGTTTGGACCGATGTTATACAAGCCTCCATTATGCTTGCGTCTGTTATTATTGTTGGAGTTATTGGAGTTTTTGGAGCTGGAGGATTGGGCACGGTTATTGATAATGCACAGGAAGGTGGTCGCCTAGACATCAAGTATGATAGGGATAACCCTCTCGCGGTTGATTTTATCTATTGATAAAACAAAACAATCAATCAATTTTGCAGCTTAGGATTCGATCCAAGAGAACGTGCCACACTCTGGAACTGTTTCCTCGGAGGTGTATGCTTCTGGACAGCGTATGTAGGATTTAACCAAAGTTGCGTTCAAAGAATCGTCTCGCTACCGTCCCTGAACAATGCTAGAAAGTAAGTTGACGGTACAAATGTGTTGCAACGACGAAAAACCGCTAAAGTCGAATTTAATAACTTTGCCAGGAAAGCATATTTATAAAAGTTTAAAATTACAAAAGATGGTTCTAGAATATCTATTAAAAAGTCGGCTTTGGAGTTACAATTTTGAAGATAAAGAGCTAGAAAACATTTATCTGGCATGCTGAATTCAATGGTGTCAAAAACTCATTTTCGTCAAAACTCGACTTTAGCGGTTTTTTTCTTACTGAAACAGAAATATATTTCTGGCATAGATTTAATGATAACCGCCAATTCTCGATTATGTAGATCTTTGTTTATTTTTGGAATTGGCTTCGTGATCATCATGTTTTTCAACTGTTTTACTGGAGTTATTATGTATGCATTCTACCACGATTGTGACCCACTTGCAACAAAGGTAAGTTCAACCGCACTTGTTTGCTATTATAACTTTAGCTAAATTTTTTCATCTTTTCAGATGGTTGCAAAGCCTGACAAAATGATGCCATTCTTCGTCCAGGACATAGTAGGCCGTTGGAAGGGCATGCCTGGTATTTTCATGTCATGCGTTTTCAGTGCTGCTTTGAGCACAATGTCGGCAAATATGAACTCGCTATCGGGCCTCGTCTATTTTGACTATATTAAGCCGTATATAAATCACACAGAAAGAAAAGCGAATCTCATCATGAAGGCGCTTGTGGTTTTCACTGGAATCTTCAGCATCCTTGGTGGATTTGTAGTGGAGAAATTTAGTTCTATTCTCCAAATGGTCATCACAATCAGTGGCATATCGCAGGGCGCCACGTTCGGCATTTTTATGCTTGGCCTATTGATACCCAAGGCTAATGGAAAGGTAAACATTACATACAAATCAGTGGAAAAATATACCTTTTAAGCATATTTCTTAGGCTGCATTAATTGCACTCATAACCAGTATGGTTGCGATGTTATTCATCATAACGGGTGCCCAAAGTAGAATCAAATCAGGGCATATTACGTATGAAACTATGCCAACTAGAGTTGACGGTTGCGATCGATTTAACAATACTCTCCACAGTTCAATGTAAGATGTCCGATGATGTTCTGTCAGAATACGATATGTGTGACCTTATCTATACGTTTACAGATTTACTCAAAATCATCAAGAAGTTATTGCGTTTGAGGCTGAGAAAGACGAAGGCTTCTCTATTTTGGACATGTCCTTCCATTGGTATAGTGTTCTTGGTTCAACGATCGTGTGGCTTGTCGCAATACCGTTAAGCTACATATTACCCAGCAGTAAAAAGCTTGATCCCAAGCTGATGTCGCCAATTATTCAACCGTTTATAAAGTACAACGCTGTTGACACGGAAGAGTTCTCCTTGAACGATAAAAAAATGAAGGTGCAGATAGAATGAGGGTGATCTTTTTAGATGGAGATGACAGAATTTTGTTTAGTTAGTTATGTTTATGAATGCTTATGTGCTTTGATCGTAAAAGATTTGTGTAATAAAATGTCATTGTAATATCTTATGTTGCAACAGCTTAACTGATCTTATCTCGTAAATAAGTCTAGTCAATAAAAATGTGGCAATATGCAAAAGAAAAACAAAATCAAAAATGAGTTTATGAGATATTAACTCTTGATGTCATTACTTAATTGAGTATTGTTTTACACTTGAGCATAATAGTGGATCTAGATCATAACACATTCCTAACACGGAAGATTAAGGGGATGCCCACGACCACACGCAAAAAAACGTCACATGTATTTAGGTCGGTCAACTTGTAAACTTGATAGGGATTATAGGAAAGCTCAAAATGCGGAGCTTTTATAGCTTCCGGAAATGATGAACGGATAATTATTTATTTTTTTCGTGTAACTGATTGATGAATTGTTTGTTTAAATTACTGACTCTCATTTCACATGTTTTAATAATTAAGAAATAGAAATGTTTTCAAGTAATTGCAGAAATGTTGGTGACCGGAAATTGTGTTTTTTCCGTTCTACGTATCTATAATTGTGGGTAGAACATCCATGACACTTTAGGCCAGAGTGTTATCTAGACCGGACGTTCTAATTGTTGGAGTTCCATTCGTTCAGCGACTTCAAATCAAACACACCTTGTATTGTCATTGAGTTCTTTATCTTTTTAAGTTACTTCCTATGTCATTCTTTTTTTGTACAACCTATAACGAAATAATAAATTTGTTCTGTTCTTCTGATTTACTTTAAACCTACGGAAACGTGTTCTGATTTTGATTCGCTTCGAAACAGGGAATCTTACAGGTTATGGGACCAATTGGTTCGGCAAAATCATGGACACATTAAGGAGTGCTGTAACAAAATTAAATTCTGAAAATTATCATATCTGGAAGTATAAAGTGGAACTTTTACTCAGGAGGGATAATGTGTTTCACGTACTCACTACAGATAAACCAGAAGCAAACAGGGATGCTTGGATCAAAGCTGACAATGATGCAAGGACCATTATTGGATTACTGGTGGAAGACAATCAGCTAGTACATGTCAGGAATGCTGGATCTGCAAAGGAAGCCTGGAACAACCTAAAAAATTATTACGAAAAATCCACTCTCAGCAACAGGGTGCAATTAATGCGCAAAATATGCAGTTTGAAATTTGTTGACGGTGAGTCAATGGAACAACATATCGAGACAATGATAACTTTGTTCGATAAATTGACGGCGTTGGGTGAGGAGTTTTCCGACAAATGAAGAGTTGCAATGCTACTCAGTAGTTTGCCCTCCTCGTACGACACATTGGTAACTGCGTTGGAACCAAGGCCGGAAACCGATTTGATTTTTAGCCTTGTGCATGCAAAGTTGTTGGACGAATTCTCCAGAAAGAGCAGTGTAGTTGACACAAACACAGCATTAAAGGTCAAAAGTTTCCCAAAAACCAGTAGAAAGTGTTTCTTCTGTAAAAAGAGCGGACACATAAAGCGAGATTGCAAATCATATCTGCAGTGGAAAAAGGAAAGCGAAAAAGGAAGTGCAAACAAAGTTGTTTGTCTAGACGACTTCTGCTTTCAATTCAATTCCAAAAAATCAGACGGCTGGATTGTGGATTCAGGAGCCACATGTCATATCACCAATAAGAAAGAAAATTTCATCGCTTTGAATTCTCTGCATAAGGATAAAGTTATAATTGCAAATGGTCAAGAGATATGTGCGAGTGGTAAAGGTGTGTGTAGGTTGGCTGTGCTTGCTAAAAGCAAAGAAGTTTCAATCATGCATTAGTACGAAAAGGTTTCGGTGTCACTTTTATTGGAAATAAGTGCAGTATCCAAACTTCAAATGGATGCGAGGTCGCAGTTGCTGATATGGACGGAAATCTGTACAGACTTCGAGAGAGAAAGCTAAAACAAGCGATGATGGTCAATGACGAAAACGACGTGATGCATTGCATACACTATTGGCATCGTGTGTTTGGACATCGAAGTATGGATGCAGTAAGGCAAATGGTGAGTGGTTTCCATATTAGTAGTTGTGATTGCTCCGATGTTTGTGGAACATGTGTGCAAGGGAAGATGACACGGTTGCCATTTAATTCTAAAACCGGCAAGAGAAGTACTACAATTTTAGACTTAGTACACAGCGATGTTTGCGGGCCTATGCAAACAGTAACACCCAGTGGCAAAAGATATTTTTTAACTTTTATAGATGACTTCAGTAAATTCTCAACCGTTTTTTTGTTAAAGGAAAAATCTGAAGTATTTGAATGTCTTCAGCAATATGTCGAGCTAGTTAAGACTAAATTTTCAAGAAAGCCAAAAATTATTAGATCAGACAACGGGGGTGAATACAGATCTGGTAGAGTAGTTCAGTACTTAAAGGCAGAGGGCATTGACTACCAATACACGACTCCGTATACTCCCCAGCAAAACGGAACTGCCGAGCGTAAAAACAGATCATTAGTAGAGATGGGAAGGTGCATGTTACTGGATGCAGGACTAGGTCACGAGTTTTGGGGTGAAGCAATTTTGACTGCTAACTACCTTCAAAATATCTTACCATCGAGTGTTACTCCGACTTCGCCATATGAAATGTGGACTGGGGTCAGACCGAAAATTGATCATCTCCAAATATTTGGTTCAAGAGCGTTTGTTCACATCCCGAAGGAGTTACGAAAGAAATGGGATAATAACGCTGAGCAAATGGTTTTTGTTGGATACGATGCGCATTCTAAAGGCTTTCGCTTAGTCAATAAGAAAACGAAACGTGTTGTCATCAGTCGTGATGTAAAGTTCGTGGGTATGAAACGCTTCACTATTTCTAATCCCAAAAAAAAAGAAGTAAGCAAAGCCACTGAGATTGACGTCATCGTTTCAAAAGAACGTTCTCATGTTGGTGTCGATAGTTTGTCTACTGACGTCGACGAAGCAACAATCAGCTTAGAATCAGATGCACTATCGGATGAGGCTGAATTTACAGATGCGGTCGAGGAACAACCATATTAAGGCGACGGGATAAGATCATCATCACGGTCTAATAAGGGAGTAGCACCAAAGCGGTTGATCAGTGAAGTTAACAATGTATTGCATGTTGATACTATAAAGGAACCTAATAGCTTCAGAGAGGCAATTGCTAGTGAGCATTGCGAAAATTGGAAAAGAGCAATGCAGGAGGAGATGGTGTCACTGATCAACAGCGGTACTTGGACTCTAGTTCGACCTCCATTAGATGCAAATATTGTCGGCTGCAAATGGGTTTATAAAGTAAAGCGTGATGTTGAGGGACGAGTGCAGAGGTTGAAGGCCAGATTAGTTGCTCAGGGCTTTAGTCAAAAATTTGGAACCGACTATGATCAAGTCTTTGCCCCAGTAGTGAGGCAAGCTACTTTCAGAGCTTTATTATCTATTGCGGGAAAAAGAAAAATGAAAGTTATGCATTTTGATGCAAAAGCGGCATTTTTGAATAGCCATCTTAAAGAAGACATCTATATGAAGCAACCACCCGGATTTGAGGCTGAAGACCAGCAACTGGTGTGTAAACTTCAAAAGGGTCTTTACGGTTTGAAGCAAGCGGCCTTTACTTGGAACCAAACAATAAGTCAGGTGTTAATTGAAAACGGGTTTATCCAAAGCAAGTCGGATCGCTGTTTATACAAGAAGAAAACGAATGGCGTCGGCATTTACTTATTAATTTATGTAGATGACATCATCGTTGCCAGTTCTTCAGAAAAACTCATCGTCGAGGCTGAGGAGGCGCTGGGCTGTCATTTTCAAATTAATAATCTTGGAGACATAAAACATTACTTGGGACTAGAACCTAGAAGTCATCAAAAACTCACACGGCGGCTACTCAATCAGGCAGAAGCAATACATTGATAAACTTATTGATGAATATGGACTTCAAGGTGCAAAATTTTCAAAGTTTCCACTTGATCCAGGTTACGGTAAAGGTGATGATGATTCAAGCATACTGATTAGCAATAATCAATATCAGAAGCTACTTGGTAGTCTGCTTTTCATCGCCACTAATACGAGACCAGATATTGCGGCAGCTGTTAGCATTTTGGCTTGCAAAACAAATGAACCAAGTCAAGCTGACTGGACCGAGTTGAAGCGTGTTTTAAAATATTTGAAAGGGACAGCAAATCTCAAACTTCATCTTTGTGGTAAGAACAAACAAGACGATGTGTTAATTGGCTATGCAGACGCCAATTGGGCGGAAGACAGGTCTACTCGTAAATCTAACTCTGGCTACGTTTTCTTATTGAACGGCGGATCAATAAGCTGGGCATGCAGAAAACAAACATGTGTTGCGCTATCCAGTACCGAAGCAGAGTTCGTGGCTTTATCAGAAGCGTGTAAAGAAGCAGCTTGGTTACGAGGTGTTCTCACAGATTTGGATTGTACGCAAAATGATGCAACAGTTATATATGAGGATAATCAAAGTTGCCTCAAACTTATTCAAGAGGAGAAGCTTAGCAACAGATCGAAGCACATTGATACGAAAAAATATTTTGTAAAAGATTACGTTGACAAACTATTGGTCATATGCAAATATTGTTCATCGGAAAGTATGTTAGCTGATATGCTCACAAAACCGCTTGCTGCTTCTCGCCTTGAAAAGTTAAGAACTAATTGTGGTCTGCTAAGCGAATGAGGAGGAGTGTTGGAGTTCCATTCGTTCAGCGACTTCAAATCAAACACACCTTGTATTGTCATTGAGTTCTTTATCTTTTTAAGTTACTTCCTATGTCATTCTTTTTTTGTACAACCTATAACGAAATAATAAATTTGTTCTGTTCTTCTGATTTACTTTAAACCTACGGAAACGTGTTCTGATTTTGATCCGCTTCGAAACAGGGAATCTTACACTAATGGGCATTGTTGCTGTTTTGTGCGTGTGACTTTTGTCTATGACTCCTATGTCTCGTAGAGAGAACCGGGGGCAGTTTATCCTCAGATGAGGGGAGGGTGGCCGAAGCAGCCATCCCTTCGCCTGTAATCCTCAGACAACTCCTTGAAGAAGTGAGACTGGGGATAACCATAGGACGAGATGTTTTCGGATGTGCGATGGGTGACCGAAACAGTGAACCCCTCACTTTTAATCCTCCGACATCTCGTAGAAATAAGGTGAACCGATATGTATTACCGGTGGTGGTTGTATAACCGCCCTTACGTTGTGTACCTTACTAAGGTCCTAATAAGGTTGGTCAAGGATGATCGGTGGACAGTGTGCCTTCGAATATGCGGATGGTGACCGTAACGGTTAGACACTCGCTTTGTCCTCTGGCAGCTTGTCAGGAAAGGGCGGATGTTGCAAAAAGCATGGTAGTAGTGGTGATTGTAACAATCGACCTGTTTGCTACGCATGATTGCAGAGTGTTTTGACTTGGTCAAGAAAGGTGAGTTTGACCGAGTGACAGTTTATTTTGAATGTAGTAAAGGATGACCGAAACAGTCTACCCCTCGATTGTAATTTGCAAAACAGCCCGTCTAAGAGATGGTGGTGCGGTCAGTGGTTAGCTGACGCTAAGTATTTATTGAAGATCATTCGAGCCATTTGGTCTTTGTTATGAATTTGCTGATACAGCGTATGTCCATACGAGACAAGTCACTGAGGTCCTCGAAGAAGAAATCCCCTAAGTAGCTTTTTCGCAACTTTACAAGAGCTGGGCATGTGCAAAGTAGATGAAGAACGGTTTTTTCTTCCTCCTCGTCCATGCAGCTCCTGCAGAAATCGTTGTAGGGTGCTCCCATCCTGCGTGCATGTCTGCCTATCAAACAGTGACCTGTTAATGCACCCACTACGGAGCTGAGTCTGATTCTACTTATAGAGAGAAGTCTCTTAGTCCTTTTAGCCTCTAATTTCGGCCAGATTTTTTTGGATGTGACGCAGGTATCTATGCTGTTCCATCTGTTATTTGCGATCATTATTGCCCTTTTGAGAGGGAGAATTTGATCGATTGCATAGGAGCGTACGGTTCACTGTTGTTGGTTGAATGAAGGCCGCTTCCTTGTCTGGCTAGTTCGTCCGCTTTACAGTTGCCCGGAATGTCGCTGTGACCTGGAACCCAGCACGGTTACTGAACATCTATCCGCAATCTCGTTAAGAGATTCCCGGCATTTTTTTTACCAACTTTGATCTGATTGTTGGTGTATTCAGGGCTTTTATGGCTGCCTGACTGTCTATGTAAATAGCGATAGCTTTCCCGTCTATCGCAGACAAGGCAAGTCTACAGGCTGCCTCTCTTATAGCCATTATTTCAGCCTGAAAGACGCTGCAGTGGTCTGGGAGGCGTAGGGCAATGTTGATTTCGGGTGATTGAGAGTATACTCCCGCTCCCGTGCCCTCCGTCATTTTAGAACCATCTGTGTAGATTTCATTGCTTTGTACTTTATATTAAAGTCCTCGAAGGGAATAGTATAATCCGTTTTAGCTGGGATTGAGACAGGGAGGATACTCGTATGGCCTGTCTGATAGTTGGTCCATTTCTGAGATTCCCTAAGCCCTAAGGCTGCCATAGATGCAACTAATTTTCCGTGTATATCAACCTCCATGACACTTTAGGCGTCTGACTTTTGATCTCATTCTCACGTCTTTAATAGCATTGACCGCGAATAAACGAATCTCCCTGTCCCGTCTCGTGCAAAAATGCGCGAACCTGATGGTGTAAATGAAGTTTAATCGAACATAAAAGACAATAATGAGACCCCAAACAAATCAAATTATTCGTCTTTCAAACATAACATATTTTTTTATAGGAATGCGGCATTTCTTTAGTCATCGCTATAATAATATCAACATGCGGAGCTTTCCTATAAATCCTATCACGTAAACAAAATGGCCGACCTAAATACGTGTCACGTTTTTTTGCATGTGATGCTGTCCCTTTCAGTCGAACGGCAGTTTAGTATTTAGCATCCCTTTAATTTTCCGTGATAGGAATGCGTGACCGTGTAGTTGCAGCATTAACGGAAATCCTTTTTTGAATTTCATTGTCAATAGCTAAGGTGGTGATTGTAAATGCAATACAAATATATTGTGGCGTGGAAGGTATCGTGTAACCTAAATGGTGTATGGTGAAACAAGCCCTTAGTCACAAAACAAGTTCCACTCAAGTTTCACTTCCAATTGGAGACTGGAATCTGTCAAATAAGTGTATATCACCACTGTAGCTAATTCTAGAACCATACAGATTTAGTTATAGAACCAGTTATAACTAGCTAGAAAGTTCTCGTTCAGATGGCGGAGCGGGTATAAAAGGACTGCTTTTACAAGAGGGATACACAGTTGATCGTTGATGTAAACGGCTGTAGCGATAAAATAAGTGAAAAGTAATAGAGTAAATAAAGTGATTGGTTTGAAACATTGAAGAATTGTTTAAGTAATATTGTTCTGGTACTTAATAAGTGATATATTAAAATAGTCGATAAAAGTGTAATAAAAGTGAATTTTATTAGAATAGTTTAACAGAATAGTGTTTTATCTTTTCGAATCCCAGCCTGAATGTAATATTTTATTGTGTTTGTTCATTTAACAAATATAAACTGCCAAATCTTGAAATTTTTTTCGATTTATGTCTATACGGTTATGAGGTAACATACGCTTTTATGACAGGTGCTTTGACGTCTGAATTTATAAGGCACAATTAAGATAACTCGTGCATAATCTCAATGGATAATTACCATGACTTTTCTTATTTTCCAAGATTCTATACTCTTATTTAATTCTGCAAAAGGTGCTTACATCTTTCCATTTGGGTTGTACAGCTTGCCCAATGTTGACATCTCACAAAAAAATGTTCTATTCTTAAATACGGACTAGAGTTAATTTTTTTTATAAAATCACGAAGACAATCCTCTCAAAAGTGACTGACACCCAAAGTCAAATATGGCGGATAACATAACTGATCAAGTGGAGGCGTTTGCGAAGGTTTTCACCTTCGGACCTGTAGACTATGCAGTTTTTGTATTTATGTTGGGCATATCGGCAGGAATCGGAGTATATTTCGGATTTTTTGCGGCCGGCGAGGATACCACCGATGAGTATCTGATGGGCGGTAAACGAATGCAAACATGGCCGATTGCTATATCGTTAGTTGCGAGGTAAGGAAGCTTTGTTGCAAATTTGCCATGAAAAGGATGTCAAGCAAGTGGAGACTATACTTACAGTCAGCTGTCGGGAATATCCATTATGACCATACCGGCGGAAATGTATACTTTTGGTATTACATATGGATTTTATGTGGTTTCAATGGTACTGGTGATACCCATATTGTGCTATATCATCATACCGGTGTTTTATAACAACAACATTTCAAATTGCTATGAGGTAAGTTGCAACAAATTGTCTAGTTTGTGATTATGAAAACGCAGAGTTAAGTGTTGAATTCGTGGCAAGTTAAAATCTATCCTGAGATGAACTTTAATTAATATTATTGCAGGCGTCGTTAAAAGATTTCATTGCTCTTGATCTAGATCAAGCTTTATTATACCCACGTTCAGTTCTGTGAATATTTTGGAAAAAAACGTATCCACAAAATTTAAGCTAGTAATACATTTTGCCACAACGTTATCCGATGAATTCGGATCGTTATGTAGAAAAACCAAGTAAAATACTATCGAAATAACAATAAATACCAGGTTTCGTTTGTTTTCCGCTGAACTTTGAACTGTCAAAATTAAGCAAACATTTAGCAAAGTGGTGGAGAGAAACAGGGGGGAAGATTTTTAATTATTCTTTCCTAGCACAGCGTACTAGGCTTATAAATTCAATAGAAGAAACATAGTCAGTATGACTTTTCCTGGTTCCATCTTCCATTGGGCATGTTTGAAGAATCTACTTTAGTAAGTCTGGCAGCTGGTTGTCTTGTTGCGTGTTTTAGCTTTTATTGTCCTAGATTGAACACGAGACAGTTTTTTCAGTCGACGTTTAGCCTACAAGTCTAATAGTCAAGAAATTCCTGACTGATGGTGAGGGCACAGTTGACAATTCGTATATGAGGCTCAAGTAGAAAAATCTTCCTTACCGACAAATATAAGAGTAAATCTAATGCCAGACAACAATATTTTTGAATGTGTTCTATAAAAATGGCTGAATAAACATGTGAACCCAACGAAAAATTTAATTTTGGGCTTAACAAAACCACTTGTATAAGAGATAACGTTCTAATTAAAATAAACCGATCTTTTACAGAAAAATTGTTTGTTTTTATTAAATACATATTTTCTGTTTAAATGATTTTATGCCGGACTGTAAACGCCTTCTAAAATGAAAAGACATCAAGCAGTCTATAACTATACCCTATACATAATTCTTGGTCTCTCAATAGCCGAGTTTTTTTGAGCTTCGATCTCAGCAAAGCAAAGTAAAGTAGGATTTTCAGCACGCTAATTACAACAACTATTTCGAGTTTCGAAGTGTCAATTGGACTGTAGTTGTTGTAATTGCGTGCTGAAAATCCTACTTTGCTTTGCTTTGCTGAGATCGAAGCTCAAAAAAGCTCGGCTAATATTGATAGCAAGTCAATTGGCCCGTTTAAGTATCTAGTTTAGTAAGTCTGACATTAACTGTCTGCCTAGATGCATTTCGGTTTTTATTGAGTGAAATCGGTCATGTGAGCAGCTGTTTCAGTAGACGATTATGGAGGGGTAGCCGACCAAGCTATCCAAAAAACCATTGGTACTCAATATTTATTCTTTTTACATTTATTGCTATAAATTAATTTACAAATTGTTTGTTATTGAAGAATTGTCAACCGGCGGCAATTAATTGCACGTATTCACAGAGAAGAAAAAAAAAGAGCGGGCGAGAGAGGGCTGTCATTCCAAACCGTCTAGTTTGGATAGTATTTGTTTCGGGCATACTTTTTTCACCTTAGCCCTAATATTATCGGTACTTCCCATAGAACGGTCTTAAGCAAGTTTTTCAAAAAAGGGGCTCATCCAAAATTGACATGGCTACATACCCAGCTATTCTCAAAAACGATCAAAAATTGGTTCTTTTCAAAAGTGGACCTATCTCAAAAACAGTGCATACGATTGTAACAAAATTCGTTTCTACTACTTAGGAGATTTCTAACTTTACGTCAAACTCAGTTTTTCTCTAAATTCTCATATACAATAGTTGCCTTTTCATTTTCTATTCGCAACACCGAAAACGTTATTCTTAAATCTCGAAAGCACCATTTTCTATTTTAAGAAAACTTTAATGACCAACTAATAGATACATCCTGACCAAAACCTTGTATTCAGGTTTTATTGAAATAGGTAGGTAAGCAATAATAAAAATTGCAATATTTGCTAGCTTTTGTTTGGTTAACTATTTCTTTAGCAGAAACTAATCGAACTCCTGTTTTATGAAAAATAAATTTTGAATGGTAGATTAGTAGGTAGAGTTTTAGTAAAGGACCATTCACATGAGAGCGAATTGCGAACCACGAACTGGCGAATATTCGCAGATTCTGACACTTCATTTACATGAAAACTTATTTTAGTCGCAGGTACCCGCGAATCATTTGTATTGTTGAAGGTTAAGTTCGAGCGAATTATTCATTCGCGACTGTTTTATGTCTTATGATTGTGAATAAAGTGTGACAGTTCGCGGCAAGAATTTTAAATACGCGGGAGAATTCGTGTAATTGTAAATTTCGTTATTTTAATCAATAAAGTCCCGGTTTTTTTTAGATTAGGTGTTATATTAATTGAATATGATGCTTTTGTGGTAAAACAAATAGCAATTTTCAATTCATAAATACATACAGACAAATTGATTTGTTCGCAGTTCGCCTATTCGCAGTTCGCGCGCATGTGAATTGTCCTTAAGATTAATTTGTTTACGACAAACAGGGATTAAGTTTATATATACCTTTAACTTCTTCATGTTTTAATGTAGCTAATTTAGCTTATCTGCGTACATTTAAAAAACTGCTCCAACGATTATGATCGAAATAGCACGTCAAGTTAACCACTTTGACAGGCTGTGAAAATAAAACAATACTCAATTTTCATTTAATTTATGAGACGTTGGTGGAAACATGGTATAACATTCGAAGAGAAATTCTCGTATGCGGATTTCGAGGATTGAAAATTTCATCGGAAATTTTGGCAAATAAACGTATATGCGAGAATTTTTGGGAATTTGTAGGACCCTGGTCCCTAACTTTTCTCTCCAACAATCAGCTAAAGTCGTAGCTAAATTTTGACATAGAGAGCGCTATGGAAAAAAGTCACAAAGAACAGCTTTTCTTTGAAAGTAACTTTTTTCGACAATTCAATTGAATTGAGCAAAAACTTAAGTTTTTATAACTAAACAAAAGTTTTCTGGACAGTTTTAAAAATTTTGGAATTACATTTTGTATACAAATATTTTTAAATTCCTCATACTATAAATTAATCCCATAAAACCTATTTTAATTCTGTTTCTTATAGTTTGTTTCCAATTTATTCCGCTATGAACTTAAGGCTGGTACGCAGTTCAAGTGAAATCCAATTTTTCATACAAATTTTTCACTACGAAATGTCAAAATGAATTTTCCAAATGAAAATTTCACTAGGCGGTACGCAGTTCGAGTGGAAAATATCGCTTCCAAAACTGAGTCGTAGGTGGCGATACTAAAATCTCTCCGCAGCTATTTCACTTGGTTTTTGTTGTCCGTCGCATTAATTTTTTGACATTTCAGCGTGAAAAATGATTTGTAGGATGCGGTTAAGAAATTTATTGGAATTTCAGATGTTTCCTTAAGAGAATAATAAGTGTTTCGCACTTATAAATTGTTTTTTCATTGAATATAGTGCAATAATGTTAGGTGTACAAATATTTGGTGGCATGGATGACCTTTTCCATGAGCAGGGTGCCTCAAGAATATTTTTCTACCCAGTTTTGTTCAAGCAATACCAGCAAATGATCTTTGAAAATATGTGTAATTTCTATGCACTGTTAATTATTTAAATTTGACGACTGGCCTGTCTATTTTACAAATCAGGCATTATTTGCCAAATTGAAAACTATTAAAATTGTTATGAACAAAATACGAACCATTTTTTTTTTGTGTTCGCTGGAAGGGAAAATCATCGAAAGTCATTCGAGAACTAGTAGGTACGCGAGAGATGCTTCGACAATAGGGAAGCCTTTCAGCCGATCTAAAACACCTCCCGAGAGCAATGACTTTTGCCAACCGAATGTGAATGTGCCTAGCCATTCGACTAATCGAAAGATCCCTCGTTTGTAGAATTTCTGAACTTTTTTGTTAGAAAATATATTGACTTAGCTAATTTTTATAGATCAACATGTTTTATCCACCTTAATCTCCTGATTACACTGCCTGTATTTATAAATTCGGTTGTTTCTAAGCTAACGTGGTTGAGAAGCGTTGTGCATTTAAGAAACTTGTTCGACTTCTTTCTATACTGATTCAATATCTAGATCAGCGTTGTGCATTGAATATGACTTTGTTCCTTTGTAATATTTTTGAAAGACCTTAATTTTTTAGAAATACGTTTGGAGCGGTCATACCCACCACTGGTGACCGTAGGTCCATACTGGTTGCAGAATTTGGATTTATGGCAATAACTTATTGTTATTGTGGTCGATCACGGATGAATGTCTTACAATAGGTCAATAAATTTTACTGTAGGATTCACAAAAAGTGAAGTTTCCAATTTGTTTCTTCCAGCTGTTTTCTTGAACTGCCACAAAACATTTTTTTTTTGAGCTCAGTCACCCTGCATAAATTTCTCCAACTAAAATCTCCAACAAAATATTTCACAGCACTTTTTGGAGAGGAGTGAAAATTTCACTTCACTCGATCAGCGTACCAGCCTTTAGAGCGCACCCTAAAGTTGCAACCAACTTGAAATTGGCTAATAGCAATCCATATATAATAAGTCTATGGGATCTACATTATTTTATGCCGAGACTCTTTCATGACAGTTAGGTAGGTATGTCGTTTTCTATTTGGCTAAAAATCAATTTTTTTTTTTTGATCGAGATTGCTTTTCATGTTCGATTTGCCACAAAAATCAATCTTCTTTTTGATCTCAGATCACATTTGATAAATCTCAATTTCTTCCCAGATTTTACACATACTTTCGGTTACGAATTGTTTATCATTGGAAGGACTGCTTTTTCAACTGAATTATTTATTTTATGGGTAAAAATCAATTTAAATGGATTTCGAGTGCAAGTGCAAAAATGTTTTTTTTTGCCGCCAACTCAATACACAAAAAACCAACAAAATTCAGATTTCATGTTCGATTTGCCGGTAGAAATCTAAAATCTCAGATCAAAATCTATGCCTTGATTTTGTGCGGTTTTTTCCGCAATAGCGGTGTCGGAAAGGGTTCACGTATAGGAGCGGATTCTATAATTGTGTGAGTGATATCGCGACTGACAACTTCCAATATTTCCTGTTCTTATACCGCTTTGTTCCTGAAAATTCCAGGCGAGATCTCCCAGACGCAACCTTTTTAGGTAGCGAGAAGGATGTCGGATGGGAACGCGTGACCGTTGTGCGACAATTTGGTACCTTTTTCGAGCACACTATACAATTTGTTGGTCGCAGTGGCCTAGTGGTTAGTGTGTTGGACTACTATGCGAGGGGTTCAGGTTCGAATCCCGCAAAAAACCCAAATTCCAACTCAGGGTTTTTTTCACTGCGCCACCTCTCGCGAACGTCTGACAAACATCCGAGGGTATAACTGTCATGAAAGAGCTTCTCAATCGGCCCGTTTGGAACCGGCATAAAATTGTAGATCCCTTCCATTCGTTCCAAAAATTAAAAACTCACACAAAACGAATGGTTGCGAGAAGCTAGGCCCTGGGTCCCTACAGACCTGTTGCGCCAACTATTATTATTATTATTATACAATTTGTTGTTCCTTTGTTCCCTTTTATTAGTTGGAAAATGCACGTTTAAGGACTAATCACATGCGAGCCAATTGCGAACAAGCGAATATTTTTGACAATTCAATCACTTCAATCATTGTTAAGGTTAACTTCGATAAAAATTTTTCATTCGTGGGTTTGTGGATCGCGACTATTTTATGTGGATTGTGAATAAAGTGTGACAGCTTGCTGCAAGAATTTTCAATTGCTGTAATAGTTGTAAATTGAGCTATTTAAATCAATTGAGTCCGTTTTTTTTAGATTAGATGTTAGATTAATTTAGTTTAATGCTTTGGTGGTAGTCTAAAAACCAACTTTCAATTCATAAATACATTTAAAGTCATTTGTTCGTAATTCGCGCTCATGTCAATAGTAGTTAAAAAAGTTTTCAAAAACTTTGATTTCAAAATGAATATGTTTAAAATATAACGCGCGTTCCCCTTCAACACATCATAGCCGGCTAATACTTGTTAGATATTGGGAACAAATAATATATTTACGTAGTAGCGTCAAAAAAAGTCACATTTTTCTAACATCGTCCCTTTTTTAGGGACTTTTTAAAATTAAATTGAACGAGATCTTAAAAGTAGATATGAAAATGAGTTGATTTGATTTATGAACAACATTCAATTAATTTTTATATATTTATAAATAAAAATCAAAGCTAAAAGGTATTCATTTTAAAATTTGTCGTTTGAAAACGAATTGTTTCATAGAAGTAGTGACTAGTGTCTAGCTCACAAGCTGAACAATCCAAACGACATCTAATTATAAAGTGATTTGGTTATTTTGGTTTTATTTATAAAAGAAAAATTGTGTGATAATGGTCTATTTACAGTCTATATTGTATTGTAAAACTAAAACTAAGAATTATAACCTGTCTTTAACACTCAGGGAGATTGTTGCAATATTCTGAAAAGTAGCAAAACAAAAGAGCGGTGAAAGAAAAAAGTGTCATTTCTAAAGCTACGCTGGAATTTAAGAATTTTCGCACAATATTTAACAATTATTGGCTCCCCTAACACCATAATCGTGTTCTGATAGACAGCAGCGTTATATTTTAAAGAAATTCATTTGGAAATCACATCGTTTCTAAAAATTCCAAAGTGCCTTTTCAAACTAAAAAAAGGGATAAAGTAGCAACAAATTGTATCAGGGTCGTCGAAAAAGTGCCAAATTATTGCACAACGGTCACGTTGGTCACAGCGCGCGGCTCGCTCACACATTCAAATCCGATTCGGATCGTTCCCTAGCGACATAGCAGCACAAAATCAAGGCTAATGTGGTATTCGATTGGGCGCTTTCAGAGCACTTTTTTTGATCTCGTTTGGTACAAGAAAAAGCTTTCTTTTTCAGATTTCAGAGCACTTTTGCGAATCTAGATATTTTCTCAGATTTACCAATACAAGTGCGTTTGAGTTTGACAACTGGTGAAGTTTGTTTACATTTCAGTGAATTCTTTCTCCTGACGGATATTTCTAATGTTTTCATACAAAATTTAACCAGTGAATGGAAATCGCTTAGAAAAGTGTCGAAGACTACACATATTCAAATCGTACGAATATCAACACGAAAAAGAGCAAGTGACGTTTTCATGTTCGAAACACGAAATCTGGAATCTGAGAGCAAATCTGAAGAAGCCCAATCGAATACCACATAAGTTTTCATTAGGTTTGTTTGACGTGGGCCCTAGTGCGCACTGGGTTAACCGTAATGTGTTCGATATAGCACTGAACTCGCCCTGGTACTGAAAACCTGTGTTTGACATGACTTCTAGGGCGCCCTAGTTGTGCACTGAACTGACCCCAGTTATTTTCTCGGGGCAAGAACTCAGTGCTGAGTTGCGCTGTCATTTCGCTTGCTGTTATTCGTTTATTTGAATGTCGTAATAAAGATAAATACAATAAATTTGATATTCAAAGGGGAATTGTTTGAAAACAACAACGTTTATGGACTTAAACCTTATTTTAAAGATAAATGGAATGAAAAAAATCTGGAATCAAAGCTGATTACATTTTTTAGTGCAGTGCATCGCATATATATTGCAAACGGTTTTATCAACTTGTTTGCATTATGGCAAGCACAAGATCAGAATTGAGTTCACTAATTTTAACAATAAACAGAACAAAGTGTTATCATCTTCGTACTTCGTTCACCAAAACATAAGTATTTTTCAAATTCAAAAACTGCCAGACTTCAGGGCAGCATATTTTGCGTTCGATATGATAGCCGAATTTTCAGGGTTGTGCAGGTTTTTGGGTAGGCGGGAAAATCAGCTGACACTTCTCAGTGCGCACTAGTGGGCACTAGTGCTAGCCACGTCACGTCAAACAAACCTATTAAACACGACTCTCCTGCTAAAGTTGTTCCTGTTGTCAAAGTTGCTTTTGATGTTGCTGTTTTTATTCTGTTTCTATCATTTTTATTGTTTATTTTGTTTTTAACCGATATGACTATTTTTACTTACAGTACCTGGAATTGCGGTTCAACAAAGCAACCCGCCAAATTGTTACACTGTCATTTCTTTTGGTAATTTACTTAATTCTGCCAGTTTTTATCTTCATTCCAGCTTTAGCGTTTGCACAAGGTAATTACACAAATTACAAATTTCAAAATTAACACAAATTGAATGTAATTTCAATTCTATTATCTATTTACAGTAACAGGCATCCATATTCATCTTATAAATGCTGTTGTATGCTTTATTTGCATCTTCTATACAATGTTGGTAAGTTTAACTAGCCTGGAGTTTAGTTTGCTTGGACCTTATACGGTCCATTTCTCAAAACATCTTTGTTCTTGCTAAGAAGTTGTTCACATCAATGTCACTTGAATGTTTGTAGACTGCTTAAAATTCGGAGCCAATTTGTAGAGTTTATTTTTTAGTATATTTATGATAGTCACTTAAGTTATAATCTAAAACATTTTGTTTAACTTTACTTTACTGCCATCACACTCAATACGCGACCTTCTTGATCGGAGTACAAAAAGAAAAAGAACGATTTCGCGGAAACGAATTGCGACGGAAATGAGCAAGCCATATTTAATCGAGTTGTTCTTTTCATGGATTGATCGAGTAGCTCGTTTTGTGGATGGTTGTTATCGACGAGTGGAGGTGTTCGTTACATGAGTGTCGCCACAGGTTTCCTGCGTGTGCGTGGTGACTTCAAAGCCAGCTGCCAGTTGTTTGGGTTATTTTTTTTTTATAAAAAAAAACAAGTTGTTTCAACTTCGATAGCTTCTTCTCCTCTGCTTTTTCTAGCTTCATAGGTACTCTTGCGTCTGGGTCCTAACATGTGCATCGCCTTTCCTCGGCACACCACCATTTCACTTCTTTTTCTTTCTATTTATTTCACAACCCTATAAGTAACCAACACAGCGCTAGGTTATTAAAATAGCTTCAACCTTCAGAAAACTGATAAATTTACCACTACAATCAACAGGGTGGCATTAAGGCTGTCGTTTGGACCGATGTTATACAGGCCTCCATTATGCTTGCGTCTGTTGTTATTGTTGGAGTTATTGGAGTTTCAGGAGCTGGAGGATTGGGCACGGTTATTGATAATGCACAGGAAGGTGGTCGCCTAGACATCAAGTATGATAAGGATTACCCTCTCGCGTTTGATTTTGTCTATTGATAAAACAAAACAATCAATCAATTTTGCAGCTTAGGATTCGATCCAAGAGAACGTGCTACACTCTGGAACTGTCTCCTCGCAGGTGTATGCTTATGGACAGGATATGTAGGATTTAACCAAAGTTGCGTTCAAAGAATCGTCTCGCTACCATCCCTCAACCATGCTAGAAAGTAAGTTGACGGTACAAATGTGTTGCAACGACGAAAAACCGCTAAAGTCGAATTTAATAACTTTGTCAGGAAAGCATATTTACAATTTTGAAGATAAAGAGCTAGAAAACATTTATCTGGCATGCTGAATTCAATAGTATCAAAAACTCATTTTCGTCAAAACTCGACTTTAGCGGTTTTTTTTCTTACTGAAACAGACATATGTTTCTGGCATAGATTTAATGATAACCGCCAATTCTCTATTATATAGATCTTTGTTTATTTTTGGAATTGGCTTCGTGATCATCATGTTTTTCAACTGTTTTACTGGAGTTATTATGTATGCCTTTTACCACGATTGTGACCCACTTGCAACAAAGGTAAGTCCAACCGCACTTGTTTGCTATTATAACTTTAGCTAAATTTTTTCATCTTTTCAGATGGTTGCAAAGCCTGACAAAATGATGCCATTCTTCGTCCAGGACATAGTAGGCCGTTGGAAGGGCATGCCTGGTATTTTCATGTCATGCGTTTTCAGTGCTGCTTTAAGCACAATGTCGGCAAATATGAACTCACTATCGGGCCTCGTCTATTTTGACTATATTAAGCCGTATATAAATCACACAGAAAGAAAAGCGAATCTCATCATGAAGGCGCTTGTGGTTTTCACTGGAATCTTTAGCATCCTTGGTGGATTTGTAGTGGAGAAATTTAGTTCTATTCTCCAAATGGTCATCACAATCGGTGGCATATCGCAAGGCTCCATGTTCGGCATTTTTATGCTTGGCCTATTGGTGCCTAAGGCTAATGGAAAGGTAAACATTTCATACAAATCAGTGGAAAAATATATCTTTTAAGCATATTTCTTAGGCTGCATTAATTGCACTCATAACCAGTATGGTTGCGATGTTATTCATCATAACGGGTGCCCAAAGTAGAATCAAATCAGGGCATATTACGTATGAAACTATGCCAACTAGAGTTGACGGTTGCGATCGATTTAACAATACTCTCCACAGTTCAATGTAAGATGTCCGATGATGTTCTGTCAGAATACGATATGTGTGACCTTATCTATACGTTTACAGATTTACTCAAAATCATCAAGAAGTTATTGCGTTTGAGGCTGAGAAAGACGAAGGCTTCTCTATTTTGGACATGTCCTTCCATTGGTATAGTGTTCTTGGTTCAACGATCGTGTGGCTTGTCGCAATACCGTTAAGCTACATATTACCCAGCAGTAAAAAGCTTGATCCCAAGCTGATGTCGCCAATTATTCAACCGTTTATAAAGTACAACGCTGTTGACACGGAAGAGTTCTCCTTGAACGATAAAAAAATGAAGGTGCAGATAGAATGAGGGTGATCTTTGGAGATGGAGATGACAGATGAATAATCATTCACAATGAATGGGGAATTTTGTTTAGTTAGTTATTTTTATGAATGCTTATGTGCTTTGATCGTAAAAGATTTGTGTAATAAAATGACATTGTAAAATCTTATGTTGCAACCGCTTAACTGATCTTATCTCGTAATTATAGGTTTATTCAATAAAAATGTAGCAAGATGCAAAAGAAAAACAAAATTAAAAATGAGTTTATGAGATATCTTCGTAAGCAATTAGATACTAGTAATTAACTCGTGAAGTCATTACTTAATTTAATATTGTTTTACCCTTGAGCATAATAGTGGATTTAGATCATAAAACACATTCCTTACACGGAAGATTAAGGGGATGCCCACTGCCAGTACTAAAGAGCCGTTTGACTGAAAGGGACAGCATTACTTAACACGCAAAAAAACGTGACACGTATTTAGGTCGGCCATCTCCGCATGTCGATATTATTATAGCCATCCATGGCTAACGAAGTTTTGCGTTCCAATAAAACAATATGGGTTCCGGAAGTAATGAACGGACAATAATTATTTATTTTCATTTATTTCGTATAACTGATTGATGAATTGACATGTTTTTAATCAGAAATAGAAATGTTTTCAAGTAATTGCAGAGATTTTGGTGGCCGAAAATTCGGTGTATTTCCGTTTTACGTATCTATAATTATGGGTAGAACATCCATGACACTTGGCGTCTGATTTGTGATCTCATTCGTATGCCTCTCAAGCATTGAATGCGGATAAACCGATCTCTCTGTTCCGTTTTATGCAAAAAATGCGCGTGCGTGATGGTGTAAATGCAGTTTTATCATTAGGGAACAGACACACAAATAAATAGAATTAAAAAAAGTTTTTGTTGGAGAAATTAAGGTAGGTATTTCCGATTTGACAATAATACTATTGACCAAAATCCGTCCATAATGCTCGCACTTTGTAATTTAAGGCCCTTTTTGAATACGCTTGTCAATAAGGTGGTTATTTTAAATACAATTAAAATATATTCATTTGCAAAAAAAATGTATAGCTGTATCACTTTTTTTTTGTAAACTAAAGATAGGTATACAAGAACACATTTTTCCGATAAATTCACTTTAATTATGCTTTTATCGACTATTCATTCTAATAATGGACTTATAAGTTATAACTTACCAAACCTAAAAACACGGTTCAAACCAATCACTTTTCTTATTTCTTCACCACCATTTTAGGTTCCACACTATATTCCACACAATATAATAGGTTAGTTTGACGTGGCTAGCACTAGTGCCCACTAGTGCGCCCACTAGTGCAACTTCGATTTCAGATTTTTTTTTTCATTCCATTTTCCTATAATATAAAGTTTTAGTTCATAAACCTAAATTCCAACCAAGGGTTTTTTTTCACTGTGCCACCTATCGCGAACGTCTGACAAACATCCGAGAGTATAATTGTTTTGAAAGAGCTTCTCAATCGGCCGTTTGGAATCGGCATAAAATTGTAGATCCCTTCCATTCGTTCCAAAAATGAAAAACTCACACAAAACGAATGGTTGTGAGAAGCTAGGCCCAGAGTCCCTACAGACCTGTTGCGCCAACTATTTATTTATTTATTTAGTTCATAAACGTTGTTGTTGCCCAATGTATTGCATATATCTTTATAATGATAAAAACCGAATAACAGCAAGCGAAATGACAGCGCAACTCAGCGCTGAGTTCTTGCCCCGACAAAATAACTGGGGCCAGTTCAGTTCAGGCAGGACAAAGATATTGGAATACAGAGATATATAACTTTCCAGTGGAAATGCGGCTGCCTGCAAGCAGTTTTCCAGAAAAATTCATGAAGTCACACACACTTGCTCATTTCTATTTTAGTATTTGTGAGTTCATGAATTGGACTTTAGTACAAGAATTCAGTATTCTCTACTGTACATTTCACTTTTTTTCTTAGTTTAATTAAAACCTTCACAAAAACCAAACAAATTCAATACGAAACACAAAACAATTAAGCACCGCGATACTCATAAAAGCAAGATGATTCGCGGTCGGCCATTAGCAACATGCTTTTTTGTTCGTCACACGTATTCATAGACGGGGGTTGAAATTACAAAAACAACAATGTAAACAAATGGGTTTTGGGGGGATAGACGTACGAAAGATAACCATCTCTTTTATTCATTCATCTCTGCCTTATGTCTGCAAACCTTATTCCTGAATATTCCAGGCGAGCTTTCCCACACGCAACCTTTTTAGGTAGCGAGAAGGATGTCGGATGAGGACAAATGACAACATCGTGACCGTTGTGCGACAATTTGGTACTTTTTTCGAGGACACTAATGCAATTTGTTGTTCCTTTGTTCCTTTTTATTATTTGGAAAATTCACATTTTAGGACTATTCGCATGAGAGCCAATGGCGAACGAACTGCGAACAAGCGAATTTTTTTACACTTCAATTACTTCAATCCTTGTTTAATTTTAAATTCGATAGAATTTTTTCATTCGTGGGTTTGTGGATCCGCGAATGTTTTATAGATTAGACTTAAGATTAATTTAATTTAAGGCTTTGGTGGTAAATAGTATAAAAATCAAATTTAAATTCATTTGTTCGCAATTCGCGCTCATGTGAAAACCAATTTTCAAAAACTGTGATTTAAAAATAAATATGTTTAAAAAATAACGCGTAAGTAGTGTAAAGCCGGCTAATACTTGTTAAATATTGGGAGAAAATACTAAATTTATGTAACAGCGTCAGAAAAGGGCACACTTTTCTTCGATCGCCCCTTTTTTATGGACTTTTTAAAACTAAATTGAAAAAGATCTTAAAAGTAGATATAAAAATGAGATGATATAATTTATAAACAAAATTCAATTAATTTTTTATATATTTATAAATAAAAATCAAAGCTAAACGGTTTTCATTATAAAATTTGACATTTGAAAACGAATTACATCTAAAGTACTGTCTAGCTTACCCGCAGAACAACCTTAAAGACAACTAATTCTAATGCGATTTGATTGTTTTGGCTTTATTTATAAAAGAAACGTTGTGAGAGAGTGCTCTATTTACAGTCTATATTGTATTGTGAAACTAAAACCAAATTTATAACATTTCTCTAACAATCCTGGAGATTGTTGCGAAATTCTGAAAAGTAACAAAAAAAAGAGCGGTGAAAGAAAAAAGTGTCATTTCTAAAGCTACTCTGCAATTTAAGAATTTTCGCACAATATTTAACAATTGTTGGCTCTCCTAACACTATAATCGTGTTCTGATACACAGCAGCGTTATATTTTATAGAAATTCATTTGGAAATCACAGCGTTTCTAAAATTTCCAAAGTGAATTTTCAAACTAAAAAAAAGGGAAAAAGTAGAAACAAGTATCAGGGTCCTCGAAAAAGTTCCAAATTATTGCACTACGGTCACGTTGGTCACAGCGCGCGGCTCACTCACACAATCAAACCCAATTCGGAACGTTCCCTAGCGACATCGCCTCAAAAACCGCACAAAATCAAGGCACAGGAAAATGATGAAATCCCTGGCAAATCCGGCCTTAAACATTCGCTTTCCGCACAGCCATACCTGGAGCACAACGTTCCCATTTCTCTCTAACACCAACTAGCGCCACAGTAACAACCCGTGTTCACTGTGCTAACTAAAAATATGAATGGCGTGTGTTGTGTACAAGAACTACTTAAGTGAATAGAAAATTATTGACTACATTATTCGGTAAATAATCGCCAATTTACCCCAAATCCCAAGTAAAACCCTTAACAAATATTCAACTAAACATCTCTGCCGTCTACCGCTTCGTGAATTTACCCAAATTAATGTGAAAAATCAAAGTGTTTATTGCAAGCAGTGACAATTAAATCGCGACGACGACGGTAACGAAACAGATACTTTGACAAATGGTCAATAAAAATACACATGCAAAGTAAAGAAAAAAAAAACCAAGAGTAAAACGCAAAGCTAAGAAGAATTCACCCAAAAGCAAACCAATCAACGAAAAATGCACGCAGCAGTTTGTTAGAGGATTAATTATCGCACCCAATTGTGTCGGTTTAATCGTTGAAAAAAAACATCACCAATAATGTTAAGGTAAAGAGCTAAGAAAAATAAAATTAAATTCCCTGTGCTACCTTATTCCTTGAGGTTTTTTTTTTTTCCTTTTTGATTTCTTATTGTGTGCATCCTACTCTGACATCCGCGACCAATATTGCGCCATCTCGCGCTCTCCTGTGGTTTGTGATGTGAATTACTTTTAACTTTTTTTTTTTTTTTTTTATTATTTTGTACCAAAGAGGATGAAGATGGTAATGTGCCTCGGAAATTTTAAGGTTCGCGGTGAAAATGTTTTGGAAAATCGGTTGATTAGTGTGTGATGAACCGGGTATTCTGTTCGGAGTGGAATGCGATTGATAGAACATTCGGAAAATGCGATCACAGAGGAGCTAGGGGGACTAGCGTGACAACGTCAAGCAAAGCTGTTGTCTTCTTGCCACACCGGTGGTGTAGGCTGGTAGATCTTGAATAGGAACTTTGTGGAATGTAGAAGAGATGAGGATATTTTTGTCAGATAGCCAATAAATAATTGTTGCGGTCTAATTGATTTCTCCTTGATACTTGTTGGGCGGGTAGTGCATACTTAGCAAGCCAATTATTGGTGGCTACTCTTGTCCCCAGCCGGAAGGGCCATACTGCATTTTTATTGCACGCGAATAAATAAGCCTTTGGTCACAACGTGTGCTCTTGGTGCTGGTGCTTCAAAGTGCTGACGAATGGTTTCGTACTGATTGGAAACTTCTTCATTATATTTATTCGCCCTCAGTTTAGTTCAGGAGACTTGGGAGGACATACAGTAATAAACCGAGCTATATCTTTCGCCATGGCAAAGTTCCAGTCGGCTTAAATGATCTTCAATAACCATCAACAATAAGCGTCGTTGCAACGATCACATTTTCCTGTTATAAAGTTAGGTTTGCACTTTCAAATACAATTGCTGACTACAACACAAACACTGTTTGTAATAAATAGCCATTCCGGCCCTGCACAGCTTATCTGTGATTTCCAGCCTTTGCTCTTACATTCTCAAATCTTATTTGACGTTTTCTCCATTATAATGGGATGCGTTACTAGCTTCATACTGAGAACTATGTTTGATTCATCAGCTATATAGCAAACATCATGATGGTCATATCCTGGAACTGTGTCTACGTACAAATAAAACTACGTACATTAGCTGCTATTAGTCTGAACACGTTTCGCATTCCATGTGAACATTAAACTGTCCGTAAGCGGGTGTTCTAAATTACACTCAGTTCAAATAGGGCATAATTGCGTCCTCCTAGCAAAAGCTTCATTCATCCTTCGGATGGACAAAACTTGTAGGTATTTGGTGTAACCTATAGGGCTGGAATGTAAATTAAACGCAATTGCTGTGATTTGTTAGTTATGATACTGGGTATCATTAACGCTTAGATCTCGTCGCATTTGTACAATACCCAACCACAACCAGTTGCCACGCACGCTGGTGAACCGGTAGCTTTTCAATTTGTGGACATTATTCACGACGCCTACCAAGATCAACCTATCGGCTACATATAGCGATGCGCCACTTTTCGACTTGCGTATTAGCATCGTACAGTCCTTGTGCTCTTATTTGTGGCGAAGTGTCTTTTTTCCCAATTGGTCTCATGCAAACGCTTCGTAAGCCGCCTATGAGTAGTGGGAAATGACGTTTAATAGAAGCGTCAGTCGATAAAAATGAGCTCTCCTAATAGCACAATTCGCGCGCCCTAGCCTGACGGCCAGTGTCTCTAATCCATCCTGTGGAGTTGAGGAACTTGAATTAAATGAGTTGCACAAGTTTATGTTACGGAAGTTTGATACGTCGTCGAAAAATGTTCTGCCGAGTGTGCATTAGGTACAAGTGAGTCAGGGGTTTCCCTTCCTTTTAGTTTTTGCAACTGCGGCAGTGTGTTGAACTTGCTAATGGACTGCAACCATTCGTTCGGTCTCAGAAGGGATTCCAAGTAGTTACTTACTTGGGTGGGGCTACAGTCCGGGGTGGACCGAGCCTCAAGTTCTGTGTTCTACTTGTTTTAGGGTTCTTCACCTCAAGTTGCCCACTAAGAGGCAGTGGTGGACAATATTGCATTTGCCGTGACTAAATTAAGCAATTATTGCCAATGCAAGACGCTCCTAGCTAGGATAGGAGACCCAGATTTCACGACCCGATTACTTGAGTGGTTTCTTCCTTGAAGCGTGCTTGAATGGAGTGCTTTTTATATATGCCCGGTAAGCTACGAATATTGCTATACCTCTCCCGGTTACTGTTCCGAGTAAGCTTGAAGGTGGGTAAGGTTTTGGTAAATATCATCAGTCGTACTCTGATAATTAACATGAAATACTTGGCTTCACTTGACCGCAACTTTTGGGATGATAAATCGCCTAAAGCCAAGGTGCAACCTTTCAGCTTCGCGCTATTATTGTTAGCTAACTATTGACGCTCCAGAAGATTATAACTAACCATTCCACAGTTCAAGGGTCAAATCGTCACTTCCGTGA
Organism: Cheilosia vernalis; assembly: GCA_949126925.1. Classification (NCBI taxonomy): domain Eukaryota; kingdom Metazoa; phylum Arthropoda; class Insecta; order Diptera; family Syrphidae; genus Cheilosia; species Cheilosia vernalis. The sequence goes on from OX421358.1 coordinate 26,444,257, forward strand.
ATGTATAGTTGGTTTTACATGTCAAACAAAAACAAACACGGACGACGAGACTCGACAAATTTGACTTTGGGACATGAACAATAGCCTTTTGTATAACAAATGTATGCCTCCACTTTTCTATGGTGTTGTGTAGCGACAGTTATTCTGAGCACCAGCGTCACATTCACTGTACTGTACAAGCTTAGCATCAGAGTTGTCCAAACAACACTCGTAGCTCACTTTTGTGTAGAACACTGCGCACCCAAGAATATCTCGACAATTATTATCCTCCATCCAGTTACATTACATTCATTTTTGTATTCTCTCGATTTCAGCCTGCAGCTGTTACGGATCTGGTTGAGAGCGGGTCGAATTTCTTCCTCCGCCAGCAAGTCAAATAACAACAGATAAGCGCAACTGCATGACAAAACCAAGGAACGCAGCGGGAGCACGGAAAGTCAACAACAAAACAATCATCATATAAAAAGGAAACAAACATTCAGCTACAGTTTACTTAATACAACTACAGTTAGCTAAATTTAGAAGGAAACAAAAATCAAGGCAAACCATTGACAAAGTCCAGTACCAACAACACATCCAACTGGGAGAGCAATAATCGTGCGCACGCACGAAGGAGAAAATTCAACTGTTGAAGCGAACAGCCATCGTAGGAAATAGAAGATTAAGCCCAATTTAAGTATAATGACACACAATCTCGGAATGGCTCCATATCGACTGCCGGGGCCAGGAATATGCCCGCCCGACTTCAAGCCACCGCCACCCACGGAGACGCTCAACATCATATCGGCGCCGAGCAACCCGAAGAAACGGCGGAAAACATCGAACGCCAATGCGGCGAACGCAGCGAATGCAATGCTCTCACAGCCCCCGCCCACGCCGCAGGACCTGCTGCCACCGCCGCCAATGAGCGGCTTTGGCGACACAATCGTAGCATCGAACCCCTTCGACGACAGCCCGCCCATGAACAGTCCCTCGCCGATGAGTCACATGGCGATGAACCATTTCAGTGCGATGAATCCACACATGCATCCGCATCATCCGCATCATCATATGGGCGGGCCGTCAATGCGGGGCATGAGTCCGCTGGGCATGGGCAGTCCAATGGGTGGGCTAATGGGTCCGGGTGGACCGATGGGACCTGGGGGTCCGGGAATGCAATGCGGCGGTCCGATGCCACCTCATATGGGAAATCGGGGCGGTGGCATGGGCAGTCCGATGGGACTGCGAGACGGCAGTGGAATGCCACCCGGTGCGTCCATGGGCGGAATGAGCCCGATGAGTAGTATGGGCCCGAGCATATCACCGATGGGTCCGATGGGCGGAATGTCACCAATGGGCGGACCGAATAACTCCCACATAGGAATGAACGCGTCGATGGGACCCAACGGCCCACGATCGATAGGCAGTCCCATGAGTGGCGGTCCCATTGGCAGTCCGATGAACTCGATACCAATGGGATCGCCCATGGGCAATACGATGGGCAGTCCTCTGGGTGCAGGCGGTCATAATGGTCCAAATCAACCACCTCATATGAACAACGGTCAAATGGGTCCACCGATGCACAGTCCACTGGGGAATGGTCCAGCGAATCACAGTCACATGCAGCCGGGCAACAATGGTGGTGGTGGCGGCGGCGGCGGCGGTGGTGGTGGTGGTGGCGGCGGCGGTGGGGGTGGTCCACCCTCAAATCATCCTTCCTCACGTATGAACGTCCATAACGGTGCAATGCCTACTTCCTCAGCGAGCGGTCCAATGCCGCCACATCAAATGAATCCAATGTCAGCGGCGGGTTGCCACACAAGTGCGGGAATGCAGCAATCCGCTCCCCTGATGACTCAGGCGAACAGTATGAATGCGGGTGGCGGAGGTGGTGGTGGAGGAGGAGGCGGAGGCGGCGGCCCTGGTGGTAATGGCGGTGTTGTAAATGTAAGCGGAATGGGCGGCCATGGTCATCGTGCTAGTCCTTTAAGTGGCGGTGTTGGCGGCGGCGGAATGAATCCAATGAATCACCCAAATGTTCCTATGCACCAATCAGGCGGAATGAGCGGTGGTCCACCGGGCGGTGGTGGACCGCCAGGACCTCCGCCCGGTATGATGAACCCGAATATGCCGAACATGCCACCACATATGTCACAGCATATGGGTCCGGGCGGGCCCAACCACCATCTGATGCACATGGGACACATGGGCGGTCCGGGCGGTATGCCCGGCAGTCCCGTCAACGGTCCACCACCCAATGCAATGGGCCCGAACTCAATGTTCGGCCCCAAACCGATGCCAGTGAGTGCGGGCAAAATGTATCCGCCCGGTACGCCGATGGTCTTCAATCCACAAAATCCGAATGCTCCACCTATCTACCCGTGTGGCCTGTGTCACAAGGAGGTCAACGACAACGATGAAGCTCTATTCTGTGAATCCGGTTGTAACTTCTTCTTTCATAGGTAAGTTGGTTCGCATTTTATGTTTTCCGTACTAGTAAATATATTCACCCCTATCGGGAATAATATTTCCCCGGGAATGTTCCCTACCTATAATCTAATTTACATTGCTGAAAAGGGAACATTCCCGGGGAAATATTATTCCCGATAGGGGTGATTGATGAACGAAGCCTTTTCATAGTGCCAAGCATGTAGTACTTGGAGGTTATAGTTGTTGGTTGGTCGTTGCTTTAAATGCCTTCCGCAAATATGAAGAAACTTTTTTTTACCAAAAACTAAAGTACTGCCTTGTTGAGCTCAAGTTATCTGATTGATCTGCTTCAGAGCATAAAAATTGGAACACACACGCAGGCTGCATTGATTTGAGTTGCTTAAATACTGTCGCACTCAATCACTTGCCAGCTCGGTTCTTGCCTAGCTGCCTCCATTTACACATACCAATTTGGATAAATTGTGCGTCAAATTCGCTGTGTTCTAATAAGTAATTTTCGTCGTTGAATCGTCTTCAGTCCTTCGACAAAAACTGAAACAATTCCCACCCGAAGAATCTTTCTCTCAAAGCTCCTTGATGGGTTTTAAAATGCTTTCAACAAGGTCCATACCTCTGCACCACAAATCAGACCCGGGACTAGACCTCAGGCCTAGTCCGTGTCTCCTTTAATACTATCCCTGAGGATTGGCTACGTTATTGGGTACGTAGTCCACGTGGACTAATTGTTATGCCCTTGTCGGGGGTTAGCCGTTGTTGCTGGAGTAGAACTTGTGTTTTCAAGTTTTCCTCCTTGTGATTAATTGAATGACCATGTATGGAAGGGGCCATGTTTTTTCCTACCAGTTATAATATCGACGTTCTGTCAAACCGCATAGCTTCCGCGATATTTCACTTACTAATAATCAAACACTAATGTCGACGATCAGTTGGCTGCCAGCTTTAGTAAAAATGCACAGCATTTGTGAAATGCTACCAATAAACAATTAGACCTCCACATTTTCTAGTGCAATTATTTTTTAGAATCTTTTTCGGTTCAGGCTGGTACGCTGTTCGAATGAAGTGAAATTGTCACTCCCCTCAAAAAAGTGCTGTGAAATTGAAAGTGAAATATTTGTTTGGAGATTTTTCGTGGAGAAATTTATGCAGGAAGAGCTCAAAAGTTTTTTGTTTTTTTTTTGTGTCAATTCAAGAAGATAATATGTTTACCTATAAAATAAAAAATACTCCAACATTCAACTTTCTCAAATTCGAAATTTCACTTTTTGTGAATCATGTGATTTTGTCTTCTACTTGCTCTTGCTGCTATAGAAATTGTTTCAAATGATGCAGCAATGATAACATCTTCTTAAATTTGTGTTGTATGCATTATTTTAAATATTGCGATGCTTTTGATGTTTGAATTTAAAATAACGTGTATAATTTGAATCGCGTTTACCGACATTCGGTCATGAACTTATGTCTTTTGTCCCATCTATATCATATTTAAAAATTTAGCTACCATTTATCTTTGCTGTGGAGAAACGGAGTGGAGACTAGGGGTGCTAAAATTTAGCGCGAGCAGGATACTTAGCTTAAAGGTTAATTTCCGTGTGTTCCGTGCAGTACAAATTTCACTTTAAATTATTTCATTTTTTCGCAAAAAATTATCGAGGGCTTTTTAAGGGAAATCAAGTACTGTGAAATGGGAAAAATGAGTACACTTCGTGGAAAAATTGAAGATAGAATCCTAGCAACACTGGGCCAGCGGCAAGAGAATTGAGAGTTGGGGGTCTCAGTATGGTTTGTCTTCAGTTTCCGCAGGCAAGGCAGTACACAGTTGCAGTGAATAATAGCTGCTCAAAATACTGATTTGGTGGCGTTACTGTAATCTCTTCAGAGCTATTTCACTCGGCTTTTATTGTACCTCGCTCTAAATTTTTGACATTTTGGCGTAGAAAATTATTTGTAGGAAAAAAGTCTAACTATCAACCCATCTTATTTTGATTTGATTTGATAATACATTTTTAAAACATATGCAAGTGGGAACTTTTTTCAGTCTTTTAGCAGTTAAAAAACGGCTACCATATAAATTAAAAGAAAAAGGAATAAACTTACTAAAGTCAGGGTCATTCTTTTCGTGGTTTCAAATTGGTAGCGCTGGAATATGACACCTGTTAAACTCAGCTGTCATTTGAAGTCTCATAATATTAGTTGAATGTTTGCCAATAATAATGGGTCGCTTAACAATCGAACAACACTCTAAATTTATTAAAACTTACTGCAATGAAAATAAAAAACTTACCACACAAGCGGTGAATCAAACGTATCTACTTTTCGCGCATTACGCGATGATTATGGTGGTCATAGTCGACCTACTACGCAAGCAATCGGAAAAGAAAGAAGAAATTTGTAGAGAGTGAACCGTTACTGATGTCGTAAGACCTGTGCATCATCGTAATGCACGAAAATATTGCTTCTGCAAGTGCAATTGTTGCTTATGATCCGAATTTATCCATTTACCAATTCGGAGCGATATGGTCGAATGATAACCGATTTGGCAGGCGATTAAAGATCATGACTTGGGCAATATGTGTTTCCAACAAGACAAGGGGCAATAAGACACACAACACTACCAATTATGGCTTTATTGCGTGAGAAGTTTCCGGGTCGTGCAAAAGACGCAATAATCTTCGAACTCTAGACGGATTTAAAACCAACATTACTCAAGTTATAGCCGAGATATCGCCCGAAATGTGCGAAAAAGTGGTTAAAAATTACCTCAAAAGAATCGCATGCTGCGAATCTTCCCGAGGCGGCCATTTGAATGATATTGGGATTTTTCTATAGTTGTAATTATTTGTTTGTTGCGTCCGGACATTCCCGCCTATGCTCATCATCTCTTCTAACTTCTAAGCAGACATGGTCTCTCGCGCTCTCTCTAACAGAGAGGCATCAGACCATCAGCTCGCGCATCGTGACTGAACAGAACCGGTAGTAGCATACGAGCAGTAGTCGCGTTCGAACAATAAATAAAGAAAGATCAAAAAATAAGGCAAACAATTTCTTTTATTTGTTTAAGCCTAGTATGCTGTTCCAGGAAAGCTAAAATTAAGCGCCCCTCCAAAGTTTCTCTCCACCACTTCGCTTAATGTTCGCTTAATTTTGACACTCTAAATTCCGACGTAAAAAAAAATGTGTTGGCATAGCTGATTGACTTGCTCTGTTTCGTCACTTGGAACTTTCTAAAGAAATGTCTACATTTTAAAAGAAATTAAATTAACAACAAAGAATTTCTTTGTGTTGAACTAACCATTCTCCATTGGTACTGTTTCGTTTGAAATTTTGTTGCGAATGCCGATATTTTCTCTGCTCTGTCAAAATTTAGCTGTGGAAAAATGTATTTTGCATTAATACACTTACTTAAATTCTGTAGAGAGTTTTCGTACAGCGGCTCAGAAATTTAGCTTGAACTGCGTACTGCTTTGCTTAACTGCTTTGCTTAATTTTATCTTTGGAGACATTTTTGTATGGGAGCTTAATTTAAGCGCGAGGATCATACTAGGCTTTAGGGTACGAAACATTGCTCTTATTCAAAAAGTTACCAAAAATCATCAATCACCAAAAAGTTGAGTAAAAGCTAGTAATTTGGTAAAATAATACCAAAGTGGCAACCGTGACATTCCCCATCTCCTGAGACAATAACCCGAGTTTCTAATTTGTATAGTACGGTACTAAAGGTAACAGCATGGGTCAGCCCTAAGCGATGATTGATCTGACAAGATCCCTACACGGTTTTCAAATTTGAGTCGGTATTTTTAACTTTCTCCATTACACGCCGACTCCACTAGAGATATTTCTCTCAAACTAGATGTCTGATATCCATATCAAACAATTTCCTTTCAGCTCTGCTAGGCAAGTCATGCCATGGCATTTCATTTGTATTGCATCAGCAAATGACATTTCCAGACGAAAAGCAACAAAAAAATAACTATGTGTCAAATTCATGCCAGACATCCATGCCAAGAAATAATCGCAGAGAGCGATCGCTGACATCCAATCATACGATGAAATAGAGTGACTCCACATGATATTTTATCTCTTGATAAGCATTATGAGAGAAATTATCTCCTGTGGAGTCGGGGTGTTACGTAGTAAGAGAAAGATAGATATTGGTTTCGTACAAAATTTAGATTTTAATCAATTCTGATATTACGATGATAGAGGAACTCAAAAAAGTGGGTCGCAAAATTCTGTCCGTCTGTCCGTCCTTCCACGGGCCTACAGCCCAAACGGCTACCCGGATTACGTTCAAACCTCGGATTTGGAGTTTTTGGGCTTACAGTTCGGGAGGTGTTTTTCTTTTCAAGGTAACCTCAATATTAAAGGTACTTTCCATACAAAATGTTCGTACCAGTTTGATTGGATCGAAAACAGCTCTAACGATTTCAACCAAAATTGATATTTAAGCTTAAGTAGGTGAGGTTACAATGACTGCGTGCCCAGTTTTTGGCTAAAAATTCGAACAACGGTACTTTTGAAATTTCGACATATCTCGAAAACGCTCTATACAAAAATTTCTAAGGTAATGTGGTCATTTCTAACTTATTAGCAAACTCAGTTTTTCTCTATAGGCCAGTTTTTTTTAGCTTCGAACTCAGCAAAGCAAAGTAAAGTAGGATTTTCAGCACGCAAATTACAACAACTACGATAGACTTTACACTTCGAGACTCGAAATAGTTGGTGTAATTACGTGCTGAAAATCCTGCTTTACTTTGCTTTACTGAGATAAAAGCTCAAAAAAACACGGCTTTATGCCCAAAACACATGTGCAGAAATTCTGTACGCAGCGCAGAGTGCAGTGCTGCAAGTAAAACAGATGTGCAGAAAATTGTTTGACATCCATTGCATCGGCTAATATGGCAACTGTCATTCGCCGACTAAGCAGCTGATGTGTTTACAACCAAAACAAAAACAAACACAACCAGCAGTGTCAAAAGCCGATGATGCCAAATACTTGAAATTGCAATTTATTTTCTTTTGTGTTGTGGTATGTTTGAATTTTGCAGCAAATCTAGAAATAGAGACATGTTGCAGTACTGCAGTGCAGAATTTACGTGTGTCTATAACCATATCAACGTGTGTATTCTAATCTTGCTGCGCAGTGAGTTCTGCACATGTGTTTTGGGCATTATATTATCGTACAATGGATTTATGAAAATAGTAATTTTTTTTAAATATAGTTTTGTCTAGTTAACTTAAAACGGCAATAACGATTTTGACCGAAATGCAAACTTAGAGTCAAATGGATGTTTTCAAAACTATTGTGTCCTTAATTTTCAATTCGAAGCACCTAAAACGCTAATTTTAAAAACTGCTCATATCTCGAAAAACCATCTTCGATTTCGATAAAATGTCAAAAACGAAAGATTTCTTTTATCCTGAACAATAGCATACAGTCAGTTTTCAGCTTAATAGTTACGCAATAGTATTTTTCCAACGTAAAGTCCCTCCTGCTGTCGGCGTGGCACCCAATCTTTCGTCCAAACACGCGCCGAAGTTTTTTTTGTGGCAATTCATCCTCCTCGCTGCTCTCAAATACGTACGCGGCCAAAACAATCCCAATTTCATTAAAAAAAATTTTACGTGCTTCTCAATCAAGACTTCACCACCGAAAGAAAAATAAAATTTTTTAATATGTGACAATGAATGCAAACGGATCTGCAAATATTTTGTAAACAAATATCTGCCAACCGTGTGAACTGGCAATTTTCTACCTGACAACGTTGCCAGAAAAAATAATTTGTGGCCAAGCCATCTGCAAATAAAATTGTTCGAGTTTGGGACAAAACCTGGCAACCGTGTAAACGCCCAATTTGGTATTGTAAGGGAGTTCGCTATTATCAGATCATTTGTAGCTCATTGCTAGATCATTTGTAGACCTGACAATATTGGCAGATGTGGCAATCGTGTGAACATAGCTTTAACCCTTACTTAAGCTGTCATCTAAGAGGGCACAACTGTAGGCAGCTTGGTTGGTATCAGGCTGGCTAAATTCCTCGTGCATCGTCAGGCCATAGTAAAGTGAGGAGCTTGTTCTTACTCTCGCTGTAATAGGCACACTGAACATTATTCTTACCAAAAATAGCATCATCTATTTAATACCTTTTGTGTCTTCCTCCTTTAAACTCATCTCATCAAATGAGTATTCATTCCTAACCCCACTTTATTCATTTCCGTTTCTAAATGCAATTTTTTCCAATCTCTTTTAACCTACAGGACATGTAGTGGCATGACGGAAGCCGCATTCCAGTTATTAATTAAGGAAGTCTACGCAGAATGGTGCTGTGACAAATGTCTGTCTTCCAAACCAATCCCGATGGTCAAGTTCAAATGTTGAAACATCATTTCGACAAGAAAAACAAAAAACAACTCCACCACCGCCAGCACGAAAAAATTACCCATACACCCGTTGCATTGTGAGATAATCAGTTAGAGCTACAAACTGCAATCGAGAGTCAAATGATGAACCGAGTTTTAGTCATTTGTTTGTTTATACATATATAAAAATAAAAATACAAAAAAAAAAACGAATAATTATAAAAACAAAAGGAAAAAATTACAAAAAAAAAATATATATATATATGGAAGTAAATCGTTCACCGGTTGAAAGTCTCCGATTACATAGAGTTATATACATAAAACAATTATTATAACAATGTGTGTGTGTATATAAACCAATTGATACCCGTGATTAATTTTACTTAAGACTTCAAGAAAACAAAAAACAAAAAACATTTATATAGTGCTAATCTACACCACCACAAAAAAAAGCCCTCTCTAAGAAAATAAAAACAATACTGCAACTCAAAGCAAATGTACATTTTGTGAGCGTTTTGACGTGTGGTCGAAAGTAAACATGCATCTATATGTATATTCATATATACAAAACAAAAATACCTTAGAATAAATAATAAATTACAATTTAAATGAATAAGCTAAAAAGAAAAACAACAAGTTGTGTGAATCCGAGAATGGACAGATATAAACAAATATATAAGTAAAAAAAAAACCAGGACTCTTTTTAAATGTTAACATAAAAACAAATCAAGTAAAACAAACAACAAAAAAGAAGAAAACAGTAAAATCATTATAGATTTTAACTAAGTTATTTATAAATAAAATTAAATAAAAAGAAAACAAGAATAAATTATATATATATCCCTTGATAATACAAACAAAACAAAGAAATGATAGCAATCACACAAAACAAATGCAAACAGGATTTAGTTTTTTATAGTTTTCTACTCACGGTTTGACATTGGAGCGGAATAGAAATTGATCGGTAGTTGGGCAGAGTTTAAAGAGAATTCTGTCTGAGGTATTGCATGCGTTTTACGTGTTTAAATGGAGGCCATCCATATGCGCTTTGACTAATTTTCTTTTCAATTCAAGTGCAGTTGTCAAAAGTCTTGTCAAAACTATGTTTATTTTTTTTTTTATTGTAACAACCTTGACACTTGAAGTCCTCCATTACATATATATACAAAAGAATAGGAGTTACTGCTAAACGTATAGACTGTTCTTATTAGTGCAAGCGGAATCACTTTTATGTTCTTTATAAGATTTCCAGCTCTGGGTATTTAATTTGTTTTGTAGTACAATAAATTTTCTATTAAAAGTGATCCGTCAATAGGTTAAAAGCGGTCTGACATTCGAGATCTACATAACAAATACACGAATCTATTCCAGAAACAAGTCATAAAGTGTGCGAATGTCGATCTAAAGTTTAAGAGATGCTGGTCAAATCCAAATAAATACCTAGTTATTAAGTCGAGTAGATTGGTCTAGACTAGATGTGAAAATGAGATCGGTAACACCACTTTTCCTAATGTCGTTTTCCATTGGTCAAAAAGAGAGTCTGGAATCGAAAAAATTACTTCTGAAACCGTTCCATTGGCACAAAAAATACTCTTCTGGTGATTCTGAGGAGAGAATTTCGCTTCTGGACTTGAAGTCAGAATCCACTCAAGGAGCACTCACACCAATGTAGTTTGTATATTTTATACAACTCAACTGACAGCTGCCTTAGATTATTTTTTGGCATTTCAACAATACTTTTGTGGATTCAATCAGAAGCAGTTTTCTTGTTCCATTGGACTACAGAATGAGTGGATCCCCGAGTGAAACCAATGGAAAACGACATAAATCAGATATATACGAACTGTCAACTCACTACTCAGTCACTAAATTCTTGACTAATTCGTTGGCTACCCCTCCATAGACGTCAACTGAAAAAAAAAAAAAAAAAACTTCATTTGATCGATCTATTCCAATCAAAGCTGGGACACATCAAGACAGTCAGCTGTCAAATGTACTAAACTAGCTACTTGAACGTTCCCACTATTTCTCTCAAACGAATTTAGATTGACATTTACACATAAAAGATTTGCCTGCCTTATATTAACTTTTAAAACTGTCGCAAAAATAATTAAATGCGCTTTGACATGCACGTCTACAATTTTCGCCGGTAAATGAAGAGAAAATGTATTTATGTGCATGTTATTTAAAGAGGCGCCCAGTGCGAGTCCGCCACTCTCCGGTTTATTTTGTATATTGGAAAACTTGCTTGTTACGTTACCTAAAGTAAACGTGATCACAATGTGCCGCATGTACGGTTGCGACAACGTTAAATGTAACTTTGTTGCATACATATCTATATATGTAATGTAGGTAATGGCAGTTTTGAAGGCGCCCAGCTAGAGTCCATTGTGTATTGGCCTCCGCTTTGTTATTGAAAATCATTCTGGTTACATTAAAACAAGAAGTTGCAAGGTTATATTATGACAATGATGATCCAGGTCACAACCATTCATTTTATTTTTTGAAATCAATATAAAGGTCCTATGCCAAACTATCTCTTCCCATATAAGGGCGCCAATTAAGCAAACAAACGAGTTTCTAGTCTCTAGCAAAAATGTGAACAATTTGATTAATTGAAAGGTAGAATTTAACGCTAAATGGTCAACCGTAAAGTGCAAATACTCCACAGCTCTAAACAAATGCCAATTGAATTACTAATAAATGTTTCCTATTCTTTAACTCCAATGTCTTGCAGTCAGTTTTATACTCAGTACGATTATTTTACATACAATTTGTATTATTCTTCCTTCCAGTGTTTAGCTTTATCATATAATTTTTTTTTTATTTTTTAAACTTGTAACAACTTTTTGTGTGTGTGTATTATAATAAATATTATATATAATTTTTTTTTTATTTTAGATTCCTGTTTAAAATATAAAAATGAAAAAAAAAACAAATTATCGAACTCATAATTAAACTGTAAGCAAATAAAAAAGATCTTGTAAAAAATTTTAATAGAAATATAATTAAAACAAAAATGAAAATAATAACAAAACGAGAAAGAAAGAAAGAAACAAAAAAATATTAAATGAATAAAATGCCTTGTTAAAAAAATTATCCAATTTACTACATTTATTTGCATTTGGCTTTGTTGTCGCGGGTTGTTTTAATGAACATCCTTTTCCAATAAAGCGAGGTTAGGTTAGGCTAGAAGGGCAGTTGGAATTACATATATGGCATCCATGTATACAAATGCTCCTCGCACAAGAGGTAGAACGCTCAGTGTTGCCCGATTCAATTAAAAGAGCTTAACTTATACCATGTTCCCACCAACGTTATTTAGCTAAATCCACTTGATTTAGCTAATCATCTCATAAATTACGTGACATACCATACATTTTCGTGATTACTAATTACGTTATTTAGACGTGTTTAGTTTTTAATTACGTATCTGTCATCGCAAATCCACACAAAATAAAATCAAACATACCTGCAGCGCTTTCTATTCAATTCAATGTTATTCAACAAACAAAAAAAAAGCACAAATGTCAAAAATATTATCCCAAATTCAATTTTCTTCGTGTTTCGGTGTATTTAGGTATTTTTATTAAGTACAACAATCATAAATTGTTTTATTTTTGGCAGAGGTGTGATAACAAAAGAAAAACAACGGAAAAAAAAACTACCCTCTCCGAAGTGGACGAATTCTTTCTGCTGGATGTCAAACTAAATAACGTAAAATTCGGTGGAGACGCCTTTCGTGATTTATAAATCATATGAGCTAAATCACGTTGGTGGGAACATGGTATTAAAGTCTTTTCAGAAGTTTTCCCATACGTATTTCAGTTTTCAAAACGAGTCGTTTGCACTCGTTTTCCACGAAAACGACTTCCAATCGTTGGGGTTGTTGGAACAAACACACCTTTTGCAATATCCAGAAAATTCAGTAAAATGGCTGACCGAACAAATGTCACAGCTCAAAAATTAAAATCATTTTCCACAATTAGTTGATGGGCTAATATTTGACCCTAGCGAGGTATCCGTCGGAACGGAAAATTCTCCGCAGCGCATACTCTGTCGGAACAGCAAATCGCTTTCGAGGTATCCGTTTTCCGGAAAAAATAATTGAAATGCAATAACGCATTGATTTTACATCTTCGTATTGTTTGGTGCTTGGTTTTTCGCTTATTTTTGCATTGGAAACACAAATTTAGACAATAAATACAAACAAATGCGTTGCTATATTGTTTATTATTAATTTATTTAACACTTTACTGCAAATCGTGAATAAATTCCGCTACTCATTGTACTCGGAGGATATCGTAAACCAATTCCGCAACCAATTTTTCTCGGAGGATATCGGAGCCTAGCTGTCAAAAATTTAACAATGAGCACGTTCAAGTATCTAGTTTAGTAAGTCTGACAGCTGTCTGACTAGATCTATCTCGATTTTTATTGGCCCAGAATGGTCGTGTGGTTAGTTTTGGCAGTTGACGTTTATGGAGGGGTAGCCGACGAATCTAGTCAAGAAATTCGTGACTGAGTACTAAGTTGACGTCTATTTTGCTGTCATCGTGAGCAAAGAGTAAGGTCTCTCTCGCTCTTTTTTTTTCCTGTCTGTGAATACATGGAACTTTTTCAAAGGAAAACAATTTGTAATTGAATTTATAACAATAAATGCAAAGGGAATAAATGTTGAATATTCTTTTCTAGATAGCTTTACTTGTTCTGTATCCATTTTAGATCCCAAAAAGTATTCATCCATTCACATTTCAGGTTTTTTTTAGTTTTCTTTACATGAAAAATATTTTTTACAGCAGAATCCATTCAATTACATTTGGGAGTTTGTTCAAAAAATAGGTTAATACCATGTGAGTTAAGCCCATGTTTTCACTAGGCAAGTGATTTTTTTTTATAAATATTCCTGAACTTTGCATAAATTTCCATTATTGGGAATTGGGAATTCTATTAATTTTAATAAGAGTCAACAGTTTTGATGTTATTTAGGAATACTAAAAATGCAAGCTTTTTTCATATAAAAAAAAAAGTGGTAATTCTCGGAACGTAAATTCGTAAAATTGAGTACATATGATTGAACTCCTAACAACAAGAAAATATAATGTGCTATTTAATTTAATTCTGCCGATTTGATCCGATTTCAGATTTTGCATATTTAATCGAACAGGAATCCAAATTGTTTTGTTATTTATTGTTCGCATGTTCTATTTCGTTTTCTATAGATACTTTTTTTAGCAAATTTAATAACATTGAATATGGAAATGTCCACTGATATTTTTATAAAAGCCTCTCTAAATTATAAATTAACAATAGCCGTGTTTTTTTGAGCTTCTATCTCAGCAAAGCAAAGTAAAGTAGGATTTTCGGCACGCAAATACAACAACCATTGCGAGTCTCGAAGTGTCAAGTTAGTATATCGTAATTGTTGTAATTAGCGTGCTTAAAATCCTACTTTACTTTGCTTTTCTGAGTTCGAAGCTCAAAAAACAGGCCTAATAATAAGTGAACTAATTGCGTGCTAAAAACCCTATTTTGCTTTGCTGACATCGAAGCCAAAAAAAAAGAGGCCTATTATGGGATTTACCAGAAAATGGAAAAAAATATCGAATTTAACAAATACATACTTGCATACGTATTTGTTCAAGTATGCATTTTACGTACCATTTACAGATTATAAATGTTATAAATTATGCTAATACAAAAATATTTTTTTCTCCACATCATGAAAAACACGGTTTCCCCAACATTGTGTTAAAACACCTATTTTGTTTCAAAATGACTTCGAAATAAAAGCTTGAAGTTACAAAATATCTTAAGTGCAGAGACCGTTTAAGTTAATTTTATAATGAGATCGATTTTTGCTAGATGATTTTATTAAGGTATTTGGTATTGTGACGAAATTATATCAGCAATTCCATTTTACAATAATTTCATAAACTATAAAAACTTTCAAACTGAACTGCGATGTGAACGTCGTGTAACTAATGGGCACCAAATTGCCGAACACAGTCGCTCTACTTAAACCCCACGTCAAAAAGTGACGTTCCCGACCAATCTAGTTAGTTTTTGCGTTCAGGTTATTTCTTATCCAGACCAATCTAGTCGACTTAAGTCAACTAGATACTTGAATGCGGCCAATAAAAAGGCACTTCATCGCACTTCAACGTAAAGGGCCCAGCCCATAGAATCCGTCGCGTCCGTTGCGTCGACGGATTGCCGTATTTGACGGAACGAATTGTCCCATAGAATCCGTCGCATGCGCTAAGTGACAGTGTTTTAGTACTCTATACCTATTTGTCCCAAGAAACGTGGGAATTTTTCCCTTTCCAACGTAGTCAAATTCCCTTTCAAATAATTCCCTTGATAGGTATTTTTTTGTGAAAAAAATTAACTTTTAAAAGTAAAAGTTATATTATACGGATAAATAATCACATTAAATAACCTTTGGTATAAAAATCGCATTTTTTTAATATCATAATGACTTCTTTTTGGTACTAGAAAATTTTGATATTAAAAATCTTGCTGAAAGGTGATTTAAAAAAGTTATTTTTTATGTACATACATGTGTTAATTATCATGGTGAAATCTAGATACTTATTTTGATGAAATTTAGAAAAAAAAATTTTTTTTTTCAATGTTTTTTTAGATTTTTCTTTTTCCCACTTAAGGCTTTTCGGACATCGAAATTCCCCAAAAAAGGAAGAAATCCCACAATATAAGAGCACTAGTGAGAGCCGATGGCAGCCTCTCTCACGCGCTCAATATTTCCACCAATGAAAAGGAATCTTCTCACGATGTGCCAATTGTCAACGGAGGCGACGGACAGAAAAGTAGAAAGTAAACTTACTTTATCCGTCGCTCCGGCACGTGCGCTGCTTATGGGACACCCTCCATAAGAGAGTGTGTATTCTATCAACCTGTCAGTCGAAAACTTTGCCGCAACGGACGCGACGGATTCTATGGGTTGGGCCCTTAATTCGCCGATATGCGTTACAACTTACAACATGTCGGAACAATTCTCCGAACAGTTGTTCCGAAGAATACCTCGCAGCAAACATCCTCCGAATCGTTTAAAATTGGAGAATTTTCCGTTCCGTTTCCGCTAGGGCCGATTGTTTTTAAATGCACTAAATTAATTTTGTTTGTTAATTTATGCGATCCAAATATGTAACCACAAAAGTTTGCACCGAAGTTTAACGACTAGTGTCTCAGGTGATTGAAACGTCAAACGAAAACTAGTCGGTGGTCCGTGTAAATGCATCGACGAGTTTTCGAGGAAAACACGGTATTCGGCCTGGTGTGAAAGCCTATAAGATTCTCAGTGGAAGGGGTAATAACATCCTCTCTCGATGACGCTATCTTTTACGAATTTTTCTAGTTAAGGAACGATTTGGTAAAAATTCATTAAATTGAAAAGTAAAGGAACAGACCTATATTTACGTAAGCTCTACGAAAGCTTTAAATGCAGCAACGTTGCTAAGGTCGAAAAATCTATCACATTTTCCTGCGTGTAAGGGCATTTTAGAGGTTGTGTAAAGATAAGAAGACTCTACGCTGGCTTTATAAATAAGGCTGCTGCATTCTAGCATGTGGAGGAAGGGAAAGTATTTAGAATTATAATGCCAACTGGCTGCCATCAAAACAATCATACAGGATATTCAACATCCATTTTGGTTAGTTTATTAAGTAATATAAGTGGTTTAATTCAGTTGAGTATAATTAATTAAGCAGATAAGCAAATTCCATATAGATGTATTCACATTTTTTAAGGCGGCTGAATCGGATTCTTGATTGAGTCTGTTCGATGGGTGTACCACAAGGAACAGGAAGCTGCTTGGTCGAATCAACGAATTTTGTTTACCAAATTTACTCAAACACTGTCTGAATAATATTTATTTAGTTTTGTTCCGTCGTTCAGTCAAAAACAAATAATTCGCAAACTACTCGAAATAATAAATAGCTGCAGACATATTTCCAAATTGTATATACCATCGCTTATACAAAATTTTGTTTTAAAATTGTATCATGAATCTAAAGAGAAACAAAATTCTTGACCGCATTCAATCGTTAAGACGGACGTGTAGAAAAGAATCCCTTACACTGAAGAACGCTGACAGAACTGAATATGAAGGCCACACAAAATCCAATGACGGAGAAATAATGAAAATTCCAAATCTACCAGTTGAGCAGATACCACGATATGGCAGCGGAATAATAACATTGAATGACTGTTGTTTCCATTTTAAATGTCCCGATCCCGATAATGTGAACGAAGTTGAGAACCAGCAGACTGCGGTATTCGAGGGAAAGGAAAGCACAAAAAGGTATTTAGTACAATATTGGGCACATTCAAAAATCTAGTTATCTTACGTCGACTAAAGATTGGTATAGAATAGATTTAGCAACGTGACTTTTTCTACGTCAGTCACATGTACGAAAAACGAAACGTCAGCTTAGAATACCTACTCAGTTACGAAATTCTTGACTAGCTTTGTCGGCTACCCCCTAAAAGCAAGCTGAACCAATCTAGGACAATAAAAAGTGAAACACATAAATTCAATCAGTTGTCCTAGATTCTTATAACGTCCTTACTATTTTTCTCTAACATGTTTCAAGGACAAAGGAAAGCATTTGTGTCACAAACACAAAATACTCAGTCATTCCGAATGTGTCCAAGTCATTAGGATTCAAACTGGTGAAGGATATGAAACTGTGGAACATTTTGTGGACAGATTCAATGCCCGGAACAGAAATTTTCAAAAATATGAAACGATTTCAGCAAATTAATCATTTTCCCGGAATGATTGAGATCTGTCGAAAAGATCTCCTGTCAAGAAATCTCAACAGAATGCTCAAGTTGTATCCTAGAGAGTATGATATCTTCCCAAAGACATGGGTCTTTCCTGCTGAGTAAGTTTATAGAAAACTATTTATTGCTATTGAAACATTTTTATTTCCTTTTTTAATGCAATTACTGGTTTTGTACTAGTTATGATTTTTTAACATGATCTTACCTTTATTATCGTGTTTAATATGCATTCTCCTTAAAACCTATATATTTTTTGCTGCCGCCAAAAACAACAATAGCCGAGTTTTTTTGAGCTTCGATCTCAGCAAAGCAAAGTAAAGTAGGCTTTTCAGCACGCTAATTACAACAACTATTGCGAGTCCCGAAGTGTCAATTAGAATGTAGTTGTTGTAATTGCGTGCTGAAAATCCTACTTTGCTTTGCTTTGCTGAGATCGAAGCTCAAAAAAACTCGGCTAATATCGTATACATTTTTTTAATATCGTATAGTAAGGGGTCTTTCATTAGCGACAATGTCAAAACTTTCAGTGTGAACGCACCCTAAACCGATTACCGAACTGTCAATGTCAAAATATTCAGTAAAATCAACATTTTTATCATCGTGAAGTACACGAAGAAACAACGTTTATAATAACAAAAATTTACTACCGAAATTCCGAGTCGGTGGTTGCGACTTTTAGAGCGTTAATACCAATTTTAAATTTAAAGCGATGAAGCGAAAGTTTGGGTAAACGGCTCCCTCAATAAAAGGTAAGATTAGACTGTATGCCAAGTGGTCATAAAATGCCAATTTCTGACAGTTCTCCTGTCAAATATGGTCATACAGTGTAATGGGCAGGGCATGTCTCATATGCTCTAATGACCTGAAAATCGCATACGTTTATCAGTCAAAATCTCCGATGCTATGCGAAAAACTGAAATTTGCAATTCTCGAAATCCACATACGAGAATTTCTCTTCGAATTGTACTCGTCTGCATTTTCCATGCGGATTTGCGCCTCGCATACGGAATTGTGAGTTTGACACTTCAATATTTCAAATAACGGTTTGTGTGTTGAATTATGTATGTAAATGGGTGCCTATCAACTCGCGGCTTTCATTTCGCAAACTATTATCTCGCGACGGCTTATATATTTTTTAACTATTTCGCAGAAGTCATGTGGCAAACTGCCATTTCGTCTTGCGTTCATCTCGCTGTAAGATTAACTCGCATAACTTCTTTAGCATTTCTATATTTCGCTATTCCTTCAACTGGCTTTTTGTGTTTTTGCCTTTGCTTATCTTGCATATCGTTATTTCACGCCATGCTATTTAGCCGCTTGTTTATTTCAGCATGCATTTTTTGTCACATGCAGTGTTCTTGGGATTTGAGATTCTAAGCCAAACAAATTATAAAAACAAAATAACATTTTGCAAAATAAAATAGGAGCAAAACCACTGTTGCTTCAAAAAGAAAAATTACCAAAGTTTTTGATACAGGTAACAATTTTATTAACATAAAATTATACTGAAATAATAAATATTTCAAAATTAAAAACAAAAAGCTTTTATTTTAATTTGCAAAATGTTATTTTGCTTTTATAATTTGTTTATAAAAGCAAAATAACATTTTGCAAATTAAAATAAAGCGAAATAATACAATGCGAAAATAAATAAATCAAAGTAAGTTATAGCGAAATAATAAATGCGAAATATCTTTTGGCGAAATAATTACAATGCAAAAAGAAATTTTGCCAAATAAAAACTGCAAAAAAACAAAATGCGAGTTGTTGATATGCAAAATAATAAAATGCGAAATGGTCGCAGCGAAATAACAAAATGCCAGAAAAAAACCGCGAGTTATACCATACCCATGTATATATTTCCATTGCGCCTAACTGCTCCATTGCCAAATCAACAAATGCTAAGCCCAAATCACGTAAAGAATCCATTGCAAAAACACATAAATGTTCACTAAACATAAAAGTATTTTATTATATCTCTTGTTTTTGTCAATCAAAAATATTATTATTATTTATATTATATATTATTATATTATTATTTTTTTTCCACAACCTGTCAAAAATCGTTTACTTGACGTACTCAAAAATTCTACCTCATTCGAGAGGTGAATATAATTTTCGCATAGGTGGAAAAGAAAGCCGAACAGCTTTGAGAATACCAATTTTTTCCGTATGCGAAAATTTCAGGCGGATTTGCTCGTATACGAATTATGTTATGCGGAATTCAAGAATTGGGGTCCAGGGTGACAGACAAAAATGCCCAAATAGCATATAGTGTAATGGGACAATAAGCACGAATGCCAGCATAAACCATTATATGCCCATATGCAAAATATGGTTTAAACTGCATTTACACCATCAAGCACGCGCATTTTTGCATGAAACGGGACAGAGAGATCCGTTTATCCACAGTCAATGCTAATAAAGGCATAAAAATGAGATCACAAATCAGACGCCTAAAGAGTGTCATGGATGTTCTACCCATAATTATAGATACGTAAAACGGAAATAGACACAGGTTCCGCTCACCAAAATTTCTGCAATTGCTTGAAAACATTTCTATTTCTGTTTTGAAACACGTGAAATGAGAGTGGTAATTAGTTTCAGTAAATTAAACCAACAATTCATCAATTAGTTACACGAAAATAATAAATAATTGTTCGTTCATCATTTCCGGAAGCCATATTGTTTTATAGGAATGCGGAATTTCTATATCATCGCTATAAAAATATCAACATGCGGATCTTTTCTATAATTCCTATCACGTAGGTAAACAAGAACTTCGAATCATACTGAAAGTTGAGGCACACAACAAAATACAATAGTTTTATAATACATGCCACCCTAAATTGTTTTATTGGGAATTCGACAGCAGCTCTACTTTACTTCGCTTATGTGGGTGTTAAATAAATAATAGACAGGGAATGCTCATGTAAATTTAAATTTGCTAAATGATCAGCCTATTTTTCATAAACCACATAAAAGCAATCAATACTCGTATATTTTATTTTTCCTTAGCTTAGGAGCAGCCATTGCGTACAGCAGAAAACGTAAGCAAAAAACATTCATTCTCAAGCCTGACCATTGCGCTCAGGGTCGTGGAATTTGGCTAACAAACGATCTAAGCAGCATCAACCCCAGTGAACGAATGATCTGTCAATTGTACATAAACAAAGTATGTCTTTAGCATGGTAGTGATAAACCGAATATCTAATAGACTTTTGCCGTTTTGCAGCCCCTTCTCATTGACGGTTATAAGTTTGACCTTCGCGTTTATACCCTCATCACATCGGTTGATCCTTTGCGGATATTTGTTTACAACGAAGGCCTGGCTAGATTTGCCACAAACAGGTACATAGAACCAAGCCCCAGCAATACAACGGATCTATTCATGCATCTGACAAATTATGCTGTCAACAAGCACAGCACAGAGTTCTCCAAGTGCGAAGAAATGGGCAGCAAGCGAAATTTCAAAACGATTAACAAGCTCCTAGCCAGCAAAGGACACGATGTAACGAAACTGTGGCAAAATATCGACGATATTATTGTTAAGACGATTCTAAGCGCTTGGCCGATGTTAAGACACAATTACCATGCGTGTTTCCCGATGCACGACAAGATTCAGGCTTGTTTCGAAATTCTAGGTTTTGACATTCTTGTCGATTCTAAATTGAAGCCGTACATCCTGGAGGTCAATCACTCGCCTAGTTTTCACACCAATCAGTCAGTTGACTTTCAAGTCAAGCAAGCTCTGATACGAGACACGTTGACATTGGTCGGCACTGTGTTGGCCGATAAGCATCAAATCATGCAAGAGGATCGCAAGCGGGCTAGGAGGCGATTGTTGCAGAAGCAGGCCGAATGTGAGACTGGCCGGAGGTAGGTGTCCACTGAAATATAAATATAACGCTTTTAAGGGAAACCTATATTTCAACAGACAACATGAAGAGTTGAAAACCCTCAGTCCCTTGACGCAACAGATCGCATGGGAGGAGAGTCACTTGGGTGACTTTCGGCGAATTATGCCACCACCGCCCAGTGGTGGTGAATTCAATAGATACTGTCCCTTCTTTGATTTACAAAATCAAGCATCCGTTTATTCTGATACAGCTGCGAGTAAGCGCCGCGAACAAGTCGCCAAGAAACTACGTTTGGCGTTGAAACAGAAACAGGATAAGTTTGTGCAAGCAGGTCAAAAGCCTTCGAAAAAACACATTTTGTCCAAAGATGACGTGGACAGACTGCGCAAGCGGAGGATGAAACGTTACGAAATTTGGGGACCCTCATATATATCGGAGGCGGAAGAACGGCTGCGAACGGTTGCGATAAATGATCGATCCAAATTGGTTGTTGAACATAATTTATTCAAATTGGTATGAAATTGACTTATCGATTTTTAAGGGAAGTCTTGTATTCTTTTTGCCCTTTCAGATATTCCAATTGTTTTATAATTTGAGAAATTTAAACGAGTCCGACATTAAGAAGTATCCACATCTGTATGGAAAGCTGCAGGAAAATCAGTTAATATACGAAGTTGTTGATGACTGAAATATACTAACCTGTTTTTTTTTTTCGATACCTACATTTTATGCTCTAAAGCTACCTACGTGAAGTTAGCCCGCACTTTTTCTAGAATGAAAAACGTGAAATGCAGTTCGATAGACATTCGTTTGTAGTTGTTTGTAGTGAATTTTTTTTCGATTGTAGTTCAACCAACCATGATCTGCGGGTTTACGTTCTACCTGTTCCTTAGTCCATTCAAGCGATAATTGATAAAGACCAGCAGCCAACAGTCGACCGGTGAATAAGATTTCCTTTGCAGCAGTAGCATAAATTGAGACAAGGAGAGTATTATCAATTTATCATCTATCTCGGTCCATTGCAGTCGTGGAAGATTGAAGTCACCATAGTCGTAGGAGTCTTTTTTTCTTTTTGGCATGCATCTACGGAACAGGAACACAATTTACAAAGCAAAGTAAAGTAGACGAATATGCAAAAAAAAGGTTCCAGTCACATTCGTCGCTACAATGCAGAACTAGTCTAAATCCAAAATATCGAAATTTACGAATTTTACATAAGAAAATAGCCAGTTTCATTCTGCGCATGCGCATGCCTAGGTGATGACTGTATTCCTACGCGCAATAGTACGTACACAGTTTTAATCATACAAAAAAATCCTATGTCCTTTAATTTTCTTTTTAGTGCAGAACTAACCTATGTCCACTACACCGACATAGGACTTAGGTTTTTTTTACGCCAAGAATTTCATAAAATAGTTTGGGAGTAAATACATTTTCCAACTTAAAAATCGCTCTACTGATATTTTGTAAATTGTGACTTAGTCTAGTTCTGCATTGTAGCGACGATTTGTGCTTGAGTGGTATAAACTGGTATAAAATGTAGGGTGTCACGACTTTTAGTTTGTAGTTTTCTAGCAATTTCCACAAACATCACCAGAAAGGTTCCAACATAAGGTGCTCAATTCACTTCCAATTGAGATGAATACGTAGTGTGAACTGTGAATCTAAAAAGTCAAGTAGGATACAATTGCTGCAATTGAATGTCGAAGAACTAGAATTGAAACACGGTTTCGAAAGCCTCAAAGCCACAACAGACTACATTATCGATCATCCCTACAACGACTTTAACACAAAAATTCTTCCCTAGCAGAGTGGAATGGGAGACGAACAAAATATTAAACGACCATGAAATTGCTATTTACACCGACGGCTCCAAGATGGAGAAATAAACTGGAGCAGATATTTATTCAGAAACAATGCAAATAAAAGAGTCCTGGAGACTATACCCGACTCTTGCAGCGTTTTTCCAGCAGAGATACTAGCTATGGATAAGGCAGCTCGACACATACGTAATAGCAACATTCCAACCTCGAACATAACTATTTTCGTAGGAAGTCAACATACTGAGGGCGTCAACCACGACCGCGCGCCATTTTGTTCGTACTTCTGCAACGCGTTTGAGCTGCTTCCAACTCTTTCCTAGAGAGCCAATCCACTGCCACTTTCTCCTTCGTATAGTAATGTCTATAGGTTCTTGGCTCGTTCTCATATAAAGCTGTTCGTTGGAGATCCGGTTCGGACAAAAAATCCTCAAGATGTTTCTAAAATATTTATTTACGAAGACTTGCATCCTGCGTGTGTCAATAGTGTCAAGCAGCTCTTAAATGATTATAGCCAACACAGTAAAATCAAAGGTTGTAAAGAACTGTCGAAACCCATTAAGCACCATCAACAACCATAACATCAAGCTCTGCTTAGTTCCTGGACATAGCAATATCGAAGAGAACGAAAATGCAGATGAACTTGCATGATTGCGGGGTCAGCGATGAGCGCAAACGATGCAGACTACTCAACACAGCCACCAACACACTACGCCAACTGTACGGCATTATAAAAGATACATTCGTAAAAAAGACCAACAACACCTGTGCCTTGATTTTGTGCGGTTTTTTCCGCAATGGCGGTGTCGGAAAGGGTTCACGTATACGTATAGGCGGATTCTATAAATGTGTGAGTGATGTCGCGAACTGACAACTTCCAATATTTCTTGTTCTTATATCGCTTTGTTCCTGAATATTCCAGGCGAGCTTTCCCACACGCGACCTTTTTAGGTAGCGAGAAGCATAGACAAACCATACTGAGACCCCCAACTGGCAATCCTCTTGCCGCTGGCCCCCTCGATTTTTTTTCAAATTCGCCATTTTGTTTTCCTATCGGTGTTATTTGAATTGTATTTGTATTGTCTCTGGCGAGAAGGATGTCGGATGAGAAGAAATGACAACAGCGTGACCGTTGTGCGACAATTTGGTACCTTTTTCGAGGACACTAATACAATTTGTTGTTCCTTTGTTCCTTTTTATTATTTGGAAAATTCACATTTTAGGACTATTCGCATGAGAGCCAATGGCGAACGAACTACGAACAAGCGAATTTTTTTACACTTAAATCACTTCAATCGTTGTTTAATGTTAAATGCGATAGAATTTTTTCATTCGTGGGTTTGTAGATCCGCGAATGTTTTATGTGGATTGTGAATAAAGTGTGACAATTCGCTGCAAGAATTTTCAATTGCTGTAATAATTGTAAATTGAGCTATTTAAATCGATTGAGAGTCCGATTTTTTTTTTAGATTAGACTTAAGATTAATTTAATTTACATAAGGCTTTGGTGGTAATTAGTATAAAAATCAATTTTCAATTCATAAATACAATTAAATTCATTTGTTCGCAATTCGCGATCATGTGAATAGTACTTAAAAAAGTTTTCAAAAACTGTGATTTCAAAATGAATATGTTAAAAAAATAACGCGTAAATAGTGTAAATACTACAAAATACTAAATTTATGTAGCAGCGTCAGAAAAAGGCACACTTTTCTTTCATCGCGCCTTTTATATGGACTTTTTAAAACTAAATTGAAGGAGATCTCAAAGTAGATATTGATATAACTTATAAACAAAATTCAATTAATTTTTTTATATATTTTTAAATAAAAATAAAAGCTAAAAGGTTTTCATTTTAAAATTTGTCATTTGAAAACGAATTGCATCTAAATTCTAAAGTACTGTCTAGCTTACCCGCAGAACAACCTTAAAGACATCTAATTCTAATGTTATTCAGTTGTTTTGGCTTTATTTATAAAAGAAACGTTGTGAGAGAGTGATCTTTTTATAGTCTATATTTTATTGTGAAACTAAAACTAAAATTTATAACCTTTCTCTAACAGTCCGGGAGATTGTTGCGAAATTCTGAAAAGTAACAAAAAAAAAGAAGAAGAAAAAAGTGTCATTTCTTAAGCTACTCTGCAATTTAAGAATTTTCGAACAATATTTAACAATTGTTGGCTCTCCTAACACTTTAATCGTGTTCTGATAGACAGCAGCGTTATATTTTATAGAAATTCATTTGGAAATCACAGCGTTTCTAAAATTTCCAAAGTGAATTTTTAAACTAAAAAAAAGGGAAAAAGTAGCAACAAAAGTATCAGGGTCCTCGAAAAAGTGCCAAATTATTGCACTACGGTCACGTTGGTCACAGCGCGCGGCTCACTCACACATTCAAATCCGATTCGGGCCGTTCCCTAGCGACATCGCCTCAAAAACCGCACAAAATCAAGGCACTGGTCCTCAAAAAATAGACTGCAAAACTGCACGATTCGTATGGCCACAACTGAACGAAAAAAGTACAAAAAATCTCATATCTCTAGACAGGAACACAATTCGCATGCTGACAGGTAGGTATAATCACTGGTCACTGCGCAACCAAATCCATGCTCCGGAAATGGAATCTAGAAACCAACGACCTGTGCAGAAGCTGTGAAGACGAGGAAGAAACGGAGACTATCCAACATTTCCTTTGCCAATGTCGCGCTTTTCAGGAACGACGACTTTGAAAATCTCTCGGAACTGGCCGAAGCAGTAATAGAGGATCTCCAGATAGTTTTTGGAGTTTGTTTAATATATGAAGTGTTATGTTCTCTTTTCGTTTATAATAAAATATCTCATTTAACAAGTATACTTCTTTATTTAAATATTCATAATTAGCTTATACTAGGTAATTTTAACAAAAGGAAACTATTACCACGAAGACTGGATGAGAAGTGTCTTTTACTCCATCGACAACTGTCATCCCGTCTGTCATTGGTTGTAGGGCGGTGCTGCCAAGTTCAATACATTACATACGCCCCTCTTACAAAATTTCATACGAATTCAATACACAATATTTATTTCTTAATTTAAGAATCTTTGTGGTTTCTTTAAACCTTCTCTGTTTCTTAAAACTCTAGGTGTCTCAGTGAAGTTTTCCACTAAACATTGCTCGGTTACGTTACTAGTTATATTTGGAGTTTTTTTTTTGATTCAAATACATATATCGTCTTTTACATTCACTGTTCATAACTTCACTACTTACAGATGTTGTAATGTTTTCCTCGGATAAAGCTAAACACTTTCTGATCTGATCTACATGTCTCTTTATATGCCTGCCTGATTCCATTTTGCATAGGTACATTCGAGGACCAAAAACCTTAATTATACAAGCCTTCGACCATTGCGGAACATTTCTAATCAAGTTGAAATCCCGAATCATAACCGCTTCTCCCAATTTAAAAATTCTATCGTTTTGATTTGGTTTAAATGCTTTATCAAACCGCTTTGAATGCAAGTTAGCCGGTGCTAAAAGAGACAACTTAACTCTTGGCGAATAATTAAAAATAAAAGAAGCCGGAGTTGCATTTGTAGAACAATGAACGGTGTTCCTATAATCAAATAAAAATTCCGTCAAAATTTCGTCGATATTACCTTCTGGTCCCCTTGCCTTAATCGCGTTTTTAACTGTTCGTACAGCGTTCTCAGCTGCTCCATTTGTAGCCGGATAGCCTGGTGCTGTTAAACACTGTCCAATTCCGTAAGAATTTAAGAAAACCTTGCTTTCTTCCGAAACGAATTGAGTCCCGTTATCGGATACTACCACCTCCGGGATACCAAATCGGGAAAACACATGCCGTAGACACTTAATATAAAATGAAGAGCTTGGCGATTTCGTGTAGAACACCTCAATCCATTTCGAGAAAGCATCAACTATTACTAAAAAACTGAGACCTCTTAAAGGACCCGCGAAGTCTACATGGATACGTTCCCAAGCTTTTCCCGGCCTTTCCCAGTTAATAACTTTAGCTTTGGGTGGGTTCGGCAAAAGTGATAAACAAACGTCGCAACGTTTAATCAAATTTTCCAGCTCTGCGTCCATATTAGGCCACCACACGTAAGACCGTAACAAAGATTTCGTTTTTACAATCCCCATGTGCGTAACGTGCGCTTGCCTTAGTATCAAATTTCGTAAAGAGTGTGGGATGACCACTCTATGGCCCCATATCAGAACCTCGTTTTCGACTGCAAGCTCGTTAATACGCTTAAGAAAAGGAGAATACATTTCGTTGCCGTATAGTTTCGAAATGTCCCCTGACTTTAAAGCATTTACTACGGTTGACGTAGTCTCGTCTGCTAGGGTTTCCTTTTGAATTAACTTTGCATCCACACAGATATTCGTATTAGATTCTCACCTGTTGAAGTATGTCATCGTCTGCTTTTCGCCCTCACCTAAATCTTCGTCGTTATTGTTTTGCTGGGGATAGCGCGAGATTGCATCGGCAATGTTATCTGCCGATCTGATATACCGTATAGTGTATTGAAAAGCCGACAAATGGAACGCCCACCCTTGGAGCCTACTAGTTGACATTTGTGGAATCCCTTTCTTTTCGCCAAAGATTGCTACCAGTGGCTTGTGGTCCGTCACCAATTCAAAAGACCTTCCGATCAAATACTGGTAGAATTTGCGTGTGGCGTAAACGATGGCCAGCGCTTCCTTTTCAATGACACCGTAATTTTGCTCGGATTTAGAGAGCAACCGTGAAACAAATTCAATGGGTCGTTCAGACCCGTCCGGAAATTTGTGTGCCAAGACTGCTCCTATGCCCACATTTGATGCATCACAGGTAAGCACTAAAGGCATTTCCGGATTAAAATGCACTAACACCGTATCGGACATGATTTCCTCTTTTATGCCTTCGAACGCTTTGGTAGCTTGCCTACTCCATTCAAACTTGTCCCTCTTCAAAACGTCATAAATCGGAGACATTTTAGTAGCCAGGTCTGGAATAAATCGGCCAAAATAGTTCACTAGCCCACAAAACGACCTAACATCTGAGATACTCATCGGAATGGGAAATTTTATAATACTTTCATCCCGGTTAACTTTTACTATCCCTTTATCCGAAATTCCGTACCCCAAATACTGGATTTCGTTTTTCGCGAATAAGCACTTGTTTTTGTTTAATTTAAGCCCCGCTTTGCGTATTCTTTCAAATGTTTCGTTAAGCCTTTCGTTATGTTCTTTCAGATTTGGGGCGGAAACAATTATATCGTCTAAAAAATTCACTACCCCCTCAATACCTCGTAAAACCTTTTCGATCTCTCGCTGGAAAATGCCCGTGGCTGGCTTTATGCCGAAAGGCAATCTATTCATGAAGAAATTTCCTATGTGCGTACTCCATGTGACCAACTTTCTCGACGTTTCGTCTAATTCTATTTGATTATAGGCATTCGCTAAGTCTATCTTTGAAAAAACTCGACCATCTTTAATTTTACTCATTACGTCAGTTATTCGCGGCAGCGGATGATTCGTGTCTTTCAAATACTTGTTCAAGGTAACTTTATAGTCTGCACATAATCTTATTTTCCCGTTTTCTTTTAAAATTGGCACCAACGGTGTACCCCACTGTGTACTTTCAGTTTTCGTTATTATACCGCGACTTTCCAACTCGAATAATTGTTTTTCAATTTCTTCTCTAAACGCAAATGGAACCGGACGGGCTTTTACAAAAATTGGCGCAGCATTGCTATCAACCTCGAGACTAATCCTACAGTTTTTTAATTTGCCGAACTCGGCTGAAAATAGTGAATCGTATTCTTTAATTATTTTGTTTAAGTTCTCCTCATCTGAGACTACCGCATTGATTTTAATTTCGCTTATTTGGAAGGCTTTTATAAAGTCCCGACCAACTATAGGATTTTCACCTTTATCTATTACAAGAATCTTAAAATACCTTTTCTTATTGTTATAAATAATGTTACAAAATAACGACCCCTTTACCTTCAACCGATTATTTCCATAACCCGAAATGCTAGTGTTATCTTTGTGCAGTTTCTCGTTACTGAACAATGCTACATAAGTTTCCCATGGAATTGCTGAGACAGCTGCACCTGTATCAACTTGAAATTTTAACGTTTTACTGAATAATTTTAGCTCAATTTCTATTGAATCGGTAAAGGGTTCGTTATTAATAATAGTATTAATAGTTGAAATACTTTTTGATACAATTTTCTTACGTGGGCATCTGCACATTGATGCCATGTGTCCCACTCGTTCACAATTGAAGCACGTAACATCTTTGTACTTGCACTGTTGGGGTTTGTGATTATCAAATCCGCAATGTGGACACACGTTAAACGTTTTGGTTTCTCCTCTCGCCGCCGTCTGCTTCTGCTGTCCTTGATGTCGTTTCTGCTGTCCTGCCCTATGTTGTTGCTGTCTCTTTTGGTACCTAGTTTGTCTTAATCGAACTGATGTTCTCCGCGATTCCATTTCCCTTTGATTCGCTGGTCTGCTGCTTCTCAAATTTTTTTGCTGTTTCCAGAGCTTTTGCCAGCGTAAGCCTTTCGTCGTCGCACAGTTTGTCAAACACCACGCCAGATAACCCGATGACGAACTTATCCAAGAGCATGCTTTCCAATCTGGTGCCGAAACCGCATGCCTTTGCCAAGTTACGCAGTCTGATGAGATACTCCTGTGCTGTTTCATTACCGCCTTTTGTCGTTTCGTAGAACTTACGTCTTTCACAATACAAAATTGTTGGGATGGTAAAATTATCATTAAACATCGTGATGAGCTCCTCGTATGACTTCTCTCCAGGTGTTTGCGGTGCACACAAGCCATGGACTACTTCGTAAGTCTTGTCGCCTAGTATGTTGATGAGAGCTGCTCGTTTCTTCGTTTCGTCCGTAATTTCAGCTTGACAGAAATACTGCTCCAGTCGTCCTTTATACACTGTCCAGCTTTGTACATCGTATTCAAATGTTGGAATACTTAGCACTGCAGATGACTGCGCGGTCGCCATATTCGCAGCCGCCTGTTCCACCATTTTTCTTTTTACACGTGTGAGTATTCGTAGTGCACAGAGAAAAAAAAGGAAAAGTTGTTGTTTTAATCTGCGCAAATCTCTTCGATCACTTTTCTCGTCGCCAATGTTATGTTCTCTTTTCGTTTATAATAAAATATCTCATTTAACAAGTATACTCCTTTATTTAAATATTCATAATTAGCTTATACTAGGTAATTTTAACAAAAGGAAACTATTACCACGAAGACTGGATGAGAAGTGTCTTTTACTCCATCGACAACTGTCATCCCGTCTGTCATTGGTTGTAGGGCGGTGCTGCCAAGTTCAATACATTACATGAAGGTAAACACAATGGGCCTTGGGGACCCCGAGTGGAAATGGTGCTAGCGCACCACACACCCTTCCTAGCCTAACCTAACCTTACTTTCTTTACTTTGCTTTGCTGAGATAGATGCTCAAAAAAACACACCTATTGTTATAAATTTAGCTCTCAGAGCTCAGAATAAATTGACTGAGCAGACTGAGTAAAGGGCTGATTACACGAAGTCACATTTGACACAAAAAAAAAGGAAAAACGATCAGAACGATCTGAGCACGGTCGTTTCAGGGCGCGCTCGAACTCAGTTCAGTGCTCTCTAGGTCCTTACAGCCATCCAAAGCATCCATTTCAACAAGATCATTAAATTTCTCAACTCCACAGACTGGTTTTGAGCTCCTTTAACATCCTTCATCCCCCTTTGTTTTCAGGTTCAGTTAGTTGTGGTCTTGGGCACAAATCCTCATTCTCTAGTCCTTCACGTGGGCGCCCGCCTGAAAATGGCTAACCAGTCAAACGGTTAGTGTCAACTAAGGATTTACACTAACGTCTCAATCGTTTGTCGTGATCCATTTAGTTTGAGGTAGGAGTAAACCTTTAAATCCAACCTAATTCCATTGGTGGCGTGAGCAAATAGCAAACCGTACCCAAGGATGAAAGGCTGGGGGTAAAACCAGTCGCGTACGAGCTCCCTCAGACGCCTTGGCGAGGGTCTGTTGTATTTTGCCCTGCCCAGGTATGGCGGCGCTGCCTGGGTCGACCTTGTTTTTTCCGGCCTTACTCGTGGGACCAATATGAACAAAAACTTAAAAAATAAATTAAAAAACACTAAAAAAGGAATTATTATTCCAGGAAGGGAGGGAACAGACTCCACAACGCCGGCGATGGATCTGGGAGATGATTCTTATGAATCTGAACCACGCAGTCATCCATCTCCGGCTTGGAGATGGAACTTGACGAGGTATTGCTAGCTAGCGATAGTGAGGATGCAGACTGCACACTCACTGACGCTAACGTAGCGGGAAGTGAGGTGGCTGGTACTCTCACTTTGGTAGATAGAGTTTGCGGTGGGACGGCTTGTACTCCCACCAAAACAGAACAGTTGGCTGGTACACTCGCCTTAGTAAATAGGGATAGCAACCAGGTGGCTGGTACTCTCGTTGATATCCCTAAGGGCAATAAACCGACTAAGGGGACTGGAGGCGCAGTAGGCAGGCACTCTGCTGCTTCCAGATCCCCCGCAGTCGCGCAATCAGGGACGAACAAAAACGCACACCAGCTGAACAAGCTTCTGACGCGCAATGCCCGACGTAAGGTCGAGAGTGCGAAGCGCAAAATTGAGCAGTTCAGGGGGTGTGACGTCAGTTCATTAAGCGCCTGGGATAGGACACAACTTGAACGGGCCAAGGTAACAATGACCGCTGAGGCTGCCAAAAAAAAAAATCGGCAACCGCGGCGGTCGTGGTTAGGGTAGAAGCTCAAGCGTCCACTAGTGGACTAGCACCAGCCAGTGAAAAACAGGGCAAAAAGGATGGAGAGGAGGCCGTGTCTGGGTAAGTCAGAGAGACCCTCCTGAGTAAGAGGAGCAGATCCGACGATGTCGTTGAGCCAAGGGCAGCAAAAATGGTGAAGGCTGGTACTTCGCCCGTGGTGCACCCGGTTTATGACTCGGTAAAGACGAGCTCCTTATCGCCATCATCAACGAGCAGGAACCGAGCGGCCGCCTGACCATGGAACAGTGGTTAACAGTCGAGGAGAAGTTTCAGGACGCTTTGTGGAAGAAAATGTCTTCCGCAGAGTGTGGTGACCTTCTCTTTGACGGCACTGGATGGGATAGCAGTCGCAAGGTTGTAGCTTGTGGAAACAAGGTATCGGTTGGCTTCCTCAGGGAGTTTGTGCTGGGGGTTCGAGGTATGGAGCGGGGCCAAACTCAAATGCGTAACCGTGGCGGAGTTGGGTAAGGGTACTGCTGCCGTACACATATCCCGACAAACTACTCGGCCTCCTCCACATGCAGCAGAATAGGGAACTAAAGGCCGACACCTGGAAAGTCCTAAAGACAGGACCCAGAAGGCAATTTGGCCAGCACTTCCTGCTAAGCCTTAGCAAGGAATCGCTCCCATCCCTCGAAAAGACAAAGGGGATGGTGCGCTACAGCATGGGGAAGGTCATGGTAAAGGTCAAGACCAAGGGAGCCGAGGTGGAAGAACCCCAAGATGGAGACGATGTAAATAAACCTGCATCACATACTGATACAAGAGCCCTGGATCAACACGAACAACAGGATCCAGGGGCTCTCCATAAGGGATTACACGCTTTACTTCAAAGCTAACGAAGGTAAAATTAGGACTTGTATCCTACTAAAAAACAATATAAGGGCATTTCTTTTGAATAATTTCAGTGACGGAGATCTAACAGCAATCTTTTGCTAGAAAGAGGGAGGCGAATCGGTGTGCCTGGTATCGGCTTATCTCCCGTATGAGTCGACGTCGGTGCCACCCGATAACTTAAGGCAGCTGCTGACCAGGGACAAGTGGCTCTTCGTCATAGGATGCGATACTAATGCGCATCATTCGCAATGGGGAAGCAGTGACATTAATGTAAGAGGTGAGTGTCTTTTTGATTTTATCTTATCGGTTAAACTCACTATGCAACACTCCAACATTTGTGGTACGGAGCAGGCAAGAGGTGCTCGATATTACTCTTGCATCCTGTACTGATTCCCTCTCAATTGGGAAATGGAGGGTTTTAGAAGAGGCATCCCTTTCGTATCATAAGTGGATTCGCTTTCAGATAGGCTTCCACAGTAAGGCTACGAACACCTATCGTAATCCCAGGAAAGCTGACTGGAATAGGTACGAATCCATAGTTAGGCATCAGCTAGGAAATGAAATACCATTCATTGAAACGTCGCTAGACTTAGACAAGGAAGTTCTCATCGTTACGTTGTGGGGTACACTCGTGTCGAGAATTTTTATTTCTTTACTTGCGTAAATATTAAAATGTCTTGCATATGTGGAGCAAAAGTAGACCGCAATGTTGCGAAAATTCTATGTAATCACTGTAATAGTCATTTTCATTTGAAATGTGTTAACTTAAAACCTAGTGATAAGGACTACATGAAAAAAAACCACATTGAATTTCGTTGTCCACTGTGTTCAAAGCAAAGAAGAGATTCGTTACGATTCTCCCCTACCACATTGAAAAATACCCATACAACACCTGAATCTGCTTCTTCTTCTGTTATGCAAACAATTAAACAACAACAAAAATATATTAATCATACATCTCAGTCACTAACACCGCAGTCACATACACTACCACCATCATCACCACCGCCGCCACCAACAGTTTCATCTCAGTCACATACACTGCCATCATCACCACCACCTCCGCCACCCACAGTCTCTTCACAGCAATCAGCTGTTCAATTTACTTGCCATGAACAACAACTGCATCAACAGCAAGTAAACTCTTCTCTGCTACAGCCATCGACTACTGTCACACATTCACCTACACTGCAACCAGCTGTTCCTGTATGCATGGATAACAATAGCAACACTACTCAAATCACATTGGAAGTTGTGCACAAAGAGATCTTGTCTTTAAATAAAGAAATAATTTCTTTGAAAGAGATTAACCGCAATGTTTTGTCTCTCATCTGCACACTCGAAGAGGATAAAAAAAGTTTGTCAAAGAAGGTTGATATGCTTCAGCACAAAGTCAATATAATGCAACAAAGGGCATTGCATAAATGCATCGACATTGTGGGTATGCCGACAGTAAACAAAGATAGTGCATTGACCTCGACTTTGAAGCTGCTATCAACTATCGATGAAAGCATCACAGCTGATGACATCAAACATTGCTATGTAAAAACAGTGAAAAGCAAGGTGTCAGCAAAAAACAACAACAACAGAATAGCAGACTCAACAACAACAACAAGTTCAATGGAAATCGTATGCGTTAAATTCAAATCAATTGAATGTAAGAAGAAACTGATTTATAATAAGAAAAATAAACGAATAACCTCTAGTTTATTTGGTAATAATTGTGGCAAAAAACCCATTTTTATAAATGAAAGCTTAACAACGTATAATAGAATTCTATTTAACAAAGCCAAGCAACTCAAAAATGAAAAAAAATATCAATATCTTTGGATAAAAAACGCAGTTATTTTAATGAAAAAGCAAGAAGGAGATACCACTTACCGCATTTCATCTTTTGATGATCTTGATAAAATCATTTAGTGATGGCCAAATTGTTTTCAAATGATTTAAATAATGCGCCATTAGTTACTCCCTTTTGCTTTTTCGACAAAGAACTTTGTAAAAGTGTTTTTCACTCCGATGATTATGAAAATGATTTTTTTATTGTTCAACAAAATATTAGAAGTCTTCGCAAAAATTTTGACTTGTTTCTGACTCACTTAGAATCTTTTGTTAATAAGCCTCATTTAATTTTTCTGACTGAAATTTGGATTTATGAGCATGAAAAGGATTTTTTTGTGATTCCCGGTTTTATCTTATATGCTAACTGTAATAACACTTATGCGTCAGGTGGTACTGCTGTTTTTGTTGATGAAAGCTTGATCTGTAATTTTTTTAGCAGGAATCTTAAAAGCTCTGATATGCTTGAGATTTCGGTGGTTTTAAAGTCTGTAAAATTAGTTTTTATGTGTTTTTACAGATTTCATAATGTAAATGAAGAGGTTTTTATTGAGGAGCTCAACTCACTGCTGATTAACAACAACTCTAAGCACTTGTTTATAGTTGGCGATATAAATATAGATCTGTTGTCTGACTCGTTAACAGTTGAAAATTACAAGTCGTTATTCTCAGCATATGGTCTTATATCTTGCTTTAATGAACCAACACGAATAACTCCAACATCCAAAACATGTATTGATCACATCTTAGCTAGAATTGATTTGAAAACCAATTTAACCCTAACCAGCATAATATCTGATTTTAAAATTTCAGATCATTGTATGACATGTTTATGTTTTGACTTTAAAGAAAACAGTATAATTAAACCCAGGAAACAGGTTCTCCATAAGCAAATGACCAGAACTAACTTCGTACTGTTGAATTCCTATTTGGTTTTCGAAAACTGGTCAACAGTTTATACCGACTCTGATCCCTCAACTGCTTTTGACAATTTTGAGTTAATTTTAAATGGCTATACTGACCAAAGCTCAAAAGTATTTGAGAGCAGAAAAGGAAAATTAAAAAAGCTTAAACCATGGATGTCTAACTATTTATTAAACAAAATTCATTCTAAAAATCTATTGAGGTTCAAGTGTAAGAAACACCCAAATAAAGTATCACTACGTGAAAACTATGAAGTTTTATGTAAAGAGATTAGTCTTGAAATTCCCATTTGCAAAGAAAATTTTTATATGGACAAGTTCCAAAAAGCCAAAGGAGACTTGAAAAAAGAATGGGACATAGTCAATGAAATATTCAACAAAAAAACAACTTCTAGTATTCCCTTAAATCTTACCTTAGGAGCTTTGAATGTTGTTGATCAGTCTGAAATGGCTTCAATCTTTAATGAATTCTTTACTCAAATAGCCCTAAATACTATTTCTGATGCAGGAATTAATAATTCTTCTGTTTATTGTCCAGAATATTGTTTTAATGAATATTTTCAATCAAATAGTTTTTTCTTTGAGACTATATCATCTTTTGAAGTCTATAAAGTAATTCAATCCTTGGATAATTCATATTCTTCTACGTCAAACAGTTTTTCCAATGACTTTCTCAAAAAGATTAGTCTAAATGTTGTGGATATATTAACTCATATATTTAACAAAAGTATTATTCACGGTCAATTCCCGCAAAGCTTAAAAGTTGCGGCAGTTATTCCTATTTACAAGAAAGGTGATAAGAATTGTCTCAATAATTATAGGCCTATATCTTTATTACCAGTATTTTCAAAAATTTTCGAAAAAGTCATCAAATGTAGAGTTGTAAGCTATCTTGACAATATCTCATTTTTCAGTTCAAAACAATACGGATTTAGAGCTGGTAAATCAACTGAAGATGCACTTTTAGCACATTGTGGTCATATCTATGAAAGTATAGACCAAAAAAAGTACACTGCTGCTCTTTACATTGATATTAAAAAGGCCTTCGATACAGTAGATCATGCCATTCTTTTAAGAAAATTAGAAAAAGCTGGCTTCAGAGGGTTTATGCTAGATTGGTTTTCTTCCTACCTTAAAAACAGGAAGCAAAGGGTAACTATAGGTGGTAACTTCAGTGAAACCCGATGTATTAATATTGGAGTTCCTCAAGGCTCAGTTTTAGGTCCAATTTTGTTCCTTATTTATATCAATAGTGTTTTTAGTCTAAACTTAAAAGGTAAAGTATGTGGGTTTGCTGATGATTTAGCTTGTGTGTATTCTAGTACCACATTGTTAGATCTGGTTTCGGATATCAATTTTGACTTGGAGTTATTCAGACATTGGTTCGGCATTCATAAGCTGGTCATTAGTGAAAAAACAAGAGTTATGTTTTTCAATCTAAACGCTTTAGATTTGAGTCCGCCAATTCTAACTCAGCATAGCATTGGTTGTAAAAAATTCTTGCTTAGTAGTTTATCTTGTTGCGTCTCTAATAGTGGATCAACTAATGTTGCGGATGTTGTTTGTTCACCTAAGTGTTTTCATATCGAACCAGTTAGTGAATATAAATATCTTGGCTTAGCAATTGACAATAAAATGAACTGGAAAGTGCACACATTATCTTTAAAAAAATATTTGTTGTCAACCACTTATGTTATGTTTCACTTGAGAAATCTTTGTTGCAAGGAACTTATGGAGACCATTTATTACGGACTGGTTCAGTCGAAATTACAATATGGAATAATATGTTGGGGTGGTACTTACAAAAACAATCTACAACCTCTGTTAGTTACCCAAAAGCATATCCTAAGAACCATCTGGAGGAAGAATAGGTTTGATCACAGTTTTGCGTTGTTTGTCAGCTCGGGTATTCTCCCGCTTAAACACCTCTATTTTTATAAGGTACTAAAAATATTTTTCTGCAGAAGTGGTTATCTTTCAAGCCACAATACGCCAGCTTACACATTACGCAGTAGTGACAGTAATCTTGCTATCATTCCTATGCATAAC
Organism: Cheilosia vernalis; assembly: GCA_949126925.1. Taxonomy (NCBI): domain Eukaryota; kingdom Metazoa; phylum Arthropoda; class Insecta; order Diptera; family Syrphidae; genus Cheilosia; species Cheilosia vernalis. Next base: position 26,482,003 of record OX421358.1, read on the forward strand.
ACTAATAGCTTTCTTAACTTTTATACATCAGTAGCACCTAGATTGTTTAATATTTTACCCATTGAAATACGGAGCATTCGCTCTACGCATTCATTCAATAAACAAATTAAAAAATGGCTTTTTAACTTCGATTTTGATGCAGTCGGAAACATTATCAAGATATTAGTTTAAACTTGTATTAAATTAAATCAGTTCCATCCAATTACATAAAAAAAAAAAAAAAAAAAAAAAAATTTTGGAATGTATTTTCTCGACATCTTACCCCACAACACCTGTTGATTAAATATGCTTTAATATTATGGATTTACATATTTTCTTTTGGTACTTTCGTCACTTGTCAATAGACAATAGAAAGTGCCTTTTCTTTTCTCTCGTAATTTCTCTTTAATGAAAAACACTTAAGAAACAAATTTAATGTTTATATTGTAAATAACATTATTATTAAATGAATTATATTAATATATATAAATTTGTTAAGTTATTACATTTTTAAATTTTCCAACTGTTAAAGAAATAGAAAATAAAATAAATAAATGAATGAAAAATGAAAAATGAAAATGAAGTTGATAACTTAGGAAGGATAATGAACAAGGCTTACGAACAAGTTTGCCCGCTCAAAAAGACAACCAAAAGGTCCCAGCATCAGTGGTGGAACAAGGAGTTAAGCTTCAAAAGAAGGCAAGTTAGACGTTTCTACAATAGGGCCAAAGTTGTGGGGGACGACGTTACGTGGGATCTGTACATAGAAAGTAAGAGAGAGTTTAAATACTTGATCAGGCAATCCAAAAGAAAATCTCGGTAATGAAATAACGAAATATTGTGCATTTATGTACAAGAAAAAAACCGGTTAACTTAAAAATGTATATATAATATATATGTGTTCAGTTAGAAATGTATAACACTTATTGTTCTTATAAAACGTATTCGATATGTTGTGATTAGTTCTGTGGGGGTGGTCCTGTATTGACGGGAGTGCCCAATTGCCGCAGAACCATTACCATTTCTGGCCTGTGATCGGCCTTCTCGGCAATACACGCTCGTCCCAAATTGATCACCCGCTTACATATTTCCTCAACGTCCCTATTAACGCGAAAGTTCTTGTCAATTAGATCGTCCAATCTATCGTTTGCCGCACAAACCGCTAAAATGTGTCTGGTTAACAGAGGATGCGTCCGTGATCTATCATAAGCGCGTAAGCCGGTAAACATCTCCAAGAGTACCACACCAAAGCTGAACGTGTCCACTTTTGTACTTAACGATTTGTAGCCTAGGAATTCCAACGGCAAATAAGGCTTCGTTCCGTAGACTCTGGAAACCTCCATAGACGAGTTCAATGCATTTGGGCCTTCTCGTGCCAATCCGAAGTCCCCGATTTTCGGCTGCTTGCAGGGATCAAGCAGGATGTTAGCCGGTTTAATGTCGCCATGAATAAGTGGCTTCTCTCGAAATGTATGAAGATACTGAAGGCCTCTGAAAAAACATAAGGGAACATAGATAATACAAAGAAATACACAATCGATCCACCACCACCAACCTAGCTGTTCCAGAGGCAATGTTCAAGCGCTGACTCCATGTGAGCGGTTCATGCTCCTTTGAATTTAAACGTTGCTCCAGGGAGCCGCCCGTCATCAGCTGATACACCAAACATGGCTCAGCTCCATTTATGCTGTAACCGTAGAGTGGCAGAATGTTGTCATGCCGACACGAGTTCAGATGTTTCAGTTCGTTGAGACTTTGCTGTATTTGAACTTTATCGCCGCCCTCAGGTCCGTGGTAAGTAATTCGTTTGATAGCGACTGGTGTTTCCTTCCAGAACCCTTGGAAAACTGTGCCGAAACCACCTTTGCCCAAAATCTGTATCTTGCTCCAGTTGCTGGTGGCCTGTAACAACTCCTTGTAGTCAATTTGCGGTATTGTGCTTGCGTACTCGTTGACATTACGCAGATGTAAGCCGTTCGTTGTTGATTTGCTATCTTCACTGGTCGATGCGTAACTCTCCGAGGTTGTGGTCTCGTTGTTTGAATTACTCACACCGGACGAGGATTTGCAGTTGAGAATTTTCTCGGATTTTGACTTGCGCAAAAGGTCACTCAGGTCAGGCTGACCCATTTTAATCAGTACATGGTAGTCGTGGTCAACAAATGATTTGATTGTGTCCATAGCTGTGTATTGTTGCATTCTAAGGGAGAGTCATGTAACCGCTAATCAATTTGTTGTCTCATCGTGGTATGAGCAGAATGTGTATGACTACTGTTGAAGGGTTTTAGTCTAGATATTCAGATAAGGACCTAAATACAATGGATCTTCCTAATAATCGTTTTTAATTTTGTGGGTCACACCGGGTGATTTTATATTTGTAAAATTTCGCCATTGTGACTTTGCAAAATCTAGCCCGGTAAGATATTCGAGAGAAAGTAAATTTAAGAACTTGGCGAGGGTACGTAAGATAATCGCCGGAAAGGCAAAGGGCACAAAAAGCATCTACTTAAGATTTCGTAAGCGAGCTTTCCGAATGAAGTCAGTTTCAAAGGGCTACTGGCACCGCACATCGACAGTCGTGATAGTTGTGATGACTAGGAGGTAGATTTTGACTGTTATAAAAGTTGCAACGTTTAGACTAACCAAAAATTAAGTTGTAATGGAAGGAGGAGAGATTTTGGCTTGCACGGCAGATATCTCGTGGACAGCTACTTTCCTAAGATTAATTGCCTAAAACCTTTTCATATCCTCACTATTCACAGGAACAAATCTTGCCAAACTGTTGGAATACCATAAACATATCCATAAACATAATTTTATCAAAATTATGCATATTAGGTCCGTCAGCATAGAGGCAGGCTATCACTTGGCCGCAAACCTGCTCCTGCCAAACGATTATTATGCACACTATCGCAACATATAAACACCGTTTACAAATTTGTCGAATAAGGTACGAGTCAAGCATACGCAGTGATTTCAAATCTGCAGAAGTTATACCCAACGCAGCAGTGCAAGACGCAATTACTGCACCAGAAAACAAGTTTCCAAGTTGCTTGTCACTTTTTCCAACGATCAAAACTGGTTATGAGGCATTTGCTAAATACAGTTCGCAAACATAAGATTTACTTTTAATTAACAACTGACCACGCTTACTACAATCACCTATTACGTTTTACGAAAGCCTGTACGCACTGAACTAACTCCTTCCCAATTAAGTATAACTTAACTAACGTTGCAATTTGATAAATTTTCTTGCTGTTTTTAACTGGTTTGGTAAGATGGTGAAGTGCATTATACATACCTGTATAAGAGGATGAAAAGTTCAGTGACCGTGTGGTTCAAATCACCCCACATGTTGAGCAGCTCATCAGATGGCGAGTTGCCCACGGCAGCCCTTTTTACTTCCTAAAGCAAAATTGAATTAGCACGCAGATATTGTTATTATGTATGTACAAATTACCTGCAAGTCTGCTTTTGAATATCCCATATGGATAGCCAATTCGGACCACAAATCGAATTCATCCAGAATGGAGCAGAGGGCTCGACGTTCAACAGGTGGCAACCTGTATATGTATATCTCATTTTTATTGCTACTTGGTGATTGCAGAACTTTCGTGGAAATTGATGAACTCATTGCTTTTCACAGGAGCACCAACTTTGTATTGTGACGAATAATGCGTTTTTTCTCTACACTGGAGGGGTATTCTTACTCTGGGCTTTAACATTTGCCAGATATCGTTAAATAGCAATTAATATTCCAGACACATCTATAAGGTTGAATTATTAAAATAAACATAAACAGAAACAAAAAAAAAATAATAACCGATCACGGTAGCAAATGTGCGTGAAATGTACGAAAACGAAAAGCTGCTAGTCGTCGCCAGTGATGGAAAAGCGGATACAATTGTATCTTTTGGATACAATCACAAAATAAAGTTACACAGATACAATCCACTTAAAAAAGTTACAATTTATCAAATATATTTTTGCTTCAAAATTTACGTAGTTAGGATCCTTCTTTAACAACGATTGGCATCATTTTCAACTTCAAGTATTGATTCGCCGGCAAAGAAAAATATCGGAAGAGAATGAAAAGTAAGGGTGAGCGGCACATTCTAAAATGATTTTGGAGTACATCGTCTGGATATTATTCTAGAACTTTGAAATAGTCTCAAAATTTAGGAATTTTCCTTCTTTTAATTGTTTGATGTAAACAATGGTTCTATAACTGAAACGCCATATTTAATCAGCAACTCATCAGCATAAACCATTGCAAGCAACCTTTGATGCCGCATCACTTCGCTTTCTGGGTTTCTGAATTTACACAAAGTGTTTATTTCAATAGAATATTTTTCTATTACCTAAATAGGTAGGGTAAGGTCGGGAGGATTTGACAGGCAGGAGGAACTGACATCAGCACTTTTCTGAAAAACTGAAACCCTGACAGCACTTTAAATGATGAGAAAACGAAGTTAGTAACGATTGGTTTGAGTGATAAATAAACAATCACTGTGGTTTAGAAGATAAGCGAAGTGGACGTCTTTTTTATTTTTGTGTCCATTTGATCTAACTTTATGGTAAGCAATCCACCTGTAATATTTTAATTATGTAGCTTTTGACATTGAAAGTGCTATATAGTGCACCTTTATTTGTTTTAAAATCATTAATAAACAATAGTTTATCCTGAGAATCATTACGAAAGTTTTTTTTTGTATTAGTCCCAAAAGTTATCAAAAAGGAGGATTTGACATTCGTGCTGAAGGAGGAATTGACAGAGTGTCAAATCCTAATTTATTGGTCAAAATAAAAATTGTGTGGTAAAACAACTTCTTACTATTTTTTAGAATGCATAAATGCCAAAAATTTACAAGAGCAAAAATCCCCACCCAACATCGATGAAACAAGTGTTGAGAATGCCTTTAAAGACATTCAAAACAAAACAAGAGTCGATAAGCAGTGCTGCCCCAAAAATTGTTTATTAAACGTACCACTTAAATATTCAAACTAAAAAAAAAAAACAGGAAGTTCAACAAATTAATGCTCAATTCAGTTCAAAATATACCTCCTTATCCCAAGTAACAATTTGACTTCGGTAAGGTTCAAATTGGTAATTTCTGTAGGCAACCATTTCGATAGGGTCTCTATAGGATTTGCTTACCGAAGTAGACCGATTTCGAAGCAATTGTTTCCAAAATAACTTCTGTACGTCCTCTGCGAAGCATACACGCAGGCTTTATAGAGGGATACGAAATTAAGTTTCGTTAAGATCTCTATAAGACCTCTAAAAATGAGTGAGGAGATGATGGAAAGTGTATTGCTTCGGCAAAGCTTGTGGTTGGAAGTAGAAGCTTCGTTAGAGCTTCTCACAGAAGGCATTATAGAAGCAATGAAATGTCATGCAATTAACGACTTGCGATTGGAAGTCTTAACGAAATTCTGAAATGTATCAAGTAGTTGAGATTTACCACTGCTACATTATTATGACGAATTAGCCTAGGGGTAGTGTATTGGAGTACTACGCAGCAGGACTCATGTTCGATTCTCAGTGCGACCCGTTGTAAGTAAAATATAAATTATATTACGGGGAGTATTCACTTAACGAAAATTGCAAAGAGTCAATTATAGTAGATAGACAATGTTTATTAATACGAAAAACAAAATAAGAAATTGAAAAAGTTGAAGAATAAAAAAAAAAAATATTTTTCTTTTCATATTTTGTGCTTTTGTAAAGCTTCTATAAGGTTTCTATAAGGTTTCTATAAAGTTTCTATAAGGCCTCTATAAGGTTTCGGTAGTGCCCTACCTGTATAAAGTGCGCCAAATTTGTTTCTTATAGGTCTTATGCAGTTAATATTGCGGGAGGGGAAATAGCTTCGATAGCGCCTTACCGAAGTAAAATTGTTACTTGATGGCAAATCCTCCTTCATGGTAGGAGGAATCGACACTTTGTAAAGTTCTGGAAAAAACCTTACAACTCTGTTAAAAGTATTTATATCGATTAATCATTAATGTTTTTATATTGCTAAAATGATATTGTATCTTATGTAAATTTTGAAAATTTGAAATTGTATTTGGATTATAAGATATTTCCAAATGTTCCTTAACGTGTCAAAACCTCCCGACCTTACCCTAATACTATTTTCTTGATAATAAAATTTCAAAAATTGATAGCGTTATTAATGCTGTTACCCTCATTAAAATTTAATTTGGTGATTTTATGTTTCTGAACAAACTCAATTCATACCTTCAATACCACATTCTTCGGCTTGTATGGAAAGAATTTGTTCATTACATTATACCTACAAATTTATGCCGAAATCGACTTCAGTTGCAAAATGTTCAGTGCAATGAAACCAATAATTTGTTAAGAAATGACGCTGGTCATAAATTAAATTACAAATTTTCATTTATAAAAGAGATCACTAACAAAAGTGATGTGTATCAAGGCAAACTAATAAGCAAAAATCCTGAGGAGAGACATATTCACGTCTATTCTGAGATCCGAATCGAATAGAAAGCTATTCGATTTCCTCAAACTGGCATTCGTACTTTCGATTTCGATAGAAATTCATTTTTTGTTCATTTCTCCCCGCATTCACAGTTTCGATTGCATCGAGTTAAATGACAAATTAATTTTCGAGCGGAAATTTCTGACCGAAAGCTGGATAAAAATGTAAGTGGAATTGTTTTTTTTTTTTAATTTGAAACAAATATTGCTTACTTTCACATATAAAATATAAATGCATATAAAACGCATATTATGAACTAGGAAACAACAAGTTTGTCTTATGAAAATGTCGTCCGGCAGATTGATTTGTTTCGCAGTATTCTTCGATTCAAGTTGAACGATTCCTCCTCCAAAAATACATATAAAGTCATAATATATTTGATTAAAGTAAAACAAAAATTCGCAATCTGACAGCTAAAACGTTAAACAGTTGATTTCAAAAATCAAATTCATCCAGTGATACCATTCGACAGTGAATTTTTAAATTCGAGGAACAGTCGATTCGATCGAACCTCAGAATAAGAATGATTATTATTATTTTTTCCCTTAAACTTGTGAACTCTTTTGTTTTTAAAACAATGCCTTATTTTTATTAGGTACCTATTAATTTTTATTATGGTCATATCATGGTTTAATTAAAGGCCAAGGAGGAAAAATAGTTGTTTTTTAAAATCATGACCTAAGTAAAAATATGAAGTAAAAAGTAAGTGTGCATATGTAACTTAATATTCACATAGCTACGAATTGCCACAACGACAAAGTTACACTTGAGTCCTAAAAGATACAATTTCAACTCATTTCCCATCACTGGTCGTCGCTCGTCGGCTTCGTCAATCGTCATTTTGACAAATAAAATAAAAAATAAAGACAAATAGTGATGTGCTTTCAAAGAAATTGGAATAGATTTTTATATGTAAGCAATCAGAAAGCAACAAGTAGTAGGCATAGACAAACCATACCATTGGGTCGTATGAATAAAACGTAGCAATTGCTTTTACTCAAGAGAAATGTCAAAATCGAAGCATTTGCTACGTTTCGTATGAATAAAAACCAATTTGAGTTAGTTCCAACTTTTGACATGTTCGAAAGGCGGCGGCACTGACCTTTTACTCAGATCGGTATGAATAAAACTTGTCAGACAAAGCAAATGCTATGCAAATTCTGAGTCTGCTATTTTGTTGACTCAGACCTTTTGCTAAATATTTTGTACGCACATTTTTCAACATAAACCAATCTAAATATTGTTAATAGTTAAGTTGAATTCTGTTTGTACAGGAAAAGCAACGAAATACATACGGAAAAAGCAGCAGTTGTTTCGTCTCAAGCGAAGCTAATATTTCTTTCAGATGAAAATATTTAGACAGAATCATTTGTAAGGTAGGTATATTATAGCGGAGATCTAGGTCGACTATTTATGTAACTATTTGTCTAGTTTGTTAACAAATAAATATTTCCAACAATATCGGATACGATTCCCGGCACCTAAAGTAGAACGGAAGCATCAACAAGCTATTCGGCAAACAAAAATGATATTTTCAGGTGAAATTGAAGATAAAAATTGCATTTATATTTCTGTATTTATTTTTTTCAATTTCAATTTCCACAAAAGTCGTTAGAATCTTAAGAAAAATTCAAAAATTCAAATTTACTGGTCAGGTTTGACAGGAACTGCAAGGCAAGTACACGTACAGCGAAGTAAATGTTATGTTCGAATTTTCGACTTTACTTTAGCAAAGTATATTTTTATTCATACCGATTCAAAGCATTTGCTAAGGGCTTTTACTTTGCTACAACCTTTTGCTCAAAGCAAATGCTAGTTTTTATTCATACGACCCATTGTCTCTGGTAGTAGGTATACAAGAAAATCGAACAAATGACATATATTTTTGGACCATCTATTTCAGATTTCAGATCATTGTTTTTGACTTGCGTGTTTCCCAAATGAAATGCATAATAGCCCTGTTTTTTTGAGCTTCGTTCTCAGCAAAGCAAAGTAAAGTAGGATTTTCAGCACGCAATTACAACAACTACGCTCTACTTGACACTTCGACGACTCACACTAGGTATTCATTCCCAGCAAGATTCACTTGGGAGTAAATGTATACTTCTGAACACCAGGGGGAGAACATTTTTGTTGCCCTCCTTGTATAATATGAATCTGTTCACAAAGTTTCTCTATTTACAGTACATACTATTCGTTGGTTGTGATTGGTGGAAATTCATAAAGAAATGCATAAGTGAACTAATTTTCAAAATAACAAATAAATATAAGGGCTTTTATTAAAATATGCAATAAATTATTTTTTATGTAAGCTGCAAATATTGTTTTGGAAAAATATACATTATTAAACTTGTAATCGTAAGATATTAGTGTATTAATAATTGAGATATATATTTTTATATTTTTTAAACCCCAAAATATGAGGAAGGATCAATATCCATTGGAAAATTTTATGCAAAAAAATTGTATTTCTTTGACTGAAAAAAGTTACTTCTTGTGATGTGCCCAATCATGTTGTATCATGCTACCTACTGAACAGGCCCACACTGCCACCTTTTTTGATAAAACCTACTGTTCAGAAAGCTGCTGGGAATCGTTTAAGTGCACATTTTCCTACTTTACTTTGCTTTGCTGAGATTGAAGCTCAAAAAAACAAGCCTAATGTAATACAAGTATACTTATCTTAAGGCATACGTTCACCTGAAACCTGCGGCAGTCGGAATTGAATCGGTTACCCAGGAGGAATAATCAAGAACATTATAAGCTATTCTATAATTTAAAAACTCCATAATGCATAACCGAGACAGTTGCTTCCTTAAAGCAGTCAAGCACTATGTCTGTTATGTACCTACATGCAAAACTTTACTATTTCTATTTAAATAACTTGTCGCCATTATTTAAAAAGATTTGCCACTACATTTGTGAGATATACACGTCAATCACAGAATCCGTCGTATTCGGAATTTTGTTACGAACCCCAAAAGAACTATCATAGAATCCGTCGCAGGGGAAAATGTTTGCTACGAATTTAATCGTAGGGGGTATTGTTTGGTACGAATTTCGAAATTCCAGCAAACATTTCCTCTACGACGGATTATAATGATAGTTCTTTCGGGGTTCGTAGCAAAATTCCGAATACGACGGATTCTGTGATAGACGTGATAATGTAGAAATATTCTCATTCATCATTATATCTCTGCTGATTTTTGGCACATGATTTGTTAAAATTGATTGGCTAACAGAGTCGTAAGGGAAATCAAAATACAGCAAAAAGATCAACGAAAATAATGCTTTTCGTATTTTTTGCCGAATGTTCTCTAGAGAAATAATTCAATCAATAATTCACAATGATGTAGTATCTCGGCGAATCGGACTCACTGCGACGTTACGCATTTCACATGAAACGGTCGTAATCTTTTCCGGTTAATCGAAAAACATGGTGTATTATAACATAGATTTCTGGGCTGTACAGAATCATACATTTCTGAACACAGTTTTTACTCTAGTACAATTATATTGCGAATATACGCTACTCATTTCTCTTTCCAAACGCTGCTACCGTAACCAGGCCAGAAGTAAACAAAAACATATGACTCGTCTTAACAAATACATAGGCCAGAGAATTGATTGCAGATTAAACAAAGCCAAAAGCAAGCACTATTGTGTCCCATTGCATATTACCATATCAAACGTACTAATCCATCAAATTTGTACCACCCACCCTTATCATATACAGTATTCCTATTCCTAATCTTATCGCTTTATGTCGCATCAAAACCAAATACAATTATCTAACTAGGTCTTTCTGGCGATCTTCCAACATCTTACTGCTCTAATGTGTGACTTTTGAAGATTCCATCAAAGTAGTAAGTACTACAAAAGTAAGCCAGTTTATCAGTGAATCAATTGAAACATCAAATTTTCCTCATTAGATCATGAACAGCACAGGAGTACCTCAAGACTTTTCGGACATTGGATATGGCGCCAAAATAATCGCCATGGCGGCCTTGGGTCTGGGAAGCTTCTTAACAGGTATTTTACCCGCAGCTATATCGGATAGAAATCGAAGGCGTTTCCCTTTGACCATATCGTTGATGCTGTGCTTTGGAGCTGGCATTTTGCTAGGCACTGCGCTGGTTCATATGCTTCCCGATGTAAGAACGAATTTGAAAGATTCCGCTGTCAGTTACAATTCTAAAAATTATGTCATAGGCGCGCAAGCTGATGCCTAAGAATGCTGAGGTATACTTTTGCGGAGGATTCTTCATAGTGTACTTTATCGACGAGTTCATTCATTATTTTTTCGGTGAAGCAATTCAGCATTCCCATAATGAAACAACGCCCGATATTGCCCACCAGCATAATCATCATCGACATAGTCACAATAATTACGGATCTAACGGTGAATCAGAGCCGCTAATACAGTCAAAGTGAGTCTGACGAACCACAGCAAAAATTAAGTGATTGAATTTCGTTCTTACATTTTAGTGGTTCCAGTGACCAGGGAGATTTGCAACAAAATTGTGAAACTGTTGTTCGTCAAGCGAACGAACGCATTTGTCATACAAGTCATCGACAACCATGCTCGCAGAGTATGACTGGAACTTTGGGCCTACTCGTTGCCCTTTCGCTGCACTCGTTCGTCGAAGGGCTTGCAATAGGTGTCCAAAGTTCGAGTTCAGAGGTAAGATGACCATCGCAGCTCTCAGACAACCAACAATGACACTTATCTCTTTGCAGGTACTCCTTTTGTTAGGTGCTGTTGCGTGTCATAAATTCGTGATGGGCTTCTGTTTGGGACTTGAATTTCGTTCGAATTCAGGCTCAACTTTTCGTTCTCAGCTCCTTGCTATTAGCACGTTTTCATTGGGCTCAGTGCTGGGCATAGGTGTTGGCATGGCCATTGTTGTTGTTCCATCTAATTGGTCAGGCACTGCATTGCCCATAGTCCAAGCGTTAGCTGGAGGAACTCTGTTCTATGTGACTGTGTGTGAAGTGATGCCTCGTGAAAAGGCTAACTGGCATCAGAAGCCAGACAGGCGATTGGCTGGACTAGCCCAGTTCTTAGCTGTGGCCCTGGGATTTTCAGTTATGACTTTGATTAACTACTTTATTGGTAGATTTAAAATACAAACACAGTTTGGCTTACGGCTCTAATCTGCTTTTCTCTTTTCTTTTGGTACTTATTTTTGTTCAGGCGATGACTGATGAATCTGCGTGGCGACTCTGCCATAATGGTCTTTGACAAAAAGACGACCACCAAATATAGGTGATAGTAATTCATAAATGTTATTAGATAGGTATATAGTAAACTAAGCTAAAAAATTGTGCCAAATACAAAACTTTCTAAGATTAAATACTGACTTTTTTTTTTAACTCGAATCAGATATTCAAATACATCGATTCCAATTGTGCAACTTCCATGTTAGACAAAGCTACTCACTTTAGGCAATAGCTTCTTCGAGGACTCATTGCACGGGCCTAGCATCAACTTCTTTATTATCATAAAAAGCTGCATATGGTTTTGCACGTTTTATACTGGAACCAGATTCTGTAAGGCCGAAACGATCAAACGTTTTCGTGCGGACAAATAATTTGCGCTGTGTTACAAAAGCAATTTGTTTCGTACGCACGAAAACGTTTCGCCTTAAGAATGACGACCCTGGTTTACTGCCGACTGGTTTACTGCTGAAGTCATACAGCTTTTTCTATAGGCGGAAACTTATGCCGGAAGATATCATCAGGAGGACGCATGACATTTGGTGAAAAGGAAAACTTCAAACCTACGAAAGGAAAACCTATTTCAATTCGTATTTTTCGTACGATCAAAATATTCTCTATGAAGATAAATACACTTGTGCATGCGTTTGAACCAATTTTTGAAGCACCTGCAAAACATGTGGTTTTAACGCATCAACCGCTTTTTCCGCCGTCAAAAAACGTTGACCTCGCATTTGATTTTTGATCTGTGGCAATAAAAAGAGATCCTCGGATGATAGGTTAGGTTGAGTGGGGTTGTGAGATCGTCACAAAACACCAGGCCCGTCGCCATCCCCAGGGAACCGCTACGGCTAAAAACCTAAACCAAATCGCCCAAGCAATCAATTTCCTTACATAATTTAATGATCAATATTGTTTGAGGATCCATTCGTTCCAAAAATGAAATCTGACACAAACCGAATGGTTGTGAGAAGCTAGGCCTAGAGTCCCTACGGACATGTTGCGCCAAAAATTATTATTATTATTATTATTGTTTGAGGAACCAACCTCCTCCAAGTGATCAAAGAAGTACTCCGAGCGATTGCCTGACATTCACATAAAAAGGTATCACACGAAAGCGATCGCAAAAGAACGATAGTCACAGTGATAATCACCTTACGTAGAGCAAAAAATGTGATTGCGACTATCAACTATCGCAAATCGCCTTACAGAATTCCACCCCTGCATATATCTGAGTTAGCTGGTCCTAATCTCACGGCATGCTTCCTTAGAAGGCAATGTCCAGAGAGTATTCCTACCGTTAAATTTAACTTTGTTCTATTGAGATTGATAGGTTCTTCAGACTTTTTCTGGTTTAAAATGGGCCACAGTGCCTTTGAGACCCTGTGACTTTTAGGTGTGACCATCGTGTGGCTGCTAAATCTGAAGTTTTTTCGAAAACAACCATTCGATCTCATCTCAAGTACTTCCGCAGCTCTGAGTACGCCTTGAATCTCTGCCTGGAACACAATGCATGTGTCCGGAAGTCTCAGGGCCAAATGTAGGTCCAGTTCACTGGAGAATATACTAGACCCTGTACCCTCACTACTGACCTCTATGGAGCAGCAATATTGTTAAAACATCAACAACAAACATTCACCTATTCATGAAATCAACAATTATAATATACCAGACCCTGCGCCCTCACTGGTTTTGGAGCCGTCAGTATATACCTACCAATCCAATCCTCTCTGTCAGGGTACAACACATCGTATGGTGTAATAGAATCAAGTGTACCAAGACTTTCATCCGCTTTTTCCGGGACTTCGAAGAATGATTCCTTCAAAATAGTGCTATGTCATATCCTACTGTTCGTAAGGAGCCCAATATTAGTGAGCCGTAGCGCACTATTACCTGCAATTGATTTTATTTGTACACTGCCGCTCATTTGAATAGGTTCAATTTTTTGTTCACCTAACTGTTAGCCTCTCTTCATATATATTGCAATGACACATATTTTTTATACATGTAATGAAAGAGCATCATTATGCGCTTAGTTTGAGAGAAAAAATGTTGTCTTACAGCTTACCGTTATTCTCACACGGTGGCTTGACTAAATGCATTCATAAAAACAAACACATTTTTTGGCTCATTTGAATAGGTTCAAAAGCAAAAAATTAAGTTTTCGTGTAGTTGCGTCGGTGAATTGTACTAATTTTTTTTCGGCTAATAAACCTTATTGTGTTCATCTGTTAACGACGAAAATGGGTCGCGGAAAATCTTTAAGCGAGTAAGAAAAGGGCAAAATAAAGGCATTTCGAGAATTTGGCCTAAACCAACGATGCATGGCGAAAAAAATTAACAGAAGTCAAAATGTAGTAAGTGGTTATTTGCGGAATGTTGAACAGTACGGAAAAAAAATGAAAGGTGGAAGTTATAGCGCCACATCAAGTGCCGATAGACGTGCAATCATCAGAGCAGCATCCAGTTCTCATGATTGCGGGTCAAAAATTAAGACAAAAACAGGTGTAAAATATAGTTTGGCGACAGTAATACAGGTGATTAAAACTGCTAAAAATTTGAGAAGAAAAAAATTTAAAAAAAAACCACCAATAAATGAATCGAGACAAGAAATTCGTCTCCAATTTCGTAAAAAATACATGTCGTGGAAGTCGTAGTGGCAAAAAGTGATTTTTCAAATGAAAAAAAAATTAATTTAAAGGGCCCTGACGGGTATAATTATTATTTTCATGACCTTGGAAAAGATGAACATTATTTAAATTTTTTTCATCTGAAAAATCACTTTTTGCCACTACGACTTCCACGACATGTATTTTTTACGAAATTGGAGACGAATTTCTTGTCTTGATTCATTTATTGGTGGTTTTTTTTTAAATTTTTTTCTTCTCAAATTTTTAGCAGTTTTAATCACCTGTATTACTGTCGCCAAACTATATTTTACACCTGTTTTTGTCTTAATTTTTGACCCGCAATCATGAGAACTGGATGCTGCTCTGATGATTGCACGTCTATCGGCACTTGATGTGGCGCTATAACTTCCACCTTTCATTTTTTTTCCGTACTGTTCAACATTCCGCAAATAACCACTTACTACATTTTGACTTCTGTTAATTTTTTTCGCCATGCATCGTTGGTTTAGGCCAAATTCTCGAAATGCCTTTATTTTGCCCTTTTCTTACTCGCTTAAAGATTTTCCGCGACCCATTTTCGTCGTTAACAGATGAACACAATAAGGTTTATTAGCCGAAAAAAAATTAGTACAATTCACCGACGCAACTACACGAAAACTTAATTTTTTGCTTTTGAACCTATTCAAATGAGCCAAAAAATGTGTTTGTTTTTATGAATGCATTTAGTCAAGCCACCGTGTGAGAATAACGGTAAGCTGTAAGACAACATTTTTTCTCTCAAACTAAGCGCATAATGATGCTCTTTCATTACATGTATAAAAAATATGTGTCATTGCAATATATATTGTGGTGTGGAATGTATCGTGTAACCTAAAATGGTGAAGTGAAAACAACCCCTTAGTCACCAAACAAGTTCCACCCAAGTGTCACTTCCAATTGGAGACTGGAACCTGTCAAGTAAATGTATTTCACCACTGAACCTTGTTCTAGAACCACTTAGAATTAGCTAGAAAGTTCTCGTAGATGGCGGAGCGGGTATAAAAGGACAGCTTTTAGAAGAGGGCGAGACAGTTGATTTATAACAGTGATTGGTTAAAGTTCGAGATAGTAATAGTTTGTGAAGATAAATAAGTGAAAAGTAATAGAGTAAATAAAGTGATTGGTTTGAAACGTTGAAGAATTGTTTAAGTAATAGTGTTCTGGTACTTAATAAGTGAAATATTAGAATAGTCGATAAAAGTGTAATAAAAGTGAATTTTATTAGAGAAGTTAAACGGAATAGTGTTTTATCTTTACGAATCCCAGCCTGAATGTAACATTGGTGTCAGAAGTGGGATAAAACTTATTCTGTGCTAAGTGTCTGAGTGCAGCTAAAAAAAAAAAAAAAAAAAAAAAAGTGAATTTGTGATTTTCTAAACTACAAGAGACAAACAAAATGGGTCGTATATTACTACATCTAAGCATACCCCAATTGAAAAGTGAACTAGAAAAGCGGAATCTCTCCACAGCTGGAGGGAAAAGTGACCTCATACTTCATCTGCAGGAAGCTGTCCAAAACGAGGGAGAAGATCCAAAAACCATGCTATTCGACGTGTCAGAAGAACAAGTAAGTACAGGCGTTGACATTAGCTCTATGATGGAATTACTTCTTGCCAAGATGGAAGAACAGAAGAATTCTCTAGAAGAACAGAAAAATTCTATGGAATCTAAGTTCGCAGAACAGAAGAATTCCATGGAATTGAAGTTCGCAGAACAGAAGAATTCTCTAGAAGAACAGAAAAATTCTCTAGAAGAACAAAAGAATTCTTTAGAAGAACAGAAAAATTCCATTGTCGCCGCACAAAAAGACGCCGTGGAAGAATTTAAGAATGTTCTAGATGTAAAAATCGACGCTATTGATGAGAAATTAAACCAGCATGAAACCAAGTTCGAGGAAATTAATGAAACGTTTCATAGACACGAGACAAACATCGAGAACGTAGCCAAAGAACTTGGAACAAACATCAAGAACATAGCCAGAGAGTTCGGCACAAACATCGAGAACATAACTAAAGAGCTCGAAAAAGTCAAGAAGCAGAAGGCTCGGGAATATTCTGCTGACTGCCCAAGAAGGAAGGAGATGCAACCACCCGTTTTTGATGGTCAAACATCATGGCCAATTTATAAGAGACAGTTCGAAGCAGCTGCAACGACCAATGGATGGGACGACGAGGAAAAGTCGATTGCATTAACGCTCGCATTACGAGGTACAGCTGCAGAATTGCTTCAAACTATCTCCGAAGAAAAACAACGCGACTACGTGGCTTTGGTGAAGGCTATTGAGATGCGATTTGGTGACGACCATATGCAGCAAGTATATAGAGTGCAACTTCGCAGTCGAATCCAGAAGAGGGGGGAAACACTCCAACAGTTGCAAGCGGATATCGAAAGGCTAGCGCACTTGTCTTATCCCAATGCCGGCGAAGATGTCATCAATGAAATGGCTATTGAGGCATTTACACAAGCCATAGAGGACAGACAACTACAGATGGCTTTACGAATGGCTGGAAAGAAAACTCTTCCTGAGGCACTGGCATTTGCCTTAACGATGAAAGCTGCTGACCAAGCATCTCAAGGGTTTCACCGCGTGAGAGAAATGACATCCGTTGAATGCTCGTGCCAGAGAACCGAAGTAGTAGACCGTAACAGTTCTCGAAGGGGACCGATCCGTTGCTGGAACTGCAACAAAATTGGACATCTTCAACGACAGTGCAGAGCCGAACGTAGACAGGGCAGTTGTCCACATTGCAGAACTAGAAACGAGGAGGCGTTTGAGCATTCGGCGGATGGAACGTCACAAAGCCATCAGTCGGGAAACGAGTAAGAACCAACTTCGCGGGGCAGAAGCTGGTTTCTGGAATCGACGCCCCCAGGACCACAATTCAGGTTTCCCAGACCAAACGATGTAATAGGAGCCTGACAGTGGAAGCCCATATCGGCCAGAAAAAGTATGTGGCTACAATCGATACAGGTGCCACCGCTTCCATAATCAGAAGGGACATCGTTCGCCAATCATGGCTGCACAACACCAGCAGCTACTGTCTGAAAACAGCAACTGGAGCAACAGCAAAGGTGTATGGTGAGGTACTCTTGACGATAAACCTTGCAGGAATAGTCTTCTCCCATGCATTCTTAGTGGCTGATATATGTGACGAATGCATCATCGGAATCGACTTTATGAAGACGCATGATATAGTGCTCGACATCGGTTCGCAAGTTATAAAGTACAAGAACGTCGAGATTCCGATGGTTTACGGGAACGAGAACGTCGCAGCTCTACGGACAGTTGTAAGTGAGGACGAAATATTACCACCTTCGTCAGAGACAGTTATTTGGACAAAGCTGGAAGGTGACCCTGGGAGCCACCGATTCTACCTAGTCGAGCCAGATCCAGAAAATTATTATCAGAGCTATATTGTCGGAAAGATGCTGGTTGAACCTAAAAACAGCTTGGTTCCCGTTCGTGTCCTCAATGTGGAAAACAAAAGCGTGAAACTAAAGCAAGGGGAAGTGATTGGAAAGTGCGTACCGATTACTGCGGTCACAAAGTTGTCCAATGCAAGTCCTGTGAAACCGGTTAGACCTACGGAGATATCGGAAATGAAAAAGAATATACTCGGAGAGTGCGAGCTGGATCAGGAGCAGCGATCCATGGCAGGGAGTCTAATCAATGAGTTTGCTGATATATTTGCTTCACAGAACGGCGAGTATGGCCGAACACATCTCGTACAACACCGAATCGACACCGGAGATGCGAGACCGATTCGTCAGCCTCCCCGACGACTACCATTGGCTAAGCAGACGGAGGTTGCAGAAATGGTATCGACGATGGAAAAGGAAGGACTGATTGAAAGCTCAAAAAGTCCGTGGGCATCGCCGGTCGTCCTGGTCAAGAAGAAAGACGGAAGTACGAGATTCTGCGTGGACTATCGCCAACTCAACAACGTCACCAAGAAGGATAGCTACCCCCTGCCAAGAATTGACGACACCCTGGACACACTATCCGGAGCCAAATGGTTTTCGACTCTTGATCTGAAGAGTGGCTACTGGCAAGTGCAGATCCATCCAGAAGACCGCGAGAAAACAGCATTCACAGCAGGAAACGGGCTTTGGCAGTTTACAGTAATGCCATTTGGACTGTGCAATGCTCCAGCAACCTTTGAGCGTCTAATGGAGCGCGTTTTGCTGGGACTAACGTGGAAAACCTGTTTGGTCTACCTGGACGATGTCATCGTAGTAGGAAAAACTTTTAACGAACATCGAGATAACCTTAAGGAGGTGTTCCAAAGGCTACGAAGTGCGCAACTAAAACTTAACCCGAAGAAGTGTTCCTTATTTAGACCAGAAGTGAAGTACCTCGGGCACATCATCTCTTCCAAAGGAGTCAAGACTGATCCGGAGAAGGTCGATGCAGTGAAAAACTGGCCGGTACCCAAAGACAAACATCAACTGAGAAGCTTCCTGGGACTTGCGACCTATTACAGACGATTTGTAAAGGACTTTGCCAGGATCGCAAAGAGCTTGCATCAACTGACAGAAAAAGGCAAACAATTCAAATGGTCGGATGAGTGCGAAAAGAGCTTCAAGGAACTTAAACAACAGTTGTGCAACGCCCCCATACTAGCGTACCCCACCCCTGGGAAAACATTTATTGTGGATGCAGACGCTAGTAATGTGGGAATTGGAGCCGTTCTTTCCCAGGTGCACGATGGCCAAGAGAAAGTAGTTTCCTACTTCAGCAAAGTTCTCTCAAAGCCAGAAAGGAACTACTGTGTTACCAGGCGCGAACTCCTTGCTTTGGTATTGGCAACAAAACATTTCCATAAGTACCTTTATGGGCGGAAATTCATCCTCCGCACAGACCATGCATCTTTAAAGTGGCTGCTGCACTTTAAGAATCCTGAAGGCCAAGTCGCAAGGTGGATCGAACGGCTGCAGATGTACGACTACGAAATACAACATCGAAAGGGAAGTCTTCACTCTAATGCAGACGCTCTCTCCCGTCGACCGTGCAAAGCAAATTGCAAACATTGCTTACGACACGAGGAAAAAGATGTCGCGTCCGTTCAAAGGGTGAGAGCTATGCCCATTGGTGGCTGGAGTGCGCGGGAAATACGGGAGGCTCAAAGGGAAGATCCGGATATCGAACCGATTATCGCCTGGAAGGAGCATGAGGGAAAACCAGACTGGCAGGAGATATCCAATAGGAGCCCCGAGCTGAAGGCATACTGGGCGCAGTGGGACTCCCTTCACGTACAAGACGGCATTCTAAAAAGAAGATGGGAAAGCCCGGATGGAAAGTCGTTCGTAATGCAGCTTGTTGTACCCAGGTCAAAGGTTATGGAAGTGCTCAGGGAATTGCATGATGGAGTGTCTGGAGGCCACTTGGGAATCAATAAAACGCTCGAAAAAGTGCGGGAACGCTTTTACTGGATTCATTCAAGGGAGGACGTTGAAACTTGGTGCAGGAAATGCGTTGCATGTGCAGCCAGCAAAGGTCCGAGATTGAAAGTCCGTGGCAAAATGCATCAATACAATGTTGGAGCCCCTTTCGAAAGGATAGCAGTTGATATTGCGGGACCGTTTCCTGAAACAAATAATGGAAATCGTTACATCCTCGTTGTTATGGACTATTTCAGTAAGTGGCCTGAAGCATTTGCTATCCCAAATCAAGAAGCTAAAACCGTGGTGGAGCAAATCGTCAATAACTGGGTAAGCAGATTCGGTGTACCAATGGAACTGCATTCAGACCAAGGACGGAACTTCGAATCGAAGATTTTCCAAGGAGTGTGCCAGTTACTCGGGATTCACAAGACAAGGACAACCCCGCTTCATCCACAATCAGATGGGATGGTGGAGCGCTTCAACAGGACACTGAATGAACACCTCTCTAAGGTCGTTGGCGAAGACCAGAGAGACTGGGATAAGCAGATTCCCATGTTTTTATTGGCTTATCGAGGAGCAGTGCATAACACCACAGGACATACTCCATCTGAAATCTTATTTGGTCGAACAGTCCGCCTACCTAGCGAGTTGATGTTTGGATATCCATGCGAAGAGCCCAAGAATGAGGAGGAATACGTCACAGACCTCAGGGATATCATAAGGGACGTGCATCGAGACACTAGGGATAAGATTAAGATAGCCAGTGACCGCATGAAAACGAGGTACGATACTAAAACGACAACTACAGGATTCCAGGAAGGAGATTTGGTATGGCTATATAACCCTCATCGAAGGAAAGGTTTATCGCCTAAGCTACAACAAGACTGGGAAGGGCCCTACACAATCGTAAAGCGCATCAACGACGTTGTCTATCGCATCCAACGAGGAAGAGGCAAGCTGAAAGTCGTTCATGTGGATCGTCTTCATCGTTATAATGGTGAAAATGTTAACGAGTTTGTTCGGGACGAACAAGTTTAAGAGGGGGACATTGTGGTGTGGAATGTATCGTGTAACCTAAAATGGTGAAGTGAAAACAACCCCTTAGTCACCAAACAAGTTCCACCCAAGTGTCACTTCCAATTGGAGACTGGAACCTGTCAAGTAAATGTATTTCACCACTGAACCTTGTTCTAGAACCACTTAGAATTAGCTAGAAAGTTCTCGTAGATGGCGGAGCGGGTATAAAAGGACAGCTTTTAGAAGAGGGCGAGACAGTTGATTTATAACAGTGATTGGTTAAAGTTCGAGATAGTAATAGTTTGTGAAGATAAATAAGTGAAAAGTAATAGAGTAAATAAAGTGATTGGTTTGAAACGTTGAAGAATTGTTTAAGTAATAGTGTTCTGGTACTTAATAAGTGAAATATTAGAATAGTCGATAAAAGTGTAATAAAAGTGAATTTTATTAGAGAAGTTAAACGGAATAGTGTTTTATCTTTACGAATCCCAGCCTGAATGTAACAATATGAAGAGAGGCTAACAGTTAGGTGAACAAAAAATTGAACCTATTCAAATGAGCGGCAGTGTAAGTCCAGTGGTAAAAAATGCATAAACGCTTCCAGTGCAGCCGTTGGTGAAGTACGTAAAGCACCCGTAACGGCAATGCAGGTTGTTCTTTGTACCCTGGTCAACATTTCCCGTATATACTTCTTGTTCGTGGCTTTCCACCAGACAAGAACCCCATATGTAATTATGGGTCTTACTACCAAGCCAGTATAACATTGACGGCGTCATGCTGCATATCTTTCCTGCTGTCCTCCTACATATGAAGAGAGCATAGTAAGCCTTGCGGACTCTTTCCTGTATATTTAGTTTCCAATTTAATTTCCTGTCTAATACAGTGCCAAGATATTTTGGGCTCTCCGAGATTGAAAGCTCCACTCTATTTAGTCTGGGCAGCTTGAAGGGCGGTATCTTGTATTTTGTACTAAAAATTACAAGTTCGGTTTTCTCCGGGTTGACTCGTAGTCCACACCCTTTGGCCCATTTTCTGAACCTATTGAGGGCTGTTTCCATAAGTTTACTCATCGTGATTAGGAATCTTCCTTGGTCAATGAAAATAACGTCATCAGACTCTGGAACCTGCATTGTTTAATTCTTTAAGCATATCATCTATGACCAGCACCCAAAGGAGGGGAGAGATGACCCCTCCTTGGGGGGTGCCTATAGTAACAGATTTTCTTATAGAACTGTTTCCGGGAGTGGAATCGATATTTCTCGTCGTGAGCATTTCGCAGAGCCAGTTGGTGATGCGTTGCGTTTATCACTTCTAAGGCGATTTTGATTGCATCTCTCCTGTCGTTATTAAAGGCACCCTCAATGTCCAAAACGGCAGCCAGTGGGCTGAATTCCAAAACGCAGTACTTCTTTATTACTGCTTAATCATGCGTTCCAAAACGCAAACGGATTACTATGATGCAATGCATACTTTTCTAAAACGCATTGTGAATGCATCAACTGCGCAAACAAAAGCAAACAGAGCATCGTGAATGATTATGATGCAAATGACATTTGACATTTCAGTTTAAACCGCCAAATAGAATGGATTCACCGCCGGAGTCGTAAGTTAATATAATGTAATAAATGTTTGATTCTATAACATTTAAATAATTTCTACACTTCGGTACATTTCTTTTTATTTGTTTAATTGAAGAAAGCAAAGACATTCTCCGAGTAAACTGCTTCCTTCTTAAATAAAGAATATGCTTAAACGTGTTGGCATTGTACGAACCAACATTGTTTATTAAGCTGTTAAAAACGATGGTTGTTACTAATAGTTTGGACATTGTTGGTGTTTGAGACATTTTACGATAGTTTGCATCAAAGTCGTTCCAAAACGTCAAAAATTGCAAAGCATAACAAATGCAAAGCAGCGCGAAAGCATTCATAACCTGGCATCTTAAAAGCAGTGTGCATTCACAATGCGCATATTTTCGACGTTTTAGAATTCAGCCTCTTTCTGTTGAAGGCTGCCTTCTATTTTGCCTACTACCTTCCTTGGTCAATGAAAATAACGTCATCAGACTCTGGAACCTGCATTGTTTAATTCTTTAAGCATATCATCTATGACCAGCACCCAAAGGAGGGGAGAGATGACCCCTCCTTGGGGGGTGCCTATAGTAACAGATTTTCTTATAGAACTGTTTCCGGGAGTGGAATCGATATTTCTCGTCGTGAGCATTTCGCAGAGCCAGTTGGTGATGCGTTGCGTTTATCACTTCTAAGGCGATTTTGATTGCATCTCTCCTGTCGTTATTAAAGGCACCCTCAATGTCCAAAACGGCAGCCAGTGGGCTGAATTCCAAAACGCAGTACTTCTTTATTACTGCTTAATCATGCGTTCCAAAACGCAAACGGATTACTATGATGCAATGCATACTTTTCTAAAACGCATTGTGAATGCATCAACTGCGCAAACAAAAGCAAACAGAGCATCGTGAATGATTATGATGCAAATGACATTTGACATTTCAGTTTAAACCGCCAAATAGAATGGATTCACCGCCGGAGTCGTAAGTTAATATAATGTAATAAATGTTTGATTCTATAACATTTAAATAATTTCTACACTTCGGTACATTTCTTTTTATTTGTTTAATTGAAGAAAGCAAAGACATTCTCCGAGTAAACTGCTTCCTTCTTAAATAAAGAATATGCTTAAACGTGTTGGCATTGTACGAACCAACATTGTTTATTAAGCTGTTAAAAACGATGGTTGTTACTAATAGTTTGGACATTGTTGGTGTTTGAGACATTTTACGATAGTTTGCATCAAAGTCGTTCCAAAACGTCAAAAATTGCAAAGCATAACAAATGCAAAGCAGCGCGAAAGCATTCATAACCTGGCATCTTAAAAGCAGTGTGCATTCACAATGCGCATATTTTCGACGTTTTAGAATTCAGCCTCTTTCTGTTGAAGGCTGCCTTCTATTTTGCCTACTACCTCGTGTAGAGCCGTCTCTACTGATTTGCCTTTTAAATATACATGCTGAGCATTATATAGAGTTCCGTTGCAACACTTGCTTCTTATATAAATGTCAAAAAGCCTTTGAGGAGAAATGACGACAGACTAATAGGTCTGAAGTCTTTCGCTGATGTATGACTTGGTTTCCTCGCTTAAGGTATAAATACCACTCGTACTTCTCTCCATGCCCTAGGTACATAGCCTAATCGCAGGCAGTGTGTAAAAAGATTTCCGATCATATTCTCAATTATACTTGGAGCCCTTTGAAGCATAGCCGCAGGATGCCATCGGGGCCAGGTGCTTTGAACGGAGCGAAGGACTTAATGGCCCAGCGCAGTTTCTTCCCAGCGATGATGTTGTCAACAACCTTTATACCTATTCGAGAGCTAATGCTATGTCCATTAGGTAACGGAGCCACTGGCGCGCTACTTCCTGGAAAATGGGCTCCAACTAGTGATTCCAGAACCTCCTGGCTGCTTTTAGCCTATGAACCGTCCGATTTCTTGATACAGCTAGGGACAGCCTCGTCCTTCCTTAGCCAACATTTTGCGATCGCCTCACAGAAAAGCTTCCAAGATTCTCTCTTAGAATGCCTGATCAAGTATTTAAACGCTCTCTTGCTTTCTATGATCCCACGTAACGTCGTCCCCCACAACTTTGACCCTATTTTGGAAAAGTCTACCTTGCCGTCCTTTGGAGCTTAACTCCTTGTTCCACCACTGAGGCTGGGACCTTTTGGTTGTCTTTTTGAGCGGGCAAACTTGTTCGTAAGCCTTGGTCATTATCCCTCCTAAGTTATCAACTTCCTTGTCTAAGTGTAGCGACGTTTCAATGAATGGGACTTCATTTCCTACCTGATGCCTAGCTATGGATTCGTACCTATTCCAGTCAGCTTTCCTGGGGTTTCGATAGGTGTTCGTAGCTTTACTGTGGAATCCTATCCGAAAGCGAATCCACTTATGATCCGAAAGGGATGCCTCTTCTAAAACCCTCCATTTCCCAATTGAGAGGGAATCAGTACAGGATGCAAGAGTAATATCGAGCACCTCTTGCCTGTTCCGTACCACAAATGTTGGGGTGTTGCATAGTGAGTTTAGTCGATAAGATGAAATCAAAAATCACCTCTTACATTAATCACGTCTATCACAGAATCCGTCGTATTCGGAATTTTGTTACGAACCCTGAAAGAACTATGAAAAAATCCGTCGTAGAGGAAATGTTTGCTACCAATATCGAAATTCGTAGCAAGCAATTACCCCTACGACGAAATTCGTAGCAAACATTTTCCTCTACGACGGATTTTATGATAGTCCTTTCGGGGTTCGTAGAAAAATTCCGAATACGACGGATTCTGTGATAGACGTGAATGTCACTGCTTCCCCATTGCGAATGATGCGCATTAGCATCGCATCCTATGACGAAGAGCCACTTGTCCCTGGTCAGCAGATGCCTTAAGTGGCACCGACGTCGACTCATACGGCAGATAAGCCGATATCAGGCACACCGATTCGCCTCCCTCTTTCTAGCAAAAGATTGCTGTTAGATCTCCGTCACTGAAATTATTCAAAAGAAATACCCTTATATTTGTTTTTAGTAGGATACAAGAACAAATTTTACCTTCGTTAGATTTGAAGTAAAGCGTAAATCCCCTGGATCCTGTTGTTCGTGTTGATCCAGGGCTCTTGTATCAGTACGGCTGAAACGTCATGCTTGATTACATAGCTGATCTTCTGAAACCGTTCCATTGGCACAAAAAATACGCTTCTGGTGATTCTGAGGAGAGAATTTCGCTTCTCGATTTGAAGTCAGAAAAATCCACTCAAGAAGCACTCACACAAGTGTAGTTTGTGTATTTTATGCAAGTCAACTGACGGCTGCCGTAGATTATTTTTTGGCATTTCAGCAATACTCTTGCGGATTCAGTCAGAAGCAGTTTTCTTGTTCCATTGGACTACAGAATGATTGGATCCCCGAGTGTAACCAATGGAAAACGACATTACTCTGCTACACTCTTGAGCATCAGATACCCCAAACCATGCTAAATAAAAGACAACAACTATTGTACATAGAATTTTCCATTTGTATGTAACTAATCGAGGTTTTTTTTTTTTGACAGAGATTAACTTTATGTGCACCTCATCTTATGAATAGATACATATTATATCGATCACGTACATGATGCCCGCAGGAGTCAACGTGCATGGGGGTATGTAAGTATATTATATATAAATTTGTATGGGGTTTGTTAATTAAAATGAAAAACTACTGTGTATTTTTTAAATTTGATTTTTGAGACAATAATATGAAGTTACTTCATATCGTCGCGTATTAACCTAGACACATAACGTATGCTCTTTTGAAGTGTTTAACAGAAACGACACCGCGTCACGTCGAAATCGAAAGACAATATAAACAAGGACTTTCTCTTAAAATTTTCTTAAACTGTAAAACTGTACTCTCAAATGTAAATGTATGTGTTGCAAATCGTCGGTAAGGCCGGACTTAGCAGTGAAGAAACCTCTAGTTCTCGTCGTCGTCGTCGGCCCATTCACTAATTAAACTCTTCACCTTGTCGACCGTTTTGACGGAGTCCTCCTTCGTGGATGTGACGGTGTCTTCTGTGTCGCTTTTGCTATCGGCTTTTGTTTGTGTTTCAGTTTGATCCTTTTCTAGTTCGGCAAGATGATCATCGTCACTTTTCTTCGGTGATGTGGTGGATTCTATGGGTTCCTCTGCAATGGGGTCGTCCGAAACATTTTCTTCCTTGACTTCCAACTTGATAGCCCCTTCTATGGCGGATGTTCGGCTTGGCTTTGTGTCTTCAGTTGCAGGGGAGGACTTTTGGGTTTCTTTTTCTTTATCGTCCGCTTTAGTGGCGGTTTCAGATGTTTTGCTTTCGGCCTGTTTCGCCTTGGTGAGATTTTCTTCGGACAAATCCTCTTCTAAAATTGCCTCCTTAGGCTTGGCTTCTTCTGCTGCCTCAGATTGTGTGGACTGAGATATCTCCTCCTCTACTGCGGGGTCGTCCACATCTGGTGGTGTTGATTCGGGTTCTTTCTTAATTGTCGTTTGTTTTTCCTTTTCGCCAACTTCTGACGATGACTTTTCTATGGTAGTCTCATCAGTGGTGTCATCAGTGGTTAGAGTGGCTGCTAGATCTGCATTGGTCTCCAGCTTGGAACTTGTGGTCTCGTTCTCATCGGCTTCGTCTTCGTCATCTTCGATTTCATCGTCGGACCAGTCGCCAGTCAACATTTTCAATTTTAAACTGATGTCGTCTTCCTTTTTGGGAGCCTTTGCATCATCTTTTGGACTGTCTGTTGGTGATTTGGATGAAGATACCTGCAATGAGAAAAAAAAATTAATTTTGTAGATGCAAGGCAATGGCTGACACTTTGACCAATCTTTAACAGGTTAAGGACAACCATGCAATGGCACAAGCCAACTCACCTTGTCTTCGTCATCGTCTGCTGCACTGCTGGCCTTTGCAGTTGTCTTCTTTGCGGTTGCTTCTTCCTCTTCTACTTCTTCATCACGCATATGCTCATGCTCGTCTTCATGCTCATCGTCGTCCGCATCATGCGCTGAAATCAAATTCTGAGCCCACTCCATATGGTCATCATCCATTCGCTCTTCATGTCCAGATTCTTCATGGTCCGGCGACACTTCCTCTTCGATTTCTTCTTGCTCTTCCTCCTTATTAACATCCAATGCACTCTCCTCTGCGGACGTATCGTGCTCTGTGGCAAATTCAGCTTCACCCTCCGCATCGGTTGGAAAATCACTATAAATATGATGATCACTGAACATATCGGCATTTTCTGTTGAATCGATCTTTGTTTCGTCGCCAACAACCTCTGATTCCCCACCGGGTGGGAATGCCGACTCGTTCAATACCATAACGACACCACCATCATGATCCTGATCCAGCTGTGACATGATCTCTTCTCTCTGTTCGGCTGTAAGAAGCATTTCGTTGCCATCGGCATTGACGAATTTTGGCCCACTGTCATTGGCGTAGTCTTCGTCAACGGCAGCTCCAGGGATTTCTTCCAATTTCAGTATCGTACTGGGCAAACTGATGTCCGAGATGATTTTGATTTTCTTGTCAACCGTTGATGTTGTCGCCTGCGGAGTCATCTCGTCATCGAAGTCAGCCAGTTCGTCTTCAGAGAAATCGATTACATTATCTTCGCGAGCGATTTTCCTGTGGAACGTCTTCATGTGGTTGTAGAGCTGCATCTCTTTGATGAAAACCTTGTTGCAGTATATGCATTGCTGTTTGTGTTCATCGGGATGCACTTTATCGATATGCTTGTCCAGGTCTTGTTCGTCTATACAGATTTCAGTGCAATGGTCGCACTTGGGAAATTTGTATTGTGCTGAGGGGATTTTGTGTTCCACCAGCAAGTGATGACCGAGAATGCGATTGCTCGATGAGTGCCAACCGCAGTGTTCGCAGAGAGCGGGATCAATCGATTCCTTGTGAGTGTTGATTAAATGGCGACGGAATCCACGGTACGAGGGGATACTGATGGGGCGGCCGTTGACGCCGCAGCGGAGACAAAGCCATGGACCTGAAAGAGGTAATCAAATGTAAACAACATTTAAGACTGTTATGCAGGTGATGATGCCTGTCGAGCCAATGGCAGCCGAAAACATGAATTTTCAAATAAATGTGTTGCAAAATCGAAACTAAGCGAGACTGAATTGAGTACCAAGACTTTTGAGACTGAGAAAGTAGATAAGCTGACGAGAAAAAGAGGGAAACTACAAAGCAGAAAGTGTGTGGACATCCTGAAAGTGTCTCGCTGAGAGATCAAAAGAAACAGCTGCTTCTACAAAGATCAAAGACCCTGTCAGAAAAGCAGGAAAAACTTTAATGCTCTGACAAGGGTACTTAATAACACTCAACATCGCGGCATTGAGCGTTGAACCCTCCACTTCACCGAATTGAAACAAAGATGCTTCAATTTGAGGTTCGTAGCCATAGATTCTTTAATTTAAGGTTCTTATTGTGCATTTAGAGGAAAGCACTCCTCAAAATAACTTCGCACGACCAAAACTAAGTGATCATTTACAAGAGCAAGGTTGTCTGTTAAAAATCATTTCTTCGAACATTACCACCACTCACCTGTAGTGTTTGCTGCACCCTGAGCAATCAGCGCATGCATAGTTTTGCTATCGATTCTCCGCTTCGGTGTTGGTAAGCTGGCGATATTTGTGGCCACATTGCCGACAGTTGTGGCAGCTGCAACGACATTTTCCACTGATGTTACAGACGCTGAGGTCTGAGCTTCAACCTTAGTTAGTGTTGCCTGTTTTGGATTCGTGGCTATCCTTGTCTGCTTCGCCTGATTCTGTTGTGCTGCTACAATTGCCCGGTTCTGTTCCAAGTCCTCCTTCCTTACAGTTATTTTCTGTGGTTGCCCACCCACATTCGGCATTATCTTTAACTTGATATTCTTGTTGCTCTTCACCAAATGAGGATACTGACGCAGCACTTCGCTGATAATTTTTGCATGGTCCATCTTTGAGTTTGAATTGTCCTTAACCACAATTGTTGGCTTTTCGTTTGGCGATTGCTTGATAATGATTGACGCTTGTGGTTGTAACTGTTTTTCCTTTTGCTGTTGTGTTTGCTTCCTGACAGACTGTGAATTTGCTAATGGCTCGTCATCGTCGTCATCATTGTGGATATCGTCATCCATAACACCATCGTACTCAGCGTCGTCGCCGTATTCGGCGGCAATTTGTTTCCGCATTCGCTGTTGTTCGGAGAACTCTTTGACATCTTCGATGTTTGGCTTTTTCGCTGGTGGTGAGGTGAGTGTCGTAACAGCTGGTCGCTTGTTGTTGTTGTAGCCCTTACGCAACTGTTCGAATGGCGAAGACCGCTGTTTGACGGGCGGCGGTTGCAATTCGTCGTAATCTTCTGGTTCTTCTTTGAGGGGTCTACTCTCGTATGACATCGAATCGAATGACGGCTCATAGGCTTCAGCGGCATTGTTCGGATCTAGCGCTTCATATCGTGTTGGTCCCCTATGTACAGCCGGAGCTATCTTTTGCATGTTTTCCCTAAACGTCATTTGTTTTACGGTGGCATACCGGCGGCGAACAGGTGTAGCTGGATTACTAACAGCCAGTAGGCTACGCTGTGTCTGCTGCGTCGAACTGACAGTATGAGGCGATGAGGTCACCTTTGCAATTTGAGGTAAGCTGGCGGTGGCTCTCTTTGTCCTAGGACTGTTCGACTGAAATGCAATGGCAAGGATTATTGTAAGATCTAAAAAAGTGCTATTCGACTTACCCTATTTGGTCCAGTTTTGGTAGTCTCCATTGTCCGTTTATGTGCTTCGAGCAGTTTTAATAGAACAGTCATATTCATTTCTCTTGCCGTATTTAACAGCTTGTTATACATTTTCAGCTCGAATTCAAGAGTCCCAGTATACATAAAGTTCACAATGGGAACCACTACATCGGCTTGCAATTCGATCGGCATGACCAGTGCATCATCAATCAATTCGCAAGTCTGTTCCAATACATTGAAAAAATCTGTACACGCACTCAACACTAAACGATGGACTTTTAGCTGTGAATTGTCTCTAAACTGAAGCGTTAGATCACAGAAGTCGGTCTTGTTGAAGAAATTTTGCAATTTCTGGAGGAAAAACACTCCCCAGTTGTCCACTTTCACTGATTTAATTTCGCCCATGTTGCTGGCTTTGGTCCCCGACTAGTTGTTCAGCGATGCACTCTGAATTGAGAAATCAAAGCTAATTAGTGGCGGGCTTGTGATTTATAGCCTGCAGAGCGGTAAAAATGCGACAAACTAGAAGATGCAGCCGGGTCTGTCAAACCAAGGTGATGGCCGAACAAATTCACAGAATTCGCTCAACTTCTTCTCAGCTCGGAATTTTTTTGAAGGTTTGTCCAGCGATGCTTACCGTGTTGTGTTTATTTACACGCCTGGTATCGCCAGACAGAATAAAAGAAAAATAAACCAAGCACAAAAGCTGTAAATTGATGGGGGGTGCACAGAAAGATGGAATTCCACTTTAGCTCACGAATTTTCGTTTGGTTTTGTTGCGCGAAAACACTGCTGACGTTTTGGTTTTTATTGCGTTACAGACGGTTTAATGCGAAAAATCGTTTTTCTTTTCCACACAAAACAACTCGGATTGCAAAATTTGATGATTTTTTTTGTATTTTTGATCGAAAACACAGGAGTCGCCAGTCGCTTCTATTTTCCAATTACTTCAACCCAAAATGGCGACTGAACGAATGTCATCGTTGGCAATGGAATTAAATTGAAAATTTAACGAATAATGCCAAGCCATTTTTGCTGTGGTGGTTGAATTGAATTTGGAGTAGACACTGCGATGTATTTTTAGTCCGCTATTGAATGGCACCGCTAGTGTGCTGGGCAGTGGTATGGTGGGAATTGGATGAAGAGAGCTTTTAAGTAAAGTATTTTCTTTAACGTGATTTGAGGAGGAGCTTTTCGGCAAACTGGAATGCGCCGGCGCATTTTGTTGCTGAAAAGAGTGCTTTTTGGATGTTCACTTTTCATACAGTAAATGTAATTAGATAGGTAGGTATCTAACTAACCAAAAATTGGGCCTTACCAATAATCATTTTTAACCTTCACACTAAATACTTCCTAGGTCACAATATGCAATTTTGTATGGAAATTTTCGCCATTGTAATCTCGAAAAAGTTAGCCTGGACACTAAAAACGATTATTAGTACCGCGGAAAATGTTTAATTGCTTATTTAATGGATGAACCATTTTGACAAAAATTAAGATTCTCACCAGGTGGTGCTGGAAACTGCTTGATCCCATTTGGAATGAAGGACCATTAGCAAGAAGAACAAACTTATGAATGGTGAATGATAGACTGAAATCATTCAAATACAGTTACGCAATAATCATTAAAACCTATAATTATTTGGAACAGAAATTTCAATTTCCCAGAAATAGTAATAATAACAAAATAAAAACGTCCTGACAACAGACGTTTTTTTTACGTTTTCCTGAAAATTTGGTTTTACTTTCGAAGACTTATAGCCTTTTCACACCGAGCCGAAAACTTCTTTTCCCATACATCTCCGTTTTCAAAACGAGGCGTTAAAAGTCGTTTTCAACGAAAATACCACGAAAACTATTTCCAATCGTTTTGTTGTTGAAACGAACACACCTTTTGCAATATTCAGCAAATTCAGTAAAATGTCTGACCGGACAAATGTCACAACTGTAATATACGATGTTGAAATGCACTAAATTCATTTTGTTTGTTAACTAAAATGTAACCGAAATTTGTTACCAAAAAAGTTTGCACCGAAGTTTTGTGACTAGTGCCTCACAGCTGCTTGAAGCATCAAACGAAAACTAGTTGGTGGTCGGTGTGAATGCGTCGACGAGTTTTCGACGCAAAACCACCGAGCCGGGTTTCGAAAACTTCATGGAAAACAGAAGTTTTTTCCTACATACCTATCTATACCTATTTCAATTTTCAAAACGAGTCGTTTGGCACAAAGAGAACAGGGTCAGAAACTGAAACTGAACAGAATTTGTTTTGTTGTGTACCTACTTGGTAAATTCTTTTCCTGTTTACCTGTTTACGTTGTTCGCTCAGCTACACAAAACTGAAACAGAAACAAATCCATAAAAACATGCTATTCCATCAAAATATTTAAAGACGATTTACATGAAGCTAATTGTCGAATTGCAGCGTTCAATTTGTAATTCATACATGGTCATCACTGGTCATCACAATATAAAATAGTACGATGCGAAATAAAGATGACTGATGCAGAAAAATCCAAACGAAAAAAACCCCCCCACGATAAATTGCTTTCAGCAACAGAAACAATCAAATTTGACTTGTATACTTTCTGTCGTCAAACAGTCATTTTTCTGTCGCTAAATTCTGTTGCTGACATAAAAATGATAAAAATGTCTGTTCCTAATTCTGTTGCAAATGTATGGAATTCTGTTTCTGTTTCAGTTTCTGTCAAAGGTAATGGATTACAGAGTTATATAACTTTCCAGTGGAAAGGCGGCTGCCAACAAGCTGAAGTCACACACACTTGCTCATTTCTGTGAGTTCATGAAATGGACTTTAATGCAAGAATTCGGTATTCTCTACTGTGTATTTCACAATTTTTTTTCAATTTAATCGAAAGCTCCACAAGCTAAAAAATAAACACCGCGATGTTCATAAAAAAAAATCGAGCTGTCGTGGGACGGCCGAAAGAAGCGAATCATTGGACGTAAAGTATTGGCCCGTGTTACGTGGCGGCCTATTTAAAATTCATTTTAATTTTTCATAGTGCCAGTTAGTTTAGATTACCTCTGTTCCTCTTTCGCTCTCTACACACATATATTTAAGAATTTTTCGACTTTTCTTTTTTCCTAAACCATCCCTGAATCAAGACGAACAACACAAAACAAAAATCATCCAAATCGGTGGAGCCGTTCTAGAGTTTTCATCTTCCAAGTGCGCCATGGAGGGGGAAGTTAACGCTACGGTGACGATTTTTTTCGGTTTACTCCCCATCTTTTTGAATAATTTATATGCGTGACCCACCGACCGTCCGTAAAAAAGCTATATTCGCTTCAAAAAGATGATTCGCGGTCGGCGCTCACACGTCACACACGTTCACACACGAGACGGTTGAAATTACAAAAACAACAACGTAAACAAATGGGTTTTGGGGGGATAGACGCACGAAAGATATCCATCTCTTTTAATCATTCACATCTGTTTTCAACAGTGAATTTTTCCTATGCTGTACTAGATTTTATCTTACCATATACCTAATTTTGCTTCGAAAGAATTTTTAACTTCTTTTAACATCAATTTTAACGACAGCAGTTGCAACAGAATAATTTATTCCGTGTATGGGGTAGTATAGTCGTTTGGTGACCGTCGATGTGAAACTTCCTCAAATAATGCATAATGACGTTAATCACAATCACAAATATTAAATCTCTAGCGCTAATGGAGATGCCAATATTTTTGCAGAAAGAAGATGACAATAATTTGATCGAAGAGTTGCTATTCATTTAGACGTCAATTGGAACGTCGGACGAACATGACACTTCTTTATCAAATAGACGACGTCTTTTCTTTCCCACAAAACAAAGTCAGATGTATTTCTTGCTTATCTGTTACCTGGCCTATTAGTATTTGCTCCCCCTACAGTGAATTCAATTTCAATATGAAACCTGAAAAAAATATCCATCACTTATCTAAGCAACGCTGGTGCGTACAAGTACAAGTACAAGTAACTTCAAAGTCAATACCGTGCCAGTGGCAGTTATACTCGCATTGATTACACAACTTTAGCTAAAGTTTTTACAAGTTCCTTCCCTATCATCGAAGTCTGTTTTCCGTTCACCTTCTTATGGTTGCGAAAGTTTTATCGGTTCAATTTCATTAAACCGCTTCGTGAATACACAGTGGAGCGGGTGACAAATTCAGTGGTGTTTGTTTTGTTGTGTTTATTCAAACGGTTATTTAACCCCTTTGAGGGGTCTTTTTATTACCTATGCTGCCTTTGCTGCCTTCTAGTCCATTGCACCAAAATGTCAAAGTACGGCATCGAAACACGATGACAGCTACTGCAGCCACAGCAGCCGTAGTTCAACTCCCAGCGGGAGGGCAAAGGAATAACAACAAAAATTCAACTCTCTCCAAAGTAAATATCGATAATTAACCAACAAAAGAATAACCGAAATCACTAGAGATTACAAAAAAGAAAAAAAAGAAAAATACAATTTCACTTGCCCTTGCCTAGTACAGTGTGTAGTTGTGTTACATGAATAAATTTCAGCTTCGTCATAGTGTTTTAACCATTTAACACACTCTCGCTCAAATTTATCCCTGATAATTCTTATCTACATTTTTTTTTTGTATCAGGAAAAACACTCTGGGGAGGACTCTACTTATAGCAGACAGTCGGCTGTTTTCTCGAGTAATTTGTCGTCAGATTCAGACGAGCACCAGTGCTTCATGACACATCGTCGCCAGCAAACGCTAAGTGAAAGTTCTGTCGATAGTCTAACGAACGAGCCTGTATTTATTGATGATTGTTATACTAAAACTAAATACGGAAAGAAAACTTCAATTAATTCAGCTGAAACCATGATGCGACCAAACGATGTACAAAGACAGACGTCCTCTATATCGCAAATGAGCAACGCTGGTGTAGTCAATCCAGGATGTAACAGATCGCGGGCCTTTAACCTATTCGCGGAAGTCGCTGTCCGGGCGATGCTGTTTGTCAGTGTAATGTGAGTACCTAAATAATCATTAATGTTTCGGATTTTGTTTTATGTGTTTTTGTGATATAAAGATGACAAAAACTAAAGTGTTGGGGAACAAACGTAAACTAATTCTGCAAATAAGGAAGATGCTGTGGTCATTAGTTAATTGGAGTTTTGTTTTGATCAATTCAACAACGAGTTTCATAAAAAACTTATCTACTTTGACATGCTGAATGTGTCATTCAGTTAATATCTCAGTATATATTTACCGGTTTATTAAACTACGCTGAGCTGACGGTAGATATTGCCTGATTGTGATATCTTTATGGTTTTAAATCTGTAGTATCGAGAGCTATACAGTGGAAAAAAGAACTAATCTCAAAAAAAAGATGACAAATCTTTGGAGGATACACAAAAATGCTAAATCATGAAACGATATATTCGCATTCCGATCAGATCTTGGATATGCCATGCCCACAGAGATCATCGACTTGAGCTTTCAATGAAATATATCAAACATATTCGCACAATGACGTTAAGTTGATTCGTAACAAAACAACATCTTGATCTGTCTAGATTAAAATCAGTATTATTTTCTTTTTAGATTAAAATCAGTACCACTCCTTCCGTCCTCGAATTTCACATCATGACGTTCTTTTTTGAGGCAGTCACGGCAGGGATAAAGAACTAAGCTTAAGTTTCATTTGTTCCAAATAGAGCGAAACCCGTGATACCAAGAGCAATTCAAAGTCCCTTCTTCTTGCATTCTAAATGCGACTGTTTCATATGTCAGTGATTCCACCTCCGCTGTGTATTCTTTTTGCTCTGTTTGAATACTCGTGCGGTCAAATGCGCTATTCTTCAAAGTCGATTTTACATTAGATTAGCTACTGCATCTTTTCATTGCATATTTGCTCGATGGATTGAAAAACCCGTCTGCACTTTTGTTTGCTGTGGCTGGGGCTGCTCCTAATTGCATTCATTATTTTGCTTACGTTTCTTTGTCCATGAACAGTCCAGTACCTACTTTGGGCTTTGGGCGAATTTAAACAATATTTATGTCATGTTTTGGCACCGCAACAATAGCCGTGTTGCTTTGAGCTTCGATCTCAGCAAAGCAAAGTAAAGTAGGATTATCAGCACGCAACTTCTACAACTTTTGCGAGTCTCGAAGTGTCAAGTATAGCGTAGTTGTTGTAATTAGCGTGCTGAAAATCTTACTTTACGAGATTGAAGCTCCAAAAAAACGGGGTTAATAACTAACAAACTTCAAGGATCGACCGAATGATCATTGTGACATGGCCATACAGGTACAGGTTTTCAGCACAAGACGCAACATCACAGGTGATAACATCTCCAATTGTTTGATGGGACTACTTTTGTTGCGGACAGAAGTGCGTTTATTGGAAGGCGCGCCTTCCTTGCATGGTTTACTTACAAAAAGAATCACCCTCCCTAAACTTGGGTCTACGTAGACATATTTTGAGACAAATTCCGTGGACCATTGTACTACTTCTCGACCCCTTCAAAAATTGCAAATGATTAGGACACATCGCAGCGGGAAGTGGATTTTTCAGTTGCAGAGAAAATGCGTCGAATTCTCAAAAACTTTGAGCCACAAACACACAATTATTTTGCGAAATTCGTACGCTATGACATAAATAGTTCCCGGTTCTGTCATTAGACTTGAAGTGCCGACAGTTTTCATGGTATATATGGACCGAGCTGCATTTACCGCTAAATCACCAGCGACATCTCAAACCCACAACAAATGTGAGTTGTCGCTCGTTTTATAAAAATACCATTTCCAATAGAGGGATTCTTCGAACTGGAGCAAATTTGCTTTTCATGATCAGTACACTGATAAAAAAGATGGTTCAAGGAGATGGATGGAAGAGACAAAACGCTATCTGAAAGCAACATGGCACCCGATTAAAAAAAAAACGAAAACAAAAAAAAAAAAACAGCACTCGCTCTATAATTTGACATTCATATAAAATTCGATTGGAATATCAATTAACAAGGACACCGGAGATGGATCCCATTACTCTCATTACTTAACGATACATTTGAATGATCTTAACCCAAATGTCAATTACATTACCGGAGGATTACAAAGTAAAATATGCACGATTGCTAGATATACATTGGACCTTACTAATAATCATTTTTAACCTTGACACAAAATATTTCTAGGTTACAATATGCAATTGTATGAAGAATTTCGCCATTGGGAGTTCGAAACATTTAGCCTGGACACTAAAAATGATTTTCTGTACTGCGGAGCGGATTATCTTTAAACAGAAATAGGATCAACCTTCGCCAGCGAATACTGCAATGGGAAATTATCTTTTGTTTAAAATAATCAGTTCAAAGGTGAAAGAAGACAAGAGCAAAGTCATCAATGGCAATGACAGCATTTATTTACGATTTTCACAGCCTCTACCTACCTCAATGATTAAGTTGTTTACCGTTTCAAATGAGATCGGTTCTAACTGAAAGACGCAACAGCATGATGTTTATGAATTTGATGCTGATAGATCGAAGACTTGTGGTGGTCGTAGGTAGATGGTGCACTGGTGATGAACACTTGGGGCGTTTTCGATTGGAGAAAAGAATTGCCATTCCTATGAAGAGGGCAAATCTGTGTTCTTTGTATGTTTCTTGAATTCAATTCAGGAATATTTTTTAAAGAATTGCCCTGAGGTCACCACAGACATAGACACTAGCAAAATATCAGATAGAAATGTCTGTTGGGTTTCTAGAAATGAAAATTAGCGTGCAAAATGTTCAATTAATGTCTACCACTATTGCTAAAGTGCACGAACGAATGCCATCGAAAAGAGCAATTCTGAATTTTGAAACAAACTGTCAGATCTTGAATGAGAAACGTTTGTAACTCTAAGCTAATTGCTCTGGCAACAGATTTTTTATTGTCTTGGGAAGAAGAGAAGCATCGAAAGACGTAAAAGGTGGCACGGCCTTAACCAACAATGTCCTCCAGCCAGCTCAGTCCCATCAAGTTGGCTGCGGTCGTTGTGCAACCTAAGTAGGGGTCTTCTTCTTTGTTGATTGGAGAAACTAACCAGCATTGGCATTAACTGTCAGGCATATGCCGATGACATAGTATTGATTGCCAGGGGAAAGTTTGAGGGCACTCTTTGAGATATCATACAGATGGGACTAAGACGAGGGGGAAGTAATCAGGTGTATTCAAGGAACTTTTGTGTGCGTATTCATGGTGAATCTCAGTGTATGACAGTGTATTCAAACGAATTCGCATGCAATTACTAGTAGGAAATCTGTAGTCAAGGACCACTCAAAAACATTGATTACTTCCCCCTCGGACTAAGAGCATTCCAAGAATGGTGCCATACAGCAGGACTAAACATCAATCCGGCAAAAACAACTATAGTGCCATTCACAAGGAAAAGAAAACTTCAGGGACTGAAAACAATTCGATTATCAGGCACAACACTGATTCCAGTCAACGAAGTAAAATACCTAGGAGTACACCTAGATAGTAAACTCATCTGGCGTAAGCATACGGAAGAGATTTATAAGAAGGCAACACGAGCTCTTATGATATGCAAGAGCTTAGCAGGAAAGTCGTGGGGATGTAACCCAAGTATCCTGCGATGGATGTACATTACAATTGTGAGGCCTATGATCACATACGGAGCTGTAGCATGGGCAAAACGAACCAGTCTAGTCACAACAAGAGACACTCTTAGCAAAGATTAGCGTGCCTATGCATTACCGGAGCAATGCTAACTCCTCTACATCTCATGGTTGAGGATACGGCATATAAAACAATTCTACGGATGGCAAAAGAAGGAATCGGAAGGGAGAAGTGCATTAGTTCAAAAGAATATAATGTGTCGAAAAACTTCCACTTCTAGCTATACCCAGAGATGATAGCATCAGGAAATTCAATTTGAGAAGAATTTCAATGCAGAAATTGCAAATGCACCAGCATCTTCCAAGCTGAAATATGCGCCATAGATAGGTGCGTTCGAATCATCCTCAAGAAAAATTACAAAAACTGTAATATAGCAGTGATGTCAGACAGTCAAGCTGCCATCAAGGCACTTGACGCCTATATCATAAAGTCAAAGCTTGTATGGGAATGCCTGCAGAAGCTTAACAAAATAGGTAAAAATAACAGAGTAACCATTTGCTGGATACCTGGTCACACCGGCATCGAGGGCAACGAGGCTGCAGATGCTCTGGCAAGACAGGGGGCGGCGGAGCCCTTTATAGGCCCTGAACCATTCTGCGGCATAGGGGAACACACCCTACAAGAAGAGTTCAGCAAAATGGAAAAGGAAAAAAGAACCGCAGCTTTCAAAAATACCCAAGGCCTGAGGCAGGCTAAGAAACTTATAGGGAATTACAACCTAAAAAGATTCAAAGCATGTATCGGTCTAGGCAAAAACAACCTAAGAATCCTTACGGGTCTCCTAACGGGACACTGTAGGCTTAAAGAACACATGAGGAAACTGGGCCTATCGGAAGAGGGTCTCTGCAGATTCTGCGATGAGAGCGCTGAAACCCCAGACCACATTCTAGAATCCTGTGGAGCACTAGCCCACAAGAGGATTAAACATCTGGGCAAGTACCAGCTAACAGATGAGGATATACAAACCATAGACCCACTACTCATTCTCAGATTCATAAGAGAAACTGGTCTGGATGAAGTGCTCTAAAGTTTATATTCTTGCCAAGGCAAAGACAGAGCAAACCCTCAAACACGGTTCTTAATGGAATTGTGATGCGATGGCGCTATGGAAAAGGGCACGAACCTTTCCAAGGTATAA
This sequence comes from Cheilosia vernalis, assembly GCA_949126925.1. Taxonomy (NCBI): domain Eukaryota; kingdom Metazoa; phylum Arthropoda; class Insecta; order Diptera; family Syrphidae; genus Cheilosia; species Cheilosia vernalis. The sequence goes on from OX421358.1 coordinate 26,521,883, forward strand.
GCAGGGGGCACAATAGACCACAAGGTCGCAGTGCACTAGACCCTCTCTACTATTATTATTATTATTATTTTCTTTGTTGAATAGCCCTAGAAGTCCGTCGTCAAATAGAATAGATTCATTTATCTGTGAGATAACTTCTAACAGAGGCATCTACTTCTGCCTGAGGCGTATTTTACGTATGACACTTCTCACAAAGATCACGCGCTAAATATGCATTGATGGTGTAACCATCAGTCAGTCTTTCAGTTAAGCTCGTTCTTGCCACTGAACGACTCAAGTTGTCAAGAGGATTGACGTAAATCAACATCGTTGTGTAAGGCCATTTTCCGACCACAATGGGCCATCCCAATTTTTGAAGCGAATATAGCTTTTTTACGGACGGTCGGTGGGTCACGCATATAAATTATTCAAAAAGATGGGGAGTAAACCGAAAAAAATCGTCACCGTAGCGTTAACTTCCCCCTCCATGGCGCACTTGGAAGATGAAAACTCTAGAACGGCTCCACCGATTTGGATGATTTTTGTTTTGTGTTGTTCGTCTTGATTCAGGGATGGTTTAGGAAAAAAGAAAAGTCGAAAAATTCTTAAATATATGTGTGTAGAGAGCGAAAGAGGAACAGAGAGAGTAATCTAAACTAACTGGCACTATGAAAAATTAAAATGAATTTTAAATAGGCCGCCACGTAACACGGGCCAATACTTTACGTCCAATGATTCGCTTCTTTCGGCCGTCCCACGACAGCTCGATTTTTTTTTTTTTAGAAAAACATTCTGTAGATTCACAATGTAACGATCTCTTCAATTTGATTTCGATGCGCTAATTAGCGTTCCATTAGTATTGCAAATGATACGATAAGTTGGGCGTATCAGTCTCTTCCCACTTTTAATCTAGCAATGAACAAGCACATTTGATGCACAAGGTACAACTAATCGATGACAGTGCAAACAAAAATTACGCTCGAAAGTTGTAAAGACGATAAGTAAATACTTGCCGGACCCATGCGTCAATAGTGCGGTTGTTGACAAATCTGTAAAGCACATTCATTATTAATCTCTATCATGTCAGCAAGCTAACGACAGTAGTTTATATATTTATATCCGAAATAAATTAATTGAATTGAACATTAATGAGTTAGACACTTAACACATCCGACGTGTCCCTCTATTTACAGAGTATTGGAGCGAACAACACCATTCAAACGAATAGTTCACCCCGAAGAGGCATGGCTGTACAAGAATCCAAAATCCATAGATTATGTTTCGACTGCAACCATAGCTATTTGTGTTTTTTTTGGCCCGTTACTGTTAAATATGTTCAGCTACTTACTACATCGCGATGGCAAAGATTTTGCTCAGGCGAACTTGGCGTTTACGCTCGCTGTCGGTCTTACTGGCTTTTTGACGAGTCTCATTAAAATCAGCGTTGGACGGCTGCGACCGGATTTCTTCTATCGGTGCTACCCTGATGGCGTGACGAACAATAGTAACTTCGATGACTGTACAGGCGATGTAATGGTGGTGAACGAGGGAAGGAAAAGCTTCCCAAGCGGCCACTCCTCAAGTAAGTCGCAGAGTTTGTAGAAACTGTACTAATGTGTGTTTTTATTTTAGTGGGCTTTGCTGCTTTCGGTTTTATGGCATTCTATTTGGCCTCCAAGTTGCATATCTTCAATGAGCGAGGTCGTGGTCACGCTTGGCGAATCTGTGTCTCAATCGCACCACTTATTGCTGCCGTTGAGGTGGCGATTAGCCGCACCTGTGACTATCATCACCATTGGCAAGATGTCGTAGTCGGGTCATTGCTCGGCTTATGTATATCTTATCTCAGCTATCGACAGTATTTTCCATCAATTTTTGCCCGAAATTGCCACCGGGCCTACCCGCGTAATGGAACTATCAAAGCGAATCAAGTTGACTGCTATGTTCCCGCTGATGAACACGAGGAAGTGGACGAAACTCAGCCGCTGATTGGTGGTGAGAAGGACAACAAATGGATTTAGAGATGAAATGGATTGTTGTTTTCCTTTTAGAGAAAATTATTTTTAGTTTTATTTATTTGTTTTTGAGAATTTATGTGTTGTTTCTAATATCTATTGCTTGAGTTAGATAGTAATTAAGTTTACTGTGATTGTTGCATTCACCATTTGTAATCATTCCTCAGTGAGCGCCAGTGTAATGCATTTTGGAGCGCTGTTTCTCGATTTGCAATTTGTTTTAGGTTTTTTTTTTGCGGTTATTTAAATGTATTTGGATGGTATTTTGGGTACAAAAAAAAAAACTGATATAATTATTGTAGTATAGTTTTTCTATGGAAATAAAATACACACACCCAAATTTGGTTTTCTAATTGTTATTAGATGATTGAAATGTAGAACTGTGCCGACGATTTTTTCAGAACAGTAGACTCAGTTTGTCTGGACTGGACTACTGAACTCCTTTCACTACCCTTGTCGTTTATTCAAAGTCTCGGTGTCCCATGTAAACCAAAAAGCTAGCAAAAACTTTGAGCCGCCTATAAGAAAATGTAAGTAACCTCCAATTCTTCTGCAAACCAGCCGGAAATGTTTAATGAAGGACCGCCAACGATTCAGCGCAAGAAGTAAATGCGAATGAAGAGGGGCGCTGAGGATAGGAACATTCAAATTAAACATTTTAAATTTGTCATGAAGGAAGGGACTCTGCCTCGACTCTCAGTTCATCTGGGAATCACTGTTTACTGGTATATGTATAAGTGTTTCGTAGCAAGTGAAATAATTAAGGTCGAATAAAAAAGGAGTTGCTCTAAATTCTCAGAAACAAACGCGTATCATAAAGGAAGTACATATGCAAAATCGTAGAGGAAATCTAGACGAACTAGATGTTGATGCATATAGGACGTATTATGAATGCATAGAGGACAAATATACAAACAGTTCGAGAAATGTAAACATATAAAAACTCGTATAAACTGTGACAGGTTTTTTCGCACATTTTTCTCTTGTAGGTAACTTATAATTTATCACGGTAAATTTTAATAACGTTTCCATGAGTGGTTTGCAATGTTTTTCAATTTATTTTTCTCATGAATGTGTGAAATGAATAAAATTAACTGTTTATCTGTATTATATTTACTTCGGCGAGTCTCGCAATGAGAATAATTATTCTTCGTGAACACTCCAAGCGAATCAAATGCAAATCAAATGCAAATGTTTACATTTTTGTAGATTTGTTGTTATTGAACATTTTTGTTTATACAATTTGCCTTAAGGCTAGGTAACAAATAAATAAATGCTCAACAACAGGGGCCCAACGGTATACCTATAATGTTTGTTTTCTTAAATCTATTTTACATATTACATAAATTGTAGCTGTCTTCTCGGATTCATACTCGTAGTATGATCGTTGTTTGCATTAACCTTAGGGTATTGATAGTTTTGAGTAAATTTAAATGTTAAAGAAAAACACAATTCTGATGGGGATGGCGGTCATATCTTTCAAATGCCAGTTCGTAAATATACTAGGTTTTTGGTTTATTTATTTATTCACCTCTATTCTGAGATCCGAATCGAATAGAAAACTATTCGATTTCCTCAAACTGACATTCCTACTTTCGATTTTGATAGAGATTAATTTTTTGTTCATTTCTCCCGGCATTCTCAGTTTCGATTGATTTGAGTTAAATGTCAAATTTTATTCGATCGGAAATTTCTGAAATTGAAAGAAATGTTGCTCACTTTTATCACAAAATGTAGGTATATAAAGCGCATATTATGAACTAGGAAGCAACATTTGTTCGTTTTATGGAAAAATAATAATTTTTTTTGTATTAACCGGCAGATTAAATAGATCCGATTTGTCTCGGAGTATTTTTGGATTCAATTTGACCGATTTTCCTCCAAAAATACATATTATGAAGTTGTATTTATTTAATAAAAGCAAACCAAAAAATGTACAGACAGCTGAAACCTAAAACAGCTGATTTCGAAAATCAAATTCATCAGTAAAATCATTCGATAATGAATTCCTTTCCCTCGAATCTTAGAATGTGACGAGTTCATTCGAGTGAAAGTTTTAAATTCGAGGAATACTCGATTCGATCGAATCTCAGAATAAGCGTGATTGTGTTTGTTTTGCAATGAAATGAAAATAATTGCTGATTGAAGCCGACACAACCGACAAAAAAATGGTCAGCCGAAATGTGTTTTCCACAAAAAAAAAAAAATTATAGTTTTAGTTTTATTTTTGTTACTAATAAAAACAAAATCAAGGCTCAACTCTATTACAAGTAAGTAAGTATAGAGTCCATTAGTTATAGAAACAATAGCAAAAGGAAATGGGAATTTGAATTTCTTCAACGGAAATAACGTAAAATAAAGTGCACGACTGGGTCGAACGAAACTTTCTCGATACTAGACAAAAGAAAACAAAATTCTCTTTTGGATATTCATCTCATATGGCAGTTATATAAAATAACAATATAAGTTTTTAAATGTTAAAGCTCTCAGTAACTGGCAATGTCGCAAGCGTCTACTGTACTATTTTATAAGGTCTTACTCCTCACTGGATTTTTGAGTACAGGACAAGCGTACCTAGTAGCAGTTTCTGTTTTTGACCTAAGGATATGTTTTTCGTTTTGATTGGAATATGATTTAAGTTTTCAATTATTGGAAGTATTGCTCGTGATAGACCGATATCGTTAGAAAGATTATGTAATAATTCAGGCGTTTGTGAATTTGCATTAGTATTTATAAATTGAATATCCCGATGCTCGTGTGTGCGGTGCAAATGAAGTTTTTGTTTTTGTAAAATTATCCAGACATACCAGTTACAAATATGGAATGTTTAGTAGTTGGACAAATACTATTGCGTAATTATTAAGCTGAATATACTGACTATATGATATTATTCCGGATAAAAGAAATTACTTCGTTTTTGACATTTTATCGAAATCGAAGATGGGGTTTTCGAGATATGAGCAGTTTCTAAAATTAGCGTTTTCGGTGTTTTGAATTGAAAATTAAGGACACAATAGTTTTGAAAAGATCAATTTGACTCTAAGTTTTCATTTTGGTCAAAATCGTTATTGCCGTTTTAAGTTAACTAGACAAAACTATATTTTTAAAAAATTACTCTTTTCATAAATCCATTGTACGATAATATAGAGAAAAACTAAGGTTGCTTTTAAGTTATAAATGACCACATAACCTTAGAAATTAATTTTTGCTACAATCGTATAGACCGTTTTCGAGATATGTCGAAATTTCAAAAGTATCGTTGCTCGAATTTTTAGCCAAAAACTGGGTACGCAGTCATGGTAACCTCACCTACTTAAGCTTAAATATCAATTTTGGTTGAAATCGTTAGAGCCGTTTTCGATCAAATCAAACTGGTACGAAAATGTTGTATGGGAAGTACCATTAATATTGAGGTTACCTTGCAAAAAAAAAACACCTCCCGAGCTGTAAGCCCAAAAACTCCAAATCCGAGGTTTGAACGTAATCCGGGAAGCCGTTTAGGCTGTAGGCCCGTGGAAGGACGGACAGACGGACAGACCGGACAGAATTTCGCGACCCACTTTTTTGAGTTCCTCTATCATCGTAATATCAGAATTGATTAAAATCTCGAGTTCGAAATTTTGTACGAAACCAATATCTTTCTCTTACTACGTAATGGAGAAAGTTAAAAAATAACGTACAGTAATAATTTGAACCAGGTTTGAACTTTGTTTCGTTGATATTACAAAGCGAACGTTATAAAAGCATCCTTTTGATTATTTTATATGCGGGTGCGAAGATTCGTTCGCTATGAGAAAAATAAGGAATCTGTTCTCCTGGAGTACAATCAGTTTTGGACTGTGAAGGGAGTAGGTAAGCCAATTGTATATTTTGCACAGAATCTGATTATCAGCTAGGTTCCAGAAATCGAGTGAAATGAAATCGGAATCGAAATTGTAAATCGAGTGAATTCATTTTCAGTGTTCTGCATTTCGACCGATTTGGTTACTCCGAATTTTTTTCGAAATCACTTTTCGTGAAATTGAAAACAACTCTCAACTGTCATTTGGAATAAATTGTATAGATAAAATTGTTCGTTTGGTAAACAATTTTGTTGTTCTCGCGTTTTAGAAGATTTATTTTTATTATAAAAGATAGAGGAATGTTGTTGTAATGAGTGTTGTGTTAATCTGCGGTATTGCAAACAGAAAGATGTAAAAAAAGACGAAGTCTGAGAGTTTCATCAAATCCCTTGGAAGTGGATAATGGATATGTTAAGCGAAATCGAACAGTTATATTTTTGTTAATTTTGTCATGAAATATTGGTTAATTTCAAACTACCGTCTTAATAAATGTGCACTCCAAATGGTGCTGCAAATTGCAAATTGAACAATCATTGTTAATGTTGACTCTTCAACATCTCAACTCAGAATTGCTCAGAATACCCCACAATTGCCCCATTCCCATATTCGCATATCGTCTTGTAAGTATAATCCTGTGCAAATGTCTATTTCACATCGAATGACCAGGTCGATTTGAAATCACTTTGAAATCGGCAAAATCGAATTGTGGAACACAACAATTTCACTTCGCTCGATTCCGAAAAATTTTAAATCGAAATCGATTGCAGTGAAATGTAGAACACAAAAATCTATTTTCGATCGATTTCAATTTCATTTCGAGTGAAATTGAAATGTGGAACCTAGCTGTATATCTAACTTGTATGTATTTATATTCTTATAATAAATATTTAACATTTTTTGTTCGTAATGGACTGGTTTGGCAAATGAGCGGCTGGATAGGAACGTTTCAGTTGAGCTAATCAGGATGTACGCATACGGATTCACAAGATAAGCTACCTACTGGAGAAGACTAGTATAGAAGTCTCCTGCTTTGAATTGAATTAAAAACCGAACAGATTATAATATGCTTCTTTTGCAGTGACAATACAACCAACATATTGTATTGTATTGAATTATAATCCGTTATTAGTATTGTATTAGAATTACCTATAAACCGTCCGAAAATTGCTAGTACCATTTTGTAAAGAAATTGTTATTATGTATTTGACAAGCCACTCCAACTCTTCTGTGATCTGACAAATTCCCTTACTTCGGACACTTTTTTCAACCGAATATGAATATAAATAATACATTTTTAAGCGGACAAACTATACAAAAAATCAATAAATTATACCTAGGTAGGTAGGTAGGTACCTATTATTTTATTTTCGAATTAGTCTACTACTCAAACAATTCGGAGTAATTTGTTTTCCATGCCCCATCTGCCACATATCATTGTGCTTCCACCTTCTCTTGACAGTCTGGATTCTGAAATTGCTCTCCCTCGCCCTTATCTATTGCTCACCATTTTCGTCCTTCTCTCTCGTATTCTATGACCAAAAAAGAAAATGAGAAAAAGTGACAATTCAGTGCGAGCAGTGGAAAAATTCTCAACAACTTTTCTCGTCGCGTTTTCCCATAGTGAAATTGATAAATTTTTCCTTAAAAATTAGTGTAAATTGCCCCCAAACAAATGGACATTTACAAAATGAATAAATTCATTGTGCTAGTGTTGTTTTTTATTAAAAACATTCGAGGTAAATTTCGGGGTGATGTGAAAATTTTTCAGTCCAATTGATGTGTCCTGCTTTACTCTCTTCCTCCTGTTTTCCTTGGCCCAAATTTGTATCACAATACTGAAATTGATTTCGAAAGAAATGAAGAAAAAACCTGGACAGCCATTTACCAGATTATATTGCAGGGCTTTTTACTTAACCAGTCAGAATAATTAAGCTATTTAAATGGTTATCATTGGAATTAATTAGCGACATGTTGCGAAATATTGATGTAGAACAGGGTGCAAAACCACTGACCTCTTTTCCTATTTTTTTTATTCTCTTTTTCGTTTTTATTGTTGTTGTATTTGTCTACTCCATACTCCAATTGGATGAGAGAAAATAAATGTGTATTTTTTTTTTGTTTTTTTTTGTATAAATGGGTTTTATTTAATTGTTATTGTTTTTCCAGACGCCCTCGCAGCTAGCTCAAGCCAGGTATCGGGAGGAAACTGCCGTGATTTTAATGGGAAGATATACGATAGTGGCATGCACTATATGCCTGGACCAGATTCTTGTCGTTTGTGCATTTGCGATAGTGGTCTCCCGAAGGCATGCAAAATGGTTTTGTGCGAAGCGTTCACAAAGTGCAAATCATTTCAAACAGTTGGAAATGGAAACAATTGCTGTGAGGTAATCTGCTTGGATGATCAATTCACTGATGGGAGCACCGATTTTGGAATATGACTTGTGGCCAGTGGCATAACTGCCACTTTGTCATTGTCATTGTTGTTCTTTTTGGTGAATCGACTGCGACAAAGGAAGATACGGGCTAGGGAGAGTCGACAGAATGCAGAGGATCAACGGAGCATTGTTGGAAGTATTGGGTGAGTACATGATATGAGATTCAAGCGAAAACGATGGAACCGCTTTATTGTAGTCTCGTATAGATTGCAAAGTTTATTGAGTAAAATGCGCAACGTGAGTAAATTAACAGCTTAGGAAAATAAATGAAAAGGATAAGCCAGTAGTACCGATTTTTCTTGAAACTGAGATACCCCTACCTTGTTGAGTTGAGGCGAAAGTGTCTTGGACTTTATATGCCCGGTTATATCAGGCCACCTCAGTTATATACCAGGCCAGACACTTAGTCAATTCGTCACCATTATTATTATTATTAATTAATTAAAAATGGATTTAAAATACACTGCTAATAACGACATTTAACGAGCGCTAGCTGCAGAGGCTTTCGGCTCAAATTTAAAATAGTAAAAGAAGATAATATAGGGGTTACAGAGTAATGTTTTACATTATAAGTAATTTGTTGACTATCTTTATGTTGTCAAATGATGGTTTACTTAGTATGTTGACAATGTCTGTTTTTAGATGACGCTTTGCTTGATCTGATGATAGATAGCAGTGCCCAATTATGTGTTCCATATTTAAAGGGTTGCTACATTTGCTGCAGATTGGTGGGGGTTCGTTTTTTAGTAGGTGTTGGTGGGTAATGGCTCCGTGTCCGCAGTCTGACGAAATTTTTAAGCATTGCTTTGGTGGCGGAGGCTGGGTACTTAGGTTTAGACTTAGTTGGGTTGATCTTGATGTAGTGGTGGTCGTAGAGTTTCCAGTTGTTGAGCTGATGGGACCGAATAGTCCTTTCAATCGAGCGTTTAAGATCGCCTTGGCTATATGTGTTGCGCAAGAAGGTGGGGGCGACACAGGCTGAGTTTGCGGCATTGTCGACTGCTTCATTGCCGTGTATGCCAACATGTCCTGGCACCCACATTAACTGTGTCTTGGCTACGTCTTTGAGGAGCTTGTCTCGGATTCTGGCGACGATTGAGACATTGTTTTTGGGGTTGAGGATTCCACGCAAGACGGAGACTCTGTCGGAGCAGATAACAAACTTGCCGTTTAGGAGGCTTGTAAGTTTTAGCGCTTCGAGGATGGCAAGAGCTTCTGTTGTAAAGATGGATGCGGTTTCGGATACAATCCCTTGTTTGAGTAGAGTGCCATCCTCTAAGGTGACTGCAAATCCAGTATTGTGTTCGGTTTTAGAGCCATCTGTGTAGGTTAAAGTCCATCCTTTTGAGGTTAGTTCGGATGATATTGATTGTCCATGGTGGCTGTGACGAGGAGAATTTTGTGAACACTTTAAAAGGTATTTCTCTCAAGATCAACAAACGAAAGATCAACAACCCTTATGACACTTTTTTAAGTTTGACGAATGTTGATGATGGGGTAGACGAACTTTGGTCGTGGCCAGGCTGGTGTAAGTCCGGCTGCGAGTCGCTTCGGTACGTAGAACCAATCGTCATTCAAGCGCGTGAAAGCCAACCACACTAACACCTCTAATGATTTGGACGCACCACAACAAAAACACTTTTTTAAGTGTTGAACAGTATTTACATCCTGAACATTTTTAATGTTAGAAAACTTACGATTGACACTTTTTCTTAATCTAGATTTATTTTGACAAGTAATTGAGATTTATTAAAATTTTTGTAAATTCACCTCATTCACAGGTGATAATAGGTATCTTTGGATAAAATTATGGGTAATCTCATAATTGGGGTCTTTTCAAATAACGGCGGAATACGTCATTCATTTTTTTACTTTTCTCCCTATTATCTGTAAAAGACTTGTCACAGTGGTAGTGATTTGAACTATGTATGCTTTACTGGACACATCCAATTTATGAATAGAATTCGACTTCGTTCATATGTCCACCACGGGAACGTATGCAGCGTTCGATACGTTGAACCCAATTTTCGATGACTCGCCCGCACATTTCGACTGATAAGGCCGCTATTTCTCTTATTGGCTCAGAGCTCCTCTAACGTCGCCGGCTTTTTAGCAATGATTTAAAGTAGCTTCATACAAAGAAAAGTCAACAGGCAAAAAATCACACTATCTCGGCGGCCAATTGACGGGTACGTTCATCGAGATATCACGTTCACCGAGCTGAGACTTCAATAGCTCGATTGTTGCACCCGCTGTGTGGCTTGTGGCACCGTCTTGTTGGATCCACATATCACTGATGTCCAATTCATGCAATTGTTCAAAGAAATAACGTTACAACATGTCTCTGTAGCAAAAAGCACAAAAAAAAAATGGAATACTGACGCCACCGGCATGAAAACCTCAAAAAACAGTGACTTTTTGCTTATGAAGTGTTCCATGAATCACATGAGGGCCCTCACCTGTCTAGTAACGCATATTTTGCTCGACCGAAAATGTGCTTTATCGCTGAAAATTTAAATTGTCATTAACGCTCTTATGGGCTACTTTTTCTATGTCATAAACTCGCACATAAGATTTCAAGTGGAACTCGCTATGAGTAGTATCAGCAAACGGGTCTTAAAATTGCGACCACCAACTCCGAATTTCGGTAGTAAATTTTAATAATTTGTAAACGTTGCTCCTTAATGCACCAAGTGACAAAGAACAGAAACAGGAACTGAAACAGAACAGAAAGTTTTTTTCTGTTTACCAGAGACAATACTGAGACCCCCAACTCGTAATCCTCTCACCCAATTCTAAATTGACATAACACCGATAGGGGGCCAGCCGTAGCCGTATTTTATTATCAGCGTGATCTGATCCGAATCAGAACACGAAAATAAAACAATACGGATCATAGAAAAATTTTATTTTTGAGTTGTGGCAACAGTTGCTTTCAAAAAACGACAGATAATGTATGCCACCAGCCGTGTTGCGAACATTCTGTACAACATGACTTTTCAGTTGCTTGTCGGGGGTGTCACCACCTACGTGAAGTTAGCCCGCCCTTTTTCTAGAATGAAAATGTAGTCCTATAGACATTCGTTTCTAGTCGTTTGTAGTGAATTTTTTTTCGTTTGTAGTTCAACCGTTAGAAAGTTAAATTTTCTGTTTCGATAGTAATGAAATTTAAGAAACATTTTGGCTTCTAACTTCCGGTCCCCATAACTCAAAACTTACTAACTTAAGGTGGCGCTACAGTCCGGGGTGGACCTGGGCCTCAACCAACAAGCGTCTCCAGCCAGCGCGATCTTTAGCTAGCTGTCTCCAGTTTCGCACGCTAAGTTGGTTAAGGTCCCCTTCCACTTGCGTGCGCCACCTGAGTCGCGGTCTTCCTCTACTGCGCCTTCCCTCGGGTATGGATTCGAAGATCTTCCGGGCCGGAGCATTCGTGTCCATTCGCTCTACATGACCCAGCCACCTCAGTCGTGTACAGTTCGTCGTTAAATCTCCTTCTCCATTCACCGTCAATGCAGACGGGACCAAAAATAACATGAAGAATTTTTCTCTCGAAACAACCGAGAGTTACCTCATCCGCTTTTGATAAAGTCCATGCCTCTGCGCCATATAACAGAACTGGGATGATAAGGGTCTTATAAAGGGTCACTTTAGTTGTTCGAGAGAGGGCTTTGCTACTCAATTGCCTTCTTAGCCCAAAGAAACAGCGATTGGCAAGAGTAATTCTACGTTTAACCTCAGCGCTGGTGTCGTTGTCTGAGTTCATAACGGAGCCTAGGTAGACAAAGTCCTTAACCACCTCAAAGTTATATCTGTCTATTGTGACGTTCTGTCCGAGCCGTCGGTGTTGGGTGTCCTTTTTAGTTGACAGCATATACTTCGTCTTGCCCTCATTAACCGCCAAACCTGTCTTCGCCGCCTCAGTCTCAATACTCACGAACGCGCCAGTGACATCACGCTGCGTTCTGCCAATTATGTCAATGTCATCGGCGTATGCGAGTAACTGGACGGACTTTTGAAAGATAGTACCTCTGGTGTTGGCGTTTGAGTTTTGCACTATTCTTTCAAGAACGATGTTAAGAAGTCACATGACAGCGCATCAAAAACTATGATAAAAAATAGAAGACCGCAAGAGGAGCCTAAAATGGTCTAACTTTGCCCGATCCGATATTTCTATTGCTAATGAACAGTGGTTAGTATGTTGGACTACTAAGCGAGGGGTCCCAAATTCGAATCCCGCAAAAACCCAAATTCCAACTCAAGGTTTTTTCACTGCGCCACCTCTCGCGAACGTATGACAAACATCCGAGAGTATTACTGTCCTGAAAGAGCTTCTCAATCGGCCCGTTTGGAACCGGCATAAAATTGTAGATCCCTTCCATTCGTTCCAAAAATTAAAAACTCACACAAAACGAATGGTTGCGAGAAGCTAGGTTCAGGGTCCCTTCCGACCGATTGCGCCAACTATTATTATTATTGTAATGAGCTATGAAGGGTGGAATATGTTTTTTCCTCTAATGCAGCAAACCACCCCTTCTTACAAAGTCATCAAAAATAGTTTTCCATCACACCAAAATGTAAATATCGGATCGCTTTAAAATGACAAATTTAGACCATTCTAAGCCGGAACTACATCCAAACAAAAGTAGGGAAAAAGTACAAAAAAGTGGAAAAAAATCGGATGTACTGCTTCATCCCATAGTACTCTGCGTCTGTATACTTTTCTCTAAATTTAAAATTTTCACTTTGTGGAAAGCTCGAGCATGTTACAGCTTTCACTTTTCTTAAAGTTCTAGAAACAAATACACTCAAGGAACTCATTAGCAATTTTCCGCCAGATCACGTTCCCATCATATAATTCCTGTCACTTTCGAAAGGAAGAGCTCTTTTTGCACTGGAAATTTGAAATCTAAATACAAAAAGCTCTGAGCTTCCTTAGTTCAGATTTTGTTCATAGATATCATATAAATATGCGTGTGTTTTCAATGAATTTCGAGCTTTTCACTTTTTTGTACTTTTTCCCACTTTTGTTTCGATGTAGTTCAGGCTTTAAGTTCCCCTTCAATTGCGAATAAATATCGCCTATTGAGAAATGGAGGGTGTACCCTAGCGGCTATAATTTGAACCCTACTAGACATACAAGTTTGACAGATTAGCGAAAAAATGTACGTAAAAGAAGCTAAGCGAGATTAAATATTTAAATATTGTGAAAAATAAATACATTTGTGAATTAAAAACATACAAATAAATTTATAAATAGTTTACAGTGTTGGAAAATAAAGAAAAAGTGTTGAATCGAGCATCTCATTGTGGTGTACCCCAGTGCAACTCATATAGAGAAAATATATAACCATGTACAGAATTTCAAAAGATGTTTTAAACTCTCGATTCCTTGTAAAAAAAAGTGGTCAATTGTTCTTCGCATGGGAAAATCATTTCCTAAGATCTTTAAAATATGTAGTTTACATTTTAAAGAAGGCGATATATTAAAGCTAATTGCAAGAGATAATAAAATATACTGCACGCGTTTGCTCAAAGTAGCATTTCCCAGCAGAAACCTTCCAAAATTATCATATGGGTATCGAGAAAGTCTGAGATATAAATCTCGGGTAGTTGGGTCAGCCATTGGTATTTGGGATAATGCTGCACAATAAATAGAATATAAACAACAATTTAAAGAACTTTAAACATTTAAAAAAGAGTCTAATCATAAAAACAAAATTGTTTACATGAAACCAACATACATTTTTCATTCCACTTTACAACGATTCAAACATTATTTATGGATCCGGGGTTATTTTATTATTAGCTCGTTCCACACTTCCTTACTTTGGTATTTTAAATTTAGTGAACCCTTCTAGGTATCGCCTTGAAGTGGAGCACTTTGTTCGCATACCAAAACTAAACTAAACTAAACTGACTTCTATGGTGCCCTTTATACTCCCAGAAGAAAGTTTTTACAAAGGTTGCTTTGTTTTCAATAGCATTTTATATTGGTTAGCTACTACATTTATTAGATGTTTTTCATTTAAATAATTATGTCTGCTACATGTTCCATTATATACATCTTTTAGAAAACATTAGGAAAAAAAATAGATTTGACTGTTTGAGTTGCTTAATAACCGAAATATTGATATGAGTTTATATGACGAAGTAGTGTTTGGTAAAGTTGCATCCAAATCTTCTTCTTTGTGATAAAATCACAAAATTTTAATTGGATTACATAGCCAGGAATGCAGGCTTTGCAGAAATTGCATTTTGTTGTTATAATTTGTTTAAAAGTGTTCAGTTTTTAATGTTATTCGAAGGAATAGAAAAATTTGTTAGATAAAATCGGGGTTTATTGATTGGTTGTTGTTGCTAATTGACTGACTCATATGGATGGACACGGATGAAAGCTTGGCGAAAATGTGGTAACCGTTATTTTGTTGTTGTTGGGAAGCCCTTATATGGATGCAACTATAAAGGGATGCGTTTTTTTTTACTTTAATTGCGTTTTATTAAGTAGGTAGCGCTTTATGCACCAGTGATTTCAAATAATTTCTCTCTATTGGAAATTTGGAGTTATGGGTACAAACACAATTGTCCGTATATCTCTCAAATAATAGGCTTTTCACACAAAGCCCAAAACCGCGGTTTCCTCGAAAACTCGTTGATGCATTCACACCAACTCGTTTGACGTTTCAATCAGCTGTGAGAAACTAGACGTTAAACTTCGGTGCAAACTTTTTTGGTTAGGTACAAATTTCGATCGCATTAATTAACAAACAAAATTAATTTAGTGCACTTAAAAACAATATTAGCCCATCAATTAATTGGGGAAAATGATTTAAATTTGTGAGTTGTGACATTTTTTCGGTCAACCATTTTGCTGAATTTGCTGGATATTGCAAAATATGTGTTTGTTCCAACAACCCAACAATTGGAAGTCGCTTTCGTGTTGCTTTCCTGGGCACTCATTCCGTATGTCGATTATCGCCAGACGATAGCGTTTCGACGATAGCTTTGCTTCACGTAACTTAAATAATCGTCTATCGTCCAGACGATATCGTTTTGACGATTGAACATTTGCTTCACGTAAATCAATTAATCGTCGAAACGCTATCGCCCAGACGATACAATTTGAGCGATACCTAATGAGGTATCGTTTTGCATTGATTTGTATGTTTTGCAAACAACTGAAGATTTTTTATTAAATTTCAAGAAAAATACTTGACTTAAGATACATTTCAAATGCTGGCAAATATATAAATAATGACTTATGTACCTTTAGACTCTTATTTTGTATAAACCTCACGCAAAAGCAAGAAATATTGTGGAAATGTGTATTGGTGTTTACAAAGGTACAACACTTATCAATAATTTACTAAAACATTAAATTACATGTTGTCATAATCCTCACGTTGATTTGGAATTATAATTGGAAAATTTAAAAGTAGTTTTTGCAAATGTTTGTGCTGCCCTCCATAACATTTGTATTGATAATGATAGTACAGCAATCGAAGTACCTATACGAAGTGGAACGTTTGGACTGCTTTGGACAAGTCGGAATGCTCATCCATGAAGCAGACCTCTCAATTATACATATTTTCGATGTTATTTTCTATTATTAATGAACTAAGGAACAAATTTGAATTAATTTCACTTTGCAATTTTCAAGTTTGCCGGCATCAAATACAAAATTGTTTGCCAAAAAACTCACTTATGACATTTTAAACGACGCGACGTCTGATTGCAATTTTCATGTAGTTTGAGGGTCTCTGAAAGACACCCAATGCTCTCAATAGCCCTTTTTTATTATCAGCCATGATCTATATAGATCATCGATTTACACGCACTTACAACAACAGCATATGATCCTGCTTCTCATCGAGATCATGAACCATGATCTGAAAATTATTTCTACTATTGCTCGCAGCGCTGTTTGGCGCTGTTTGTTTCATTCTTAAATGTTGGTATGCCTGTAAAAGATAGCCATACAGTCACGTTGCCAGACTAAAAAATTCAATACTCTTCATAGCACAAAAAATCAATCAGCATTTTTTTACATCCAATAAATTTCCCGTCCTTGGAGATTTTGCTTTTTAATTCTGTAAAAGTATGACAAGCGAAATATTCCATAATTTTTTAAGTAAATGTTTAACAAAAAATGTTAATGAAATGTGTCGCAGTTCGTAAATAATAATTGTATCACAAGTTTTCCGGCAGAAAGGTGAGAGCTGTGTTTTGTTTTTACATAAAGTACAAATCAAGTACAAATGTCCAGATCTCGGAATATCTAATGAAAAATGTAAACTAGCAGGCGCATAAATTTAAACTATTTTATAACTGCAACTGTTTTCGCCGAGTTTTTTGGACATACAGCTTTAAATTTACATGAAGTGACGATTTTATTTTAACAATCAAACGTATTTTGTGTGTGTGCAGAGAGAGAATTATGGTATTATTATGAAAAGTATAATGTTTTGTCTAAGAATTATTCCAATCTAAGCGGACCAGATGTGTAAACTGCGGTTTTCATTATATTTCGAACTGATTGTAAACACAAATAAGTTCTTAAAAAACTCTCACCTCCAAAAATTAAAAATGAATAATTTGATTAATATGACAACACCCCCGACAAGCAACTGAAATGTCGTTGTACAGAATGTTTGCAATATGGCTCGTGGCATGGTCGTCTTTTGAAAGCAACTGTTGCCACAACTCGTCTATGATCCGTATTGTTTTATTTTCGTGATCTGATTCGGATCAGATCACGCTGATAATAAAACACGGCTAATGTTCTCACGATTTGTATAAAATAAACGATAGACGAGACGATAGTGATAGAGTTACGGAAAGCAAATTGGTGACGAGATCGTTGACTACTATCGCTGAAACGATTATCGTTCTCAGAGTTACGGAATGAGTGCCCTGGAAAACGAGTGCAAACGACTCGTTTTGAAAACTGAAATATGTATGGGAAAACTTGTGTTTTCGATGAAGTTTTCGTGTGTTTTGGCGAAAACCCGGGCTTTGGGCTTGGTGTGAAAAGCCTATAAGACATTTCCGAGAAAAAAATCATTTTGCTACAAAAAACTACAAACGATGTCGAATACAACTGGCTTGTTTTTATTTCAAAAAGCCAAAAGTGCGGGCTGACATTTTTTTCTAATGGTTCTTACTTTCTAACGGTTGAACTACAAACGAAAACAAATTTCACTACAAACAACTAAAAACGAATGTCTATCGAACTGCAATTCACGTTTTTCATTCTAGAAAAAGTGCAGGCTAACTTCACGTGAATCAATTAATCATTTTCATTTTTGATATTGTTTCTTAAAAACTAATTTAAAATGTTATGTTCAAATATGCGACAAATAAACAATATTTTGCAGCTGGTATTTCGGTTTTTCCTGGCATATCAAGGTGTATCCAGGCAAGCGAAAGATTTGTTTAATTATGTTTCATGAAATGTTATCAATTTACTTCAAATACATTTTCATGAAAATTTGTCAGACATTTCTGTTTTTACCGGTGTAGACGCCGATTAAGTATTTATAAAATGTTTGTGAAATACTTTCTATTATCGGAAATTCATGACCAGAGGCTCGAAAACAACAACACCGCTTCCGTGATATGGTGTGAATGAATGATGATGAACTCAAAAGCTTAAGTCGTTGCAATTACATTTTCCTGTAATATCTTGTGACAAAAAAGAAAAGCGTTTCCCAATAATTGGTTTTGAAAATAATTAAAATTTATGTAGTCTCAATTTTTCATTATTTCAAGATTTTCTGGACATTTTTATATTATGTTTAAAGAAAATAATAAAACAAAAAAACACTGCGAAACATGTCATAAATATTTATTTGTTAAATTTCGATGGCCTTTTGACATTTATAAAAGAGCAAAATCTCGAAGGACGGAAAATTTATTGGATGTGAAAAAAAGCTTTTTGATATTTTTGTGATATGAAGGGTGTTGCATATTTTAGTCTGACAACGTGAGTGTGTGGCTTGGCTATTGTTTACAGACACCAATATTTAAAAAATAAAAACTAACAACGCCAAAAAAAAGCAGCGAAACATAATGGAAAATAGTTCATGATTTGTGATCTAGATGAAAAGCAGGATCATTTATGCTGCTGTTGTAAGTGCATGTAAATCTATGATCTATACGGATCATGGCTGATAGTAAAAACTGTCAGTATTGAATGTGGTACTTGGTTTAGGCCCATTTTATTCACTCGAAGTTGAACACAACTTGGGAAGTTTCCCATATAAAAATCCCCAAGTTGTGTTCAACTTCGAGTGAATAAAATGGGCCTTAGCTCCCTTGCACTTGTTTTCGTTTGTACAATCAGCGGTATATCTTCCGGTGAGAGTAAGAACTTCTACAACAACTGGTGCCCATTTGATTACAATGACATGGATAGTGTGTTAGAATTTCCATCTACTTTCACTAATTACCTTGTGTTAAGTATACATTTTTTAATAAATATACTAAATTCTTTATTTACAGTTACATTGCTGGCAATATGGGCTACATGGAAGGCAATCTCAGTGGCATGGACTATTCGTATGGCGGAGCATCAGCACACTATCCCTTGTGGAAGCCACCAAGTGGTTATTTTCCGCGAGGCGAAGCACCACCTCCTTACGAGGAGGCAGTAGCTATATCACAAGCCGAGGCATTGAGTGCCCAGTGCACGGTCAGTGTGGCCACCACCACCCATCGATCACTGCCAGTGGGTATCAATCCGGTTGATATATCAAGTGATGTTGTACGTCGTGGCCAGCTGGCTCAGCCACAACAGCAGCATCCCACACAAACGGCAGTAGCCCAAATACAACCTCAACAGGCGCAGCATCACCAACAAAGCATAACCCAAAGTACTACCAATTTGATAAATATTAATATCAACAGTGGTGGCAATCTAACAACAATTGCAACTGGCGAAAGCCACCAGCCGCCATACAGGTATGTGGAACGAAAAAAAACATTTATATACATATTTCATTAACTTGACTTTTACTTGCAGCTGCATAACATCAGTCAATCAACCGTGCTCAACCCAAACCCCATCCAACTGTTCGTCTGCTTTGAGCAGCCTAGGTGAGGTAGCTGCAGTTGCTGCTGCTGCCAACAACAATCGCCTACATATGCCTAACAACTCGATTTGTGTTCAAACGACAGCTCCTCCGCTGCCTAGTAACGCGGCGATTCATAGTGCGACACATCAGCAGCACTATCAGCAGGCACAACAGCACATACAATTTCAACAGCGCTCTCAACAACAACAGCAGCAGCAGCTCCATCTACAGCAACAGCAACAACATCAGCAGCAGCAGCAGCAGCAGCAACAACAACAACATCAGCAACAACAGCAGCAGCAGCAGCAATTGCAACAACAACAGCAACAACAATTGCAACATCAACAGTCACAATCGCTACAGCAAACAAACTGCATTCAAATCACTGAATGCACCTACAAGAACTGTCATTTGAACAGTTCGAATCGTCGCATGCAGAAGCAACACCCCACTCAGGAGATGATTCACTACGTCAGCAATGCAAGCACAGGCGTAACCTTCCAAGCGATCACAAACGAGCGAAGCGATCCGGGGCCAATGGCCAACAAAGCCGAACAACTTACATCACCACAGTATTCGACAGCCGAGTGTAACGGCAGAATTCAAGAAATTAGCACGATCACCAGCAGTGAGACTGTTGCAGCACAAACCTCATCGCTCAAGGCAGCCAACAAAACGCCATCGTCGTCACGGCGCTATCACCGAACAATACCACGATACTTTGCCGTAGTCGATCCCCTGGGACAGACAGCTCAACAGATTGCGAAACCGATGTCCTCGTCATCGGTTGCCTCCTCAAAATCATCTTCGCTAAACAGCGGTAGTAACAACAACGGTAGCAGCAGCAACAGCAAGAAACCAACTTGCCAGTGCCCAGTGCAGCATGTGCCCATGTCTTATATGGGCACAAACCAAATCAACAACTCACAAACCAATAATGTCTTTCTCTCGGCTCTGAGCACAAAGCTGGTTACAAATCGTTCAAGTTTCGGCACAAAATGTAAGCCACCTGGCACCCCAACCGCTTCGTCAAAGCAGTCAAATCAAGGCTCCGCTAACGAGCAGACATCGAATGGAAGCGGAACCATGAAGAGAGGCGGCAACAGTGGTCACCAGCCGTCGAATCCGTATTGTCAGCACGATACAAAGATTGCCACGATTTCAAAGCAGGTCGGCGATTTCAAAACCGACACACCCACATTTGAGACTCACACCATCCTGCAGTCATACGGAGGAGCAGGAGGAGCAGGAGGAGCCGGTGACGACAAGCATCACTTATCCTCACACAAGGGAAAAATCACTAGCAGCAGTGGCAAAGCCACCAGCTCACAGAAACTGCTACCTGAGAGTACATCACTCTACTCCACTGGAAATCTGAATACGGTGCCTCTCAACTATCACGAGGCGAATCCAGCATTACCACCGAAAATGTATAAAAGTCAAACGAATCTCAAATCGCCCAGTGCTTCGGCAGCCGCCCAGTTATTATTGCAAAAATCTCCCCATCATACAGGAGGCGATGTTGTCAATCAAATACCAACCATTTCGCATCAGAAGTCTCAATTCACAAAATCCCTTCCACGAAAGGAGGACAAGAACACTCCACCGGCACTGACACTTCCCATCTCAGGTCAGCTCAGCACAGAAAAATCTCAGAGCTTGGGCAAGATCAACTCATCAACCTTCTATCCGCTGCAGAACAATCATGTGACATACACTCTACCTAAGCATACATCGGGCAAGATGTCGCTCAACAGCACAATCGCCAGTGTGGTCAGTAAAGTACCATCGGTAATAAGTATACCAGTAACTGATGAGTCAAACACACCTCGTATGAAGTCTCAACCGCAGAGTCCAAATCACAAAGTAGCCGCCGCATCTCAAGGCAACAAATGCACAACCCTGCCGAAAACACTGCGTTCGGCAGCAAAGAAGAATGAGGCGGCAGTGGCGACTGTCACGACAAATACCACCGCAGCCACTGTACCAGGAACACCGTCAGCTGCGTGCAGCAATCCCAAGCCGCTGGATAGCGAAAAACCACTGCCGGTCTGTACGACATCGAAAAATTGCTTGAATCCAAAAGAGCACTTCTTGCCCAACGACACCAGCTTGGACGATGACTACCTGAGTGAATGTGAGAACTGCAAGATTGCTCACAGTTCCAAGTATTATTTGGACGAAGAAATAGTCGACTCGCCGCAGGAAACAATGACGCTGCAGAGAAAAATGGACGACAAGGAGGAGCAGGAGCAGGCCTACTATAGGATATCACACACACTGCCAACGAATCCGAAAAAGAATCCGTAAGTATCGAGTTTGTAGGAAAATTTCCTTCTCAAGAAAGACGGTATCTATGGATAAATTTTAGGACTGATTTTTACTTCAGCAAGAGTCTGTCACTGCAATGCCAGAGAGATGTGCTGATCAGAGACAAATGATACAGAGAACCCTAGCCCTAACTTACAAACCTCTTGCAGCTGGCCCCCAAATGAGATGTTGCTCGTATTTTTTGAGAATGCGTCGGAATTTTTAAAGTTACTTGATATTTGGCAATGGTATCAATATTAGACCCAATAAAGGCATTTCCGTAAAAATATAGCTTGTACGAAAAGCAACGGGGAATCGGTCGACGTTGGTGTTGTCAGACTGGTGCTGAAGTTCGTCTACGAATGGTTTGATCATACCCTAGTGCCTTGTTTTTGTGCGGTTTTTTTTCCGCAATGTCGCTAGGGAACGTTTCGAATCGGATTTGAATGTGTGAGTGAGGCACGCGCTGTGACCAACGTGACCGTTGGTCATTTTCGAGGACCCTGATACAATTTGTTGCTACTTTATCTCTTTTTTTTAGATTAACCTTCTCAAACTTTGCAAATTTTAAGAAACGCTGTAATTTCAATAAAATATAACGCTGCTGTCTATCAGAAGACGATTGTAGTTGGCTCTCCTAGAGCCAACAATTGTTAAATATTGTGCGAAAATTCTTAAATTGCAGAGTAGCTTTAGAAATGACACTTTTTTCTTTTACCGCTCTTTTTTTTTTTTGTTATTTTTCAGAATTTCGCAACAATCTCCCGGATTGTTAGAGAAAGGTTATACATTTTAGTTTTGGTTTCACAATACAATATAGACTGTAAAAAGATCAATCTCTCACAACGTTTCTTTTATAAATAAAGCCAAAACAACGAAATAACTTTAGAATTAGATGTCTTTAAGGTTGTTCTGCGGGTAAGCTAGACAGTACTTTAGATGCAATTCGTTTTCAAATGACAAATTTTAAAATGAAAACCTTTTACCTTTGATTTTTATTTATAAATATATAAAAAATGAATTGAATTTTGTTTATAAATTATATCAACTCATTTTTATATCTACTTTTAAGATCGCTTTCAATTTAGTTTTAAAAAGTCCATAAAAAAGGGGCGATGAAAGAAAAATGTGCCTTTTTCTGACGCTGTTACATAAATTTAGTATTTTCTCCCAATATTTAACAAGTATTAGCCGGCTTTACACTATTTACGCGTTATTTTTTAAACATATTCATTTTGAAATCACAGATTTTGAAAACTTTTTTTAGTACTATTCACATGAGCGCGAATTGCGAATGAATTTAATTGTATTTATGCATTGAAAATTCATTTTTATACTATTTACCATCAGAGCCTTAAATTAAATTAATTAATCTTAAGTCTAATCTAAAAAAAAAATCGGACTCTCAATCGATTAGCTCAATTTACAATTATTAATTCTTGCAGCGAGCTGTCACACTTTATTCACAATCCACATAAAACATTACCTCTTTAACAGGAAGCAGTATGTAAAGATTGGTTCTTCTCACTGTAGACTAATTGAGGTCTCATCTGGTGTTCCACAAGGTAGTCACTTAGGGCCTTTCCTTTTTAATATTTTTATTAATGAGATTCCTTGATTGCTAAATCGTGCTAACTGCTTGATGTATGCTGATGATCTTAAGATATTTATGCGTGCAAAAAATATTTTTGATTGTGAAAATCTCCAAAATGATAATAATGACAATAGTTCAATGGTGTGACCTGAATCGACTTACCTTGAACATAAACAAATGTCACTCCTTTTCTGTGTGCCATACATTAGTGCCAATACATTAAAGACTATACAATTTCCGGGACCAACCTTTCTCGCCATTGGCTAAAATGTGAATTTTCCAAATAATAAAAAAAAACCGGCCAAGTGCGAGTGTCACTCGCGCACCGAAGGCTCCGTATTTGGCTAAAGTCCAACACATCAGATATTATTTGAAATCTATAATATCATTCAATCTTTCCCCTCTTCATGAATTCATCACAATTTAGTTTAATTTAATTACTTAATATTTTTACTCTCAAAAATTACTCGCACATTTTCATTTTCTAATTATTACCTAGTACCCAACCCACGCCAATTTTCCGACCTGTCCCAATTAAAAACTATTGACTAAAAATATATTACTTTTATTTTGTTCTGTACTCCCCCAAAAAAAATGTATTATACAATACTCCCCAACGAAATTAGCAAGCGGGAACCCTGGTGATATACCACCAGTGACTCTCTTCTGTCTTTGATGGGGTCAATTGTGCACAACTGCGTAGTAGAGATTAAAACTTATGCGAGCAACGTATTTTACATGGTAAAATTATCTTTTTTGAAAATATCTTGTAAACTATTAACTTTTCGGCAAAACAGTATTCAGCACATATATAGATAAGAACGTGATCTACAAAAAAGGAATTTATGTATTTTTTTGTGAATCAAGAAATAAACCGTTTTTTGGGCGAATGAAAATATTTTTTTCATCAGATTACTAATTAATCGAAAACCAATCGATGTATTCCTTCCATTGGTATTTGTCGTTTAACTAGAGGTTATACCGGATGTTGTGTGTAAATTTTAGCCTCCTATGTCAATCGGTTCTTGAGATAGACCTGGTAACAAAATTGGCTTAGTGGGTTCGGACAGACAGACAGACAGACAGACGGAGAGACATCCGAGCGAAACTAATAAGGTTACGTTTTTTCCCTTTGGGTACGGAACCTTAAAAAGGAACAAAGGAACAACAAATTGTATTAGTGTCCTCAAAAAAGGTAGCAAATTGTCGCACAACGGTCACGCTGTTGTCATTTTGTTCTCATCCGACATCCTTCTCGCTATCTAAAAAAGTTGCGTGTGGAATATTCAGGAACAAAGCGATTAAGAACAGGAAAAATTGGAAGTTGTCAGTTCGCGATATCACTCACACATTTATAGAATCCGCCTATACGTGAACCCTTTCCGACACCGCCATTGCGGAAAAAACCGCACAAAATCAAAACACAGGACTGTTGTGAACTTGGAATCATGGAGAGTATTTCAAATGTTTTTAACACATAGCATTGGCAGTCTTGTTCCGTCTTTGTTACAAGAAATTCCAATTCGAATTCCAATTAATCCTCTCCACTCTCCTAAACCAACTAGAGGTATTTAAAAATAATTTTCTTTTCTTTTTAGATCTGTCAAAAACAATACCCGCGAGCCATGGTTCTCCACGATTCCAGCCAGCTCATCATCCGAAGAGGAAATAAACGAATGAGATTTGTCGCACTTTCTTTAAATATTTCAAATATTTTCCAGCGAAGTATTTTAATATATTTAAAGAAACCCAACGTTTGTGTTCAAAAAACACATTCAAACAAGCAAAATGTAAGTACGTTCATTAGTGTATATGTAAAAGATTCAATTCTATATAAATATTTAAATTAACAGCGAAAGTGTATCTTTTACCCCATGAGCACCCACACATTAGTTCTTAGGAAACAAAAACCAAAAATAACTATCAATCTATAGGTATACATATTTAATTTCTCAATTTAACAAATTTCAAGTTAAACTAATTGAAACAGAACCAAAACAAATACCAAAAGCAGACAAACTCGAATGTAAATGTGTTTTCTTTAAGAGCCAAAATATGTTTTAACGGAACTATTGTCTGACACAATGTGTACTACCAATATTTAAACAAAAGAATTAAAACAATTCATATAGGTACATAATTTATTACTAACAGAAAGAAAGTTTAATCAGAGAACATTGAAAGGAAAACAAAATATATAAAAATTAAGATGTACAAAGCCAAAGTAGCAATATTAGTGTATGTGAAATGTACTCGTACTCTATCGCGTCTTGTATTTTGTTCTCTTGCATTTATTTAAAAAATAAAATAAAATAACAATCGTAAGTTAGAAAAGAATATTTGCAATATGTAGACAGACAGCAAAGCATTTAATTTACTGTACTCAAAATGGAAGGTACATCCAAACGATATATTATTGTATACATCATATATGTGTTGATTTAGGTTTACTACTTACCAATAGCGCAAAACCAAAGACAAACGTTGCGAAAGCGTTTACAAAAAAAAAAAAAAAAGACAAGCCATATAAAATACTCTTAGTAGATTTAATTTTATCTGAACTAAAACAAAAAAAAAAATACTCATCAACAGTTATACATGCATCCATAATATGTTTTAATCCTTTTGTAATTTTAAGGCAGTCGGTGGCGTAAGTGAGTAATCGGGCAGTTTCGTTCTTTTGCATTAGGGAAGTCCTCAGTAAAGGGCGATTGAAAAATAAATTTCGTACTGGTAAAAAACAGGTAACACGTTAGCGTTCAGTTTAAAATGCGGAAAACTAGTCAGAAATACACTTTTGGTAATCATGAAGGGGACGTTCGCATTCCTAGTTAAGTAAGTCTGACGCGGGACGTTCGGATTCGTAGTTTAGTAAGTCTGACAGCTGTCTGACTAGATTTATTTCAGTTTCTATTGGCTCAGGCTGGTCACGGGAGCAGTTTTTGCAGGTGACGTTTTTGGAGGGAAAGGGAGAAGCCAACAAATCTAGTCAAGAACATCCTGCCTGCATACTAAGTTACCATTTCGAGGAGCCCAATTTAATGGCCGTTGCGAGAAAAAGGTGTCATTTGTGAAGCTCTTCCGCAAATTTTGAATTTGCGCACGATTTTTAACAAAAATTGGTTAGTATAACACTATAAATAAGTGTTGTGACAGGCAACACATTTTAAACGTATTTATTTGGAAACAACTATAGAAAAAGTCGAATATTTTAATATTATAAACTCAAATGATTTATTCAATTAAAACGAAAACTTCTTAGTATAAACTATAAACGAACTGCCTTCTTCAACGGCCAACCTAACTCTCCCTTCTCCCAACCGAGTTTTTTGCGACCATCTGCTGGTGGTTACTGGTCGTCTCTTTCTTTCGTTACAGACTCGTCCGTCCTGACATCGTCGTCGTCCTCGTCGTACTCAGCGGTTAATTCAATCCACCGCCTAATACGATCTGCCGCCCACACTGCTGAATACGGTTTTTGACTTCGTGAAGCGAACGGAATGTCCGCCATGTGGTAGCTCTGTGGTTATTATGTAAGGTCCCCGATACCTCGGCTCCAGTTTACGTGATGTTCCCGTGCTGCTTGGATTATCATTCAAAATCATGACGAAATCTCCAACTTTGTATTTCTTTGCCTTTTTGTGTCGGGAATCATGGTTAATTTTTTGTTGCTTTTGGGTTTTAGAGATGACATTTGATCCTTCCCTTCGTATTTGGTCGATTTGAGTTGCATTTTGATTAAGATCCAAACTTTGGCCAAGAGCGTCCTTTAAGGGATCTCGGGGGAATATACCCCATCATCATTTGGTGTGCTGTCTTTCCTCTTCTACCGTCGCTAGTAAAGCATGAAGAATGGTTCGGTTATAGCGCTCGACCTGTCCATTCGCACGAGGAGTTTTTGTTACATTTAATATCGCGTAGTCTTCTATGAAGTCCTTAAACATTTTTGACGTGAACGCTGTTCCTCGATCGGATACTATTCTTCGGGGTGTTTATTTATTACTTTTCTGGTCTGCGCATTCGGAGTTGCTTTTAGAAAAGCAAACTTAGTAAAAGCATCAACTAGTACTATTATATAAGTGTTTCCTTTGGTAGATTTTACAAATAGACCTAAATGGTCGATATGAACTGTATCGAATGGTATACTTTTCTTTTCGATAGGAAATAGTTCTCCGAGTTACCTTATTTTTTATCGTGGTTACAATTTATCTTTTTTTTTTGTTCTTTTTATTCTTTTCGTTTATTTATGGATTAATACATATTACATGATAAATGTCAATTATTTAAAACTAATAACACACTTCGCGAACTCGCCAAGCGCCCTTCCAGTTCAGATATGTAAAGCGAACTTAACTCAATACGTCTGTCTCACTTGACGAGCTGCATTGTGCAGCCTAACTTAAACTATTATACCCTTGAGCAAGAGGGATTTCCTTGCTCAATATATCATACTAATGGTAGAGTTACACTTGGGTTAACAACTCGGCCATCCTGCAATGTACTGTCCTCAGTACACCTAGCTAAGCTATTCATGTTATGCACTCAGCCGTTTAAAGCACTTAGCCTTTTATTGCACTCAGCCCTTCATTACACTCAGTCCTTTATTGCACTCAGCCCTTTATTGCACTCAGCCCTTTGTTGCACTCAGTCCTTTATTGCACTCTGCCCTTTGTTGCACTCAGCCCTTTTCATTCAATTTCAGTTAACTTACTTGGAACATGTAGTCTACTACATCCGTGCAATCATTATTGCTCACATATTTTCACACAGATTAAAACGGTTTCACTCAGTTCGTCTATTACTTACACTCAGTATTTATCGCACTCAGTCTACCACACCCAGTTTGCCCAATACACTCAGTTTTCACATTAAACACAGATCATTTAGTTTCTTTCAACTTTACTCATCACACTCAGTTCGAAATAATCACTCAGATATCATAATCTCAACAATTATTGTAACCAAGGCCAACCCTTTCTGTTTCAATTATTCCTCCGATAGTTCCACTATTGATTGCTAAATCGGTTCTCAACAAGTAAGCAAACAGAACTATTCACCGAAAATGAACCATCAGTTAATCCTCCTTTTTTTTAATTTACATCCCTGGATCTGAAATGTCAAAACAATTTCGCCGAAATAAATATTTCAAAACAAACATTTGTTTTCTTTTCATCTCAGTTAACTTTCTTTATATTTTAATAAAAACACAAAAAATTCAAAAACATAAACATTTAATTTTTAAAAATAAACTAAACTGGAATGGAATATCAAATGCATAGCAAAAACAACAAAAAACTAACTGCAACATAGAATATAAAATGCATAGTGAAAACAAAAGCAAAAAACTAAATTGGAACATTGACTATAAAATACAAGTAAAAACAAAAAGAACAAAAGGATTATAAAATTAATTCAATGGGAGTATGTAAGTAAGTATGTGCTAATTTCAGGATGTGTTGTGTGACTCTTCATCATCACTTTGATCTGACTCTGATTCTACCTCTTCCCAATCAAGAGCGTTCGTCTTAGCAAATGGTTTTATTTTATCTGCCGCATGAAACGAAGAATACGGTCGTTGCGACACTTGAAAAGCAGTTGTGTCACCAATTAGGTACCGGTCATTTCGAAGAACTCTCTTCACCTCAAATGGACCCTTGTACCTCGGCAGAAGTTTTTTCGACTGTCCGGTAGCTGGATGCTCTGCTCGCAAGAGGACTAAATCACCCTCTTGATATGATTGTGGTTTTTTATGTTGCGTACGACGGTTTGCGATTTCTCGGAGTTCGGCTAGTGGAATGTTTTCGTCCTCATCACTGGAATCATCTTCTTGAAGTGCTATGCTTAGCTGATTGTTAAGTGTGTTTTTCGGTTTAAAACCGAATAGAAGTTCTTGTGGTGTCACCATCTGGCGATTCGTTTGATTTCCATCTTCGATTGAGTCATCTTTAACGAATTACAATCGGTAAAGATTGTGAAATGTTTCCCTAACAGGTAATACCGAAATCTTTCTAAGCTCTCAACAACCGCTAGAGCCTCGAGCTCATAGCTATGAAATTTCTTTTCGTCTTTTGTTGTCGCTCGACTAAAGTAAGAGACTGCTTTGCGTTCTCCGCTTTCATTTACTTGCATTAAAACACCCGCAAGGCCAATACTACTCGCGTCGGTATGAAGTTCATGTTCTTTTTTGGGGTCATATATGACTAGGACAGGGGACTCACACAATTTTCTTTTGAGGGTTTCAAACGAGTTCCCCATCTCTTTTGTCTATTCAAAAGTAGCACCTTGTCTTAGTAAGCCATTAAGAGGTGCAGCTATTTTCGCATAATTAAACACAAAACGACGAAAATAGCTAGTCAGCCCTAGAAATTGCTTGACTTGTCGCGTATCGAGAGGTAAAGGAAAGTTTTTTATCGAGTTAATCTTAATACTCCCTGGCTCTATACCCCCTTCGCTTATTTCATGTCCTAAATATGTTATTTTATCAGCTAGAAAGACACATTTTTTTATATTTAAAGTAACTTTCACTTCTCTTGGAACTATAAAAAGTTTCTCTAACAATTAAAGAATAGTGGGCACATCTTTTGCAAATAAAACAATATCATCCATGTATATCAAGATGTTTTTGGATGTAGCTTTCATATAACTATATTCATGAGTCGCATAAAAACCGATGGAAAATTCGATAGCCCAAATGGAACACGATTAAATTGATATTGTCCTTTAGGTGTTACAAAAGATGTAAGATGTTCTGAATTTTCTTCGATCGGAATTTGGTAATATCCATTCATTAAATCGAGAACAATAAAGACTCGCCCGCCGGTCATTAAATTAATTTGTTCCTCCAGTTAGGCATAGGGAAATTTTCACGAACCATAATTTCGTTTAGACGACGATAGTCAATGCAAAGGCGCCAAGACCCATTTTTCTTTTTGACTAGCAAAGCAGGACTAGCGTATTCGGAATTAAAATGTTCTATAATTTTATTATTTAAAAGTTCGTCGATTATTTTATCTAGATGAGGTAATTCATTGTAAGGGATACGGTAAGGTTTATATCTAATTATTTTTTGTTCTTTTAGTTTGAGGTTCATTTTTATTTTATCTGTTATACCGAGTTCACTGAAAGTTATTGCAATACAATCACGATATTTGTTTAATATTTCAAGGAGTTGGATATGGTCATTAGAAGTGCATTTATAATTACCAATGGAGACATCATTCATTTCAAGTTTAGACTCTTGTATTTGTTTTGGCGGTGAATTATTGCATCCTAGTCATATGTCGTTTTCATTTAGCGTTACAGTTAGTACACCACTTCGTCTTATAATGCAGACTTTATTAGAGTCCAAAAAGTTTCTGCCTAATATCATTGGGTATTCTTGTACTTGATCTTGAACGACTAAAATATCAATTTTTAATGTTACTTCGCCGAATGTCACATTTTTTATTATTTTCCCTATGGCATTGTTAGAAGTCAATCCAAAGCCTTGTAGCTTAGTATCACAGGCCTGCATTTTCCAACCCAGCTTGTTTACTTCTGATTGCTTTATGGTCGTGCAATCGCTCCCTAAACCAACAAAGGCTTTGATTGGGTGACCATCAAGGTCGATATTCTTTAACAACCCGCCTTCGTCGTTGACCTGCTGTAAACGGTTTATTTTTTTGCGTGGTTCTTCGGCAGTTTGCTCGCGTTTGTAAGGATGTTTTCGTTTTTTACAGTCACGAGATATATGACCTGGTGTTTGGCAGTTGAAACAAATTAAATCTTTTCTTTGTTGTGGATTTTGTTGTCTATTGTTATGGGTGCTCTGTTGATTATTTTCACGGTTTATATATCTGCATTCATTAGCTAAATGACCTGGTGTTCGACATTTAAAGCAGGTTGGGATAATCTTTGGGTTTTTGTCGCGATATGAAAATTTACATTCACTTGCCAGATGTCCCGGAGATCGACAATTATAGCAAATTTGAGAAGATGGTATTTTGAAATGGGGAGGAGTTTTCATATTGCGTAAATTACTATTGTAAGGTTTGAAAACTAAACGAAATGTATTTTTCTGAATTGTATTACTATCAAAATGCTGTCGTGTTTCTGCCTGTTTTTGAATATCTTTAAGCGATTTAATTTTAGTCAACAAGTCGGGAATGCTATTGCAATTTGCTGTTACTAGGTTGTTCATTAACGAAGTATCTCTAAGACCAGAAATTATGTATCTTATTGTTGTATTAGTGTCGAGTTTTCCTTTTCTTCCCAATGCAGCCATCTCGTAAACGTAACATTCATAACTTTCAGTTTCCATTATTTGCCTGGATAATAACTTAAGATGGATTTCGGCTGAGTTCTCTTCCGAAGAGAAATCTCGCAAGATTTTGGTTTTGAATTCGTCCCAATTACGAATTTCTCCTCTATACCCGTCAAACCAATTTGTTTCCGCATCTCCTAGCCTCAGGGACGCGTAAAAGAGAGTGCTGCGATCGTCCCATTCATAGAGATGACGAATATTTTCGATCGTCTCGACCCATTAGGAAGCACTGAGGGCGGAAGAGCTCGACGGGTTAAATAGGGGAATTATCTTCGTAACCTCCTCTGTGCCTAACCTTAACGTCATTTGATTTGCGGACGGATTAATTGATGTCATGTTTTGTGATGATCTACTTGGTGAACGACGACACAAGGATACTTCTTTTTCGAGTTCGAGGTTTTTTTGCTTCAATTCTTCCAATTGTATTTTAAGTCTGATAATATTAGCCTCACCTGTTTCATTTTCGTCATTATCAACAAATCGTTTTGTCATTTTCCGTGGTCTTCCATTTTTCGTCATTTTAATAGCTTTTATCTTTTATTGTGTTTCACTTTAATTATTTTAATTATACTTCAGGACTTTTTCTTTAAATTTCTTCACAAATATTTCAGAGGTGAACCGAACTGATCAAGACCCAAAAAAAAAACACAACGAGAAAATTTGCCGTTTTTGTATCCCCTAGAATTTTCGTATGAGATAGGTGCTCAGTAGTTTTTAATAAATTCCCATTAATAGCATGAGGAGCAAGCGAGATAAATGTATTACAGATTTTTGTCTTACAGTCCTTTATTCTACCAATACAATGATAGATTGTATAACACTTTCAACGGAGTATGTAACTTGTTCCCTCTCAAATTTCTAGTTGGATCTTGTATTATGTTCTTGTGTCCCTTTCCCTCTTTCATAAAGAGTACAATGAAACTTCCTACCTACTGCAGGAATGTTTTCTTATCATATTTCTTGTATTATTGTATCCTTCCTTTTTATCACGAAATCTGAATTTATATATAGTTTTCAAATTAATTATTTACTCATTACAATGGATTCCTTATCCCACTTCTGAAGTTATTACATGATAAATGTTCAATGGTTTAAAACTAATAACACACTTCGCGAACTCGCCAAGCGCCCTTCCAGTTCAGATACGTATGTGTACTTAACTGAATTCCGATCCCACTTCTGATTCTATAGAAAAAGGCGAATATTTTAATATTATAAACTCAAATGATTTATTCAATTAAAACGAAAAGTTCTTAGTATAAACTATAAACGAACTGCCTTCTTCAACGGCCAACCTAATTCTCCCTTCTCCCAACCGAGTCGTCTGCGACTGCGACCATCTGCTGGTGGTTACTGGTCGTCTCTTTCTTTCGTTACACAACATATTATGAAAAAGTTGCGAAGGGTCTTTTCCGAATAAAAAAAAGGTAAAACTATTCTGACAGACTCGCAAAAATGTCAAAGTTTGACCGGATCTTCTTCCAAATTAAACAATTTCAAGATTTTATTGTTGAATTCATGTCAAGATTATTAATGTTAAGTTTATTAACATATTGTAGTAAATGATATTTATATTTGAAAATACATGTAAAGTATTATTTAATTCAATATCTCGCCTCAGCCACATAATCACGACTGACTTCTATCCGCGGCCATTACCTCTTGCTACTCGAGTTGTTACTTCCACATGATCAATACTGTTTTAGCCCAAAAATGTTTGCATTCTGTTGATGTGAAAGCAGCACCACGGTCTGACACTATCCGTTTCGGGTATCCAAAAGTCGTTGCCAGCATCTCCAACCGGATACAACCATGAAAATTTGGAGAATCCGTCAACAACCACAATAATGTGTTAAAAAATAAAGACACAACAAAGTATTCTTATTAAAAACGATAGTATTTTAAGATACTTTTTATTAATGTTTTCAATGGCGTGGTTTTACAAATTAAATCTGTTTATTCTTGTTCGAACCAATATGCCGGATGTTAAATTCTTCCCCTTTCTATATACAAAATGACTACCAGCTCTCAGCCACTCTGAAGTTGGCCGCAGTTGTATTTAGTTGTTGAAGTTGGCTACGGTGAGTGCCCTGCTTTGGTGTGTCTGAGGTGGAAGTACAATAACTATATATATAAATTTTATTTTATGTTTACAGCTCGGCCTTCCTGACATTCCAATCGACCCGATTGGATAAAGAAAATTTAATTAAATCCTAGAGGGTCAGTGTCGCCTTGAGAGTCGACATGACCAGTGTCCGACGCATCAACCGGAGTTAACCACATACGCAAGCGATTTGATTCAATTATCCCTTCATAAGGTATCTGCGTCACTTGACAATTTTCAATGTCTGTTATTAGATATCTATCATTGAGTAGCTTCTTTTTGATTACATAAGGACCCTTGTATTTGGCTATAAATTTCTTATTTGTCCCCACTGTTGTATCAACATTTTTTACAACTACAAAATCTCCGATGTCATAGGTTTTTGCCGGTACACTGTGTTTCAGGAAGTAGCTAAGATTGTATTCTTGTGACTTTTCTATATTTTTAAGAGCCTCTGAGCGATTTTCTTCCAGGTCACGATTTCCTGACCCAAATCTTTCTTCAAGGTAGTCCGTCAACTCGTCAACTATCCTACCTCTTTGCTCAACTCCAAACAGTAGCTCACTGGGCGACCTTCGAGTTGTCGAGTGAACTGAATTATTTATCGCGTATTCTACATCGACAAGTTTACCCACCCAATTAGAATGACTAACCGGTTCTGTCAGTTTAGCCATCATTGCTTTCAACACGCGGTTCACCCTTTCAACCTGTCCATTAGCCTGAGGTGAAGCAGTTGCTACCTTAACGTGCTCAACACTATTCTTCTCTAAAAACTCTGAAAACTCTTTGGAAGTAAAGCATGTTCCCCTATCACTCACTATCCGTCTTGGTCGACTGAAGTTGTCAAAGTATTTTTGCAATGATGCACAAACCTCCTTAGTACTGGTGGTTCTCACCGCATATAGTTTTACATGTTTCGTAAAACTGTCTACCACAACCAACACATGTTTTCTAATTGACTGCACTGAAGGTGACAGGCCGAAGTGATCTATATGAACCGTGTCAAAGGGTACGGGCTTCCTAGGTATATATATTATATAAATTATGCTGATTACCGCGGGCCGCAGGAGAGTAAATTATACATTTAACACAGTTTCTGATGTAATTATTAACTTTCTTTCTTAATTTCGGGAACCAGTAATTCTTTCTAAGCTTATCAACTGTTTTGTCAAGTCCCATGTGACCAATTTTCTCATGAATAACTCTAATGATATTATTTTCCATTTCAGTAGGTACATAAAGCTGCAGATGATTTGATTGCTTATCTCGTTTAAAAACTACCCCATCTCTTAGTTCAAAGTTCTGTACAATACCCATTTCCAACTCATCTCTAAGTTCTCTTATAACGTCATCTCGATTTTGAGTAATCTGTGTATTTAAGTCAGTGTCATATACATCACCTGAGTCAATGAAGTGACATCTGCTAAGGGCATCTACATGACCCATCGAAATTCCACTGCGATGTTTTACCTTATAGTTGTAATTCTCAAAACTAAACACCCACATAGCAATCCGTTGATTCACCTGTTTCTTACCCATTGCTTGTGCCAACGCATTACAATCAGTAATCATTGTGAACGAAATCCCTTTCAATTGAGTCTTAAACCGTTCAAGGGCATACACGATTGCTAATGTTTCTAACTCAAAACTATGCAATCTCGATTCACTTTCGGAAACCGTTTTAGGCTTAGGACACTGTGACTGGAAGTGTCCAAACTGCGAACAATTAAAACAGCGCGTGCCATCAGTCTGAACAGAAGTTTTGACCGAAGATGACGGTGTAGAAGTTGCACTTGTTGACTTTCCAGCGACCGCAGGGGAAAATCCACGTCCAACACTGGGCTGAACTATCTTAGCACGAAGTTTCTCGTAACGTTCCAACAGCATGTTGAGTTGACGTAAAGTTGTTGCTTGGTACAACATAGTAACCATTGAAGTTCTATCGTTCAGCCCACCGACGATAGCATCCACCAAGTCACTCTCGGCAATTTCGGCTTTATCTACAATCAAACACATCTCCACGACGTATCTCTGGATACTCTCTTCCGGCCGCAGTTTTCGAGCCTTCAACTCGTCGTAGACTTCGAGCAATGTGTGTGAACGACCAAACTGTTCACTTAGAATCCTTTCCAGTTCCTCATAACTGCGTGCTCCCCTCTGGCGAACAACCAGTTTAGCCGTTCCTCCAAGCAGGCGATGGGCATACAGTAACTTATTTCTATCGTTGCATTGCAGCAATTCAAAAACCTCACCCAGGTCCATAAGCCATCGTTTAATTTCGTACGACTCGTCGTCCGTAAACTTGTTCATCATAGCATCTACGACGGACAAGTCAATTGGTGCACTTTGTTGGAGTTGGCTTTGTAGCAACTCAACTTCCTGGCGAAGCAACAGCAGTTCTTTTCTTTTCCTTAGCTCCATCAATTCACGTTCTAATGGATCTGGGTTAGTAGCGACATGTTCAGATGTGACAGCAGTAGGGGCAGCTACAAATGGTGTAGAGCTGGATGTGGGAGTGGCAGCGACGGCAGCAGTATTAGAAACAGCAGCAGACAATGCAGCGGTGGATGCGGAAGGGGCGGCAGCGGCAGCAGTATTGACATCTACAACATTGGTTTCGGAAGGAGCAACGGCGGCAGCAGTACCAAAGGCAGCAGAAGGACTTATTCCCGACGTCCCAGTGGTGATTGCAGCATTGGCGTCTTCAATGGCCGTCCTTGTCTCCATAAGACAGTCATACAATGGCCGCAACTGTGTGATTGTGGCACTTTCTGGAACCAATGTTCCAGCATCGGCTAATGAATTTGCCATCTCCTGGCGTGTTACCGATCTTAAAGGCATTTTTTAGTTTGATTTTTGTTAAAGATCCCACTTCTGACGCTTTAAGATACTTTTTATTAATGTTTTCAATGGCGTGGTTTTACAAATTAAATCTGTTTGTTCTTGTTCGAACCAATATGCCGGATATTAAATTCTTCCTCTTTCTATATACAAAATGACTACCAGCTCTCAGCCACTCTGAAGTTGGCCGCAGTTGTATTTAGTTGTTGAAGTTGGCTACGGTGAGTGCCCTGCTTTGGTGTGTCTGAGGTGGAAGTACAATAACTATATATATAAATTTTATTTTATGTTTAAAGTATGTACTTTATTTTAACGTTATAACTCGTAATATTTATTTGTTTAAAAATTGTATTTTTCAATTCTGTTGCTGCTGCCGGCTTTGAGTTTTAAGTGTTGACTGACTGGGAAATTAGAAATGATGGCTGTGGCTCGAGAACAAATTTGAATGTCAGCCAATCAGGGAGCCGCTTCTATTTGTTTTTCCTTGAAACACGCCAAACTTCGCGACGGTTGATCTGCGAAGTAGTGTATTAATTTTGTTTTACCGAACTGTCTCCACTAGTCTCTGATGGTGGTGGTTGCCTTCAGCGACAACTGTGTTGATATCCTTTTCCTGTACCGGTCATAGTTCCAACGTGGTCGACGTGAAAGGTATCCAATTGTTGAGATTCTTTCGATATAGGATGGAGCTCTCCCTCAGGCTTCCCGTACTTTCGCCTCATCAAAATTCACTGTTCTCCACTACCAACACAGGATTCCGACTAAGACCGTCGACTTGTTACATTCTATCGCTTGCCCGAGATTCTAAACGATACTCAAATCAAATTCCTCCATAAACAAAGTCCTCCTCTTAACCCGGTTGAAAACATTTCCTTAATATCAGCAACTAATAGCGACTGGGCTTGCTCTGGCCCCTTTAATAACTAGAGTGAGATACCACGAACTTCAGCTGCTGCGTCAAAGACGATGCGAAGTTTACATAGCTTATGTGGTTAATAACACCAAAATGCGGCAAATACCAGGTTCGGCTAGTAGTGACTTCGGCATCGCTCGGTGACAGCTCTCTGGCGTAACCCTTTTCCATGTAATCTTGTATTTGACATTTGTATCTCTAGGCAAATTTCGGGTCTTTTTCCATTTTTGTTTCGATATTAATCAAACATTTTGCTGCCATTTGGTAGCTATCCGGCTTGATTATACGTTATCTTGACGCCTAACAATTCAGTTTGCCAACTCGTTTTGTTGATTCCTACAAAATCGCCCTTGCTCGCATTTCTGCGTTATTAAAGGACTGAATCGGGAGACTCCGATTTTGCACCGTTCTTACATTTTGCATTTAAACGCACGTAGATCCCGTGTCCACTCCTCGTATCTCTAAGGCAACTTTCCTGGATGGTTGTGTCACTACTTCATCTCCAAACCATTGTAAGGTTAGAGAATGAACCTGTCCTTCTATTCCCAACTCAGTTGCTACTCCCTCCTCCAATATAGAGATTGATGACCCTTCATCAAACATAGCGTATGCTGATTTCTGTCGTCGTGGGCCGTGCAGAACTACTCGCAAAATCCGAAAGAGTTGGCTGGCGTGGTTCTGAGTGCCACAATTGTGTAAACGTACTGGACTTTACGGCGAGACTTCTTCATTTTCGTGTAGTAGTTTGTGATGAAACCTGCGACAACTGTTTGTATCACACCTCTTCCGACTGTGGCACAATGCAGCAACATGGCTCGGTCTCAGGCACGAAAAGCAGAGATGCTTGCTCTTAACTAGTTTCCAGCGTTCTTCCGCGATTAATTGTTTGAATGAATTGCATTTGTGGGTAATGTGTAATGTGCCCACCGCTTTGGACTTGGAGGTGTCAGCACGACACGACGGCACCTCACCAACGTGGTACGTACAAAATGGCGGAAATGCTCCTGCACCAGCGATAATCGGATGGTATTTCTCCCTTACTCGCTGTGACAAAATAAAACAAAATAAAACCAGCTATTTTAAACGCTTGACTGTATTATTACTTTATTGCTTTAAGAGCTGGAGAAAAATGCACAAGGCATGATTTAAGCAGACTAACATTTTTAGGTGACTGCTCGAGTCCGCAAGAAAATCCGAATGACCCAAAAAATCGTTTTATTTTTTCTATAGTTAGAGGAGTCCGATTGCCTTTCACTCAGGTTTTCTCTTTCGTTTTGGTGTGAAATTAATTTGATGCTGGACTGCGTTCCAGGTTAAGTCTTAATGAGCGCGTTCCAGGTTTCAGTTTTTGTGGAATTCCGTCCGCCACACATTCACTCAACTGATGGTTAGCTCCACATGCACAGCACAATCCTCTTCCAGTATTCCTCGCCCCAATCGTAACTTGTTCGTTTGCATGTAATATTCTACGTGGATGCGACTGCTGGTGTCTGCTGGCATTGGATTTTATTGATTGAGGTACTAGATGAACAATTCTTGCGTGACATATGGCTCTATTGACGATCCGTGTTTGGCCCACTCAAGTCTCCTGGTCATGGGCAACTTTACTATCAACTCTTCCAGCAGCATCGGATTCACTGGTGTTGTTCACATTTTTAAAAATGCATAATTGTCGACTGACTCGCGTGACTCGTTGAAAGCGTATCGCTTTGCGGCGTCTAAGGTGCACGTTGCACCACTTGAGTGATGGCAGCTGTGTCTGCATTTTGATGGATTTGATTGCTGAGCCGTTCGATGTCCCTTTGGCTTTCCACTGTACTGCTTCTAAGCGATTCCACCGATGTTTTCAGAGCATTAATGCTACTGATAATTGTAGCCACTTACTCCGCGTCCACGGCTTTTGGGCATTCGTCAATTGTACCTCCCCCCGGCACTGACATTGGTCTATATTACTTTTTGGCACAACTATTTTCTTTTCACAATAAGTGTCGATAGAACGGCATTTCTGATTGGCTGTTGGCTTAAAGGCATGTGTTGCTTTTGCTGGCGGCGAATAATGGCAATGGTGTCTTTAAACTTTAAACATACAACCACATACGAAAACGAGAGCGTACGAAATTGCCAAAACGATGTTATCGCGAAAGAAAACTATTTATTTTATTGTAATAACGAAAGAAATACGTTTTATTTAAAACAATGTTTTAAGTTTGTTTATTCACATATTATGGCTTGTTTGCCAATTGTTTTCGCGTGCTCTCTCTATGGCTGCTTTTCTTCGACTCCCTTCTGACAGTTGTCGCAGTTACAGGGTGCCCTTACAATTGGATTCATTCATTAAATCTGATATGTCATTTTTTGGAAGTTCAGGAGCGAGAGAAGGGATTTCTTGAATGTTGGTTTTTTTTATTGTGCCCTCTCACGGTGTCCGCAAAAGACATGCCATTTTCTTGTTGACTGTTAGCCAGGCTTACAATTGGACCACGAAAAAGGAGTCTGTTATTTTTAGCTTATTCCTTTTCTTTTTCTTTTTAAAGAAACGCGACTCTGTTTGAGCAGTTTCTTAGACTCGCGTTTTGACTATTTCTATTTGTTTTTTGTTTAGTTCTCAAGCTCCAATGTCGTGGTCTTTAAGAAATTTAACGCATCTAACAGCACAGCTTCAATAGGAAGCCATGTAGGCGAATCTTTGGCACTGGTGGCACTGAATAGAATCCCATTTAAATCGGTGTCTTAAAGCGATTTAAACTGCTTCAGTTTCATCAAGCTTTCCGTATTCTCTGTGACACAGAGAAATAGGTCGAGTGGGATTTCATTTAATATAGACCATTTGGTCTCAAAATGTTTGACAGTGACCTTCAACGTGGGGTCCAAAGATAAAATTTATTTTTGTACTTCTGAAGGCGGAAAATGACTTATGTTTTTTTAGCTGCTTAGGGTCCATGCCGCGATCTTTATTTATTTTTAAAGATCTATGCACATCGACTTCCTTTACAATTGTTTTTAATTTGCCAAAACCATTAGCAATACATCTTTCATTACTTAAATTATAGTTAGACTTACTCATAAAATCAATTATGGTTTTATCTGAGACCCCTTTTGTGTAGAGTTGCGCGAAATAGTTCCATCGATGGAACGAACATGGAACGATTCTTTTTTGAAATGGAACTAGCTCCCGGAAACATGTCCGTGGAACTATGTAGTTCCATTAAGCGATAGAATTTTTCCATTTCTTCGTTATTGGAAATAGGAAAGGAAAGGGTTGAAAGAGTTTGGAACTATTTTTATAGGTAAATGCCGTTGAGCAATGTGGCGTTTTAAAAGTATACAATACTTACGTTTTTTTCCCACAAATCTCTACGGTGTAGCATTTATTATGCAGAGTCTTCTGCTCATAAACGTCTACGGTATTCAAATTGAAGGAAGCAAGATACAAAAATATACTTCATACACATTTCCATCCAGATGCCTCCTTTCTGACAATTTTTCCGGCTGCTCAGGGCTGGGTGTGGGGAGGAACGAAAGTGTATTGAAGTTCACAAGTGTGAGGATCATACAGTCGGTGATTACGTCACAAAAACACATTTGGCTACTAAGAGTGGAGCCCGCAGGACTCACAGCTGACTCGTAGAAAATAAGAAAAATCTACAAGCAACTGTTTGCAACCAGTGCACAAGCATGTTTTTTTTTTTTTTTTTTTCGGTTGCGTCCAAAGGATGTGTAATCTTCGAAAGATACTAGTTGCCCGTGCTACTAGCATGCACGATTCGCGGGATATGTTTCTCCAGTGCCTCGCACCTTACGTACTAAACCACACCCATGTACTCTTCTACCACTCTCCCCGCGGGACTGCCGTTAGGTATTACTTCGCGGGGCTGGTTAGCAACTCATGCTAAATCGTCAACGTCTGCCACTTCGACCCTTCTTTGTCTTTCGGCTCTTCTTAGCTCGTTTTGTACGCTCGTTATGTGTGAACATATTTCCAGCCAGTCGTCTTCTGAGCTCATCATACGCTCTATTAGAAGCTGTGGAATGGGTAAGTTCACTCTTCCTCCTGAAAATCTTCTGCAGTGGAACATTACGTGCTCCGTATCCTCTTCTTCATCTGGGCATTCGGGGCATAGAGGCGAGCTATCGTGGCCGAATCTGTGAAGATAACTTCGATAGCCGCCGTGCCCGGACAGGAACTGCGTGAGGTGGTAGTTGCAGTCCCCGCTTTTTCTTCCTGTCCAGACCTCGATGTTTGGGATCAGTTTATGGGTCCATCTTCCTTTTGCCGTGCTATCCCACCGGACTTGCCACAGTGCTAGAGATGTTGCCCTTTCTTCTTCTTTTATCCTTTTTTTTATGATGGACTCTTACCTGTTGACGGTTAGCCTAAGGTAGATCCTTTGCATTTCGTTGGCGAGAATGTCGATGGGAATCATTCCCGCAATAACGCAGGCTGCTTCGTCCGAAATTGTTCGGAATCCGCTTATTGGTCTTATTGCGGAGAGCCCCTGCCCAGACCGGTGCAGCGTATATCAGTATTGAGCTGACCACCCTGGATAGCAGAATCCTTCTGGCGTATCCAGGGCCACCGATGTTTGGCATAATCCGGGAAAGAGCTGCTTGCATCTGTGACGCCCTTTTGCTGGCGTACTGGATGTGCGTTTTAAAGCTTAACTTGTTGTCGAGCATTACTCCTAGGTATATTAATGACTCCTTTGATCTAATTAGTTGGTTTCCAACACAGAAAGATGCATATTCCACAGTCTTTCGGCTGGTTATCAAC
Organism: Cheilosia vernalis; assembly: GCA_949126925.1. Lineage (NCBI taxonomy): Eukaryota > Metazoa > Arthropoda > Insecta > Diptera > Syrphidae > Cheilosia > Cheilosia vernalis. The sequence goes on from OX421358.1 coordinate 26,564,064, forward strand.
ACAGCCTCGGTCTTGTGGTCAGCTAGTTCTAGCCCTGCAGACTCTAGCCAATTCTTGATTCTGGCTACTGCTTCATCCGTAGCGGACTCTATCTCGTGGATATGTTTGGCCACAGTAACCACAGCGATATCGTCAGCAAAGCCTATAACCTTAACTCCTTGTGGCAGCTTTAATCGGAGAACCCCGTCGTACATTATGTTCCCGTCGTACATTATGTTCCACAAGCATGGTGTCTGCATGCATGTGCATCTAGGCTCAGGTTCAGTCATGGTAGGTAGCATCATGAAGAACTGTAGGGGGATGATGACGATGACAGAGGGGATGACCGAAGAAACAAAATTTAAGACGACATGATTATAATTCTCTTTAACAATTTATTTTAGATAGCTTATTCCACATGAATGAAGGAATTCATATATATATATAAGTTTTATTTAATTTTCAAAACGAATACAAAAAAATATACAACCACTTTTTTTGATTCATTTATTTAAACACTTTATTTGAGTAATTATAAGAAAGCTTCAGATCCCTTACCGTGGGTCGGGGGAAATCTTAGGCTGTAAGTTTGACACTATTCTTAAGACTGACTATGATGATCTCTAGTGATCCCTTTATATACTAAGTTCTAGGCTTCTTAAATTATTACCTGCTGCTACTGCGGGCTGTTGTTGTATCTGTGCTGCTACTGCGGGATCCATGTTGATTTGCTGGATGCTTCTATGTTGGTTAAAGTTTTGTTGGCTCTGCTCGTTGAGAATCTCGTCCGATTCGGTTACTGTTTTTCCTCATTTACGGGACACGTTGGGGCTTTCGAGACACTTGCCACTTATTTTGTTTCAATCTGTTACTTCTTCACTTCAAATTATTTTTCCTCTACGGATTTTGTAGTATAGGTCATATGCATTGACTGAACTACCAAATAATTTCTAAATTTAAAAAATTTTATTCGATATTTATTCGAATAATTTTTTTGTCACTGATCCGTTAAGTGTTAGAATCGATATTCATTCGATTTTATTTTTTCACTTTTCACTTCTCAATGTTTTTATGAACCGTAACAATATTCGTTCGGAGTATATTAATTAATTTCACAACAATTTTATTTGTGAGAAAAATTATACTTTTCCGGTTCGCTCACTGGATTACCATATCTCTTATAATTTTCATTTATAATCTGATTGGTATCCTACCGGCTGCGCCAGTTTTATTTAATTTTCAAAACGAATACAAAAAAATATACAACCACTTTTTTTGATTCATTTATTTAAACACTTTATTTGAGTAATTATAAGAAAGCTTCAGATCCCTTACCGTGGGTCGGGGGAAATCTTAGGCTGTAAGTTTGACACTATTCTTAAGACTGACTGATGATGATCTCTAGTGATCCCTTTATATACTAATTTCTATCGCAACAAATCTTACTTTGTCTGCGGATTTATTGATTTTGTTTTGTTGTGAAATACTTTTGGTTTCACTGATGGTAAATGCTAACGCAACAAGTCTTACTTTGTCTGCGGATGATTCTATGCATTGTGTGCTGAAGGCCAAAGGGGTGCTTTAGTTTTATGGTTTTATACAATGTTGCAGAAGGCAACGAGTATGTTTTGATTTTGGGGTTTTGTCATCGTTGATATGTATGTCAACTGAATTTAGATGGTTTTGTTTACTTGAGTCATTGTTGTTAATTGAATTTGAAATCTAGTGAGGGTGCACAAGTGTGCTCTGATATAACATATATATATATATATATATTTATATTTGCATAAGAATAGTGGTTAAGTTCAATAGTGGTGAAATTTATTTTCACATAAGAGTAAAAAAAAAAAATGTTGTTACCTGTTTTCCGTGCTGATTCGGGACATGTCTCGATGCTGCTCGGCTGCGGTATTCACGATGCGTGTGTGCGTATGTAAATTTCTCTTCTACAAGAATTACTTTCAACCACTATCTTACTTTACAAATGCAGGCAATTCTTTAATGTATCTAATTGTACGTTATTTCATCAATGTACCTATGTACATACATCTACTTATTTAAGTTTCAATGAGACTGTAAACTATACACCACAGTATGATAAGAGAAATACTATTGTCTTAATTGCTTTATTTTAATTTCACATGAAACAATTTGTGAACTGGCAGGATCGCCATGTAATAATGAAAACGACAACCGATTACGTTAGTGGTTCTTTATTGAATAATTTGAATGAATCTTATGCGGCCATGCCGCTAACATAATGTGTCTATCTATCGCATGGTTTCCAATGACGAGCAAATAAGCTGCTCGTGGCCGATTGGAATGAGCTGACGCAGCAGCATGGTTTCCTATGACCAGCAGCCTAGTTGCCCGTGCGATTGGAATGCGTAATTTGAATTATTACTAAATGCAGTGTAGGCAAATTCGCGCTACAAGACAATTAACTTATGAATTCAAGAAAGTTATGCTATGAGTTTACAAAGTCATGATTAACAAAAATTTAGATGACAATATGTATGATTTTCATTCATGTGCCTACTTCTAAAGTACGCACATGCGTGTAGTGTAGAATGATCTTTGAACAAAAAAATGTTGGCTATTGGCCTGCGCCAATTCTACTGGTCACTAAACAACAATACTACACAGGATCTGATGTTCGACGAGACGTTGTGGAAGACTAGCTGTTGGAACTGGTACTGCTGATAATGCAATTGGCTTCTTCTTTCTTATTTTCTCTGTTGCATGAGCTCCTGCGTGTTTTCGTCGGGGCTCGAATGGTATTGCTCTGCGAACTGAATCACGTTCTGTGCCCTAAAGTGTGTCACTGCTGCGTACGTATTTAGGCACGTGTGCACAGGAAGGCAGGCACGTGAGCAGCAGATATTTTTATCTAGCTTCGCGAAAAAAAAAAAACGCTTGCGCAACTTTTTAGCTTAACTTTATTTCGTATTCTTTTCTCTGTTTCTTTACGCAAAATCTAATTTAGGGCACGCAAAAAAAAAACTTTTCTTTTTCTTAATTTTCCTTTCTTTTTACTTCTTTCCTTAATGGACGACCAAACCAAAGAGACCAAAGACTTGCCGGAAATTCCCCAGGAACCTGCATGTCACCCCTCGAGGCTCGAACAAAACTCTATAGCGATTGCTATTCGTCTTCAATGAATGAATGATCCCACAATTAATGATACATAAGGTATAGTTTTATTAGTATAAATTAATCGGAATACAAAAAGTAATACAAAGCAATTATTAGTTGAGTCGTAGTCACGTAGGCCAAGAACGAAGAAGTAAGAAGAAGAATTCGGCAGATGTTTTTAAATGTTTTTTTGAAGGCGCATCTCAGAACAAAATCTTCTTATTGGTTGTAGCGACAACTATATGTCGCTATTGGTATTTGTCATCTCGTCAACGGTTGCCACCTGGTCGCCACAGTACTCCCCCTCCAGTAACGAAGTTGTAGGCACGCGAGTGTGCACAGAATTATGTCCACAATAAAACAACTATTTTCATTAACAGATATACTTTTTATTACAAATTAAAGAAGAACACAATATAAGTAACTCTTGGTGTGAGTGTGTGATTACGTCGAAAGAACAAACAGGAATGAATTTGTTCGGCTTGGTTTTTCCAGCCGTTGGTAATTCTTGATTGAATATCTCGTTAGTATTCGTGGCGACATCTAGTTGTTGTTGGTGGCTTTTCAACTTGCTGTTCGAATCGCCACAAAGTTGCGATTAAAATGAAATGTCAAATTTCACCTTTCGTTGTTGTATATATGGTTCGGTTTTGTGTTTATGTTTTTTTGTAAGAAAATTAATGGAGTTTGTAAAATGTGGATGTTCTTCTTTGGATGTGTTTATCTCGGAAAAAATGTGTGCTGGTTTGAGTCGATGGTCGATCTGTTGATACATTAATTTTTCTTCCGTCTGCATTTATTGTGAAAAGTCTGTCATTAATCCTTTTAATTACAGGATGCGGGCCAGTGTATGGTTGTTGTAGAGGCTTTTTTACTGCATCACATCGAAGGAAAACATGCGAGCATTTATGTAGTTCGGGTGAAACAAAAACTTTGTTGTTGGCATGATTGGAAGTTATTGTTGGCCGAAGTTTTCTCATGTTCTCTCGATGTTTTTTAGCCCGAAATGCATAACTAAGAACTCAAACAATCCAAATGGTGTTGTCACCGCAGTTTTTTGAACATCCTCAGGTGCCATTTGGATCTGATAATATGCCTTGTCTGGATCCAAAATTGAGAAACAGGTAACAAAACCTGTGCTCAGTTGTTCAGTGAAATTCGTGATGTGAGGAATAGGGTTACTATCGGGCTGAGTTCGGGCATTTAGCCGACGGTAGTCACCGCAGCATCTCCATCCACCAGTATTCTTTTGCACAAGATGGATTGGACTTGCCCAAGGACTGCTTGATGTTCGACAGTAGCCTTTTTTAAGAAAGTCTTCGAAGTCCGCTTTGGCCTGCTTCAGCTTGTCGCCGGAAAGTCTTCGGGGTCATTCTGCCATTGGCTGACCTGTGGTAACGATGTGATGTTGCACACTGTTAGACGTCGATTTGGAACCAAGTTTGTCGCTGTTGGCCAATATAAATTTGTTCACAATACTGATGTACGGTTCAGGTCCATTGATAGATAGTAATCTAGTGACGTCAATGGAGTGAACTTCCCCAGGAACAGAAAGCGATGTTGTTTTGTCGATAATGCGTTTGGCTCTCAAATCGATGACTAGCCCATAGTGTGCGAGCAGGTCGGCGCCAATAATTACTGTCTTGACGTCTGCCACTATGAATGGCCAAGTGAATGCCCGCCGGAGACCGAGATTGAGAGTGAGAGTCTTCTGCCCGTAGGTGTGGATAGGAGAGTTGTTTGCTGCGAGAAGAGTTGTTTCTCCTCTGTTGTTTCTACAATCTCTGGGTCGAGGCAAGACGCATATCGTTGATCCAGTGTCAAGTAGAAGTTTTTGGCGCGTTTCCTTGTCAAAAATATAAAGGCGGCATTCTCTATTGAGTTTAACTGTAAAATTTCATTTGGCTGTGGTTATAAGTTTGCTTTGTATTTTGCGTTGAACGAAGGTGAAATGGCTGGTGTCGCGATTATCACTAAAATTGAGAACCGCGCTGTGATAAAATTTCTTACTAAAAAGGAAAAAGTTAAAAAAATATTCACGAAGAGATGGTGGCTGCTTTTCGAGATTCTGCACCTTCGTTGTCAACTGTTAAAAAGTGGTAAAGTTTATTTCAAAGGGACAGGGAGAGCATTGAAGACGACCTTCGCTCAGGCTGCCCACTAACTGGCTGCACCGGAGAAAACATTACACAAGTCGAGCCCCTAGTGATTAATTTTTGTTCCCAGATTTAAAAAAAAACCTTCGTGGTAAGCGATTTACCGATGATGAGGAGCTCAAAACTGCAATAAATGAACATTTTGGAGAGAAAGATGAAAACTATTTTTTTGAGGGTATAGAAAAGTTAATCTCAAGATGTAATAAATGCATTCATGTACCTAAGAGAAGATTATATTGAAAAATTAAAATATTTTTAATTTAATTCGTGTTTTCCTTCATGTCGATACCGCGAATATATTGAACTCCCCTCGTACTTGGAGTTTGGCTTGTCGACAATTTTTGGACGAGTGCTGTCAGATTGGACAATGTTGACTCTATAACCGTCAGACGTCGGTCAATGTCGCCGTTGTTTTGATATTCCTCACGAACTTCGGTTGCGAAAACAGCATTGGTTGGCATGTTGTCCATGATTTTGTCCGCAATTGCTGCCAGTGCCGTAAGATCGATGTCGTGACTAGCAGAGAGGATTTCGCGTAAATGACTTGGCATTCTTGCCATCCAAATTGTGGACAGCATGTCGTCGGGAACGTTCTCTCCTGCTAGCCTTTTCATTTCCCTCAGGAGACTTTAAGGGCGTTTGTCACCAAGCTCTAGTGACGTCATGAGCCTGTTGAGCTGTCGCTCCTTGAACTCTGTAAACCGTGCAATAAAATTGTGTCTTAAATGTTGCTTACTTATCTTTGAGGGGTGGTTTCTGGACAAGGTCTGACACTTCGTTTAAAAATTTTGGGTCCAGAGACGCGATTATGGCATTGAAACGACTGCTATCTGACATGATTCTGTTGTTCTTAAACAGCGCCAATGTTGTGAAGCAGCACAACTCGCTAGGCTGCGTTTACATTTAGGTGGGAATAAAAATGTGTTACGACAGAATGTCATGCCACAACGGGCACATCCATAAACCACTGCCTCGTCGTTTTTAACTAATGCAAGTGATGCAATGATAGTATTTTTTTTAATTTTAAAATTCGATTAAGCATGTCGTAGGTTGAATTCCACCTCGTTGGGACGTCTTGTTTTAATTTTAGAATAGGCATTAACATCATCTTTCTTTGCATTTCATGCAATTGATATAGGCCTTGGGAACTTCTTTTGAAATATTCCACAATGTTTTTTACTTTACGTAAAACTTCCGAAATTTGATCTATTCCAGGTTGCACGGTTAAATTCAATAAATGTGCGAAGAACGCCATCCTCCTATTCTTACTTTCTGAACCTATTGAAGGCTGTTGCCATAAGTGAGCTCTTTGTCTTTATGAGTTTACGTTGGATAGCGATAACTACATCATTCGCGTAAGTAGGGACGCTTAATCCTGCGTTTTTTACTTCTTATATTATAAATTTATCGTCTATGGCAAGCACGCAGAGAAGTGGAGAGATGGCCCCTCAATGAGGAGTGTCCCGGAATTGATGTCTCGTGGCGTAAAACCAAAGGCTGAATTCCAGAACGTCAAAAAAAAATGCGCACTGAGAATGTACAGGAACACTGCTTTTATGATGTTAGGTTATGATTGCTTCTGCTGCCTTGCATTTGCTATGCGTGTGTTACTGCAGTTCAAGTAAAATTGGAGAATAATTACGAAAATTATTATTTAACTTACGACTGCGGCGATTAGTCCATTTAATTTGGCGGTTCAAACCGAAATACCAAATGTCATTTTCATCATAATCATTCACGATACTTTTGTTTGTATAACGTTTATTATATTATGATCTCTCAATTTATGCAAAATATTCTTCGATTAAATAAAACGCGTGTCTCTTTTATTTTATGACACATAGGTATGGTACACTGAACTGAACTGTCTCTCGTACCAGCTAAGGGCACATGCACATGCATATCGCTTACAACTCGGCCGTTCTGACAAGGAACTCAATCTAAGTTTATGTTACAATCATTATCAATTTTTAGGATACATTGGTGTTATATCTAATTTTAGAAGTGTTGCTTTAGGGGCCTCAGTCATACAGTCAAGGGATGGTTTTAACCATAATTTTAATTTTGATGCTTCAAGTACACCGTCGTAAGGTAATTGAGTTATTTGACACCCGTCAATGTCTCTAATGACATAACGATCATTGGGTAAACATTTATGAACGACATATGGACCTCGGAATCGTTGAATAAGTTTTTTGTTTTTGCCTACTGTATTATCTACATTCTTGATTACGGCATAATTACCCACTGCAAATGTTCGTGCAGGTCTATGATGCGATGCAAATTGTCTAGCGTTTGCTTCTTGTGCTTTACAAATGTTTTGATATGCTTCTTCCCTTTCCTTAGGCAAGTCAATCTCAGACGTATCATCAATTTCATCAAGGTATTCCGTAAGTTCATCAACCATGGGGCCACGTTGCTCGACACCGAACAAAAGTACCGAAGGGCTCTTTTTTGTGGAAGATTGGACGGAATTATTCAAAGCATATTCTATCTTAGGGAGCTGGCTTACCCAATCTGAATGGCTAAGTGGTTCGGAAAGTTTACTTAGCATGGGGCTTAGGACCAGATTAATGCGTTCAATTTGGCCATTTGCACGTGGCGAAGCCGTAGCATTTTTCACATGTTTGATATTATTTAGGTTTACTAATTCTTCAAATTCGGAAGAGGTGAAACAGGTTCCGCGGTCGCTAATTATTCGTCTCGGTCTACTATAAAATGGGAAATAATAATTTTTCAAGGCTGAACACACCTCACGTGCGTTTGTAGTTGCCGTCGGAAAAAGCTTAACGTGTTTGGTAAACGCATCAATAAGCCAACAGGTATTTTTTCTTCGAATTAATTGACGGAAGTGGACCCAAGTGGTCAACATGAATTGTATCAAAAGGCTCAGGTTTCTTGGGTATAGAATGAAGATTCGCATTGTTTTCATAAGGTGATGCAGAATAATAAATGCACTTCAAACAATTGGACACGAAATTATTAACACGCGTTTTTATGTGCGGAAACCAGTAGTGCTTTTTGAGTTTGCTACAACACTTATCTGTTGCTAAATGGCCTATTTTCTCATGGGTTATACCCTTATACGTATAACATTGTTAATCATTTCGGAAGGGACACAAAGCTGAAGATGACCGGCAGGTGATTTGTGAAAAACTAATCCGTCTCTTAATTCGAAGTATTTTAATGCAGTTTCTTCTAATTTATCGCGTAAGTTACAAAAGGCTTGTCTACATTCGGAACTAAAAACGTAGGGGGTATCTTTTCTTAAGAGCTTACTCATTGGTGCTGCAATTGTGGAGAAATTAGGAACAAAACGTCTGAAGTAAGAGAAGAGCCCAAGACATCGCTCTAATTCCTTACGATTAGTAGGTTCAGGGTAATCCGAAATAGCTTTCATATGTGCTCGTTTGGGTGCGATGCCTGCTGAATTTGCTAAGTGGCCCAAGTATTCCAATTCGGTATATGCGAATTTACATTTTTTAAGCTGAAGACGTGACCCATTTATACGTAAAGTACATAAAACATCACGTAAAATTTGTAAATGGCATTGGTAATCTTCCGACGCAATTAATATGTCGTCCATATAAATAACTAATAGTCCAGCGTTAATGAACTTCCTCAGAATTAAGTTAATGAAGCGTTGAAATTCAGGAGGCCCATTGCGTAAGCCGAAGGGCATAAACAGGTATTCATATTGGCCGTCAGGCGTAACGAAAGAAGTAAACTTGATTGAATCCGGGTGAATTACTTTCTCGAATAATGTTCTCTTCAAGGAGGGACTGTACTATTTTTCGAATCTCAATTCTTTCATAGTGTGATAAGCGGCGAGGTCGACAGAAAATCGGTGTGTCATGCGTCACATTGATCTTCATATTATAATTTAACTCTTGCACTTTGTCTGAAGGAAGATTGTAATATGACTCTGCAATAATATTTTGAATTTCTGAAACACACTCAGCTGAAAGTGACGGATTGATGTCAATCGAACTTTCTATAGCACCAGAAAAGGGTTTTTCAATGTTATTAGCACATAGTTCCATAAACTCATCATTAGCATCATTGACCGCAAACGAATCAGAGGTACTTGCAAAAGGCGGTGTTTTTAACCTATTAAGCGATTTTTCATCTTGAACTGGGTTATGACTGAGGCGATGATTAATTAAGTCAAGTGAGTGAAGAACATCAGTGAGTTTCGAATCTAAACTTAAGTTTTTTACATTTTTATTTAATTCAATTAAACGATCTTTGCCATACGTATATTTCATTCTACACAGTTGTATCTTTGCTTTTTTAAAAAAATCTCTACCCAATAAGATTGCATAAGGCATATCTTCAGTTGGAAGTACTATTAGTTCATGGTTAATATTTTGATCTAAGAATCTGATGTTACATTGAACTGATCCTAGTTGCTTAAGTGGGTAATTCCCAATGCTGCGGTAACTGCTGTTTGGCTTCAGCTTGGCGTAAGTATAAGGTACCTCGGCACATCGAATTCTCAAAACTTCAATGGATTCAGCGAGAACGTCTCCCTCATTTGGTTCGACAGCGGAAACGGTAGCCGCAGTGGCACGGTTGGGGCAATGGCGGTACACATGTTCTGTTGATGCGCATTTGAAGCATGAGTTCGGTGGTCGTTTTGGTTGTGGGCATTGGCTCTGGTAATGACCAAACTTTGAGCAGTTGTAACATAGGGGTAGCTCGGATTGATTGGTTGAAGAAGTGGCACTTGTTGATCCAGTTTTGCCTGAGGTTGTGACGGCGGATCGTACAGCAATTGACACATTTCGATTGGCCGCAGATACTGAAGGTCGTAAGCGTTTTCGTTCATACCGTTCCACGTTTTGCTTCAGTTCAGCAATGGTGGATGCTGAATACAATAAACTGGCATTCGCAGGTGTATCCCCAATGTCTTCAATGATCAGATCGACAAGTTCGGCTTCGGGTATGTTCGACCGCATTGCAATTTCTTACATTTCGAGAATGTAACGATGAATTTTCTCATCAGACTTTAAACGGCGTCTTCTCAACTGAGCATACACTTCTTGTACAGTGCGCCCTTTGCCAAATTCACACATAAGTGCAGATTTCAATTCCGAATATTGAAAAGCGGAAATTGTGCGTACAAAGATTTTGGCAATTCCCTCAAGCATACGGCGGCAAGCGACAAACCGTAAGCGTTCATCAAATTGAAGAATTGTGCAAGCGTCTCCTAAGTCCTCAAACCATTTTTGCACTTCGTAAAAGTTGTCGGCAGAAAATTTCGGCACCATGGATTCAATTGCACTGACGTCAGCTAATCGGTTTTGCTGCAGGTTTGGCAGAAGTGTTTTTCGTGAAAGTGCCTCAATTTCGTTTTGCAGCAACAAAATATCACGTTGTTTGCGTAATCGCTGCAGTTGTTGATCCATGGTGCCATCGGTGGCCAAAGTTGTTGGTATAGCGGGTGCGTTAGCGGCATCGATTTCGGAAGATATTGCATCTATGGCGGTAGATGGCACGTTGACCACCTGCATTTGTTGGTTATGCACATTTTCCTCAGTGTCGGACATATCCGACAAGTCGGCAGCGGCACTGGTTGACGGTAGTTGGGAATACAAACCTTTAATCTGCTTCATTGTTGCAGTCGGTGGCACGATGATTTCTGCGGATTGTAATGCCATGAGCATCATTTCCTTTGTCACGATCACCATTTTGTATTTCGCCAAATTGTCTGCAATTTCGGCAGAAATTGATAAAATATTGATTTGTTCGCGTTTAATTTGAATTGTTTATTTGGGTTATCCCACTTCTGAGTTATGATCTCTCAATTTATGCAAAATATTCTTCGATTAAATAAAACGCGAGTTACCTTATTTTTTATCGTGGTTAAAATAAAAAAAAATTATTTTTTTTTTGTTCTTTTCGTTTATTTATGGATTAATACACGAGTAAATTAAAGTCACGAGATTACAACGTTAACACTGCGAGAAACCGTCCGATTAGACTGGTGGCAAAAATCAAACTCAACTCCAAACCCCAACGAGACTTTCCAAGATCTCCTGTCTGTATTTAAAAATGTTTGCTCAGCACACTGCACGACCAAACGGATATTCAAGTTTCCGTCTGCTACGTGCAGGAATGTGCTGGTTATGTGAGAACTGAGTAGGTACACATATTTTATTTGGTTTCACTGTTGAGGTATTGAAACGTATCCGATAGCCGGATATCTAATACGCTAGGCGGCTAGGGAGAGACTGTGAATACATAACTCGCGTGAGTTTTTGCCACTACAACTTATTGATATTTGTGGTAAAACTAATTTTCGTTTGAATATTTTGCATTTGGGTACGAAGATATGCAATTAATAAATTCGCGTAATATTTAACCTGCTTTACCATTTTCACGACATTTTGTTCGTTTAGGTACTTGCATCTCCATTAAAGAGGGAAGGTTATGTGTTTACGTTTTATATTGGTTTCAGTATTTCTATTTCACATTTTCTGTGCGAACCAACTTACAAACACATAGGTAAAAATAAATTTGACAGCTCACTACAATTCGGACACATTTCGGTTACAAGTCATAGCCAAAATCCCATTATGTGTGTTTCCCGAAATAGTAATTTTATGAGGTAAAACTTATTCCCCACTTTGGTCAACGTCACATCCTGCAGTGCAAACAGTACGCACTTTGATCCATTATACACACTGTTACTGTCTGAAATGTGGAAACAGCGTGCACACTACAACCAACAATTTCTACTTGGGTAATTGCATATTTTTGCTCTACATATAAAATATTTGCCTTTCTCTCTTCTTCAAGACGCATTAAATCTAATTTTATATTGCGACGTACTTTAGACGAGCCGCATTTACTAGACTTTGGCGAACTACTATATGAAATGAAATGCCCACCGCCCTATTCACCTCTTTATTCGTCCCTTGTTTTTCACCTGCCTTCATCTGGTCTTGTGGTACTTGAATGAGGTCATTGGATGTTGCCGATGATTGTCGTTCACGTTCAATAACGACAGATGTTAATTTGGCAACAAATTTCTCACAAAGAAATTCCTTCTCCGAAATATTATCGGCAACATTAACGCACTGGTAATGAAACCAATCGTCGCATTGAACCATTTCCATCGTATCTGGTTTCCTGCAGAAGGGACAGCTTATTCCATCGATTGACTTCACACCTTGTGCGCTGTTCCTTGGTCGAATCATTGTGGCTCGTTGCATCCGCGATGAGAACAATAATTCGCAATCCAATTGACGATGCTCCAAATCAGTTGGAGAATATTTTGATTCTTCGAAGTCTAGAACTTTCCAGACAGTGAAATCACACTTCTTCAGCTGTTTTTACCAAATCCAAGGTCAAAATGGCCGCAAATTTTTTATAGCATGTTTTGGCTTCGGAAACCAATTTTATAAGCGTTGTGCTTCCTTGGCGTTCAATAAAACTATCACCTTATTTTTAGCACGAGTGCTATAAAAAACTTTATTAAAGGAAAAAAAAATTAGTTTAAAATTAGTATGACAAAGAAAACAGCTCACTTTGGTCTCTCCCGCTTGGCTGTCCATCAAAGAATAACAAAATGGTAATCTTTTACATTTTATTTCAACACCAAGAAAAAAGGGTACTACCAAGCTCATTCGAAAGGTAATTTAATTGGGAAATTTATAGTGTGTTCAAAGAGGACACCAAGCGAGAGATAAAAGAATAAATAATAAAAATATAAATATGTGGCTGGGTTTTTAACACGTGTTGCCGCTGATCTAAAGAATTAACACCAATTGTTGAGTTTATTAGTAAGTAACTAAAAATTATAGGTATTTTTCTCCTCTTTAATATCTTCCTCGGCCGGCTTTATATATAAAAAGAAATATCTCGAACAAGTATCTGCTGCACGATGCACGACCAGTATATCAAGTATACTTCGTTCAGCATGACATGTCAGCGTGGCGAAAGTTGGTGGATGGCTTCTTCGGTGGATGAATGCGTTCAGCTTACTAGTCATCCGCGCAGGCATTCCTTTCGTCGGCAACATTTCTCCCTCCCGGTGGAGCGGCTGCTTGACTTGCCTCTACTGCTGCTTCACCTTCATCTGGCTTGCCGACGTCCAGCACTGCCAGTTTCACCACTGGACGATCATACGTACCACCAGCTGTTCGTACCGTTGCCCTCCTTATTTGACCATCCTTCGCAGTTATGGTGTTGACGATAATCCCCTTCGGCCAGGTATTTCTTGGAAGGTTCTCATCGACGATAATAACTACGTCACCTACAGCCCCATTCTTCTCTTGTTGCCATGTTGGCAGATATTCCCGGATCCAACGCCGCCAAAACATGTTCGATAGTTGCTGGACAACTCTCCAGTTCTTACGAAGAAGATCCTTATCGTTAAACGCTCCAGGTGGTTTACTGCCACTCGATGACCCAAGCAAAAAATGGTTAGGCGTCAACGCTTCAGCATCGCCAGTCTCAATGGCAACATACGTCAGAGGGCGCGAGTTGACTATGCACTCGATTTCGATCAGTGTGGAACGCAGCGACTCTTCCTCCAAACGCTGATTTTTGGTGATTCCCTTCAGCACGCCTTTAACCGTACCGATGAGTCTTTCCCATGTGAGGCGCCGCTGGTGGATTGAAGAACCATCTGGTCTCAGCACTGGTAAACGTGCTCTGAATAACCTCTTTCTCCATCTCGTGAAATGCTTGACGCAGCTTCTTTTCAGCTCCCTTCAAATTTGTCCCAATGTCCGAATAGATTTCTCTGGGAGTTCCGCGTCTGGATATGAAATTTCTGATGCACATAATACACGAGTCCGACGTGAGACTATGCGCCACCTCTATGTGAATCGCTCTGATCGTCAAAAACGTAAAGAGGACTCCCCACCGCTTTTCCATTTTTCTTCCAGACTTTATCAGGATCGGGCCGAAATAATCCACTCCAGTAAACGTGAAAGGTCTTACATATGCCGATAATCTAGCCTCGGGAAGTGGAGCCATCTCGGGATTCGCTGGAACCGCTCTGTCATTTCGACACTGCTGACATCTAGTACGAACTGATCTGACCAGTCTTCTTAAAGTTGGTATCCAACTGTGTGTGATAGTCGTAGACCAACAAAAATCTCAAGTACTCAAGTAATGGTCTTTTGGCATAAGTATGGGCCGCTTCGTGTCTTCTTCGATACACCAGGCACCGTCAATCCTTCCCTTTAACCGCAGCAAGCCGTTTTCTCCCAGGTATGGCGAACATTTAACAAGAGGACTCCCTTTGGGCAGCGTCTTATTATTCTTAAGAAGAATCAACTCGTCCGCAAACTTGTCTTTCTGTGCCATTTGTAGAAGATACGTCTGTGCTAGATGAAGTTCTTCTGATGACAAGGTTTCGCTGCTCAGCTTACTCCCTCCTGCCTTTACGTTGTGGGTAAACCGAAAAACCCAAGCCATTGAACGGAGCAGGCGACGCCATGTTGAAAATCTGGTTACTTCTATTATTGGATCAGCTTCGTGTTTATCCGTCATCAGAAGGAACTTACTTCTTCATTCTGTGTTGTAACTTCTCTGTCGACCAGGATCGGCCATTTCGCCTCTTCATCGTATAGAAACTCTGGACCCTTGAACCACCGAGTGTCTTGGTCAAATGTTGGTGTTCTAGTCCACTTGGTAGCAAGGTCGGCTACGTTTAATTTCGTCGGAATCCAACGCCATTCCTCCTGCAGCGTAAGCTCCGAAATCTCTCCAACCCGGAACATAACGAATGGTTTGTATCTTCTGGCGTCTGATTGTAGCCAGCAGAGAATGTTCCTCGAATCTGTCCACAGGAATCTCCTTTCGATCTTCAATGTGTAACTCTTCTCAATTGCGCTAGCCAATCTGGATCCAATCAATGCAGCCTGCAATTCTAGCCGCGGAATTGATAACGGCTTTAAAGGCGCAACCTTAGACTTGGCTCCAATAATTACACATTCCACCGAGTTTCCATTCTCAAATCTGAAGTACGCCACAGCAGCCATGGCATCCTCACTCGCATCGACGAAGACGTGTAGCTAAACCTTAGCTTCAATGTTGAAATCTTCATGCAAGTAGCACCTCTGAACTCGCACCTCCTCAACCCTTGGCAGCAGGACACGCCAACTTTGTCTCGTCCCATCCTATTGCTGACCTCCACACTTCCTGCAGCAGAATCTTGAGCTTGACGAGATAGAACGACAGGAATCCTAGTGGGTCATATATTGACATTAAGACCCGTGAAAGTTCACGTTTCGTTGGCATCCGATGTCCCTTCAAAATATCTTCCTGAGCCTTTGTAAACTTTAGCGAAAAGGTGAAGATATCGTCCGAAGTGTTCCACCAGAGTCCCAAGACCTTTGCCGTACTTTTTGCTTCCTCAGAATGTCCTTCAAATATTTTGCCCTTACTCTCAGGCTGATTAAGCGCTTGCAGAACCTCCTTGGAGTTCGATAGCCAGTTGCGAATGTTAAACCCTGCCATTGAGTGAATATACTTGACTTCCTCTGCCAGACGAATCGCTTCTTCAATGGTGTCCACACTATCAAGCAGATCGTCCACGTAATGATGCTGAACAATTGCTTCCGAAGCCCGGGGAAAGATGTGTGCGAATTTCCTGGCATTTGTATTTTTCACATATTGGGCAATACTCGGTGAACATGTTGCTCCAAACGTTAACACCTTCATCACGTAGACGTCTGGCACACGGTTAGAATCTCCATCACGCCACAAGAATCTCTGCGAGTCTTGATCCTCCTCGCGCACGCCAACCTGATGAAACATTTCCTCGATGTTGCCGGCAATCGCTATTCGTCTCGTTCGAAACCCGTACAGCACCTCCGTCAAAACTCTCAGCTCATCTGGGCCCTTCAACAACATGCTATTCAATGACACTCCTTGTGTGGAGGCGGCCGCATCCCATACCAAGCGGAGCTTCTCTAGCTTATTATGGTTTCTTACTATAAATGTTGGAAGATACCAAGTTCTCGCATTAACTTTTTCAATCTCTCGCTCTTTAAGCTTCCTAGCGTAGCCCTTGACAGCCAAATCTTGTATCTGCCCATTTATTATGTCACGCAAAGACGTATCACCTGACATCTTTTTCTCCATGCACCTGAGCCTTTTCAACGCCATTGAAAAGCTATCTGGCAGAACTAGGTCTTCATACCGCCACAATAATCCAGTGTTGCTTGTCAATTCCATGCTCCTCCAGAATAAAGTGCTGCCGAACCATCTCGTGAAGATCCTTATTGCATTCACAAGCGTCGTATGCATGATACACTCCATTTACCTTGGCATCCTTGACGTTACTACCGCTTACACACCATCCGAGCCGAGTCTTAATTGCGACCGGATCATTCCATCCTCCTTCTCTGATTCGTTGTGGCAGCAAAAGTCTTTGGTTGTTAATACCAAGCAATATTCCACACTGCGCTTTATTTTAGGACTGCAGTGGTACGCCATTAAAGTGGGAGTACTTGATGTTGATCTCCTCTTGGTCCACGGATTGTACTGGCAGAGCTAGTCGTTTGACTGTGCGCACATCTCTTAGCCAATACTTCAACTGCTGCACACCTTCAGATCTTGCAGATATCTCGAGCGGAACGATCTTGGATTCTTCTTCTAGGCGTGTAGTATCCGACGTCCACTTCAAGCATAATGGCTTATTCACTCCTTTCAGCCCTAAGTTATTTGTCACGCTTTCCTCGACCAACGTTAAAGACGAACCATTATAGAAAAAGGCGAATGTTTCGAAAGATCTTCCATTTCCATAGAGAACCACTGGAACGATACTAAACAGCGTATTTGTAACATTGGCTTGCTGATGGGTGTGATGGTTCCCATCTACAATTGGTGTCGACTAATAAAGCGCCTCTTGATAATTGTGCAGCAGCGGATGGTGCTGGTATTCACATCCATTGATTCCGCATACACGAACAGCTCGACATCGAAAGCGCTTTGGATGTCCTAAACATCCCTCACATACACCTTTGCTTTTCAGCATCTCCCACCTTTGGTAAACAGCATTATGTTCACATAAGTAGCATCCTCCTCTGGTTTGGTTTTGCTGAATTCTCCTGCTTGTTGTCCTGTCTTCAGAGTGTGTATGTAAAGCTGCTTGTCTTCTCTCATTTCTTCCGTCCGGTGCTGTATATGTCGTTACCGTGCTCGCTGCCTCTGCCATTCCATACAACCATTTGCTGAACTTCGTTAAGTCATGTTCCTGTTTCCCATTGTACAAGGCCCAATTTAGCTTAATTGAAGCCGGCAGCTTATCAACCAGTTCCTGGAGTAGTGTTGGATCGCTTAGGTGATTTGTCAATCCAGATCCAGACGCCTCTATCGTACATTGCAGACTACGGACAGAGAGAGCGTACTGAATGATTGTGTCCAACCGTTCTGCTTTGGGAGATGGTTCCGCTCTTATTTTCTTCAGCATCGTTTGAACTATGTATGCTGGTTGTCCGTACAACATACGCAGCTCCGTAATAATTTCGGGAACTGTTGATGGCAACATAAGACGTGAGCCAACAGCTCTGAGTGCACCGCCCTTCAATGCTCTTTGCAATCTCCATAAGTTTTCCTCATGAGAAAACCCACACAACTTCGTGGTATTCTCATAGCTGCTTATAAAGAGCGGCCACTCTTCGGGGTCTCCAGAGAACACTGGCAGTTCTTTTGCCAAAACCTGCCTTGCCGCTATTTGACGCTGATCCAACGAGACAACTTCCTCAACAGCTGGAGATAATTTCTTGTCTTCTTCAGGCTTCGCCCCTTCCACAGCCGTCGGTTTCGTGTTGTTAATCCATTCTGCTACTCGTTCTTCTGTTAAACTTCTTTCGTCTTCCAGGTCCTCTTCTTCATCTTCTTCCTCTTCCAATGCAAGTATCTCGAACTTCTTGCGAAGGTATTCGTCATCTAACTTCTTTTGTTCGTTTAGGCGAAGCATATCCAGTTTCAGCATGCGCTTACTTCTTTTTGTAGATGCGACTGACCGCTGATTCTCTGACTGTCGATCCACCTCTGGTATCCGTGCTTGCGTCTGCGTTCCCGCGGGTACTATAGAGCAACATTGCTTTTCCTCTGTACTCTGGTTCCGAACTGTCGCGTTGAGTTTGCTGCAGACAAAACACTCAAAACTCGTCTCCGTGACGCCGGAATCCACCCCAGCACAGCTAAAATGTTGCCACTTCTGGCATCCGTCGCATTGGACCATGTCGTCCGCATCATTATTCCTTTTGCATGAAATGCAATCTGCTTTATCCTTCGTTGTCGACATCTCAAAATGGCGAGCTATAATTTTTAGAATTGTTGCCGCTGACGTGAAGATATCCAAAGAATCAACACCAATTGTTGAGTTTATTAGTAAATAACTAAAAATTATAGGTATTTTTCTCCTCTTTAATATCTTCCTCGGCCGGCTTTATATATAAAAAGAAATTTAGCCGTAGAATAACTCGCTTTAAACGCTGGCATTTTTGGTATATAAGGCTATATTAGCACATTTCTTTTTAGTGTAGCTTTGATACTCGTCTCAAACAAGGCCTTGCTATAAAAAAATAGATAGTAATATTAGGATATTTATCACTGAAGGCATGCTTTTTAACTTACTTACTCTTTTTAAGTGTTTCCCCTTAATTTCTTGTTTGATAGGAATTGGATCAAGATCAATTACTGCACATATTCCGCATTGATCTACATTTGCTAGGTAGAAGCTGTTGAGACAATTAATAAGTAGTTTTGTTTGTTGCTTTAAAAGGATTTATTTAATTTTGTCTTGTCAAAATTTAAGTAAAGGCGGTTTTAAAATTGTGTTACATTTATGATGGTGATCGCGTCCGCTGCCCTCGATGGTTTTACTGCCTCTTGTTTTTAATTCTTCTCGTTCAGGTGGCGTTGGTGAAGTTCGTTATAGACGTTATATAGCAACGGCGTTCTATTTTGCAGCAGCGACGTCTGCTGCTTGTTAGTCTGCTTTTGAGTAGCTGTCAGTATTCGGCGACGACAGAAGCTGATATTTAATGTCTTGATTTCTGACCGATAAAGCCCATACGAGAGTTTAATTTGCATGTTATTAATCAAAAAATCGTTGTACATAAATTTAGCAGGTAATTTCGGTGGCAAATACAAACGATTTGGAGCATGGGACAACTGGTAATGTGATTTCAATGGTTTAAACGAATTTATGTGTGCATGGATGATAGAACGATCAAATTTGTTAGGAAGGATGTGCTTGCCACGCAAATCTCCTCTTGGAATGGGTTAAACTTCACCATTTGGTCCTAGTTTGGCTTTTAAAAAAGCCTGTATAACTGACGAGTTTCGATACCCTTCGGTTGATAAAAAGAAAATCTTGCAAACTCTTCATCATTCAATCAGCCTTTGGGAGGAAATATTGTAAAGAGTTCTGTCTGTTCTTAGCTGCTGTTGCCGAAATTCGATTTGTGGGCTGAGCTGTAACTGATCCGTTACGGCAATTTTTTTTTCGTTGTTTTATTTCACCCAATAACATTCGTACCTTCCTTTCCTCTTCTGTAAACTTTTCTGCACACTTGCGCCGACAATTTCGGTCGTTGTGAGTTTCTACACTGATTAAAGGATGTCTTTTAATGTTGTTGTTTTTTTTTGTAACGTAAAGGTCCGACGTCTTTTGGGTTTGACTTGAACAGGGGCGCTTGATTCCTCTACTTGTGGGTGAGCTCCTTGGACTTCATTGTCAACAAGTTCATCGTCGTTGGTACACTGAAAGGGTTGTTTAAGTTTATATAATCTCGCATGAACTTGTAGAGTTAGTTACCTCATTCGAATCATCTACGGCTTCCTGCAGACTACTTTCCTGTGCTATACGTTCTATGCAAGTTCCTCGTAGTCGGTGAAATAAAATGATTTTATCTTACAAAAGTTGTCGAAACAACGAATATTTAGAATGAGTTACCTCATATTCTCGATCATGTACAAGCTCCTGGTAATCGATACACTAAAATAGTTATTTAAAATATATTGTGTCGCGAAAAAATGCAATATTTAGAACTAATTAACCCAACATCGAGATTTGGCCTGGGCTCTAATCGCGTAAGCACAAAACGATAGAACGATAATCGTCGAAACGATTGGACGATCATCGTTTTTTGTTGATTCACGCTACTTATTCAAACGTCAAATACCCTCGTCGAAACGATTCGATTGAACGACAGCTATTTTGCAATCGTTTCATCGTTTTTGGAACATTTTTGCAGTTTTAATTAGGAAATATCAGTTTTGGAGAGAAGTATAAGCTAATATTTAAAGGAATACACACTTATGTTCTTTTTGAAGGCACTCGCTTTTATCCGAGTTGTAAAAGAATGCATTCCTTGCAAAAAAGAAATGGTTGAGTTTCATTTATTTGTTTTTTTTTTTTGCAACTCGATCCTAAGCAATAAAAACTCTCATCTGTTCCAAAAAATGCAAGAAATTTATTTGCGCTTTAATTGTTTTAATAAATACATATCTTTATTTCGAAAACACACAAAATCTGCTGTTGTACCACACCTGCGCACACTTTAGCATATTCCTACACGTTCGTAGGCACTTCGTCATCCAATATATTTTATATGGTTTGGAATTTCACTCCTTTGGGCACTTTCACTTAACATTTCACTTGAATCTTGATACTAAAAGATTCCTTATTCCTTACTACTTATTCATTTCTCCATTATATGTCAATTAATATAAACAAACAAAGAAAAATAAACAAGTTCAAGAAAAAAAAAAAAAAAAAACAAATTCCATAATTTTTTTGATTTCTTTGCTGTCAGAGTTTGTTTACAGTCATGTTCAAACTGTTCAAAATGAAAACGATGAACGATTCGATTGAACGATCCGACGATGATGTTATATGAAGCAAACTCAAAACGATATCGTTGTGTTCAATCGTTTCGACGACTATCGTTTCAAAAGTTACGCGATGATAGCCCTGGGCCGGCATTCTGTAAGGTGAAAACGTCTAAACGTTTTCGTGCACACGAATAGTTTGCTTCATGTAACATCAAAAACGAAAGAAATTCTCGTGGGCGCGAAAAAAAACGAACGAACACATTTTCTTTGACGTTTTCGCTTTTCTTGCTTCATGTAACCTTAAAAACGAACAGATTTTATCGTCTATCGTCTCCACGAAAGAAAACAAACGACAGCTATTTTGTTGACGTTTATCATTCTCCTATTTATTCTCTTTGAGTTTGGTGATTTTAACTTTTAAGATTGTGCTGAATATTTTACTAGAAATGCTAACAAATTATTTTTTGTTGACCAGCGAAAGCGACGAAAGATGGAAAATGAACAAGTAAACTTAAAAAAACAAATTAGAAAAAATCTGCGGGATTGTTCGAATCTCTCACATTACCTGACAAAAGGTTGGTTTATTTAACTTTGGTTCTTAGTTAGAAATTTATTTTTTTCTTTTAGTTTTGTTCAACGTTTTAGGTTAAACATAGCTGCCATTCATTTGCATACAGGTACACGAAATACATACGTGCCTCCTATTTTAAAGCTTTCCTCAACGTCAAAACAACTTAACGAAAATAAAGCTACATACTGAGACTGCCAATCTATAATTTTATTGTCACACAGTTTCTCAAAGCTAAACGAATGTGAACAAAAAAACGTTAGGAGTTACATGAAGCAGATTTTCGCTTTCGCGTGATTTATTTCGTTTTTTGAAACGCGAAAGTGGTTTGCGTTTTGTTATTTACAGAATCCCACCCCTGGTCTTTTGTGACGATCCCACTCAACCTAACCTAACCTAATCTAACATCTTGATTTTCATCATGCTTACCGCTAGCAGTTGCAATTTTTAGCAAATAAAAAGCCCTGCTTTGCTTGTTCATATTTGTAAAACTTTGACGTTTTAACCAACAAATTTCTGGGCAACGAAAACACATAGAGAAAAGTGACGCCATCCTAAAGATTGTCGATTCCGCATTCAGAAAAACCATACAAACTTAAAACCGTCTAATGCCTTAGACGGTTTTACCTTTGCACGGGAGATGTTGTCTAAGTGGATTAATCCGAACGTAGCGGATGTATAGTGGCCCATTTCATTGATACAATTTGAGTAGCTGCGCTTCCATTCTTGACCCTTAAATTATTCTATCTAGGTCGAAACACGTGCGCTACTGATGGTTACAAAAAACCCTCTTACTTGTGTTGAGTTCATAAATACAATTCAAAGATTTCTCTCTGTTCACTCACTTATGATACCGCCTGCCGCTGCCATTTTTTACAGATTTATATTTTAGGAAAACCGAACCTACTTATTGTAAATCAAATTAACTACACATGTAAATGTAAAGAATTCAAATGCTCCATTCAATTATTTTTACTCACTCATCCGCACATAGTCGAAAAAAAAGAAAAAAAAAAACAAAAAACAAATCGTTACTTGTCATATTCTCATTTCAAACAAAAACCAAAAATTATTATAAAAAAAAACAAAAATAAATTAAATTTAAATTATATGCAAATAGCAGTATTATTGTGTGTTCCAAATGAAATAAAAAAAGAATAAAAAAAAAAACATGTTTGCCGTAAATTATAGATGTACAAGTATTCTAATAAAACACAACAATTGTATCTAAATATAAACGATTTAAAAACAAAATAAATCATCTACACTTAAAAGCAAATTGTAAGAAAACACATTAATATTACACAAAATATGTATTTTAATTTGAATTGTTATCGAAAGAAGGAAAAAGGAAATATACAAAAAAGCAAATAAATATTTAAGAATAAGTGTAACTTTAGTCTCGATTAGTGATTTTTTGTTTCCAATAATCTTTCGCATGGTTTCGGAGACATTGTTTTTACAGTTTTATTTGTGTTTGTTTTCGGTTTTTATATACTCTAACTTTGTTCAATATTTTTACAAAATTTTTTTATTAATATTTTACATTATAAGTATAGTAGAAGTTATGATATACTTACTCTGTGTGATTTGTTGTTTACTTAATATTTAAAATACTCTTTTTGTACTCGGTTTACTTTTTAAACTATTTTTTATTGATAAAAAAAAAAAGGATTTTTTGGAAATCAAAACAAAAAAAAAATAACAAAAAAAAAATTTACAATTAGTTATGGGAAATTTAAAAATTTTACTAAGTCTGTTCAAAGGAAATAATGAAACGAATTGTATTTATTAATGTATGAAAAATAAATATATTATCATCGGTATATAAATAAAATGTTGTTTTCCTTGGAAACACTGGGACGTTGAGAAAAGTCTGCAGAATCCCTGGGCCGGAACTATCCTTTTAATTTTGATGTAAGTCGATTTTACAGTCCATTTGATTAAAAGGTAAGGTTATCAGGAAATACAGACGGTGGAAAAGGTAATATAATATTTTAAATTTCTGGTTTAAGCTTCAGAAGGATGTACAAGTTCAACCGATTTGCCTGGTTAATTCAATTACATATGTCGTTGGCTTAATAAGAAAACCTCGTACATAACTGCATTTTTGGCAAAAATTACATTTTGATGCTATCTTATAGATCGTACGTCATTAATACATTTAAGTCTCTTAAAAATAATTTTCTGAGCACTGAACCTAGCTCGAGCCTTTTGAACCGAGTGTGCTAAGATCTTTCTGATGTTTTTTTTTTCTGTCAAATGTAACTGTCATGTCGTTTTCCATTGGTTTCACTCGGGGATGCACTGTAGTCCAATGGAACAAGAAAACTGCGTCTGATTGAATCCACAAGAGTATTGGTGAAATGCCAAAAAAT
Organism: Cheilosia vernalis; assembly: GCA_949126925.1. Lineage (NCBI taxonomy): Eukaryota > Metazoa > Arthropoda > Insecta > Diptera > Syrphidae > Cheilosia > Cheilosia vernalis. Next base: position 26,588,093 of record OX421358.1, read on the forward strand.
AATCTACGGCAGCTTTCAGTCGACTTGTATAAAATACACGAACTACACTTGTGTGAGTGCTTCTTGAGTGGATTCTGGGGTGGAATCGGCTAAGTTGATAGTTGACAATCAAAATCATAGCTTTACGTCTGCGTAAGGTGATTATCAAATTGACAATCGCTTTTTTCCGATCAATTGCATGTGACAGCTAATTAGGTGTCGCTTTCATACATTTGTGGCATTTTCATAGGTATGCCGTATGCACCTCAGCTTCGACTCCAAATAAATTAAATACTTTCGAGAAAAAAGAATATATGTACAAATAAATTAAAATACAAAAGTGAAATTTGAAAATTCGTAAAGTGCAATGTTTACTTCAGTGGAACTTTTCTACAGAAATGAAGAAAATAATTACAGAAAAGTCCAACTATTAGGAGAAACCTTGTTTTGGGACTGGTTGACTCTAGTATTTCCACCCATTCCTCAATTGGTTGCTGAAACTTTAAATCTTCTTTGGGGGTGGTGGCTAATTTAAATTTGCAGTTAAAGTATTGATGGAAATCATATCATGATTTTAACGCCAATGGAAAATGAGAACATGTTCTTCAATCGGAAATGAAGGCATAGTATAATTGCATAAATCTGGAAAGGATGCGTATTTGCTCTTTATTAGCTTGAGACCTTATAAACAATAAACAAATTTATTGTAATTTGTGAACATATTATTATTGTCAAATTCACGTATGATTTTCACAATAAAAAAAACACTTCGAATATGTATCAACATGACATCGTCGGCAAGGATGTGACGTCAAAAATTCTAAGTGCTGCCAATAATTAATCATTTTTTAGTGATCGCTTTAAGCAGAGCAAAGAAGAGTTGATAATCAGAAACGACGATCAAAAAAGTGACAATCAACCATCACCTTAGCCGATTCCAGCCCTGACTTCAAATCCAGAAGCGAAATTCTCTCCTCAGAATCACCAGAAGAGTATTTTTTGTGCCAATGGAACGGTTTCAGAAGTGATTTTTTCCATTCTGGACTCTCCCGGACGCTTCTATTTGCCCAATGGAAAACGACATAAGGGTGTATGCATGCATATGTGGCTGAGCTCCAAAACGTAAAAAAATGCGCATTGTGAATGCACAATTGCACACTGCTTTGCTGTTGCCAGGTTATGAATACTTTTGCGCTGCTTTGCATTTGTTATACATTTCATTAACGAATTAATTTTATTTTGCGGTTTAAACTGAAATGTCTTTTGCGTCATCATAATCATTCTTGATTCTCTGTTTGCTTTTGTTTACGCAGTTGATGCGTTCACAATGCATTTTAGAAACGTATGCATTGCAAAATAGTCCGTTTGCGTTTTGGAACACTTGAATAAGCAAAGTAATGCAGAAGTACTGCGTTTTGGAACTCAGCCTGTATAATCAGTTTTTTATACAAAAAACACATGAGCAGAAATTCTGGATGCAGCGCAGAGTGCAGTGCTGCAAGTAAAACATATGTGCAGAAAATTGTATGTAACATGCATTACATTAGCTAATAGGGCTGCTGTCATTCGCCGACTAGGCATAGGCAGAGGCAGCTGATGTGTTTACAACCAAAAGCGTCAAAATGCGATAATGCCAAATTCTAGAAATTCCAATTAATTTTCTTTTGTGTTGTGGTACCCTTGAAGCTCGCAGCAAATTTAGAAACCTACATATATGTAGTCAGTAATGCTGCAATGAGTGCAGAATTTACGTGTGGCTATATGTATATCCAAATAGACGTGTGTATTTAAATCTTGCTGCGCATTAAATTCCGCACATGTTTTTTGGACACTACTCAGCTCATAGACCACGCTCTGATCATGCTCTAAAGAAACACAAGTTCCGAGGTCTGATGTGTCTGACCTAAATAAAAAGAAACAAACTTTTTGTATAACATTCCGGCTGGTTCTAGAATTAGCTCAGTTGAAGACTTACACCTTTGTATATACAAAGCTTACGCGTATTTGACAGATTCAAGTCTCCAATTATTGGAAGTGAAACTTTTTTGGTTACTAATGGGTTGTTTACACTTCACCATTTTACGTTCCACGCTACATTCCACACCACACTATCCCCTCTATATCCCCTCTATATTATTTCTGTAATTTCTGTATTGTGTTTCTCCCTTTTGCAGTTCACACGGTCAACCAATCTTAACAAAAGAAGTGTCAAAAAAAAGATATTCTAAAGGACCATTCACATGAGAGCGAATTGCGAACCACGAACTGGCGAATATTCGTAGATTCTGACATTTCATTCACATGAAAACTTTTTTTAGTCGCAGGTATTTGTATTGTTGAAGGTTAAGTTCGAGCGAATTTTTCATTCGCAGGTTTGTGGATCGCGACTGTTTTATGTGGATTGTGAATAAAGTGTGACAGTTCGCGGCAAGAATTTTCAATTCGCGGGAGAATTGCTGTAATTATAAATTTCGTTATTTTAATCAATCAAGTCTCGTTTTTTTTTAGATTAGGTGTTATATTAATTGAATATAAGCTTTTGTGGTAAAACAAATAGCAATTTTCAATTCACAAATGCAGATAAATTGATTTGTTCGCAGTTCGCCTATTCGCAATTCGCGCTCATGTGAATGGTCCTTAAGGGTGTTTATCTTTGCATTTTTACTTTTTTTAAATATTAAGGCTGGTACGCTGATCGAGTGAAGTGAAATTTTCACTCCTCTCCAAAAAGTGCTGTGAAATAGAGAGTGAAATATTTTATTGGAGATTTTAGTTGGAGAAATTTATGCAGGGTGACTGAGCTCAAAAAAAAATTTGTTTTGTGGCAGTTCAAGAAAACAGCTGGAAGAAACAAATTGGAAACTTCACTTCTTGTGAACCATGTGATACCTACAGTAAAATGTATTGACCTATTGGAAGACATTCATCCGTGATGGACCACAATAACAATAAGTTATTGCCATAAAACCAAATTCTGCAACCAGTATGGACCTACGGGCACCAGTTGTGGGTATGACCGCTCCAAACGTATTTCTAAAAAAATTAAGGTCTTTCAAAAATATTACAAAGGAACAAAGTCATATTCAATGCACAACGCTGATCAAGATATTGAATCAGTATAGAAAGAAGTCGAACAAGTTCCTTAAATGCACAACGCTTCTCAACCACGTTAGCTTAGAAACAACCGAATTTATAAATACAGGCAGTGTAATCAGGAGATTAAGGCGGATAAAACATGTTGATCTATAAAAATGAGCTAAGTCAATATATTTTCTAACAAAAAAGTTCAGAAATTCTACAAACAAGGGATCTTTCGATTAGTCGAATGGCTAGGCACATTCACATACGGTTGGCGAATGTTCTCTCGAAGCATCTCTCGCGTACCTACTAGTTTTCGAATGACTTTCGATGATTTTCCCTTCCAGCGAACCTCCAAAAACAGAAAAAAAAAATTCGTATTTTGTTCATGACAATTTTAATATAGTTTTCAATTTGGCAAATAATACCTGATTTGTAAAATAGACAGGACAGTCGTCAAATTTAAATAATTAACAGTGCATGGAAATTACACATATTTTCAAAGATCATCTGCTGGTATTGCTTGAACAAAACTGGGTAGAAAAATATTCTTGAGGCACCCTGCTTATGGAAAAGGTCATCCATGCCACCAAATATTTGTACACCTAACATTATTGCACTATATTCAACGAAAAAAACAATTTTATAAGTGCGAAACACTTATTATTCTCTTAAGGAAACATCTGAAATTCCAATAAATTTCTAAACCGCATCCTACAAATCATTTTTCACGCTGAAATGTAAAAAAATGAATGCGACGGACAATAAAAACCAAGTGAAATAGCTGCGGAGAGATTTTAGTATCGCCACCTACGACTCAGTTTTGGAAGCGATATTTTCCACTCGAACTGCGTACCGCCTAGTGAAATTTTCATTTGGAAAATTTATTTTGACATTTCGCAGTGAAAAATTTGTATGAAAAATTGGATTTCACTTGAACTGCGTACCAGCCTTTATGGGTTGTTCACCCTTCACCATTTTACGTTCTACATTCCACACCACACTATTTAATAATATTTCCATGAAAAGTGAACACATTCGAGTATTTGTTTATATTTTTATTTATAGCTCTCAATAGAGTTTAAAATTACAGAATAACAAACTAATGTGATGTGGTGAATACCTTAATTTATAATAATAATAAATTTAAGCTTCAAATGAATGAATATTAAATTAATCTGAAGGCTTCCGTTATTTGTTTTATGTATGTATAATTTTCTTTTCATTTTTGTTTTTGTTTGTTTTGTATTTTAGTAAGAAGAAATAAATATTTAAAACGTATTTATTTACCTTATTTTTGTTAATCTTAAGACTTGTGCACTAAAACTTAGAGAATATAATGCCTACGATGGTTCGCAATGTTTATTTGTTTATTAACTTCTTCATTCTTGTATATTATTCTTAATTCTTAATAAGAATTTATATTTGGTTGACTTTTCTGTTAGTTTTTTCTTATTTGTTTTTTTTTTTTGTTGTATTACATATATTTGTTTGTTCCTTAAAATACATGTAACTTTTAATAAATATATTTAATGTATATATGTGTATATATATATTGTATAATATTGCAGATAAAAAGCGAGCTTTTCTTATTAGTGGTGTTTTCCATGGTTGTTTTATTATTTTTATTATATTATATAATAATTTTGTTTGTAATATGTATGTTGTTTATGTTATGCTACATTTATATCTCATGCAAAAGGCAGCTAGAGTTTTTGTTTGTTAATATGTTTATAATTTTTTTTACTAATTTTTGCATTATGCAACGGTATTTTAACTAAAAAATAAATTGTTATAATGTAATATTGTACCAGAATGTGAGCGCTTACGCTAGCACCCACCTCATACTTTGTCCACTTGCTTAAACTATTTGAGAATGTACAACAAGTTACGTTACGGTTTTTGTTCTAGACTTGAGCGTTTCCAGACATTTGACTTCTGAATACTGCAGTGCGAACTACATACATTTGCTAACTCAATAATAAAAATAGAAAAGGTTTGGTTTAAATTTTGACACCTTGGTCGAAAATAACATTCAAAATGTTTTCCACCTAAAACAAGAAATATAATTTATGAAAGAAAAAATTAAAAAAGTCTATAGAAAGAAGTCTAGTGGCGTTTTATTGAAAATGGCAATTTCCGGGTAGTTCTCTCAGGTCTTCAATGCAAAACGCCATAAGTTACGGTGACTTGAAAAGCGACCTGTGGCGAAAATATAAAGTCAAACTTTTATTCAAAAGTGGCCGAAAATTGTATTCTGACGGTAGATTGAACAATGGTGTATCAAAATTACATTTTTAACCTTATTCTTAAGATTTTATAGGTTACAATAAAATTTTTCATTTTTTTTTTTTACAATTACCTGTGCTCTACTCTAACTCCCCTATCGGGAATAATATTTCCCAGGGAATGTTCTCTTGTCAGCATTGTAAATTAGATTGCTGACTTGCCGATAGGGGTGTAAGTGTCAAGGGCGCGACCGACCGAACTAAATATTGTATTAATTAAGACTGAACTTAAAAGAACCGTCTGTTCTTTATATAGTTCTGTTGATACCCAATGTCGAACGAACTTGGAGGGAGTAAGGGACTTTGTCTACCTCAACGATAAGCGAATGACGAAAGTCAGTTATAAGCCGGTGCCAACGAATAAGCACGCAAAGTGCTGATGAAAACGAATTTACACCACTAACATGATGAACGACAACAATTGCACGGCGAAAAGTGTGTCTTGGTAGACACACGGTCAAAGAAAATACTCAACCGCAATGCGGCTATGAACGCAGCCCTCAGCGCATTGATATTTTTTTCCTTGACGATCCGACGATCACTTGGGATAGATTATGACTTTATGCTGCCAGTATTGGCAGCGCGGATTGACGTTGTCATGGGATTCCCCTAACATTACGCTTGAGATCGTCGCCCTAGTGATTGAAGCAGCTAATCTGATGGTATATCACACGAGCTTTTGAAACTGGGGTCGAATCGCCACTTCCGTGAACGAGTTATACGTTCACGAAATTATGTTGATTTTACATGTGAAACAAAAACAAATTCCGTCTTGTAATGCTCGTTCACGTACGACGCGATTCTACCCCGGATTTCGATAAAAGGCGAACTCAATACGATGGTAAAACCAAAGAGAACTACAACCGCGACAATAAAACGCACTTTAGGCTGGAATACAGTGCGCAACTATTTGTTTGCCTGCGTTTTTTACTTCTGAAACGGGTGTCTCCTCGGTTCTCACGACTTTTATGATCTCGAATGCTTGTCAGACGTCCCAACCAAGCTCTGCTCACACCTTAAAACAAACAATCGCCAGGTCATTAGCAAACCCAATGGCATTGTAGTATAATCCTCCTAATTTATTTGGAAGACTTCGTCGATGACTTCTTCTTCTCAGGGGGCTTTGCAGTTACCAAGGCGTCAACTAACATAACTAGTGACCACAGAGACAGTTCACCTGGGGGCGGCCTTTGACTGCCAGACACTGGCACTTCTCCAGAAAAAAAAATTGTAGCTATTCGACTTTGCACCATTGAATTGAAAAGATGGGTTTATCGTTTAATTATAGTAAATTTATGATAGCTCTTGCTGTCAATTTGTATCCGGTGTAGTCGAAAGCGCACTCCATGTCGAGGAAGACATAAGTTCTTACGATATTTTGTTCACGAGACAATAAAGAGCACTAGCTCTACCTAAACACATACTGACAGCGCAGTGGCTGTTCCCTGATCATTTAGCCTTTCCACTATTTTGTGCCTCAGTTCAGTTCACTTGGGCTATGCACTTGTATCCAGATCAAGGGATATAACCCCAATTAAAGTCCAAAGCGAGTTGGAAGGCAACTAATCAGCTGGAGACCAACAGTATTAGCAGCCACGTAGCCTCAGACAGAGAAAGAGGGCCGGGAGTAAAGGAGGACATCCACTATATCATGAATAAAACAACTCCAAAGGCACCCTCGGAAGAAGAGAGATCCGAACTTGAATCCTATTACCAGAAGACGTTTCTAAAAACTGAGATAAATAAAATTCACGAGTAAATTTTCACCAAATCATAATCCGGTAGTTATACACCGACGGTTCTAAGATGGACATCGGTACAGGCGCGGGCATCTTCAGCGAAGCACTGGGCCTAAGAGAATCATTCAGAATAAGCGATGATTGCAGTGTCTTTCAAGCAAAGGTAGCCGCTATCTCCCAAGCGGCAAAGGACCTTAAGAGAAGGCACATTGTCGGCAAACAAATCACTATCTACTCTGACAGCCAAGCGGCAATAAAAGCCATGAAGTCAGTCGTGGTGAAGTCAAGGGCAGTATGTCACTGCAAGAAAAATCTGGACGTCATATCACAAGCCAATGCGGTGACCTTATGCTGGGTACCAGGGCACATGGATATTCCAGGTAATGAACAGGCGGATGAGCTTGCAAGAAACGGGTCGAAAATACAGGCATAGTTGGCCCTTAAATCAGTAAGAACTCCGCTCAGCACGCTTGCAAGGAAGATTGACATTGAATCCTGGAGTAGAACTAACCTACGTTGGACCAATCTCATTACCTGCAGGCACACAAAACAACTATGGCCAGAGTTGAGTGAAAACAGATCTAAATGCATGATCGGACTAAGCCGCAAAGATATTCGCATACTCACGGGGGTCATTACTGGACACTGTGCGATAGGCGTACATGCGGAACGGCTGGGGATACTGCATAATGACTTTTGCAGAAGCTGCATGGACGTTGAAGAAATAGAATCTGTTCGTCACCTACTCTGCGAATGCCCAGCCCTTAAAAACAGCAGACAGAGGATTCTCAACAGTTACTTCTTCGATGACCTAGATGATTTGAAGAATGTTGATCTCAATGCACTAATGAGATTCATACTCAAATCTGGGTGGTTCTAGCAGACACACAATCTTCATATCATTGGTCACTCGTAGGACATACTTTAGAATCATGATACAACGGAGCTTTAGGAACCCATGAGATTCATACCAATCTATGTGGTTCAATATAAAAAGCGGTTTCTATTTCTCTTTCGACAGGTCACACTGGATGGTTCCCGTAACTGGACGCAATGGACCCAACTGATGGTCTAGACAAATCAACGGAAGGTGCATTGGTCAATTTAACAACGCGGATAAATAATGCCCACAAAGGCAAAGAAATCGCACTGTGCGCCTTCCTGGACATTGAGGGTGCTTTTGACAACACTGGATATGACTCCATATCAAATGCTCTGTACCATAGGAACATAGACCAACCTACCATCAAATGGGTCAGAGCGATGCTAGAAGGTCGCAAAATAACTGCTTCGTCAGGACCAATCTCAGTATCAGCAATAAAAGGCTGCCCACAAGGAGGTGTTCTGTCACCCCTTTTGTGGTCACTTGTCATTGACGAACTGCTTTACAAATTAAGCAACTTAGGCTTTGACACAATAGGTTACGCCGATGACTTGGTCATCATCATTACGGGCAAAGATGAAAACAAAATTATAAGAAGTATGCAAAGTGCCCTTAAGATAGTCCTAGACTGGTGTACCAAAGAAGGTTTATCCATTAACCCCAGTAAGGCTGTCATAGTTCCCTTTACCAAAAGAAGAAATATAAACTTAGGTCAAATTTCAATAAATGATACGATCATTGAGTATTCCAATGAAGTTAAGTATCTAGGAGTAATCCTGGACAAAACACTAAATTGGAACTCCCACATTAAAAACAAAATCACAAAAGCAACAAACGCTTTATGGGCATGCCGTCGCATGTATGGCAAAACTTGGGGTATCTCTCCAAAGATAACCCAATGGATCTATACAATGATGATCAGGCCCATTGTTACATACGCTTCTGTAGTATGGTGGACTAAAACAAAACAAAGGACCGCCATTGCTAAGCTAAATAGGGTACAACGACTCGCATGTCTCGGTATATCCGGAGCCATGCGAACCTGTCCTACTGCGGCTATAGAAGCCTTGATAGGACTAACACCTCTCCACATTTACATAAACAAAGTGGCGATCCGCAGTTCGGCAAGTTTGATCCAAATGAAAGAAACAAGCCTCAGTGAACGTCCTGAGTTAAACGAATTGTTCTCTGAAATTCCAGAACTTGACATGATCTGCGCGGTAACAGACCGCCTCCCAAAGACCTTATGTTTCGATAAGCGGTTCTCTACAGAGATCCCAAGTAGAGAAGCATGGGCGAGTAATAGCCCACCTACTTGCCAAAATGGCCTAAAGTGGTATACGGATGGTTCCAAAATGGAAACAGGAGTGGGAGCTGGGTTCCACGGACCTAACCATAATGTCTCAATACCGATGGGGGCTAATCCAAGCGTGTTCCAGGCTGAGCTCCTAGCCATCCAAGAGTGTGCTAGTCACATATACAACACTGGTATTAAAGGCATTCTCATCCATATATTCACGGACAGTCAAGCAGCTATTAACGCTCTTAGCTCGCATATTATTGACTCCAAATCGGTACTAAGCTGTTTCAACGCCCTTCGAACACTTGGCCTAAGGAATAAAACCAAATTATGGTGGATTCCGGGCCATGAGGGTTTTGAGGGAAACGAGAAAGCCGACGAAATGGCCAGATTGGGCTCTGCAACTCCTTTCACAGGACCTGAACCCTTCTGTTATGCTCCCAAATCGTCTATAAATCTAGCCATCAAAAGATGGGAACACACAAAATGTATTTCATACTGGGAGAGCATCCCAGGTCTAAGACAGGCCAAGCGTGCTATACAGCCGTTCAATAAAGATGCCAATAAAATTTTAAATCTAAACAGGCATGATATCAAAAATCTCACTGGTTTCCTGACAGGACATCACCACCTACGATATCACCTAAATAAAATAAATTTAACTGACTCCTCACTCTGTCGGTTATGTCTTGAAGAAGACGAAACAGCTGAGCACATAATATGTGTATGTCCAGCCCTATGTGGAATCAGAAGAACTATCTTCTACAGGGAGCTTCTCAGCCCTGAAGAGATGAAGAAGTCATCTAGTAGCAGCCTTATTAACTTTATCAGGAAAGTAGAGGACCTGCTAGACTAAACAATATTCTGGCCCTTTGGCACAATAGATCTTATTGGTCGACGTGCCTTTAATGCTTAGGCATAGTCAGAAGGTTTACAAAAAAAAAAAAAAAAAAAAAAAAAACTGATGGTCTAAGTGAAGCTGTGGCAAACTGCCACAAGATCACCCATTTACCTACCTACCTACCTAATCCGGTAGCCGGAACCCGCCCCGTCTATGCACAGCGTCGTCTCTTGTAACTTCTTAACAATATTCGATTAACGTTTGTAATTAGCGGACGGACGTGGCGACTACAATAAACTGTTCGCGCGTGTGTTGCTTTCTGTTAATACAGCCGATATAGTACATTTGTAGTAAATATTTAATTTTGATTTAAATTTGACTTTTTTATTTTATGTTGGTTTTTGTTTTTCTATTTACAAGTCTATGTTCGCAGTTCTATGTATATAATTATGATAAAATATATAGAATATGTGATTAATCTGTTTAGTTCTATGTACAAATGCTTTACATACTACACACTATGTGTCACTATTACGGTAAAAGGTTTTGTTCATTTCATTCCGCAAATAAAAGAAAACAAAAAAAAAGTTAGTAATAAATAGCACGGAGATTTTTCATTGCTTTCTCTTTGTACCTTTGTACAGACGCGAGTTTTGTGTTGTGAATTTGGACAAGAGAGAGAGAGAGTGTGAGAAGGATAGGGGGCGGGAAGAGTGAACAAAACAAATGCGGCGCCGCGCTCCTTTTCAACTCGTCCACAATGCCTGCGGTAACTACATTCTGATTTTATGTCACGACACAGAGGTGGCGAAGAAATCTTGCAGCCTCTGCACCGTGTTGCGGTCCAACTTACACAGATCGAAGTCAAAAGTTTTACTGGTGATTTCGTAGCGTCCGGTAGCGGCAATCATCTCGACGACTTGCTGCAACTCCTCGTTGTCCTGCAGGGTCATGATCTTTTGATGGAGCTCCTGCAGTTCGGAGAGGTATTCCAAGTTGAGAGCAGTCACTGGGGTGTTTTGTGCCGGCAGCGCGGATGTTGTCGCCGGCGGAGGTAGGAAAGTCTGTTTGTCTTCTGCACGCAGCAGTGGTGATTGAGATTTCTCGCGAGCGGTTTTCGCGTTAAAGTCCTTTTTCATTTGTTTGAGTGGCGGCTCGACGAAAGTGTTTACTGCGGTCGAGTTTCTTCGGCGTTTCTTGTCCTCCTTTTCGGCGGCTTTTTCGGCTTTGGATTTGTCTGCACCGCGATGGGATTTGTGATCTTTCTTGTCGGAAGGGGGCAACGGCCGTGGGGGTTCTTGAATCCCTGCCGACGACAGTGAAGACGGCGTCGAGGATGGAGTCGACGCAGTCGAGGGGGGAGGAGTTGGTTGCGGATTCGCCGGCGCTTGGAACAGAGTCAAGTTCTTGGCAGCGGGTAGATCGGGGAAGCTGCTATTCGAGCTGTCCGAGTTCTGTATGGGCATGGTTTTTTCGGAATTGGAGTTCGATGTGGCGTGCAGACTCTCCGAATTCAGACTGTCCACATCGCTGAGGTCGTTTACCGCGCTTGAAAGGCCACTTGCTGATGCTGATGATCCCGTTGTGATGGTATTGTTGTTGCTATTGCTGTTTGTCGAAGGCACCGTTGATGCATTGCTGCTTTGTTTGCTGGCTTTCGAGGAGGAGACGCTAGAGGCTGGTTTTGTGCTCGCACTTTCTGCGGGAGCTTCTGCTGGCATTTCACTGGTGGCAGCCACTTTCTTTGAGGTTGCAGCTGTAGCGCCAGACGGCAGTTCATTTTTGGCAGCCTTCTCTTTTTTGTCCTTCTTCTCCTTGCTGTTAGTGGACTTCTTTGATGGCTGATCTTTGTCCTTCTCCTTTTCTTTTTCTTTGTTTTTGTCTTTCTTTTTATGTTTGTGCGACTTTTTATCCTTTTCCGTGGAGGATTTCTTGTCACTCGCCAGCGCCGTGCCGTCTTTGTCAGTGGTCTTCGTGGTGGAGTCGGATTTTTTCGACTCCTTTTCTGAGGTTTTCTGATTGCGACTGCTGAGATCAGATTTTGAGGCAACTGTGGGATTCGGTACTTTTGAAGACGACTGGGATGGCTGTTGAGCCGGTGCGGCAGCTGCCGCTGCTACAGGAATCACCGCGGGCGCTGTGGGAGCCGCGGCAACCGCGGGAATACTCTCCTTCGGTTCGGCTCGATGTTTGTCCTTGTGCTCACGATCTTTGTCGTGCGATTTCTTCTCCTTTTTTGACTTCTTGCTGCTGGAGGAACCACTCGGCCGCTTGTCGCTCTCAGACGACTTGCTGGATGATTTCACAGCGGCAGCGGGGTCGTCTCTGCTGGCCGCAGAGGAGGATCGCACTGGACTTGGCCGCTTGGGACTGGGCGCTGCAGCCGCAGTCTTCGGACTGAGCGATCTCTTCGAGGCTTTCTCCTTGTTCCTCTCGCGATCCTTGTCCTTGTCTTTTTTGTCTTTCTTCTTCTCATCTCGCTTTTCGTGCTTGCCGTCCGACTTTTTCTTGCTTTCCTTCTCGTCGTGAGTCTTCTCCTTGTGCGGACTTGTCAGCTGCTTGTGCTTGTCTTTTTTCTCACTCTTGTCTTTCTCCTTGGCACCACCGGCGAGCGGTCCAGATGCAGTCGATCCAGCTGAGGCGGCATTACCGCCGGAGTTTGCTTTATCTTTACCACCGCCACTCTTACTGTTTGCGATCGCCGCAGCGATGGGTGCACCTGTGCCACCGTTCGCTGTCTTCGCCTTCGGATCCGGAGAGAATTTCGGCGCAGTTTTGTTGATTGGTGTTCCAAAGAGATTCGTAAACGTATTCGTCTTACTGTCGTCTGGACGCTGCTTGTGTTTCTTTGACGACGACGACGATGTGGATGTGCCGGTGGCGTCAGTACTCAGTTTCGGTTTGCCAACCATTTGACTGCGGCTGTCGGGGATGCTCATATCAAGGCTCTTTTCGTCAGAAGTTATGGCGCCGCCAACAACTCCCGATACAGCGACACCACCCCCTTTCACTAGTTTCTGCCGGAAATCTTCAGATGGAGCGTCAAAAATAAATTTCTTTACCTCACTACGATGCAACGGCGGACCCTCATGTTGCAGATCCAAGTCGTAGCTGAATGTCACCCGCTTCGGTTCGTCACGATTGCGGAAATAAATGTCTATAGCTAGGACGAAACCAGCGTAGCCAGATTCTTTTAGCACATATGGTGGTTCCTTGAATGCTGCAAGAGAAGAATTTCAAATAAATTACAATGCAACATTTTGTGGATTTTTTTTCCTGTAGTTTGAACTTACATCTCTTGGGCTTGGGGAAGGAATCATGCAAGTTAAATACAACTTTGTCGACAAACGAACTTATGTCAGCTTTGTTCACTCCCTGAACGTACAACTCCCAGTCATGAGTGAAGCCTTCGGGTGTGCGTTTGCTTTTCACCGTTGCCGAATGTCCAATTTCAAATTGGACCTTTATTGCCATAATTAGGGAAAACACTTCACGATGATGGCTTTCGATTTACGCAACGCGTAGAACTGAAAAAACCTGCAAAGAACAAGCAACGTGTTTAGTTGGATATTTAATTAAGCTGGCTTATTGATTAATTTCAAAGCTGCGGCTGGTATAGAGTGACTGTATGTTTCTTAGCCAAGTCTACTTATACGAAAGGACATTCGGTGGGTATTTTGCGACTTTGTCTAACTCGGATCTCAAAATATAACTCTGACAAGGACAAAAGATTGCAAACGACTTGCCTACTGTGTGGTATGATTGAAATCTTTCGATTTACGACATATTTGCCGGGGTTCAATTACTAAGGTAGGAACCGAAAACGAAGGACTTATATATAAGTTATCGGAAACAGATACTAGGTGGTCACAATGATTACGGCCAAAGTAGGTTAATTAACTGCCAGACAAGCAACCCACAAACAAGTTTCTCATCTTTTTCCGTCTTAAGAACACACCTCTGGATTTCGGAACACTCGAGGACCTGATATAAAGCTGCTGCTGTTCGAAGACCCAGAGCAAAGGTTTTTCTAAATAAAGTAACGAAGCTCATAGAGTGAAAACAATCAGCATACTATTACACGCCACTATTCAAAACCATCAGTGCCCTGTGCTGAATGTGTTCATGAAAGACACAGTACGCGATTTTAGGGAGAAACCGGTAGACAGATCGATGAAATGAAGATGGGGGAAGTAAAGCACAACGTGCGGAACTAACGCAATGCGCTTAATACGCAGTCCTACGTCTTTATTTCGGATAAGGGCCAATTTACAAAATGGAAGAAGCATTTCACTGCAGCTGTACACAGTCATTTGCCATAAAGTGATCACTTGTCCAAATCCGTGCCAAAATATCCTTCAAATTGCTAAAGAAAAACAAGCTTGTATGACTTGGGGACACTTCCCCTTATAATGGAAGAACATAATGATAGTCAGGCTTCTAAGAAAATTTAACCTCAATCTATAAAAAAAATCATACCGGGATGAATCAAAGTGCACAACTGAATCACTACGAGATGGTTTGTATTCAAATCTTTAAGCGGTTGTCCATGATCAATAGGGTACACATTACACAATCTATTTCGGTTCACAATGGTCTGAGTCAAAGAAATAAATTGGATAAGGACAACGACAGGAAGTGCGAGGGTACAAATTTACTCAAAAATAAATGAAAGCTACGTCGGAGCAACTAATAAAATCTTATTTTAAAAATACAACAAGCTAAAGCTACTTTTCTGCGATCTTAATAGGATCTTAAGCAGCAGATTTTTGCTTGAGGTTGGACTTCTTTAATGGTGTAGATCACGAAAGAGAACGACTTCAGATTTATACTTCTCTTTTGTTTCAAAAACAGTGACAGGACGTTGAGACTCACGAGGCTAATCAACCGATACCAGCATGAGTTACAAATGTAAAAACGGTCACGGTTCCAATTACACTAGAACATCAAACCAAAATTCAGCAAATAGTTCGAATAATAGAGCGACCCAAGTCTCTATTACGACCACCACTAAGTTACAACTATTTAACTCCAAATTGAAAAGGCGATAATCTTGTCAAACGATCGAAAGTTCTTCTACGATATGGCTAAGTCCACACAAGTTCTGTAAAACCGTACAACGTCTTTCTAAAATCCAATTATCTAAACCGACCCGTGAAGAAGGTATGTAGAAATTGAGGTTGGGTAGAGGTAAACAGATTGGCACAAAGGGCGCTGGCTTTATTCAAGGATTCATACAATTTGTATGGTGTTCTTAGTGCTGGGTTACGCTACCAAAAAATTCATAAGACAAGGTCGGTTTGAAAATTCCACTGATAGTCTAGTCTCTCTAATGTAGCTTCGAGTAATTTTGAAAACTTTCAATGATCAAACCAAAAAGTGATGCTGCAGATGTCTCTAGCTATTTTCCAATAAAATGCGTCGAGTTTTCTCCATCTGCCCTTAGGATCCCAGTGGCTATTTCACCCCTCACGAAACAGGACTACATTGCCAATTGTTGCGGGTTAAGGATTCCAGCTGTATGATGCTGGAATGAACCAACCATCAAAGGTGTATGATTTGGGTGTTTTTCTCCCTATTTTTCATGATCAAAAATAATTGACAAGATGCTGGATAAAGGTAACACATAATAAATAGCAACTTAGATCTAGTTAGACAGGTTCGAATTCATCCCCTGTGAGAACATATTACCACCCCGACCGAAGGAATCATTGAATCCACCCCAAGAATAAAAGCAGAACGATTACAAATGGTCCTCAACCAGTTATGTAGACAAAACCGGAATACGATTTTGCCAAGTACTATCCCAGATGGGGATAGTTGTTGGAAACTTTTTGGTCAGTCATGGGCCGTAAGATGAATATATGTACGTTGACCTAGTTTTCTCCGTCATAAGGAACAACTTACTGCCGGCATTACAACTGACCTGCCTATAAAACTGAACTATCACCCACAGCGATGGGAGCTACAACCACAATTATAATCACACCGCGGTTAACCTCTCCACCAAAACAAACACTTTTAAATAAATTACCTTCTATAGTCTCTATTTTGTTGTATTTCACGTTCAATTACATAAAACTCGTTCTCAAATCAAACACTCATTACCACTCAGGCACTGCCATCCCTCCCAACACCTATGGTAGACACTAAAGTAGCACAATTTAAGCTTTTTGTTAATAGTTCCTCCGAAATTCACCATTAACTTGACAAAAACAAAAAACAAATAACTAAACAACGATTGAATGTGAAATTCCGCGAGTTGCACGCACTGTGACATACGAACACGATAGACGACGATACGCCAGCGGTCTGGAAGACGTAATGCAAACGAATGATAAATAATCAACCCCGTCCACTGCTATAACACTATTCGGGAATTCTGAATATGCAAATCCTTTACCTGTAGTTATATACCGCAATAAAACACATTTCTACCTAAAATGAGATCAAAAATATAAAATTTTCTTCCAGATAATTAGCACAAAACGGAGAAAAAAGAAGAAAAAAAAAACTCTTTTCTTTCTCGCTTCCAACCGGAGTTTGGATTGGATTGGAATGACAATTTTCGGTGTCACTTCTAGAGCTCTTGGGGAAAATTGATATTTACTTACCTGCAATTTGAATGTTTGATGAGGTATTGCTTCTGTTTAAACACACGTGAAGGGTTGTTTAGTATTTTCTTCGGCGCTTCGGGGTAAAATTGCCGTGTAAAACATAATAATTGATAATGAAAAATTAATAAGTTGTTGGTTCACTTTCGGAACAATATGTTTTTTCCCCCCAAATAATTGCTGCACGAAGAAGTTTTTTATGCACTGGACAGACTGACGTATGAAAAATGGCAGTTCCATTTGCATGCAAGAAGGCCTCCTCAAAGACACTAGATTGTAGTAGATGGGATGTGTGCTCAATAAAATGGCGGCTTTTAGCTCCGGAATTGGCGTAGATTTTATTCTAGTACCAGCAAAAGTATTTTTTGATGAAATAAATTTGTTTTATAGTTGTTTTCGTTGAATTTTAGTGATGTTGTTTTTTAAGCTTCGATCTCAGCAAAGCAAATTAAAGTAGGATTTTCAGCACGCAATTACACCAACTACTATGAGTTATCGAGGTGTCAATCAGTGTCAAGTATAGCGTTTGTTGTAATTGCTTGCTGAAAATCCTATATTACTTTACTTTGCTTAAAACGAAGCTAAAAAAAAGGCCTATTATAAAAATAACGGCGAGTTTTACAAATTTTTAGCTCAAAGTGTTCAGTTTTATTTCTATTTTAGTTAAAAAAACAACTTGGTTTCTAGTTTTTAGGTTTTTTATTTTATGACTTTTTGTCTGCACGTTCTCTTCAACGATTTCAGCACAACCATCTTTTTTATTTCTTGCTTCTTGCCAAGTTAAAGTACAGTGATGCCAAGTTATATAATAAAATTATTTGCATTGACAAAGAATAATTATTTTTCTTAACACCTTCTTCTAATTTTGTTTGTCATTCAAATACATTTTATTTAAGTTATTTTAGTTATTATTTATAAGAGATTATATTAGATATATATGTACATTTGTTTGAATTTTAAAGAAGTTTATTATTTCAAAAAACGAACAAAAAAATTTTAATAATATATTTACATAATTCATTACATATTTATTAACTTAAATATATTTTAATTAATATTACACTAAGAGTATAGTTTTGTGTATGTAGGTACTTCATAAATGGTTTTATTAACAAAAAACAAACTTCAAAAATGTTATATAATAAAAAAACTATCAGTTTAAAGTTGTCTTATCAAATAATTCTTATTGTTTTTGAATTTAGTCTTTCCTAAAGGCTTTGTAAGCATATCAGCCTTTTGAAATTCAGTAGGACAGTAATTTAGTTTTATATCATTGTTCGCAGCGAGTTCATGTATATAATGATATCTTACGTCTATGTGCTTCGACCGTTTATTGAAAATTCCTGTGTTTATTAGATTTATGGAACTTTGATTATCAATATAGAATACCACCCTAATATCAATACCTAAATCTCTTAATAGTGATTTAAGAAACATCGATTCTTTGCAGCATTCTGCTGCTGATATAAATTCTGCTTCTGTGGACGATAATGAAACTATGGGTTGTCTTCTTGAACACCATGTTAAAGGCCCTCCAGATAACATAATCACAAATCCAGTTGTACTTCGCCTAGTTTCACAGTCATTTGCAAAGTCAGCGTCACAATAGGTTTCTAATTCAGAGATATTTGTACTTGATTTATAGCAGATGCCTTCTCCTACTGTTCCAGCTAAGTATTTAAATATTCTTTTTATTGAAGCTACATCCTGCCCATTCGGATTTTCCATATGTCTACTAGCTAACCCTACTGCAAGCGCTATATCTGGTCTTGTTCTTGTCGACAAATAAAGGAGACTACCAATGGCCTCTCTGTAAGGAAAATTAATTTTATCATTGGAATTTGTTATTGCTTCAACTTTGATACTATGTAGGTGTAGACATTGACTTGCAGTTTTTCATGTTAAATTTTTCAAGAATGTTGTTAGTATAGGCTGTCTGTGTAAGTTGTATTCCGTTTTTGTTTCTTTTTATTTCCATTCCAAGGTATGTCCTAGGCTCCTCATAAATCTTAATATCAATTTTTGTACTTAGTTCTGTCAATATTTTCATAATGCCATCTTTAGATTTCCCTATTACAAGTCCATCATCAACATAAATTGCTATTATGATTGATACATCTTTGTTTTTAAGTACGCATGGCTCATTTTTAGTTTGTTCAAATCCGAGGTTTTTTATTATTTCTAAAAACTTTTCATTCCATCTTTTTGGCGCTTCTTTGAGACCATATAAAGATTTTTTTAAACGACAGATTTTATTTTGGCTTACATCAAAACCCTCTGGTATTTTCATGTAAACGTAATCTCTTAATTCTCCGTAAAGGAATGCTGTCTTAACATCAAACGTCATTAAGGGATAATTTTTGGCTGCTGCTATTGCAAATAATGTTTTAAGTGACGATTGACTTACAACCGGACTGAAAATGTCTTCAAAATCTATGTGATGCTTTTGCTCAAAACCTCTGACCACTAACCTAGCCTTATAAGACCCATCTTCCTTAACCCGAAATACCCATTTATTTGACAAAATTTTCTGTTCGCTGGCTTCCTTTTTATCAACGATATCCCAGGTCTCATTTTTCTCTAGTGCAGATATTTCGTTTTTTATAGCCTTTTTCCAATTTTCCTTTTCAGACCCTGTCATTGCTTCATTGAAAGTCAGTAAAACGTAGTCGTTTAATTTTTCTGGTAATTTAATTTTTCGTTTTTTTCTTCCGAGCTCATTTCTTTCAGTTTCTTCAGTTTCATCGACTTCTGTGTCGGTTTCATTTTCTTCTGGTACTAGTGTTTCATTATTTTCATCTTCACTGTCGTCTTCGTTAGCATCGTCCGCATTGTAATTGTCATTTTCTGAGTTTTGGTTACTTTCTTCTATTTTATCATTTCTTGCAGTTTTGGGTTCGAGAATATTATTTATTGTTGCATCAACAACATCGTCTCTATTGTTCTTACCTTTTTTAAATATTACATCCCGAGCATAAACTAATTTTGTATTAACTAAGTCGAATAATCTATATCCCGTATTAGTGTATCCTACCATAATTAATTTTTCCGTTCTCGAGTCTAGCTTTGTAATATGTTTTAAGTTTTTCTTAAATGCTTCACATCCAAATTCTTCTATATTTGTCAAATCCGGTTTTTTGTTGTACCATATTTCGAATGGTGTCTTAAAATTCAAAGTTTCGCTTGGAAGTCTGTTAATCAAGTATGTAGCACACAATACAGCCTCACCCCACAATTCCTTTTCCATGTTTGAGTTGAATAACAAAGCTCTTACTTTTTCCATAATCGTTCTGTTCAATCGTTCGGCTTTGCCATTTAACTGAGGGGTATATGCTACAGTATAATCTAATTTGATGCCTTTTACTTTACACCAAGTTACAAAATCATTGCTGGTGTACTCGCCACCATTGTCACACCTGATTTGGGATATTTTTGAATTTTTTTCTCTTTCTGCCTCCTCGACATAATATTTAACTATTTCCGAAACTTCACTTTTATTTTTCATTAAGTAAGCTTTTGCAAAATGACTGAAATCGTCCAATAGGGTTAAAACATATCTTTTTCCGTCCCAACTTTGGTGCTCTAATGGACCGCATACATCCGTATGAATTGTTTCAAGCAGTCTCGTTGCTCGTGTACGTTGAGTACTAAATGGCAATCGTGCTTGCTTGGCCTTAATGCAAATTTCACAGTCTTTAGGAAGATCTTCAAAATTGTTAATTACTATACCGTCTGCCACGTTAGGTAGAAGTTTTAGCGTTTTAAACCCAGGGTGTCCCATTTTGTTATGCCAATCTAGTGCTGATTGGTTTTTATTGGCCATAAGCGATACCTCATCCTCATCACACTCTTTTTCTATACCTACTTTATAAAGACCTGATTCTTCTTTTTCTCCTTCTAGAATTAAATTTTTATTTTTATCAAAAATGTATACTGTTGATTTATTAAAAACAACTTCACCTCCACTATCAGTAATAGCTGATACAGAAATTAGGTTATTTGTAAGTTGAGGCACAAACAACGTTTTTAACAGGATACAATTCTCACCCTCAAACTCTCCATGACATTCTGATGACATAAATTCAGACCTCTTTGCGACACCAATTTCTGTCTGTACGTATTTTATATTTTTAAGTAAGCATTTGTCTTTAACCATATGTGAAGTACTACCTGAATCAATAACAAAAGAAATACCTTGAGTTTTTACATCGTTTTTGTAAGTTAAGAAGGCTGTCTTATTTCTATTAACATTTGTTTTGTCGTTTTTATGCTTAAAAAAACAATTCTCATCTTTATGGTTCGTTTTCTTACAAATAGTGCAATACATTTTAGATTTACAGTCTTTAGCAATATGTCCTAAATTTTTACATTTAAAACAACGTACCTTAGTTGATTTGTTTACATTAAAAGCTACAGGCACTTCTGGTTTCTGATGACTTTGGTTCCTCTTCTCGTCTTCTTTCATCAAGCGCGCACTTAAGTTTTTCAAGCTTCGATCATTTTCCGCTGTAGACTCCCACGCCGTGATGAAATAATCGTAACTTTGTGGCAACGCACTCAATATTCTTGATACCACCATGTCGTCATCAATTTTTTGTTGTACTTGTTTTAGTCTGAACACAATGTTTTCTATGCTTGATAGATTTGTTTGCATGTCGACACTTTTATTGAATTTAAAATTAAAAAACTCTTGCATTAGCTGTCCTTTTTTTCTTTTTTCCGAACCATCGAACAAATCGCAGATTTTTAAGTACATTTCTTTTCCACTTGCGCAGTTTATTAACTGCGTCATTAATTTTTTGTCGATTGTTTGTATTAATATGGCTTGTGCTTTGGCATCTTTTATTTCATATCCATTATCAGTTGGTTTTATGGATTCATCTATAACACCATAAAGGTTGTATGCTTTAAGATAGATGTTAACCTGAAACTTCCACAATTGATAAGTTTCGCAGTCCTTTAATTTGGTTATTGAATGAACTCCGAGATCGTCTGACGCCATTTTATTCGCAGATGTATGTAATTAGTTTTGATTGTTTTTGATTTTATTTGACACTTTCGCTGTTTTCTTTTTCTTTTTTTTTTATGTCTGGGCTGCTGGTCCCATAACCTGTTCAGTTTTATTTCTATTTTAGTTAAAAAAACAACTTGGTTTCTAGTTTTTAGGTTTTTTATTTTATGACTTTTTGTCTGCACGTTCTCTTCAACGATTTCAGCACAACCATCTTTTTTATTTCTTGCTTCTTGCCAAGTTAAAGTACAGTGATGCCAAGTTATATAATAAAATTATTTGCATTGACAAAGAATAATTATTTTTCTTAACACAAAGTGTTCTAGCACTTTCTACTAAGGAATGCAAACATTTTTTTATGTAGTGAATTTAAAAAAAAAAAACATTTTTTATGCAGCCTAAGTATTTACACAGTTCGTTTAGTAACTACCGTTTATTTATACATTTTGTTACAATTATACAGAGAAGAATGACTTAGTACGATATAAAAAACAACTTTGGTTTCTCCTGCCAGGTACATAGCTATATACCTACATTTTATTACAGATTATCTTTATTTGTCGGATGCTTATGTCTATGTATCCAAAGTGGATGGTGGAAATATCCGCAATAATAGAGATAAGACCCGTTTTTGACCTTTCATATTTTTCTAAGAACAAAGGTAGTACAATCCTTGAAGGTGTTATCAATAATAAATGTCTAAAGAGCGCATAGTATTATGTAATCTTGCCATTCAAACTCTAGTATCGTTTACAATGTTTTGGAAAAATTGCATCTACCTATATAAAAATGTATATACATACTACCTGTATTGAAATCAACTTAAAGGCCCTGGGCCATATTATTTATTTCATAAACAACTCAAAAGAATGACACTACAAACAAGAAATATGACAAAAAAAATAAAATATGAATGAGTAGTATTGTTATTTGGTTGGGAGAACAACAATAGTGCCCAAATTTTATTACTGCATTCCTCCACCTCAACCATCAAACCGAAATACTCGTCATGTTATCAATACGCCTTTTCTGTCGTACTACGTAGATACGTCTCTTGAATGACATTTGATTTTATATTCTACACAACCAAACGCTCACCGTCACGAAGATTTGGCGCATTAAGGTTGAGCAACAAAATTATGAGTAAAGCCGACTTTTATTTTCAAATAGTGTGACAAGTTACCCAAATCCAATTGTACTGGAACGAGTTCAACTGCAGTTGGTTAACCTTCATTATTATTATTACAACTTTATTGTTACATAAATGAATTACATAAACAATAGAAGAATACAGCACTAGCTTGCAGGGCTTTAGGCTAACCTCACTCTTCACAATGCAATCTTTCTATAGATATCTGACGTAAGGCAGTGCCAAGTTAATTCAATTGGATTGACGATACGAAAAGATGACACGACCTGTCATATTGCGTAATGGCAAATGGATCAAGAAATGTTGAAGTCGATGTGCGGCGCCATATGTTTTCCAAAAGATGCACTCAAAATAGTAGGTGCTGTTCTGCTGATTCCGATTGCGTTGTTATGTCTATCTCGGTCTCCAGGTTGGACGATAGCACATTGTTCTTGTGATAATGATAATACGTTCGTGCTACATTTTAAATATACTTGTTTGAAAATAATAATTTTTTAAAAATTTATGAAGGGCCTTTTCCAAATAAATAAATCCAAAATCAAACAAAGATAACGCTGACCGCGAGAGTACAAAAACAATTCAAGTTGTTTAGTCAACGCGTTCGGACACATAGTTCCGACAAATCTAATTGACGATTTACATTAACTAGGTATCTGAACGTTCCCAATCTTTCTCGATGTTGCGACATGTTCGGCAGAAATGTTGGTCGCCGGAACTTTTGTTTATTTCCGTTTTAGAAATCTATAATTATGGGTCATCCCATCCATGATACTTTATAGGCTTTTCACACCAAGCCCAAAACCGCGCTTTTCTCGAAAACTCGTCGATGCATTCACACCGAGTAACAACTTGTTTACGTTTGACGTTTCAAAGAGACACTAGACGTTAAACTTCGGTGCAAACTTATTTGGTTAAAAATTTCGATCGCATTAATTAGCAAACAAAATGAATTTAGTGTATTTAAAAACAATATTAGCCCATCAATTAATTGTGGAAAATGATTTTAATTTGTGAGTTGTGACATTTTTTCGGTCAGCCATTTTGCTGAATATTGCACAAGGTTTGTTTGACCAACAACCCAACGATTCGAAGTCGTTTTCGTGGTGTTTTCGTGGAAAACGAGTGGAAACGACTCGTTTTGAAAACTGAAATATTTATGGGAAAACTTCTGTTTTCGATGAATTTTTCGTGTGTTTTGGCGAAAACCCGGTTTTGGGCTTGGTGTGAAAAGCCTATTAGGCTTCTGATTTATGATTTCATTCTAACGCCTTAATTAGCATTGACTGCGGACAAATGGATCTGTCTCTCACATCTCGTGCAAAAATTTGAGTGCATTAGGTTGTAAATAAATGCAGTATAAGTCAATAGTACCTTTAATAAATTCGCCGGGCTTATTGAGCTTTATTTCGGAAAATGTACAATATCTACTTAGTCTTGAAGCTTGTGTAAAAACGACTTACATTTAATTTAACAAGCGAACACATTATCACCGTGCAGCGCTCAACCGCACTTTTGTAAGTGCATTCGACCAATACTTATGCCAAAAGAATACAGTTGTTTTTTGTTTTACTAGACGTTATGAAAAAAATATTTTCTTTTTTCTAAGATATTTTGCTTTATTTGATTGTACTTCGACTTCGTTTTGTTTTAATATCTTCAAGTAAAAGTGACTTAGGCTAAAGGTATCTGTATACTCATTCTGCACTGGAGTTTTCGACTCAGATAATCCTGGACTGTTTACAAAATTGAAGAACATTAACTTCTCAGTTACAAATTTAAATAAATCGTCACTGTTCAAGTAGTTTTCTTACATTTTGTATAGAAGCAGTACATGCATAAAATATGAATCTTCAAACTCTGATGTAAGACTATATCCAAACAAAACAACTAAGTGACCACTCTCCAGAGCCAGAGAACCCGGTGTATATTTATAAAACCCACTATTGAACCACTTAAGCGGTAAGAGTTTGGATAAGTAGTACCGCTCATTTACATAAACCGCAAATTAAAAGTTTCGGTAACCCATTTAATATAAGTTTTGCATTTTATTTTCAATATTTTTTTATTTCTTTTGAAATTATTCAAAACGGTTACAAAATTGTAAATTTAGAGAAATTTGCTTTAGTATTATCTGTTATGAATCACTTGGCATCAGACTTGAAAAAAACCCACTATGCAAACTTTGTCCAAAAATTCGAGGCCATACTTTTAGCGTTAATTTATTCGCGTGCGGGAGTAGATACCACATTTACATGCAATCTGACAAAGACAGTGGGACCTAGTAAGAAATGTGGGTATAGACAGAGTTATTTATATGGGAATGCATGAATGCTGAAGCTTAGTACGCACGCTGCTCGAGCTAAACAAAATTTTATATGGTCTATAACTTCTTCTTCTCTCCAAACATCAGCTAAAGTTCTACCTAAATTTTGACATACAGAGTGCTGTGGATAAATGTCACAAGAAAACACCTGTTCTTTGAAAATAGCTTACTTCAAAAATTCAACTCTCTCTAATTTAAACCATTTCCGATTCTAGGTAGGTACTCCTCGTCGAGGAATTTATTAAAAAAAACTCATCCTTGCTTACTTCTACCGCTCTCCGCAATACAAAAACACGACAAAACAACAGAACACAACGATATATATACCTGTTACAGATTGGGGACGTTCAAGCATTTAACTTTGTAAGTCTGACAGAGACAGTCAGTCTGGCCGACTTATACCATGTTCCCACCAAATCATCTCAATATAAGTACGTGATTTATAAGTATTTAAATATTTATTACATATCTGTCATCGTAAATACATACATACAAAATATTATCGAGCATACTTGTTATTGAGTTCAGCACTTCATTTAGCAAACAAAAAAAAAACTGTCAAAAAAATGATTTAAAATATAATTTTCTTCGTGTTTCGATGAGTTTTGGTATTTTTCTTAAGAACAAACCACCTGGTCCAAAGTTTCTTTGAGAAGTAAAGTTTAAAGTTGACGTAAATGTCACACAGAAACTCATAAAGTTCAGTGGAGACGCCTTTCGTGATTTATAAATCACTTTGGCTAAATCACGTTGGTGGAAACATGGTATTAATGTGTCTCAGTTTGGATTGGTTTAGATCAGTCCGAGCAATCTAGTACTACTTGCATTCAGGGAACATCAGGGAACAAAATTGGTGGTGAATCTAGTAAAGTAATACTGCATTTACAACATCACTCACAAGTATTTTTGCTCGAGACGGGGCAGAGAGTTCCGTTTGACAGCAGTCGATGCAAATAAATTCGTAAGAATGAGATCACAAATCAGAAGCCTAAAGTATCATGGATGTTCTACCCATAATTAAAAATTTATAAAACGGAAATAGGCACAAGATCCAGTTACCAACATTTCTGCAATCATTTGAAAACGTTTCTAATATATGATTGAGGGTTTTTAAATTCATTAATTTCTGAGGTAATTTAAGTTAACACCCCTCGCAAATGGCATTGCGTAATTCGCCGCAGGATAATAATAAGCCAATAGAATAACTATATATTTAATTAAATTCTTACCATCATTGCTGCGAGCTCTAAAAACATGAAAAACAATTCACACTACCGCTTGTCAAAGTTTGACTTTTTTTTTTAATTTTGCGTAACTTTCCGCAATTGATTTTCGAGCGTAATTGATGACGGAAAGTTATGAGGCCTGCGAAAACTATTCTCCATACAAAATGTGACGTTCATTTATGATGTGGTTAATTTTTTGCAGTAAGACGAAATTCGGCGAGTAGAAAATTACGAAAAGAATGATACCTACTGTAAATGCGTTATTAAAGTTATCTAGATTTTTGGATCTGGCAATTAAAAACGAACTTACCTGTCAATCAAATTCAAGTCAAAGTAAACAAAAGTATGCTTAAGTGAATTTAACGGCCATATTATTCACTCCGGGTGTAACGCAAGTTTAATCTAATTTTACACCCGACTATTAATCCGCATTTATTAAACCCGACATTCATTCACTGAAAAACATGCATTAAACCCGCTGGATTAAAGATGGATTTAAATTAAATGCGGATTTAAAACAGTTTAAACCGTTCTTAATCCGTTTTAAACCTGCGTAATGTCAAAATTCTCATATAATGGCATTTGTTTTTTGTCATATTTTATTAGATTTTTTTTTGATTTGGTTTGTGTCAATAGTTGTTTTTTTCATTTCCTTTTAACTTTATGTAAAATAAAAGGAGAAAGACAGAGATGAATAATTGAAAGAGATGGAATGGATATCTTTCGTACGTCTATCCCCCCAAAACCCATTTGTTAACATAGTTGTTTTTGTAATTTCGGCCCCGTCTGTGAATACGCGTGACCAACAAAAAAGCATGTTGCTATTTATTTTATTTTATTTCACTTTTTTATTTCTTGCCTCCTACGAGCAAAGAAATGTCAAAAGTGTAACCTAAACCAAAACAGTGAATATTATGATATTGAGTTTTAACCCGGGTTAAAGTACTTAAAATGGTCTCCGGAGTGCGGTTTAAATTTAATCGGATTAAACGCTGTCAAGTTTAAAAAACTGGGTTAATGTTCGGGCTTAACGACTGAATATTATGGACTTGGGTTTATTTTTTGGGTTAAACTCACTTAAATCCGGATGTAAACTTTAACCCGGATTAAAGGGAGTGAATAATATGGCCATAAGAGTGCAAATATATTTTTCTTGAACAAACGTTTTATTTTCAAATAGTAATACAATCAAAATAATATTGTTTTGCCAACTCTGTGTACATTTGTTCGTTGGCTTTCTTGGTCCGCAACTACCCTAACTTGGTTTTTAACTTAAAATTATAGCTGCTTACACTTATAATGCGATAACTTTTTTGTAAATGGCTCTATTGCAATCTTCCGATAAAGAAAAACAGTATTGGGTATGTACGTAGACGGTGGCGTATACGTAATTAATAACAAAGCATTCGATCAACTCTTCAGCTTTTGTCAGTAACCAGGACATTGACGCATTTAAAGGCCATAACTGAAGTGGATCCCATTACGATAAACTTACTTTATTGAGGTTAATGTCCTTCCTACCAATGAAGAGTCTCTTTTTGGGACACTGCTGAAATAGGTATATGTCAGCGGCGTCGCGTGAATTACTTAGATGGGTGTGCAATTCTTTAAAATTATATATTTTATAAAAATGCGGATTTATTCATTGTTTTCTTAATTAAAATAAAAAAAAAAACAATAAAAAAACTCCATTGTTCAAGTTAATAATAAAAAAAAAAGCAAAAGCACCGCACGAAACTGCAGCCACTTATACCTACTACCTAAACGAAAAGCGAAATTCGTTCATTCATTCATCGAGATCGACTGTCGTGCACTGCTTTTTTTTGCACGAGCGTCGATGTATTGCACGTCTATTTGACTTATGACGCTTTACGGAAACAGAACAAAACAAAAGAAAATAATGAATATTCCGTGTGCACAGAAAGCTAGTGCACGAGTTCACTACAAGTTCATCAAAGTAAAGCGTAAGCGACATTAGTAGGTACGGCGTGCGGGTGACGAATGACGATGGGGATGAATTCTTGTAGCTGAAGGAAGGTATATAGTTTGGAGTTGGATGAACTTATTTGATGAATACGTGCACAGCCAGATTTCGTGCGAGCTTATTGTTTTTCTCTTTGTTTCTCTCAACGATGAAGGAATTTTGAAAGAAAAATTAGGAAGGATGAATATGAGTATTATTACAGTAGGCTATGTGATGGAGGTTTTATGGGATGTGTAAAGTGTAATTGAGCACATCATAATCATATTTATGTGTGTTATTATTATTTGAGTGTTCGATGAGTGATTTTTTTGGTTAGATCAGGGTGTGCAATGCACACCTTGCACACCCTGACGAGACGCCACTGGTATATGTTTATTCTTTATTTGTTTATTTATTTATTTCAATCAAATAAGAACATCCGCTGTTCTCGCCAGATTACATACTTAATATAAAAAAATTATACTTAAAAATGACCACCAAAGCCTAACAACAGGATTAGTTTATTCCTAAATGATTCTCTACTAATATTAAAATCAATAACATCACAATATTTATTGGATTCCCTAAGGCATCTAGAAACTGGTTCATTGTAACCGTAGTTAACCCTATGATGGGGTATATGATATAAAAAGCGATTCCTAAGAAATCTCGCAGGGGCATAAAACCCAACTAGTGATAATGGAAAAGGGACATTTAGAGACATTGACATGAAAGTCATTGTCATTACACCAAATAGAAAGACGATTGAGGAATACAATCTTGAACTGAACGTATTTGTCGGAAGATCTTCAAATCGTCGACAAACATAAGACACTGGGAACTCAAAAACAAGTCAGGAATGTCATTAATAAACAAAGGGAAGAGTAGAGGGCCCATATGACTACCTTGAGGTACTCCAGAGGTAACATAAATTGGTGACGAGAGCATTCCGTTCATGCGAACATACTGGATATGATCGGTTAAGTAGGAATGAATCCACTTTAGGATATTGGAGTGAAATCCTAAGGTAGTCATTTTGGAAATTAATGTTCTATGGTTAACGCGATCAAATGCCTTAGCAAAGTCTGTATAAATTAGATCACATTGTAAGCCATTCTGAACGTAATTCAAGGCGGTATTACAAAAAATTGAGAGATTTGTAGTAGTGGATCTGCCTGTAAGAAATCCATGCTGAGACGGAGAGATACATTTTTTTAATATGCAATGACTTGGAGTTCTAAATGGCGGTTCGGTCTTTCCTATTTTCTTCAAGTTGGGGCCTAAGTTTCGATGACAACAATATGCATAAGGTCCACGAAAACTTTGAGACCCTGGGGTATCCACATTGGGTCGTTAAATCTTACTTGCAATCATAGCTTCAACAAAGAACTTGAGGTATACAGTTGGTGCTTTCTGTGCTTTAATGAAACCAAAACTCTGTTATGTTCACATATAGATAAAACTTAAAGAAAACGAAAAAGTAAGCGCAGTCGTATAAGACTTAAGTCCCAGACATGATGCGGTTTGGCAGCATTGTCAAACAAAATTTCCCTTGTCGCTTAATTTTGCAATATGGGAATTTAAAACATTTTTTTTACTCTCTTCTAAAAACAGCGGGTGGAAAAGTGCATCGGTAGTGGTAGCGTGGGCGAGGTATGAAAAGGAGCGAGCGTTTTTTTTGGGAAGAAGCGTGGCAGTTATCGGATGGTGTGGAGGTCGCTGAGTTCGTATCGAGACCTGGGTCGTACGTTTTTTTGTTGTTTTGGGAAAGCGCGAAAAAAAAGAAGAAAAAAACAGTATACAGTCAACCTGTCGTACAAATTTTCCTCTTGTGTAACTCCATTTTTTTTAAAACACACGCGTACCAGAAGGAAATCTGGAAAAGCCTAGTTCAAAGAAGTGTGATTAAAAAGAACAAGAAACATTTTTTTGTGTAATTAACTGCAAATACCTACGCCAAGTGCATAAAAAAAAAAACGCCTCAAACCAATTACCCAAAAGAACGCCGCCCTCCAAAGATCTCGTGGATTAATACCTTTTAATAAAAGGTAGCACGCCCAGGATTTTTAACGCCCTGAAGCAACACTGAAGCTGTAAGAACTACAAAGTTGCTGAATCCAGCCTCGTTAGAGCATCAACATTTTTTTTTTGTATAAAGAAATTCGTTACATATACACATATAGGTATATAATAATTTCGAGTAATAGCGCCTAAAGTAAAGAAAAAGAAAAAAACCAAGTAATAATAATAATACAAACTGTAACATTTAAGACTTTCATTTTATAAGTTTACAATTCAGTAAAAGTAGAATTTGCATAACCATTTTTTCTGATCCCACGAGTAACGCGTTGACCCATCCACCGTGCACGCTGGAGGACGTATTAGGAACCATCGAAGCGCAGAAAGGCGCCAAAAATTAAGATTGGAAAAAAAGGTATGAGTTATCCTTGTTGTTTTTTTGTTGTAGAAAAGTAGTATCATAAAGTTATGACATGAAAGTCATTAAATTTCTTTTTTTTTGAAGCGAAATAAACATGAAATGTTAAGCATATATTTAGGACTCAAAATGTGTGTTTAATTTCATTCCAAAGAGAGTGGGAGGGGACTGTTATGGTGGTGATGGGGTGGCAGGAAAGTGGAGCTGATTTGGTAGTGTTGTGTTTCGCAAAGGGGGTTATTTTTAGAAGTGACCACAAGTAACCACAGGAATGGACATTTCAAAGTCCACATGGGAGGGGATCAATGGTCGAAGTTCCATAACATCTTGGAATCATACAATTTTTTTTTATTATTATCTTTCCAGACTCTCAGTTAGTCTTAATTTTTTTTCTCAACATTTCGTGAATCGTGGCACGTAGAAAAAAAAAAGCGTGGCGTGTTAAGGACAGGTAAGAACCCACCCAGTCGGCGAGCTAAGCCGTGTATTACGCAAGACGTGCCAACACCTGCATCCTTACATGTCCTCCCTCTCGCAACCCGGACCATTGCCGACAATCGGTGTTGTGGAGATGGTTCATTTTGAGGGGATCACCTACCACGAAGGTAGGCGACCGTATCAACTCGAATGTATCTCTTGGCACCATAATACAGGTGTGGCTGCTAAGATGCTAAATGCTAAGTAGGTCAAAAAGATGTTGTATT
Source organism: Cheilosia vernalis (assembly GCA_949126925.1). Taxonomy (NCBI): domain Eukaryota; kingdom Metazoa; phylum Arthropoda; class Insecta; order Diptera; family Syrphidae; genus Cheilosia; species Cheilosia vernalis. The sequence goes on from OX421358.1 coordinate 26,619,629, forward strand.
TAACATTATTGATACCTAGAACAGTAGAAGTTCTATATATCGAACGCATTCGAAAAATATCTTGGGAACATCAAATACGATAGTTTATTCCGCCTCATGTAATTTTTTGTATTTATTCTTCAGTGTACTAGAATGTTTATTTTTTTTTATATGCAACCTTATAATTGCATGAATTGATTGGCTGTCAAAATTTATATGCATTGAAATGGATTGGGGAGAGCTGAACTGCAACGTAGGGTAAAGTCGTTCAAGTTGCCATGCGTATAGGTCAGTTATTAAATCTACGCAAAATTCGTGGAGCGGTATCATGCCTATTTCCCTTCACAATTGAATTAACCAAAGGTAGGGCCCACTGTGCTTAACGCATACTTAACCGTCATCGGCTGACGAATGTAAACAAAAGTAAAGAAAGATAAAAAACAACAACTCTTTTCCGATCATTTCGTTGCGATAGCACAGCCCGATGTTGTCGTCGGCAGAGAAAGTTACCAACACACACTGTAATACTGTATAGCGAATGACGCTCATTCCGTCGCACAATGATTCAGTCCGAAAATACTATTTCATCTGTTAAGTCTTAAGCGCGTTGTTCCGGGTTTTAACTTCCTTTACAAATCTGTTCGATTCAAGTTGGCTGTATGACTGAAAATGAAACCGAAAATAGTATCGAAAATGTTCTTATTTGGTGTTTGTGTGGTAATGTGTGTTATTTTCATTAAACCGTCATTATGCAATGATTCTGTGCGCAAGTACGATAATGCAACTGTCAACGGTCGTAGCGACGAGCATTTGGTATGGTCAAGGTTTCTTGAGGAGTACACTGTGAGGTATATGCGTGATTTGGATGAAAGTGAAATTTCGTTTTCATTGTTTCTCATGACTGTTTGAAATATTTTAGCCAAGGAAATGGTTCCCGCACTGGTAAGGGCTTTATGAATCCGGGCATGATGAACCACGGATCGCCGATCAATGGGATGGGCGAGCAAAACTACCCCAGGTACATTCCAACGAACAACATCTACATCACGAAACGGATTGGGGAAGCTATGGAACTGGAGCCACATATGCGGCCGCCAGTCAAGGTGGTAAATCCCCCACATCGACAGAATAGTTTGCCGCCTGGGTTTGGCGGCGGCCACAATATCATACAGCATCAACAGCAGCAGCAGCAGCAGTCCATCAATCATCCGGTACATCCGCAACCGCATGTCCGTGCTGTCTCCGAGAATGACCTGTATCTGTTGGGCGCAATCGAGAAACTCGTTTATCGCGTGGATTACTTAGAAAGTCGCGTGCGAAGATCTGAGCAATTGATCTACTATCTGATGGCGGGCAACAACCAGAAAGAAGGTATTGTACAATAATTTCTTTGCGATTTGCACCACATTCACTTTCATATTGTGTCTTTGTCGGTGTATAGTTCGCGATCCGTGCCCAGCTAATTTCACTCGCATCAGTGACAATTGTTTTCACATCAACAGTGATCAGCAGGTCAATTGGAAAACCGCTAACAGTGCCTGCAAGTCGCTCAATTCTTATTTGGCAGAGTTCGAGAAGGTCTCAGAGAACGAGGAACTGGTGGCATATTTGCTGAATCAACAAACGCATCGCGGTCGAGACTTTTGGTTGGGTGGCCTTAATCCGGGCTTGTTGTGGATTTGGGCCAATTCGGCGAAACCGGTTAATCCCAATATGAACTTGACTACAATCGCGAATAATTTGCAGCATGAGAACGATAATCCGTCGAGTGGGAATAGCACGGACAAGGAATCGGATCAGATATTGAATAATACGATGGAGATTAAGGGACAGGGCAGATGCTTGAGGTTGTCCTACAATCCAGCGAAGCATTCATACTTTTATTACGGACAGGAGTGCACTTCGAGGCATCATTTCATATGTGAATATGAAGACAAGACCTTGGATAATAGAATTAAGAAAATTGCAAGGGACTTGCGAATGGATTGAGATATACCAGAGAGAGAGAGAGGTTCTTCGATGTAGTCATTGAATGCGCAGTTTAATTAGTGTGAAATGCTTGTGTTATTTATTTATTTATTTAATTATATTTATACTAAAATTTTATGCCGGATTTTTCGAATGTTTTGTTTTTCATTAATTGGTAATTTTGAAATTTCGAATTGCATCGATGGTTGGGTAAATATAATTAATGCTGATTTAAAACAATCGCAAGCGTACAAAGTTTTGTGCGAGGTCTTTTCCCCTAACATCTTTGAACACTTTCGTCAAATTAGGACAAATATGGCGCGAATCCGAGTATGCTGGTCAGATGGGCCACAAAGGGGAGCAAAGCGCTTTCGAACTAAATTACAATAAACCTAACAAAACTAATAAATGGCTGTCAAATTTCAGTTTACATCGACCGTTAGATAGCCAGCACCATGTTAACTCCATATAAACTGCATTTAACCATATGCGCCAGAGTTCTAGTACAATAATAATTTAAATTTCCTTTATGGGAAATTTCTCAATCTAGCAACCCCGGTAGGTTGTGAAATAAAGCGTAGTATGCAGATGATCCGGAACGAAATTTTCCGGTGGTCTCCAAAAGGACAACGAAACGTCTGCGAAAAGGCAGCGGAAAATAATTTGTGGAGGTTTTTATCAGCTGCTACACAAGTAGCAGTGTTACCATCACTGTCAATTTATCTCGGATACTCGAACTTTTCGCTGGCTCCTTAAAATTTTCATTTGGTAATTGTCCTAATTTAGATATTTACTTTAAAGTTTCGTGATTTTTTGGCTAGTTAGGTATTTATAAAAAAAAAATGCATAGGTACTTCAATAACAAACGTATTCTTTTCGCATGACGAACCCGTAAACATTTTTTTTTTTTGCTTTTTTTGACCACTTAAACTTGATGGCTGAATTCATTCTTGGTCTTCAAGTGTTGCTTATGAATTATAAAGTAAGTTTATCAAGAAAATATCGGCAAATTACCTTTAAATTTTCTAGAAAAAGATTTTAGAAATTTTATACATAAACAAATCATTCCACTGAAATATTTAATTTCTATACTGTTTCATCTGTCTGAATTTGTGCTATGACCGCCTATTTTTCATTTATCGTCGTCCTTAAACAATTTAATAAGTCTGCAAATGAGTTTAGATATTTTTGGCGCCAAAATTTTCCAACTTGCCTCCATACCTCTTATAAATCTGGCAACACTGGAGTACAAATGTCAAATTTTCGCAAGCAAATAATGTCCCGGACAATAAATGTTTGCGAAAAGAGAGTGGTGAATTGTACCAAGCAATCTACTACAACTAACCACTTTTCCGCCATCATTTCGCAGCATCTGCGTACCAGCTGCGTACTGCAAAACGAAAAGGAGAGCGAAATTTTTCGTTCATGATTTCGTTGTGTCACTTTTGTATGGGATTTTCCGTTTCGGGTCATCTGCGTACTGAGCTTAAGGGGAGAAAAACGAGCTGTCAAAGTTTCGATTGAAAGTAAATGAATCTGAAAATACAAACAAACGTTGAGATTAAAGTCGTAGATGATATTTTGAATTATATATTTGGAAATTATTTTATTGTGAAAATAAACGTAAACATCCCCAAACGTCATTTTAGTTGAGGCGAAGAAACTATGGTTGCAGCTGCAAAGGTGAGTAGGTGATAGTAACTGTGTAAACAAATGTGATGAAGATGATGTACATTTAAACCCGTGAAGCATACTTCGCATATTCTTCTCCTGTGAACTCGGTTTTAAGACAACGACACGTCTACAATTTCAAATGAATCATATTTGCCTCGGAGAGAGTGTTTCGCGAATCTCGTGCTTTCAGTTCTACAATACTTTTTACCTATTTTTTTTTGCATTTTATTATAAACTTTTTATATGAAATCAACTTCCTTAGCTGCCTCTTAATTTTATTCTTTTTCTTATTTGACACTGACGTTGTCGCGAACTACAGGCTGAGCTGCAAAACGTCAAACAAATGCGCATTATGAATGCACACTGCTTTTCCAATGCCAGGTTATGAATGATTTTGCGCTTCTTTCTGTTTGTTAAATTATTACAAAGTACCTATATTATTTTACTTACGACTCCGGTGATGAATTGATTTTCTTTGGTGATTTAAACTGAAATGTCAAATGTCAAATGTCACTTGCATCATAATCATCCACAATGCTCTGTTTGCTTTTGTTAGTGCATTTGATGCGTACACAATGCTTTTTCGAAATGTATGCATTGCAACATAAGATCTATTCGCGTACTTTTCCGAGCCAAACACTAACAATCTGACAAACATAAAAAAAAAATTGAGCGATACTCTCTCAGAGACATGAAAAAATACCCCAAAGTACGTAGATAGACTTCGAGCTACTTTGAGCCACTTTCATCTTTAACATCTAATCCATATCACAAATAAATGTATAACATAACTTTTTCCAACATATGAAAAGTTCTAGAAAAACATTCGACCACCACCGATTTTTTTTTAGTTTCACAATTTTGTTGTTCCTTGCAATTGAATTTTGAGAAAGATTTTGAACTTGTTTCTTTTTGCATTTGACATATTTATCTGTACTTGTCCGGTGAAATTCTCTGAGATGTTTCGAGCCAAGAGAGGAACTACTCGTTACTAGTTATTTTGTTAATTTTATCTTTTTCTGTCATTTTTTATGAGAACGTGTATACACTTTGTGCGATTGCGATCGATTTATAGCGTTTTGGAACGCTTGATTTAAGCAGTAATGCAGAAGTACAGAGTTTTGGAATTCAGCCACCCTTTTATCAGGCGTCCTTGCTGGTGAAGGAAATCTTCTTCGGGAGATCTCAAAGTGAACGCAGTGAGAATCTGTCTCTTTTCCTGTGTAATGTCTGCATTTTTTTTTAAAGTTTGTCTTAAATTACAATCAGTATTTTGTAAATTTGTCGTAATACATATTGAATGACATAAAGAAGTTGGTTTCATTGCAATGTTAAAAAAAGGAGAAATTTTTCACTTTCACATAGGACTGCAAATAAGAATAATCCTAATTCTAAGTATTAAGTTTAGTGTTCAGTGTTCTTTTGCAATTTATTGTACTAGTTTTAATTGTTTAAGAACACCAGTGTTTCATTCAGTTCGTATGTATTTTGCAAATGAAAAGAAAAAAGACACATTCAGCCACGTTGTTTCTTCATTTGATTTAAAACTAAGAGAGTGGTCGGGCCTAATCGCCTGAAATCGAGTACCCTTGCGCCTTGCCTGTTCATATGAGAGCGACCAACTACTTACGAATGAATGAATATTCGTTAGTTTTGATGTTTCATTTAAATGCTACATTTTATTTGGTCGCATGTAGGTACCCGCGAAACCAATAAACTTTCACAAATAATTGGGAATGGTATTTCGTTTTTGAGGTTGAGTTCAAACGAATTTTTTATCCCCTGGTTTGTGGAGCAAGTTTGAAAGTTGCGGATTGTGAATAAATTGTGACATTTCATGACAAATATCTAATTATCTTAAGATAGGTCTAGCCTATTCGTTTATGTAACCTGAACACAAAAACTAGACTAGTCGGGAACGTCACTTTTCCTACGTCAACCACATACATACCTATACGAACAGTCAACTTAGTATGCAGTCTCGAATTTCTTGAATAGATTCGTCGGCTACCCCTCCATAGACCTCAACTGGAACAGCTGTTCATTTGACCGATCTAAGGCAATCAAAACTAATTTCGTTTTCCATTGGGACCAAAAATCAATCTTTAGTTTTGATCTAAATTACTTTTCATGTTCCATTGGGACCAAAAATCAATCTTTTTTTCGATTCAGAGCACTTTTTGCAGATCTCGATATTTTTTCAGATCTACACAGACTCTCACAATACCAATATACTTCGCACAGCTGTTTTACGTCATTTTAAGAAGTTTGCTCTCAAGACAAATGGGCGAAGTTTCATGAAAACCAAAATAACGAAATACATTAATAGCCATGGATATAATTTAGGAGGAACTATTATCTTCATAGTTTTCCTCGTCATCTGAAGACTACGAATCACCAAAACTACTCCATTTGCATGTGCAATAGAGGAAACATTTTTCAAGTCGATATCCATTTGTGATTTTCGCAAAATCAAATGCAATTTGAACAGCTGATATTGCTGTCAAATAACGCACTAATCCATTTACAAAAGCAGATCAATTTCGTTGCATGTAAAATCTGAGATCTGGAAAAGATTTCTGGTGGTCCCAATGGAAAACGACATAAGACATCAAGTCAGCCAGCTGTCAGACTTACTATATACTAGATTTTTTAATGTCCTGTTTGCTACAAAAAGTTTGAAGTTCGAAATTGTGTTATATTTGATGGATGAATAATAGTTAAATGCGTAGTTTTCTGTTTGGAAATCCATACAAATTTTGTTTGTTCGCGTTTTATTAATTCTTTCGTTCGCTCTCATATACTTTTAGGTCAGGTGGACAATAGACATTATGTCACATAGTACTCACTACTCAGCCGAGAAACTTCTGAATAGATTTATGAGCTACATAAAGGTAAACTGAAACAAAATATAGACGTTATTAATCTTGGAAAAGGAAAGCTCAGAAACATCACGTTCATCACGCCCTCTGTGTTTGACGGATCCTTTAGCCATCTGTCAGACTAAGTGGACTAGAATTTCGAACTTCCTCACTTATTATTAGGCCTGTTTTTTTTTAGCTTCGATCTCAGCAAATCAAAGTAAAGTAGGATTTTCAGCACTCAATAACAACAACTACGCTCTACTTGACACTTCGAGACTCGCAATAGTTGTTGTAATTGCGTGCTGAGAATCCTACTACATTTTGCTTTTGCCGAGATCGAAGCTAAAAAAAAAACACGCCTATAGTTCGATCAAACAAATCAGCAAAGTAAAGATTTTTCCTACAAGAAACTCCAATCGATTCGACCCGACGTAGAATGACATTTGCATTACATTCCTCTAGACAGATACGTTCTTCTTCAGTGGAAAAGTTTCCTTGTAAAGTTGCCTTGTAAGGTAGGTAACTAAATTAGTTCACCTGATGCAATTTTATCAACAAACAACATTTCATTAAAGCAAACCAAGCATATTATTATTTTGTTCTTTTTTTTTTTACTTCAGTTTCTCCTAAAAGGCTTTTGCACAAACAAATAAATTAATAAACAAAATAATAAATAAATAAGATATTTGTTTATATGATTATCATAATGATTTTACTTTCGAAATTATATCAAAAAAAAAATAAATTCTTTATATTATAGAGATGTAAATAGAGAGAGATTTTTTTATAATGCACAATTGTTTGTGGCAGATATTCAAAAATGTTGTGAGTATATCTTTGGTTCCATTTTATTCCGTTTCTTTGCATGCATTGAGAGATGTTCAATATTTTGTTTTGTGTTTAACAAATAAACAATCATATAATATTTATTTTATATATAAATAAAAAACAGATGTTATTATTATTAATGAAGGAAGCATTGTTGTGATGTTTTTGTTTTTTTAAAGTAATAATATGCGCAACTTCGTGTATTTGTTTTGGGAGGGGATATTGAAAATGTTTAATAACCAGCCAATTCGGCGAATGTGGAGTCCATTTCGTCGGCAAGACTCTTGTATCTGTCTTTGTTGATGCCCAATTCATCTGTGAAGGAAAGAAACAAATATTAAAAACAAAGATTCCAAAAAATACTCTTAACAGAACAAAAGTAATTGCAGTTGTTATGATACACAAACATAAAAAAAATTTTGTGATACAAATTCGGGGTATTGCTTGGATATTGTCAAAACTTTAACGAGTAGGTACAAAAAAGGGGAAAAATAAAAATAACATTGCGAATTAAAAAACACTTTACACTGTGCGACAAAACGGTGGGTATACATTGTTTGAAAAAAAAAATAAGGATTCGATAGACAACACTATAATGCACATCGTGTGTTTGCTGTCACATAAACAATTTCGAGGATTTGGTTATGTGAAATTTACAATGAGAAACACATAAAATACAAAATTAAAAAAATTATGGAAAAATCACCTTTTATATTACATGTTACGGTTGTGATTTTTTTTTTTTAATTTCTTAAAAAATATATACAAATATGTATACGTTTTTCTTTTCGATCAAAAATAAAAGAAAACTTCTGGCGGGCATCGTTTGACAGAGATGTACTATATAAATATATTTGAAAGTTGCGCCAAAACAACGAAGACGATCGGCGTGATTGGTATTTATGTATATCAGGCGCGTAGGCTTTCTTTTCTTCTGTTTTATTATACAGTGTTTGTGTTTGTATACTATTTCTGTACATATTGTGTGCGGATTGGTAGAAAATTGTTGGGATTTTTTGTACAAGGGGTGACGTTTCTGGAGATGCATACACGTTGCAATTTTTAGCGAGTGATCTTTAACGAATTTCTTAGTTTCAAATGGGTCAAGGGTTGCAAACTGGTTGTTGAGAAATTACATCATAGCCATGTGACTGTGACATTTTGATAAGTGTCAAAAATTGGACAAGCTTATTGATGGTGTTTCATTTTACGCACTTAAAAATTGTGTCATTGTAATGTTGGTTATCGTGTCAAATTCATGCCATCTGACGAAAATAATTTATATAATAACTGTCAACTTTGTTAATCCTCTTCTGCTTTCGTTAAGTTTAAAATAAATTAAAGCTGTCAATTTCAGCACAGAATTGCCAAAATTGTTAACATTTTTATGTCATACAAAAATTGCAATAGCGTCCATGAGTGTTTAACTTTTTCTAGATAAATCTGTATTTATGTAGTTTTATATTATCTCCCTCCCTTTCCCTCTCAGTTATAGTTTTGCTTGGAAAAACTACACAAATTACTGTTCATCTAGAATGAAACCGAACTAGCGATTTATTTGAAAGAATTTCTACTTGACAAATGTCACTCATTTCAGGCCTCCTCAGCTAATTTCACGGTCTTGACTATTGTCAATACTAAAATGTTAACAAGGCTGTCAAAACGTTCGATCAATTTGACATATCACTGGTAATGTAACACTCAGAATTGTTTCAGGTCGAATTAAATTGATTTCCATAAGAATGGTAAACTACTACAATTCTTTCAAAAAAAAAAACAGACCCAACCAGAAATTTGACACCAAGATCAAATAAAAAATTGCAACGTGAATGCAATGCGTGGTATAAAAATATTATCTACAGGGCAGTGTACACAATTTCCTAAAATATTGGTAAGAATACTTGATGAATTTGCGTTAACGTTCAGGGATGGGGTTACTCTGTGATACTTCTACTACAATTTTGTTTATCCGAAAATAAACCATTGTACGAGCAAGTGTAAAACCGGTTTTCGCGTGGCGATTGGTACGAAACTATAGCAATAATTGGTCTAGAAAATGTTGCTCAATAATAGGCAAACTGAATGCGGTGCATTTGGACTTGAAAAAGTGATAAATTTGATAGAATTGTTTCAAAAATGTGTGTAGTGTTTTGTAAATTGTTTTAAGTTCATTATTATTATTTTTTTTTTTTTAATATCCGGTAAGTTCAGCAAATGTTGAATCCAAATCATCGCAGATTGCTTTGTATTTTTCTTTTTCGTGGAAGAGACGGTCTGCAAAAAGCATCATTATATTAAAAGCATAGCATTTATTATACAGTTAGACCTAAATTATAAAAGTAATATTAAATTAATTAAAAAAAAATTCTATTCGATTCTTGTTGAGACCCCTTTCATTTAAAATTGGTTAGTTGAAGCGTATATACGGTCGAATAATTATTTTCTGAATATTTTCAATGTTTGATAGATATTCTTTCATCATTTTGCAAATGAATTTGATGAACTTAAAACCAGAAACATTACCTTCTAGCCTGTCGACTTCCTTCTGGAGCCTCTTCACTTGCTTCTCAGCGTGCTCAGCACGTTGTTCGGCTTCCTTCAATTTGACAGTCAAGGTCTTCATTTCGCGCTTGAATTCCTCCACTCTCTGGTTGGCCTTCTCCTCAGATACTTCCAAGGATTTCAAGGAGTTACCGACGACCTATAGGTGAAAAGAAATTTCCATAAAATAAGATGGTAGGGGATTTTTCTTTCTAAGTATTTCACCTTCAATTCTTCTTCGAGTTCCATGATCTTTGACTCTCCGGAACGGACACGATCTTCAGCGACTTCAAGTTCATCTTCAACGAAGGCCAACTTGCGGGAAACTTCATCGGACTTGGTGTCAGCATCTTCAGCCAACATACGGGCTTCCTTCAATTGGTTGGTCAACTGATCCATACGTTCTTCATCTTGTTGGGAACGGTTCTCCAATACTTTGCACATACTGTCCGGTGAGAAGACAACCATAAGTACAACATTGTAGTAGGTGAAACTATATAAACTCTTACCGGTTGTTCTCATCAGCAGCCTGGGTGGCTTCCAACAATTTCTGTTGAGCACTGGTTGAGCGTTCTTCAGATTTCTCCAAATCTTCCTCAATCTGTTGCACCTTACGATTCAAAGTGGCAACTTCGGATTCGGTGGAGGTCAACAATTTCTCCTTCTCCTCCAATTCGTGATTGGCCTTCTCTAAGGCATCCTTAGATGTGACCAAATCAACATCAACTTGGACCAATTTCTTTTCCAAGTCACGGACTTCCTCGTTCAGTTTGTCAGCACGGGAATTGGCATCCTTAGCTTGGTTTTCACAGGTATCGGCCTTATCAATGGCGTTATCCTTCTCAAGCTTCATCGCTTGCATCTTCTTCTTGATGGCGTCCATGGTGAATGTGTTTTTTGTTTAGCTTGGCAACGAAATGAAAATGAAGGAACTCTGCAAGTGGAAATGAATATAAGTGGTTAAAAACAAATTCAAAATTTGTTGCGTTTCCGCAATTTTATCAACAAAACTCTTCTTAAACCAGAAGTTTCAGTGGCTGATGTAAGTCACCAAAACAGACCCAGCAAATAGTGACCTAAATACAACAGTGAAATCCATAACCCGATATAATTCTTTCAAGCAACGGCTTCTGAAATGCGTAGCATAAAGCGGCATACACACTCAAAAGCTCTTCAATCAAGTGAAATTTACAGCTTTGTAAATTTTTGATTTTTTTGTTTCCAAGTGATTTATGTCAAGTAAATTGTTGCCTCTCTATAATAAACCTGAAAATTTTTCGTAACAAATATAACAGGAGTACCACCACCGACAAAAGGGTTCACTGACCTGGCTGACATTTGTTTTTTCTTTTCCCCACAGAAGAGTTCATGCATGCAAATTAATACTTATGTATGAGTTTTAATTCTGGCTTTAAATATAAAAGCTGTCTACTATAGGTATAAACATTTTTTATATGTATTTTGATACTATTTTCTTAAGGTAAGATTAGACTGTATGCGAAGTGGTCATAAAATGCCAATTTCTGACAGTTCTCCTGTCAAAATAGGGTCATACAGTGTAATGGGCATATCTCATATGCTCTAATGACCGAATGCCATACATGACCAGGGGTGGAATCGGCTAAGGTGATAGTTGATAGTTGACAATCAAAATCATAGCTTTACGTCTGCGTAAGGTGATTATCAAATTGACAATCGCTTTTTTGCGATCAATTTCATGTGACAACTATTTAGGTGTCGCTTTCATACATTTGTGGCATTTTCACAGGTATGCACCTCGGCTTCGACTCCAAATAAATTAAATACTTTCGTGAAAAAAAGAATATATATTAAATTAATTAAAATACAAAAGTGAAATTCGAAAATTCGTGAAGTGCAATGTTTACTTCATTGGAACTTTTCTACAGAAATGAAGAAAATAATCACAGAAAAGTCCAACTATTAAGAAGAAACCTTGTTTTGGGACTGGTTGATTTACTATCTCTAGTATGTTCCACACATCCCTCAATTGGCTGCAACCTTAAGTCTTCTTTGGGGGTGGTGGCTATTTTAAATTTGCAGTTAAAGTGTTGATGGAAATCATATCATGATTTTAAGTCCAATGGAAAATGAGAACATGTTCTTCAACCGGAAATGAAGGCATAGTATAAATGCATAAATCTGGAAAGGATCCGTATTTGCTCTTTATTAGCTTGAGACCTTAAAAAAAATAAGCAAATTTATTGTAATTTGTGAAATATTAGTATTCTCAAATTCACTCACAACAAAAAAAACACTTCAAATATGTATCAACATGACATCGTCGGCAAGGAAGTGACGTCAAAAATTCTAAGTGCTGCCAATAATCAATAATTTTTTAGTGATCACTTTACGCAGAGCAAAGAAGAGTTGATAATCAAAAACGACGATCAAAAAAGTGACAATCAACCATCACCTTAGCCGATTCCAGCCCAGGGTTATTTTGACAGATAAAAATGCCCAAATAGCATATAGTGTAATGGAACAATAAGCACCAATGCCATAATAAACCATTATATGCCCATATGCACTTTCTTGAAATTTCGATGTGACATTGCTGGCATTTTTGATGGAACAATTATTATTTTGTTGTCATCGGTGTTTGATGAGTTCGTAGGATTGGGATTTGTTTTCTTTATCTTTTTTTGTGGATTATTGAATCTATCATTTAAGTTTAATTAGTGATCTTGTTCTTGTCCCTAATTGTGGTTGTGTATATACTTTTTTCCTCTTGTGAAACTTTGTTTTTAGAAAAATTGTTTGCTTTGTGCTACTAATAAATTTCCAACTTCAACTTTTTTGATTTGTTTTTCTCTACAGCATTACTCTTCTACAACATTGGGTAATAAATAACAAATGCCTTACATGACCATCGAGGCAAATATGACCATATTGGTAATTTCGGTCATATAGTCTAATATACAGTTTTGGTAACTGCAGCATTTTGTGACACGGAAAGTCAGACAGCTGTCAGATTAACTAAACTAGATAATTGAACGTCCACAATGATTAACCATTAAATATTTAGTTCGTGAAGCATCAGATGAAATATCAACGAGCTTCATTCCAAATCATACTTCCTAGTTCTTACCTACAAACTGTATTCGACATTTTCAAAAGGAGATCATATTTTTGTAATGACGTTGACGTTGTTGAGAAAAATTAGAAATAAAATTCTTTATAGGACTTTTGCAACAGAAGTAGACATAAGTGCAAGACATTTTATAAACAATATTTGGTTTTTGTTGCTAATTTTAATTTGGTTTTGACAGTGATTATGAAGGTTTTTAAAGACAAATTTGGAATGTAAATAACATATCCACTCTTAATTTTAATTTAATTTCATGCTTGCAGATGACATAGCGGGAAATTTGTTTCTAATTTGTTTTAAATCTGCCATTTGACAACGCACTCTTGTTTACAAAAGAAACTTCGGAATACTTTTTCTTTCTAAGATTGTTTGACAATTGCAATATCTTCGGCAAATCTTCTGACATATAAGTGAGTGTTATAAGGAAATGGTAACCAAACTTTAATTTAATAAGACATACAAAGTTATTTATACTTCCAATAATGTGAAGCGAAAGGAGACGCCAAAATGTTAGCCTCATGATAATTTATATATTGCACTCCGTTTTTCACAAGAGAACATTACATTATTTAGCGCAATTAACACACGGCCTAAGAATCGAACCGGAGTTTTCTTCAAAGTAACACGCAAAAAGAACACTTCTATGTTTGCTCTTTGGACGGAACCTGCAACTATTTGCTTCAATCAAAAACGCCATAAGGTGCACAAGCTAAACGTAGGTTACTAGAATGCGCAATTAAATTTGCCACACCTTGTAAAATTCTTGGGATTTATCAGGTGCATGTAGCCATTAATTTTATATAAGTTTGTGTTGGGTCGAATCGAAGGAACCTAAAATTTTAAACAGAGTCCGAATGCCCAATCGAGAAGCTCTTTCATGATAGTTGTACTCTCGGATATATGTGAAACATTCGCAAAAGGTGGCGCAGTGCAAGAAACCTTAAGATGTAGTTCTGTATGCTTCGAGCCTGGAGACCTCGCCGAGTAATCCAGCACTTTAACCACTGAACCACTGCTCCTAGAGTACTAAATTAATCGCTACAAAGTCGCTATAGGGCCCTAGGACAAACTTTCCACTACATTTCACTCGTACTTAACCTCAAAGTACGAAATTGCAACAGCCAAACTGACAGCAACTGACAGCTTTAATTCAATGCTACACTAAAAAGAATACTTTATTTGAACAAGCAAAGTAAAGTTGGATTTTCAGCACGCAATTTCAACAACTACGCTCTACTTGACACTTCGAGAATTGTGTGCTGAAACTCCTACTTTACTTTGCTTTTCTGGGATCGAACATCGAAGCTCAAAAAAACACACCTACTATTTTAAAATATTTAGGGATTTACAGCCCGATTCTGGAAAACCTCACAAGTCACAAAACCCTCACAAGGTGAGGTGAAATTGATTTTGTGAGGTTTTCGTATTCTGTCAGCACACTCACAACTTGTGAGGCTCACAAAAACAATCGAATTTGTGATCTCCTATTGAGCAGGTCACAAAATTCAAAACCAGTCATAGCGGCTCACAACAAAACAACCTAAAAAGAGCTTGTGACTTGTGAGGGCTCACAACGGCAGAATCGGGCTGTTATTATTTAAAAAAGATTTTATTTAAACCTACTGCGGACCCGTTTCGGAACGAAAAGTGCCATCCAAATGTGATAACGAAACGTTTTGCAGAATGCTGCTGCTGCAAATTGATGGCGAAAAGTGGGTAATTGTAGTAGATTGCTTGATAAAGTTATCCACTCTCTTTTCGCACACATCTATATTGTTCGGGAAATTAATTGCTTATTTATCCGCCTGTTGTCTCTTGTTGTTTTGCTAAGTATGTAAAATGAATCACGAAATGACTTTCTTTTCATATTTTCGCTATAGTTGAAAGTTGAAACATTTGGTTTGGGGTCAATATTGGCAAAATGTCATACTTTTCTCCGGCGGGAGAATTTTCTCACTGCGATACAAACTCAGATCGCACGGGGACATTTTCAATAACAAATTTGCTAAAATTGAATACAAATTCAAATAAAAACTCTTTGGACCTTACTAATAATCATTTTTAACCTTCACTCTAAATATTTTGTACGTCACAATGGGCAATTTGTATTGAGTTTGTAAAATCTAGCTTGGGCACTAAATATGGTTATGGTTATTATTATTTGTATCGCCCTTTGTGTTTGAAAAAATTGTAGTTAATCCTACTCTCAAAAACAACTCAATGAAAATGCAACGATTAAAAGATTTTCAACCTGAGTAACCGGAAAAAATATTGTTGGTAGAAAGATTTTTTTGTTGTTTGCCAAATAGTTACTTTGGTTATGAACCTACCTGATGACTGAAGATCTGTTTGGAAAATTAGGATTGTGGCCTATTGGCAGAAAGCCGAATCGTATCCTTTTAAAACTAGTTAGACAGCGGCAGCAATGAAAAGGAAATACGTCAAGAGAAATCTTTGAGAAAAATCACAGAGACATAAGACACGTTGAGCTTTGCCAATAAACATTTTTAGTTTCCACTTAAAATTTAAGTAATTCTAAATTGCTGTATTTTTTTATACAAGTTTTACAAGTGTGAGCTTCCGTAAATTTAAAGTCGATACTACTGTTTGTTATTAGTAGGTACAGCGAGTTGAATATAACTGGTACCGCCCAAAAACATCAACCAGAAGCCTGTCAAAAAAGCTGTGAGTCTTATAAAGTCTGGGGAACCTTAAAACCAAACAAACTATATTCATCGTTTTGGATTTTTTGAGAAAACTTTTCAAATTCGAAACTGAAATTTGGCATCAAACTGGAGGTTTTTCAATTCGTCCTAAACTAAAAACTCACTCAAGAGAATGCTTATAAGAAATTAGACCTTGGGGTCCTATATGAACCTGTTGCACCAAATTTGTTTTTTCTTATGAAAATTGTGACTGTAAAGGTCAAACTACGTACTGTACATAAGTATGCTTGACAAGCTTCGTGTGTATAAGCATAGCTGAAATATATGATCGACCTTTTGTGACCTAAAAAGCTATACAAATGAAAGAAGCAATTGAATTGGCTTCGCTTCGACTATAATAAAGAAATATTCGCTGGAAAATTAATTAAAAGACAAATTGTTCCTCAAGGTTGGTTCTGAACCCACGATAATTCTCAACTACCGTTATATATAGTACACACAATTAAATCGTTCTAGTGACTAAAGTTGTTTTAAAAGTGAAAAATTGTAAAAAGTGTTTTAAAAATGATAATGCTACAACTTCCGACCTCCGAGCTTTGAGGTTGACGAAAGCAAAATAAAATATTTAGTTCGACTTAGACCTGGATGACACTAGTCCTTTGGCTATTCCCCAAGCATTACCATTGGAATAGTTAAAATCTTACAATAAGTTCAGGAATCCCCAACCCGAACCTTAGGTAAAAGCTTAACAAAACCTTGAACCCATTCATGAAAAACCTTAACAACTATCGGAAGCTGCTCCCGGCAGACTAATTTTACCTAATTGTTGTTAAACTAGGTACAGCCTCCGCCTAAAATACATCAGACTCAATTTCGAGAACATTGACAAAACATTTATTCTAAATTGATAAAAATAAAACATACTCATTTGAAAATTGTTGTGAGCCAACAAATGAAATTCTAGATGAAAACTGAAAACCTCTATCAAAAGCAACACCAAAAGTCTTAAATTTTGTTATTTGTGTCGAAAATCTACGGAAAAAATCGCGAATTATTTTTCGAATTTCCCCCTGTGTGCGTGCATCCCCCGCAGTCATCTATGATGTCACTGCTAATAGTATTTCTGTATTGCTTGCCATACAAATAGAGGTGTTTTGAGTTCTACATAAATGCCTAAACATATTTTGTTAACTCCTAATAAATTGCACCTACACAATATTCTAAATTTAAACCAAATTCATTTTGAGATACGCCCATCGTCAGTGTTCGAAGAGAAGAAAAATGTCGGGCCAGTGACGAGGTGATCCCCATTTAGCTTTTCGAATTAGAATAATTTGGCACTTCCCGAAATGCATTTGTAGCTCATATACTGGTTTTCATTTTTTCATGAGTAAGTTTTTTGAAAAATACGGAAAATAATCCACTTCTGAGATTTTCCTTGGGAACGGTTTTTAAGTTTGAAAATCACTTTTCTAGGCATTTAAAAATAGATTTTTTTTTTGTTTGCTTTTCTTAATAGATATACAAATATGCGAATACATGTCGACCAAAAGTTGGATCCTATTCAAGCAAAGAGAAAAAGAAATCAAAACAAAAATACCTCTATACACACATTTCGTGTATAGTCGGATATACTTTCAGGCGTTCAGATGATGCAGGTGATCGGTGTGTGATGTGCGTGTAGTGGTTGGAGTATATATGATAATATGTCTGTGAATAGGAGAGTATTTTTGTATGTGTGGCTGAGTTTGAATTTAAAATGTTTTAAAAGCGATTCAGTTACAAATTCCTTATAAGTACGATCAAAAGAACTACATGTATGTATTATTTTCTACAGGAAAAGAAAACGTATCCCACACACGATTGCATAAGATCGAATAAGGAGATCTTAGCGTTCTGCTTTTTTTATCCAGGACTTGAATATTATTTTTAGACTTTATGCAATAGGTAATCCTTTTTATATAGATATTTCTGTTGGTATCCTTTGCAATGAAATGTATTGTTGCACAAACTCCAACCACCCCACTCTCACGCACACTGCACTACATTATCACTTTTTTTCCGTATGCATATTTCAACTATGCATATCAAATATCCTTTTTGCTTTGCAAGGAGAAAGAACACAATTTTTTTGCGGTCACACTCAGGGTCTAAAAATGTTAACTTCATTTTTGGTTCAAGAAAAGATTTTGTTGTACTTTTTTTCATTTTGTTTTTTTGTTGTTTTGCAGAAAAATATTTTAAATTGTAAGGAAAAGAAAATATGATTTTGTAAATTATCCTTCGTGTATATATGGAAAACCAACCTTAGCGCTTTGGAACACACTATACGCTAGCAAAAACCCGAGAACACTGATGTGGACCAACTTTTTTTATCCTATCAGCCCCACATAATTTCAACACACACGGTATTTAGTGTGTGAAAAAAATTGCTTCTCGTTCTATATTCTTATTCACTATAGCACACAATTACAGGCTGGCGAAAAAGAGTTTTTTTTTTCTATTTGCCTCACTACATGGTGAAAATTTCCCTACTTTTCTGAGAGGAAAAAAAATAACTGAAAGAAAATTCCCACAAACTTTTATTGCGCAAATTTTTAAATTTATTCCTTCTTTTTTTTGAAGAGAGTGAGAGGAAAACTAAGAAGTCCATTGTATGGCTGTGTGGGGTGATCTGCTATGCGATCGTGTGGGCTTTTTAAAAATAGCATCTTTCCCCTGGTTTTGAAAACAAATTGAAAGCATTTCCCAATTTTCCATCGAGGGTCATAGGAGAATTTTTTTGAAATACAAATATTTTTTTTCTTCTGCGATTTTGAATTTGAATACTTTTGTTATGATCTTCAAACTGAAATGAAATGGATTTTCTCTAGGCGAAAAATAAAATATTTATCGATTTAAAGTAGATTTTTGTGCGGCAAATCTGATGTTTCCATCATTGAGACTTTGCATTTCGAAGGATAAATGTGGTGTCGAATCTTGTTCCAAAAATGAGTGAAAAATATGAAGAGAGTTTTGTCTAAAAATATTCCACAGCGGGGATTGTGTTGTGCATTTGTTGTATTTTTGGATTTAACCTGCATACGAATTAAATTATTTGGTTTTTGTTTTATTTCTTTATTTTAATTCTGCCGGCGGGTAAATTTTGAATTGTAAATCTTTTTTTTTTTTTTTAAATCGTTTTCGGTTAAGCATATTTCTTTGGTGTTTTTTCTTCTATTTTTTTTTTCTGAAAGATGTAATCTGATATTTTTTTAAAACAAATTATCGACTGTATTTTTAGACTGGAATTTTCAAAAGTAGTTGTTGTTACACCTTCACACTTCAGTTATATATATATATGTTATCTTGTTACGTGAAGATTGTTTGAAGAGTGTGCAGCGTTAACCACAGGTGTTGTAAACAAATTGTGCGTTTGAGGAGTTTCTACATTATAAGCAGTTCGATTTCAGTGTTTTAGGAAAGTAATTTATCAGTAATAGTAGCACCATCTGTTTGGTAAATAGGAATTGAACTTTTTAGTAAACAATTGGGTCGCCATTATAGATGACCTCTGTCGGCGTTGAGGACGTTGACCACATCGATATAGGTTGTAGTCTTAGATCAAAGATTGTCCATAAGTTAAAGGCGAGGAGTAACAACGTTTGCTCGCTCGATCGTTATTGTGACACCATATGGAAAATCGTTCAAGATCCTCTTGTAAAAGAATACAATCGTGAACTGAATGTATAGCTCGAAACATCTTCAAATCGTCGGCAAAAATAAGGCACTGGGAACTCAAAAACAAGTCAGGAATGTCATTTATAAATAAAATAAAAAGCAGAGGGCCTAAATGACTACCTTGAGGCACTCCAGAGGTAACATAAATTTGTGGTGTCATTTATGCGAACATACTGGATACGATCCGTTAAATAGGAATGAATCCACTTCAGGAAATTGGAGTGGAGTCCTAAATCAGTTAGTTTTAAAATCAATATATTGTGGTTAACGCTTTGGCAAAGTCCATATATATAAATTCAAGGCCGAAATACAGAAAATTGAGAGATTTGTGGTAGTAGATCTTCCTGCGACAAAGCCGTGTTAAAACGGGGAGATAAATCTCTTTAAGAGAGGTGTAAGTTTGTAAGAAACTAGTTTTTCAAACAACTTGGGAATAGTAGAAATCTTACAGATTGGACAATAGTTAGCAATATCATGTCTCGATCCAGACTTATATATATGGGCGTTAAAAATAAGATGCCATTTTTACAGTATTCATAAATAAATTAAAAGAATTATCTAAATTACCATTATTAAAGGTATCTAACCAATCATGCTATCTAAATAGTTTGAAATGTTAATGAAATATATGCGAGTCATACAAAAAAAAACTTTTGCTTGCCTACCTACAAGTTTATTAGGTAGGTGCCACTTGGTTTTTTCTTGACACTTACATCGTCGGGGGCTACTCTGTTAAAGAATGTATCTAGTTTAGATTTCGTAAAGGTGAATGAGCCGCGTACGCGGTTTAAATCGAACGCAATCGATATTAAAAGAGGAAATCAGCAAAATGGCGGGCTCGAAACAGCTCAGAGAATTTCAACCGACCAAGTACCTACCTACTGATAAATATTTAAAATTTAAAAATTTGACAAGAAACAAATTTAAAACCTGCCTTAGAAATCAATTGCACAGAAAAATGAATCTGCGAAAATAGAAAAAATCGGTGGTGGTCGAATGTTTTTCTAGAATTTAGATTTTTCGTACCCAGTGGAAGATAAAACGAGATTATTCTTCCTTCTTATTTGTCGCTCAGATATCGAGATTCGCAAAATTGCTCCGCTTTTTTGCGGCCTATGGAACATGAAATCTGACAAACTGCTCTGAATACGAAAAAGTGTTTTTTCTGTCCCAAGGGAAAATGACATCAGTTTTGATTGGCCTGGAATATATCGATCACATGAACAGTATGTCCAGTTGACGTTTATGTAGGGATAGCCGAGGAATCCAGTCAAGAAATTCATTACTTAATACTAAATTATCAGTTCGTATATGTTACCGACCTGTTACCGACCACTCTAGTTTTTTCGTTCAATTTAGTTCATGTCCAGATAACTAGGTTTTTCAATGTGCCCAATCTCTTACCACTGGTGCCAGGAATATATCAATGGACGTCAATTATTGAATATGACAAATGATTGATAGCCCCGATATATTTTTTGTTGGTTATTTTGTATTTTCAAGTCGTCCTTTTACTTCTTCCCTTTTTTTAAATGTGTAGAATTATATTTCTAAAATTGTATGTTGTAAGAGAAAAATAAGTAAGTAATAGGTCAAAAATTTGATTTAGATATATTATTTAAGGTCTATTTTACAATGACAGTCGAGCTAAAAAGTGAGTTTTGCAATTCTGTCCATATGTTGTAAGGCACTGCAGTTCAAGCGACTGGACTGGATGAATTCGCTTTAAGGCAGATATTTGCGGCTGTTTTAAAAACTGTTGATACTATTTGTACTTTCTATTATTCTTTAATTCAAATTTATTTCAAATTTATTATTTCCCAAAATTTCATCTGATCATAAATTGTTGTCCTATCGGCTTTAGTGGATAAAGTATCGAAATCAATTGATACGCGAGGACCCACGACCCATTTGAAAAGATAACCTCAATGTTATCATGTTCTGAAATAAAAGTTTATTTATGTCTTAAATTCGTTTTATTAATTTTATTTATATTACACAAAAAAAAAAAATGCTGAAGTGGAATGTAAATTTGTATAAATAATTCACATTTCGGAGTAAGTGGAGAGAAGCTGGTCACGCTGTTGACGAGCTACATTGTGCAGTCCTATTATACAGCGTTGCCACCTGGTTGCCACTTAACAAGCTGCCTGTCCTGCATAGGATTTCCGAAGTACCTATTGATGACTGTACAAATCAAAGGCTCGCCATTGCTGCGCACGCATCCTTATGCCCAAAACACATGTGCAGAACTCACTGCGCAGCAAGATTAGAATACACATGTTGATATGATTATAGACACACGTAAATTCTGCACTCATTGCAGTACTGCAACATGTCTCTATTTCTAAATTTGCTGCAAAATTCAAACATACCACAACACAAAAGAAAATAAATTGCAATTTCAAGTATTTGGAATCACCGGCTTTTGACACTGCTGCTTGTGTTTGTTTTTGTTTTGGTTATGAAAACATCAGCTGCTTAGTCGGCGAATGACAGTTGCCATATTAGCTGATGCAAATGGATGTCAACGAATTTTCTGCACATCTGTTTTACTTGCAGCACTGCACTCTGCGCTGCGTACAGAATTTCTGCACATGTGTTTTGGGCATAACAAACCATACTCATCATCTATTCCTTATCCTTTTCCCTTTGTTATTCAAAAAGTGACACCCGGCGACCAATAATAACACGTATTCACAGCAAAATCGGGTAGATCTAGGTACACAGAAGTTGACCGTGTAGTTTGGATGGTTTGGATAGTCTTTGGTTTATCAAACGAAACTGGATTGGATTTAGTCGCAGCAGATTTTTGTTTTGCGAAAAGTGCGTAGATCTACTGCTATTGCAGCAAAGTGGCAGCGCTGCGGTCTTATAACATACTCTGTCCAACAAAAATTGTCAGTAGGCCTTATGGAGGAGCTTTTTTTACCAATGGTGCCTGGGGATGCCCTCACGGCTTAAACACAAGAATTACCCATGAAATAAAAACCAAACCACTGACATATGAAGGAATTGTTGTTGTCATTTCGCATGCAACCCACCACAACCAGTCTGCGACACAACGGCGGGCAGAATGAGCGTTATCGTACATAATACAATTTGACTTTATTCTAGGTAACAAAAATGGTGGTGAGTATTAACTATTTAAATGCGTTGGCTCAACAACAGGGGCCCAATGGTATACAATGTTTTTTTTTTTTATTTAATCTATTTTACATTAACTGTGGCTATCTTCTCAGATTCATACTCGTAATATGCATCGTTGCCTGGGTTGACCTCAGGACTGTGCAGGACTACTGAGCTGAGCGACGGAAATCAATTACTTCGGGTCCCTTCCAATTGTTCCGTAAAAAAAACTCTCAAACCAATCGAATAAAAATCGTTGGTACATAATCAGCAGTATAGGGAAGCTTAATCTAAGCATCTCCATTTCGTCTATATCTATATAGCGATTTGAGTTCGCAGCTTCTTAAACATTCAACTGAAAAGAGGTGATTGTTTTTCCTTCCAGATGTCTGCTACTGAATCGCACTAAATTTGTGCGCGTACCGTATAAACTAAATTCGCTTATTTTTAAGCAGTGGCTTAAAGAAGTTTGGTCAGCAGCCAGCTAACATTACTCATTTTCACTTTGATGGATATTCACAGCCAACCAAATTAAGAGTTCATCAAATCAGCTGAAGACATCGGACGAAACCTATATAAATCGCTTCTCATTTAAAATGTACACAATTATATTGGGCCTTACTAATATAAATTTTTAACCTTCACACTAAATATTTTCTAGGTCACAATATGCAATTTTTTATGGAAAATTTCGCCGTTGTGAGTTCGAAAAATTAAGCCTGGACACTAAAAATGATTATTATTACCGCGGATTATGTATATCGCAAAAGGCAACTAAATCAGTAGAGGTTCAAAGCTTACCCATTAAATTCGAATGATCACACTCAATAAAACAGAAAGTAGTACAAGTGAATTTCAAATTCGTAAAATAAATAATTTATTGAAAATATATCATATTTTGTAATAATCAAGTACATACATTTTTTGTAAGATAATTTATTTTGCTTTTTACAAATTCCTTTAAGAAAAAAAACAAAAAACTAAAAATGCAGTGAAAATTTAGAGCATATTATGGTCAACGAAGCTATAAATAAACATTTTAAAATTTTCTTTTGTTTATCTCTACAAGGCCAAT
This sequence comes from Cheilosia vernalis, assembly GCA_949126925.1. Classification (NCBI taxonomy): domain Eukaryota; kingdom Metazoa; phylum Arthropoda; class Insecta; order Diptera; family Syrphidae; genus Cheilosia; species Cheilosia vernalis. The sequence goes on from OX421358.1 coordinate 26,643,182, forward strand.
TCAATTTATTTTATTCATTGTAAATGCCATCACTTGTCGCGTACTAATTAACCGATTTATTATTACAAGTTTAGTTTGAGTTGCAAAAGGGCTATAGGTTTGTTAAACACACACATCAACACAAAATTTATTGCAACACTCTGAACAATTTATTTAAAAATAATATTAATTTTTATTAATTACAATAAATATCTGCGTTAGAACATTTATTTATTTGATTCAATTGATTGGTGGGATGAATATTTTTCAATTGGATGAGTGCATGCTTGCAGTCACTAAAATAAGCTGCGGGTGGTGACATGAGATTAATTTGTGAGTAATTTGAAATGAATGAGAAATGGTGTATTTTTGGTTATGTTGAATGGATGATGACTGTTGCAAGCTATGTCATTCATTGGGTATACGTTGTTTTCTGTAGCTGGTATGGTGGCATGATTGATTTTAAAGTGGTCATCTGAAAAAGGAGGCCGTGTGTCATTGGCGTTAAATAATTATCCCGGTTGACATCATATTTTTTTTTATAGACGAGCGACTTAAAATTTCAGAGAATATACAGAAAACAAAATAAAAGTTGGAAAAAATCTGCATATCATTTTTAAAGTTGCAGACACATCAGTAGGCGCAGTGGCTTAGTGGTTAGTGTGTTGGACTACTAAGCGAGGGGTTCAGATTCGAATCCCGCAAAAACCCAATTTCCAACTCAGGGTTTTTTCACTGCACCACCTCTCGCGAACGTCTGAAAAACATCCGAGTGTATAACTGTCATGAAAGAGCTTCTCAAATCTCAATAAGCCGTTTGGAATCGGCATAAAATTGTAGATCCCTTCCATTCGTTCCAAAAATGAAAACTGACACAAAACGAATGGTTGCGAGAAGCTAGGCCTAGGGTCCCTACGGACCTGTTGCGCCAAAAATTATATTATATTATTATAGACACCTATACAAAGGGAATTGATTACATCGGAATGAGTAGAAAAAAAATTCTATGATCTGGAAGTTAGGTGAATAATAAATTATTGAACATACCTATAACTCAACAAAGTAAAGTAAAGTAGAATTTAGCTATTTATCTAATGTGGAAGTGACCTGACAGGAGCGTGTGATCTTAAAACCTTTTTGAGATATGTTCATGACTGTGCTGGATTTACTCATGACTGGTGCTAAGCTGCTTTCAGAGCTGTTCGCTTTCACAGTGCGGGATTTTGTAAATCGATGAATTAAACTGAAAGTCGAGCTGCACAACAAAATGTGCAAGTTTATGCCACTTTTATTTTAGGAATGTGACAAAGGGGTCACTTTTATTGCGCATTCGTCTACCTACTTTACTTTGCTGTTCTAGGTGTACAATCCAACGCACCCTGTAGTCAATTGAAAACTTAAATTTCTTACGTTCACCCAAAGATGGCGCTATTAAGCGCAGTAAAATAAAACCGTGAATAAATATTAAATAGGAGGAGAAACAGATGCGTAGACTCGTTTGTGTCAAGTTTTATTTTTCGACGATTGGCAAATGGCATACAACTTAATTTTGAATCCGAGTTGTTGAATGGAGAAGCGAAAACCACCTTAAGAACTAGTTTGTGTTGCCGATAGAATCTTGGACTCTCACTTAGCAGTTTTAGCACACTAATTACTGTGCCACTGCACCCACTAAACGAGGGAAGCTAGTGAGCAAAATTATATGAAAAACACTTGCAAAAGTACCTACTGCATCAAAATTTAAAAATACTTAAGTGGCTTTGTCGTTATATTTAGCAGCAGCTTTTTACAATTTTTAAAAATAAAATTACCCATCCAAAGAAATTTTGAAAATACTAAAATACGACTTTTGGGGATGTTCGGATTAGTATAGTAGTTTAGTAAGTCTGACAGCTGACTGACTAGATATATTTCAGTTTTTATCGGCCGAATGTGGTCACGTGAACAGTTTTTGCAGTTGACGTTTATGGAGGGGAAACCGACGAATCTAGTCAAGGAAATCCTGCTTGCATACTCGGTTGAAATTTCGAAGAGTCAAATTTAAAATAAACAAAGTGGCCGCTGCAGAATTCTGAAGAGTCGCAAAAACGGCCGGTGAGAGAAAAGGGTTTCATTTCTAAAGCTACTCAGTAAAATTTATAACTTTCGCACAATATTTGACAATAATAAGTTCGCATAGCACTATAATAAGCCGTGTTTTTTGAGCTTCTATCTCAGCAAAGCAAAGTAAAGTAGGATTTTCAGCACGCTGATGGAACATTTGTAACGAACTTGATCTGCTTTTATGCATTTCGTTATGCTGCATTTACACGGTCACACATTCCTAACTATAGGGACGTTAAATAGCCGTATGACTGAGGGAAAGCATTACCTGCAAAAAAACGTGGCACGTATTCAACTCGGCCACCTTTTGTACGTGGTACGAATTATAGGAAATCTCCGCATATTGATCTTATGTTGTTTTCGATTCGGCTTTTCAGATTTTGATCTGACATTCCAGATTTCTGTCGGCAAATCGAACATGAAATCAGTGCCTTGATTTTGTGCGGTTTTTGAGGCGATGTCGCTAGGGAACGGCCCGAATCGGATTTGAATGTGTGAGTGAGCCGCGCGCTGTGACCAACGTGACCGTTGTGCAATAATTTGGCACTTTTTTCGAGGATCCTGATACAATTTGTTACTACTGTATCCCTTTTTTAAGTTTGAAAAGGAACTTTTCAATTTTTAGAAACACAGTGATTTTCAAATGAATTTTAGTAAAATATAGCGCTGCTGTTTATCAGAACACGATTATAGTGTTACAATTGTTAAATATTGTGCGAAAATTCTTAAATTTCAGAGAATCTTAACAAATGAAACGTTTTTCTTACACCGCTCTTATTTTTTTTTTTTGGTACTTTTCAGAATTTTGCAACAATCTCCCGGATTGTTAGAGAAAGGTTATAAATTTTAGTTTTAGTTTTACAATACAATATAGACTGTAAATACTCGTAGATCATTCCCACACAACTTTTTTTTATAAATTGAACCAAATCACTTTACAATTAGATGTCGTTTAGATTGTTCCGCTTGTGAGCTAGACACTAGACACTACTTCTATGAAACAGTAGATGCACGTTTTCAAATAAATTTTGAAATGAAAACCTTTTAGCTTCGATTTTTATTTATAAATATAATATATATTATAAAAATATTATATTATAAATATTAATTGAATATTGTTCATAAATTATACCTAGGTATCAACTCATTTTTATATCTACTTTTAAGATCGCGTTCAATTTAGTTTTAAAAAGTCCCTAAAAAAGGGGCGATGAAAGAAAAATGTGCCTTTTTCTGATGCTACTACGTAAATTTAGTATTTTCTCCCAATATTTAGCAAGTATTAGCCGGCTTTACGCTATGATGGGGAACCGCGTTATATTTTAAACGTATTCATTTTGAAATCACAGTTTTTGAAAAAAAATTTTAAGTACTATTCACATGAGCGCGAGTTGCGAACAAATGAATTTAAATGTATTTATGAATTGAAAATTGATTTTTATACTAGCTCAATTTACAATTATTACAGCAATTGAAAATTCTTGCAGCGAACTGTCCCACTTTATTCACAATCCACATAAAAAATTCGCGGATCCACAAACCCACGAATGAAAAAAATCTATCGAAGTTAACATTGAACAATGATTGAAGTGATTGAAGTGTCAAAAATATTCGCTTGTTCGCTGTTCGTTCGCAATTGGCTCTCATGTGAATAGTCCTTAAATGTGAATTTTCCAACTAATAAAAAGGAACAAAGGAATAGCAAATTGTATTAGTGTCCTCGAAAAAGGTACCAAATTGTCGCACAACGGTCACGCTGTTCTCATCCGACATCCTTCTCGCTACCGAAAAAGGTTGCGTGTGGGAATATTCAGGAACAAAGCGATATAAGAACAGGAAATATTGGAAGTTGTCAGTTCGCGACATCACTCACACATTTATAGAATCCGCCCATACGTGAACCCTTTCCGACACCGCCATTGCGGAAAAAAACCGCACAAAATCAAGGCACTGATTTTTTTTGGTTTTGTGTGTATTGAGTTGGCGCCAAAAGTGAAAGTACCTATGTGTAAAATCTGAGAAAAAATCGAGATTTCTCAAAAGCATTCTTGATCAAAACAAAAATTCATTTTTTGCCAAATCGAAAACGACATTATAGTGATGCCTAACGAAATTCCGCGTTAATATAAAAAAATATGGCTTCCGGAAATGATGAACGGACAAATATTTTTTTTCCTATAACTGATGATGAATTTATTACCTCTCATTTCACGTGTTTCAAATCAGAAATAGAAATGTTTTCAAGCAATTGGAGAAATGTTGGTGGCCGGATCTTGTGTTTGTTTCCGTTTTACGTATCTATAATTATGGGCAGAACATGCATGACACCTTACGCGTCTGATTTGTGATCTCATTCTTACGCCTTTAATAGCATTGACTGCGGATAAACGGATCTCTCCGTTCCGTCTAAATGCAGTTTTATTTTGGTTTTTGTTTTGAAAGCAAACTTTTTAAAATGATGTAAAACAACTGTGCAAGGTATGTTAGTATTGTGGCAGTATGTACCTTGAAATCTGCAAAAATTGATCCGAATCAAGAAGAAGATAATTTTTTGTTGCCCAATGTGAAAGTTGCTTTCATTATTTTTGTCTATACTGTTTGAAACTAGCTTGAACCGCCATATACCCTATTAGATTTTAGAGCTTGCGTCCACATTCTCTCTCTCCCTCAACCTAATACAAATGTCATCTTTACTGTAAGGGTACCATTTCTCAACATATGTAACCTACATTTTTTTTCCACCGCATATTTAAAAAAAAAACTAAATTTTGACATTATTTCCAACAGATTAGCGTTCAAAACACACCCTTCAAAATTGTTGCCTAATAATATTTAAACGAGTCGTTTAACGCTTTCAACACACTTCAAAATTTGTCAAATTTGTGGATGGCAATTTAATAATTTTATTTTTTAGTGTACCTACATACAGATTATAGATTTAATTAGTATATAACCTAAATGAAAATATTACGTTGTTGTTATTACAATTCTATTTATACAAATGATTTGTTAATAAAATGCACTTAAGTTAATTGATTTTAATCTTATGATTTAGCTTGTTGTTCATCCTAACCGGCAGTTTTGTTGTTAGTTTTCCTGAATGAATTTGCGACGAAATGCGTTAATGGTGTTTTGTTTTAAATGAGTTAGTAAGCATTCATGTCAGCATATGTTGAGTCCAATTCTTGTGCAATTGTCTTGTACTTTTCTTTACCTTTACTGACTTCCTCTGTAAGAATAAGCACATAATTATATAATTTTGCAAACGCAATAAGAACACACAACTACATTTCTATTTACTGATGAACTTTATTTAAAAAAAAACGAAAGAACTAAAAACTAAAAATAAAACCATAAATTAAAATCATATTTAAAGGATTATTATTGTTTGTTGTTTGCGTAGAATAATTTTTTTTGAGTTAAACATTTTGTTCAAGATACACTGGAAATACAACATTTGAAATATAACGTAGACAATGAAGTGGCCATAATTGGCGCTGACATCGCTGGTGAACACTTTATTCCTTGAGGATAAGCTCGACAAAGGCGGTATCGAGATCGTCTCCGATATCCTTGTACCTCTCCTTCTCCAAGACGAGGTCGTCTATTTGGTTTTTGTTTGTAAATTGAAAGAAAAATAAAAACAAAATGATAAATAAGGGGAAATAATAACAAATCAATACAGAAATAATATAGAATCTAAAAAAACGAAACATAACTGGGGGAAATTGCCAGATAGAGCAGGTAAATCAAGCGTATGAATTCAGAAACCTGGCATCACTTTTTATTTGATATTTTGATATTTGATATTTTCTTTTCTTTTTTTTTGGTTTGCGAGGAACTTTTTTAATATTCAACTAAAAGAAGTGATGTCCGATCGTCATAACGTTTCTGAATTCACAACGAACAAGGATGGAATCTTTCAAAATGATAAGCGATCGATAGAGATAAATAATAAGACAGTACCGAGTTTGCGTCAAATAGGAAATAACCACCAAATAGTGACCATCACTAGAGTAAATCAGACTATCGCTTATCACTTTACGAGATCCCACCCAGATCTTAAGCGATTTAAGGATAATGACTGCTTCTGTCTAGCAATTTGGTAAATCAAAGGGAAATGAAAATAATAATTACCTTGCGTTAATCTAGCGGTTAGTTTGATTAGGCTTGTTTGCTTTCGCAACGCACTTGTTGTTTTGTGAAAGGCGTTCTGTTTGTCTCATTACTTTTTTGCTTTGTTAATAAAAATCAGTTAAAGTAAAAAAGTTAAAAGTAAAAAGAAAATGAAATGCAGTTTTTAATGCTTAAAAATGTTTGAAATAAAAACTTTTTTTTTTTATTTGTTTCGAATATGCACTGACTGTAAATGTTTGATTGGCGCTGATCTATAGGCTGGCTCATGCAAGCTAACGAAAACCAGTTCTTTGACTGTGCCGCTTTAAGCGGGGGCTGGCTCAGCTGGGGCAGCATCTGAAGCGGCTGCAGGAGCTGCTTCTGCAGGTGCAGCATCAGCAGGAGCAGCTGGAGGAGCTGCCTCGGCTGGAGCAGCAGGAGCAGCTTCCGCGGGTGCAGCTGCTGGTGCTGCACCTTCTGCCGGTGGTGCGGCAGCGGGTGGAGCTCCCTCGGCTGGTGGAGCAGCAGCTGCAGCGCTCTCTGCTGGTGCCGGTGCACCTTCTGCTGGTGCTGGAGCACCTTCCGCCGGCGGAGCTGCGCCCTCAACTGGTGGAGCTGCGCCCTCTGCTGGTGGTACTTCGGCACCTTCTGGTTGCGGTGGTGGTGGTTCATAATTCTTAACATATGGGACTTCAGCGCCCTCTGGTGGCAAATCAATTGAATATTCAAATGGTGGTGGTGGCGGTGGTGGTGGTGGTGTCACCGATTTTGGTGGACTTGGTTCTGCATCTGGGGCAGCCTCGACAGCAGCACCTTCAGGTGCTGCCTCTCCCTCTTTGGGTGCCTCACCTTCACCGGGTGCGGGTTCACCGCCTTCTGGAACTTCGGGCTCTGGTGGTGGTGTAGGTGCGGGTGGTGGTGTTGGCATTTTCGGAGTTGGTGGTTTCGGATTTCGGGGCGTATAGAATGGTTCAAGTCCGGGTATCAAATCAAGGAATGCCAGCTCAAGGCTGTCTCCTATTAGAGCGAATTTCTCCTTCTCGACAATCGTATCATCTGATTTGTCATTTTTTTTTTGTAAATTTATTGATTTTATTGTCGTAGAAAAGTGTATCGACGAAATGTTAAAGCAAAAGCGAAAATAAAAAGCGTTAGGCAAGCAAATAAATAAATGTATGCTAAATAAAGAAGAAGAAGATTGTTTTAATGAATAGTAAAGTGCAAAAGAAATAAAGTATAGATCAACATAAAAGCAGTGAAAAGAAGAAGAAAATGAAAGTATCGTTTAAAAGTAAAATAAATAAATACATCTTAGCTGTCACTTCAGATTAAAACTTATTAGTCAGACTAATTCCAATGCAAACAGTTATTTCGCTTTCAAACGATACTTCAAATGGTCCCGTGTCAAGCTTTTGAGGTTAGAAAAAGTAGGAAATGTTAGTCACTCGAGAGTTGTCGCAAATAGATTCGATGAGTCTTTTTTTTATGAGATAGTTGCAGGCAGTAGATGAGGCTTTATCCAATCACGTTTCAATGTTTGACTTTTGTTTGGAATAGCTCCACTTTATTTAAAAACTTTTTATGAGCACAGTTACTGGATTGATGAACGGCTTGGTGAATATTTATAATATGTGTGTAAAAAAAAAAAAAAAAAAATCTAATTTGTGATATCCTATTATTTATGAAGCTGGAGCGTCAGCTGGAGGTGCTGGTGCGGCTTCTGGTGCAGGTGGAGCTGCTTCTGCTGGTGGTGCCTCGGCTGCTGGTGCCGCTGCTGCATCAGCTGCTGGTGGCGCTGGAGCACCCTCAGCTGGTGGTGCACCTTCGGTTGGTGGTGCTGGAGCCGGTGCACCCTCAACAGGTGCGGCTGCAGCGTCAGCACCTTCTGCTGGTGGAGCACCATCAGCTGGTGGTGCTGCAGCGGCAGCTTCAGCTGCTGCAGTTGCTGCCGTCTCAGCCGCCGCTGCTGCTGCCACTTCAGCTTCAGCTGCAGCAATGGCGGCTGCTTCGGCTTCTGCAGCTGCGACGGCATCGAAATTCTTTACATATGGCACCTCAGCACCTTCTGGTGGCAAGTCAATGGCATACTCAAATGGTGGTGGTGGTGGTGGTGGTGGAGGAGTTGGTTCCTTAACTGGCTCTGGAGGCACATCGGCAGCTGCTTCGGTTGCAGCAGCCTCACCTTCTTCAGCTGCTGCTGCACTTTCTGCAGCTGCTATGGCAGCAGCTTCAGCATCGGCGGCAGCTATTGCTGCAGCTTCAGCCGCAGCCACTTCTTCGGGTGTTGGTGTGACTTCTTTTGGTGTTGGTGGCTTTGGATGGCGTTCATTGTAGCATATTGGGACTCCGGGAATAAGGTCAACGAAGGCTAGATCTAAACTGTCGCCGATAATTGCGAACTTCTCCTTCTCTATTATAAGCTCATCTACCGTATTTTTCGTTTGTTGGAGTTTTGTTATTATTTTTATTTATAGGGTTGTTATTCGGTTTGCAAATAAAACATAAAGCAGCATAAATAGGTAGAAGGGTTGACAGTGGTAGTAGTAGGCCATTTTTTTTATATTTAAAAAAATAAAAACAAAAAGAAAGGATCGTGTAAGCTTAAGAATTACAATAAAAAGTTCGTTTTAAATTGGATAGATACATTTTTTTCTCAGCCCGTTTGGAATTATTTTCAGGTTAGTCAAGAAACGAAATAAGAACACGCAACACACAATTGTTTGTTTGTTTGAGAACTATTCCTTTAATGTCTTCATGTTTCATGTTTTCCTAACCTAATTTCTCTTAAAGAAACAAAATAGTGTAATGCTCTTATAAACTTGCGCTGTTTGCCTAAAATTTTAGCTTTTAAAAAAAATAGGTACTAAGGCACTTTTTTATTGAAGAAATCGTTAACTAGATTTGAAAAAAAAAAAAAACAATAATGTTTTAGTAAAATTAAAAGAGAAACCTATGCACTCTTACTGTGGGCAGTATTTCTGTTTATTTCTTTAATGAGTTAAATGCAAAACGTGTTTCAATTGTACGTTTTAAAAAATAGAAAACAAAAAAAAAAATAGTTGTGTATGTATTGCTATGCTTAAATTACTAAACAAAAATGGGTTTCTTTAAATATATAGATGTTGTCTTTAAATACTTGAAAATAAAAAAAATATATATATCTTTCTTTTTCTTTCCGCGTAAGCACAGTTTTGTTTTGTATATAATACACGGAAAACAAAAACATTAAATACAAAATTTCTCGCATATTAGTTTTTGCAGTGTAAATAGATTTTAAAAGAAAAAATATATATACGTATATAAATAAAACATTTATTTAATTATATAGAAGATAAAAACACGTAGCGGAATTTCAAGTTAAATTGGAATGAATTGTTGAGTCATTTATAGTTAAACACAAATTGGAATATCGTCTTTACAGTTCGTTTGCCTTAAAGAAAGTGTTTTCGTTTTTATGTCGTTTTGTGTCTTTTTTATGTCTTTTCTCTGTTGATCATAATAAATATTAATAGAATCAATAAACAAATACACAATTTTACAGTTACATGGTATGTCATTACGAAAACAAATACTAAATTTATAAAAAATAAAACACATTAAAATAAAAAGATACACAACACATTCCAGAAACATTATGATAGAAATATTGTCGTCACTATGTAGTAATTCGTTTTTGTTTGTGTCTAAGAAATAAATTTGTTTATGCATTGTTTAAATTACAATAGAAAAAAAAAACACATATATATTATAACAGTTAGGATCCTCCTTCTGCGGTTGCGCGGTACTAATTGGTGAAGCATTTTTGTTTTATCTCTGAATATTTGTTTTTTTGTTTTTGTCTTCTTCTTTTTTTTTTGTCGTGTAACATTAAAATTAGGGATGTGTGCTTTACATATTTTGAATGTCATGCAGAGTGGCCTCCATTTCTTCTTGCAGCAATTTATTTTTCTCACGCTCGTTCATTAAATCATCTAATTTAGGCAGTGAAGGGGGTATTTGTTTGGTTTGGTTTAAGTGTTAAAAGCGCAGCATCATATAAACGCACACAACAAAGGTGAGTTTTTTTTTTGTTTTTTTAGTCGCAAACAACAATAATGCAAATCCACACAAAAATTAAAACATAAAAATAAACGAAAAAAAAATAAAACAAATAAATTAATAAACAAAGAACAAACGGGGAAAATAAATTTTATCATTATCATTGTTAGGGCGTAGTAATTAATGTTTCTCTGTTGGTAAATGTTTTTGTTTTACGATGTAAATAACGAAACAAAAACATGTAACAACTTTAATATTAAAAGAAAATATTTCCCTCTTATAATAAAATATATATATTCAATAATCAATAGATTATGCAATCAACTCAACAATGTAACTGAAAGACATACCTTCGAGCCTGTCGACTTCCTTCTGCAATTTCTGAACGGAACGTTCGGCGAATTCAGCACGGGCTTCAGCCTGGTTTCATTTTAAAGTAAAAATAACGTATTAGCGTAAATTCGAATAAAAAGTTGACAAAAATTATGACAACGTGATGTGACAGGTCAACTTTACAAGAATTAAATATCAATTGACTTGCCACCGCACAACAGTTGGACTGAGAAAAAGCCGTTTTCAAAAGCTACCAAACCCAGCGTTAAATTGCTTTAAAAAATATATAAATACGTTTTTTATATTCATAAATGTGTTAGTAACAAAATATGCAAAAAATTATGTTGATGACAAGAAATGAGAATGAAACAAATAAAATATCAGACGAAAATAAGGGATGACAACGCTACACTTGCTACGCTTCTTAAAAATAGAAATAAAAATAAAAACAAAATGTTTTACCTAAAATTAGACAGCAACAAATAAACCATTAAAACAATAAACAATTTATTAAATTGTGTGTATAACAGCAGCGCTACACAAAAGACTACTAAATAATAAATAAACCAACAAATTAGGTTGAAACCTTTCATAAATCGTAAAACTTACTGCTGCTAAGGTTTTCTTAAATTCTAAGATATGCTCCTCAGCTTCTTTACGATATGCGGAGGCCTAAACAATATATATAACGAACAGTATTATACAACAATATCATGGATAAAATACAATAAGATAGAAATAAAATCAATTAATGTTTGTTGCCAATTTTATGGCTTATTTTATAAAATTTCTACCGAACGGAAAGTTGAATAAAATCAAAACATTAACACAAAGAAAAATAAATATATGAATTATTTAAAGAGTGCAAAAGTTACTTTTTTTATTTAATTGGAATCATTTTAAATTTCGGAAAACATCTGCAATTGATGCACAAAAAGTTGTTTTCAATTTTACTGCGTTTATTTTTAACCATGATACACATCAGTCTATATTTTGTTGAGGCCTCGACGATATTTTTATTTTTGCTCGTTTTCATCAAAAAAAAAAAAAAAAACGGACAAAAATATATACAAATAGCTACTTAATGACAAATAGAACAAAACAAACAAGAAGCGTTATAAGTTTGTATAGAAGCTGAGATTTTATTTATACTACTTAAAAATTATAGAAAGGAAAAAAAACAACTAAAGAAAATTGAGAATAACGATTTGTGCAAGAAATTTGTATTGCATAATATTTTACTCAACGAAATGTTAATGGAGTTATTGTTTACTGTGTTTACTACCTACGTATAAACAATTGTTCTATAAATACGAACTCTCACACCGTTTTGCTGGGAAAAGTGTTGTGTAAAGGGTGAAACAATAAATTTAACTCATAACATCCCTGGTGTCAATTTGGTTAATTGTCAGTCGGCACATTACAAAATCTGATTATGTTAGGTTTGTTCCTTTACTTTTGTAGTAAAAATGGAAAAGACTGTCAAAATGGCAGAGGTGGGGATAGATTATCTACCAGAGAGAGAGACACTTCCGAAAAAGTTAGGGAACGCTTTTGTACTATGCAAAATGCCAGATACACAATTCAAAGATTCAAAAAATTTGTACGAAAAGTCGCTAAAATATTTGATAAGCTCGAAGAATTTGCTAATTTACTAACAAAATTAGCTATGAAAGTGATTCGGAAATAATCGAACTACTTTTTGATGAATCCGAGTATGTGAAAGAGTTTGTACTGATTCAACTACAAGCATTCAAGAAGAGGAAAAAGCGACACTGCATTAAAAATGACGTGGAGCAGATTGTCTCTTTTTACAGCCAGGAAGGAAGAATTTCGGTGCCACTATCGAAATCGAAAATTATCTGGAGGAGAACATTCAATATTATTTTGTCGCCTGTTGATAACATTTTAATACGCATAAAATCGAAGCAAATGCACGCATATGCCGAATGGGATAACAAACCTCAAATCAGCTGTTAATTGTAAGGTGACTGACAGCTTTACCACTTCTTACACCAAGAAATTTGTTGAGATTTGTTGCTCTCTCGATGACGCTCTCTTTTACGAATTTTTTGAGTTAGGCAACGGCAATAAGTAAAAATTCATTAGAATTAGTAAAAATTCGTAAGATTTAAAAGTAAAGGAACAGACCTGTTAAGTCGACTAGATTGGTCTGGACTAGATGTAACACATGAACGTCACCTTTCCTACGTCAACCACATATGCGAACTGTCAACTTATGTAGTATGCAGTCACGAATTTCTGGACTTAATTCATCGGCTATCTCCTCATAAACGTTAACTGAATTAGCTGTTCATATGACTGATCTAAGGCCGTGTGTCAATTGCGCTAAATAATTATCCTCGGATAATATTCTGGCACTATCGTGGTGGAAAACGAATTCTTCAGCCGTCAAAAAATTATCCTGCTCCGGGAGCAGGATAATAATTTATCTTCATAGGACACATTTTTTACGTTCGAGTTTTTTATTTCAAATGGCAGCAAATCAACGAAAGAAAAAAAAATAATAACAAACCGTACTACCTACAACATGTATCTAAATAATGAAGGAAAATTAATAAAGTTTTTAATATAATTTGCTTAATTTATAGGGACGCATGATGACAAAAAAAAAGTGATTCGGTTACGGAGTTTGAAATTATACCGATTGAATATAAAATTACACTTCTCTTGTTCGTCTTCTGCGTGGGGGCAATCGTGGCTTATAAGGCTTATGCCGCAGCAATATCATTGACATTAAGGGGAATTAATACATCGAATTTATGATCCATATTATCAGTTGTTGTTATTGAGTTAGTTGTATGTCTGTTCTTTGTGTTGTGCTTCGTATTGTGTTGTGCTATCGTCAAAAGTTTTCTGAGAAATCTCAAAAATTTAGCCCAATCGACACAGCCAAATTTCACAAAAGCTAAATTTGTATTCAACACACACAGAAATGTCAAAAAATTATCCGAGGATTAGGTCTGTTCCCTTACTTTTGTAGTAAGAATGGAAAAGACATTTAAAATGGCAGTGGTGGGGATAAATTCTCTCACAGAGAGAGACACTTACGAAAAAGTTAGGGAACGCTTTTGTAGTAAACTATGAAAAATGACAGATAAATAATTCCATAAATTGCAGCGGTAAAGAATATTTTCAATACGATGGAATATTCGGGGAGAATATTCAATATTTATTTTGCCGAATGTCAAATATGACAAGAAATTTAAAATCAGCTGTTAATTGTTTGGTGACTGACAGCGTTTCAAATTTCTTACACCAAGAAATTTGTTGAGTAAAAATTCGTAAGATTCTCAGTGGAGGGGTAATATCTTGCTCTCTCGACGACACTCTCTTTTACGAATTTTTCGAGTTAAGGAACGGCATTGAGTAAAAATTCGTAAGAATTCGTAAAAATTCGTAAGATTTAAAAGTAAAGGAACAGACCTAATTATTTAGCGCAATTGACACACGGCCTAAGTCAATCAAAACTGCGATGCATCGAGTCAGACAGCTGTCAGACTTTTCTAAACTAGATACTTGAACGTCCCTAGTGTTTTCAGTGTACGCATTGGAACGATGGTTGAAGAATTACCATGAACTTAAATGCATTTCGTCTACTTTTGACACAATCCTATCCCAAGTAGTAGTATTTAACTCTTCGTGTGACTTTTCTTACACAATGTCTAGATTGAATCAAGCGAGCAGTCGTTTTAACATAATTTGCATTGAGACGTTAGAGGGCCGCAGTGGAGTTAGCGATTTATATTACCCTCCCGGTTTTGAAGCTACAATTCTCGTTTACTTGAAATTATAAATGCCAAGTATTGTGTTTTTTAGTTAAGAAACTCATTATCGTAGATATGATTTGTACGAGCTTTTAGGTTAGTTTCAAAGTGATTTTTTTTTGTGGTGCAAAAGACGCCATAATAAATTATCACAAGTACCAGAAGTGAATTTCTATTAGTATATTTCTGTAACAGAAAAGACTTATGCTGAACTTATTACCACTTGAAGTAGGCACTTGCAATATGTACTTAGCTTAGGCCCTTTATATAAGAGTTGTATTAAAAAAGCGTTGCGATTTATTGTGAGGCTTAATTCTTTAGTCAAATGGCGAATCTCTTTGTCAGGTGAGAGCCTGAAACGCTTAATTTAATTTGAAATTTGTTTCGTGTGTGATAAAATCACCGTAGTAAAACGTAAAACTTAACTAGCTCAATCGAATAGTCTACATTCAGCTGTAGTCAACCTGTTAACCATCGAAATTGGAAGTTTTCATTGAAATTGCTTCGTACTAGCTTTCGTATATCTATATGATGACCCCCTTTTGATACAAGCAAGGCTTAACCTTTTCCCAGTGTTTTCTAATTTCAAAACATTTTACTTAATTCATTTTGCAAGAATCTAAAATGTAGTGGTTCATTTCACCTCTTTCTCGGCATGTATCAACTGATCAGACCTATCACTGACATTATAGACACTCGCATAATCAACAAATTGATTCAGTTTTTTTAAATGGCAAACCCAGCAACTGCCTGTTACATAGAAGAGAATAGAAGATTTGCCACTGACTTTGAAGCGATCTTTTCAACCCAACTACTAACAATATTTTTGGGAAAACTACTCAATTACAGGGTAACACTAAATAAACTACTTAAATTAACAACCACTTTTCAACAGAAGAACATACAATAGATAGCAGAAGACAAGGAAAGAAGATATGACTTAAATATGATCCGACAGCAATGACCAAGTGTGTACGAGAATAATTATTGTATCCATGCCCAGTATCACAAGTTATGTTTGCGAATAATACCTCTTTAAGTTGTTGATCCAATAATCTGATTTGAACTTCGAAAGTCTCTTCCTTTTGAGTCGCCTAGTTTGTGTTTTTTTTGTTTTAATCCAATTTTGGTAGATAAATATATTTTGCATGTTTGTGTAATTGTTAAAAAAAAAATTCAACGGGATTAAAATAAAATCACACAACATCATTAAAAGCGCGTGCATTAGTTTTATGAAATTAATATTATCAGCCAAACATATGAAAAAGAAACAAAAATAAATAATTAAATAAATATTATGTGAGTTTTAGTAAAAAATAAAAATTAAAATAAAAACAAAAACTAAAATATTCAATAAAATGTCGGTAGATATTTTATACATAGTTTTTGTTTGGTATAAATTGTATAATATATATTTTGAGTTAGTTAGCAAAACAAATAAGGATATTTCTTGTCGTGAAATATGCAATTTGTACATAAACAAATTCTCTTGTTAAAAATGTTGAAGAGAAGTTTTGCTTTTATTTTTTTATTACACTCCTTTTGAAGAAGTACGTTTATTTGCGGTCATTAACGCTTCTCACGCACGCATTCAAAAGTTGAGAAACAAAATGTACAAAAGAAATAGTTAGAAACTCTGGTGCCGTTTGGGCATTGTGTGCGAGACAGACAGTGATAAGAACAGAAAGAGAAAATCTTCACACAACAAATAAATTAGGAGCAAATCAAAAGCACATCGTCACGCTGGTTTTGGGTTTGTTTAAATATTTATATATTGTCTTTGGGCTAAAAAGAAATCCTTTTCTAGATCCAACGGTTACAACTGTCGTATTGTGGACGTCGTCGTGTTTGTTGTTTTTAAATACCTCCTTTAGACGAGTGTTCAAGGTCTTAATTTGGTTCTTGTATTCCTCTTCACGTTGGTTGGCCTATATAACGATGATGTGCGTAGATTTTTGATTTGCATTTATGTGGGGGGTTTGTTAACGTTTTTTTTTTATAAAAATATATAAAATAAAGTTTTTCATTTGATTATATATATAAATAATGTTGCGGGATATAATGAGTAAATTAGTACTGACCTTCTCTTCTGAGACTTCGAGGGATTTCAAGTTGTTACCCACAACGCGGAGTTCTTCTTCAAGTTCCACGATTTTGCTGTGATAAAAGGTAAGAAAATTGTTATAAGAATTTGGAAAATAATTGTGTATTTGTGGAGGTTTTTGTTTTAAACAGAAGCACTTTATTGTAGCTGCAATTCGCTGTTTTGGTATCATTACTATTAGTATGCAGTATTTCAAAAGGCATCGTGGTAGTTGCGCCATCTGTTGTAGAACTCGAGAAGCAAATAGAGACGTTTGTAATACGGTCTTTATTAGTCACGATGACAACATATTCACCCCTATCGGGAATAACATTCCCGGAGAAATATTTGTGTTTCTTACGTCCCAATGACGTGTTATATATGGAATACTAGCAAACCGTAAACAAAAAGAGCTAGTTTTTAGAATGTTTTACTCCATGTGATGTTTGCGCTGCCAACAAATAGAGCCAGGCAATTCCATCTATCGATTCGTGCTTACAACAGTCCAAAACTCGTCTTAAGTGGACTAAATTTGCCTTGACCAGGTTTACACTAATGTAGCAACTATAGATACATATATTCCAGTTCCAACCGAGTTTGGTGGATCAACGCGTTTAATTGGACAAGAATCAACTTAGTGGTGAAAGCAGTTGATGTAAGTAAGTAACAGCACTTTAGAATCGAGTTCAAGTTTAAAAATCAGCAACAGGTGGTGCTGTGCTAGACTTGTAATAGGCTTTTCACACCAAGCCTAAAACCGCGTTTTCCTCGAAGACTCGTCGATGCAATCACACCGACCACCAACTAGTTTTCGTTTGACGTTTCAAGCAGCTGGGAGGCACTAGTCTTTAAACTTCGGTGAAAATGTTTGTGGTTACAAATTTCGATCGCATTAATTGACAAACAAAATTAATTTAGTGCATTTCAAAATAATATTAGCCCATCAATTAATTGTTGAAAATGATTTTAAGTTGTGACATTTGTTCGGTCAGGCATTTTGCTGAATTTGCTGGATATTTCAAAAGGTGTGTTTGTTCCAACAACCCAACGATTTCGTGGTGTTTTCGCGAAAACCCGGTTTTGGGCTCTGTGTGAAAAGCCTATAACTTTTTGTTACAATCTATTACATTTGTGGAAATTCAGTACTTCTTGGCTCTCGCCAAATGTCGATAAAAATGTTGTCTGATTTTGTTGTTTTTGCAATTATCCCAGTTGCCTATTAGTGTTGACACAACAGAAAAGAATGGAGCTCCAATTTAACATCTGTTCATTAAAAGTTTAAACGATTAAACCAACGAAAAACAAATAATGAAGTTCAACATTTGGCGCCAATCATTATCATGTCTTTTGCATAATATTTACGCATTTCTGTCAATTATTTTGTACGCAAAGATGACACTCCGCCGTGCTAATAACAAATTTTAGTCTCGACTTTAAATTAACCGAAGCTCACAATTGCGAAATTTGTATGGAAAATATAGCCACTGTGAACTATGTACTTAAATTTACAGTCGAACCTAGAAATGTTTATCATTTTATTAATATTATTACATTTCACAAATTGCAGCTACAAAGTGTTTTTTTTTTAGGTTACACAATTTTAGTTATTTTTTGTATTTTTAAATCTCTGTGCAAGAACACAAATCAGCTAATAGTTAGTAAAAAAAAATGCATAAAACAAACAAACCTCTCGCCAAGCTCAGCTTTCTCCTCGGAACGCTCCAAATCCTGTTCCATGAGGACTAACTTTCGTGCAACCTTTTGTTTCGGTTGAGCATTATATATTTTATTTGCGATTCATTTTTTGGTTTTAGTTAGCATAACACATCAAAAACACAACAACAAGCGCAGATATTTCAACAAATTTGATTTTTTTGTTGGGTGGGAAAGAAAAAAAAATAGTTAACATTAATATTTGCTTGGGATGTCATTAGGGGGGAAAAAAATATCGTTAGCATGCGCTGAATATAGCTTTCAATCTAACTAGCTAAACTTGAACATTGTTTTGTTGTATTAATGAAAATAATTGGTATTATTTATATAGTGGCTGTAAAAAAGGTGTTAGTTATTTTAAATCAAAAACTTAAATAAAAAAAAAACAACAACAAACAGAGACACACATAACAGCATACGTCGTTGAAAAACATACTTTTCTCCCAACTCTGCACGTTCCTCAGCACGCTCAAGATCGGCTTCAACCATGGCCAGTTTACGGGCAACCTTTGGTATTTTTTTTTTAGGAAATGATAATATATTTTAGAATACAATTTGATTTTATAATTGTTTTCCATTAGCAGCAAAACCAATGGCTTGTGAACACGCAAACACACGGAAATCAAACAGAAAGCAGTTCATTTTTGCTGTGGTTAGTGTTTTTTTTTTTTTTTGAATCGAATTAACTTAGTTTCTATTTTATGTAAATTTATAAATGTTACCGCTTGACATTGAGAACATTTTTCCTTTTTTCGATGGCTACGAGAATGCTTGGATAACTTCGATGATTCAAACGTATTGTGATCGGAGAACGTTGATTGCTTGATGGGTTTGGATTGCGAGCAGATTCACTGATAATACAAAATTGGTTAGATGAATGTCAAATTTACATAATTGTTGCACATTTGATGCTACCCTAATAGAGCGTTTGATTTTGTTCCATCACTTGCTTGATAAATAATGCATAAGTGGATAATTGACACGGGTGGGATAAACAGCAGCTTACTATAATTCAAATTGTCACTCTAAGTGACACTAGAGATTACATTTTTACGGTTCTTTTGGTGTTATTTTTCGTTTCTTTATAATATGCTTTATAATCCCTACTTTAGCGTTGTGTCAAACACGAGCCTAGTTTGTATTTGAGTGAAAGTATGACATTTTTGAACCGTTTTCCTGGTGTTCTTTTTCGAATAAACGAGTGACGTACGAAAAGCGAGAGGAAATATGACAATTACAACACGCTTTTGGTTTTTATTTTATTAAGGAATATACATCCTACATTACTCTGTTTTAGTTTTGTACGTTTTTGCTGAGATGAAATAGTCTTTTCTTGTGATAACGAGCGGTTTAAATTTACTCACAAGCAACTGCTTGGAGTACCATTTTCTTGTCCTTCTTTTTCATATCACTGATCTATAGTGCGACTGTTTTTAAAATGTACTAGCGTTTCAAAAGTTTACCTATAACTTGTACCTTTTTTGCGTACTGACGCGAGTAAAAAGTATCGAATGAATTATCAATCGTGATCTAGACTACTTTGTTCGTCACAAAAAAAAAGGAATACAGAATAGTTTTTTTTTGAATTTCGACAAAAGACGTTTTCATTTTTTAGTTCAGAGCACAACCTGAACGGTTATACAAAAAGTTTGTGTTTTTCTTTTTCTGCTCAGACGCTTCAGAGCTCAAATTTGTGTTTAATTTTTGTTCAGAGCATGATCATAGTGCGTTCTATGAGCTCAGAATAAATTGACTGAGCAGGCTGATTACACATGTACACGCCCACTTGCAGTCACATTTGACAGAAAAAAAGAGGAAAAACAAAAAAAAAAACTTCAGAACGCTCTGAGCACGCTCATAATGCTCGAACTCAGTTCAGTACCCACTCAGCTCTGAACTAAAAAAGAAAAACGACTAAAATGGTAGAGGTAGAGGTAGGCTTAGTGCTGCCACTTTGTTGCGATCGTACCAAAAGCAAAGTCACAAATATTTTTGACAAAGCTCTTTTTCCCTGTTCGATATTTTTGTTGAGCCTAATTTATGAAATCCAAGTCCAAAAGCTAGAGAAGAAGTATTTCTCATAAAAATGTACAATTCTGCCTGATTGTCATATATTTTGCTTCCAACTATTTGCCAGGAAGCAAAATACCTCAGTGGTGGCACTTCATGGAATGAATGTTTTTTTACTGAAAAAATCCTTGATCAAAGTAGGATATGTGTGGAGCGTAATGTAGTTTTCCATTGGGCAAAAAGAAGCGTCCGGAATCGAAAAAATCACTTCTGAAACCGTTCCATTGGCACAAAAAATTGTCTTCTGGTGATTCTGAGGAGAGAATTTCGCTTCTGAAAAACGAAAACGACATAAGAATGTATACTGCTTGCGAAAGAAAGACAAGTTTTCGTTCATTATGTTTTAAGTTTTATTTGCTAACTCGCACAAAGCAAACAGCGCTAATCATTTTTGAAGACCATCTAGATCTAGACTATATTTAGATCTTCTTGCACTTGAATTGCGAGGACACATTTCCGCTAATGGGCAAGTTGTTTGAGCTCTGAAAGCTAGTAGACCTAACTCACTACTAAGATGATGTTTCCTATTAGATATACTTGTGGCACGATTTTGAAGCCATTCTAACTCACTTCGTTACTGGACACACTTTTGATATACCTGTTGAATGTAAGAGATCTACAGCGCAGTCACAAAATGTATTAAATCCTGTGGAAGACCACCCTTACATACATCAAACCTAGAAGCGGCTTACGTTTATGAAGGCACTGTGACACGCAGTCTGTTCTCCCTTCTCGTTTGGAGAACGACCAAGCGTAGCAGCGAGCTAATAGGCTTTTCACAACGAGCCGAAAATCGTGATTTCGAGGAAAACTCTTCGATGCATTCACACCGACCACCAACTAGTTTTCGATTGACGTTTCAATCAGCTGTGAGACACTAGTCGTTAAATTTCGGTGCAAACTTTTGTGGTCACAAATTTCGATCGCATTAATTAACAAACAAAATGAATTAAGTGCATTTAAAAATAATATTAGCCCAGCAATTAATTGTGGAAAATGATGTCAAGTTGTGACATTTGTTGGGTCAGCCATTTTGCTGAATTTGCTGAATATTGCAAAGGTGTGTTTCGTTTCAACAACCCAACGATTGGGAGTCGTTTACGTGGAAAACGACTCGTTTTGAAAACTGAAATATGTATGGGAAAACTTCTGTTCGGAGTGAAAAGGCTATAACGCGCACGGCACAGAAATGTAGCCAATTCATTTTACGATTATCATTGAAAAAGCCGAACATAAAGTGGAGAATATTTCATGTAACTGCTTAAAGAATCCTGTACTTTTTCATTTAGTTCCTATAAAGTATAAACTACGTGGATGTACCTATTCGTTTACACTTCTTTCAATATTTCATATTATCTGTGCGGCTATTTACTAGTTAACGTCTTTTTGCAGATATGAAGTAGGTACTCACTGATAAAAAAAAAGATAGTCCTCAAATCACCTGATTTTGATCGCACTGCCACTTTAATACAACATCTACAACACGTCTCACGTCTCGTTTTCCTGTGAACAAAACAGCCTTTTTATTGTCCCCCCACCTTAAGTGCTGAATCCTTCAAATCGTCCGTATGCAAATAATTTATTTAATTCCCTGCAATTTTGACAGCAAAGTTGACATAATTATAGCGCAGTTTGCGGGGCAAATTCAGTTAGTTAATCTGATTACTTTGAATGTGTTCTTCATGACGCTGCGTAAATTTGCTTTAGAAGCAAACTTCGCTGCACTGTTCATCACAGATATCGACAGAAACGTCAATGATGTAAAGGTTATCGAAATTAGCTTCAATCTGTCATAATTGCATTCTCTCATCTGATATGACAGCCTAACCGCAATCACTTTGGATAAAAACAAGATCACAAAATATTCTTATTTACCGGAAGTAATTGCGGGAAGCTCACGCGATCGCAGAATGTCATTCAAATCTATGTACTTTTCTCATGATTTATACAACTGTCATCCGGTATGAGAATCTAACCTGAAAAAATAAAAAACTACCTATCTCTGATGACCTTCCTCTATTCCGGTGGATATTCCACGAAAATTGTACTTTTCCTTATGTAACACAACCGCTTTAGGGAGAGAAGGTCACAAATTCACCAGAGCATAAACGTGAGTAACCATTCAGTCAGGTTGTCAGGTACTTCCACAGAGAGAGCGCATGGAATAGAATCTATAATTAGTGTCACCATATATGCAGGCATACGCTAGTTGTCTTGTCAGTCAGTTATTACATAATTGTCTGTACGATAAAACAATCGCAGACCCACACACAAACCCTCATATGAGTCTCCACAATTAATTAACCTATAATTTTGCCATAAATGTGAAATCATTTTGGAATCCACCCTCCCAAGTGCTACACAGAATATGAAATCAATTAAAACATTTCATGATAGTTTGAGGCGCTGCCAACGGTTTGGCAATGAATTCTTATAGCAACTTTTAAATTGTCTTAATTGTTCTTTCAAATATTTTAATTTAATCGTGTTGTCACACAAGACAAGTCTGTTCGAGTACTTTTTACATCTCAGACATGGTTTTCTACGAACAGACAGAAAAAGAAAAAAAAAAAAAACGTTTGTTGTATGCCTACTTAGCTTAGTTAGTTTACTGTCTTGTCACGCCTACGTTAATTAATTCCTATTAACTGATTAAAAAATCGACTTTCCTGTAATAAAGTATAAATACGTATTTACAGCTTTATTCAGAGTTCTTTTATCGGGCGATTGTGTAATACTTTGGAAAACTAAATCGAAATGCATGACCATTGACCATATCATAAGGAAACGAACCACGTTCAAGAATACAAATCGATGAGTAGGGTTTTTTTTTTTTTTTTTTTGCTATTGTCTCACCTGTGCTAGAAGAGCAACGCTATAGGATAATTTTATTTTATCAAATTAAGAAACTGACGTATTGATAAGAACATTTATATCGATATTGTAGTTATTTTTATGAGAATTATGTAAAGGTTTAGTTGCTTGGAAAGTTTCCAACACCTGAATAGATTTCAATATCAATTCCTAGTGACTATGCATAGGGTCGCAGAAAAAAGGCCGTAATCAGCACTGAAACACTATTTGATGGATGATGCCGAAATATGTACTTGAAATAGAGTAGATTGAGTATTTGATGTTATCATTCGAAATCTTGAAAAGTGTAATGTGGACTGTAGATAAGTATTTCGAGTAAGTATTTCGAGTAAGTATTTCGAGTACATACGTATTTCATTGTGATTAGGGGCAATCCGTTTCTGAACAAGAGTGCGAGCTACTTCATCGACGCAAACAGCATTTACGTAATTAAAACGTGCATGAAGTCATGCGTTAATGCTTTAACGTGTAATTGCAAAGCTATGTTGTTGACTTTAGTTGGAGTGGGTTGCAAGAACTATATCGACCAGACAAACAACGTGTCACAAGTTATCTATCTCCTAATTTTTGCAGAATAATTTGACAGCATGCAAATGCCTTAACTGAGTATTGATATGTAAACATAAAAGTTTATAGCGATAAAATCTTAATGTCATCATTAAGAATCACTTTTATCACTGCTAAATTTTCCGTCATCGAATTTCAGATGTAGAACTACTTTACCGACGACATAAATGAATTTAAACAAACGCGAATCTAAACACGAGTATCCACTCAAAGCAATGAGCAATTGTTTGTGACATTGACAGTGATAATTATGATAGGGGAGCACGTGATTTGCATTTCGTTTCCGACTTAATTCGTAAGTGTAGTAAGCCTACTGGCCATTAGCGCCTGTATAGCATTCTGACGCTGGCCATAAAATATCCACTCAGCAAAAATTTTACTAGCTCCTATGTTGGATGTGTTTTATGTTGGGTGTACGTTACTACTATGCTCACATATTCACCGCAAGATTGTGAGTTTTCTACATTATGTATCAAATCGCGTTTTCCATAGATCACATGCGATTCGGGATTATATTTTTCGTTCCGTATTACGTTCCTTTTTAGCTTTTTAAGCAATCATGTGCTGAGTCTATACATTTGTTATTCGCCAAAAAAATTTGATATCATCTGTTGAAGCCTAGTATGCTGTTCCAGGAAAGCTAAAATTAAGCGCCTCTCCAATGTTTCTCTCCACCACTTCGCTTAATGCTCGCTTAATTTTGACAGTGTAAGTTCCGTCAACTTTCTACAGAAATTTCTACTTTTTAAAAGAAATTATATTAATAACAACGAATTTCTTTGTGTTGAACTAACCATTCTCCATTGGTAGTTTCGTTTGAAATTTTGTTGCGAATGCCGATATTTTCTCTGATCTGTCAAAATTTCGCTGTGGAAAAATGTATTTTGCATTAATTTGCTTGCTTAAATTCTGTAGAGAGTTTTCGTACAGCGGCTCAGATATTTAGCTTGAACTGCGTACTGCTTGGCTTAACTGCTTTGCTTAATTTTATCTTTGGAGATATTTTTGTATGGGGGCTTAATTTAAGCGCGAGCAGCATACTAGGCTTGACTGTGGAATGTAAAATCTAGTACAAATATTTTTGTTTTAGGTTATAATCAATTTGATAGCATATTTTTCTTGCGTCGTTTCTTTATGTCTGCTAAACTTTGTGGCAAGTTGCTACACTTTCTTCGGGCAATCTACTTATTTTTCTTAGTCAACAACCTTGTTTTACATAATTATGGCAAATGTGATGGTGCCACAAAAATGGGTTCGATTGCTCCACTAGCTCAAGTAATTTTTCTAGTTCTTAGTAACCTCAAAATTAGTTCAGATCTGCCTCGAGATTATATCAAAAACTGAAGATCGCGGATAAACATTAGATATTAAATTCAATGAAAAGTGACCTAAATAAATATAAATATGGATCGAGGTCCTTTGCTTGACCTACGTTCAGGTGTATTTTTATTTTTTATCCAATACCCGAACGACTGAAATGAGAATGTTTGTTGGGACCATTGTATTCATGGATGCTTTTCTGATTCAGACATTTTACAATCTTATTTTAAAGGTAAATTAGCTTTGTTTGGTTATCGTAAAGGATTCCAATCGATCTTCTTGAGTCAAAAGTCAATATTTAAACACATTTAAAAATCGTGTATCGTCGTCATGCGTTTTCAACACTTTACCACATATTTATTTACTGTCGTTGGCATTTTATCGCTGGACTAGTGACTCGCTGTCCAAGGAAATAAAACAAGGACACATTTAGGAAAACAATCTGACAAATATCAGATTAATACGAAATGACGCGCAGAAAGTAACCTGTATGACATTCTCACAAGTGCGTGCAAAATGGAAGCAAATCTAAAAACATTTATATCTAATTGGGGTGACTAGCCATCTAAACGGGTCAAAACGAAAAAATTCCAATCCATTAAGAAAATACGTTCACTTCGCCAAAGGTGAACAGATTGTTAATGAGATCTCCATGACGCGCTTTATATTAATGGCGTTGGTCTGATTTTTTCTCTAAAGTAGGGTAATAGGTCGCACATGGAACGTCAAAAAACAAACGGATAGTATCATGAAAGGAATGCGTTCAAGCTTCGAGTCTGTAGTTAAAATTAAACAAAGTTCTACTATTCGGGCAGGGGCAGACAGTTTTGCACTTTATATTTACTTATTTGCTTAACTTGGATCCATTGTTCTAATATGCTTTCCAGAGAACTAGTGCATTTTGAAATGATCCGCTAGGCGTTCGCAAACAGCCACTCGCTCTCGACAAACTTGTTTTATGGAAGAGATTGTTAGGATGTTGCTCTAAGGCAGGAATAAAAAGTCTCTTTAAAAACGACGATATCAAACTTGGACCTATTATTGCTTTTAAATTTAAATCATGAAAAGTAGCAAATGCTGCAAATACTTTAACGTTGTCTCCAAGAAATCGTACATTTACAGCGTCTGTCATTGAAGATCCGAGAGAGGTGCCCCGAAAATCAGAATTGCTATTAAATTCGTTGGAGCACTTTTGCAGTACACCATATTATATGCACATATCCACGCTTATTTTGAGATTCGATTTCTTTCGAAAGTGTCTCGAATTCGAAGAATCTGTATTTTGACATTCGAACAGATAAAAAGTTCATCCTATCAATCGAAAGTTCATTTATCATTCGAATGTTGATCGTATTTTGACATTCTAATCGTTCGAAAAAAGTGTAATTTTTTATTCGTGTGCAATTTCCTATCGGATTTGGGGCAAAGTTTAGCTTCCAATGCGTTAGTTACAATTTTTATGCACTATGATAAGGATGATTGAGACAATTTCACATTTGCATCTTTCCCTACTCGAAATTGGTAGCCACCTTCTGCGACAAATCTAAAGGCGGTCGTTAGCATTGAGATATATTGAAATGGATTTTTGTTGAGGCGAAAATTCCTTACAAATCTTTAAACACATTAACATATTAAGAAGATTAAACGTACTTGGAAGTTGGAACAATTGCCATGTTTTTAATGTTTTATTTTCACTTTTAACGAATTTCACGGACAAAATATGAGTTTTATATACAACAAATAGAAATGTCAAATGACATCTGATATCGAAAGTTGAGTTCACTTCAATTCATTTGATGACATTCTCGATAATGAATTTTATTCGTTCGAATCTTAAAATACACAAAGTTGATTCGAACGAATAAAGACATTCGTTAGAATTGACTAATTGTTCGAATCTCAAAATAAGCATGATCATTTAAGTGAGATTTAGTTTTGTGTTGCTACTTTTTTTTTGTTTTTACACCTAATAATGAATGTTTTTATAGGCCTCATCATTACATTGCATATTTTCGGATCACATAGCGCAAAAATTGGTTTCTAACAACCCAACATACATCTGAATCACATTTGCAGGGCAATTGTTTAAAAATATTCCGGACACTTCTGTCGTGCAAAGAACTGACCTGGAAGTGCATTTTCATTCTCAATGAAATGTAGTTAACGTAGAAAGAGCACTTCAAAACCGCCAATAGTTAAATAATATTGGATGGCAATGCTTTGCAGCAGAAACGGCGATAGCCAATATTATTATCGGCGTTTTGAACATACAAAACCAAATACTGAATAAGTTTGGGAACTAAGAAACTCGTACTGCATTTGCAAATATGTACAATGTACATACACTTCAAGTGCATTTCATACTAATAACGATAAAGTTTATATTGATTTAACGGTAAAACTACGTCTAAAAATGAAACTAGACAAACTCGTACTTGTTCAGTCGCAAAGAAACGTCCGTTTTAGGCATTTAAACGTGTTAGCGCCAACTTCAGAACAATATTTGACGTTGCGATCGTAGTAGGTTAATTTTTTTGTTCAGTTGGCCCTAGTAGAAAACTTCTGATCTGATTCTCTGGCTCTTCAACTGTAAGATTCAGTTTCTTCAGTAGGAATGCAGATAGTAAACACAAATTACCCTACACGTTTTGAGAAGAATAAGGTACCCAGTCTCCTTGATCTTATAATTGTTTCTTGTTCATCGCTCGTTCTCTTGTTTGACCAACTTTCATTTGACGTTTCAGACCATGATCTACTTTTTTGTTGTTATGACATAAATTTTTCTAAAACTGCGATCCATGACACTTTTACTTATAAAGATTTTAATTCTATTGATGCTAACGTTCTTCAAGCTGCGACTTTTTCTGCTCCCTGGGAACCATGCAGATTAACTAGTGATCCAAATGAAAAAGTTAGACGGTTTCAATCAATACTACTAAAGTTGTATGATGAATGTGTGCCTATGAAAACAGTGAAAGTTCAGAACAAAGCATGTCCTTGGTTTACTTCGGAGGTGGTCTGCTCTATCAAGACGAGGAAAAAATTATACAGTAAATGGAAGCGTAGACCATCTGATGTAAATTGGTCCGCATACAAAGCGGCGCGGAATTACTCAACCACCGTCCTGCGTACGTCAAAAAAAAACTTTTATGCTTCTAAACTGAATCCTTCCTTCCTGCAAAGAAACTTTGGAGCAACCTAAAGACAATCGGTATTTCTGCTGGAAGGAATAACTCTCTGTGTGATCTGGATCCAGATGACTTGAATAATTTTTTCCTGGGTGATGATCACACTGTTGGTAGCTCAACTTATAATCGAACAGTGGACTGTGTAGGCTCTGTACCAATGCTCGAAAGTTTCGAAGTAGCCACGGAAGTTGAAATTATTCAATGCGTTACAGCCATAAAGTCCAATTCGATAGGTGAGGATGGCTTTCTAATTCGATTTGTTCAACTTATTTTACCGGAAATGGTCTCCCATCTCACCCATGTAGTCAACTGGTGCATAATTACGTCAACTTTTCCTCAGCCCTGGAAATTTGCAAGAGTTTTGCCAATAGCAAAGAAAAAAAAAATGCATCTTCTCCTGCTGATTTTAGACCGGTTAGCATTCTACCTTGTCTATCAAAGGTTTTTGAAAAGGTTATGGCAAAGCAGATAGTGAGGCACTTGTCACTAAACAAATTGCTGTATGCTCAGCAATCTGGTTTTAGAGCTAACCACAGTTGTTCTACAGCTATGGTTAACCTTTTAGAAGAACTAAGGAAGGATTATGACAGGGGTTATGTTTCGTTGCTGTGTTTGCTAGACTTTTCTAAGGCTTTTGATAAAGTTAATCATAAGGTTCTGTGTTGGAAACTTAAGAATCAATTTGGTTTCAGTGAGAGAGCAGTAAAATTAATCGGCAGTTTTCTCTCTGGCAGATCGCAAAGGGTTAATTCTGGTGAACGTTTTTCTGTTGAAAGAAATAAAGCAGGGAGTTCCACAAGGCTCAATATTAGGCCCGATACTATTCTGCATGTTTATTAACGACCTTCCCATAGTCTGTAAACATTCTTTAGTACACCTTTACGCTGATGATGTCCAACTACATTTAGCGAAGCCTTCTGGTAACCTCAACGAACTTGTTTTTCTCATCAATGAAGACTTAAAACATATTACATCTTGGTCTGTAGCTAACGGGCTGCTTCTCAATCCTCAATCAAAATCTCAAATAATACCCATTTCAAAAAATAGTTTCGACCTTTGCCTCCTTCCTGATGTTTACCTTAATTACGTTATTATTAAAGCTGTGGACTCAGTCACTAGTCTAGGCTATATTATCAACCGAAATTTGTCCGGTTACAATCACACAAATGTGGTCGTGGGGCGTATCTACGGATGTCTTCGCAAATTGTGCCTATTTTACCCCTCAGGAAACAAGACGAAAGCTTGTACTTTCTCTAGTCCTACCCCTCATAACATATGCTGAGGTGGTCTATAGCAGTCTTGACTCTTCATCCCAGCGAAAACTTCAAGTTGCCTTTAACGATACAGTGCGTTATATATATGGCATGCGTAGATATGACCATATTTCTGTGTTTGCTAGGGGTTTGCTTGGCTGTACTTTGGAACAATTTATCAACCCCAGGAATTGTATGTTTCTGCATAAAATTATAATAACTCAAACTCCGTCTTACTTGTACAATAGACTTAATTTTACTCGCTCCTCAAGAACCATCAATCTCATTCCATATCGTCAATATAGCCTTAACTCGTCACGTTTATTTTTTATCCATACTGTAAGACTTTGGAGCTCTTTGCCCTCTCAACTGAAGAATATCTCAAATCTAACCAATTTTAAAAGTGCAATCTTTCAATATTTCTCTAACTTATCCATTTAAATTCTTCCCTTCATTATCCACTCCCTTTCTTTATTTACTCTTAAAGCCAGCTTCTATCCTATCTCACATTTAGATTAAGATAAATATTGTTATTAGATTTAAGTATTTTGAATTATTTCAACTAATATGTAATATACTAAGTACTAAAAAGTAAAAGATCATATCTTATTGTACAAACATTTAATAAATGAAATGAAATGAAATGATCCTCAGTTGTAATTGAACTCCAGATCCTATTCATAAAGGTGTTCTTTGAATAAAAATGCTGATATTATGCCGGAGCTTTTTGTAAGCGAGGACAGATTTTAATTTTAAAAATCGTGCTGTATTACTCTATCATTTTTCATGTTGCAGATTTAAATCTATAATATCATTTTTTCTAAACAATTTATTATATGGCAATTATGTAACCAACCTACATAAACACTAAAATGTTCTATTTGCGTAAAAAGCTCAAAGTTACGAAAACAAGATTTGTCAGATTTTCATAGTTGTCATAAATATTCGTACGCATCCTACGTCCTTTATTCGTCTTAAAAACAATTCTGAAATTAGTGAATCTCCATCAAGCAATCATCGAACCGCTGAAACCATCACAAAATCATCTGAAATCAAAGAAATTATCCAACCTAACATCGACGACGACGACGAAAAACCTTTTTGTTTCATTTTTTGTGAACAGAAAATATATTTTTATTGCAATAATATTTGTTTTTTTTTTTTTTGTAATAGATTGTATAATTCATTTAATCAATTGCTTTAGTTTCGATAAGTTAAAATCTAGTCTAGCATAAAAAAAAAAAAAAAATCATCAATAACTTTAAATAGTTTATAACAAATCTCATACAAGAATGAAGAAAAAAAAACAAAAAACCAATTTATCTGAATATAGCCGTTACTTTTTAAAATACAAATTCATTAAATCAAAAATATTTCCATTTCGTCAAGATATTAAAATTTAGTTTAAAATTTAATTTGTAAAAAAAAAAAAATCAACAATATTTAGAATGAGTTTACTTTTGTTCTTAAATTTGTTTTGTTTGTCAGACATTTCGCTCGATTTGCAGGAGAATAATTGTTCCCCTCGTAGCTGCAATGTTGATCGTCGATCTCATTTTGTCAGGAAGTAAAAATGTTCTCAATGTTGTTTTATTTTAGCTGCCAAGTTGCTTCGATTTTCCAAAAAAAAAAAGAAAAAGTTCCTCTCCTTTGGATGTTTGTTGGAGGAACAAACTTGTGTTTACTTCTTTTCATCTTCTTTGAATCATGCGATTAGATGCGCGCATCCATGACTTTGTTAGTATAAATATATTGATGTATATATACGTAGTGAATCCATCATTTGGTATTTTGGTAAAAAACACATTTATGTGCTGTATTTTTGTGAGTTGTTTTTTTTGAATTTTTTTTTTGTCTCAAAAAAAATTGTTCATTTGATTTTGTCAAGATTTTTGTTGTTGATTTTAGAGATTGTTTTTGCAAGCGCATAGCAAAACGTTAGTTATCCACAAACAATAAAACACATCAAGTTATTTTAGAAGGTTGTTGCACCTCATCGTATTTTTTGTCGGCTTCTTCAGCGAGGAAGCGGGCTTCTTTCAACTGATTCTCGAGGGCATCCATACGCTCTTCATCGGCGAGTGAACGATTTTCAAGGATCTTGCGGGCACTGTTGTCATCAGAAATCAGGTTCATCATCGTCACATCGAAACAGTTGCGGGTTTGATTTAAGAGTTGTCACATTTCCAGTGCATCATTTGATTGTGTTTTTGTTGTTGTTGTTGTTTTTGGAAGAAAATATTCGTTTCTTAGTGACATTGTTTGTGATAAAATCTTGTATTCTTAAATAGTATAATTGTATAAATCCCGAAATCGTCCGTCCGGTGGGCTGCTGTAAAATAAAAGCCCTACAAAACCCTAACAAAAGCCCTAATGTCCCTACAAACCCTATCACTAACTCAGCACAATACCAGAAAGTAGTACTATGTATTCAGATTATACCTCTTCGTATTTCTTGTCGGCTTCCTCGGCAATTAATTTTGCTTGGGATAATTGTGCTTCCAATATAGCTACTCTGTCGTCTTCCATATTTGTACGATTTTCTAGGGCCTTTCGTATCCTAGAGCAGTTGATAAAATTATTTTTTTAAATAGTTCGTGCCCTAATTGGCTACACCCATATAATTTGAACCCAATAACCTCTCAAAAATATAAATGGTTTATACAAATAAAATAGAATAAGGAAAATCCTTCAAACCATTCGTTATGAAGGGGTACTAACCGTTCACTTTCATCAGCAGCTTGGGATGCTTCCGAAAGTTTAGCTGTGGCTGATCCAAGACGTTCCTCAGAACGCTCCAAGTCTTCTTCGAGCAACTGAATGCGACGGTTTAATGCAGCAACTTCAGATTCGGCCTGTTATTTAGGAAAAACAAAAATACAAGAAAATAACATATTGCTCCCACAAAATACTAGTTTTTTTTTTTGATTTGCTTTACGTAAGTTTTATTGTTGGAAATTTTATTGCCTACATAAAAAAGAACTCAAAGATTGACGGTAACTAATCTCTCTAGCTAAAACATAAGTTTTCCCCCAAAACCTGCTATCTAAACGCTATTTATCAAGTCTTATTTTTAACATCCCTGTTTAGACTCAAACTAAAAACCCGTGAACTATTAATTAATATTGTCTCAACTCCAACTAAGCTAGGTACTATTTGTACTATTGCATGCTATAAATTGCTCCTGTTTTATCCGTTGTTTATGCAGCAATCCAGGGATGTCATAATTTTTGGCTTTCTCTTAATTTTCTCTAAAGTGTACCCACAATATAAACAAGAATAAAATAAACTAATAGGACGAAATGTTTCTAAAGGAAAGGAGGTGAGGTGTACGGAAACTTTTTTTTTCAGGGATGGCATATTTGAGTTGAGTACCCATTATAAAAATTATAAAAACAGAGGAGTCGGAGGGATATTTTAATATTTCTTACGGGCACTCGTAGGGATATTGAAAGGAAATATAGGAGGAATTTTATGTGTAGAAAATAGGATAGATACTTGAATAATAAATAGAAACAAATCAACAATATTTCTTGAAAGCAAGGAAATATAGGAATGGAAGTTTATGAAAAGTGGGAAAGTATCGAGAAAGTTAACAGGAGTAAGGATTTTTATAGAAATAGAATGAGGATGGAAGAAGGTAAAAATAATCAGGGTTTTTTTTTTTAACCAACACCATTGGTGAAAGACACAGACTTCTCAGAACGAGAAGCTTCAATAACAAATGGATGACCCGACGTATTCATGTGGTACAAATGACATTTCGGTCGAAATTTGGTCATAATTACAGCTTGACACTTTTTCGATTTGCTTGGGATATTCGTTTAGAGGGTAAGTGTGTTCCAATGGTTTGTGAATGAAGTCAGTTCAAATTGGTTATCGTAAAAAATACTATAACTCAAGACCGAAATGACATATGAGTCCGGATAGCCGGAATAGGGGTACCTAATTAAAACTACAAAATGATCATTGATGAATGAAACATCGAAACCGAGATTGGCAAGTTAAAGTTGCGCACAAAAGTATTGCGAAATTTTTGGACGAATTGTTATGGAAACTCAAAAATAGATGTTTTACTCGAAAGTTAACTTGAATTCTGTTAGACGCTTAAAACGGGCGCAATAAAAGTCACGACATACAATTTCAATGTAAGCGAACATTACATTAAGCTGGGTTGCTGCCATAAAATCCAATTATGGTTAAGCTTAAGCCAGTTGGGTAGATATCATTCTGTATGATACAAAAGACAAGTGTGTTTTGAGCTTCGATCTCAGCAAAGCAAAGTGAAGTAGGATTTTTATCACGCAATTACAACAACCACTGTGAGTGCTCCAAGTGTCAAGTATAGCGAAGTTGTTGTAATTGTGTGATGAATTTCAAAAAATTGGCTTAGTGTGTTCGGACAGACAGACAGACGGAGAGACATCCGAGCGAAACTAATAAAAGGTTCCGTTTTTTCCCTTTGGGTACGGAACTTAAAAAAACAGGGGTTTACTAGAAACATGTTTGTGTATTTTTCGCTTCGATTTTATGTCCAATTTTTTGTTTTTTAATAACTGAAGAAAGTTTCCTCAAAATCTTTCTATTTTCCCTCAACCAAACTAGGTACCAGTAATTTTTCATAAGAATTTTTAACAAATCCTTAACAAAAAAGTTCCTACGTAACGTTCAAGTTTAAAGTATAAAATTCCATGAACGCAACTTTGCCGACAGCGGAAGTGGCTCATATTTTTCCGAGTGTGTTGGGAGTTTTTGAAGTTACGTGACATTTGGCACTGCCAATTTCTATGTAACAACACTGGCGCACCAAATCGTGATTACTCCGAAACAAAATATAGGTACCTTGAGTTGAGGCAAGTAACGGAAAATCTGCCGAAGTTGGTGCCTCTCAATGTTATTTGTCTATGGTTGTGATCTTTAACATAAAAGAAAAGGCAGCACTGAAATTCATAACGAAATTGCAATGACGCACCATTCTTGGAATGAATGAATGACTCAAAACAATATTCAGATGAATGAAAGTTTTCTTTACTTTTTGGAAGCCGATAAAATCAATACAAGTCCACTACGAGTGTTGTTCAAATTTTGTTAAACTCTCTGTTATAGTGGTTTCACTGAAATTGCAAAACAACCACAGACATGTTCGTATTTATTTATTTTTCATTATTCACACATTCCTTTAATAAAATTTGATACCTAAGGCTCATTGCTTTAGCAAAAAATGAGGACATTTCCAAGAATAAACCCACGGCCGGCACACAAGAGTGGACTCGTTTTTGAATAATCACCCAGTAAACAAATATATAAACATAAACTTCCGGACCCCATATCTATGTCGCTCTCACTTTTTCGAATGCAACTGACTAATTTTTGTTTGCCAAAAAACAAAAAACCAATACGAACACACTTACGTAGGTAGGTAGGCGACTTGGTATAGTCTGCTCTTATCAAAGCTCTCTTCACGTCGAGATACGGGGGTTTTTTGAGTTTCCAACCGGCAAAAAAAATATTCGAAAGCCATTAACTTATCACAAAACGAAACAGCAATAGACCTGTTAGAAGAGAAAATAACAGACACTCGTATTTGAACGATACCCATGGCAAACGGCAAAAGTTACGTCATCGGCGTCCAATAAAACAACCAAAAACGCTGTTGTTATGTTATGTGAAAAATGTGAGCGGTGTTTGCTCTGACTCGCATAGAATGTATTGCTCTATGTGCGGTGGCCGGTGGGGTGTGCTTGTGCTCAGGGATGGAAAAGTCGATACAATTGTATCGAATTCGATACAAATGAGTTTGCTCTAGTACAAAAGTACAATTTGCCGTATTTCGATACAATTTATCTATCTGTACCTATCTTTCAAATTCTCTTGCAATTTGTGGTTCCTAAAATGGAAAATCAAATCAACTATTCGATTCGACTTTTCATTAGAAACTCACCCCGTTATGAGTTTCAAGCTCAGGACATTATTTGGAATATGAATTGAGTTTGCCTGAAGAGCTCAGGGATTAATATATAAACTACTAACTGTTTCCGCCCTGCTTAGCAAGGTCCCTTATTTTGACAGTGCAGAATCTTAGCTGCCACATTGAAACAATGTGAAGTTGCCGCTAATAGTAACAACTGTTGTTGCATACTACCGAAAATCCAATTGCAAATTAGCGCAAGAAATGATTTCCGTAAATGAAATCTCCGAAATCTTAAAAAATCAGACAAAACTCTTGACAAACACGATCGCACTGTACCCATATTAAAATTGTTAACAAATCCCCTTAGGGAAAATCAATTTCTACGAATTTTCCCGATCCCCGTTTAAAATTTTCCAATTTTCTCACTATATGAACCTTCCTTAAGGTAAGATTGTAATGTATGCAAAGTGGTCATAAAATGTCAATTTCTGGTAGTTCTTCTGTCAAAATTATGTTCATACAATGTACGCTCTAGTGCCTCTAGTGAATGCCACATTTGACCAGGCTGATTTTGACAGATAAAAATGCCCAAATAGCATAGTGTAGTGAGACAATAAGCACGAATGCCAGCATAAAGTCCTATATGCCCATATGCACTTTATTTTGTTGTCATCAACTTTTTGTGTTAAAATTTTTTTCTTTGTTTTTTTAACAGCATTACCCTTCTACAACATTGGGTAGTAAATAACAAATGTCATAAATCACCATCAAGGCAAATATGACTATATTATTTTAGTCATTGTGGTCTTATATAAGTACAGCTTTGATAATTGATAAATTATTGTGAACGAAATGTTCATTTGACAGCTTATCTGATGGTAATTTGCCTTTTAACATTTATATACATAGTTGGCATAGGTACAGTCTAATCAAAGAAAAGATAGCTCAAATCGGACGACCCGTTCCCGAGTTTTGAGCGGCCTTAGGCATGCAACTTTTTTTTAAATATATATTTTTTTTAGGTGTGTACAGTTTTGTTAATAAAATATTTTGAATTCATTTTCTTATACGCAAAATTGTTTTCAATACAATTGGCTCCATTTCAGTACAATGTTACAACAGTTTTCAGTACAAATCTAAAATGGCAATTTCCATCCCTGCTTGTGCTATGCTCCACAGAGCACACATAAGAATTTGGTATGTGCTCTGCTCTCTTTCGGTTAGTCACACCTTACATGGAACACACACATAACGTTAAATGAACCAACAAATAATTAACAACAAATAGTGTTGAATGAAAAATAAAAAATCGAAAAACTAAATTGGAAGGTGGATGGTTTGAATTTGAAGCTGCTCACTGACCATGAACGCTAAAAGTGTGGAGAATGCATTTTTTTTGTGACGGGGACTACCCATATAAAACTGAAATGGAAAGAGAATGACAGAATAGAAAACAGAATCAATCAACGTGGAACTAGAAGAGAACAAACGATTCAAATTCGCATAATTCTCTAGCTGATTTTGCATTCCACTCAAAATAGGCTCGAGTGATTGGCATGAGAAGGAAATTAGAAAACTTCAAACTGTAGGTCGTTGTTGTTAACAATTAAAACCCAATCCAACAGGAAGATGTGGGAAATAATGGGAATCAAACATAATTTCGCCAAAATCATGGGTACCTACATTCCTAATGATAACAATGATCAAGCTTTTGGTCATATTTTTTTTTTTTTTTTGGCGAAAATGTGTACTTTGGACGGTTGAATTTTATGCGCTGTCATTTAGT
Organism: Cheilosia vernalis; assembly: GCA_949126925.1. Lineage (NCBI taxonomy): Eukaryota > Metazoa > Arthropoda > Insecta > Diptera > Syrphidae > Cheilosia > Cheilosia vernalis. The sequence goes on from OX421358.1 coordinate 26,680,304, forward strand.
AATGTAACAGCGTGATTCATTCAGTTTCTATGTTGTCTAATGGATTGTTGATGTAAAATGAATAGTGTTATCAAAGTTTGTCCGTTTTTTTTCAGTGCTGTGCAACAATTCTTTAAAAGTGACACAAGAAAAGGGCGGAAGCACTCTTAGCGAGAATTTGACAAGGAATTTAGTAGACGACAGATAACGAAATCATGAATGGAGAATGTGCACAAGATTGATGCTTGGGTTCACAATCATCTGCCAAATACTGACAGTAGTGGGCTTATTTTATTTAGTTTACTTTAGTTTCATGTGCGGACACCTTAAACACATTCTAGCTCGATTAGATTTAATTGGTTTTCCAATCACGAATTCTTTATTGTGGGTGTACCATTTAACAGAAACTCTTTGAACACGATTTTCTATGTAGAAACACTTTGTCACACGTCAGATATGATGTCTTTTTGTACTTATATCAACACTTTCAGAAACCTTTTCAAAATATTACAAAAAAAAAATAATACCTACGTTCGCCAAAGTGACAGTTAACAGAGGCGAACAAATTGAGGTTAGTATTATTTTTGGACTAGAATACATTCCGAAAACAACGGAGAAAACTTTACATTTAACTTCTGACATGAAGACCTAATTAGACCACGTATTGAAGAACTCTTTATTCGAATTTACACAAGTCAGGAAGCTAGCAGACGTCTGGTAAAGTACACAAAATGGATATAACTCCTCCGTACGAATGCAAATAGTTAGCAAAGATTTATCCGCAAAATATGAACACACCTAAATACATAGCGTTGAAAATCTGTCAAATACAAATTTCTTCATCGTACCTACGCATAATTGGACATAATTGTTTATTTGTTTGAAATACCAGTGGTTAAGTTGATTTTACACTATTTTTTTTAGAGTGTAGAAGAACACTGGTGTAAACAGAGCTTATACTGTTATCACTGAAAAGCTGCATTAATGACGGTTCTTTTCGTTCCATAGCGGCGATTAGCCAGACGGAAAACAATCCTCATCACTCATCTCCAATTTGCGTTGTCCGAAAACTCAATGATGATGTTAATACTAGACAAAAAGTCAGAAGCATTTAATTGGAGGAGCTAGAAAATGGTAGAAAAATTAGCATAATTACAACGAAAGATTTAAAACTGTGTATGCACCAGGTTTGCAGACGAAAAAATTCCACTCAAACCACTCTACCGAGAACCGATCACTGCTGCTGTTGCTGCGGCTGATCATATTTCGTTTGTTGACCCTTTCACTCCGTGCACAACTTCTTTCGGCCGAATTTTTTATGGTAAAAATGGACGGGTGAAGTGAGCAATGTGAGGGGCGAAAAAAACAACTTTGATCTTATCATCATGCTTGCCTTCACCGAAAAGAAATCCGCAAATATCCGCAAATCGATCGACAAGCACACAAACAACAAAAAAAAAAAAATTTAAGAAAGACAAAACGACTAATGGAGACCGCCCCTTGGAGTCATAAAATATGTGGTGGTACTCTAGTCTATTGAATTTAGTACTTTCTTTTTTACAAGAGTATAGTCCCCCTACGCATAAACCTGACCGAAATTGATTTTATTTTTTTTGTCGCTCTTTAGAAAAATAAAAGAAGAAAAACTTACTTCTTCACGCCGAACAACCTCGAGTTGTAACCTTTTATGATATTCCTCGCATTCATCTTTATACTTTTCCATTTCTTCTTTGGTCTGACGCATTTTCTTCTTGAGTACATCCAAGAGTGTACCTTGTGGAATGTTGGTGGTCATTTTTGACAGGTTGTGTATAAAAAATATATATACGAGATTGGAAGTTTGGAATGGATTTACGAAATTTATTCACGTTTAGCACAAAACGAACTTTTTTTTTCTGTAGATTTTTGATTATTTCTACTTGTACAACTATATTTATATATATATTATACTAAGCACCCCGAACGATGACGACAGAGAGCAAAAGAAAAAAAGGAGAGCCAAAGAAAAAAAAAACTGGAATGTAGAATATGTATGACAGCAGGACAAAACGAAATTCACCGGTTTTTATTGGAAATTTGATTAAACTAGAACACGTATTTGTACGAAAAGAATTTATTAATAACACTTATTGAGGAATGTTCTTAGCAACAAATTATTTAACCGCAGCCAAGTTATTACTCTATGCACACTGAAATCGGGGAAAAAACGAGACGTTTAACACACAGGCACACGCAACGGGCAGTAGAAAAATTATGCTTTTTTTTCGTTCGATCAAAAAGGGGCCTCGCCTTTAAAATGAATTCGGTTTCTCTGTCTGACTTGAGATGGATTCGAACGGTGGACTCTATCTGCCGGGAATTAAAGTGTCATCTCTGTTTTGTGCGCCAAATGGGTGACAATTTGTTGAGTGACTTGCAATAGTAGTTGTCTCTGTCTGTTACAAATTACAAATGAGTTGACCGGCCGATGAAGCTGATGATTTCACTGTTTCACAATTCACTTCATTCAGAAGAAAACGAAGCAAACTCATTAATTCAGCGATCGGTTTTAATACCAAACTTGGTGGTGGAATTGACAAAGCTGAATTTGGCGAGATGTGATTCTTTTTGCAACGAGACAAACCAAAGCACTCAACGGGCAGTTGAAGAGGGAGAAAGATATTGATTTGGTGTAGATTCCTTTTAGTTCTCGAAAAAATAAAGACTACACACGTAGTCGAACTACTTTAACTGCTTTTTGCTTAAAATGGCGGCAGATGTTGGGTGTTGGTTTGGGGGGTTGCTGTGAGTGTGCGTTGAAAATGAATCATTTGTGCAGAGTATATTTTATCCAGTCATACAGGTGGTGGGTAGAGTGAGATGAATGCATGTTAGAGGATAGAGGTTATTTGTTCATCGGTAAAACTTGTGGAGAAGTTGTCGTCATCGGCAACCACTTGAGTTTGAGTTTGAGATTATTCACCATGTTATTCAAATTCAGCATTCCAGAAAAATTTGTTTGAACAGATGAATGCGAGTTTTTTTTTCACAATGAAAGAGGCTGTTAGGGGAAGCCGAGGCGAGATTGTATTCAATTCATGTCGCGTGCCAACGACCAAGGCTGGGATTTTTTTGTTGTTTGTTTTTTTCTCCGCGCCGCAGGCTGGCAGAAACGCAAACACTTTATGCGGGGTTGTCGGCTGAGTTGATTGAGTTTGAGAGTTTGTTTGATTCATGAGTTGAGTGAGTAAGGGTTGAATAAGGAAAGTTGGTTGAAAGGTTTTTTTTTTTTTTTGGTTGAAGGGAAGTGAGTAGTTTTTGTGTTTGGTCGCACAGGTGGAAGGGTTTTTATTTCCGGTTGAGGGGGAAGATTTTTGGAACGTTTTGATGGAGAAATCCAAGGAATTTATTTATACTGGCAAATGTGTATTTGAATATGATCTGAATAATTAGATAATCCCTTTAGCTGCACGTGTTGTTACGGAGCAGTTTTAGAATGACTAGCAACGGTTACTACAATTGGTAGTGAAAAAGTAGAAAAGTGAAGTCTGTTGAGATCTGTTGTATTTTTAAGTCATTTAGACATTTATTCAAATGGGTGTGTATTTTGGTGGTCACTCTTGGAGGTAAATTATTATTCATTGCAATAAAAGCACGGGAGGATATCTTGTGTTTGGTGACAAATTTGTGCCTGGAATGCTAATGGAAGCAAGGTTTCACGTTCTCGCTTTGCAACATCAAAATAATGTCATAATTAGTGACATTCGCGTCGAAAACAACTTAAATATATAATGCTACGAGAGAGTTATCCTTTTTTCAAGCATACCGAGTCACGTTGGTAATCCAAAGTTGTTTTTTAAACAAAAAAGAGAGCCAGCCATCCTGTGCAGACTTTTTTCTTCTTATAGCAATAAGTACATTCGTACTTCCAGATCTTTTCATTGTAAAATGTTTATATAGGCTCAATAAGTGAATCTGAATGTGAGAAGTCAGCACGAAAGCATCAAATGAAATCGGTCTTTTGAATTGAATCCGCTTAGAGTACCACCATACATAAATCAATTTGGGAAATCAAAAATATTGTCAAGATATACAATAACCAACAGCAGGAGTACCTATGGATGTCATCTTCTGATGCGCACTTGTTGGAATAAAACCCAATCACTGCACGGTACTATCTACTAACCATTTTAATATAGATAGTACAGAATACAAGTGCACTGCACACTTCACGAGATGCGTTCCTTAGATGGAAACAAAAATCGAAAACAAGGCGGCTTATAGAAGAAAAAATTACAAAACATAATGCTTCTCCTTATTTGGCATTATTGGGTCACCGTACTGACCATCAGATCGCAGAATATTTACAATCATGACCATAAATCCCAGCTTTCGTAATGTGCGAAGAAAATCACAATCTGTGTGGCAGAAAACAGTTGTCCCAGAATGTTGTCTATAATAATCGACTACTCTGCGATGGCGATCTCCTAACAAGAAGATCAAAGTTGCTGTCCGAACAGAGTTGAGGAGTTCTTACATCATTTTCTGACTATTGACTATTGGGTCCAATGCTATGAGACATCCGTCAGCATGTCCAAAAATAGTTTTTCTGTTGCAAATGAGTACAAATACCTACAGTTTGTTCCTTTCAAGTGGTAGCACTCTGCCCATGAGCTACACTATAACTTGTGCAATGTTGTGAGCATAGACCACATAATAAAAATATTTGCCAGGTACATCCATGCTTGAATTAATGGCTCCAAGTTGGCCTAGGTTTCTTTAAAGGACAACATCCTTAGAACTATACCAGGGATAGAAAAAGCTTAGCAGCAATATACACATAGGGAGCCACAACTGGTATCGAACAATCGCCTCAGTGAACTAGTGAAATGAGTAATCGAGATTGAATATTTTAAACAATGCAATTGAAGTCACGTATATAGTACATAATCATCAACAGCTTAGGTGGAATTCAGTTAATAAATGAAATGAGCAAGCAAACGACCACACAAACGGGTATACAAAGCTAATGTAGCATAGCGAACTGATTGTGATTGTTAGGCTATCAAGAACAGAAACCAGTACATTTGATTCTGTGTATTTCTGTTGTCATTTTGAAATAGGTTGTTTGAATCATCTACGAAGCTTAAAAAGATCCGGGCCTAGGGCCACTTTATTCAGCGTTTAGAACCGCTTACGGCAAAAACTACAAAACGCCAGAATTTCACTGCTCTTGTTAGCAAAATTTCAAAATGAAATAGGTAGAAAACTCCAGCACAACTCTGTAAAAGAAAGGTCATCCACGAGTAAATAAGAAACGCTCATCTTCGCAGATAACAGAAAACAGAAGCACTAAGAAAACACCGCAAAGATAATTAATTCATGCGGAACGTGGTACAACACGCCGACATCACATCTATCTCCCTCGTTCCAGTGAGCAATATTTACTTGATTTCTTTTGTGCACACAAGAGACTACCAAAAATAGTTTAGCAATTACGCAAGCCTATTTCAATTAATCCACAACGCATAGATGTATGAAAATTGCTTGCCCAAATACGTATTGTTGTCAATCCAAGAAAAAGCAATCGACTGGATATAAGTAGGTACGCGATAAGATTCACTTTTCATTGTTGTGATGATAATTAGGTAAAATGCCACCACACAACCGTGTGTAGTGCGAAAAGATAAATGAAACAGGAACGAGCGAAATTTTGCGCACATTACAGAATCTCTATAAATAGCAAGTATTTGCAGAAACAAGTGAAACAATGCGAACGGCAGAGCATTTTCTGTGTAAATTTCGGAACAAAATCGAGGTCAGTCTAGTGTAGTATACTGTATACAGTGAATTGGATTTTGTGGATTCTTCCCATCGCTGCTTTCTCTCCGCTTTCAAAAGAAACGAAATAAAAAATGTTCGTGCAAAAAAGAAGAAAAAAGAACAATTAAGTAAACGTTAGGATTCAGATATTTCATTTGTGTTTTACCCGCTTCAGTTGTGTGTTCATGATGTTATGCAGCTCATTGCGAATGATATTGAATTTCATCATTGTGTCCGAGCTGAATATGGACCGGCCAAATGCCAGTCCTGGATAGTCAGCACAACGGTTCTTGTGGCGACGAATCTCTCGCTCGGCAACGACTTCTGTACGCTCGCTGGTGCAGCGCAATTTCGACCATTCGGCTGAGTCATCGTCCAAAATGTTCTCTGGAGAATGATCGTTACCCGCCGCCGCTGATGCAGCGCCGTCACCTTCAGCGCGTTCCGAGTTTGTTGCACCGTTCGCATCCTCTGTGGAATTCTTTGTCTTTGACTTTTTCTTCTTTTTGTCGGAGCGATTCTTCTCTTTCTTCGGAGACTTCTGTTTCGAACTATTACTACTACTTGGTGTCTTGACTGCGTCATCCAAGAGACTACTCTCATCGGTTGGTGTCGGACTGCTGTTGGCAGTGGGAACCTCCACCGTTGCATGCTGCAGCAAAGGCAAGTCTAGGGACGTTTTCTTAATATTTACATCATTTACACAGCTATCATCACAATTTCGTCTATTCAAATCGGTTATCGTTGATTCATCGTTGTCATATGGTAGGTCGGCCGGTGATAGGCACCTCCCCTCGTCGTCCGCAGCACTGTTGGTGGTCAGGGTGGAAGTCGAACCAGTGTTGAATGTCGAATCAGCTGTGGTTGTTGATAAATTTGACAGTTCACCAACACTGTCACCGCGACGAAGGGCGGCCAAAATCTCCTCAACTGGAACATTGGAACGTCGCTGTCCCGAGAATCGGGGATGGTGCTGATGACCACGACGTTTCATGGGCATATGCCCGCTGCCACTGTGATCGCTCATTATGATATCCAAGTCGTCGTCGTCGTCGTTGTCAGAGTAGCTGAATGTTGAGTAATTATCGTCGTCGTTGCAGTCGTATTCATCACAATATAAAAGTTTATCTAACAAATTTAAACGCTCCTCGATTGAACACCACTGAGAAGAAATCACCGACACAATTGTGACTGAATCATCGCAAAATCGCTCCTGCTTTCGATTATTTTTATTACTGGTGCAGTTATTTGTTGTAAAATTGCTACTTTTATTGTTTTTATTGCGAGTCGACGAAGATTTGCAGTTACGTTGCGGGTGAGTGTTCTGCTGGCGCAGCTGCTGTTCGTGATGACTGCTTCCACTGCTGTCAGTTTTTCGTTTTGTCTTTTTCTTTTTTTGACGTTTATGCGGTGAGGTGCAGTTTTGTTGCGACGCTGTTGGTACACTTGGCTTTTGTTGTTGCTGTTGTGCGGCCACACCACTACTTGTTAGTAGATGGCGGTGTGCACGTTTTATTTGACGTATTTCCTGTTGGTTACGCCGGCGACGAGAATTTACATTAACGTTGCTATTCGTAATGGATTTCGGCGACTTTTGATTATGACTAGAATTTGCGACACTAGTTGTTGTCGTTTGACAATTATTATTATTGTTGTTGTTTGTATCCACTTGTAAACGCCGGTTGTCACTTGACTTTACATTCAACTTCTGTTGCGGCGTTCTTTTATTTAAACTATTCGAGCTTGTGCTGCAGCTGGTATTACAACTTTGTTGTTTACACAATTTTCTCACAAGTCTATTTGAATTATCTTCATCGGTATTGGTTATTGGTTGGGGAATTTTTTCAATCATATTACGTTTAAGAGAACTGGCAAAACGTCTATACGATTTTACTTGTAATCCACCGAGTTCACACAGTTGAAGCTTGCACGCGATCGTCTATTACACCTTCTTGACAGTATACGTATACTCTATCCCTTTGTTGGTTTTAACAAATCATTGCTTGATTTGTGTTCTTTTACTTTTAATTTAGAATAAAGAAAATCGAAAAGAAGGTGAAAAGAGGAAAGGAGCGAATGGAAAAACGAAAAAAAAAGTCTTAAACAAAAACTCGACTCGCCGACTTCAATGTTCTAGATAAATGAGAATACACAACAAATTTTCAGATATTTCCTTCATGTGGTAATGAACACACACACTCGCATTTATTTTAGAATCGTGCACAGATCGTCGTATCCTACTCGCACACATAGATTATTTTATGGCTGACTGTTCATTCATTCCAATGTTGAGTATTGAATAATTTCTTATTATCGCGTGAAGTCAGCGGCAGCAACAACATATAGTCATCCATCTACCATCATCTTGGCCATGATCCATTACTCATGGTGTCTATTTTCAATTCAACGCGTCGAACATGGATAATGTCTGCAAACATAATTTGCAAATAATGCAAACAAACATTAATCTGCAAACCGGAAGTCTGCTAGATATCAGTCGATAGGTTCCACATTTGATGGGCAAAACACAATCCACAAGGTATTTCAGTGCATCCAGGTCGGTAAATTTTGAAAATTTAAAGTAACACCGAAACGAAATTGATTTGAAATTGAACAATTTTCACATGCGGATCGAAAAGCTGAGATATGCGGAATGTTTTCCAATCCCTTCTACTCTACAGCGGGGGAGTGGGTCAGAAAAACGCATGCGCAAAGAGTTTTCCAATGTTTAGGTATCATATTCAAAACTTGAAGCGAATTTGTGTGTGTGCCATCCGCCGTATTTGGCGATGATCGTCTAGCAACTTCTAAGAAACGAATAGGAAAACATTCACTTCTCTTTCGCTCTAGGGTATAAATAGAATTCATTTGCAGAGAGCAGATCAGCTTTTTCTTAGTTTTATTTTTTTGGGCGTTTTCCTTGAACGGATTTTTTTTCCCCCGTCTTAATTAATGATGAGATAATGGTTCATCCAACAGAAGAGGAAGCTTATCTCTAATCGAAATTTAACACTGAAATTTGGAAAATATGTTTGACAAAATGTTTGAATATGTTTTTTTTTTTTTGAAAACTGCCATTCTATGAGAAGCACCTGTATTTTTAGTATAATGTTTAAGAATTTGAAATATAAAGAAAAAACGACAATGGAATGTGGGTCAGTGTTACTATGGTACAGATTCCTTGCATTTAGAAAGGAATGTCTGGCATATAGATTTAACTCTTGCGTGTTGTGAAAGTCTATTTTTAATGGGACTTTTGTATCGTTTGATATGTTATAACACCGATTTATATAAGTATTGAGCTTTAACGAATTGACTTAGTCAATGTTTAAATATTGAATATATGACGAATTTTGTATGGATATATTACGCATTCTTCAGTGACACATTGTGGAGGAAAACAAATTATGAAATAAGAGGGTGGATCGAAATATAGTGATTGAATAAGAGGGTAAATATAAAATGCATATGTTAAAGACATATTCGTAAATAGATGCGAGGATTTCAAGTTCGAAAGCAGTACTGTGAGCGAACCAATTCAGCATTTTTGGAAGTGAAGAAAGTGTTCCATTCTTATCATCGTATAGTATCACTTATTTTTTAAGCTAGACAGACAAATAAATCAATAACATTATTCCTTAAGTAAAAGAGTTAGCAAAACACCACAGTGTAGAGGCATCGCAATACCAGACAATACAAAGGAACAAGGGGTTGTAGGCTTTTCACACCAAGCCCAAAACCGGGTTTTCGCCAAAACACACGAAAACTGCATCGAAAACAGAAGTTTTCCCATACATATTTCAGTTTTCAAAACGAGTTGACTGCACTCGTTTTCTACGAAAACACCACGGAAACGACTTCCAATCGATAGGTTGTTGGAACAAACACACCTTTTGCAATATTCAGCAAAATGGCTGACCGAACAAATGTCACAACTCGCAACTTAAAATCATTTTCCACAGTTAATTGATGGGCTTATATTGTTTTTAAATGCACTAAACTCATTTTGTTTGTTAATTAATGCGATCGAAATTTGTAACCTACAAATTTTGCACCGAAATTTAACGACTAGTGTCTCACAGCTGATTGAAACGTCAAACGGTGTGAATGCATCGACGAGTTTTCGAGAAAAACACGGTTTTGGGCTTGGTGTGAAAAGCTTATTAGGCTGCAGTGAAATCATACAATAAACGAGCGCAGTGCAATGACAGGATTATCTGTCAAATGTAACGTAACAAGTTGTTTAAAGTGGAAAACAGTATACGACAATGTATTGCCAAATTTTAATAGTATATTAAGGCGTCCAGCAACTGACAACAAAGTGACAGTTACTGCAAATACCATCGCTGCAAATTGCTCCAACATTTTGTTAAACTGATGCCTCTTGATAAATTCTGAAACAAATTGACAGAATCCATTCATGTTTACACATTAGTTGAAAAATAACTATTTTCAATCAGTCAATGAGGAAGTGCTAAAGAACGTATTATTGTCACTCTTTGGATAATAACGTTAAAGTCGACACAAACATGACGCAAATGCAGTTCATATTTTGGCATTTCTCCATCACTCTATACATCGTATTTAAGAAATTTTAATTAATGCGTAATATTTTTCGCCCACACTAACGGCACTTTGGCATTAAGTTCTAGTCATTATCCATTAGTAGGTTCTTACGTTTAAAGCAGAGTACACAGGAGGACGCAGACGACAGATACTAAAACGAAATATTTAGTTTTTCTTTTCAATGTGGCTTAGTGGGAGTTCTTATTGGTTGGTACTAAAAGTTCCCATAAAAATGGATATTAGCGAAAATGCAGTTTCAATGAACAACGGTTTGTGTGTTTACTGCTTTAGATATTCAAAATTTTTATTTCTGTCATACACTGCGTATACGTAACTATTTTTTCCATTGCTAGAATTTCAATTAAATCACTTTTAACTTTTTTTCTCTTTTGTTCAGGCTGTTGTAAAAAGTAAAAAAAGTGCTGCCAAAGTTGCGAATTTCTGTAGTGAGTTTTTTAGTTTTAGTTTCGACTTTATCAGCTAAATATAGTTTTTAATCTTCACAATAAATATTTGAACCCCAGTTTTATATGGAAAATTTCGCCATTTTGAGTTCGTAAACTCAAACCTGATGGACACTTAATATGATTATTAAAACCGCACTCCGAAACTAGCAATAATTTGGGAAGACGAAAGTGGAGCTAGTTTACAGAAGTTGACATTTTCATTTCTCTGTTTTATTCTCTTAAATTAGTTGAGAATTATCTTGTATCATGATATTTCATTGTACGTTCAAATAATTAGGTTATGTGTCAAACACATAAAAACAATTTTTCATTGATATAAATTAACTTTATTTATAGCCTCTTGAAGTAGTTTGTACAGAAAACCAAAAAGAGTTTCTAATACAAAAGGTATTCAGTTGAAACATTACATTTGAATGTTAAGTGAAAGTTGGATAAAAAGACTTAATCCGGTGCATTAACCCGCAAGTGACATCCTTAGTTTCTTTTTATTCATTGATCGTTTCTGGAAGTTTTTAAACGTTTGAAATCATGAGCCAATATGTCAACCAAAATTGTTCACGAAGCAGCAACAAACCAAATAAAACTGATTATGCGAAAGCTTGTAAACTATATGCATGAGCAAGTACTTAAGGATAGAAATAGGACCCAAAGGCTGGGGTGTGGCAATCTTTCGTCTGAGAGTTATATTTTTACAGCGAAAGAAAGGAAGCACAGTAACCACCGGCCCAGTATTTAAGGGTCTAGAATCATTTGTAGTGTCGAATCTTGAACGAGTTGTATGTGAAGGAGTTTGGTTTTCTTTTCCATGCTAAATTCACATAACTCTGTCTCCAGTTTCCCTTATAACCTTTAAGTAATTTCCGTTGAATCACCTTCAAAAATGCGCAAAGCTATTAGGAATTCATGTCACATAACTTCGTAGTGTTTTAATGAAAATCCGTTTATGATAATTATTTTCAGAGCTATTGTTCATATTTATAAATGAGTTCGTTAGCTCATCTTTCAACTGGAGTAGGGGGTTTCAACACCGTACAACTTATAACCCATAACCATAGCGGCTTTTGGATGTGAGAAGCAATCATACATTGATCATGTAAAGTTGGAAAATGTTTAAATACCGCTTAAGATAAACAACATGCACTGTCAGAAAATAATAAAGAAAATAACTTTATATCGAGTTCTCAGGAACATTAAGATATTGGGCGATTCCTTTCAACGGATCGTAATTAAAATACCCACATAACAGTTTATAAATGTAAATTACTAACTTTAATCTTCTTTTTTGTATCAACTCACTAACATCACTGAATTATTTCCCAATCCTACATATTGTCCTACTAAGCTATCACTTTTATAGGAAAAAAAATAAATTCTTATCGAAATTTTATCTCTGAGTTCTTCTTTTGTGTTTGTAAACAACATTTTAACCAACTAATAAATAAACAACAGTATGTACTCACATTCTGTAGAGCCTTGTTCTTTTCTTCCAATTTGCCTGTGACTTGCATCAAAGCTTCTTGGGTCTGATCCAATTCATTTTCAACGGTTTGGATCTTCTTTTGGAGTTGGCGAGCCTCTTCTTCGGCCTGTTAATTGATTAAATGATACAAGTACAGATATAATTATTATTATCATTGGCATTTGCTAATTAATTGCACAGAATCATTTTTGATGTGTCTTATATTGTGTGTTTACCTTTTCGGCACGAGTGTTGGCATCGCGTGCTTCTTGTTCGCAGACTAAGGCACGTTCCAATGCTCCGTCTTTGTCGATTTTCATCGCTTGCATCTTCTTCTTAATGGCATCCATGTTTGTTGTGTTTTTGTAATGCTCTGTTTACTCGAAGAAACTGCATTTGGATAGAGATTAACAGAGTAATTAGTTGATGAATAGGTAATTAGGCAAATGCACGCGCATCGCTTATAAAGGAGCTGATTGATAGTTTACAGTGTTAATGGAATTGTGATGTGGAATGTGGTGATGTTTGCATGTGCACAATAGGAATTCTTACTTTCGTTTGTATTCATAACTTTTGATATTTTATTCTAATTTGTTAATTTGCCTAACAGCTTCTAGAGAAATTTCCGTCGACGTTGAGATAAGTTATGTAAAAAGAGAAATTCAAATCCACTGTTGTGCGGAATAACCTTCATGCTGAGTTCGCATGTATGGTAAAATTGTTGTCAGACATATTTTTTGTCTTATTTGTCAAAATCGCTTGCTTTAAAATAAGATCTCAACCTACAAAGTTAACACTGTTGGGGATTACGTGAGTTTCTAAAAATTGCAACTATCTGAATTGATGTAAAATCCACACATGACTAGAGTTATGCCCAAAACAAATGGGAAGAAACTACTGCGCATATTGCTGAGTAGGTTCCCATCTACAGCTTTAGTTAGTAACAGTAATTTCTATTACCTAGGCTACGAATTCACCAAATTGTTCATAAAAGTAAGGTTAAATCGTAAGGTCCATTGTTTAGAGGCGTGTTTTTTTTAGCTTGCTTCTATCTCAGCAAAGCAATAAAATAGGATTTTCAGCGCACGTAATTACAACAATTACATATCACTTGATATTTTTAAGATCCACACTACGTAGTTGGAAGTGACTTCACACTAGTGGAAGTTTATGTTGGAACCTTTCTGATAATGTAGGTGGACATTGCTAGTAAACTGCAAAATAAAAGCCGAGACACACAACATACAAGTTTATACCACTCAAGCACAAATGTTTACTAAAGTGTTCTTTGCGCAATCTACTTAATTTGCGTTGGCGCTTCATAGAAAGCGCCTTATAATTTGTGTTTTGTAGTAGCCACACGGCACCTCTCTATTTTTGAATGCACTGCTCAGAAAGGTGTACCTAGTTATTAAAATTTGATGCCTGATATCTGATTCTTAAATAAAGTCAGGGAAGTACATGAGCAGAAGAAAGTGCCATGTTTTATCTCTTTTTCGTCATTGTACTGGCAGCAACTGTCAGCAGGAGTTAGAGCGAACTAGCAACTCTATTTTTACAAACATGAAATATTTGATGTTGAATATTTTGGAATTTTAACTAATGACAAAAAGCTGTCTAAGTCATAAGCTTATCAATAATAAATTTCTTTTTTTTTTGTTCGCGTAAAATCAAATGCCATATTTAGTCATATAATTTTCCTCATACATTTTTATATTGACAGATGATAGAGTTCTTTGTTTTTGTTGTTCACACCGAGCTCTGCTTTGACTTTCTGTATGATAAACTACGTTACAGCAAGAGCGATAGAGATATGTATTCAAAACAACGTTCGTACATGACTCTTCAAATAGAATAGTCGCATGTCAAAAAAGTCATTAGAAAGACTTATGTGTTCTTCGAGTTTGTGATTTTTGACAGGTCATGCAAATTGCCATTGGATTGTTTGCATTTCAAATGTTTTCTTATTTTCTTAGGCACAATTCAAGATAAAAACCTCAAATCTAACTGTGTGCGCACACATTTTTTTTATCACACAAAACTGACTCACGCTCTGAAGGTCAATTGAATTATGTTCTAGTTCATTAATCCCAGTTTTCGTCAATGCATCATTTCATTCTTCCTATATACCTAAGAACAATACTCCTATAGCGGATTTCGTTCCATACAACAACTGTAACATTTTAATTGACTTGACTTCGACGTTCAAATAGATCACGCAGAACGCTATCTGAAGAAATGTATGCCGCCAAGTACGAGTATTCACGAATGTGACATGAATTATAAAGCAAAAATTCGGTCTAAGCTAAAAGAATGTCAACTCGTGGGAGAACCAAGCCAAACAGACAAGTTACATAGGTACAGAATACAAATTTAATTAAATATTCTTAGCACATGTTCAAATGACAGATATACGTACAGAATGCTACCTCTTAAGTAACCTGCCGGTAACAAAAGGATTCATATTTATTTATATCGGCATTCCATTGATATAGACAATTTTCTTCTATTTTTCTAGCATTGAATTGCTGAATTGCAAATCAACACAGAGCTCTTAATTTAATTAGAAAACAATGAGAAAAATGTAACATATTAGAGGAAACAACAAACATTATGTAGCATTGAATTCAATTTATTAATTTTTATGAAGCAATTAAAGCAGCCGAGCTTATTAGAATGATTGGGATTTCCATATTTGGAAACTGACTTTTAATTAGTTTATGTGAGCAATTAACCATTTTCTGTCGGACTTGAACAAAACATATTGACTTAAAAGGGAACTAGCATTTTACAAATTATGGTTGATCTGAACATTTTATAGCTTGAAACAAAAATGAAAGTTGTTTACACTCTATATAACCTAACGAAACTGAGACGATTTTTGTTTGTGATATTAAACCTTAAGTTAAATGAGTTCTCGTCAAATTGTACTAGATCAGTGCAATTGATTGGAAGCTTTTGCTTTATTTTGCCAGCAATTTATAATTGTAGTCCTGGATGAAAGCGACAGAATATATTTATACATGCATTGATTTGCATAATGTCGGTAATGTAGGGAAAATAAATTTGTCATTTTTTATTTAACTGGATTTACATATCTTGAAAAAGTTACTCCTTTTGTTCCTATCAATCATGAAAGAAAAAACCGGAATGTACAATAGTTTGGTGTGTTGGACTACTAAGCAAGAAGTTCCAGGATTGTTCCCCAGAAAAAACTGTAACTACGTCTTAAGGTTTATTCCACTGCGCCACCTCTTGTGAACGTCTGTCAAATATCCGAGAGTATAACTGTCGAACGTCTCAATTCAGACTCGGCATAAAATCTTAGATCCCTTCCATTCGTAAAAGAAACTAAAAATTCACACAAAGCGAATGGATATGAGAAGCTAGGTCTAGGGTCCCTTATACATTGTTATCCCGTTCCGCCAACTATCCATTTATTAGTTTTATGACAAAAATTGAATTAAACTCGACATACCCATTCGAACAGTGTTAGCAGGGTAATGCGAAAGTCGAATTACAACAAATGTTATCGAATTGTGCGCTTAGAAAAACGATCAACTATGCGTAGCATTACGTTCATTTCAATTAATACAGTTTGTTCCAACATTAACAACAAATGTTCAAAGACATCGAATATAGAGGTTAGAATTTGTTTGATGTTTTAGCGTCGACAAAATAATTTGCTGGCACCAGTACAAGTTCTTTAAATCAAGGCTAAAACGTGTAGTTAAATTTCTGTAAATAAGTCTATAATCACGCATTTTAATTGACCCAATGCCTCCGAGTTTAAATAAATTAATTGGTTTCGAGGAATCGATTGCCAAAACGAAAATACTCCTTACACTTTTCTTGTCAGGGTGATTTAAATAGGTTACATTTTTAACGATTTACTTTTATTTTATGTTTCACTATCTGTAAGAATGTCAAAAGAAAGTGAGTAAGATGTAAGAAAGATATCTGAAGCAGTCTTCAACGCATTTGCCAGAATCGAGAAAGTGATGATGACTTTGGATGTCATTAACATTTCTTTTTTCAAGGAGAAGCACTGCTATTTAGGATCGCAAGGTTAATTGGCATCAATCAGTTACGCGTCTCAGCAATACGTTGAATACCTGTTTAAGATTATTGAAAGTCGGAAAAAATGCAAATCTCACTAATAGGTAATTTTTCCAATGACAGCTGTAATTTTCGACAAATAACGTAAGAAGTTGGAAAGGTTATGCCGCATAGTCGATTGAACTTTAAAAAGTGAATCCTTTTTCTCCATCTAGCACTGAAAAGCATCAAATAGTCTTAAAACATTGAGTACGACAGAAATTGTACTAGAGTAGTTTTTCTTTTTAACTTAAGTTGGAATTAATGACGATGTTACCGAGACTTAATTTTCAAACAATGCACTTGCTTTTCTTCGGACACTAGAAATTCTTCATTATAAAAAAAAAATGCCGTAAAGCTGACAAACGTCAAATAAAATCAATAACTTGACGTTATTATCATGTAATCGGTGAGTATCATCTGACAGTATTCTTATAGGTAGATCGTAGGCGCAGTGGCTTAGTGGTTAGTGTGTTGGACTACTAAGCGAGGGGTTCAGGTTCGAATCCCGCAAAAACCCAATTTCCAACTCAGGGTTTTTTCACTGCATCACCTATCGCGAACGTCTGGCAAACAACCGAGAGTATAACTGTCATGAAAGAGCTTCTCAATTAGCCGTTTGGAATCGGCATAAAACTGTAGATCCCTTCCATTCGTTCCAAAAATGAAAACTCACACAAAACGAATGGTTGCGAGAAGCTAGGCCTAGGGTCCCTACGGACCTGTTGCGCCAAAAATTATTATATTATAGAGATAAGATTGTGAAACTGCCTCGACACTAGCGGATGGATAATTTGAAAGCTTCCCCAAGACACTATAACCTTATGGACAAATTTTTGTTATATTTAATAAAGTACTAGAGTCTACGAAACAGAAAATTCCCATGCAAAATCTTCAGTTTTTATGTTGCGTTATTCAGTTTGTGTAGACTTACGGTGTATACAAAGCATTGATTAAACGACTTAAACACAGTTAGCCAAGAACCGCAACAACTGTAGTATAAGCCAGTACACATATTGCAAGAAACATATAAATCGAAACGTCACTTCGCATTTTCCATAACTTTATTTTGTTTGAACAAAGTACGAGATTAAATATTTTTTTAAGCACACCAACAATTTAGCGTTGACACGAGTCCGTCAGCATTATCTTTCTTTGTTTAAGCTCCGACGACAGTTGATTCCATAACTATCATCAATCAGATTATCGCATACTTCATTGCACTGCTAAACTTTGAGAGTAAAATTCTAGTGGGGAGAAAAAATCTCCTAATTTAAGAATTATTGACCATTTCTCCAACGAGCCAGTTTTTGAGTAATTGCTTTAATCTGTCTGTCAATTGCTCATGACTGATCTCGATTACAAGAGAACCAACCAGTCGCCAACTGGAACATTGAACCCGGCTAGGGGATATAATCTACAGCAAGATTAGAGCGATGAACCATCTCAAACTTCTATCAATAGTATCAGTTTAACGAAGTGCTTGCGAAACGTTAACCGTGCTTGTTGGCTTTATAGCCGAAGACGAAAAGGCAGGGATGTTACGAGTATGATGGAGGTTTGATATGTGCAATGTGCATGTAGCGGACTGGCTACAAGCAGTTAGTGGTATCAAATAGAAATGAGATCTAACTTACTGCTCAAATCACTAATAATCATTATTTGATGAAAGTAGAAAATTTCAACCACGTGACAAGTGTGCAACCTGTACTGTTCCGCATTACGAACCTCAAAAGTTGTAGTTTACCTAAAAATTAATTTCTCCTTTACTGCATTTCGGCAACTACCCAACTGACTTTTGCTACAACCAACATTTTGTCACAAAGTAAACAAATTCTCTACCTCTCTACCTCTCTTCTCTTTATGCAAATTTTGCACTTTTTGCTGTCTTCATATTATTGCTGTTATTCACATTCCTGTTGCTACCAAGTATGTCACTTCGTAAAGTACATACTCCACAAGTGTGGATACAGTCGCACTGACAATTCATCGCATATTTTGTAAACAATTTTCGACAAAACAGAGTTAAAAAAAATAACAGCATGATCGAATAGTGCCAAGTATACTCTGCGTCTGTTTTGTGAATAAAAATGGCAAAACAAAAGCGAAGGCAACAACAGAAAAAAAACCTTACTTCAGCTCAATATCTTGACCCATATATAAAACAATAATAATACAAAAAAAAAAAAAAATTGTCTGTCATTTGCTGACATGTAAATGCATTTTTTCTGTAAAGAATTCTCTAAAGTTAGATAATCTTCTGACGCAGAACAAATATTAATAGTAGTGGAAGAGAAATGTACTCGGAAGATAATAATTATGTATACGCCACAGAAGATGCCTAGACGCGAAGAATTCTTTTTTCTTACGCATGCGGATGGAGGATTCACCTCCCGGAGCGGCTAAAAATAAACTTCGAGCCGAAAAGTTTTCTCACTTTTTTTTTTATTGTTTTGAATTTGACACCCTCTCCGCGTATAGCTTCAGACAAATAGACCAAGAAGGAAGATGAAATGAAAAGTGATCTATGCGCTAGGGGTGGGTGGGTGTTAGTCTTGTTTGGATTCTTGCGAGAGAGAAAAAAATCAAAAATACAATTTCCCAATCGAGCAAACTATTGCAAGAACAAAGTAATTATACACACACTCAGAGGAGACATATCGAATTTCGGTATAAACCGGCGGTCGTGATTTCGATTTTCGAAATTAAGATATTTTTAGTTGTAGCAAAATTCTAGAATCAAGAGAGTGAATTAATTTTATTTTCATGGCGAAACGAATTCCCTCTCTATTCTGTATATTTTCACTTTTTTGTCTTTACTTCTTGCTCACCCATCGATATGTGACATTTGAAATGTCAAACAGCTGTTGCATTGAATGCAAATACAAAATTATGTCATCTGTAGATGTAATAGCAGTGCACGTTAGTCTCTGAGGTTTTTGAACCATAATATCCAGACTATCTACTATCAATAATACGAGCACTGTCTAGCGGCAAATTTTGTGGTTTTCGTTTGTTTAGGTTTGCAGAAACCACTCCACACTGGATCGAATGACAGTTGAATGCAAATTCGAAAATTATCAAAAGAAAAATAAATATGTATACATTCAAATGATCGGTGAGCTAGAGTTATATAATTGTTTATAGATAGCTGCAATTTGACTAAAAATAAGTTTCAACATATTCACCACAATATCCGCGCACACAGAGCAAGGGAGGGAGGGGTTAAGTTTGGTACGAATTTGACGGTTTTCTGACGGTTATTAGAATCATGCACAGTAAAAGTAGAATGGAATTTAGGAATTTCTTCTCTAATTATTTAAATTCTTTTTTTTAGAACTTTTGGATTTTCTCTTAATCACCACAATGCACACTTTTGTTTTATTGTTGATAACACTTAAACTATCAACAGTATTATTAACTACTTTAAAATTGGTTACTAATACTACTTACTATCAAAAAAAAACTTTTTATTTCAGAGATATCCGCGACTTGAACGGATTGTGATGTTCAACTGAAAACTTTTACGAAAACAGTTGAAGCGATTTGCTTTTCAGACGCTCTAGGTGTTTTTTTTTTCCTTTTTGTTTTTTTTTTTTCTGTTTCGTATTCTTGATTTTTTTTTTTGTATCTGTTGGATTCGTATTTGATGTATTTGGTGTATTTGGTTGCCGCCAAAGATATTGGCGGTTGGTTGGTTGGTTGAGTTTTTGGCTGAGAGAGACAGAGAGGAAGCACAGTGGATTTATATGGCTGTGCGAGTATCTGTGCAAATGTATCTACATGGAGAGCATAGTAGAGTCAGCCAGCAGCCAGCGATGTGATATTCTTCTTCTGGCTATAAAACAAAGTTTGTTATGCTTTTTTTTCTCTCTTTATCGGATCGACTGATGTGCTGCTGTGTGTAGCGTTGTTGGTCAATATTTGAGCATGCCTTGTAAAATGATGTGTGCAGGGATCCTTACACTTCTCATCTTACCTGTTGGGGGGGCAATTATGTTTTTCTTCCTCAAGATGTGCACTTGTGTTAGGTGCTTCGATGTATAGGCCGGATGATTTTTCTTTTTTTTTGGAGAGCAAAAATTTCCCGATTTATTTTGAGTTTCCCAGTATATTTATTTTTTTTTGAAGGCTTCAATGGGAAAGAGATTTTCACGCAAATGTGGAAAGATGTTTTGTATCGGTGTCTAATAATAGCTTTTTTTTTGTCGATGAATTCTGTATTAAAAACTCAGCACAGATGGATCTGGGTGGGTATTTTCAAAAAATCGTATGGATGTTGGTGTATAATGCCGATGCAAAAATAAATTTAAAAAAGTTCAACAATTTAGAGAACTTGTAGATTATATTGGCAAACATTTCTAATAATACTTTGACTTTAGAAGATCAAATTGACACAGAAAATTTAACGTTTGCTGTGTAATTGATAACCTGATGGGAAATAGGAATGCAATTTTGGAGTAAAATGTGTTAACGTTGACAGAAACAACATTTTATGCACTTGTCGTGTTAGGTTCCAGACGACAACTTTCTTATACAAAGAGATGATCGAATGATATCGATCAAGTGAATTACTTGCTCAGTTGCAATAAGATTGTTATTTTTATTTGCATTATACTTGTACATTACTGAATTCCACTCTCTTGTCAATTATCTTAATTTGGCATCACTTTAAAGATTGGTTTATTCTAGAGATTATTTTATAAGGACTTTATATGTATTTAACATTAGTGCTCTTGCTTCATAGCGGAATTAATCGAAAACAAATTATAGGAAGTAGAAATAAGGTTGGTTTTACGGGCTTCCTTGAGGAATAAAATTAGCTTTTCTAAAATACATTGCGTAGAGTTCACAATAGGACATAGTTTTATTATTCGCTTGTTCACAGTCTAGTCAGTTTATTCTCGCAACAAACATATTTTTCGTATTCGACATATTGATCATACCCATTTTTATAATAATACAGTACAGATTATGTCGATACTACACATTGAAAACGAAAAAAAGCTTAGAATACATTTCTTATAAGTTGAATAAGTAAGTAAGTTTATTTAATATCTCCCCATACTTGTATAATTCGGAGTTAATTCCATCCGATCTGCAGCTTCTCCATCCTTCACATCAAGGCCGTAACAAAAGTGCACTTTTTTGAAACGAGAACAGAGCTAATCCAAACAAAATTTTGCGAAGAAAATTTTAAATTTTATTGACGAATGGAAAAGTTTTCCTGCGACACCTGGTGGAGAAAAAAGGAATATGGAGAGACCTATAGAATTTTGACGTCTGTTTGTTTTGCAAGGGACTTGGATAAGGAATACTACGTGTGCTTACGTGTAAGAAATGTAATTAATTATCAATTCATAATTGAAAACAAACTTAATTTGCAGGTCGAAGTACTACTTGTCCGTAATTTGCTTATAGTGTGAGTCAATTCATCTGGTAAAACTAGCACAAAAGTCTGTTGAAAGTAGTAAATTTGCTTTTGTTTATATATTTTGGTTGATTTTTATTTTATAAATTTTTGCTAATTATGATTTTTACAGCCAGCTTAGAAGTTTCTAAGGTTGAATTTAATTGATTGTGAAATAATTGACTACTTCGGTGGTGTTAAAGAAAGGCGAAGAAAAATTTAAAGTTGGCTGGTCAGTATGACAGTATCCCATAATGCAGTACAGCTGTCGGATGATTCTTCTGTATCAATAGGATTCTCCGCCAAACTTGTGGGCTGATGTGTCATATATTCTTGAGTAGATCTAGAGGATAAATTAAACGTAAATCATTAAATAAAAGTGGAAAGGAAATATAGTAACTTGTAGTACCTTCTACTCATAAAAGCAGCTGAACGTGGTAGTAGCCGCCTTAATCGTATAATGCATGGTTTCTTCGAAGGAATTGATGATATCGGAAGGTTTAGGCTCCTTTCACAAGTTTGGTTCTATACTGAACACTGCTGAAAACCATCCCGTGTGTTCGGTCGCAAAATGTCTATATCTCTTATGTAAGTGAAGACTGCAACATTCGGAACAATTTTTCCCCATCCGAAGCACAATATACCATTTAACTAAAAGAAGTTTAGAGTTCCGAACTTCTTTTGGGAGATGATACAATGTAATTTCTTCTTTGCGATATGAATTGCATTGAGGAACGCCACAATGCTGAGCTCTGATTGTGTTCTGCATTTTCTACACAAATAAGAACTTAGTATTCACTTTTATATCAACACTTATCGCACTCACTTTTAAGATATTATTATTCTGTTATGAAAT
Source organism: Cheilosia vernalis (assembly GCA_949126925.1). Taxonomy (NCBI): domain Eukaryota; kingdom Metazoa; phylum Arthropoda; class Insecta; order Diptera; family Syrphidae; genus Cheilosia; species Cheilosia vernalis. Next base: position 26,702,941 of record OX421358.1, read on the forward strand.
GACTTTTTTTTTTGTATTAAATGTATATTTTCGATTAAAAACACAATTTCTCACATAACTCTTGATTTTGTATAGAAAAACATACCATCTGTCAAAATCCATAGCAACCTACCGATGCGAAAACTTGCCGCCAGGGGTTAGCCTCCATTTGTCAATAGAGGGTGTTTTTCTTAGAGGTATAGAACTTTAAGTTGGCAACACTATTTTAACTGGCGGCCATTTTGTTATCTATCAAGTGATTTATTGGAACAATGGAAGATAAAACGAGATTTTTCTTCCTTCGCATTTGTGGTAGTATGCGTGTTTTAAAAGTCAGCTGTTCTTAAACTGTAATTTATGCTTATAAAAATCCATTCAATTTTGTGAATCTCTCTCAGATACCGAGATTTGCAAAATTGCTCGGACTCTCAAAAAAAAAAGTCTTCGTTTTTTTTTTCTGCCCCAATGGAAAATGACATTAGCTTGGTTTGGCATTTCAACATGAATAAACTGACTCCTCAACAATGCTTCCAAATTATGCGAATTTATTTTGAAAATCATTGTTCTGTTCGAAATACGTATCGCACTACGTCAATTTTCATAGGCGATGAAGCTAACTTTTGATTGAATGGATACGCCAATAAACAAAACTGCAGTATTTGGAGTGATGATAATCCTAGGGTGTATGTTGAAAAACTGACCGTTTGGTGTGCTTATGGGTTGTTGGAACAATTGATCCGTACTTCTTTAAAAACGATGCTGGCCAGTACGTTACAGTCAATGGTGACCGCTATAGAGCCATGATTACTGACTTTTTGGTTCATCAATTGAACAACCATGATGTGCAGGAGCTGTGGTTTCAACAAGACGGCACAACATGTCAAACAGCTCGTGCCACAATTGATTTATTGAATTAAAGGTTTGGTAGCCGCATAGTTTGACGTCGCGGACCCGTGAATTGGCCTCCAAGATCGTGCGATTTAAGTCCGCTTGATTATTTTCTGTGGGGATATGTGAAGTCGCTAGTCTACGCCGATGAGCCCGAAACGATTGGCAATTTGGAGGACAACATTCGCTGCGTTATTGCCGATATACTAGCAACAAATGTTGGAAAAAGCCATCGAAAATTGGACCTCCAGATTAGACTACGTCCGAGCCAGCGGTGGTGGTCATATGCCAGAAATCATATTTAAATTATAATTCTAGAAGATTACCTTTCGAATAAAGTAAAGTAAATTATGTCAATTTAAAGAAATCATCTTTGTTTTATGCCATTTCAAAATTCTAATAAATAATAACAGTTGGCGCAACAGGTCTGTAGGGCCTGGGCCTAGCTTCTCGCAACCATTCGTCTTGTGTGAGTTTTTAATTTTTTGGAACGAATGAAAGGGATCTACAATTTTATGCCGATTCCAAACGGCCGATTGAGAAGCTCTTTCAAGACAGTTTATACTCTCGGATGTTTGTCAGACGTTCGCGAGAAGTGGCGCAGTGAAAAAACCGAGGGGGAAGTAATCAGGTGTATTCAAGGAACTTTTCTGCGCGTATTCATGGTGAATCACAGTGTATCACAGTGTATTCAAACGAATTCGCATGCAATCACAAGTAGAAAATCTGTAGTCAAGGACTACTCAAAACTATTGATTACTTCCCCCTCGGAAAAAACCCTGAGTTGGAATTTGGGTTTTTGCGGGATTCGAGCGTGGGACCCCTCGCTTCGTAGTCCAACACACTAACCACTAAGCCACTGCGCCTACAAAAAAATTGAAACATACCCTCAAAAATTATGAACCACTTCTGCTGTGGGCAAAGTTGCTGGCAGCGTTCATATAATTTTATCCGTTAAATTTAAAATTACTCGTTACGTGCGGATAGTATTTGTTTTTAGGAATAAGTGTACTTTTGCTTAAAGTATTTATGAAATATCACCAATGTAGATTGTTTGGAGGAAATTAAAAACATTATGAGCAATCTTTCTTCAGTTATTTAAAAAAAATGTAAGTACTCATGAAATCGAAGTTAATAATATTCAAAAGCGGAAAATACACTACCAAGTTTGTCCTAATAATGTTTCTAGTATATAAAATATCTTATTTAGGTAGTTTTATTAACCAAACACATTTTATTATTCGCCTTTTAAATATATTCAATAACTAACCAATATCATTCAGTAAGGTAAAAATGTGGTATTCCCGAACTCTATCAGATTCTCCCACGGTTGGCAGCATTTATTTTATATTTTTTGTATGTTTTTCATGTCACACGGATTCTAAATTGCCATTACACCGCAGCGATTGGAAAATAAAAAGGCAAATTTGAGCAAAAATTGAGGGGGCAAGTTCATATTTCTGCAGAAAAAAATTCCAGAAAATCGACTTACTCGCACTTTACGACAGGTGGCGTTGATTTGTATGCAAGGTATTTATTTTGTTTTCCTAAAGTGAATTGAGTGAATCAAAAATTTCAGGTTTGTTGTACATCGGTTCAACAGTTTCATCGCTTTTATGCACTCGATTTAAGGAAAAAATATTCTATATAGGTAGTGTAAATGAAGAAAATATTGGCGGCATGGCGTTCAGTATCGAAGAAGATCGAGAAATGTGGATTTGGCGCTGATGAGCTGACATAAATCTCAAATATAGAGCGATATTAACCGACTTTCTGTGGCTAGAGCTCGGCAGCATCGGTATATCCGAGGTGTGGTTCCAAAAAGATGGACCTAATGCCATACAAGTGATGTTACCCTTTTAGTTTTGTAGGATAACTTTGGCGACTGGGTTTTTTTACATAAATGCCAACTGCAAAAAGAAATTTGGAAGAATGTTGTTCAAATTCCTGTAATTCATTTATGAATCCCTAAAATTACAATTTTACAAATCCTGTCTGAAACTTTGTTATCTCTTGCTTCATGAAGCTCCACTGTATACCTACCTACCTCACGATTTGCTGCACCTAAACCTGAGGCAACGACTGTCAAAATGAGCTGAGTTTTTGTTTGTTCCTTTTTGAAATTTGTTAATAATGAATTCATTTTGCCTGCAATATATAGTTAGCATTCGCACAGAATCACTTTAACAGACGCATTAGAATGCTAGAGTTATAAGTCTCGTGATTTATGTGAATATTTTGTTAAATCTTGTACTTTTTTTGTAAAATTCGTCAGTGGAAATATTCTGTAACAAAATTGTTTAATTGTTCTTGAAGATATGAAATTTCGTCAGAGAATTAACGAGTTAACCGTGAAATTAAAAATAATTCTTCTGACACTAAAATGTACTTGCATACCAAAAAGGTGCTGCCAAAGCGAAGTTCAAAATAGTTCAATGCTTTGCACACCAAGCCGAAAACCGGGTTTTTGCCAAAACACACGAAAACTTCATCGAAAACAGATGTTTTCCAATACATATTTCAGTTTTCAAAACGAGTTTACTGCACTCGTTTTCCACGAAAACGACTTCCAATCGTTGGGTTGTTGGAACAAACACACCTTTTGCAATATTCAGCATATTCAGCAAAATGGCTGACCGAACAAATGTCAGAACTCACAACTTGAAATCATTTTCCACAATGAATTGATGGGCTGCTATTATTTTGAAATGCACTAAATTCATTTTGTTTGTTAATTATTAATGCGATTGAAATTTGTAACCACAAAAGTTTGCACCGAAGTTTAACGACTAGTGTCTCACAGCTGATTGAAACGTCAAACGAAAACCAGTTGGTGCTCAGTGTGAATGCATCGACGAGTTTTCGACGAAAACACGGTTTTCGGCTCGGTGTGAAAAGCGTATTAGGAATGTGAGAGTGCTGTCCGGAAGGGATGCCAAGTTCGACTTGACATATAAAGTATTAGCGTCGTTGTAATAACCAATTTTAGTCTCGACTTTAAATTTACGGAAGCTCACAATTGCAAACATTTGGAACTGCTTTGAGTTTTAAATTTGTTAAAGTGTTCTTAACTGTAAGCAAAATTTTGTAAAATGAGAAGTTAAAAATGCGCCCTTGATGGAAAATCTTCGCAAAACATGTTTTGTTGTTTTTTTTTGTAGCTCGCATTACACACGTATATGAACTTATTTTCGGAACCCCAAATGTCAAATGATTAAATTCGCAACCATATTATTTTAATTAAAATAACAATTTTCATCCGGACTTCCTTTCATTCGACTAGGGCCCAAAAGTTGTTGGTACGTATACAGACCACAGAGTCATAAACATAATAATAGAGGTCAGCGTTGCCGAAATAATGTCAAACGACCTAGCCTCGCCTTTGCGGGAAGCAGACACCTTGGTGATCGTGACAACTCACTTTGGGACGCATAATCATTTAATCAAGTTCAGGGAAATTCAATCAAAGTCAAAGAGGGTTTCGGTAGGTTTGAGCTAGTGGATTGTTAAAAAAACTTACTGCTCTAGATTCAAAGTCAAACATTCATCGAAATGCCATTCCCATCGAACGACAGTCATACCCCACACACTCTCATACCGTTGTTGGCACTACAAATCTGTGTTCGCTCTTTATCGGACACGTCATTTTAGCGAAAGCTGATAACACCGAATCAACTCGACGTCACATTTTTGTGTACGAAATCCAATGAGCTTAGTCATTCAATAAGACACAATGGAAAATAAGGGCAATACACATCTGAATCTGTATTCATCGGTGTGTTATGCTTAACTCGCCTTATTTGGAATTTTGGGTGATGCAAGTATTTCTGCCATAAAGGAATTCAAATGAATATGCCCTGATGGTGTTGGATGCTTCTGTGATTACTTGATTTGAACGTCATTAAGTGCGGTTTTGTTGGTCGGTCATCTCAGAGGTTACTACACTTGGGTTGTAGACGTGGGAAATGCAATTCGAATGAACGACATGTAAGTTGTCAGTGAAAATTAGTAACTGTATGCTATAGCAAATACTTGCATTCAAAGGGCTACAGTTTGAGAAAACTACCTATTTTATGGATGTCGATAATTGTTTTAATTACCCACCAACGATTTGATTAATCGTTTGAATCAACGAAAAGTCTTCTGGAAATATGACATTTTGACCAACTTTTACTTAGTAAATGAAAATACTAGTACATAGTTTTTGAGTAGGTACTTCGAGTATGTATATATTAATCTAGATTTGTTCATAATAATCCTTGGTGTTTGTTATTGATGTCGAGGATAGCTGATGAGCACGATACGAAGAAACGTAAAATAACACACTTCAAAGTTTGACAAATGACAAAAGTTTTGGTGTTAGTATGTGTAAATGCTTCAAGATGATCCTGTGATCAAGGCATCAGACACCATGCTTAAAAGGCTTCGCTTCTCCAGAAAATTCAAGATAGTCATTTCTGACAGGAGTACCTGGAGGACCAACCAATTCGTAATACCGTCAGGATTACAAATCTGGTACACCAACGGCTCAAAGATGGAAGATGATGCCACCGGTGCTGGGGTCTATGGGCCTAGATTCCACTGAGCTATAGCACTGGGAAAATCACCAGACATCTTTCAGGCGGAGGTACACGCCATAGAGATATGTGTCCGAGAATGCTTACGAAGGCGCACTAAAGGTGCCCGTATCTACATCCTCTCAGACAGCAAGGCAGCTCTTGAGGCCCTGAGATCATATTCGATCAGATCTAAGCTAGTCTGGGAATGTTTCAATCTCCTCGAGGATCTGGCCAAGGACAATACAGTCACCGTTGCGTGGATACCAGGCCATGAGGGATTCGGAGGCAATGAACGAGCGGACTGTTTGACGAGAACAGGTACATCACGCCTGCTCACTGGTCCTGAGCCCTACTTTGGGTTACCTTTGAGTAATGTACACTCAAAATTCAGGAAATGGGAAGATGATCACCTTGCCAAACACTGGACAAAATCCAAAGGACAGAGGCAGGCCAAAAGATTCATAAGCCCAGCTCGTAGCAAAACAAAAAAATTACTTGAGCTAAGTAAAGAAGATCTAAGGATCCTAACGGGTTATCTTACTGACTGGCCACTAATATACCATCTCAAAAAAATGGGACTATCCGACGATGACTCCTGTCGACTCTGCGGAGAAGAGGAGGAGACAACGTAACACATACTCTGGTAATGCCCTGCTGTGGCAAGGAGCTGAGCGTTCCACATGCAAGGGACGTTTTTAAGTCCTGCAGATAAAGGAAACATGGAACCAAGAAGGGTACTGAGGTTTATAAAGGGCCTCAACAGCTCCCTGGGTTAAATAACAAAGGCCAACACAATCGATCTCTTCTGGTCGCAGTGTACAGAGCCTACTTACAATTACAATGTGCATGCCCATAGCTGGAGATCGTAGGTCCACACCGGTTTCATAATTTGCTTATATAAAGCAGTAGTTTATTGTTATTTGACAAACAAGAGTATTTCCCTATAAGCTAATACATTTTACTGTAGCGCATATTTAGTTCTTCTCTTTTTAACTTTCTCTATTACGTAGTAAGAAAATAATATCGGTTTCGTACAAAATTTCGAACTCGAGATTTTAATCAATTCTTATATTACGATGATAGAGGAACTCAAAAAAGTGGGTCGCAAAATTCTGTCCGGTCTGTCCGTCCTTCCACGTCCTAAACGGTTTCCCGGATTACGTTCAAACCTCGGATTTGGAGTTTTTGGGCTTACAGCTCGGGAGGTGTTTTTTTTTCAAGGTAGCCTCAATTTTAATGGTACTTCCCATATAAAATGTTCGTACCAGTTTGATTTGATCGAAAACGGCTCTAACGATTTCAAGCAAAGTTGATATTTAGGCTTAAGTAGGTGAGGTTACCATGACTGCGTACCCAGTTTTTGGCTTAAAATTCGAACAACGGTACTTTTGAAATTTCGACATTTCTCGAAAACGGTCTCTTCGATTGCAACAAAAATTAATTTCTAAGGTTATGTGGTCTGCACTGCGCGAACTCGTCAAGCGCCCTTGAAAGTCACATACGAACTGCGATCTTAACTCAAAACGTCTAAAGGACTATTCACATGAGAGCGAGCGAACGAATTGCTGAAATGCGAACAAACCACTTTTGATGCATTTATGAACAGAAAATTGTACATTTTACTATTCCAAGAGGAGGATAGTTAATTATCCCATCAAAATGTATTAAGAAAACATGTTAATAAACAGTTAAAATAACGAAATTTCGAATTGCAAACTTTTTGCCGCGAACGAATACACCCTTGGCGCGAATTGTCAAATTTTATTCACAATCCACATCATTCAATTCGCGTTCCACAAACTAACGAATAAAGCATTCGTTCGAACTTAACCTCAAACTCAAAATGTTATAGAGACAAATAACGGCGACTGTCATTGGATTCGGCGCAGGGTCATAAGTCCACAGGCCAAAAGTCCACAATGGACTTTTGACCCATCTATGTGGGTGATGAGCCAAAAGTTCACAATAATTTGGGCCATAGGTTCACAATTTTAAAATGGAAGTAGGCCATAAGTACACAATTATCCATATGACAAAAAGAGTTGTTTTAACATAACAGTCCACAATTGATTTGTGGACTTATAACCCACCTAAGTGGGTAAAAAGTCCATTGTGGACTTTTGGCCTGTGGACTTATGACCCTGCGCCATTGGATTCGCGGGTTTCTGCGACCAAATTAAATGTATCATGTGAATGGACTGTCAAAACTTGCGAATATTCGTTCGTTCGTAGGTAGTTGGTCGCGGTGCAGGGAAATAAGTCCACGGGAACTAAGTCCACTGAGGGACTTAGTACCCACCAAGGGGGAAATAAAACCATTTTCGTGAAGTGGACTTAGTTCCCATATAAGGTGGGAAATAAATTCCGAAAACTCAGAGTGGTTTTATTTCCCTTTTAACGTCAAGTTGGTGTTATTGCGCTCTCAAACTATGAAATCTGTATGGGGGGGCATGCTGCCCCCCTGCAACCCCCCTGCTTGGATTTACTGTTGGATTACGGGGTGCGTGCAAGGTTGGTCTTATTACTCAAATTTTGTTGGCGTTATTACGCTTTGTCGGAGTTACTCCAATAAAAGATCGTGAGTTTGTTGTCCAATTTAGTTTGGACGTAAGTTCCCCCTTCTTATTTTTGAGTGTGTACTAAGTTCCCATCAGAAAGTGGACATAGTTCCCACCCTACATGGGAACTTAGTCCACTTCACGAAAGTGGTTTTATTTCCCATTAGGTGGGAACCTAGTCCCTCGGTGGACTTAGTTCCCGTGGACTTATTTCCCTGCACCGTTGGTCGCTCTCATGTGAATGATCCTTAACTCACTTGACGAGCTGCATTGTGCAGTCCTATACTAATACTTTGAGCAGGAGGGATTTCCCAGCAAACTCAGTTTTTCACTATAGTATCGTACAATGGATTTTTGAAAAAACGAATTTTTTAAAATTTAGTTTTTTTCAGTTTACCGGAAAACGGCGATAACGATTTTGACCAAAATGCAAACTTAGAATTAAATGGATGTTGTCAAAACTATCCTGTCCTCAATTTTCGATTTGCTGCACACTCTTAAAGTCAGTTAGACTTGCATTAAACGAGAAAGTTTCGTGCGACCCAGTCGTGCACGTTATTTTCTTTACACGTGCTTTCTAGCGAAGTTTTGCGTCCAGTCTCATGCCTAGATATTTGGCTGTGTTTGCGTAGTCTACTTCTTCATTTATAATGAATACCGATATGTGCTGAACATTTCTATTCGTAAAATTTATATGGACCGACTTTAGGTTATTTAGTTTAATTTGCCATTTTTCGGTCCATTTTGATATATTGTTCACTGCCATCTGTAGTTTTTTTGTCGCTACTTCGACAGTTTCTCCAACAGCAAGGACAGCAGTATCCAGTATCATCTGCAAATGTCGCCACAGAGTAGTTTCATCACTATTCGGCAAGTCGCTGGTTAATAAGAGATACAATACAGGGCCTAGCACACTGTCATGCGGTACACCAGCTTCTATTTCTCTTAATGTAGAGTAGTCATTTTCTTATTTAATTCTAAAGAATCTTTGTAATATATAGGACTCATTTCTGAAAATTTCTTTGGCAGATGCTTTCGCAATTTATGGATCAGTCCTCTGTGCCATACTTTATCGAAAGCTTGCGCTATATCGAGAAATATAGTAGAGCATATCTTTTTTCTCAAATGCTTTTTCGATTTTATCTGTTATTTTCTATGCACCTGATCAATAGTGGAGTGTTAATTTCTACAACCAAATTGATGGTTTGGGATAAACGATTTTTCTTCGATTATTTTTTGTTCAGACGTTTAATCAACATCTTTTCGAATAACTTGGACAACATAGGTAGTATAGATATGGGCCGATAGGAGGTGACTTCACTAGGCGGTTTCGATATCATAATCACCTCCGCGACTTTCCACATGCTAGGTACATACCTCAACCTGAATGCAGCATTTATAATCTGTGCTAGTTTCTTTAAGTCCTTTTTTTGGGAATTGTTTTAGGATTTCTCCTGATATTACGTCATATCCCGGGGCTTTCTTGCTACTGACGCCTTGTTTTATTTCATTGCGTGCTGAAAATTGTACTTCACTTTGCTTTGCTGAGATCGAAGCTCAAAAAACAGGCCTATTGTACACTGCCGATCAACCAAATAGACTCAACATATTTTTTTCTTTTTCTTTTTGATTTTCTTCTTTATGCTGTTAGCTATGGTCACCGTTGTTGTTGTGTTTTTTTGAGCAAAGCAATAGACTAATTTTAGCGATAGAGTTGAATGCAAAAAATGTACAGTTATTACATATTTCTATTTTGCTTTGCCTATGTCGAAAGAATGTGCATTCTAGGCGATCATCAGAATAGACTCAGGAGCTGTAATTTTAGTTTTTGATAAGCTGTGCAAGTGAAAAGTGTCAAATTGTCTTCTAAATCAAATGTTGAAAAATTTAATACATAAAATGGGGCGTGGAACAGCACTTAGCTTCAGAAGAAAGAGGAAAAATATTGGCATATCGAGACAGAAATCTTTCAACCAGACAAATCGCTGAAAAAATGTCTAGAAGTCAGTCTGTTGTTTGCCATTTTTTAAGAAACCCATCGGCTTACGGAACAAATATGAAAAAACCCTCCTGGAAAGCACTTACGCCTTGCGAGGAGCGAAGGATCCTTCGAGAAGCTTCAAACTCAAAGTGTTCTGCAGCCAAAATTCGACAGAATTTGGGTGTATATACAAGTGTAGCTACCGTACGACGAGTAATCCGCAAGGCAAAACATCTTAAGAGGTTAAAACTAAAAAAAAAAACACCGCTTACCGACATTCGTAAGCAAACTCGCTGTCTCTTTGCTCGGAGTCACATGGCATGGAATAGCGAGTGGCATCAAATCGTTTTTTCCGATGAAAAACGCTTTAATTTGGATGGACCGGATGGATTCAACTACTACTTCCATGATGTGAGAAAGGAAGAATACTTTTTGACCCGTCACCATAGTCGTGAGGGGGGTATAATGGTGTGGGGTGCCATATACTATTATGGAACATTTGATATTCAATTCGTTTCATCTAAGATGAACGCAATAAGATACAAAGAGCAGCTTTAACCCCCATTTTTCCAACCTTTTTAAACCATTATCTTGGACGTTTCAACAGGACAATGCCCCAATCCATACTGCTCGAGTCGTAAAGAAGTGGATAAATGACCAAAATGTGAACTTAATGGAGTGGCATCCATACTCTCCTGACCTCAACATTATAGAGAATTTGTGGGGATTTCTTTCGCGTAAAGTCTATCAATCCGGTAGACAATTTGAGGATATAGAATTATTAAAATCTGCCATTAAGAACGCCTTGAGCGTCTGAAGGCTCTCTACGATTCAATCCCTGACCGAATTTATGAAGTGATTTTAAATAAAGGTGGTTATACACACTATTAATTAACATTAAAGCATTATAATAACTTATTTGATACTTTTTTTTTTTTTTTCAATAAATGTGTGATTTATATTAAGTTTTTAGCGATAAAAACTTTTGATGTTTTTTTTTAATTAACCATTCAACTTAGAACGCTAGAATTGAATAGTGCGTAATAAAAAAAAGTTTTCGAAATTATATTCTTTAAATAAAATAATAAACTCCATTTTCTTAAAAATTAAGTCTGAGTCTATTTGGTTGATCGGCAGTGTATAAGTAATGTTTGCCAGATCACAAATTTTTGCACAAAGAGCAATGAGTTTCCGGAAGTCCTTACACTTCACTTCAAAATCAAAGATTCTAGGGCATAAATGAACCATTCGAAAACGCTTAAAACACCACAACCCTGTTTGTTATCCTTCTTGAAACTCTTTACCATGTATTAACCCAGCACTTAGATGATGCACTTTCGGCTTACGTTGTCAATTAAATTCTTAATCAAAAGTGAGCTGTAAAGAGACAAGACATTGATTGATCTAGCAGTCTTCAAATGCCACATCCACATGCGATAATTTTATACCCTCACTCTGCACTTATACAAATCCATTGTTCAATACCTTCTATATTCATCTTATAATCAAAAACTCAATTTACGTAAGCAAACATTATTGGGCGTTGAAATATTCCTGCGCGTTTCCGTTCTCGACCGTTCGCATTTCGAAAGGCATATATTTTGTTTTTTCTCAATTTTCAATTGAAAGTATATTTAGAAATTGAGTGAGCGTATGCCGAAAATAGTTCATTTATTAAAATTTCGTCATGACGGCTTCAAGGCGCATACACATGCCAATACAAAACGTTCACAATGTATAAGAAACTAATTTCCCAATCTGCAAGAGAGAGAATAAGGACAAACCCACTTCTTCCAAGGACGACGCGGTGATCACACATGGCCACTACTCCAAGAAAATATCATTTATCATATTGCAACGGATTCAAAGGCTATATTAACGGCAACGACAACGACAACAACACAAGGTAAAGTGCATGTTCTAGAATCGATGAATTAACTCCTAAAACAGCAAGCTCCACTATGGGGTGAACATATGGCCAAGCCGCCATTTGCGCCGCAGTAACATCGGAGATCTGGTTGGAAAAACTCTTCCCATATACGGTGAAAATTAACGTGATTCCAATAAGGTTCGGTGTGTCTGAATCAATTGTGGTAGCACAGCAATGAGATGACGGTTTGCAGGCTGGGGGCAACACCGCCAGCAGCTGCATATAGCCATTGGTGGATGAATGAATATGAGGCTCAGAGGAAAGGTTAGCGTTTGAGTTTTCTTAGACTGTTTACTCTTTTTGTTGTTTTTCTTTTTCATTCAGTATTTTTTTTTTTTTTTTTGTCATTTTCTCGACGATATTAATTGGAAAAATTATTGTTCGTGGGGCTGTACATTTATGCGCAACGATGACTTCAGTGAGCGGTCAAGGTGGACGCCTAGGGGGGATTAAATGGACATGCGCTGCGCTGCCACAAATCGTTATGAATATCAATTGAACTTGTCTACTAGATACCAATTTTGGAAGAACTCAAAGTGGCGCTGTCTTGTTTAATGAAGGATACTGCACTTGCACAGGCAATTAGAAAAACTTCCCATGGCTATTGCTGTATATTACGAGTAGAGACGCAAAGAGATAACGTCGCGAATGCATCAATGTGAATGTCGTGATGCTTTTTTATTGCAACTAAAAATAAAAGTGTCAAGTTAAGTTTAAGCAGAAAAACAGAACACAAATTGGCAAGGACAAACCTCAAGTGTGCACACAGGGCTGATGGTAACAAACTCAAGGTAATGGTCATCTGGTGCTAATTTTAGAACTCTATTGTTGTGGATAGATTTAGATTTAGATTTAGATATGTATCAATGGGTCAAAAAAAAAAAAAACCTTTGCGGAAAGTGGGTTAAGGTGTTCAATATATTCATCTGGCTATAGCCAAGCGAAATCGTAGTGAACTATTTACACGAAAATGACAACAAATGCTAAAAGCATAGTTTTGGGATCGTTTCAAAATACGAACTTCGATAGGTACATAGCACATGCCCTACTTTCAATACAGCAAATACTCAACAAATAAAGTGCACGACTGGGTCGAACGAAACTTTCTCGATAGTAGATAACAGAAAAAAAATTCCACTTTTGGATATCTATCTCATATGGCAGTTATATCAAATAACAATACAAATTTCTGGATAGAGAGTTATAAGTACTTACTGTCCTACTTATAAGGTTCTACACCTCACAAGATTTTTGATTACAGGACAAGCGTGTCTATTAGGATTTTCTGTTTTTGACCTACTAGGATATATTTTTAATTTTTACTGGAACATGATTAAAGTTGTCAATGATTAAAAATACCGATATCTTTGCAAAGATATACCTATACTAGCTGACCCCGCGAACTTCGTTCCGCCCAAATTCGTTAATGTAATCGGAATCCGCTGAGGTTTGCAAAGTGCTTTATTTGGACAATGTCCATTATAATTTTAATTATGCAACTTTAGAAATAGCGCTTGATTTTATTTTTGAATGGGAGGTGCCACAAATCGTTTTCCTATACCGCTTATGTTTTGCAAAGTACCACCTATAGTGTGGTATCCTATATTTCAGCACCACCTATCGGGTCCAGAACTCAAGTAGAAATTGATGGTTATAGTGTAAGCGCTGTTCCTACATTTCAGACATATTTCCGTAACAGTAACAGTGTGCATAATGTATTTGGGAATGTCTTGTATCCGAAATGTGATCGAATTTTAGTGAGCTGTTAAATTGGTTTTCATGTGTATGTAAGTTGGTTCGTACGAAACAGAAAATGTGAAATAAAAATACTGATACCATTTTCAAACCTTCCCATGAATCATGTTTAATAACCATAAATTTGACAAATAATGGAAATTAACCAACTACACTTCGCGAACTCGCTAAGCGCCCTTCTAGATCAGATACGAACTGCGAACTCAACTCATTTCGCCTGTCTCACTTGGCGAGCTGCATGTGCAGAAAGTACACTAAGCTACAAAACCTTTGAGTAGGAGGGATTTCCCTACTCAAAGTATAATTGAACTAATGATACATGATTCATGTATCGGATAACACAAACCCAAGTCATTTTTCTGGGTTAATATGTTTGTAATTATGACATCACGCTGGTCTGGATCGGTTTCGGGATCTGGAACCTCGGCACATATGATGTCATCAACTTGGTCTGGTTGCATTCTTTCGACTAACCAAATGAAAATGTGCGCATGAGGCAAGCCTCTGTTTGAGTTGCCCTCCCCATAACCCGAGGGGGAAGTAATCAGGTGTATTCAAGGTACTTTTCTGTGCGTATTCATGGTGAATCACAGTGTATCACAGTGTATTCAAACGAATTCGCATGCAATCACAAGTACTAAATCTGTATTCAAGGACCACTCAAAAATATTGATTACTTCCCCCTATTCACTAATGAGCAGAATACCACAATTGTTACACGCGTTACAATTGTTTTTCGCAACAACCCCTACGTGCAGACTCAAAACGCTCCACAACTCCTGTTGCCGGTCATCATTGTCCACGTCATCTTAATCACCCCTACATTTCAACTTGCTCACACATACTTATGCATGAATCCTGAAAATTCATGTCAAACAAAAATGATGGATTCAAAAACCATGAAATAAAAAAAGTATCTACTCCATTTCAAAAAGTTACTTATGTCGTTTTCCATTGGGACAGAAAAAGCACTTTTTTCAGAGTCAGAGCAGTTTTGCGAATCTCGATATTTGAGCGAGGTTCACACCTACACACTAACACCAAAACATTTGTCTTTTTCACTACTCGATTTTAATCCAGTTTATTTTTTTTTTTTTTTTTTTTTTTTTCAAAGTGCTTTTCCTCATGTAAAACAAAATGTGTGCCTTCAACGCCACCTGTTGAGAATTTTCCAACTTTTCTTTTTTCATAAACCATCCCTGATTCCAGCCGAATTAAACACACCAAAAATAATTGAAATCGGTTGAGGCGTTCGTGAGTTAGAAAGTCACAACGAACTTGCAACAATTTTATTATATAGAGATGTAAGAATTCAGGCAATCCCGATGCTCGTGTGTGGGGTGCAAATGAAGTTTGATTTTCTGATTTTGCAAGCCCCAAATGGTTGGCATTATTTTAAGATGCATATTCAATAATGTTGAAAAAAGAAGAAGTGGACTGTATTTGCTAAAAATAAGTTTTGCGTAGCTATGGGGCATTAAGCCTAATATTTAAAAAAAACTGACGTCTTCGTATTTTTGAGCAAAACTAAGTACGGGATCTTATTAAGAATACTTATGTTATCCTCAATATGTATTTTGGGCGAAATCGTTATAGCGGGGCTTTTTGTAAGATTGTGCAGACAAAAGAGTACCAAATTGCAATGTTTAACTTAAAATATACTATTGCGTAACAATTTAGCAGCCGTATTAATAAAAAACCCGTAACTAATCTCTAACTCGTATATTACCTAGCACCTAGTTAAATAAATAACACGTGAGTTAAATATTCCTATTAATAAAAGAAAATAACTCGTATAATAACTAGCTGTTGTTTTCTCTAAAATAGCTGGCATCACCTAGCCAAATTGTACTGAAAACAGCTGAAAACTACTACATATTGGCTATCATCACGGCTGGCTAGTGAATTTCAGTTGTGACAAATGAAATAGAAAAAAAAACAACAGAAAATAAAGCAAAACAACAGAAAATTTTTATTTATTTTTGAATATTTTATTTGTCAATAGGGTTTTTTCTTTTTTGGTACACTTTTTTCGATTTGGGGCGATAGTATAACCGAATCCTCCCCTAAAATATTCACCAAATATTTGCACTATTTAAAAACACTGAAAACCGGTCAGCCATTGTTCTACAATTTTCCAAATTTTAATTTAATTTATTTGTCACTTTGACGGGAACGATTTTTTTATGATTTACTCACTCGCTAACAGACCTCCTGTCGTTAGTTAGTTATATGAAAGTTACGAAGCGATAGTTATCTTCTAAAAATGTTTATTAATAGGAATTTGAGTTTAACTAATGTGTTTGCCAGTAGTTAGGCCTAACACGTAGTTACGCGACTATTATTAATACGGCTGTAGGTAGTTGGAAATTATATTATACGTTATTGTTCGGGATGTAAGCATTGCTTCGTTTTTAAAGTTTTATCGAAATCAAAGATGGGGTTTTCGAGATATGAGCAGTTTTTAAAGTTAGCGTTTTCGGTGCTTCGAATTGAAAATTGAGGGCACAATAGTTTTGAAAACATCCATTTGACTCTAAGTTTGCATTTTGGTCAAAATCGTTATTGCCGTTTTCCGGTAAACTGAAAAAAACTAAATTTTAAAAAATTCCCTTTTTCAAAAATCCATTGTACGATACTATAGAGAAAAAACTGAGTTTGCTGTTAAGTCATAAAAGACCACATTACCTTAGAAACTAATTTTTGTTATAATCGTATGGAGCGTTTTCGAGATATGTCGAAATTTCAAGAGTACCGTTTTTCGAATTTTTAGCCCAAAACTGGGTACGCATTCATGGCAACCTCACCTACTTAAGCGTAAATATCAATTTTCTTTGAAATAGTTAGAGCCGTTTTCGATCAAATCAAACTGCTACAAAAATTTTAAATGGGAAGTACCAATAATATTGAGGTTACCTCGCAAAAAAAACCCTCCCGAACTGTAAGCCCAAAAACTCCAAATTCGAGGTTTGAACGTAATCCGGGAAGCCGTGTAGGCTGTTGGCCTGTGGAAGGACGGACAGACAGACGGACTGGACAGGATTTTGCGACCCACTTTTTTGAGTCCCTCTATCATCGTAATATCAGAATTGATTAATATCTCAAGTTCGAAATTTTGTACGAAAACAATTACTACGTAATGGAGAAAGTTAAAAAATGTACATTTGGCTGCAGCAATGGATATCAACATAATTATATTGAGCTGATTTTTATAAGCATAAATTACAATTTAAACACAGTTGACTTAAGACACGCACTACCGCAAAGAAAGAAAAATCTCGTTTTATGTTCCATTGGGTACGAAAAATCTGAAATCTGAGAGCAAAATACGAAAATCCCAATGGAAAACGACATAAAATAAAATGAGAAAGAACTTAAAATGAAAGGTGTCGCGACATGTCGGTAAGGTGAACGATGAGGACTACAGCACACTTTCGTCCGTCGACGATGAAGCAGCAGAAAAAAAGAAGACGAATGAATGAGGTTTATATTATTCCCTTTTTAATAAATTAATTATAATAATGAAATTAATTCAAAAAGCTTTAAATTAAAAGCAGTAAATAAAAACAAAATATTTTACATATGCTGTCGCTGATTCTGTTCTTGATGTTGTTCCCGATTCATAGCTGTCCAATTCCTGTCGAATCATCGAATGTAGCCTCCAAAATGCCTCTTTTTTTTAGTCGGAAATATTACGGGAAATCCACGACATGGTAATCTAATCGTTTACGCAAGCCCGCATGTGCATTCGATAATTTCGATGATTAGAACGATGTTGACTCACCATCTGCTGTTCCATCAGCTCGTAATAAATAATTCATTTTATTTTTTTATTTCCTGCCTCTTGCGAGATGAAATTGAATTTTAACCTGAGTTAAATTACTTAAACTGGTCTCCGCGGAGTTCAGTATAAATTCAATCGAATTAAACGCTGTCAAGTTTGAAGAACTGGGTCTAACGACTGAATATTATGGACTTCGGTTTATTTTTTGGGTAAAGCTCACTTAAATCCGGATGTAACAATCTTTAACCCTAACACTACCATCAACTTCGGTTTGATTTATTATAAAGGGTTTGGTATTCAAAGAAAAATGTGTTTCTTGAGATAAATGATCGGATGTTTATTTCATAATAAAGAGGAAGGTATGCTGTTAATAATGAAAAACAACATCAGCCAAATGGCCAAAACGAGCACGCATGCAGGACCATATCCTTTTCATTAAATTTTCCATAACCAAATCGCAAAATGGCTGCCCTATGTCCTCGATAGCCTCACGAATTTTATCTTTGAGGTCTTGAATCGACCGACGCTGGGCTGTTGGCGTAGACCTTATCTTTCACGTGTCCCCAAAGGAAGAAGTCGCAAGGTGTTAAATCACAAGATCTCGGTGGCCAATTGTGATCACCTCTTCGAGAGATAACACGGTCCGGAAACTTTTCCCGTAAAAGATCAATGGTTTCGTTACTTGTGTGGCACGGAGCCCCGTCTTGTTGAAAGTAAACGTTGTCCAGATCAATTAAAATGCGTTGTTGAAGCGTATATCGTCCCATTTTTAGTAATGGCGTAGTTTTTACTTGTCAAATGTCAAAGAAAACTTCAAAAGTGACAGCTACCGAAATAGCGGGTCATTCACAAACACCTCTCATTGGAAAACACTTCATATAGATAATGGCTATAGCTATGACCGAACTTTGACAGCCGACTGCCGTCATATCGAAAGGCGTTTGCAGGAAAAATAATTATCCCTACTTAGGTGGCGCTACAGTCCGGGATGTACCTGGGCCTCAACCAATACGCCTCTCCAGTTAGCGCGATCTTTGCTAACTGCCTCGTATAGTTGCTGTTATATCTCCTCCTCTAGACCCGTCAACGCAAACGGGACCAAAAATCAGTCGAAGACTTTGCGCTCGAAACAACCAATGAGATCTTCATCCGCTTTTGATAGCGTCCATGCTTCTGCTTCTGATTAGGGTATTACATAGAGTCTCCTTAGTATTTCTGGACAAGGCGTTACTAATCAATTGTCTTCTTAGACCAAAGTAACAGCGGGGTGATTCTTCGCTTCATTTCTGAGGTGATGCCATTTTCAAAGTTATTAGCGCAGCCGAGGTAGACAAAGTTCCGAACTACCTCAAAGTTAAAGCTGTCTATGGTTACGTTCTGTCCGATTCGTCGATGTTGTGTGTCCCTTCCTGTTGACAGCATATATTTAGTTTTGCCCTCATTCACCACTAAACCCATTTTTGCCGCTTCTGTACTGATACTTGCAAACGCACCAATGACTAGTTCGCTGTTTTCTGCCAATGATATCGATGTCGTCAGCGTATGCAAGTAGTTGCAAAGACTTCTGGAAAAGTGTGTCCGTTCTCCATCGTCATTCCGCACAATCTGACATGTTTGGCAGGGATGTCAAAACTAGACATGGTTCTGTATAGCTCGTCTCTATAAATGCTGTCATATACGACCTTAAAATCAATAATCAGGTGGTGGGTACCGACCCGTAGTATTAATATTTGGTCGGTTGTGGCCTTACCGGGCCTAAAACCGCACGGATAGGGTCCAATCAGTTCGTTGACATATGGTTTCAGACGTTCACACAGTACGGCAGAAAGGATCTTAGATGCGATATTAAGGAGACTGATGCCTCTATAGTTGGCGCAGCTTAGAAGGTCTCCTTTCTTGTGGATCGGGCAAACAATGCTGAGGTACCATTCATCAGGCATACCAAATCTTGGAGACGAGTTGTATGCACTCTTCCAATCATCTCCCGCTGCTTTGAAAAGCTCGGCTTTCGTTGTAGTATTGGGCTTATATATAAAGCCTGAACTACATCGAAACAAAAGTGGGAAAAAGTACAAAAAAGTGAAAAGCTCAAAATTCATTGAAAACACACGCATATTTATATGACATCTATGAACAAATTCTGAACTAAGCAAGCACAGAGCTTTTTGTGTTTACATTTCAAATTTCCAGAGCAATTATAAACATATTTAGCCGAGTGAAGTGCAAAAAGAGCTTTTCCCTTCGAAACTGACAGGAATTATATGATTGGGACGTGATCGGACCGGCAAACCGCTAATGAATTCCTTGATTGTGTTTGTTTGTAGAACTTTAGAAAAGTGAAAGCTGGAACATGCTCGAGCTTTCCACAAAGTGCAAATTTTAAATTGAGACAAAAGTATACAGAGTGTACTATGGTATGAAGCAGGACATCCGATTTTTTCCACTTTTTTGTACTTTTTCCCACTTTTGTTTCGATGTAGTTCAGGCTTAACTATCGACATATTCAATAAACAAATTAACAGTAAATGGTGACGATTAGTGATACAAATTTAAAAATGTATTTTAATATTAAACATGGAATTACACACTTGTCGTGGGCATAAAGGTTCGATCTGTACGACATAATTTGCCTTAAACACAATTCGTAATCATCACCAATGTAAATATTTGAATAGGGGTCGGTAAGCATCTAAGCTAACAGAATTTTTCGGTAAATTATAAGTTAAAGATTGAAACTAGATAGTTTGTGGGCGATTGATATTACGGATTGGATACTGGATAAGTTCCTGAAATATTTGTATAACTTGACCACTTGACCAATTTGCGTGACATGCACCATTAAGGCCCATTTTATTCACTCGAAGTTGAACACAACTTGGGAAGATTCCCATTTAAAAATCCCCAAGTTGTGTTCAACTTCGAGTGAATAAAATGGGCCTAATGCATGTGTAGGTACAACAAAAATGTTTGCAACTGCCTTTTATTACATACTTTTTGTGTTTTTGTTGATTTGCCTACGCGGTTTTCAAGCTCAAGAAGATTGGAAGCCAAAAAAACGCTGCATGGATACATATACAATTGATTTCCCAAACATATACAATTGATTTCACATTGTCACAAAATTTTCAAAGACAAATTAATTTCGACAAAAAATATATATATTACAAGTAACATAAAATTAGTACCTTGCACGATTCACGAGATAACTCCCCAAATTGAGATAAGGCAAAACACAGATATCTAACTAGAAAGCACTTAATCAAACGCTTGGATAATGTCAGACTGACTCGGACTAGGTGACATTAGTTGTTGTACTTTACTTTCGCTGAGATAGGATGTTTGTTTTGTCCTACAAAAAAAATGGACCAATCTTCAGAATTTGATATTTCTGTCGGTTTAGTGGTTGGAATCTTTATTTTTGCATGGGCCGAAGTGGAAAAACCGGTTCTTCCAATAAAAATATAAAAAAAATAAAAAAGTAAAAACGGAAACGGAAAAATTCATAAGAAAACGGTGGAATCCCTGGCGAATCGGACCCTCACTTAAATACCTACATCCTACATTGCCGACATCTCTAAACAAATCCTCAAAGCAACTTGTTACATCTCTCGAACACCGCCCAAACAAAAAAATAACCCAAAATGTCAAATTATTTACCATTTTATTCCATCAATTTTTATTTATTTTTGTTAAGTACCTCTTCGCGCTTCCTCAAATAAATACGAACAAATGAGTGGCAGAAAGAATTTTAAAGGCCGTAAGGCTGGCGGTCATTTCCGCAATGTCAAAACCAACCGGAACTGTGAACGTAAACTCGCCCAACAAGCAAATGAACTCACCGAACATAGCACCAACAGTAGCAGCAGCAGTGACAGCGACAGCGATGCATCTTCGTCCTCATCGGCGGGGTCCTCGCAACGAAATATCGACAAACATGGAGATCCCCCATCATTCCCTGTTGCAATGTGGGATCTCAACCACTGTGATCCTAAAAAATGTTCGGGCAGAAAACTTTCTCGCTTGGGACTGATTGATAACTTACGTTTGGGCCAAAAGTTCCCCGGATTAGTTCTTACTCCAGTAGGTGTGAATTGTGTCAGCCCTCTAGATAAAGATATTGTTGCATCAAGTGGCGTTGCTGTTGTGGACTGTTCGTGGGCAAAACTAGACGAAACGCCTTTCCATAGAATGAGAAGTCCCCATCCGAGATTGTTACCTTTTCTAGTTGCTGCCAATCCGATTAATTATGGTAAACCATGTAAGCTCAGCTGTGTTGAAGCAATTGCTGCTACTTTGTACATAACTGGATTCAAACAAGATGCACATTGGTATATGGGCAAATTCTCATGGGGACACTCGTTCATAGAACTAAATCAAACATTGTTGGACAAGTACTGTGAGTGCAAGAGTAGCGAAGAGGTGTTGAAGGTTCAAAACGAATATATCGAACAGGAACAGATGCTCAAAGATAAACCAAAGGATTATAAGGAGTTCTTTCCATCAAGTAGTAGCAGCAGTGACGATGAATGAGTCAATTTTGTTTGTCGAATAATTCAACTCTTTGTTAATAAATTTCTACCAAACGTTGATGGTAAATCAATGCAATTTTGGGTTTGGTTTCTTTTCATATTTTTCTTTAATCAATATACGGTAAAGTTTTGAGACCTGGATGTTAGTTTGATTTTGGTCAATATAGGTTTCATTTTAGGAAGGAGCCGGAAACTGAAAAGCAAGAAACCGCTAAGCTCCTCGCCAAACAAGTTCTACTACGATTCGAAACAAATGCAATGTTCTTTGCCAAATTATTGGAGGTTATGGTCGTAATATGGATTCACTTTGCTAATGGCAATCATCAAAATTGTTGTAAACTAAGCAAGAGCAGAAAACGTACATTCCAAGACGAACATAGAAATGGTTTCAGTCAATGAAGTAATAAAGAATTAGCTGGGAGGCCATCGAAAACTCGGTCAATGGACAGTGATCTTTAAAATGCATCACGTCAAAACGCCAATCTAAAGACTGACACCGGTTGAGAGTTTTTAAAAAGAATACAACCCTGTTCTAACGGCTTTCAATCAATTGAAAGACGCAGCACACACGTATCGACCTACTTTGCGAATGAAACACACAACCGTGGTGGAAAATACGTTCCTCTAACATAAAAATCTTTATTTTTTAAATTGTGATTTGTATCTTTGTAAAGTCCTTAAAATTATGAAGAAAATCTAAAAAAAAAAAGCACACATTTCATATACGACTGACGTATACGAGAGAAATGAAAGGGAAAACGCAGTCACATGCACGTTCTGACGCCACACCGAGTAAAATTACCACACAAATACAAAGCGCAGTGTACGCGCAACATAAGGATCGAATTTTGTGTTAAATTTTCAACATCGCCATCCTCTCCCCTGCTAAAAACCTACACACCGCTTGACGTCTCACCCTTCTAATGCGTGTAACCCTAAGACGGCAGCATTATACCACCGGACAAAACATACATATCACACGTCTACTGCGTGTTCCGGTGATACTCTGGGCTGACATTGACAAAACTAGACATACTGAAGTAAGTGGCACTGTTTTTAACCAAAAACTTGAGGAAATCATTCAGATGGCCCAACAATGTTTGCAACGATTTCTCATCAAGCGCTGTGAAGGCCAACATCGACCCGAGCCGTACGAACAATCGCAACAAATGGAATGCTCCGTACAACTTAGACATGGGCACGTCTTTGTGCTGCTTAAGCACTTCAGAGTATTGAGGTCTTTCGAATTTGTATAGTAACTGAGATCCGAGCATCACGTTGAAGTACTCGATTAGGCCGTTAGCCACGTCATTAATGGCGATCTCCTTGGAGGGATTTGTCGATTTGGATGCTTTTTTAAATGCGATGTACGCGTCCATTATGTCTTGGACTGTGATTTTTGCAGGTACGTCGATCAATTTTTGTTG
Source organism: Cheilosia vernalis (assembly GCA_949126925.1). Taxonomy (NCBI): domain Eukaryota; kingdom Metazoa; phylum Arthropoda; class Insecta; order Diptera; family Syrphidae; genus Cheilosia; species Cheilosia vernalis. The sequence goes on from OX421358.1 coordinate 26,726,331, forward strand.
GCGTGTCACTGCGTCCCAATCGTCCACCAGGCAGGGTTTGAGCTCATCGGGAATTTTGATTTTCACTTCCACCTTCGAGAGGAACTGCTCCTCCATTTCGACGGATAAATCGATTCGACCACGCTTCTTCTTGTGCGGATCATCTTTGGCGGTATCAGTAGATGAAGACGCAACAATGGTAGATGTGACGGGAGTGGCAGGTGTACTGGTAGTTGGGGTTGGGGTGGTGCTAGTAGTGATTGTGGTGCTGGCATTTGGTGTTGTGGCCACAACGGTTGCAGCGGCTGCTGCTGCAGCGGCATATGATTTTGATCGTCCACGGCCAGATGTGGAAGGTGCCGCCAATGGAGTGGATATTTCTTTCGATGGCGTTGAGGCTCTGGATTCACTGCCATCTTTTGGTGTACTGCCACCGGCACCTGTACTACCGACGGCACCGACATCACTCTTTTTCCCCTTTGGTGTTGCTGAAAAGAAATGACAAAACTGATTAATTCGCATATACATACATTTTCAACAAAGACACATATTTTTTGGACGAACTTCTATTTGACTAACACTCAACACGAAATCAAACCTCAATCACCATCGACATAGTATAGGACTTGGATTGCGTCTATCAGATCGAATGTTATTCTACCATGTTTCCATTTATGTTGTAACTTGTAAATGCAGAAGGAACTAAAAAGTAGATAAACAGGGAGAGAAACACTGCAACACTGCCAACTACAACAGCTACGCAAGATTGGTTTTCGGCTTCCTATAACTCATCTTAGGTAGAAAATATTTATAGATACAATGGAGACACTAGGACTGAACAATTAAGCGATCACAGGACTCTGTAGGGTCACTCAGTTAAAGGAGCCCACTTTTTTTTTATGGACAAACTGATTCCGAATTTACGCAACTACGGACAATTATTTCCAAAATCAGAAGTCAATTCGACATTGCGCAGATGGTTTTCCGTTCTAAGATGCCTAGTTGGTTGATTGATACATTTTTACAGTCGACCAATGAGCCAGCTCCCAGTTAGTATTTCTTATTTAAGGTGTGTAGAGTTGTTGCAAAATATGAGCGTATATACAATAACGAAATTCCTCCACACTGCAATATATAATAGCATTGCAATGAAGTCAAAAGGGTGATGTCCTAACTGCAAACCTATTTAATGTTAATCAAATCTATTTTGTAAACAGACTTTGTGACAAGAACATTAAACTTCATATCGCTACCACACTGAAAGACTAAAAGCGCCGACGACGACTTAATTTACATGGTACCTCTGTAGATTAATTTATTGATTATTACCTTTTTTATTCCTTCCGGCCGATGATGAATGCTGTTTGGATACCTCCTTTTGCCTCTGTACATTTGCTTCGTTATATTTCAATACTCGGTTCTCGGGTACCCATTCATCCCAACTAAACAAGTTCAAGCATAAACAACAAAACAAATTATAGAAAAACGAAAACAAAATTACTTAACGCAAACAGGTGTTCACTGTTCAGTAATAATAACTTACTTTTTGTTCCAACCGGCGTAGTGTATGTAATATTTTACTTGCTTATCTTTTGTTATTGTGCTCTTGAGAGCCTTCGCTTCATATATGAGTGGACCGTGAAAACATAGCACTTTTTCGCCTGCAAAATAAAATAGGGTGGAGTGATGGTGGACAGGACATACACATAGGAAGTATATATAAAACTTGGGTATTGGCTTGAAAATTTATAAAATTATTTTCCAGATGTAATACATACCTTCGGCGAATTTGAGTTTTGGTGTCATATCACTTGTGGATGTTATTTTGAAAATTTATTTATACCACTGGAGGAAAAATAATAAATAATTCTATAGTAAGAAGTTTAAAGTGAAAATGCTCCTAAACTCAGGAAAATATACGCAAGTGCAAGTCCTAAACTTAAATCTGTCAAATTTTTTTTTGTTGTTTTGACGTTTACGTGGTAAAAATCATTAGACGAAAATGATAAAAGAATAAAATCCCGAGAATACCCATTTTTGGCGCTAGAACATGGATTAACATATAGCTGTCTCTATTTCGCGTGTTGCTTAAGAAGAGAGAAGTAAGGAATTTGGTTACAGCACTGCCAATGTTGAATTTGTATATAGAGCAATTTGCAGTCCTCATCCTGCTGAAACCTTAAATGGAAGGTAATTCTCTATTTTTCCATCCACTTGATTTAGCTTAATCATCTCATAAATGACCTGATTTACAATTCATTTTCGTGATTACTAATTACGTGATTTAAACGTGTTTAAAATTTAATTACGTATCTGTCATCGCAAATCCACAAAAAAGCCTGTTTTTTTAGCTTCGATCTCAGCAAAGCAAAGTAGGATTTTCATCATGCAATTACAAAAACTATTGCGAGTCTCGAAGTGACAAGTATAGCGTACCTAGTTGTTGTAATTAGCGTGCTGAAAACCGTGCTTTACTTTGCTGAGATCGAAGCTAAAAATACAGGCCTTATGTTCAATTCATTTAAAAATAGTAACCTACTTATGGCAACACCCTTTTCGTTTTGAGTATGAACTTGGCTGCAGTTACATTTTTACGGATACTGACAGCTCCTTGTTTACATTTATTATGAAAAATTTTATCTAATTTGTGCAATTTTCCGGTTTTATAAATAAGAACATTTCAGTACATGAAAGAAGGAAATATTAAGAATTCAACAGTTTATTTATAAAAATTCTTGTATCAACTAGATTTTAAAACAATTCATACAGATTACATAATTCCACTTTTAGTTCGTCGCCTCTTCCCATGGCCTAGGACCGCGTTTGTTCTCCCAATTATCAATATCAATTGTTTTGATTTTTTCATATTCCGTATCAATTGTAACTTCTTTCGGTTGTTTCATTGTGACGCCAAATTTCTTCATTTCATCGGGATTCACTAGCTGTTTTTTAGAGTACTTGTACCTATGTGATTAGATTTAGATGCTGAATGTAAATTATTGTTATGCCGAAATATATCTGCCTCGTACCTGATCTGAGTGAATTCCTTTAATCCAAACGAACCGCCAACAACACAAATAAGGAATGGCAATCCATATTTAAATGACTTTCTTTTGGTTAACTGTTGAAGTTTTTGGCCAAAAGACATTTTTTTTTCTTAAAAGTTAAATTTTTACTTGGCAAAATGTTTGACAGCAATTTGTCTGATTTTTAGGGGACACCTACATCGTAAGAAGTGTGTTCGGAGACCAAACAAAGACTAGAATCAAATGTACTAGGTGGGGGAGCAGGGTTACCGTTGGATGTTATAGATTAATTGTATTTCCTTTTAGGAATGAACAGACATTTTTGCAAAGTATTGAGCCAAGTACGCTGCTGTTTCGGAACCATATTTTAGGTGATCTTTGAAATGGACATCGAAGCGTGTGCGAAAAGGCAGATTAAAATAATTTGTGAATAGTCCCACTAGCTGCTCCACAAATACAAGTCAGAAGGGATATCTTAAAACAGCCGGAGTTTATATTTAGTAATTAAAAGTATAATTATAATTAAAATTTTAGAATTTTATTTTTTTTTTTTTTTTTTTTTTATAATAAACACGCGCTAAAGAGGTTGTGCTGCACTGAAGGTACTGGTCATAGTGCTGCTGGATCATGTTCCAGGTATTCCCGCTCCAATTCTTCGGAACATAAAATCTCAATGCTATCAAATGATTCCGTTTCAATTAAAAAAAAAAAAAAATACGGACAAGAAATGTAAAATTTTCGCAAGCAATTAATATCCCGGACAATAAATTGTGGATGAAAAGAGAGTGCAGAATTGTACCAAGGAATCTACTACAGTAACCCACTCTTCGCAATAATTCCGCAGTAGTGTACTGCAAAACGGAAAGGAGAACAAAATTTATCCTTCTTGATTATGTTGTCACTTTTGTTTAGGATATTTTGTACCGAAACAGCAGCGATCTAGGCTTTAATGCTCGATTTGGAAGAAGGAATCTAAAATCTCATCTGAAAACCCAAATCGAAAACGGCATAAAATACACAAACGAATGTACTAGACTTCGAACTTGCGAATATAACCCACTGAACCTACCCAACGATAAAGTTTTTTGTCATCTGTCAACCTGCTGTCAACCTTCACTGATATGATAAGTCATATGATACAAAACGCGAGTTTACAAATATTTTAAATAAAACACGGAAATAATATCGAAAAATGTCTCTAAAACTGACTAGAGACGACTACGAATCTCTAGAACTGAACCAAGTACATGAGCTCCTCGATGACTTATACTTGGAGCTTCTCAGTTTAGTCGAACAATTAGTTCAATGTAAGATACACATTGAAAAGGTCACAACCGAAGGTAGAATAAACTGTGCGAAGGCTCGCTACGTACAGGGACCGCAATCTGTGGGAGTATCACAGCTTCCTACTGAAGATACTCCAAATTTTAGCGCTTTGGTTCGAGTCGAAGAAGTCAAATCTGTTAGTGCATTTGCCAACAAAGACTTCCAACTGAAACGATATCCCGTCGACAAAGACGCCGGCTTCATTGATCCCATTCGTTGGTTCGGAGTTCTTGTGCCCAGACCTTTGCAAGTAACCAAAGAAAAGTTCCAAAACTCCCTCGATTTAATTATTGAAGCAGCCAATATCCAAAGACAAATGAACAACATTATGGATAGCATATACAAGCTGAAGGAACAAAAGACTATACTAGTGTCATCTAAAGATAAAGAATAAAGCATTATTGATTAGTTTATTTTCGAATTTTACTTGAATTTATTCATCGATAACATTGAATTTCAGTTGCACCAAGTCGCCGAGACCACATTCAATGACATCGCCACCGACTATTGGTGAAGCACCGTCCGGTGTTCCCGTGAGTATTAAATCATTTGCCTCCAGTGTCATGTATTTGGATGCATGCGCGATTAAATCGGGAATTTTGAATATTAAATCCGATGTATTGCCTTGTTGTCGTGTTTCGCCATTGACTTTTAGCCACAATGCCAAGTCATGTGGATCTCTAACAGCTGTCAAAGGAATCAGCGACGAGACGGGAGTTGATGTATCAAAACCTTTGCCCAAACTCCATGGACGACCGTTTTCACGAGCAACGCCCTGTAATTCATATTGTTTTAGGAAAAATTGTGCAATGGAAAAGAACTAATATTGATCACACCAATTCACATTGAGCAGTTAGATCTAGCGCCAAACAGTAACCACCCACGTAGTTCATGGCATCTTCCTTGGACACATTTTTACAGGTCTTCTTGACGATGACTCCCAACTCTACTTCGTGCGCAACTTTTGTAAACACCCTAGGGATCTACAATAACAACAGTTGGAATTGTTATAGAAACAGAAACATAAGAAAAAAATAAAGAGTTTAAAATCGGTTTGGTAGGGGCGATATATCTGGTACTTACAACAATGTTTTCTCCCGCCTGGATGTACGATGATGTTGGTTTTAAGAACAGCAACGGAAATTTTGGTACAGCAACACCTCGAGCTCGAACTATGTCCCTGTAGTCAGAAGTTTTATTATCACTAAGTCAGTTCTTACTGGACAGTTGCAATTCTTACATGTAGTTTAAGGCGGCTCCAAGGATTTTCTTTCCATCTGTGGCAAAGCTTTTTAAATCTGCCGATGTTAAGGTCGCCATATTTGTTGCAAATGTACGTTTAATCATTTTTGTCTAAATTATTTTACTGATAAGGAAACATTATACTATTGCGTTACATTTTGGCATTAGCACTAGCAGCTAAATCTTAATTGATTTGCGTCAGCTTGATAACAGAGCGACATGAACACTCTGCGACAAGATTAAGTGGTTAGGTGTGAAAAACAGTGAAATTAATTTTAAGCTTTCAATAAAAATAAAAAGTGAAACCTATTCTGGATTGGGGCCTGCGCTGGATGGCATTACTAGGTTAGGTTAGGTTACGTTGAGTTGACTGTCGGCTAGCACACTTATATCATTATAAGGTCCCTTGTGATACCACATAAATCAATATATAGTTATTCTTCTTACTCGTTGAACCAATTGGAGCTTCTGATAAAGCGATATAATACTTAAAACGTTTTAGATTCAGTTTTGGCCGGATCTACTTTGTAGTTAGACATATCTAGATAGACATAGAAAGATTTGTACTTTCGATAGCATTTAGCTTTACTAGGCAAAAAAACTGCTTGCGAATTTTTACTAGTTCTTACGAATTTGTACTCATTGCCGTTCCCTAACTCGAAAAATTCGTAAAAGAGAGCGGCTTCGAGAGAGCAGTATAGTACCCCAACCCCTCCACTGAGAAACTTATGTCGATTTCCATTGGCCGCAAAAAAAGCAATTTTTTTGAGAGTCAGAGCAATTTTTCGAATCTCGATATCTGAGCAAGATTCACATCTACTTACACTAACACCAAAACAATTACCTTTTGTCAAACTTTAAAGTGTGTATTAATTACGTATTTAGAAGACCAGTCTGTGAAAAATAAAGAAAAATTTACTTTTGGCCGGCGCAATGGATATCAACACAAATTGAGTGGATTTTTATAAGCATAAATTGCAATTTAAGAACAGCTGACTTTTCAAACACGCACTACCACAAATGCGGAGGAAGAAAAATCTCGTTTTATGTTCCATTGGGCACGAAAAATCCGAGATCTGAGAGCAAATCTGTAAAATCCCAATGGAAATCGACATTACAAATTTTTACCCAACAAATTTCTTGAAGTGGTAAAACTATCAATAACAGCTAATTTGAGGTTTGTTGGGTATACCATTTGGCATATGCGTGCATTTGTTTTGATTTTTTGCGTATTAAAATGGTATCAACAGGCGGCAAAATAATATTGAATGTTAACCTCCAGAAAATTTTCGATTTCGATAGTGGCAACGAAATTCTTCCTTCCTGGCTGTAAAAAGAGACAATCTGCTCCATGTTATTTTTATTAAAGTGTTGCTTTGTCCTCTTCTTGAATGCTTGTAGTTTAATCAGTACAAACTCTTTCACATACTCGGATCGGATTAAAAAGAAGATTGATAATTTCCGAATCACTTTCATAGCTAAAAGCTAAGTACCTATCCTGCTCGCGCTAAATTTTATCTCCCATACAAAAATGTTTACAAAGATAAAATTTAACGAGGCAGTTTAGCAAAGCAGTATCCTGGGGCCAGATTCTGTAAGGCGAAACGATCAAACGTGTTTGTGCGCACGAATGATTTACCCTATGTTACACATGCAAATATCTTCGTGCAAACGAAAACATTTTAACGTTTCGCCTAACAGAATCTGGCCCCAGTACGCAGATGACCCGAAACGGAAAATCCCATACAAAAGTAACACAACGAAATCATGAACGAAAAACTTCGCTCTCCTTTTCGTTTTGCAGTACGCAGCTGGATGCTGCGAAATGATGGCAGAAAAGTGGTTAGTTGTAGTAGATTGCTTGGTACAATTCACCACTCTCTTTTCGCACACGTTTATTGTCCGGGACATTATTTGCTTGCGAAAATTTGACATTTGTACTACTTTATTGAATTTTTGAAATGTGTATCCGCCATTTTTTTCATAGATTACTATTACTAAAAAGGTGTTTCTTAACTTGTTTGTAAGTGTCTCTCTCTCTGTGAGAGAATCTATCCCCACCACTGCCATTTTGCCAGTCTTTTCTATTCACTACAAAAGTACAGGAACAAACCTATATCGTGGTGAGAAAAAAAACATTGAGCTGACAAAATATTTACAGGAGAACCACATTTTGACGTTATCTTTCGTTTAGAATTTATTAGAGTGTTTACTAGAAAATAAAACACTCAATTTGAATTAATTAAATATCTGTCTTCATATTGTGTATTCATATTTCATTTATGTGAAATTCATCATTTAAAATCCGAGTGTGGTGAACTTCTTTTTTCAGTTACCACCTAGTGTGATGTGGTATTCGTTTGGGCTTCTTCAGATTTGCTCTCAGATTCCAGATTTCGTGTGGCTAATCGAACATAAAACTTGCTCTTGCTCTTTTTTGTGTTGATATTCGTGCGATTTGAATATGTGTGGTCTTCGACACTTTTCTAAGCGATTTTCATTCACTAGTTAAATTTTGTATTAAAACATTAGAAATAGCTGTTCCGATTGATTTCTAAATATATATACATAAATAATTTACACAAATAGATTCACCCGATGCAATGCCTTTCTTTGCTGGAGAAAAAATTCACTAAAAATGTAAACAAACTCCATCAGTTGTCAAACTCAAACGCACTTGTATTGGTAAATCTGAGAAAATATCTAGATTCGCAAAAGTGCTCTGAAATCTGAAAAAGATTGCTTTTTCCTGTACCAAACGAACATAAAAATTGCCCTGAGAGCAAAAAAGTGCTCTGAGAGCGCCCAATCGAATACCACATGAGAAATTTTGCCGTACCTAGATATTGGGGACGTTCAATTAGCTTATGTCGTTTTCCATTTTCTAGATACAAATGGGGTATTTTTGGTGATTCGATAAAGATAAAATTCCTACAAAACTATATCCGTATTTCGTAATTTTGGTTTTCACGAAACTTTGCCCATTTGTCTTGAAAGCAAGCTTCTTAAAAATTACTTAAAACAGCTGTGCGAAGTATATTGGTATTGTGGCAGTATGTGTAAATCTGGAAAAATATCGAGATCTGCAAAAAGTGATCCGAATCAAAAAAAAGGATTGATTTTTTTTTGCCCAATGGAACATGAAAAGTGATTTAGTTCAAAAAAAGATAAATTTTTTGTCCCAATAGAAAACGACATAAGGTAGGTGACAGTTCTTTGGTAAAGCGTAGTATGCAGATGATCCGAAACGAAATTTTCCGGTGGTCTCCAAAAGGACAACGAAACGTCTGCGAAAAGGCAGCGGAAAATAATTTGTGGAGGGTTCCATCAGCTGCTACACAAGTAGCAGTGTTACCATCACTTTCACTTTATCTTCGATTTGGATACTCGAACTTTTCGCTGGCTTCTTAAAATGTTCATTTGGCAATTGTCCTAATTTAGAATATTTACTTTAAAGTTTCGTGATTTTTTGGCGAAAAAGAAGTACATAGGTACTTCAATAGCAAACGTATTCTTTTCGCATGACGAAACCGTAAACATTTTCTTTTGATATTTTTGACCACTTAAACTTGATGGCTGAACTCATTATTGGTCTTCAAATGTTGCTTATGAATTATAAAGTAAGTTTATCAAAAAAATATAGGCAAATTACCTTTAAATTTTCTAGAAAAAGATTTTAGAAATTTTTCCGTATGAACAATTTTTTCCGATCAACTTCTTAGTTAATTCCACAAAAAACATAAACAAATCATTCCACTGAAATATTTAATGCCTTTACTGTTCCATCTGTCTGAATTTGTGCTATTGTGCTATGACCGCCTATTTTTCATTTATCGTCGTCCTTAAACAATTTAATAAGTCTGCCAATGAGTTAAGGTATTTTTGGCGCCAAAATTTTCCAACTTGCCTCCATACCTCTTATAAATCTGGCAACACTGGAGTACAAATGTCAAATTTTCGCAAGCAAATAATGTCCCGGACAATAAACGTGTGCGAAAAGAGTGTGGTGAATTGTACCAAGCAATCTACTACAACTAACCACTTTTCCGCCATCATTTCGCAGCATCTGCGTACCAGCTGCGTACTGCAAAACGAAAAGGAGAGCGAAATTTTTCGTTCATGATTTCGTTGTGTCACTTTTGTATGGGATTTTCCGTTTCGGGTCATCTGCGTACTGAGCTTAAAGACGACAAATCTATTTTTTTGCGTTCAATAAGGTACATCTTGTTTGGACCAATCTAGTCGACATAAGTAGATTTTTAAAAGTGCCCAATGTTTGATAATTATTTAACGCAATTAACACACTTCCTAATTTATGTATTTATTTGAGTTTGAGTGCCAGATTCGGTTCTGATAATTACCTACCTTCTTTCAGGTGTTTATTCCGATTTTGACATAATTCTACGCTAGTCACCAGAGACAATACTGAGACCCCCAACTCCGGCCAATTTTCCGTTACTTGCCTACAAGCTATATTACCATGGGGTGGCGACTGTAAGGTGCATTAGTATTGCTACATAGAAAATCGTATTAACAAATGTCACGAAACTTCAAAAATTTCGGCTCACCAACACACTGGCACCTTACAGAAGCCACTTCCGCTGTGGGCAAAGTTGCTTTCTACCTGCTTCCGCTGTGGGCAAAGTTGCTGGCTGCGTTCATCAAATTTTGTCCGTTAAATTTGAAAATAATTATTACAACAAAATTTTGTATGGACAGTGATCAATTTTAAAAAATAATTGTATATTTATTTGACATAAAAGAAAGATGAACAGTTCTGAAGAATAATAAACACATAAAAACATGTTTAGCGAACATTCGGGAGGCAGTTAATAAATCGAGTAGAATATGCTATCACATAATGTTGCTTAGTATACTTCTGAAGTTTAGTTATAATTATATAACTATAATTATAAATACTAAGATTAATATCGTTGCTGTTATTAAGTATATATTATGAGTTTCTCCGTTAGTTTAAATATAATTTAAAATAAAGTATACGTATTTGTATTTGTTTTATTTTTACATGTCTCGTATTTCTCCTGCCGTTAGTTAGTTATATGAAAGTTACGAAGCGTTAGTTATCTTCTAAAAATGTTTATTAATAGGAATTTGAGTTTAACTAATGTGTTTGCCAATAGTTAGGCCTAACTTGTAGTTACGCGACTATTATTAATACGGCTGTATGAGTTTCTCCGTTAGTTGAAATATAATTTAAAATAAAGTATACGTATTTGTATTTGTTTTATTTTTACATGTCTCGTATTTCAAAGCTTACATTAATATATTTATAGGTCGTATCTTTTGTTATTATAATGGAACAATAATGGTGAATGAGTAATTTGGTTGAATAGAAAAAAAACAACAACTAATATGACAATTGATGAAAATGTACTGAGATAATAAGATACTTTATGTGGTATTCGTTTGGGCTTCTTCAGATTTGCCCTCAGATTTCAGATTTCGTGCCTAATCGATCATAAAAACGCCCATTGCTCTTTTTGTGTTGATATTCGTGCGATTTGAATATGTGTAGTCTTCGACACTTTTCTAAGCGATTTCCATTCACTTGTTAAATTTTGTATTAAAATATCTGTCCCGATTGATTTCTCAATATTTATACATAAATAATTTACAAAATTAGATTCACCCGATGCAATGCCTTTTTCTTTGCTGGAGAAAAAAATTCACTAAAAATGTAAACAAACTCCATCAGTTGTCAAACTCAAACGCACTTGTATTGGTAAATCTGAGAAAATATCTAGATTCGCAAAAGTGCTCTGAAATCTGAAAAAGATTGCTTTTTCCTGTACCAAACGAACATAAAAATTTATCTTAGAGCAAAAAAAGTGCTCTGAGAGCGCCCAATCGAATACCACATTATTCACCAAATTTGAGTTGAACTTCTTTTAAAAAAAGCTGTACTACTGAACACTGCCACAGCTCACTGCTGTTGAAACTGACACTGACAGATTTCACCACTGTTGTCAAATAGTTTATTTACCTACGTGGGCTTTTTTGGGATTTCAATTGGATTTTATTTGTAAGTCGTAAGTTGAGCGTAAGTAGAATTAAAGTATTAATAAAATATATATTTACTAGTCTTTATTTTAGGAAAATGAACGACGGACGGCCTCCCACAAAAACCCGAAAAGGACGTCGAATTGTATGCTGGGATGTATACGAAATTTCTGCAAACCATTTTATTGCAAAAGAACCATCACCGAAACACCATGCCGAAAGACCATGGCTGATGAAAGAGTGTCGGTCAGTTTGCCTGCCAAAGATGCCAAAAAGCCACTCAGCCTGGATGGGTGTTTCGGCAGTATTAATGAGCACGCAATGGCAGAATTATCGTGTAAGTACATTGAATGAGTTTAAGCCAAATGACATCACAATAAAATGCTTTAATTTAGTGCCAATTTATCAACAAATGTGGATGAAATCGATCCTAACGAAAGTGGTTTTGATCATCTTGTGCCACCGTCTGACTGACTCGATAAACGGAAATAAAATAAAAAAGCTGAGCACTGAGTTTCTACAAAGGCGCAACTCTTCGATGCTTTGTTCGATCATCCATTGTGCGATGATTGCACCGACTCAATGTTGGAACTATTCGAACGTGAGCTCAAGATCGCCGAAGATGAATGGCACGATTATAAGAGCTACTTGGAAAAAAAAATCTGTGGAGAAACCTACTATTCCGGAGCTAAGAAAGGAACCTAGAATCAAAGAAAAAACACCTTTTGAAAGACCGGTGGATTTAAGTTTTTTTTGGGATACGATGTTCGATACAGCAATGGTTACCTTCCTAGAGTGCATCATACAGTTCCAGCAAGAGGTGGAAAACCGAGACAAATGGAGAAGGGAAAGATCATTGACCATTCAACGGGAATCTCGTACTCAACCAAGTAAGTGTTATGCACCTGTGGTTTTGAATATGCAGTAAAAAAAATGTCTATTTCCAGAATACAATTTAACTCGGAGGAGCTTATACTCACTAAATTAAATTTCGCCTGGCATGGGTCTCATCTCAATTTACGACACAATGATTACCAGATTTGGACGTAGGATCATTTTATTCGGTTTAACTAACCTAACTTGTGTATTATACGTTTATTTATAGTAAATAAAGATTTGTTAATTCTATATAGATGAAATGGATGGTCTTTCCTTTTTGGATGTCGATGGCTCTTCATTGGGTACATCCAGTTTACCGTATGTGTATGCCTTAAGGCATTTCTCTTCGTTGATATCGCGAAGTGTCCCGCCACTGAGGTCACGACAAGCATCATGGTTTGTAGTCTTTTCGATTTGGGCACCGATTGAACGAAGAATGGATCCAAATCCTCCTTTGCCACCGAGCATTCGGAGAAGTATATGAACGCCTTGTTGTGGATTACTGTTCGGAGGTGTTTTTCCATTTGGTAGCAGGTAGAACTCTTCTACTTCTAAGTTCTGCAACAAGGAACGATTTATAAAAAATTACAAATCGAGAAAACACACATACAGTCGCTTCGCAAATTTGCTGCAGGATTTATTGATTGTTAGTAGCTACACAAGACAGTATTTGCTTGCCACCCAAATAAATATGCACCATTTCTTTTAAGATACATATGTTAATTTTGAAATAATTTAAAACAACTCTGGGGTGTCCTTGCTATGGCTGCTCACTCTTTTGTTCCAATTTGTTGGCTTGACCCAGCATCTTCTGCTACATTTCCTTTTCGTTGTGATAATATATGTAAGACTGAAATAAACAACAAGAATTTCAATACTCAAACTGCTTATAACTAACATTTAAAATTAACATACGCTTGTTGTGATTCATCCATCAAATTAAGACTCTTGTTATTGTCTCATGCTGTTACTAGCAGCGAATAAGACAATAGAAAATTGTCGTACGACTGTTCGTCGCGAAAGGATGTGCCGATTCTTCGAGAAAGACAAATTCACATCTGCCTCTACAATGCATAGAATTTCCACAGTAGGTACATTGTTCAGCCGAGCCTGGCTGAAAGCATAAAATAAAACATTCGAATGAAAAGCCAATTTGAAATTCGATAAACAAACCTGAATAAACTTCTTTACATCTTCGACAATATTACAATTTATACTCGTTCTTGTTCGTGGTGAACCATCTGTATTTTGTTTCTTTTGCCAAGAGTGTGACCTTTGGGGGTTGCGTAAGATATCAAACCTTATATCGATCCTTTGCTCTAAATTTACTGAATCAATTTGGTGAGAGTTGTTGCGGCGAGAATAATCCCAGTTTTTGACTTCAATTGGATTCAATTGTTTCCACGGCATTCAGCAGGTAATTAAGACTTTGGATTTAACAAACCTTGAAGATAGAATAGTAATTAAAGGTATTGAGAAACATATTTATTGAATAGTATGGCTTACTTATATCGACTCCGTTTGGTATTCTTCCTACCCATCAGGTATAAATAATTGTCTCCAGTGCGATCCAATATATTTGGTAAGGTTAGCGAACGCCTCAACGTCGGTTTCTTCCTTAGCTGTAATATAAATGTATTTAATTCTTAATATTCACACTTAAAATACGCGAAAACTTACATTTTTTCAATTTGTTGCAGGAAAAATTAAATTGTGTTTACATATTTTGACATTTGTCAATCGACTTCTGTCAAAAGAAAACTCACCACATTTTTTTTGGTTCGCTTTTTTTTTTGTTGCTCACACGGATTCTAAATTCAAATAACACCGATAGGAAAACAAAATGGCGAATTTGAAAAAAAATCGAGGGGCCCAGCGGCAAGAGGATTGCCAGTTGGGGGTCTCAGTATGGTTTGTCTATGCTAGTCACATTGAACAACAATCAATTGAGGTCAATATTTTTCGCTACCAACTGCTAGGAAATTAAAATTTCCCAAATTTTTCTGAATTGCTGACAAATAACGACAAACCTGAAAATTTCCTTTCTACGTTTGATGGTGTGTGTCACGTCATCTTTTCCGCGTTCGTTTGCCTTAAATCAAGCCAACTACAAATTCATATAGTCATTCCACTCTTTCAAACGTAACGACATATTCTTTCTACAAAGAACCATTTTTTATTTCACTTGAATTACGCACACCAGTCGCCTTTTTTCTCTCATCACACTTCCAAGTTCCCAATCGCAATTCCAATTCCGTTGTTCGTTCGACGTCGCCGTTCACGTATTTTACACATCGTATTACTACACAGACAAAGAGTAGCCGTCGCGTTGTGAGGTTCAAGTCGAAAAAAAAATCGTTCTTTTCAAATTACACTCCAGTTTTCGCAGTGTCGAATGGGAGTGGAATATTCCCATTAAAACTTTTCCGCACGCAGAAAAGGATTTCCTTTTTTCTCATTCTAATTTCGTTCGTAATATTTAATTTATTATTCCCTAGTTTTAAGTTATAAATGAAAACATGTCACCACAGTGCAGTGTTGCGAGAAAATTAGAATAAAAAAATTGTGAGTTTAAAGTGTTCGGTGGAAATTTTGTAAAAAAAATTAGAAAGCAGAAATCCTGCCCATTGTGTCGTGGCCGTGGAGTAAGTTCCATTGGCTAGGAGGAACGGTGGAGAAATTTCCATTATTTCCTCGGTACACTTTGTTGAAAATAATTATTGGTGATAATTTTTTCGATCAAAAAACATTTTTTTTTTCTATTCTAAAGGGCGGTGGACAATTATTTTTTTTCTTTCATTCGTGATTGCAGTTCTTTTTTAAAAATACGAAGAAAAATGGTTGTTACAATGGAATAAGAGTGAGGGAGAAAGATAAAGTCATTTCGTGTAGAGTACCTACAGAGTGACGACTGGCGAGTACGTGTGAAGTGTCAGTCGTGCGACGCGCGCGTGTGTGTGTGTGTGAGAGAGAGAGAATTCGAAAAGAAAAGTAACAATAGAATACTCGGATTGAATCGCGTACGAGACAAAGAAGGCACTGTTTTTGACTGAGGTGTTTGGTGGCTGAGTGCCTCTGAGTAAAGGAGAAAGTATAATTTCGCGGCGAGTAGCAGCGGAACAAAAAGAAAAGTAGATCTTAACCTGAAAGGTGGGGAGAAAATGATGAAAATGGAGACTGACAAAATAATGGATGAAACCAATTCAAATTCACAGCCCGTAAGTATTTGCTTTTGCACAACCATTTGCTTTTTTTTTTATTTTTTTTTCTCGTGAACTCAGCATTTTCTTGAATTTCGAAATTTTATTTTGCCGCGAATTGAAGATTATTCAATAAAACCGCTTGACTTTCTATTATCTTTCGTAATTTTTTTTTTTATGGTTTATTTAGTAATTTGTGGGACTTACCTTGCGCTAGGGGATTTTTTATTTTTATGTAATGGAAGGCAAACAATTTATTTTGTGGTGGACACAAGAGACAGAAGAACAAGAACACTCCTGATCAGTTAGACGTTAGAGGGAAACTATTTGAAACTAATGAATAAGAAAATAAATATATACCTTTGTTACACAAAAAAAGATAGTAGGTAGATGCGAGACGCAATGCAGGCAGATCGTGGTCTCTCTGTCGTAGCACTATTCAATTATTCAGCTGAGACACACTCAGGTAGGAGCCGTAGGGCCACGGGTTTTGACTTTGCGCCGTACTAATAATTTTTGGTCTCGACTTTAAATTTACGAAAGCGAAATTTGTATAGAAAATATAGGCACTGTGAGCTACTAAATTTGAGCCGCATCGAAACTCAAAATTGTCATTGGTAAGGCCCTTTGACTTTTGTCTTGATAGATTTTCAATTGAGAATGAGAAGTGAGAACTCTGTCTCTTTTGTTAGTATTTAGCTTGTCCCGAAAAGAAAGTTCTCCATTTTCCTTCTTCCGAAAAAAGATGAGTGGTCTATCAAACTTTGTGGTTGTGTACCAGATGTGGATTTGGGTGGAAAGTAAACCGGACGGGTGAAAGACGTTTTTCTTGGATTAGTCATTATAAAATAAATAACTTGTCTGATTAATTCAAAATTGTTATTAATCTTTGTTTGGTATTTGTTTACTAGCAAACAGCTGTTTGATTCTAATTAGGTGACCTAAAAGAAAGAATTTACCCATGTATTGTAATTTATGAATTCAACATTGTAAAATAAAAGGAATGTAGGTATTTGCAATTCGAAAACAAATCTATTCATTGTTGCTATTCGGTCGTTGGATTGGACGTCAACTTAATCATAAAAAAGAAACAGTTTTTGTAACGAAAGCATCTAAACAACCGAATAAGAACTTTGTTTATCTATTAAAAGCGAAACATAACTAAAAATTGTAGCTGTACGCACATTTTTATGCGTTTGGAAACTTTAAACACAGAAATATCAGACACTTGTAGCTGAGGATAGTAATTTAACGCATTCGACAGACTGCCTTATAGGTACCAAGTACAAATACTACCATAAGAAGGAACCTATAGGTACGTTTCCTATCGCAGTAATAAAATATTTACCGGTGAAGGGTGATCTGAACGGGCAAGGGGTATATAAAGGGTTTTTTCAATAAAGACGGTTCGATGTTGAAATGGAATAAAACAATCTGTGTGTGTTTTATTTTATTTTTTATTGTAAGGGCCCATGTAGGTAGCTATGCTTTTATGTCGCTTATCACTCCTCCTTAAAGATGCGGCTGGACTTGAGCGATGATTTTATTTTGTATCTTAACCTTAAAAGCAATTTAGTCGATTGCGGCCTATTGCTACTACAGAAAACGCCACCACCTGTCTACCTTCATATCGTTCAATTTGGGCCAAAAGAAATTGGTAAGCATAGTTGTGTAGCGCTCGCCATAGATGGTGATGGTCCCACCAACGTAGTTTTTAAAAATATTAAGGACGAATGAGCCCAAAGTCTGCAACAAACAAATTTTTGCGAATGCATTGTCACCTTGTGAACCTCTTGTGGGTTGCCGTCATCTTATATTCATTCCAAAAGATTATTTTTCGACCAAAATTTTCTTTTCGTTTCTTCCAAACGCTCCGAAGCCCAGTCAGCAAATAGGTAAACTACGTTTTAGGAACCTATATCGTAATTAACTTCAAGTCTTGGGTCGGTTGGATATTGTACGGATGTAGGCCGAAGAAATACACCAAGGTGAAGTTAGTCTGAGAAAGGCCGAGCTTTTTAGCACGGCAAGTAATTGACTTCCACGGGTTCTCTTGTATCTTTTAACGGACGCCGGCTGGTTCTTGATTTTTAATTGGTTTTCCTTTTTAAATAGTTTGCAAGCAACCAATGGATGCTTACTACAAAATACATTTTATATAAGTTTGGGGTAGTCGGCTCAGGTAGATATTTGTCTGCAACCAAACACTCTTTGCAAAAGAAGTTTGTTCACCGAGAATTAGGATCTCTAATGAAACAACGGTTGGTGTGAAAAGGTTCACTTCGCGGAAAATATAGTTAAAAGAATAAAATTATCAGCACTCAGCAAAATACACGCGATATAAGCTTCCCGAAAAGTAATATAGGTACCTATAAGCCATACAATTTTTAATAGATCGAATTATATTTATTTTCAAAAAACTGGAAGCGATAAGTTATTAACACGCTTGCTAGCTTCCTGAGATTTATACCTATATTCTGAAATGAATGAGCCGGCTTTATTTCTATTTTCAAAAATATTCGCTTGCTAACGATGCAATTGTGATGTTTAGACCACCAATAAGTTTTGATTTGCATCGTTAGCCTACGAGCATTTTATTACGACACAAATGCACTATAAAATGTACTGAAAATTGTGCCCGATCGAAGTGATTTGCATATATTTGACAGACTTTTTTTTGTGTTTTGTGTCGTTTGCTTATAATAAGTCTCAAAAAGCCTTTGAAGATATCTGTTGGGCAAATTTAATTCCAATTTATGTATTCTTTTAGAATAAAATCCTCGTTGTGAAAGATATACCATGTTAAATTATAAAATTTGAATTCTGCAATGACCACAAATGTAATAGTAAACGTGTAAGTCTAATTGTTTTTTAGTACCGTTTCACAAATGCTGTAAGTAGGTACATGTTTACTAAAGCTGTCGTCCAAGTAAGGCTCCAGGAAATAACCCCCCAACGAATTAACCCCCAAATAGAAAATTAAATAACCCCCCAAAATTGGGAATTTATTTCATGGGTTTTTGGGGACTAATTTCATACTTCAATTTGGGGAGTTATTTCATAGTCTTTGTGAATATAAAGACCTTTGTAGCTTAAAATAAACATGACTTCACTTAGGAATCAAGAAGCTAGGTACTAGGAATTTTGATTTTTCGAAAATGAAGCGTGAGTTCCAGTATTTAGTAAGCAACGTTTTCGTCGCTTCACCGCAATCTCATTTGAAAGTACCTATACTCTGTCCAGGAAAAATTGTCAGTACAGGGAAGATAGGATGTTTGTCTCTCAGTCTGGTTGCAATGACTTACATAAATCGTTCCCTCTTTAAAGCTCTCACAGGGTTGCCAAGGTTTATATGATAATTCGCCATAACTCAGAGAGCAATACTATTAGGGTTACCATCTTCCAATTTAAAACATATTGTTGAATGAAATAAATTACGTATCTTTTTTTTCCGGTAAGATGATAGGAGTTTTTTTTTAAGGGTATCCCCCTAGTAGGCCTAATCGCTTAAGTTTGTTTTCCAACGAAAAATACAAATTTCGTAACACAAAAAAAAATTCAAAACGCAAAATATATCACCGTAATCCAATTTATTCATTATAAATATTGTAAAACATAAAACACCAATATCACATATTTAAATATCAACTAATCCGATGAGTAATTACTGCCACTGCTCTCGTTATTTAGGTCTATTATTAACCTATCAACTGCTTCCTCGGCGAAAATGTCCATTTCCCACATATTTGGCTCAACAACCTGTTCAACGTGTTGGACACATCGATGCCATTTTTCATTGTCAACCCTTGTAAGTGCTGTCGTTAATAGATCTCTTATTCCAGCCATTTTAAATGTCTTGTTTTGGCTTGCTACAAACTCTTTCACTTGAGCCCAAACCAATTCTATTGGATTCAGGTCACAGTGATAAGGTGGCAAGCGAAGCACTTTATGTCCCGCATTTTGAGCCATCTCATCCACGACGTATGTTTCATATTTGGCTTTATAACGTTTAACGATTTCAAGCAATTCTGCTTTAACCATATCATCCTCGAAACTTATTGCATTAGACCTCAACCACTTTTTTATTTCATCTTTTCTCGTGGAAGTGGATGGTGCTTTATTTTGCTTTCTGGAATGATAGGAAGCATTGTCCAAAACTATGACGGAGTTGGGTTCCAGGCGTGTTAAAATATCTTTAAACCATTTTTCGTACACGTCAGCGTTCATGTCCTCGTGGTAGTCTCCGGTTTTTCCCGAAATGAAGCATAAAAGTCCTCCATCGACGAAACCTGTTGAACTCCCAATATGGGTTATTATTAACCTCTTTACTTTTCCAGATGGTGATCGCAGTCCTGTTGACAATCCTTCATTAAACGCCTGTCGTGGTGTTGTAATAGCTGGGTCTATCCAAATTTTTTCTCGAGTGTGTCCCTCGTTGAGCCAGGTCTCATTAGTAAAATAAATTTTTATTTTCTCTTCTCTAATTTTTTTAACTTCGCGTAAATATCTTCGTCTCCAAGAAATAATGTCACTTCTTTCCATCAACAAATTCTTTCGCTGACGTTTGACGAATTTAAGTCCGAGATCTTTTTGTAATATTACATGCAAAGTTGATCTGCTTATTTCTGTTATATTTGCATTTTTTTGTAATTCCAATAATATCTTGTCTAGTGTTGGAAGGTCATTATCCATAAAAAACTGATGGACTATCCGCCTAATGGCACATTTGTCAAAATCATCGACCTTACTCTTGATACCGGAATTATTTTTCTTCTTTGGAGGTGAATTGCGGCCTTATTGCTTTTTCTCTTAATAGCCTGTATACAGTTCGTTCCATAACAGAAAAAACTTTAGCTGCATTTCTTACGGCTTCCGATTTACTTTTAAAAAGGCCATAGAAATTTTCAGTTGTATCAACAATTTGTTGTTTCTTTTCTACACTTAGATCCTTTGAAGATTTTGTAGCCATATTTCTCTTTATTTATATTCACAATAAAGTAAACTCTTCGCTTAGATGCATTATCCGCGATTGAGATAACAACCATTGTTTCCGCCTAATATACACAAACAGACAATTAGAAAATTATATAACCACGACGCAATGTAATATACCTAAACGAATGGTAAAAGAACTGCACTTGTGCAGCTGTACATACATTTTTTAATCTAGATACCTAGATTACATATTTGTTAAAAAATGATTACCCGTCAGTGCGGATCTTTGCGGAAACAGTAGCAAAAAAAAGGATCATAAAATCTTTTCGAGGCATTTTCTTTACTGGGGAGGAGTGACCGGATGTGGTAAAACCCAACGACCGACAATAAATGGTATAGGCTTACCTGCTTCGTCACTTCGATATTTCGATATTTCAGTGCGAAAATTTATTTGATGAAAAAATAGACAAATATGCAAAAATATAACAAAAATTCTAAAATATGCCAAAAATATGCTCTACAAAGTGAAATATGCAATTATACCATTTATACATGGCATTATTTCTAAAAGACAACAATAAAAATGGGTTTACTGAATATTATTGAATCCTTCAGAAATACAAACAAATTAAAACCGAATGGCAACACCCTATATAAAAACTCGCTCTCAAAAGCACCAAAACCGAAAGTTCATTGACAAAATCCATAGAAAAACCCTAATGACATGCTTGCATTGTAGATTATGGCAACACTCTTCTGATGTGCTTCAGTCACACACACTGCTTATTTTGCTTGGTGATAATAGCAAGTGAACACAAGCCGATCATGCTCATTCTGCCTGCGGCGAGTTTTAGGAAAATTACAACAACAATTCCTTGGTATGACAGTGGTTTGGTTCTTATTTCAGTGGCAATTCTTGTGTTTGGATGCCGTGAGAGTATCTACCGGCACCACTGGTAGAAAAAAAGCTCCTCCATAAGGCCTGTACTGACAATTTTTCCTGGACAGAGTATAACAGACGTTATTTGATGGATGGAACATTTAAGGTTGTGCCACATGGATGCTTTCGACAGCTTTTAATAGTATACGTGGAATATTTGGGCAAGGAAAGTATAAAAAATGCGTAATACATATATAGTTAAGAATTCGAACAAAATTAACAAGCAATTACAATTATTTTAAATTTTAAATCAGAGCCTTGGCGAAGGGGGGGGGGGGGGGTGCGTTTGCGGCTGCGGCAGGGTTACTCGCGGTGGTACGTCGCGCTCGCCGCGACCCCGCGCCACCCGCCAGCGGGAGGGCGCCCTCGCCGATTATTTATTTCATACCGTCTTGGGGACTTATTTCATACCATTTTGGGGACTTATTTCATGCTAGATTTGGGGGGGTTACTTCATTTTCTATTTGGGGGGTTATTTCCTGGAGCCAGTGGCCTTTGCAGAATTTTGAGGAGTCGCAAAAAGGGACGACGAAAAAAATGTCTAATTTCTAAGGCCACTCTGGTAATTTAGAATTTTCACACGATATTTAACAACCATTAGTTCGCATAAGACTATAATAGTGTTGTGATAGGCAACCGTGTTACATTTTAAATGTACTTATTTTAAAGATTTATAAAGGGCATTTTCCAAATAAAGAAATTGCAAAATCAAACAAAGGTAACGCTGCTGACCGCGAGAATACAAAAACAGTTCAATTTGCTTAGTCGAACGCGTTCGGATTCGTAGTCCCGACCAATCTAGTTGACGTCTTACATAAACTAGGTATCCGAGCGTCCCCATTGATTCGAATGAAAGTAATTTACATGTGTTCCTAAATGTCAAAAAAATGTATTCGAATTCTGATTTTAGAATTCAATTGTATATCGAGATTTTAGAACCAAAACTAGGTATAATCAAATATCGTGGATTCAAATTATTTAATCCTACCATTAGAAATAAAATGTGAAACGGTTTTAACACGATTTAAGAAACTTCCAATTTTACATAGGTACCCATCCGATTTTACATATCACTCTACTCTGTATTCTCTAGATTAGGTAGGCAGGTTAGAAAGTTTATAGTGAACTAAAAAGCTAGGCACCGGCTTTGAAGTTAGAGTGCTGTTAGTTAGTATCTACTAATCTCTAATAATAGACGACGTCTATAATTTTGATTAATACCGCACATTTACTCCAAAAAAAGCCTTCAGGTATATTCCATGTATCGTTCAATCCCACTTATAAATACTAACATCGCGAGAGGTAAATCTTCAGTGGAATTGAAATTAGTCCCTCAGTCAATCGTACCCCGACGTATGTCTTTCAACTTCACCCCACTGAATGTGTTCCGTTATAGCTATTTTATCCATCTCCAATGATGTAGTTTTAAGAATCTATACATCCAATGACTTCTTAATGAATCCAGCCGTCAATTCAGTATTGGATCACCATGATCTAAGCAAAGCCGTTTTTATTTGAATTAAAACAGTGTGCACAACTAGCAAATAGCAATTCGGTGGTCACTCGTGTGTCTTTCATGAGAGTGGGGTGCCTGCGTGGGGTGCCTACGTGACCAGGCGCTTTACAGGCGATAACGCGCAGTGACAAATTTAGGACAAATGTTAACGTCATAATGACGTCGGCATTTCAAAATTTGACGTTAACAACCTTTGTGTGTTTTTATTTTTGTGACGAATGGAAGCGACCTAAAATTATTTTGTGCCGGGTCCAAACGGCTGAATTGCAAAGTTCTTCCAATTCAGTTTCACTTTCGGATGTTTATCAGACTTTAGCGAGTGGTGGTGCAGTGGGAAAAACCTTCAAAAGTTATTTGTGTTTTTATTTCTCCTTGGCTGAGGGAAGATAAAAATATTTTGAGCAAATTTTCTTCAGTACACATGAGATCGAAGTTAATGATATTTCTAGTATTTAAAACATCTCATTTAGGTAGTATTATTAACAAAACACATTAGGGATAGGTACCTATTCACGATTCGGTGTAACAGGCCTAGTAAAATTGCGAAATTATTTTTTTTTTATCAAATCGGGAACACACTTTTTCTCATGTCTAGCAAAACTGAAACAAATTAAAGTTCCAGTTGGACAATTGACATTTGTTTTGAAAAAAACTTTTACAATTTTTTGAAAAGGGAAAATTTGCTTTTAATTGTTTACTTATGTTTTCCATCCTCTTTATTTTTTTGTGATAGCTATACACAGGAATCAATAATTTAAATGAACTGTCAACTTCATTAGGCTACTCTGTTGTATTTTTCGGTTGCAATAGGGTCAGCATTGACTTATTATATAATGGACTGCTAGTAGCCAACTTCACGCATGTTCCAAAAATACTGACGCGCCACAGTTTGCCAGCGGAAAATAAAGTAAACTTCAAACTAATTTATGTCGTTTTCAATTGGGATTTTCGGATTTTGCTCTCAGATTTCAGATTTTTCGTGCCCAATGGAACATAAAACAAGATTTTTCTTTCTTCGCATTTGTGGTAGTGCGTGTTTTAAAAGTCAGCAGTTCTTAAATTGTAATTTAAGCTTATAGAAATCCTTTCAATTTATGTTGATATCCATTGCAGCGGCCAAATGTTAATTTTTCTCTATTTTTCGCAGACTTGTCTTCTAAATACCTACGTGATTAATAACACACTTTGAAATTTGACAAATGTTCTGGTTGGTTTTGGTGTTAGTGTAAGTAGATATGAATCTCGCTCATGTCGTTTTTCATTGGGACAGAAAAAGCACTAATTTTCCACTCTCACGATATTAGTTTGATTGAACGATACATGGAAGATACCTGTAGGCATTTTTGTTTTGATATTTAGTTTTTCGACCAATTTTTTTTGTTATCCTTTGTTTTTGGCAATTCGGCTTTTATGGTCTATTTCTTTTTGATGCAATTAAAACACGTTCAATTCATCCTTGCACCCTACGTTTCGTCGGTTTCTTTCCAACTTCCTCAGGGGTATTCTTTATTCCTTAAAAACATAACATACATGTAGAACTTAATTATATTGTATTTGTTTAAATCTAATTGCTATTGCTTACGTCCTATTTTTTAATTGTTCTTAATTTCTTTATTGCACTTTCGCCCGTGACACAACAAAACATAATTAATTAATAATAAATAACACAACATTGAAGACATCACTACTATAATACTATCACAGTCAAATTACAATAACTTTATGGCCACTAGGTAACTCGCGCTGATGTTGTCCAAGTCTTCTTTTGTGTTCATTGCTATTCTTCGTCTCTCTTGTATTCTCAAATTTTCCAGTGTATATCTCCATTTTTGTTTTCAGTTTATGGGTTAATAAGTAAATAAATTGTTATTTTCGTTTTCTTTTTCAAAATAACTAGCAGTCCATTATATAGTATGTCTATGAGGGTCAGGGTATAGATAAAGTGCAAAAGTGTTGCGAAATTCTATTCTGTATATTTTGTTGTTGTAGTGCGATAAAAAGTTACACTTTCGCATTTTCGCAATGATACAAGACCAGTTGCATCGAATCGTGAATACCCCTATTATATTAATAGCCTTTGAAAAATATTTAATAACTAAAGGCCGTTTGAAATAAAATTTTTCTCTTTAATTTTTTTTTACATTTTTGTAACATTAAATCATGTTTTAATGTCAGGGGAATCTAAATTGTCATAACACCGATAGGAAAACAAAATGGCGAATGTGAAATAAAATGAAGGGGCCGCCAGCGGCAAGAGGATTGCGAGTTGTTGGTCTCAGTAGCGTTTGTCTCTGCTCTGCAGTACCCTTTTAACAGTTTGTGGAAGGTCAAAGACAACGTCTTGTTGTTAATAACGTGCTATTAAACAATTTATCATGGCTTCCAACGGTACAGCTCGCACATAAAAAAATAAGTAGGTATTCACGTTGCTTTAGAATAATTACCCATTGATTTTCAAAATTAAATTCGTTGATTTTCGTTTTTTGTCCAGTCATAAATAAAGTCCAGTCTTTCTATTTTTAATTTTCCAATTCTTCTTTCGATAAATCACAGACTAGGCAGACAGTTAAAGACTATTTAAATCTTTTGTTTCTTTTCTACCATCTTGTACCTTGTTGTGTGTGTTGTGTTGTGGTTTCCAACAATGGGTAGGTATATTTGATTTTGAATAATGCAATAAAAATAAAAGCAATTAAAATGTGTGCAATCCTTAAAGCAAATTCTTCGTGGTTAATTCAATTTCTTCCTTAGACATTTAACTCTAAATAAAACAAAGAGTAAAGAGTATTTAAAAACGTCTGTATGTTTAGATGTCAAAATATTCTGTGCTCCGCTCTAACTCCAAACTTCTTAGTTAATTTATCCCAAGTTCATAGAGTTCGCACTTGTCATGTTCTGAAGGATCGAAACAGGATCTATTATGCGATTTAAAGGGGAGTAATGCGTTCAAGCAGTTTTTAACAATCTCTTTTGTTCTGTTTCATTCATAAGACAGAATTTCTTTCATAGGAATAGCCAACAAAAAATTTGTTCGTTGAACCGTTGAAAACAACTACACAGAAGGACATTCTTCTAAATCTAAAGCATCGAATAATATAATATGAGAAACCAATTGTCATCGTAATTCAACTAAATTTCTCATCATCCGAATGAGGTGTTTCTAAGTTTACTCTGGCGTTCATTTCCGTTTTTTGTTACCACGCTCATTTATTTTTGGATTTTATTTTAGAAATGGAAATTTAAATTTATTTTTATAGCACGAAACTCTAACTGCACGTTTTATTTTTTTCCTTCAAATTGAATTGAACGGATGTTATTGTAATATGAAAACACGTGCAACTCTTGTTTGGCTCTAGAAACTGTAACAAAAAATAATTTATTTTACTTTCAAGTAAGATAGGAGGTCGGCTGTCAGCATTTTACTTCATTTGCGGTTAGCCTTGCTATTGAGTGATTGACAACTAAAAAATACGTGTATACGTAAAACATGTATCCACGCGTTTCACATTTAAGTTATAGAGTCTATAAGGAAAAAAAAAAAAGTGGAGCAGAAAAGTTCCAAAACTGTGACATTTTACTACGTTCCGTTTGATATACATCTATCCTAACTAATCGTTGGTTGAATGGTTCTCATAAACTGACATCAACATTGCATTATGTATGATTCATGTCTAATTGCATATACACTCTGGTAGCTTAAGAAATTAACACACCAAAAGAAAATGACATTGAGAATGTGCTCATCTTCAAAATCTCTTAAAGTGACACCTTATGTGTATACCGCCTTTGAATAGAGTCAATAGACCGATTCAAACAAAAGAAATATACTTATCATTGTCTCTTTAGATCTGTTGGCTAATAAGCCATCACCATTCACGGGCGGAACAAATTATACAAAATTGTTTAGAAGTGGTTTCATAATTGAAGTAGATAGGTAGGTAGGTAGGTATACCCAGTTAGCTTTTGTACAAACAATCGAAAGTAAATAAAAACATAGTTGGTTTCCATTACCAACAATGTAACTTTCCTTTAATGCGAATGATGTTTTGACACAACTGCGTATTCAACTGGGTGGGTATACAATTAGACCGCTGATTTATCAAGTCTGACAGCTGGGTAACGTGATTTGATGTGCTTTGTTTAGCCAGTTTGAGTTTAAGTATACAGAGGACAAATGTATGCAATAATTTGATTTCGTCCATAAATGAAAACCTTCATTTTAACAGTGAAAATCATATTCTGTTTGTTCGTGTCTGTCAAAAACCAAACGAAACCCCTGAAATTTAATGTTATGTCGAACACGAAAATGTGAAACTGATATCTGTCACTTTAAGAAAATGTACAAAGTAGAGTGCTCACGTGCTCAGGTCGAACACAGATTTCCATTGTACATAAAGGACTATTCACATGGGAGCGAGCGAACGAATTGCTGAAATACGAACAAACCACTTTTGATGCACTTATGAACAGAAAATTGTACATTTTACTATTCCAAGAGGAGGATAGTTAATTATCCCATCAAAATGTATTAAGAAAACAAGTTAATAAACAGTTTAAATAACGAAATTTCGAATTGCAAACTTTTTGCCGCGAACGAATACACCCTTGGCGCGAATTGTCAAAGTTTATTCACAATCCACATCATTCAATTCGCGTTCCACAAACTAACGAATAAAGAATTCGTTCGAACTTAACCTCAAACTCAAAATGTTATAGAGACAAATAACGGCGACTGTCATTGGATTCGCGGGTTTCTGCGACCAAATTAAATGTATCATGTGAATGGACTGTCAAAACTTGCGAATATTCGTTCGTTCGTAGGTAGTTGGTCGCTCTCATGTGAATGATCCTTAAGTGCGAACTCAGTGCTGCATTGAACGCGGTAGGTATGACTCAGTGCGCCCTATAAGTGGCACGTCAAACAGTCCTACATACAATGTCCTTCAACACCTATTTTAAAATGCGTTCCTATCTGTTGGCAGCATTGACTAGACCACCAAATAACCACAGTACTTTATCCACAAATGGAATTCCATGTCTGACGGTGTTTGGAATGCAAACAGTATCCACACAACTAGACATTTTTTT
The DNA here is from genome assembly GCA_949126925.1 of Cheilosia vernalis. Taxonomy (NCBI): domain Eukaryota; kingdom Metazoa; phylum Arthropoda; class Insecta; order Diptera; family Syrphidae; genus Cheilosia; species Cheilosia vernalis. Next base: position 26,754,483 of record OX421358.1, read on the forward strand.
TTTTTTGCCAACGCATTTGAATTTCTCAACTATTCATGCTCGTACAAATGCATTCAAAGCACAATATGCCATAATTTAAATTCTAAATCATACAAAACCACTTAATTTGCCAGTTTTCTTCCACTCATTGCCATTCCGAACGGCAAACGGCCATCAGACGGCTCTCCATCCACATTATCTACAATAAAAAATCGAGCGAATTGTGTGCATGCACACGTCACGTATAGTTGTAGGTATAATACTGGAAGTGAAGTGGAAGTGGAAGTATATCACTTTGGAAAATATCTTTCCGGTATACTAAACCAGCGCGCAAATAATAACAACAATCAAGTAAACTTTCACTATTGCGTAAAAGATTAAAGCCCACAAAGAGGAAATCATAGGTTTGTTGTAGGTGAACGTATTCATTCATTAATCATTTGTGAAAACTTGTGTGTGTGTTCTTTTAATTAAATAAAATTTTGTTTTTCCCTTTCTCTTACAGTTTATATCCACAATGCTATATGATCCTGTCCGCAAGAAAGAGTCATCACCATCTTTTCAAACGGAACGTGACACCTGCTTAACATACTTCTCACAATGGAACGAAGCTGATCAAGTTGATTTTGTTGAGCAGTTGCTGTCACGAATGTGTCATTATCAACATGGTCACATAAATGCGTACTTGAAACCGATGCTGCAGAGGGATTTTATATCACTATTGCCTAGTAAGTTTTTCCTTTTTTTTTATTTTATTTTTTAAATAGACACATATTATTATTAATCAAATTAGTCAGGGTATGATCGGAAAAGTTTGGTAAATTAGTGCGTTACGTTTGGTACGAGTTCGAGCTGGATTTTAGTTTCCATAGAAAATTCGCCAAAATAATTTAGCTTAGCTAAACTTAAGCGAACCCCTTTTGGTGAGTGGCAGCTCTAGCAAACAAAAAAAAAAAAATGTTTCTCTCAAAATGTCAAAACTTTGACTTATCGTTGAATTATGTTATGTTTTTTCATGTTGCGGAAAAGTAAGCACGGATGAGTTTTTTCTTAATCAAAAGTGACCTCGACGATGATAGCGATGAGAACCTGAAAAGAACGTAAAGTCCTAAGAGTAGCAAACGAAAAAAACCGAAATAAATGGGGACGTTCGGATTCGTAGTTTAGTAAGTCTGACAGCTGTCTGACTAGATGCGTCTCAGTTTTTATTGGCCCAGAGTGTTCACGTGTATAGTTTTTGCAGTTGACGTTTATGGAGGGGAAGCCGACCAATCTAGTCAAGAAAATCCTGCCTGCGTACTCCGTTGACATTTCGAAGAGTCAAATTTAAAATAAACAGAGTGGCCGTTGCAGAATTCTGAGGAGTCGAAAAAAGGCGCGATGAGAGAAAAAGGTGTTATTTCTAGGGCCACTCTGGTAATTTAGAATTTTCACACGATATTTAACCTCCATTAGTTCACATAACACTATAATAGTGTAGTGATTGTCAGGCGTGCTTGGCTCCTTAAAACTTTCATTTGGGTATTTTTCCTAATTTAGACTATTTACTTTAAAGTTAGGTGATTTTTAGGCTCCTAGGTATTTATAAAAAAAATGCATATGTATGTACTTCAATTGCGAATGTACTCTTTTCGTATAAGGACCCAGTTAGATATAGCCATACGTAAAACGAAACCGCAAACATTTTCTTTTGTTTTTTTGACCACTTAAACTTGATGGTTTAACTCAATCTTGGTCTTCAAATGTTGCTTATGAATTATAAAGTTAGTTTATCAAAAAAAAAAAAAAAAAAAAAATTGGCAAATTATCTTTAAATTTTCTAGAAAAAGATTTTATAAATTTTTCTGTATAAACAATTTTTTCCGATTAACTCTCAGTTAATTCAAAAAAAAAAAAATTTATTCCACTGAAATATTTAATTTCTTTACTGTTCCATGTGTCAGGAACTTTTTTTCTGATGGAATCATATAGGTGGTAGTCGATTTGTTTAAATAATTTTCGTAGAGAACAATTTTTCTGTCAGAATTTTTGCTCTGACCGCCTATTATTAATTTATCGTTATCTTTAATCAAATATGTTTGTTCAGCACAATATTAACCAGAGAATTAGATAACCAGCCGATTGCATATGATGCGCACATTTTGTGTTATCACTTTTGTTTTTATGTGCTTGTAAGCTGGTGCACACGAAAAAGAAAATGTGAAATAGAAATACTTATACCAAATAAAATGTAAACACATAACCTTTCCTCTTTACTGGGAATGGTAAAATACCTAAACGAACATAATGTCATGGGAATGGTAATGGAGGCAACATTATGTGATTTTAATAATTGAATTTCTTCATATCCGAAAGGAAAATAATCCAACGACAATCAGTTTTACCACGAATGTCAATAAGTTGTAGTGGCAAAAACTCACGCTCAATTAATATTGAGAATTTATAATATTTAATTTTATTTCGGATCTAGTTACTTTTATTTTTCCAGGAAGTTTTTTTTTTTTTTGATAATGGATCCCAATTAGAGTCAGAAAGAGGCCATTTGCCTGCCATATGCATTTTTTGAGGTATGGGCACAGGGTGGATGTAGATTTACATTTGTTTTTGAAAAGTGTTTTGCGTTTTTTGTTATTAAATCATAATCAATATTCAATTGATCCATTCTCTTGAATTTTATAATTTCAAGCATCGAGGAGCATGTACCTAAAAAAATTGGTTAAAAAATAATCTTAAATTGATTTTGAAAATATTCAAATATGCGCCTATACATACGTTTATTGTTCATACTTTTGGCAATACTTTTTACCAGGGAAAATAGGTGAAAAAAATTCATGACAATTCTAGCTCTATTTCCATTTACCCTTTATAAGTATGCATACTAAAAACACCTAGAAAACTTTTCGATATTTACGTCTTTCTTTACAAGTTATAAGCGTCTAGATATGGAAAAAATACGCAATTTTGAAAATAAGTTTTAAAAGGAAAAAAATTATGTCGAAAAACGTTCGTTTACATAACATCATTTAAACGAAAGTTGCAAGTCAACACCTTTGTGTGTGCAGATCTATGAGACAGTAACTACTTTTCGAATAATGTATATATGTACTTTAAATATATACATATATGATACAATTTTATATAATGGGAAAATCGGGATTACATTTTTAAATTTCCACCATTTTTATTGAATTTTTCACACTTCATTATCAGTCGCCCGTAGTAAAAGCTAATTAAAATGTTTATTCAACGGCAAGCAATTTTCAACACAATGTTTAAGATAGAAATGAATACTTTTGTGGGAACATTAATTAAAAAATAAACATATAACTATCTATACGATGAAATTTCTAAATCACTCTTCGAAATTTTTACTCTTTTAAGATATTCATTGTTCATCGTTAAACCATTCACAATTTTTTTTTTTTGCCACCCTGTGTAGATTATTTACGCTTGATTAATGTCATATGTCGTGTTTGAGTAGAAATGCTGTACCAACTTCGTGTATGTACACCTACAGCATACTGCATACATCATATTAACAATCTGTACATCACATTGAAGAAAACGATAAAAGAAATTCATCAATATGATGATTAAATTAATATGATGTTTTTAATTTAATTTGATTTTTTTTCATCAATATAACGAATTCAGTTCATCTATAAGAAGAACGCTTCACCATCAACATCAACATTCTCGTTAATATAAACTAAAGTCTGTTTTTTTGATGAAGGCATCAATACGATGAGCGCCTTTATCAATATGATGAAAATTCAAAATTTGCCAATCGTACTTGAATACGATGATTCCACACATCAACGAGACGAATAAATCATCAACTGGATGAACAAATAACTGAATTCATCGAAAGAAGTGTTTTCGTCATATTGATGAAGTGTTTTGATGAAATGATGAACGTAGCTCATAAAAAAATACGCCAAATTCTTATCAGAACGCTGCCAAAAAAATTGATGAATGCACTTTCTTCATATTGAAAAACGGTTCATCAATTGTCGAAAAGTTTTCATGAATTTATTCATCATATTGATAAAAAGTACGTCATATCAATGAATAGCATGTTTATGAACGCCATTCGTCAATATGACGACGTCTTTTTTTTTTTTTTTCAGTGTAGGTATTAATTTTGACGCATTTGCTACACAAAATTCTTTGTACAATAGCCGTGTTTTATTATCAGCGTGATCTGATCCGAATCAGATCAAGAAAATAAAACAATACGGATCATAGACGAGTTGTGGCAACAGTTGCTTTCAAAAGACGACCATGCCACCAGCCATATTGCAAAAATTCTGTACAACGACATTTCAGTTGCTTGTCGGGGTTGTTGCCATATCAATCAAATTAATCATTTTTAATTTTTGAAGGTAAGAGTTTTTTAAGAACTTTATTTAAAGTGTGTACAATCAGTTCGAAATATAATGAAAACCGCAGTTTACACATCTGGTCCGCTTGGATTGAAATAATTCTTAGACAAAGCATTATACTTTTCATAATATTACCATAATTCTCTCTCTGCACACACACAAAATACGTTTGGTTGTTAAAATCGTCACTTCACGTAAATTTAAAGCTTTATGTCCAAAAAACTCTGCGAAAACAGTTGCAGCTATAAAATAGTTTAAATTTATGTAGCCTGCTAGTTTACATTTTTCATTAGATATTCCGAGATTTTCTGGACATTTGTCCTGATTTGTACTTTATGTAAAAACAGAAAACAACTCTCACCTTACTGCCGGAAAACTTGTGAAACTATTATTATTTACGAACTGCGACATTTTTTGTTAAACATTTACTAAAAAAATTATGGAATATATATATGTCATACCTTTACAGAATTAAAAAGCAAAATCTCCAAGGACGGAAAATTTATTGGATGTAAAAAAAATGCTGATTGATTTTTTGTGCTTTGAAGAGTATTGAATATTTTAGTCTGGCAACGTGACTGTGTGGCTATCTTTTACAGGCACACCAACATTCAAGAAAGAAACAAACAGCGCCAAACAGTGCTGCGAGCAATAGTAGCAATAATTTTCAGATCATGGTTCATGATCTCGATGAGAAGCAGGATCATATGCTGTTGTTGTAAGTGCATGTAAATCGATGATCTATATAGATCATGGCTGATAATAAAACAGGGCTAATATTGTGCAAGCAAAAAGAAAAGAACAAAATATATAATGAACTAATATTAACGCAAGATGGAGTGAACCAATAAAATCTTACATCGGATTCATTGACATTTTCAACTGAAACATATATGGTATACACTACACGCCAGTCACTTGAAGGTCAGGGTGTAAGTTTCTTATAAAATAATGGATGCAAAGGATGAATGAGTATTAGCTATTTTCAAACTTTTTAGCCGATGACATCTCTCATAAATGGAGATAGAGCACACGCGAAAATATTGTAATAAATTTTATTGGATATTGATTTTGGCTTTATTTCGGTTTTGGTTTTCATAAAAAAAATGGTTATTGTCTCACAAACACAAAGTCCCATTCTTCAGTTCTTAAAAAAATCCACATTCAAATTTTTACATTCTTTTTTTTTGTCTAGTAAGATAACGAATAAAAAATCTACCTAAACAAATTACTTATCAAAAACCGAAGGACCCGAAAAACAAATAAAAACCAACCATGGATTCGGTCAATCACTGAATTGACAAATAAACTGGAAAAATGGAAAGATTTGTTGCAAAGCTATGGTTTGGTGACCGAAGTGAAAAAAGGGGATCAGTAACATTTTTGTTAAATTGACAACAACAGTCGTTTTCTGATAAGTCGGTTGCCGAAATAAATTGATCTTTCACATTTGGAAGCTTTATGATGTTTATCCTATTTAATTTAAGAAGGCAGTCACAATTACATTTATTAACATTTTATAACACTGATTGCTTGTCAACTTAAATGAAATGAGGTAAGCAGTCGCAAAGTACACAGATGATAGATTAAACGTCACCCAAACGACAATTTGTAGGCCTGTTCGCTGAAGTATTACAGCAGTCAAGTCTGCAATGTTGTTGTGTTTGTAACAGTGGAGTTAGTACGAGATGTTGTTATTACAGGTCTATTTGATTTAATTTTTCAAAGCTGTTCGCAATGATTCTGTTAAATATTGTGTGTAATAACCTGTCATCGATATTCGACTCAACTTCCGAGTTGAATTCGTTCATTCTTACACGAATTCTATTCGCGAACACAATTATATTGCTTGTGTCAAAAACGCGTGTCTCTTTTCAGGCCAGGTTGTAAAATATTGTAATGCAATGTGTTTTAATAAACCAACCTGAATATTAACAACTTTCGATTTAAAGCTTAAATTTAAAGACAAAACAAACCATATAGAACTGGCAAAATGCAAATTCAGCAAAGCAAGCAATTCAAGCACCCAAATCCAGACATTTATTAAGAACAACCCGACTGCTTGACTTTCTACAAAATGATACACAAAAGGAAAGTGCCAAGAAGACAAGAAAAACAAAATGCAAATCATTGCCCCATCATTGTGGCGTATTCTATACCACATCTTATATCCGTACTAACTGTGAATCTAAAACAATATCTTTGCGCCAGACCGTTTAGTATGTATGCCCTCAAAAAATAACGAGCAGCAGCCACCTCTTAAAAAAAGAAGGTCACTTCAAAGCGAAATCTTGTCAATTCATTATAAATTTTCATTGCCAATTTGGTTGCCCGCTGAATACGCTCAAAAAGATAACCTAACCACAACGCCCCACAGTAAGCCGTTAATGATGCTTTCCAATTAAATCGAACTGAACTACGCATTGCTCAATGTTTACACGTAATCGAACAAGCATTGTGAGCTTTTATGGTTTTCTTTTGTTTGTTTTGCCGTCCTTTGGGTGGCTATACAATTAAAAACCATTTACACACGCGTGTCTTTATAAATACTTGGCTTTTTGTTCACAGTTCTCATTGTACATATTTGTTTCCCGTTTGACTGTAGAGGAAGCTTGAAAAATCGCAATCGTACCTACTTCAAGTACGCAACGCAACACCTATTAATTGTTCATATTTCTCTGTCTCCAATGCGTGTGCAAGTGTGTTGGCTGTAGCCACGTCGAAGGTCTCGGAAAACGTGGGTAATTTCCCGGTTGTTCGTATAATAAATCGATTTTTGATCTTAAGATCTCCGGGGCAAGTGCAAAATCGGCGAAATGGAAACTTTGTTTTTAAATCGTTGTTAACAACTGCCATGATTTGCATGTCCTCTTCGCGTGTCTCCATATCGCTCACAAAGGCGCACTAAATTCAACAACTGAACAAACCCGCCAAGCAACGTGAATGTGGTCTGGCTTCCTCTGTCCCCCTTAAGTTTTGCTTTCTTCTTCTTCAAGTGTTTTCAACTGCGTCACTGCCATTATAGCCATCTACTCCATCACCATCATCATCATCATCATGATCATCATCATTACAATCTTCTCGAGAATTTGCCGCTTTTGTGACAAGTAAACTTTTTCGCTTACCTGCATTGGGTCTTTGTCTCATATAACACAACCTTTAATGGTTGGACTTCTTTCCCTCTCTGTGCTGATGAATCGCTCTGTTGGAAAGTATTCCATCACATTTTTTTTTACAAAAGTGAGTCTGATGATGGGTGTCGTGTCGGGATTGCCTATAATGTCACCGCATTACGCCTTTTGTTGGTACATATTCAGAGCAATGTAGTATAATTGTTGCAACCATGGGACTTGTTACAGGAATTTGGAATCGATTTTGTGTCTCCACAGCGACAACACTGCAATGCAGCACACCCAAACCCATACATACACTTTTGCTGTGGAATAATTTCAAATTCAAATCGAAGGCGTCATATAATTCATTTTTAACTCCATGTGGAACAAGTGATTCTCTCTTTATCACAGGTCTTGGGGGTCGCCATCTATGGCCTCCATGAAACAGCGAAACAGCATTTATCTCGTTTTTAGCTCAATAACTTTAGACGAACAGAAGAAGTTGGTTGTTTCGCGGTTCAGTGTCTTTTGGAATGAGTCATTTTGGTTTTATGGGCTTATTCGTGGGCCAACAAACTATCTGGTGGAATGAAAGTCCTATACAATCTACGACCCTGGGCATAATATTCGCGCGAATTAATAATGATTTCTCGGCAATGGCGACTTTGCAGTGTGCAAGTCATTTCAGGTCGAGTATACGCGGATTGCAATGAGTCATGTGTCCGTGTGTGAGTGCAAATTTCATATATCACCTGATTTCTTTTGAATTTTCATATAAATTGAGTGTCATATGAGTGGAATACGAGTATTTTGAGGTGCATAGTTCATTATAGCTGTCTTTAGTTGACAAGATTGTGATAGGCACGCAACCGACTGGACTGCCGTACAATTTCATTTTGTTCATCTATTTTGGTATTGTCCGGACTTTAAACAGGACGCCTGAAGCTGAACAACTAATAGAGTTTGTTGATGGGTACAAAGCTGACACTCCGCTCTATCCAGGAAGTGAAACGCGATGGGTCAAATTCAGTGACATCCACAACTGCTTGTGATTGGAGTAAGCCTTAAACTGCTTGGACGTTTTCATGTTTGGTGGTCAGAAAAGGCTTATGAAAAAATCGGACCAGCACATACCGGATATCACCAGTAAATTTTGAAATGCTTTAATCCCTTGTGCACTCTAAGTTTCGTATTCGATTGGACTTCATTAAAATTTGATCGCAGATTGTAAATATGTCGCATTCAATCGAACATTGACATCTTAAAATGTTCTCATTAGTATTGGCATTTACATTTACATTTGAAACATGCTAGGAAACAGAATTATAAATTAGGTTTACGGAGGCTCACAAAAGACACTAGAGGTTATCATCAGTGAGGAAGGGCTACTTTCTTCTGTACTTTGAATATTAGCGAGGCTTCAGTTACAGGTTTAAGCTCAGTACGCAGATGACCCGAAACGGAAAATCCCATACAAAAGTGACACAACGAAATCATGAACGAAAAATTTCGCTCTCCTTTTCGTTTTGCAGTACGCAGCTGGTACGCAGATGCTGCGAAATGATGGCGGAAAAGTGGTTAGTTGTAGTAGATTGCTTGGTACAATTCACCACTCTCTTTTCGCACACGTTTATTGTCCGGGACATTATTTGCTTGCGAAAATTTGACATTTGTACTCCAGTGTTGCCAGATTTTATAAGAGGTATGGAGGCAAGTTGGAAAATGTTGGCGCCAAAAATACCTAAACTCATTGGCAGACTTATTGCATTGTTTAAGGACGACGATTAATGAAAAATAGGCGGTCATAGCACAAATTCAGACAGATGGAACAGTAAAGAAATTAAATATTTCAGTGGACTGATTTGTTTATTTTTTTGTGGAATTAACTAAGAAGTTGATCGGAAAAAATTGTTCATACAGAAAGATTTATAAAATCTTTTTCTAGAAAGTTTAAAGGTAATTTTTCAGTTTTGTTTTGATAAACTAACTTTATAATTCATAAGCAACATTTGAAGACCAAGAATGAGTTCAGCCATCAAGTTTAAGTGGTCAAAAAAAGCAAAAAAAAATGTTTACGGTTCCGTCATGCGAAAAGGATACGCTTGTTATTGAAGTACCTATGTATTTTTTTTTTATAAATACCTAAGGAGCCAAAAAACCACGAAACTTTAAAGTAAATATTCTAAATTAGGACAATTACCAAATGAACATTTTAAGGAGCCAGCGAAAAGTTCGAGTATCCAATTCGGAGATAAATTAACAGTGATGGTAATAACACTGCTACTTGTGTAGCTGCTGATGGAACCCTCCACAAATTATTTTCCGCTGCCTTTTCGCAGACGTTTCGTTGTCCTTTTGGAGACCACCGGAAAATTTCGTTTCGGATCATCTGCATATTACGCTTTATACGTAAAATGCAAACGAAAAAGGGAAATATTCCAGTTGAATGAATTATTTTTTTAAAATTAATTGTAACATTTTAAAACCAAGATTGAGTTCAACCATAAGGGATTATGGGCCGTTTGCTGATACTGCTCATAGCGATTTTAATTCCACTTAAAATCTTATGTGACAGTTTATGACACAGAAAAAGTAGCCCATAAGGTATTTAAGTAGAACTTAAAACGCTTTGAGTAGGTAGTATTTATTAGCAAACGGGTCTAAGTGGTAAGAGCAAAGTAAAATTCGTACGTTTATTCATACAGTCCCGTCCACCAGAATTTAGACATGTTCTTTCCTAAATTCTCACAGTCGTATTAATAACTGTCGCGTAACTACATTTTAGGCCTAACTATTGGCGCAAACACATTAGTTAAACTCAAATTGCTTTAATAAACATTTTTAGAAGATAACTAACGCTTCGTAACTTTTATATAACTAACTAACGGCAGGAGGTGTGTTAGCGAGTCAATTAATCGTAAAAAAATCGTTCCCGTCAATTTTTAAATAGTGTAAATATTCGGTGAATATGTTGGGGGAGGATTCGGTTTACAAATAAAACATTGAAAAATAAATAAAAATGTTCTTTTGTTTAGCTTTATTTTCTGTTTATTTTTTATTTTTCATTTGTTACAACTGAAATTTACCAGCCAGCCAGCACCAGTTTGGGTGCACCCGACCAGATATGAGAGTTGTACTCAAGTTTGGGGCGAATGAACGCCTTGTATATGGTAGCCAGATCAGAAGGGGTAAAATATTTCTTGCACCTTTTAAGGAAACCTAGACATTTTGCAGCGTTCTTGGCGACTTCGTGAATGTGGTCGTTCCAACGGAGGTTGTCATGGACACACATACCGAGAATGGAAAGTCTTTCGGTTTCGGCGATGCAAGTGCCATTCATGGATTATGGCTGAGGATTCTGGTTTCGCTTTAGTGACAACAGACAGCATTGTGTTTTGGAAGCATTAAATTCCACTCTATTGGCTAAACCCCATGCTGTCGAGATCGGAATTTAATGAGCTTAACATACGTTTCCGTTCCAGTTCTACGGCCGAAGAGCAGGGACTTGAGTCCTGGAATGAATATGAGAAGCTGAGGGTGCTCTCATCGGCGAAGGAGTGGATTGGATTAGAAGTTACAGACAGGAGATCATTTATGAAAATGAGAAAGAGAGTCGGAGACAAAACGGAGCCTTGGGGAACACCAGCATTTATATGGTGAATTTCAGACTTGAAGCCATCCAATACAACTTGAATTGAACGGCCAGAGAGGTAGTTTCTAATCCATTGAAGAAGAGACGCATCGATCCCATATGTACGCATTTTCGATAAAAGAGCTTGGTGCCAAACTCTGTCAAATGCCTTTGAAATATCAAGCGCAACAATCTTCGTTTCACCAGAGTGATGTATAGAGATTGGTTCCACTTTTCGGTGAGATAAGCCATCAATTCACCAGTGGATCTGTTGCCACGAAAACCGTACTGCCGGTCATTAATGAGTTTTCGTGATTCAAGATATTTCATGAGCTGACGATTTATCAGCGTTTCCATGACCTTAGAAAGAACGGATGTATGTGCTATGGGTCGGTAGTTGGTGGGAGAAGAAGATTCGGCTTTTTTGGGGACGGGCTGGACAAATGCTGTTTTCCACCTTCTCGGGAAGAGTCCAGAAGAATAGGACAGATGGAAAAGCTTACGCAGTGGTTTTGCCAGCGTGGAAGAACACCTCTTCAGAACAATTGGGGAAATACAATCTGGACCAGCGGATTTATTTATGTTGAGATCATTAAGTACTCTTGCCACTGTACGAGTGCGAAAATGGATTTGTCCCATGGTGTATTCGACGCTCTTAAGTACAGGTAGAGGCAAAGCGCAATCTGGGAGCATTGAGCTGGCTGCAAAATGTGCAGCAAGCAGATTCGCTTTGTCTAAAGAGTTGACAGCTGGAATGTCATTGTGAATGAGGGTTGGGATGGAAGGGGAGGCCGAATTCTTTATATTTCTTACAAAAGACCAAAAGTTTTTAGTACCCTTGGGACATTGTAGTATTTTTTGCCTCAACTTTTGGTCATACGAGAATTTTACACGCTTGATTATGATATTGCAGTCATTTCTGGCTCGCTTGAACTTTTTTCGGTTTTCCTCAGATGGGTTGGTCTTATATGACCGAAAACTTAACTCCTTTTGTCTGATAGCCTCTTTACAGCTCGAGTCGTACCACGCGTTTTCTTTCGGTATGATACTCTTTATCCTGTTAGGAATAAAGGATTTCATACCTAAGGTGATAATACTAGACACCATATCAGCGGCGGCATCCACGTCGTTATCGAGGAAGCATAACGACCAGTTAAAACTCTTAAAGAAGCTGTTAAGCTGCTTGCCATAATGTATAGGTACAAGTTGATAAAACTGATAAAAAAATATAGGCTGTGCATTTAAAAATGTATGCAGATTCGATTCCAGTTTTTTTTCATTCCATTTACCTATAATATAAAGTTTTGGTTCATTAACGTTGTTGTTTTCGAACAATTCCCTCATAAATATCAAATTTATTGTATTTATCTTTATAACAATATCAAACGAAATGACAGCGCAACTCAGAACTGAGTTCTTGCCCCGACAAAATAACTGGGGTCAGTTCAGGGCACAACAAGGGCGCTCTAGAAGTCATGTCAAGCACGGGTTTTTCAACGAATAAAAAATTGCTCGTGGAGACACCGGGTAACGGCAAAATTTGTTCGCAGTAGATAGCAATCTTCTACGACTTCTTAACATTTTGTACGCCCCACCGTTCTGATTCGAACTTTTAGTTCATTTAGGGTTCGTTTAACGTTTCCGATAAGCCAAACAACTTGCGCAAATGTAGTTGTACTGAAGTGGAGCCGTTCACTTCGGAATACATCGCTGGCTTCTTCTTTCAATCGTTTAATATCGCTTATTAAAAAAAAATATTGCGATTCCGAAAAGTTATTAAGACCAGAAAAAAAAACCCCCGTCAAAATGTGACAAACCCAACTGTCGATCTAATTAACATGACACCATTGAAACTAGGGACACCGATTGGAAATATGTATATGAACAAGATAAGATTGTGGCGATGATGCATTTTCCACTCTATACCTAACCTATCATATGCGTTTATATCTGCGACTATCATTACTGTCAGCCTTATTATTATTTGTTATTATTGGGTTTGTTTTACTTCCTGCTTTCGAATATCACCAATTGAGGGAGCACACAATTTACTCTTGGAAAAGGCTTGAACATTGAACAGTGCCCCTTGCACTTTGCACTAAGTTTTAGTCATCTAGAAGTATGTATGCGTGCTTGACATGTATTAAAAGGAGTTCAGACATCTTTTGGATTATAAGCATAAGTCGTCTGGAACATTATGTTTCAGTGTCTTTTCCTGATGCATTCAACTCGTACTAATCCAATCCATTCATTTTATTTATTTGCAGAAAAGGGATTAGATCACATCGCAGAAAATATCCTGTCATACCTCGACGCAGATTCACTAAAGGCCGCCGAACTGGTGTGCAAAGAATGGCTTCGTGTTCTCTCCGAGGGTATGCTATGGAAAAAGCTGATCGAACGCAAGGTCCGAACGGACTCGCTATGGCGTGGTTTGGCGGAAAGACGTGGCTGGATACAGTATCTCTTCAAACCACGCCCAGGCTCAACGCATCGGCCACACTCGTTCTACCGCGAATTGTTTCCCAAGATCATGAATGTAAATATTGCACCGCCCAGATGCAAGGATTTCTAATCACAGCTATTTTGTTTTTTTAGGACATTGAAAGCATAGAAAACAACTGGAGAACCGGACGTCACATGCTGCGCAGAATAAACTGTCGATCAGAGAATTCAAAAGGTGTCTATTGCTTACAGTATGACGATGTTAAAATTGTCTCTGGTCTTCGGGATAATACGATCAAAATCTGGGACAGAACGGATCTGCAGTGTGTTAAGGTGAGCGTTGGCTGCCTTGTGCGTGACTCTCCAATCAAGCTGATGATTGTCTTTTTTTTTTTAGACTCTAACTGGCCACACAGGATCTGTCCTGTGTCTGCAGTACGATGACAAAGTCATAATCAGCGGTTCGAGCGATTCCACAGTTCGCGTCTGGGACGTCAACACTGGCGAAATGGTCAACACTCTGATTCATCACTGCGAGGCAGTACTACATTTGCGTTTCAACAATGGAATGATGGTGACCTGTTCCAAGGATCGTTCCATTGCCGTCTGGGATATGACATCGCCAAGCGAAATAACCCTGCGCCGAGTACTGGTCGGTCACCGAGCAGCCGTCAATGTTGTCGACTTTGATGAGAAGTACATTGTGTCGGCCAGTGGTGATCGAACCATTAAGGTTTGGTCCACATCAAGCTGTGAGTTTGTACGCACACTGAACGGTCACAAGCGCGGCATTGCGTGCTTACAGTACCGGGATCGTTTGGTTGTCAGCGGTAGCTCAGACAATTCCATAAGGTAGATATTGATTGTTTATGGACGATCTAATCACAAGATGGCTTATGTTTTTTTTTCTTTCTGCTTTCAGATTATGGGACATTGAGTGCGGAGCTTGCCTGCGTGTCCTCGAAGGACATGAAGAATTAGTTCGTTGCATACGATTCGATTCGAAACGAATCGTGAGTGGTGCCTACGATGGTAAAATCAAAGTGTGGGATCTGGTTGCTGCATTAGATCCGCGCGCTCAATCGAATGCACTTTGCCTTAACACTTTGGTGGTAAGTTTTAATTTGTTGCTGTCACAACATATCTTTTTGTTATTTCTTCAGGTTTGGATGAACGACAACGACGAGGTAAAAATAAGCAAATGAGGAGAAACCACATGTGTTTTGTCGCGCTTTTGTGCGAGTAAATGTTCTCGAACGTAGTTCATTGATCCCACAAATCCCCATTGTTGTCGTGTGATGTGTGCGTCATTGTTTTGTCACAAGACTCCGAAGCGGGTTTCTTGGTTTGTTTGGCAATTAACTGGCTCTGCCAGCCATATGTTATTTAATTGTGTGAAATGACATCAATTCGTATTTTATGCATCGCAGAGAGCTACATGAACATTTTGGTGTGTGATGCTTAGGGTGAAACACCTGGTGGTTGTTGGTGGGTCAATAACTGCTGATGAGTTGCAAAAGTGTCTCCGTGAGGAGGGAGATGTGCTTTTGTTTTACCTACACGATATTCATCTCTTTATGTGTTTTCCTTAGTCAATTGGGCTTAACTTATGGGAATGTCAACCTGTTGCAGTATGCTATGATGATCCCCAGTCAATTTGTATGAACCTGCTCAGCGGGTTCAAGTCCCATAAGTCTGCAAGTGAAATGTAAATGGAAGTAGTCCGCATTGTCTAGTACGATGCGTTTCTCAAAAAGTACACCATCTTTAAAGATGACTGCTTCATAACGTCTGCCGTTGAAAGCCACCTCCAAACGTCCACTTATTTAATTTTTTTTTGTATATGCTGTACATACTTTTATAGAAATACAATTTGCACGTACAACACCAGATTTTAATCAGTTTAGTAGTTCAACGCTAACATCAACAACCAACCTTCTAGTACAGGGTACAACAAATAAATCTGTCAGCGGCATCTGCTAAAGACTGCTACAATACCATGTGTAATTACGAATACTAGAGTTTGTCTGGTGATAGAAATTCTACCCTTATAGTGACCTGGTTTAAACGCACCATATTGGAAAACAAATTACGCACAACAATGCATCCCTGCACACTCTTCCCGCGAAAAAATCAATCGAATATGTTCTGTTTAAGCCAACTCGTTGAACCAATTCGAGCTTCTGATGAAGCGAAGGAGATTACGAATGTCTATGTTTTTTAGATTGTTCAGATCATTATAGTACAACGCTCCCAAATGGAGTTTTCGGCTTTGTGAAAGAGCCGGACAGGTACAGAGGAGATGGAGTATGGTTTCTTCCTCCTCATCAAGACAGCTTCTGCAAAAATCGTTTGAGAATACGCCAAGCCTTGTTGCATCGGTCTTATGACGGAGACGTATAGCCAGTGAGTGATACGAGGCTGTAAACCCCATTTGTTTCCTATGGCTTTTTTGCAACAGAAAAGTGCCACAGTGGCTTTTTTAACTCTTTCTTGGATGTTAGGCTTCCAGGTTATATATATATTTTTGAGAGATAATCGAATCAGACCACCATTGACGGGTCTCTTTTCGTCTCTCTACCACTATAAATCTTACCCAGCTAGATTCTCTGGATTTCTCCAGAGTTCTTTTCCTGTGTTCGATTCCTAGTGTTACCGCTAGCATCAGTTGAAAAATCTGTTTCATCGACTGGGTCTCCACCCAATGATGTCCCAAGATCTTTCATTCTTCTGCCAGCCAATCCCAGCGCCAATGATGTTGTAATGTTTTGCTTGCGTCTGATCACCGCCTGATTGTCCAGCGTCTCCACCTGACCCTCAAAGCAAGTAGTCCAACGCATGCGGCACAATGCAATCATCTTCAGGCTTCCAGGTTAACTTTCTATCAAAACTGAGGCCCAAGTATTTAGCTTCATTTGAGAATGTTAAACTAGTGCCATTTATAGATGGGGGGGTCAATGTGTGGAACTTTGTATTTCCTAGAAAAAAGGACAAGTTCCGTTTTGTGAGGGTTTAAATCCAACCCACATCTGTTCGCCTATTTTATTAGCTTATTGAGAGCGTGTGGTAGGAGTTCTTTTAGAGTATTTAGGTACCTTCCTGACACAGCAATAGCAACGTTGTCCGCATAGGCAATCACATTGTGACCTCCCGCTTCCAGGCATATCAGCAGTTCATTCACCACTAAATTCTAGAGAAGGGGAGATAGGACACCACCTTGCGGGGTTCCTCTGCTGACAGATCTTCTGGTAGATATCTCACCCAGACTTGATTTGATAATTCGGCTATTGAGCATCAAATTAATCAGCTCGCTAAGTGAGGCATCCACGTTCAGAGCTGCCAATGAAAATATATGAAAAGCACTTTCACTTCTCTCCATAGCATTAGGATGTACACCAGTTCCAAACAGCCTCTTAGGATTATCATTCGCACTTGCAAGATGATATCCGAGGTGTTTTGTAGCTCGGCTGGTATTATGCCGTGTGGTCCCGATGATTTGTATGGTGTCTGCTGCCCCAAGTAAGATTGTTTTACTCTTGCTACTGATTAGCAGTGCCTCCACTTTAGAATCCACAAATACCACGATTGTACCCACTTCTAGTAAAGGCCAGTTGAGTATCTTACCAGCGGAATGGAACTTATACTGGCCGCTGTGGAACCTATATTCCTTGGGGTCATCATTTGTTTCGTTTGTCCTATTATTAGCTACAATAATGTATGCTGACAATGATGTCTGTTGGTACTCTAATATTTCGTTAAGATTCTTGCTATTAAAGTCGACAAAGAAATAGTGCCGGTCTCTGGGACTCATGAATTTTCTCCAAAACCATCCACACTGCTTAGATTCATTCGGCCTTACTAATAATCAATCACTAATGTCGACAACTAGTTAGATGTCAGCTTTAGTAAAAATGTACAGCATTTGTGAAATGGTACCAATAAACAATTAGACCTCCACATTTACTAGTCCGACAACTTTCTTAGAATCTATTACATTTGTTGTCATTGCAAAATTCAAATTGCATAATTTGTTTTCGTGAAAAACAAGGTGGATTTTATTCTAAAAGAAGGAATACATAAATTACAATTAAATTTGCGCAACACATATCTTTCCAATGCTCTTTGAGACTTATTAGGTCTGTTCCCTTACCATAATGCATTCGAACACATTAGCTAAATTTAGTCAAACTTCGTTCCCTTACGCAAAAGTTGGGCAGAACAGAGCCAAAAAGAGAGAACAAAACATTTCCCCTCCATAAAAAACCTGCAAATATTAGCCCAAGAAATTTCTCTGGGCTAGTTGGTTATTGCTGACAGATGGATGTCAAATCGTTCAAATGCTTATTTGTAACTTACTTTTCATTTGTTTTCATTTATGGTTTGTGATTGTATAGCATTAAAATAGATGTAAGACGCAAAAGAATTGAACTTTTTAATTTTGCAATAAGAGCAATTCAAATTTCGGTCTTAAATATAGATTTGTGTCTTGTTCTACTGATATTTAAATATTACCGCCTAGAAAAATTCACATTTTTCAAATTTGTGGTTCAACGCGTTCCTTTTCTTTTTGGTTATTTATATCATTTCGGTGAGCGAATTCTCTCGCAATGAGATAAATGTGACATATTGCCAAAATTGAACCAGAAAGTAAAGGAACAGACCTACTATAAGCAAAAAACAAAACACAAAATAGGAAATGCACAAAATATCCGCTGATCTGTCAAATATCACATGCAAATCAGTAATGCCGTATCGTTCGATCGGACACAATTTTCAGTACTTTTATGGTACGCTTTCTATTGTTTTGTAGTACTACCTCGCGATTTCTTTATGAGTGCATTTGTGTCGTAATAAATTCTCTTTCAAATTATTCAATAAACGGAGCACAGTTTATTTGAATGATTTCATTTATTCGTAGACTGACGATGCAAATCAAAACTTATTAGTGGTCAAAATCACAATTGCGTAATTAGCAAGTGAATATTTTTGAAAATAGAAATAATAGCTGGCTCATTCATTTCAGAATGAATAACAATCGCACGTAGGAAGCGTGTTAAGAACTTATCGCTTCCGGGTTTGAAAATAAATACAATTTAACCTGTAAAAAATTGCATGGCTTATATATTACTTAATTCGGGAAACTTAGAAACCGACAAAAGTTGAAATTCGAACTGAAAAATATAAAACGCATATTCTCGTACTACCTGTTGCTGTTAGGCTGTACTTGCACCCCCAGAAGTTAATAAACTTGTTATTTTGCATGTATTTTGCTGAGTTCTGATAATTCTATTTTTATAACTATATTTTCCACGAAGGGAACCTTTTCACGCCAACCATTGTCTCATTAGAGATCCTCATTCTCGGTAAAGAAACTCCTTTTGCAAAGAGTTTGAAAAGGGTTTGGTTGCAACAAAATATCTACCTGTGTCGCCTAAGGTACTGAGAATTGTTGCAAAAAGGTACCTACAAGCCGTCCAAACTTTGGTAAGAAGATATTTTATTCTGTTTGCGACGACTGTCAACAAAGTCTTGGAATTATCCCAAACTTATATAAAATTTATTTTTTATTACGCAACTAACTAGGAAAACCAATCAAAAAGCAACAGAAAGAAAAACACAGAAATATATGCTTCACGTGTTTAGAAATAAAACAAAAACGCAATATTTTTCAATATTTTGCATACATTTACCTAAACAAATTTGTGTGTGATAGACTTAAAAACCATTTGCATTGTTGTATTACAACGAATAAAATTAGAAAGCATTCACAATTTACTAAAATTAATTAATAATTGTAAACGCTCAGGCTGAACAACAGCGTATTAAATTCTCTCCTATTTCGAAATTTAATACCGCGGTTTTGGATGGTTGGGCAACACTTGTCTTCAAAATGACATACTTACTTACTTAACGGGCTCCCGACCCGTGAAGAGTCTCTACCTCTGAAGACACTGCAGCCTTCCATCCTCTGTGATCCCGGGCACGCTGCTTCCAGTTTGCCAGACCAAGCGCTCTGGCATCCGCGATGGCTTGGTCTTTAAAACGGAGGTTCGGTCTTCCTTGTCGCCTCGAACCTGGGGGCTGGGATTCAAAGATCCTCTTAGCTGGAGCATTGTCGTCCATTCGCTCGATGTGGCCGAGCCAATGTAGTCGACGTGTTTTGGCTTTTTGGACTACATCCACATCTTGGTACAGCTCATAGAGTTCGCGGTTGTATCTTCGCCTCCATTCGCCCTCCTCGCACACAGGACCAAAAATCCGACGAAGAATTTTTCTTTCAAAAGAGCCCAATATCAGCTCTCCCTTCCTGCTTATCGTCCAGCACTCGGCGCCATAAAGCAGAACTGGCAGGATGAGTGTTTTGTAGAGCGTACATTTCGTCCTTCGAGTTAGGAGTTTTGAACCCAATTGTTTTGCCAAACCGAAGTAGCAAAGTAGATAGCAGCGGTTTCCTAGGGTAATTCTTCGCCTGATCTCCACTAGGGTGTCATTCGTGGAGTTCATATTTACACCGAGGTAGATGAACTCCTTAACTACCTCGAAATTGTTGCTATCAATAGTGACGTTTTGTCCTAGGCGGTGGACAGATGCGTTTTTGTTTGTTGATAGCATATACTTGGTCTTGTCCTCGTTTACTTCAAGGCCAACAAATTTCGCCTGTTCCTCAATCGCCGTAAAAGCCTCAGTCACGGCACGCTGGGAGCGACCCATGATGTCGATATCGTCCGCATACCCCAGTAGCTGAACGGATCTGTTGAAGATAGTGCCTTCCGTGTTGACACCTGCCCTGCGCACTATCTGCTCCAGCACGAGATTGAAGAAGTCACATGATAGCGCATCTCCTTGCCGAAATCCGGTGCATGTTTGGAATAGTTCGGAGGAGCTACTTCCAAATTGCACGTAGCAGCGCGTGTTCTCCAGCGTTACGCGACACAGCTGGATCAGTTTTGCCGGGATCCCGAATTCGGCCATCGCCATATAGAGCTCCTGACGATGAATGCTATCATATATGCGGCTTTGAAGTCGATAAATAGGTGGTGAGTCTCGACTTGAAATTCATTGGTCTTTTCCAGGATTTGCCTCAGTGTGAAAATTTAGTCTATGGTCGATCTGCCGGGCAGGAAGCCACACTGGTATGTGCCGATTAGTGTGTTGCAGAACGGTTTAAGACGTTCACACAGTACGTTGGATAGGATCTTGTATGCGACATTAAGCAGGGATATGCCTCGGTAATTTTTGCAAGACATAGGATCGCCTTTTTTGTAGATGGGACATATGGAGCTGATAGCCCAGTCATCGGGCATGCTTTCTTCCATCCATACCTGGTTGATGATTTGGTGCATGCGCCCTACCAAAACATCACCACCGTATTTGAAGAGCTCCGCTGGTAAATCATCAGAGCCTGCGGCCTTGTTGTTCTTAAGCTTTTTTATAGCTAAGCCAACTTCTTCTATACTGGGTGGTGGAACTGGTTCTTCATTGACTGGACGTGGGTTCTCTTCTTGCCCTATCACTCTCTCTACATGATGCCCATTTAGCAGCTGCTGGAAGTGCTGCTTAAACATATCTACTATTCCCTGCGCTTCGGTGACTAGGTTTCCTTCGCTGTTTCGAAGAGCCTGCGTTCCGGTCTAGAAGCCAGCAGCCAGTTGCTTGGTTTTCTTGTAAAATCTCCGGATGTTGTTTCGATCGCGAGACTCTTCGATCTCCTTGAGCTGGGAGGCTGCGTAAGCCCTCTTCTTTCGACGCAGTATCTTCTTCTCCTCCCTCCTCCTGGCTCGATACTCTTCCCTCGCTGCCCTTGTTTTGCGCTGCAGCATCTTCATATGTGCATCTTCTGTCACCTTTTTCCGACGTACGCATTCATCATCATACCACGGGCTTTTTCTACGATATAGTAGTTTCGGCTACCTCCTTGATGATGTCGCGATACTGGGACCACTGGTTGTTGGCGTCTGTGGTAGGTGAATGCACAGTGGGGAGTTTCTCACTCAGGCGCTCTCTGTAGACACTGGCTACTCCAGGTGTGCTTAGGCGTCCAACGTCGAATTTCTTCTTTTGAGCGGTTCGCAGCTTCTTCTCGTTGGACAGTCGAGCTCTGAATTTAGCAGCGACAAGAAAATGGTCAGAGTCGACGTTTGCCGTTGTCTGTTGTCGTTTCGTGGATTCTGTGCTTACCAACTAACCCGCCAAAGATGTTTTCCTGACCGATTTTGGCAAAATGACATAAGGGAGGATTTATTTAGCTAATGCCCGAGATAAACATGGCTTTCTCAACACTAACATTTAACCCTACAGTTAGCGAAAGTCTGGCAACTATATTTGTTTATTGGTAAAGGGATTTTGGAAAGTGTGGAGTCATTTCGTAAAGTGCCAGACTAAAGTTGATTATTGGTAAGGCCGATTGTGTTGTTCATTTCCGTCAATAAAACTTCGCAAATTGTCCCATTGGCACAATGTATAGTCTATCTTCCACTCTTCAGACACTGTTTGCCCGGCGCTACTGTTGAACATCGCTATCTTTTTACATACATGTATTGTCACCCTGAAAGAATCCCCTACAATTAGCCACGAAAACCTTAGCAACTATCATATTCCTTCAACTCTGGAACTACAAAATGAATAATCGTATAAAAATCACATTTTCTTAAGGAGCACACTGGTCGGGTATTCCGTTTACAATTTGATGAATTCCAAATTGTAAGCAGTTCCCACGATGATACAATATTGATTTG
Organism: Cheilosia vernalis; assembly: GCA_949126925.1. NCBI lineage: Eukaryota > Metazoa > Arthropoda > Insecta > Diptera > Syrphidae > Cheilosia > Cheilosia vernalis. Next base: position 26,776,771 of record OX421358.1, read on the forward strand.
GGATTTCCTCAACTTCACACCCAATGAAACCACAACATGCCGGACTCCGTCACGTAAGTTTTTCACATCCAATCGTCTACCGAATCCTAATCTCTTCCCTTTCCACAGCCGCTTTAATGGAACACTAATGTCGAAGAAAACAAAAAAACATAAACCATAAATATAACATCTAAAAAAGAAACACATAATTATCTACCAACAAAATACCCAGAAGAAGAAAAAAAGAAAGCAGCAACGAAATGCAAAATGGATGATTTTCAGATAAACTTTAAGAGTAGGTGAATGCAAATATAAAACCAGAAAAAAAAAACTAAATTGTATAGATATTGTTGTTATTTTTGTTGCTAGATGTTGTGTATAAAAAAAAAAAAAACAAGATCTCCAAATGGGTGATATGTAGTCTGTATATGTATCTTGATCGCGTGCATTAAACAAAACGAAAACAAGCAAAGAAAACTTATTCATTATGTGCAAACACAAAGAAATTGAAATGAAAAAAATAACCCAACAAAATTGTTTATAAAGAAAAATAATAAAAATTTAACTATTATTGCCAAGTTACATTTGAAAGAAGCAAATTTTTAAAAATTAAAACCAAAAACCAACACAGAAACGACTAAAACAAGGAACACAGGTCGAGTCACTATGCAATTTGAAGGTCTGCCTCGGCGTTCAGGCATTTTGTTGAGGTTAGAGTGCAACAACTGCGTTACTAGTTTTTACACACGCGGAGATTAATAAATTTGTCTAAAATGAAAATGCAAACCCTTAATGTGCCTATCATACATCATATTACCAGCTTTCTTCAGCAAGTCATCAAATTTTGTTTTAAGTGAATCGGGGCTTTCGTCGGCTGATATTGAAAATGTTTCTGAAGATTCGATTGTCAGTTTGTACCACTCATTTACACAATTTCCACCCGAATTAATTAAAGTAACGAAGGAACTTTTCCACGGCTTACAAAGAACGATATCCCCATGCCTGTGCTTTCTTTTTTGTGTAGCGGCAGTATAATCGCCTTAATAATTAAGACACAAGTTTTATTTTATCTTTTAACTCGGATGCTTAAGCGTGTACGCGAGTTGAGAATGGTATGGCATTGGACTGTGTAACTATGTCCGAATACCAACAAGTTAGAGGCATTCCAACTCTATTGTTGGCTTTTTGTAGTTACTGCCGGTTACCAGATAAAATAATTCAGTTTTTCAAGCTGCTCCTTACCGATTTACTTGGACCCTTACGTTTGACGAGGCAGTTTTATTCCTCTCATTTTCACATCACAACTATTCACGCCTAATGCGAAGGTAAGGGTCTCTTACCAGAGTATAATTCGCCAGGTCAATGTTCTTGATTATCGAAAACTTGTCAATGACCGATAGTTTGACAGCTCTTTTATAACAGTCGCTGATCATTCGGAGTCGGTAGCGGAAGAAAGTAATATTTCCGTTTCTGGTAATGCTATTCAACATCCTACACCCGTGACTCTTGTAATGATAGTGACGATGGACGTTCATCGAAAAGTGAGACCAATCCGCAAAGATTTCTATATTTCATTCCAATTTGACAGAGTTTGACATCAAGTTCTTTTGCAGAAAATGCCCGTTTGTATAAAACTTTTACTTTCAAATACTATTCCTTCTTCGGCCGATGACAACACTCTTAGTTTCTCAACCAAAGTGTGTTAACTTACAGGACCCTAATCGTGTAACTTTAGACGGTTATCGTCGACAATATGGGCATCCAAAACTAGTAACTTACGAGTTTGAGAGCTTAATCATAGTTCTTTTTCCACAAATGTAATGCAAACTTCAAAAAACCGAAAATATATTTTTATGGTCATAAAAATTACGATATCGTACAGACGATGATTGTTACACGTAACAATGGGTTCTACATTGCTACGCTTAGGTCGATGTGGAGAATTATGATTACCCACGTTGAGCCTGGCCTCGTGTTTCTATGTTATGCTCGTTGAAGTTTCTTTTCGTCTGCGCTCATTCTTTGCAAACACCTATCTAATGAGACATCCAACTATGAAACATCTAACTGCCTTTCCTTACTGTCTCAGCGCCATGTGGTAAAGAGACCGAAAGTGCCTTTTAAAAGACGAAAAAATATAGTTATGTTTCACCTACACCTAATAGCCCCTTCCATAAACAATCCCGGCAGATTAATCCATTGCCTTGCCTCCAGTTGTAAATTCTTACTGGCCGTACCACCTTAGGTAAGGTCATCCGAATGTACCCGAATGTCAATCTGGAGTAGAGTCGAAGATTCCTCCGAAGCCGAAGCATTGATCGTAAGCTCTATATACCCCGGCCATCTTAGCGGCTAGTTCGAATCTTTTTGGTTAGGCTAGCATCGCCGAATGCAAAATTCTTAATTTTGGCCATGAACCAATACGTTTAGGTTAGGTTGAAGTGGCTGTCGGCTAGTGTCATTAAAACTCCTTCGATACGGACACCTAAAGCAGGGGCGAGTTCATAATTGCAACATTGTTGCACATGCCATGCAAAAAATATTGACTCAATGCAATTACGAACAGAAACACTGTTGGCGAATGTGAAAATATTCATAAATCAGAGACTGTAAATAATACTACTCATAATGCCGTCAAATGTTTCCTCGCACATTGTTAACTATCCCAAAACAAAATCCTACTAGTACTGTCAGTACAAATGAATATTTAACACAGATTTACAGCAAATCCAATGTTAATCTTGTCACAAGATGAAGACAAATTCAGAAGGCACTCGTCAAATGTATCGTTTTGTGCTATAGGGGCCTGATTGGCAAAACATCTTCATCGTGCATCACAAAAAAATAAATATTAGGCGTTTTTCTTTTTTAGTTCAGAGCTGAGCACTGAACAGAGTTCGAGCATTATGAGCGCGCTCTGAACCATGCGTGCTCAGAGCGTTCAGAGGATGTTTTGTTTTACCTGTGTTTTTTGTCCTTTAAATGTGACTGGAAGTGTGGATGTACATGTGTACTCAGCTTTTTACTCAGGATGCTCAGTCAATTTATTCTGAGCTCATAGAGCGCGCTCTGCTCTGATCATGCTCTGACCGAAAAAAGAAACACAAATTCGAGCTCTGAAGTGTCTGAGCTAAAAAAGAAACACGAACTTTTATTGTACGAACTATTATTGTACAAAATCGTGAGAGGTTATGAGTGAGTTTTGCGAGGGGGAAGTAATCAATATTTTTGAGTAGTCCTTGACTACAGATTTTCTACTTGTGATTGCATGCGAATTCGTTTGAATACACTGTGATACACTGTGATTCACCATGAATACGCAAAGAAAAGTTCCTTGAATACACCTGATTACTTCCCCCTCGGAGTTTTGCTTTGACTCTCCACATGCAACAGCAACAAACAGAAAGTCGTTGCAGAGAATTAAAAGTAGATTATCGACCCAGTAAGTGTGTGGCACATTAGTGTTTCCACAGTCCTTTTTTGTCCCATATATGTACAAAGATATTTGTAAAATTTTGCATTGTTGTCACTTGGTGGTCAACCCCATGTCAATTGCTAGTGTCCTTGTGTTCCAAGCTAAAGTCGATCGCAAAGTGTTACAAAAAAAAAAAAAAAATAAGAAGAGTAAGTAAGGGAAAATTCAAACGTTACTTCAAAATTCTATAAAATGCGAATAGTAGTCTAGATATATATACAAAATAAAAAAAAATAGAAACATATTTATGCCCCCTTGCTGCTGCTATTTAACTACAATGCAAACAATTCTATATAACTATCTCACTCTTTTTTCTATCTCTATATCTTTGCGCAAAAAAATATCAGCAAACTAAAAAAGTGCAGTCAAAAATGAAAAGCTGGAAAAAAATTGACAAAAAGTATTTTTTCTTTTATTCGCGAGACACATTTACTACGTACATTATATTATGAGCATTATTCATAAACAAAATATTATTATTATATATATTTTTTTTAAATAAGTTAAATTGTCGTTTAATTTTATTACTGTATTAGTTTTGTAAATATAACGTTATGGAAATAAAAAAAAAGAAAAATTAAATTAGTTGAAATTTTTAGAAATTGAAAAAAAAAATAAACTTAACAAGTTACTTGAGAGGAATATAAACATAAAAGAAAACAAAATTAGAAATGCTTTCAAATCGTTTCACTAGAATATACGACTTGGTACTGTAGTCCGCTCCCACTTATTATATCCCCGTTCCCAGTTGAAAAACAACAAGATGAGAATGAATTAAAATTGTAACTAAATAATAATGTCATTGCCAATTAAAATTGTTTTTTTTTTATAATAAAGCAGCTTCATAGATAATTTTATTATAATTTCATAAATTTTGTGTTTTTTCTTTTGTCAAATCATTTTAATTTATAATTAAGACGAAACAAATAAAACAACAACAAGATCGATAAAAAATAAATAAACATACAATTGTTCATAACGGATATGATGGTGAAATGTGTTTGCATTTTATTTAAATATGGAAGCTGATGTTGGTTGAGTCCGTGCGGTCAAACCGGACTCAGGCGGATGTAGAGGTTAATAAGTTTGAAATTTTTGAAATACAGCAGGGGGTCAATTTCCGTTCTGTGAGAAAGTGAATCGAACATGTTTTCACAATTTCGATTCTCGTTCTACGAAAATGTGAAAACTTATGTGGTATTCGATTGGGCGCTCTCAGAGCAATTTTTATGTTCGTTTGGTACAAGAAAAAGCAATCTTTTTCAGATTTCAGAGCACTTTTGCGAATCTAGATAATATTTTCTCAGATTTACCAATCCAAGTGCGTTTGAGTTTGACAACTGATGGAGTTTGTTTACATTTTTAGTGAATTTTTTCTCCAGCAAAGAAAGACATTGCATTGGGTGAATCTAATTTTGTGAATTATTTATGTATAAATATTTAGAAATCAATCGGGACGGATATTTCTAATGTTTTAATACAAAATTTAAGTAGTGAATGGAAATCGCTTAGAAAAGTGTCGAAGACTACACATATTCAAATGGCACGAATATCAACACAAAAAAGAGCAAGTGACGTTTTTATGCCACACGAAATCTGTAATCTGAGAGCAAATCTGAAGACCCAAACGAACACCATATTGAAAAATGTTCATATGTATATTTTTAACTTTCTCCATTACGTAGTAAGAGAAAGATATTGGTTTCGTACAAAATTTCGAACTCGAGATTTTAATCAATTCTGATATTACGATGATAGGCCAACTCAAAAAAGTGGGTCGTAAAATTCTGTCCGGTCTGTCCGTCCGTCCTTCCACGGGCCTACAGCCTAAACGGCAACCCGGATTACGTTCAAACCTCGGATTTGGAGTTTTTGGGCTTACAGTTCGGGAGGTGTTTTTTTTTTGCAAGGTAACCTCAATATTAATGGTACTTCCCATACAAAATGTTTGTACCAGTTTGATTTGATCGAAAACGGCTCTAACGATTTCAACCAAAATTGATATTTAAGCTTAAGTAGGTGAGGTTACCATGACTGCGTACCCAGTTTTTGGCTAAAAATTCGAACAACAGAATTTTTGAAATTTCAACATATCTCGAAAACGGTCTACACGATTGTAACAAAAAATAATTCCTAAGGTAATGTCTTCATTTCTAACTTAATAGTAACCTCAGTTTTTCTCTATATTATCGTACAATGGATTTTTGAAAGAAGGAATTTTTTAAAATTTAGTTTTCTTCAGTTTACCGGAAAACGACAATAACGATTTTGACCAAAATGCAAACTTAGGCTCAAATGGATGTTTTCAAAACTATTGTGTCCTTAATTTTCAATTTGAAGCAATAAAAACGCTAATTTTAAGAACTGTTCATATCTCGAAAACCCCATCTTCGATTTCGATAAAATGTCAAAAACGAAGTATTTCTTTTATCCGGAACAATATCATACAGTCAGTTTTCAGCTTAATAGTTACGCAATAGTATTTTTCCAACTGAACATTGCAATATTTGCAACTTATATTGTTATTTTATATAACTGCCATATGAGATGAATATCCAAAAGAGAATTTTGTTTTCTTTTGTCTAGTATCGAGAAAGTTTCGTTCGACCCAGTCGTGCACTTTATTTTTTCACGCCCTCAGTGAAAGCTTGAAACTTGGGAACCTAATATCGTAGCACACAGTCATGCTTATTTTGAGATTCGAACGAATAGTCAATTCTGACGAATGTCTCTATTCGTTCGAATGAACTTTGTGTATTTTGAGATTCGAACGAATAAAATTCATTATCGAGAATGTCATCAAATGAATTCAAGTGAATTCAACTTTCGAAATCAGCTGTCTGATGTCATTTGACATTTCTATTTGTATACAAAACTCATATTGTGAAAATAAAACATTAAAAACATGGCAATTGTTCCAAGTACGTTTAATCTACTTAATTATTATCATTTGTTTAAATATCTGTAAGGAATTTTCGCCTCAACAAAAAACCATTTAAATATGTTCTGGATGAGTTAGTAACAGAATTTAAAGGATAGGGACAATAACAATCAATGCTAACGACCACCTTAAGATTTGTCGCAGAAGGTTGCTACCAATTTGGAGTAGGGAAAGATACAAATAATTTTTTTTTATGTCTCAATCATCCTTATCAAAGTGCATACAAATTGTAACAAACGCATTGGAAGCTAAACTTTGCCCCAAATGGGTACAAAACGTATCTTAGCTAGTGAGGAAGAAAAGGACGAGATAAAATTACATTTTTGCAAATTTTATCCGCCAAGAATATGGACAAAACCAAAGCAGTCGCTGTTTAAGCGATAGGAAATTGCACACGAATAAAAAATTACATTTGTTTCGAACGATTAGAATGTCAAAATACGATCAACATTCGAATGACAAATAAACTTTCGATTGATAGGATGAATTTCTTATCTGTTCGAATGTCAAAATACAGATTCTTCGAATTCGAGACACTTTCGAACGAAATCGAATCTCAAAATAAGCGTGAGTGTGCGATATTGAATTCACCACGATAGCTTCACTTATTGAACGATAATCGATTTTTAGTGCAGAGTCAATCGAATAAGCATACGAATTTCTGGCAAAATATCAAAATAGTGCCGTTGGAAAGCGATGACGATTCGTTACAACATTTCTAATTGACTACAGAAAGTGGCCTCAGTTGTGAATTACTTGCTTAGTTACTTAGGTGGCGCTACAGTCCGGGGTGCACCTGGCCATGAACTAATACGTTTCTTTAGTTAGCGCGATCTTTGACTAACTGCCTCCAGTTGCACACTGCAAGTTGGTTGGCGTCGTCTTCCACTTGCGGGCGCAACCTAAGGCCTCCTCTACTGCCTTGTCCCTCCAGGTTGAAATCGAAGACTTCGGGCCTGAGCTTTGGTGTCTATTCGATCTACATGTCTCGGCCATCTTAGACGACTAATGCGTACTTTTCTGAAAAGGTCGACGTCGTTGTAGCTACAGCTCGTTAAATCTCCTCCAGGGGTGGAATCGGCTAAGGTGAAAGTTGATAGTTCACAATCAAAATCAAAGCTTTATTTCATGTAACAGCTATTTAGGTGTGGCTTTCATACATTTATGTCACTCCAAATAAATTAACATTCGTGAAAAAAGAATATTTTTGTTTTGGGACTGCTTGATTTACCAACTGGAATAAGGTCAACGCATGTTCCACCCATCTACACTGATCGCTTTAAGCAGAACAAAGAAGAGTTGATAATCAAAAACTACAATCAACTATCTCCTTAGCCGATTCCAGCCCAGAGCCCGCCAACGGGAGCGAAAATCACTTCTTCGCTTGATTTCTGAGCGTGTGTCATTTTCAGAGTTAATAGCGAAGCCGAGGTAGTCAAAGTCAACTACTTACAAGTTATGCTGTCTGTTAAGTTCTGTGTCCATTCTTGTCATATATTTGGTTTGCCATCAAGCCGAAATAACAATTTAAATCACATGTTGTTAACAAGTATAAATTAACCTACTGACGTTTACTCGTCTATTCAGTTAACAATACAAAACCAAAATCAATCAACAAACAAATAACTATCGAGTCGATTGCCGATTGACAAACGCAATTCGCACTAGTAACCAGGGGGATCAGTTTCTGCATCTATTTTCTATTCTTCGAAACAAGTGAGCACGAAAAATGTCCGTTAAAATAAAAATTTCGGTTGTATTAATTGAGGTTGTTGTAAAAATCTAGGCAAAACAAGTAGACTTTTAATTGAAATAAAATGTGAAGACCTATAGCTATGTTCGTTGTGAAAGAAGAATAATAATTTAAATATGCTGTTACTTTTGCAATGACAAAATAAAATGCAAATCAATACGAAGGAGACTATAGGTACTCTGTACTGTACTCCGAAATTCTCAACCCTGCACCATGTAAAAAAAGTAATATACCGAAAATGAGAAAACAAATCCATCAAAATAAGGTAAATTGTCTGATTAGCTGCGTTTATCGAGGTACCAACTGTTTTTTTGTAAAAACCAAAGTCTATGTAAATTTATTTAGCTGACGAAAGAGTCTGGGGTGGATCTGTACGTCGGAACAAATTTGGTTGGTTACCGAAATAGTTATTGTGTTAATCGGTGGTTGCTTTTATAGAGGCCGTACTGTAGTTGACTCTCATAAATCTATAGTAATATTTTCTAAGTTGCACTAATTATGAATATTTTAAATTTGTAATAATATTCCTGTTCTTTTGAGCTTTAATCTCAGCAAAGCATAAAGTAAACTTGCATTTCAGCACGCAATTACATGACGAATAGTAGGTAGGTACCTACCTACAACAAAAATATTTATTTATTTTTTATTTACCTATAAGAATATTAACTAATAATAAATTAAGAGTTAATACTAACTGACAGCGCTAGCTACCAGGGCTTTCGGCTATATGTGTAAAACTTTTATCTTATTTACTAGATCTATTGAAGAGAGGAGGGAATAGACTATTTTGATGTTGGGAAGGGAGGGAGAGGCAAGAAGTTGGGATAGTTGGGAATTAGGTGATAGACTACTTAGTTTGGCTTTAACTGTGTTGCACTCATGGATTAAGTGCTGTATTGTGAGTACTTCGTTGGCTGTACAAAGGTTGCATTGTGGGCGATTGTCTTTTGTGAATAGATGTCCGTGGGTAAGGAGCGTGTGCCCTAGTCGAAGTCTCACGAAGGGTTTGGTCTTATTTTTGGACAGCTCCTGGGGATAAATTGCTGGTGTACCTTCCGGGTTGAGACATTTATAATGGTGCGTATATGAGGACCACCATTCCTTTTGTTTTTCCTAGATACAGGCTCGGATGCACTTTGTGGTGTCTCCTTTATTCAGGGCTGCATAGGTGAGGACTGGTTCATGAACCGCATGTTTTGATGCTGCATCAGCATCTTCATTTCCCTTTATACCTGCATGCCCAGGGACCCATAAGAGCTTGATTTATCCTTGGTTTTTTACTAATTTGTTCCGGATGTTTATATAATGTGTGTGTTGATGTTGATATTAGTAATGGCCTTCAAGGTGGTATGGACTATCTGTGCATATTATTGTTTTTTGTGTGCGTAATAGGTCCATGGCCCGTAGGATAGCCGTAGCTTCTGCTGAGAACACGGACGCAAAATGAGGGAGTAAGCCTTTCGACCACAGCAAATGACACTCCAGAGACAGACTTCGATCCGTCTCTATATATGAATTTCCATTTGTTTGTTTTGTAGGCTTTGGATAACTCACAGAACATTTGTTTGTAGACGTCACTACCCGTTGAGCTTTTGTTTACGCTTCAGCTTCTGCTTTGCTTTGGGGCTGGTTGTCCCACATATAAAAAACAAACCGGCTTGTTTCCGTATGATGATGAATTTCAACATTTTAGTCAAATTCGAGCGAATTTTTTCAAACTCGTAACTAACTTACGAGCATCTACTCACTTAGGCCGAAATCGTTCAGGATAATTTCCGTACGCAAAAATAAGTATAAGACCACCGGCTGGCAAATAAAGAGGAAGCATACCAAATTCCCTAAAATATAATAATGTAAAAGAAAAATAACTTCAATTTATAATATAGATATACCTACACCTACTTTCCTATTTCAAATTAATGGTGCGAGGCATTCGCTTTATTGCCTGATTGATACGTCTACGGAAACGGAATTGATATCGTTTCGTACGAATTTCTGTTGCCGTCGAGTTGAAGTTGGTAATATGCTGCAGTGCCAGACAAACCCTTCCCTATTGAATGGTCGATCTGTTTCACTAGACGCTTTCATGTTCTATAAAAACTGATAATAAACACAACAACATACTATTCTCCATCTCCTGCCGCCTTTTGCTTGACCTTCCTCTCAAACCTTCGACTGTTGTTTCGATCGTAATCGTAAGTCTTCGAAATCAAGGAGACTACTGCGTAGTTCTTCTTCTTATTTTACTGGATATTCTCTTCGGACGATACTCTTAGCGAGGTAAGACATTTGTTTTCCGCTGCAGCGTTTTTACATGCGCTTCATTGTCTAATTCTAATATATATATTCGGGTGACTTTATAATGATAATGATAAGGCCACAATACTTGAACCGCTGGTTATTAGCATCTGTGGTATGTAGGAAGATTCTTACTCAGAGGGTAAGAAGCCTTAACCAAATCGGGGCCCGTAGCCTTGCTATGATGGAATCCCTTAAAATAGTAGTTGATAGTCACTTTGTGATTGTTAAATGCAACAGTCGAGTCTGCATTCTTCTACGTAGAAACCGACTTTCAAAGTGATCAGTGATCACCTAACATATAAAAATTCTTTTTGGGCTGTTACCTGCTGCAAATAACCTTACAGAATTGCTGATCTTTAACCTTACTTTGTAGTTTTAATTAATTTGGAACAAGGATTCACTGCCATCCTATGAAACTAAGGCCCATTTTATTCACTCGAAGTTGAACACAACTTTGGGATTTTTATATGGAAAACTCCCCGAGTTGTGTTCAACTTCGAGTGAATAAAATGGGCCTAAGTCAATTTTTCAGCACGCAATATCTGACAGATTTTTTTTGCAACTTACAGAAAGTAGGCATACTTTAGCGTATTAAAAAAAAATCTTTAGTCATTTGACCAGACTTAAGTGATTGCCGTTGGAATGATAGCCCATAGTTACGGTGACCATTTTAGCAGATGCAAAAAAGAGGACAATACCTATTTAATTACCGTAAACAAGTTTTAAAACAAACGATTATAACTATTTATTCAAAATATTTGTACTTTAGAATACATCAGCCAGTTCAGTTTTCAGGTTCAGGTTTCTAAGTAAAAAAAGGGCATTAAGAGGACAATTTAAGTAAAAATAGGACATATTACTGTCCTCTTTAAGAAGAAAAAAAAAAGGACACGATACCGAAAAAGAGAACTGTCCTCTCAAAAAGAGGACGGATGGTCACCGTACCCATAGTACACTTTTTGCAAAAAGAAAACTTGGTCTTAACAAAATTGAAAACGAGCACTCGTTCTGCTAATATTCTAACCGGCGGCGTAACATAATAGAATTCAAAATGTTTAGAATAACCTAAGTATAAGATAATCGGAATGATAAGACCATGGCGAATGTAAGTGCATCCGAAACCGAACCCTTTCCAATTGTTGCAAGCATCACTTGGTGTTCGAGATCCAAACACCTATGGAAATTTTCAGCCAAGAGTCACACCAAGCTATGTTCGTATTGTGACTCACATCTAAGCTGTCACCCACTGACTCGTTTTATGTAATTATCCATTTGTACATTAAAGTTGTTTGTCTAAAAAAACACTGCACACAAGGAAAACAATTCACTAGAGATCCAAATTAATTGCCAAGTGAATATGTTCAAGCATGTATATACAAATACAAACTGCACCTTTCCCAAAGCTCAACTGAAAAATAAATTAAGAAAAAAATAAAAATAACAACATTAGTACATTTTTCATTTGTTTATTTAGTAAAAAAAAATCGAAACGCATTCCGACTCTTTGCATCTTAGAACTTCATACGATGTGGGTATTGTGTGGAGCGCAGACTGAACATGCTTTGCAAATATTTCTTGATGAACTTGCCCTCCTTGTTGGCTTTGAGTGCCTTCAAGACGATAGCATCAACCTCCTTCTGGTCCTTCTTGCGCTGTTCAGTTGGAACGTATTTCTCCTTCTTGGGTGCAAAGATGTCACCCTCGCCCGACTTCTTCTCCTTCTTGACCTTCATACGCCTGAAATACGTATCGTTGATGTGCTCTGGTACTTTAAGTTCGCCCAAATCAAGACGAGTTTGGCATCCAATCACATAGCGCTGGGAAACGCGACGCAGTGGGCACGAGTTGATACCGAATGGTCCGGTAACCAACAAAAGTCCAGACTCCAAGACCTTCAGCAATACAACTCGTTTGCCTTGATGACGTCCAGCCAACAGAATTAACACACGTCCGGGTTTCATGTTCTTACGAGTGTTGCGAACATGCTTGCTGAAAACACCACGAGCTGGGCGCTTCTTCACAACAGCTTTTGTTGGATAGTTGGCCTTTGGCTTCTTGGTGTAAACAACACGTTCACCGCCGTTCTTGGGTCCTCCGATCTTCTTGACTTTCTTGATTGGGATTTTCACCTTCTTAACCACTGGACGCTTGGTAGATTTCAATCGCCATTGAGCACGGCGCTTGTACATCTGTGGAGAAAGCGTTTTTTCATAAACACATCACATTTCAGTAGATTAACACAAGAGAAACACAAAAACAAAGTGCAATCGATGGATTCGAGTGAAATCGAAATGCTAATTGGAGAACTGCACCACAATGAAACAACCTTTAGTTTTTGTTCGGTGGGCTTGCACATTTGGAATTGAGTTTTTCCTGTCAAATTTCATCATTTTTTACCTGGCTTTTGGAGTATCGCATAACTCCACCACCCAAGTAGGAATTTATTGGGTGTTTGTTGACTTTTTTGCCACTTTTGGCTGATTTTTTAGCTTTTTCGACGGGTGCCATTTTTAAAAACACGTGTACACCGCACAGAAACTACTTGGAAAAGGAAGGTTATGCTGTGCTTATTTGTCAAATTCTGACACATGTGGCACTAGTGTAGTTTGGTGGTTTTTTGCAGAACGAGCGGCCATCTTGGATGGGCAATTGTCAGACGAAGCCAGTTTGTTGATGAATTATATTTTATGATTTGTGAGAATATCTCAGTATTTTTTGTCGTTGCGCTATTTAAAGAAATTGAATACATATTCCGAAGACTATAAAATAATAATATAGAATAGATGATTGGGTTTGTGGAAATAAGTGCATTTTCTGAATTTTAAACTGTTCTGCATGTTTTCGCAGATAGATGGCAGAGACCGCAGTTAGGGAATACGTAAGGTATTGTTGTGAGTACGTTCAAAGAAACATTCAAGCGGGGTTCATTTCATATTACGTTTTTTTGAGCGTTTTGAACAGAGATGAATGAATAAAAGAGATGGTAATCCTTCGTACGTCTATCCCCCCAGAATCCATTTGTTTACATTGTTGTTTTTGTAATTTCAACCCCCGTCTGTGAATACGTGTGACCAACAAAAATGCATGTTGCTAATGCTAATGGCCGACCGCGAATCATCTTGCTTTTATGAGCATCGCGGTGTTTAATTGTTTTGTTTCGTATTGAATTTGTTTGGTTTTTGTGAAGGTGTTGATTAAAGTGAAAAAAAAAAAAAAATAGTGAATACACATTAGAGAAATACTACGTATTCTCAAAAAAAAAATTATCTTTTTGCCAAATCGAAAACGAGAGTCTGAAAACAGCAATCGTATGTCTCAATTTATTATTTCGTTTTCCATTGGGACAGAAAAAACAATTTTTCTGCTCTCAAAATCAGCTGTCTGTCAGATTTCATGTTCCATTATTGGCCGCTTTTGAGAGTCAAAGCAATTTTGCGAATTTCGACATCAGAGCGAGATTAACGACTACTTAACACCAAAACATTTGTCTTTTGTCAAACTTTAAAGTGTCTATTAACTACGTTATTTAGAAGACAAGTCTGAAGTATTTAGAAGACAGAAAAATTTACATTTGGCAGCCGCAATAGATATCAACATAAATTGAGTGGATTTGTATAAGCATTAATTACAATTTAAGAACAGCTGACTTTTAAAACACGAACAATTTTGTTTTATGTTCCATTGGGCACTAAAAATCTGAAAGCAAAATCCGAAAATTCTAACGGAAAACGACATTAGACTAGATTGATTTATTGAGTTTTTTTTTCACTTATGGAGAGTGTGTTGGTGAGCCTTAATTCGTTTTTTGACATTTTTTGGCTATACAAATTTCTTTGTAACAATACAAGAGCACCAAATCGTGACCGCTCCGAAAAAATATAGCTTGTAGGCCATTATAGATGGTTTGTTATGGTTTCCATATTCAGGCTCCAGGCTAATTTGAAGTCAAGGCAAATCTAGTTGACTTAAGACAACTTGTGTCTTTTTAATGTCCCTATTGTGCTGCATTTTATGCCCAAAACACAATTCTGTACGCAGCGCAGAGTGCAGTGCTGCAAGTAAAATATATGTGCAGAAAATTGTTTGACATCCATTGCAGCGGCTAATATGGCTACTGTCATTCGCCGACTAAGCAGCTGATGTGTTTACAACCAAAACAAACACGATCAGCAGTGTCAAAAGGCGATGATGCAAAATACTTGAAATTACAATTTATTTTCGTTTGTGTTGTGGTAGCCTTGAATTTTACAGAAAATTTAGAAATAGAGACATGTTGCAGTACTGCAGTGAGTGCAGAATTTACGTGTGTTTATAATCATATCAACATGTGTATTCTAATCTTGCTGCGCAGTGAGTTCTGCACATGTGTTTTGGGCATTAAGCTGGCAATACATACAGGGGCTTTGCGAAATGATTGAAAAAGCATCATAGGTTTATTGTGACGTTTGGTTAAAGAAAATATTAAGATAATTTTTTTTCGAATAAAATGTAACAACGTTGGCTATAGAATTATTTACAAGAATGTTATTTTCGGAAAACATAACCTAAAGTTTAATCAAGAAGTTTTCGGAAGTAAACTACAGGGTGGCTGATGAAACCGCTACCAACAAAAAAAAAATCACGCACTGGAGTCCTTAGTTTCGGTTCAATCGCTGCTGTAGCTGCTGCCATACAAAACAATGCAAGAGTTTCGACAAGAAGTTTGTCTGCTCAAATGGCTATAAGCAGACAGTCATTGCAGTCATTTTATTATGCACAATGATTTGGACTTATACTGCATTTACACGGTCACACATTCCTATCACGGAAAATTAAAGGGACGCTAAATACTAAATAGCAGTGTGACTGAGAGGGACACAGCATCACCTAACACGCAAAAAAACGTGACACGTATTTAGGTCGGCCATCTTGTTTACGTGATAGGAATTACAGGAAAGCTCCACACGTTGATATTTTTATAGCGATGGTTAAAGAAATTCCGCGTTCCTATAAAACAATTTGGCTTCCGGAAATCATGAACGGACAATTATTTATTTTTTTCGTGTAACTGATTGATGAACTGTTCGTTTAATTTACTGATACTAATTACCACTCTCATTTCAAGTGTTTCAAATCAGAAATAGGAATGTTTTCAAGCAATTGCAGAAATATTGGTGGGCGGAACCTGTGTCTATTTCCGTTTTACGTATCTATAATTATGGATAGAACATCCATGACACTTTAGGCGTCTGATTTGTGGTCTCATTCTTACGCCTTTTTTTCGGTTTTGTTGCAAAAATGCGCGTGCGTGATGGTGTAAATGCGGTTATTCCCATATAAAATTCAAATGGCCAACAAACTGAAAGCAGCAGACTTGCCGATTCGCTTGGATTTTTGCCAGAAGAAGCTTCAAATGGTGGAAGAGGACGGAAACATGTTGAACTGTCTTTTTGTGTCTGAAGAGGCCCATTTCGATTTAAACGGCAACATAAACAAACTAAATGTGGAGTGCTTCCAACCCACAGATACTCTGTGAGAAGGAATTGCATCCGCTCCTTGTCACAGTGTGGTGTGCAGTTTCAGCACGCTGCATTGTCGGGCCCTACTTCTTCGAAGAAAACGGTCACACCGCCACTGTTACGGTTACTTGAGCATGTTGAGAGAGTTTTTCTATACAGAATTACGCCGAATGAGAATTTCTTTCAACTCTGTGTGGTTTCAGCAAAATGGTGCAACTCCTCGCATAGCCCGGCCTGTTATGACTGATTTGCGTGAAAACTTCCCAATAAGCTGATATCCAGAAACTCCACATTTAAATTCCATTATTTATAAAACTAATTAAGCTTTATTTAATAAAATTTAATGAGCTTCAACATGAATAAAAGAAAAATGGGTTCCATACACCGAAAAAAAAGTTATTTGATTTTCTTAATGTAGCAATATTCATCAGCCACCCTGTATAAGACTGGTATTTCATTTCCGTACGCATAAGCGCAGTGCACAACTAGGTTCAAACTGCGAAGAGATACAGTTTATATGGTTTTATTTTAAGGTTTGTTTTCCTCGCCTCTCCATATTGAAGTTTTAGGTCCATGCACAAAGGTTAAGGTGTGCCAGTCTTCACATATTTTACCACCAAATTATACTATACACAAGTACATAGCTTTCTAGTGAAATTAATAAGAAATTACATGGACGATAGACCCAACCACAAAATTTCTTCGCTTTGCGTGACATCGTCAGAGACCGCTTCGTTGAATGGAATCGTCCTTGTAATATGCGCAATTAGGAAGTTGTATCCTCCCCAGAAATGTAATGGTAAGCAAAAATCGAATAATGTAGAGTATTTGTAAATAATATCCCTTTAGCAATTAAGTACCAACGCAATTGCAACCACAAAACCGCAGTGCTACAAATATCTATATACCGACTTTATTTTGCGACGCACGATTTTTCTATAAAAGGATCACTGCAATTCTCCAGTGTTTAGTATACCTCGAAGTCAGCCACTCTAACAATGAAACAACTCAAAAGGTCACTTCAACTCAGCGACTTTACCAAGATTCCATTGGGTATCTATGGACTAATCGGCATACGTCTGTTCAAAACTCACCCGAATGAGAAGAAACCATTAATGGAAAAGCTAAAATTCGTCATAGCTTCGACAAACCAGGTTTATCATTTCATTTTCATGACCGCCTATTTGTGGCTTGATACATTTTCGAGTCGTGTCGAATTGACAGCGTTCGCCTGCTACGAAGGATTTATCATAAATGGGTCCCTCAAAATGATGGCCATTTGGAATAAGCGACTTCTTCTTCATGAAGCCGTCATTGAAATGGAGAAAATCTTTCCAAGGACTGATAAGGAAATCGCAGAGTACCGCGTGGCAGAATATTATAAAAAAATCGAGCTGTATTTAAGATTACTTGCGATCTACGACCTCTCTACCACGACAATGTTTAACTTGTTCCCCGTTGCTCAGTCAGCATTTGAGTATTTTATATGCGGCGGTGATTTTAAGTTGCGATTTCCATTCGTAGTGTATTATCCCTTTGATGCGACTCAATCGTTAATTTTTCCCTTGGCGTACATTAATCAGGCGATGACTGGATATTTCTTCTCGTTCTTTTTCATCGGTGCCGATCTTTTACTTGTGTCGTTGGTTCACTTTATTTGCATGCACTTTGACTATTTAAAGAATTGGATTTCGAATTATGAGCCCAACGGGACAGATGAAGATGTTCGCGAATTGAAACGATTCATTCAGCATCATGGAAAAATTTTAAGGTACGTAATCCGCACATAATTTTTAAATCAAGCATTTAGAATCTGGTTAAAATCACGAGGTTGAGAATTTAAATGGTTGTGCGAAAAATAAAGTACTTTAATAGTGAAGTGAACGGTATCAATAAATTTGGAGCTAAGGGCGCATTTACTCGGTTACGCAGAGAAATACATTTTTCTATAGTCCCACAGGCTTCATTTTACCAATGTGAATGACCTGTCAAATTTTCCGATGCGTTGCGAAAAACTGAAATTTGCAATCCTCGAAATCACGTTGGTGGGAACATGGTACCTATAAGAAAGCTCAAGAAGCTTTAGGGAAATATGAAAATGGTTCATCTATGACTAGAAAGAACGATTATTATTGTTTTAAAAGTTGGTGTGACTGTTACTACGTCGAAATATAGACGTACGTATAGATCTGGTCAACGAACCACAAAAATTCATGGTATGTTGATGACAAGAAAAAAGCCAGGGGGTTAACCATTAATTTTAATGCCTATTAAAACCAAATTTGAAGTCATAAATAGAGCTTTCGTTTATCTGGAACAGTTTCCTATCTTACGACTTTCCTTGCCAGGACAAAAAGAAACAATTGAAGTGCAAATTAAAACAACCAATAACAAAACGAAAATATATAAAATATATAAGAAATAGAAATGTATAAACTGAGTTGATTTTAGTAAGGTCCACACTTTCGAGATTTTGACATGATGAATTTAAAAATCTTTGCAAAAGGAGTGAGATCAGACCAAATCATAAATGTTAGAAAAAGAGCCAAGTTCTTCTATATTAAAACCTCTATGTAATAAGACAGCAGCTTTGCCGCTGAAAATTTTCAAAAATGGAACTAAAAAGGGGCCCGAGCCGAAAAAGGGTACCTTCGCATAAAATATACTAGATAATATAGTAAAAAAGAAAACAGAGCATTTAAACAATTATTTTTAACACAATTTTATCATTAAGAAATCGTCCTTCCAAAAAAAAAAAAAAAAACAGTAAAAAAACCAAAATCCAGTCAGAAAAACAGTCGACGAAATGCAATAAAAAATCCAGCCAAAATAAAACTTCGAAAAAGAAAATTTAAAAAGTCATAAATAAACCCTATTAAAAAAAAACACTGAATTAATTTACTATAATATAACGGGTGATTTTTTAGCTGGTTTGGTTTTGGCAACACTGGTTTTGACAGCTGACGTGTGTTTAGTACCTTGTGTCACTGTCAAACAGCTTCAGTTTGGTTTGCAATTTAACCATGGATCGTCTTACAAATGAACAACGCTTGCAAATTATTGAATTTTACTATCAAAATTCAGCGATGAGGCTCATTTTTGGTTGAATGGGTACGTAAATAAGCAAAATTGCCGCTTTTGGAGTGAAGATCAGCCAGAAGCATTGCAACAGCTACCAATGCATCCCGAAAAAGCCACTGTTTGGTGCGGTTTATGGGCCGGCGGCATTATTGGGCCATATTTCTTCAAAGATGATGCGAATCGCAGCGTTACTGTCAATGGTGAACGCTACCGAGCGATGATAACAAACTTTTTTTTGCCCGAAATAGAAGTTCTTGACTTGCATGATATGTGGTTTCAACAAGACGGTGCCACATGCCACACAGCACGCGAAACAATGGCGCAATTGCGAGGCGAGTTTGGTGAACAGTTAATTTCACGTTTCGGGCCGGTCAATTGGCCGCCTAGATCGTGCGATTTGACACCATTAGATTATTTTTTGTGGGGGTATGTCAAGGCTAATGTGTATAGGGACAAGCCCGCTTCGATTGACGCACTGGAAGCCAACATCCATGCATTCATTCGTGAGATACCGGCCGATATGTGTGAAAGAGTATGCCAAAATTGGACTCAGCGGATGGGCTACCTGAGACGCAGCCGCGGTCAACATTTGCATGAAATTATCTTTAAACATTAAATTGCAAGGTTCAAACTATCGATTCAAATAAATATTTCATTCATTTTTTCGAATTTTTTGTGTTTTTTTTTTTTTTAAAGTTCTAAACCTCTTAAAAAATCATCCGTTATTAAAGCATATTTTCAAAACTAAATATGTAGGTAGGTATATAAAAACATTATTAAAATTAGGAGTAAATTCATTAAATTAGTTCAACTCATAAATAAACTTTACATGTTTTCTTTGAGTGCTTTAATTGTCTCCTTATGATCTTCATCACTTTTGTAAGTGATAGTAGTACCAACTTTTTTTGTAACTTCAGACGGTATATCAAAGTTGAAGCAGCATTTTGTTAACAAAGAGTAGAACAAACTTGTATCAATACAAACGCAAAAATTGTATGATTGCATTAGTGGGATATGCTTCCAATCTCGGAGCAGAAAAACGAAGTGCAAGCAAATTTTGTTCTTCCTTTAATTTTAATTTTGTTCTCAGCTTGAATTTTAAAACGTATACGTACTACTGATTGGACAGATATGACACGAATCAGTTCCAAACAGTCAAACAAAATTCGTATCCAGCTAAAAAAACCAGCCGGCTGGATTTTAGAAAATCTTCCAGCTAGAAACGTATCAATCCAGTCAGGTCTGACTGAAAAGCAGTCAAAATGGCAACGCGATCAAACAATCAGTGCCTTGATTTTGTGCGGTTTTTTCCGCAATGGCGGTGTCGGAAAGGGTTCACGTATAGGCGGATTCTATAAATGTGTGAGTGATGTCGCGAACTGACAACTTCCAATATTTCCCTGTTCTTATATCGCTTTGTTCCTGCAAATTCCAATTTGGTACCTTTTTCGAGGACACTAATACAATTTGTTGTTCCTTTGTTCCTTTTTATTATTTGGAAAATTCACATTTTAGGACTATTCCCATGAGAGCCAATGGCGAACGAACTACGGACAAGCGAATTTTTTACACTTCAATCAGTTCAATCATTGCTTAATGTTAAATGCAATAGAACTTTTTCATTCGTGGGTTTGTGGATCCGCGAATGTTTTATGTGGATTGTGAATAAAGTGTGACAATTCGCTGCAAGAATTTTCAATTGCTGTAATAATTGTAAATTGAGCTATTTAAATCGATTGAGAGTCCGATTTTTTTTTAGATTAGACTTAAGATTAATTTAATATAAGGCTTTGGTGGTAAATAAAATAGTATACAAATCAATTTTCAATTCATAAATACAATTAAATTCATTTGTTCACAATTCGAGCTCATGTGAATAGTACCTACTTAAAAAAGTTTTCAAAAACTGTGATATCAAAATGAATATGTTTAAAAAAATAACGCGTAAATAGTGTAAAGCCGGCTAATACTTGTTAAATATTGGGAGAAAATACTGAATTTATGTAACAGCGTCAGAAAAAGGCACACAAAACTAAATTGAAAGAGATCTTAAAAGTAGATATAAAAATGAGTTGATATAATTTATAAACAAAATTCAATTAATTTTTTATATATTTATAAATAAAAATCAAAGCTAAAAGGTTTTCATTTTAAAATTTGTCATTTATAAACGAATTGCATCTTAAGTACTGTCTAGCTTACCCGCAGAACAACCTTAAAGACATCTAATTCTAATGTTATTTGGTTGTTTTGGCTTTATTTATAAAAGAAACGTTGTGAGAGAGTGATCTTTTTACAGTCTATATTGTATTGTGAAACTAAAACCAAAATTTATAACCTTTCTCTAACAATCCGGGAGATCGTTGCGAAATTGTGAAAAGCAACAAAAAAATGAGGGGTGAAAGAAAAAAGTGTCATTTCTAAAGCTACTCTGCAATTTAAGAATTTTCGCACAATATTTAACAATTGTTGGCTGTCCTAGCACTATAATCGGGTTCTGATAGACAGCACCGTTATATTTTATAGAAATTCATTTGGAAATCACAGCGTTTCTAAAATTCCCAAAGTGAATTTTCATACTAAAAAAAAGGGAAAAAGTAGCAACAAATAGTATGAGGGTCCTCGAAAAAGTGCCAAATTATTGCACTACGGTCACGTTGGTCACAGCGCGCGGCTCACTCACACACTCAAATCCGATTCGGAACGTTCCCTAGCGACATCGCCTCAAAAACCGCACAAAATCAAGGCACAGAAGTTGAAGCGCGAAACACAATACGATTCCGAGACATCGAGAAAATCAGTTCAAAGCAAGGTTCAATTAAAAAAACACTCCTGAAATTTGTTGGTGAAGGATGGAACTCGAATTTTCTTTTTGCCTTCTCCCGGGGAAACTGGGTAAACGTTTAAGATATAATTGATCTTGGCAACAATTCGAAAATGAAGTTGCACTTGCACTTTCCTCTTCAGGAATTTGAGCTACCATATTGGAAGTTGGTCTAACAGCTCATTCGACACTGAAGTTGGCCGATGAACCTAATGCATGTTTGAGGTCGTCTGTTTTATGGAAATATGTCAAGACTCATCTAGACGGTGTTCCAAAGCATTGCTGCAGATTACAGAAATAATAATGTTTGGTTCATCCAACGAGCTTTTGGCTGAAAACTAAGTTGATGTCGAAGAAATGGAATTTCAAGCGAATTGAGAACATACAAATCGGGATTTTGTGCGGTTTTTTTTTCGCAATGGCGGTGTCGGAAAGGGTTCACGTATAGGCGGATTCTATAAATGTATGAGTGATTTCGCGAACTGACAACTTCCAATTTTTCCTGTTCTTATATCGCTTTGTTCCTGGAAATTCCAGGCGAGCTTTCCCATACGCAACCTTTTTAGGTAGCGAGAAGGATGTCGGATGAGAACAAACGACAATAGCGTGACCGTTGGTCGACAATTTGGTACCTTTTTCGAGGACACTAATACAATTTGTTGTTCCTTTTCAAATTTTAGGACTATTACCATGAGAGCCAATTGCGAACGAACTGCGAACAAGCGAATATTTTTGACACTTCAATCATTGTTCAATGTTAACTTCGATAGAATTTTTTCATTCGTGGGTTTATGGATCCGCGATTCATAAATACAATTAAATTCATTTGCTCGCAATTCGCGCTCATGTGAATAGTACTTAAAAAAGTTTTCAAAAACTGTGATTTCAAAATGAATATGTTTAAAATATAATGTGTAAATAGTGTAAAGCCGGCTAATACTTGTTAAATATTGGGAGAAAATACTAAATTTACGTAGCGGCGGCGTCAGAAAAAGGGCACATTTTTTTTCCATCGCCCCTTTTTTAGGGACTTTTTAAAACTAAATTGAAAGAGATCTTAAAAGTAGATATACAAATGAGTTGATATAACTTATAAACAAAATTCAATTAACTTTTTATGTATTTACAAATAAAAATCAAAGCTATAAGGGTTTAATTTTCAAATTTGTCATTTGAAAACGAATTGCATCTAAACTACTGTCTAGCTTTCCCGCAGAACAACCTTAAAGACATCTAATTCTAATGTGATTGGGTTGTTTTGGCTTTATTTATAAGATAAACGTTGTGCGAGAGTGATCTATTTACAGTCTTTTTTGTATTGTAAAGCTAAAACAAAAATTTATAGCCTTTTTTTAACACTCAGGGAGATTGTTGCAAAATTCTGAAAAGTAGCAAAACAAAAGAGCGGTTAAAGAAAAAAGTGCCATTTCTAAAGCTACTCTGGAATTTAAGAATTTTCGCACAATATTTAACAATTGTTGGCTCCCCTTACGCTATAATCGTGTTCTGATAGACAGCTGAGTTATATTTTAAAGAAATTCATTTGGGAATCACAGCGTTTCTAAGAATTGCAAAGTGTCTTTTCAAAATGAAAAAAGGGTTAAGGTAGCAACAAATTGTATCAGGGTCCTCGAAGAAGTGCCAAATTATCGCATTGGTCACAACGCGGGGCTCACTCACACATTCAAATCCGATTCGGATCGTTCCCTAGCGACATCGCTGCAAAAAATCAAGGCACAGATGCTATACAATCACGACATCATCGTTCTTAATCAAAGAAATTTCTAACCCACTGGAAGTGCTAGAGTTACCGTCTGTCTGAGAATCAAATTACATTCGAGGTGTTTGTTTTCGGAAAAAACAATTATGAAATGCTATGACGCATTGATTTTTCGCTTGATCTTTGGCAATGTAAAAACAAATTAAGGCACTAAATACTTTATTGCTCACATTTTAACACTTCACTACAAATCGTAAATAAATTCCGTTGCTGATTGTTGTCGAGGATATCGGAAAACAATTCGCTTGAAGCTGTCAAACAAACTTGATCGCACTACAAGGCAAAACGCTGGAGTGCGTTACATTTCTATCGAAACAATAACTGTTGCGAGAATACCTCTCGAAGCAAAAATCCTCAGGATCGTATACAATCGGAGAATTTTCCGTTCCGACGAATACCTGGCTAGAGCCGATATTCTCTCCAATATCAAGTTCAGCTAAATTCAACCGAATACTTTTAGTCGAGGAATACGCAGCTCAATTTAAGCAAAAGTTTTTTCAGAATGCACTTCATATGTGTCTGCCAAA
The DNA here is from genome assembly GCA_949126925.1 of Cheilosia vernalis. Taxonomy (NCBI): domain Eukaryota; kingdom Metazoa; phylum Arthropoda; class Insecta; order Diptera; family Syrphidae; genus Cheilosia; species Cheilosia vernalis. Next base: position 26,800,930 of record OX421358.1, read on the forward strand.
ATTTAGCACGCCCATTTAGGCCCATTTTATTCACTCGAAGTTGAACACAACTTCGGGATTTTTATATGAAAAACTTCCCAAGTTGTGTTAAACTTCGAGGGAATAGGAAAAGTAAGGATAAGTTTTTTTTTAATGAATACATTACCGCGGAGTACATAAAATCTAAAGTAGTTGAAATCAGTGTGAACTCCTAGGACTACCAAAGGGGAAAAAGAAAGCGAAGCAAAGTTATTTTCAAAAAACAACTTTATTTCTATGACACTTATCCACACCCACAGTGCAAGCTATGTCTAAATTTAGCTAGGATTTTAGCCAAAGTTTGGGGAGAAAAGTTGAAGAACAGCTGAGATTTTAGCCTACTAAGCTTAACCCACAATTCAGTTGTCAGTTGCATAACAGCAATTTTTTTCTCTGCTTTCAGCTTGAGCTCCAAGATCAATGAGGTTTTTAGCATCGCAATCTTGACGAACTACATCGCTTCTTGCGGAATTATTTGTCTGATTGCACTCCAAATTAGTATCGGTACGGAAATATTGGATATGTTGAAGTTTTTTGCATTTTTAGTATCATCTCTAGTCCATGTCTATTTTATTTGTTACTTTGCTACAGATTTGCTGGAAAAGGTCTGCTCTTATCAAATTACCATAGAGTACATTTCAAAACGATTTAATCATTTTTGCAGAGCCATGCGTTATCTGATGCAATTTTCAGTCACCGATGGTATCAAGGAAACAAAAAGTACAGGAAGATGCTATCTTTGGTTGTAGCCCGAGCCAATAAGCCAGTTTTTTTGACAGCCTTCAATTTCTTCATCATTTCAATGGAGTCTTTCAAAACTGTAAGAATGATGATGCGTTTAAGAGTCTACCAAATAAACTCAAAATGTTCTCTCCTTCCAGTTGACTACAACTTCGTATCAGTTTTTTACACTTATAAATACCCAGTTAAGTGAAGAGGAGTAGTTTTGATTGATTCAGCAGGCAAAACATTTTAGCACCATTAATAAATCAAAAGAAAGCCGAACTTTTTATGATTCCTGTAGAGAAATGCTTACATAAATAAAGTAGCTTGCTTATATGTATGTATTTTATTTACGGTAATTTTATTTTATTCTTCGCCTTGTGCACTTAAAAGAAGCTGATACATATTTACATGTCATAGATAAACATTTTTTTTGTTAAATTGTCGACAGTTTTGTTTGTTTTCTTTCGTTTGCATTTAAAGGACGACCATCTATGGCTTTAACAATAACTCCTGCTTTTAATTTTAAACTTTTCCAGTTTCTCTCATTAGTAACTAACAATACATCACAAATAACAGTCAGGTATACATAACTTGTATATTTTTCTTTTAATTAAAAGAAAAGAGAAGAAGTTTCCTTTTTTTTTCTTTTTTTTTTAACGATGAATTGAATTGACTATTTTTATATAAATAATTTTCTTAAAATACAAAGATGTATTAGTTTGCTTTTAATTTTAACGTAACTTTGTTTTTATTTTTTATTTTTAGCATAAAACATCTAATTTAACTTTGTACAACTTTTGTGTGTGGTTGAGTTTTTTTTTTTGTTTGTCGGTTCGTTTATCGAAAAACTTAATTACTACAATTATATTAATATTTAATTATTTTATTTTTGTTCTTACAAGTATTCAAAGAATACTATCCAATAGATTATGTTGAGTGAAGCGAATAGTGCGGGGAATAATACCCGTGAAGTGCGATCGATATAGATGGCGCGCTTGAGGCGTTCTTGCTGGGGTGTTAGTTTAGGCTTCTCTGGTGGTGGCGGCGGTGGTGGGGGAGGGGCTATAGTTGGGGTCAGGATTATGCGACTCTCTTGACGTGGAATCCAAGGGCCGTCTGATGTATCGGGACGAGGAATGCGACGTGCGGTAACCGACTGAAATTACACAAAATAAATGAAAAGTTATATTCGAAGAAACTCCTTCGGAAAAGTAGAAATCACTTTTTTTTATTTTTCTTATGGATTTATCGGGCGTGAACTTCCTGTGTATGTATAGAAAGAAAAATCGCAGGACCGTATTGTTTTTGGTACAGTTCTCTGGCTGTATGGACCTTAAGAAGTCTAATGAAAGGAATCTGCGGATCACTCAGAAAAAGGTAGATAAGTTCGTGGGAGCGGGGAGAAGATTCTTATTGTGTTCTAACCTCGATTTGATTCTTGCGTTTTCACCTTAACGTTATTTTTGTGTTGCGAATGTCATTTTTGTTCATGCTCTTTTTCTCTTCATCAAATATACATAGCAAGGTTCATTTATCTTTTGTGTAGTAAGAGATTAAACAGTTAACCTTTAGTAATAAAGATATCAATGGATTGAGAATGACATGTGTAGAGTTGATGATAATACACCTCTTTGTTTTTCACTTGCTCACAGTCCAGTCAGTTTATTTCAGCAATATGTCAAACATAATATTATTCGTATTCGAAATAGTGATCATACACATTTTTATAATAATACAGTACAGATTATGTCGATACTACAACATGTATCGCGTTTTATTGCATATCCAACAATTCTGACCAATAAAACGAACCAAAAAAAAAATCGAAGAGTCTGGCAGTCGAAAGAAAATCCAAAGGTTTTATAAAAAAAGACAGGCACTTTAAAGCCGCAAAAGAAACCAAAGTCAAGTGCAGGAAATTGTCGCACTTCTGGAGCTACTAAAGGGGCATCATGTAGGACACGAAAATAACCCGTGCAACCACAAAAATCAAAATCAAATCGACTTTATTAGTTCAGCACATCTACGTAAATAGCTGTTACCCGGTTTAAAGCTGCGATGTCAACTGAACGTTAATTAGAAATATCAAATCATAGACTTGGCAGCACTTTTTCCGAAATAGCGAGAGTTTGAATTGTGTTAAACAGTGTTCCCAGTTTGGGGCTTTCCCTAAAGATTTGGGTTTTTTTTGGTGGATGGGGGAAATCTGGGGGGAGAAATTGGTTAGGGGGGTTTTCTAAAAATATATTTTATTTGTATTTCGTTATAATAATGAAATATTATGACCGTCAGGCAAGGATTGTGATGCATAAAGCATAATGTGGTATTCGATTGGGCGCCCTCAGAGCACTTTTTTGCTCTCAGAGGACTTTTGATGTTCATTTGGTACGAAAAAAGCAATCTTTTCCAGAGCACTTTTGCGAATCTCAGATTTACCAATACAATTGCATTTGAGTTTGACAGCACTGGTGGAGTTTGTTTACGTTTTCGTCAAGTTTTTCTACTGCAAAGAAAGGCATTGCATCTGGTGAATGTATTTTTGTAAATTATGTATAATGTATAAGTATTTCGAAATCAAATTTCGAATGTCTTAACATAAAATGTATAACTAGTGAATGGAAGGCACGTAGAAAAGTATCGAGGCTACACATATTCGTATCGCATGAGACTCAACACAAAAAAGAGCGAGGGACGTTTTTATGTTCGATTAGACAAACGAAATTTGAAATCTGAGAGCGAATCTGAAGAAGCCCAATCGAATATACCACACAAGTAAATTAGTAATGTATAATAAAAGAAGAAAAATTCGATTTAACAGTCCGTCAATTTGCAGTGATGATCGCTTAAGCCCAACCCATTTAAAGCGAGCTTTTAGTTACTATACAAACAGTTTAATCATTCCCCATCAAAGTTTCATGAAGAATGTGCATTATATTTGGGCTCTTAACTAACCCCTCCTGTCATGTCAAATGGAAAAATAAATGGCCGTAAATTTTGAGTAGGTAAGTCTGACTTGGAACTTGTGTCAGTTTTTATTGGTTTAGATCGGCCATATAAAAAGCTGTTGCAGTTGACGTTTATGGGCTACCCGACAAATCTAGTCCAGAAATTCGTGACTGAGTACCTACCTATTTGACAGTTCGCATATTTGGCTGACATATAGGAAAAGTGAAGTACACAATCCAGCTGCTGTCAAACCTGTAAGCCTGCGTTTTAAACTTGCCGAAAAACAACTGAGCTGAATGAAGACAGCTTTTCATGTTCCTTGATAGTATTCGAAAAAGAGTGAATTTAGAAGTGCAAACAAAGCTGCTTCTCATTGACCGCTAGATGACAAGCCTAATGTCAAACTAAATATAAAAAAAACCTTGTGTCCTGAACTTCAAAATTGAAGAAAACATTTAAATCTATCGCAAAATAACCTAATTGATTGAGACAAATGAAAAGTAGAACTGTCAATCAAACATAATTAAGAGTAAACAACATTTTAGAACCAAAGCAAATGTTCCTACTGATATAGTTTGTCAACGAAATTCGGAATACAGAATTATTAAAACCAAATGCCATTTCCGATCGCTACGCCTGGAAAATTATGTGCTAGTCATCTAACGATCAATGGAACGCGCCTATTTTGTTGAATAAGAAAACATCAGGCACTCCGGGAGTGCCGACAGAAGTTATTACTTGAGCAATTACGTGTGTATTTTTCGAATCTTCAGGAGATATTTTATTGCGCAGGAAATACTTAAAACTGTTTTTGGGAGTAAAAACAGCGAACAAAAACATCGACAACAGCGCCACCCATCGGGTAAAAAACTATCCTCTCTTTCTAGCTGCATCCAACCATGCACACATACAAAGTTTCATTGAGATCGATTGATTTTTTCAAAAAAAATCGACAACAGCGTACCCATCGGGTCCAAAACTATACTATCTTTCTAGCTGCATACAACCATGCTCACCTCACGTACAAAGTTTCATTGAGATCGGTTGAGTTTCTCAGAAAATGGACAACAGCGCCATCTATCGGGTGTCGGTTTCTCGATGACGATGACGCGGTGTCATTTTTAAGGTAACGCCCAACGCGCCTAAAGAAGTAATAACTTCAAAAATAATTATTCTTTGGTTTCCGAAATCAATTTCACTCTCAAACAAACAACAACGAAACGACAGCTGAAATGCGGCAGTCCAATTTCGTAAATTGTAATTCAGTTTTGTATAATAGGGGTCCAGGATCTAGGTTTTTTAATTTTTTCCAATGCAGTTTGAAACTCACCTTTCGCTTAGTCATCTCGTCAAAGATCTTTTCGATTTTTTCAATCTTTTCATCCTTTGGACGTGGCGGCGGTTCCTCCTTTTTAGGTGCTGCCGCCTCTGGCACTGGTTTCGGTGGATACGCTATAGGTTTTGGTATTGGTGTATCACTCAGAACTATATTTATCAAACAGTATTCCATAAGAGCCATAAACACGAACACAGTACACACCGACATGAACGCATCCACAGCTTTCAAGTATGACACTGGCGGTAGTGATGATTGCGATTTCGCATGTTGCGTTGACAGTGTCAACAATGAAGTGACACCCAAAGTAACACGAGCCGGTGCTGCTTCTGGTTTGATCCAGAAGGACACCCAGGACATAATGACAATCATACATGTTGGAATATACGTATTGAAGACGTAGTAAACTAATCGACGTTTAAGCGTGAACACCACCTCCAAACAGGTGAAATTACCAGTTGAATAGACTTGCGTACAGTCCGCCGTCTCATTGCGTATCAGTGCCACTTGCGGCAATTCAATGTTCTCGTCGACAACCAAAGGAGTAGTCGGATCCCATTGAAAGATCATATCGTCCGTTGTATGAGATACTGAAATTCGAATGATTTTACACAAACTATCTACGTTAAAGATGGGAACATAACTTACAACTCTCCATCTGTAACTTGCACTCCTGTGTGTCATGGGGATAAATGGCAAAGTTCATAATGCAGGATAGTTTCAGAGTCAACTTGACCATATACAAGATTGTTTTATCTCTGTACAACCACATGTAATGATTTGGAATAGTCATTGTCTGGAAGGTGACGGATTTGGCATTTTTGAAAAACGAATCGGGACGCCACATGTTCTTTAGCCAGTCGACTTCGAGCAAGCGGTATTCGGTAGTCATGTTCTCGGGAAGTCGCAAACGATGATCCTTCCATGTTTGGGCGAAGAACACATCGGCAACATAGGTCATGGAGTTCTCATCAATTGAATCCAAGCCCATGACGGTGACATGAAAGTAGACTATCGTTGGTGCCCCATCTTTCTTGGGCGGTCGCATTTTGTCATAACGCTTCGTGTCCTCTGGCAGGATGTCCGTAAAAGCTAAACTTTGCCTGGAAACAAAAAATATTCCATGGATATAGGTACAATGGAAATAGTTTTTGGCAAATGGAAAAAACTTACTGATACTCTGCGGATGTGAATTTTTGTTGACATGCTGAAATTATAACTAAAAGGAAAAGCCAAGGATCCATCATCACTGAAAAAGAAACAAATAAATTGATTAGTGTCACTAAATTAAGCCAACAAACAACAATTCATCAATCAGTTACACGAAATAAATAAATAGCTGTCGAATCATCACTTCCGGAAGTAATTTTCTTTCACACGAAATTTCGTAAGCCATCGCTATAAAAGTATCAACGTGGTGAACTTTCCCATAATTCTGTCCTACTATTGCTGTCCCTTTTAGCCACACGACTATTTAGTATTGGGTATCCCTTTAATCTTCAGCGTTATGAATGTGTTATGTTGCAAATGCAGCAACTCTAATCACAACAATGTCATGTTTTGCTTCTCGAACCAAGTTTTGTGGAAACTCTTTTCTTTTATGACAAGGGCAGTAAGTAGAAATTTAAGATGCTATTTTTTTCCACCCACATAATAGACGGAGCCTTAGCTTTCGGAGAAATAGACTCTAGATTCTGTGCAAGCGGAGCCTTTCCTCGAAGGTGCTCGCTATTCCTGTGAGAGGTATTTTTCCAAAAATGTATCTATATAGCATAAAAATGCATTCAATCATTTTATTCCAATTTCGTCGACCACATCTCCGTTTTATAGGTAACCTACTCATAAAGCCCCGTATGACATTAAATTTTTGTCTCATTTTTTCCTCATTTTTATTACATTTGAATCATGTTCAAATGTCACCTTCGTTTAAACGAGACAAAATGTGTAATACGAAGGGTAGTAATTGTTAGCAAAGGAACCATAAATTTTCAAACGAATTTAAAACCACAAACTTCAAAGCCACGGGAGGCAAATGTTAATAATATTGAAATGTCAAAAAAAAAAAAAAAGAATGTAAATTGAATACATTTTCAATGCATTTTTTGACATCTCTACATTAATTAGTTTGGTGTGTACGCACTCACTCCTATCGGGAATTTTCGTAGTAATTCTTCGTACTGTCTAGTTTCCCATTTTTATATAAATAGATAAAAAAAAAGTGGCAAAAAGTCTATGTTTCCCTCTGAGCCGCCCGTAATTTTCAATTTCATATTGATCCCACTTTTTCTGTTGCATTTTACGTCTATGTGAAAATGAGTTCCTTTACGGTCATAGCAAAAAATCTGTTAAAAAAGGTTTCCCTACGAAAAAAAATAATAACAAATCAACCACTACTGATTGGATTCCATCATAAAAAAAATTCCTGACAGATGGAACAGTAAAGAAATGAAATATTTGAGTGGAATGATCTTGTTTTTTGTTGTGGAATTGACTGAGTAGATCGGAAAAAGTGTTTCGTACGGAAAAATTAATAAATTATTTTTGGAGAAAATTTCAAGCGTATTTTTTTTTGGATAAACTAACTTTATAATCCATTAGCAAAATTTTAAGACCAAGTTTGAGCTCAACCACTAGATTTAAGCGGCCAAAAATAGCAAAAGACAATTTTTACGGTTTCGTTTTAAGTATGGCTATAAGTAGGGCCTTAGATTGCTTCTGGAAATTTGAAATACAACAGAAAAGCTCTGAGCTTTCTTCGTTAAACTTTTTACTTATGAGAGTGTGTTTTCGATGACTTTCGGTGCGTGCACGTGAGTATGTGTTTTATTTCGCTTACACACATTTTCGTTGAATTTGAACGACATTTTTTGTTAGCCCGAAGCGTGTAATGAGCGGTTTGAGTTTTTTATTTTTGCTGCTTTTGAAATTTGGCGGTGCTTTGGTACTGTTAGTTGTAGACTTCAGACAAACGTTACCAGGGGCCTGTAACAGAACGCGACAAGTAGTTGTAGGACAAGTGAATTTTGACAACTTGTCAAAGGTTGTGTAACACAAAACGACGAGTCCTCGAGTACTGCGACAATAGCCGCGATGAAAGATGACAAGTGGGAAATTATATAATTTCCCTCTTTCTTTAACAGAACACGACAAGTGTCAAGACACACTTGTCGAACTGTGGTTCAATATGGACTGGTGATTTGAATATTGTCAAAAGCTGACAAGTGCATTTTTAATGGAATACCTAAGCAGAAAACAAATAGGTAAATATTTACTTTTTTGATTCCGACTTTGATAGTGATGGTGATAGTGAGAAAAGTGAACCTCGGCAAAGGTTGAAAGTTTTCAGGCCAAGAATTAATTTTAATTGCGCAACACCGAGTCCAATAACTGCTTCCGATTTTCGCCCAACGATATCGAGCACAAAGTCGTCCCAAGTTGTTAAGATGCAGTTTGTTCCACCCGCAGAACCCGTTTTTTTTTGAGTTGTCCACTTTTGCCTATCACTTGATTTGTGTAATTAACATATTTATTCTAATGTTACTTATTTAGTTAGTATTTACAATAATTGTGCGTTTCTTAACATTTTGCCAAAATACGTCCCTTACCTACATACGTCCAATTCTTATTTTGGGCAACAACATTTAGGCCCATTTTATTCACTCGAAGTTGAACACAACTTGGGGATTTTTATATGGAAAACATTTTATTCACTCGAAGTTGAACACAACTCGGGGAGTTTTCCATATAAAAAAAATAAAAATATGGAAAACTCCCCGAGTTGTGTTCAACTTCCAGTGAATAAAATGGGCCTTAGGCTTTTTGCTAGGCTGTCTATTTCCTTCCACTTTGTACATTTATTTTCTTTTGTTAGGACACCACTGAAAGCACCAAATAGGATATCTTTTTCTTCTCTTATTTTTGTTAAAATAGCACTTATTTTGTCCTCAGTGATTTTTGCCATCGTCACATATAAAACACTTTTCGAAGAATGCCGACAAGTCAAGAGATTTAATTCTTTTGACAAGTGCAACGGTTTACGTTCTGTTACAGAATTAATTTGTACTTGTCGGACAAGCATAAGTGGACTAGTGAATTTAGAGTTGTCGCGTAGTGTTACAGGCCCCAGACCCAGGCATTCCTAAATCGACTGCTGCTGATGAAATAAACGCATATGTAATTGAAATCTTCAATTCTTGCGAAAAATTTATGAATATCTACTCACACTAAAAACAAACGTAAGCGTTCCATTCCAGCTGACTTTTCCAAGCAACTATTAAATATTGGGAATGGTGCAATGCCCGTCGACCGGAATAAAGGAATAATAACACTACCAAACGATTTCTGCCGTTTCACTAAATCAAAAGAAGAACTAATTCGTAGCGTGTTCCCAAACACAGCACAACAGTACAAAAATCATGCTTGGTCACGCCATCATGAATCAGGGTGAGGTAGGGAATTATCCAACAGAATTCTTTAACGCACTTGATTACCCACCATCCAAAACTGTGTAATGGTACCAAGCTTGCCGTCAAAAAAATATTGGGAAATGTAATAGAAGCTACAATTTTGAATGGAAAATTCAAAGGCGAAGAATTTTTGATGCATCGCATAGGTACCAATGATTCCGTCTGATGTCCAATTCGAATAAGCGTCTTCAATTCCCTATTTGCCTTGCATTCTCCATTACTATTATAATAAGCAAGGACAATCTTTTCAAATGTGCGGTATAAATTTGGAAATTTTTTTTTCGCATGGCCAACTCTACGTTGCATGCTCCCGAGTCGGAAAACCATCTGCACTATTTGTTTATAACGGGTGATTTTTTAGCTGGTTTGGTTTTGGCAACACTGGTTTTGACAGCTGACGTGTGTTTAGTACCTTGTGTCACTGTCAAACAGCTTCAGTTTGGTTTCCAATTTAACCATGGATCGTCTTACAAATGAACAACGCTTGCAAATTATTGAATTTTACTATCAAAATTCGTGCTCGGTTCGAAATGTTCATCGCGCGCTGCTTCCATTTTATGATCGGCATTCTCGACCTTCTGAGCAGTCTATTCGGAAGATTGTGACCAAATTTCGCACCAAATTTACTTTGTTGGACATTAAACCACCAACACGTTTACGTACTGTGCGTAGTGAAGAAAATATTGCGGCCGTATCAGCTAGTGTGACAGAAGACCGCGAAATGTCGATTCGGCGCCGTTCCCAGCAGTTAGGCCTTTGTTACAGCACTACGTGGAAAATTTTGCGGAAGGATTTGGGCGTAAAGCCTTTTAAGATACAGCTGGTGCCAGCCGACCTACCACAACGCCGAATTTTTGGTGAATGGGCTCTTGGAAAGCTGGCCGAGGATCCGCTTTTTTATCGAAAAATTGTGTTCAGCGATGAGGCTCATTTTTGGTTGAATGGGTACGTAAATAAGCAAAATTGCCGCATTTGGAGTGAAGATCAGCCAGAAGCATTGCAACAGCTACCAATGCATCCCGAAAAAGCCACTGTTTGGTGCGGTTTATGGGCCGGCGGCATTATTGGGCCATATTTCTTCAAAGATGATGCGAATCGCAGCGTTACTGTCAATGGTGAACGCTACCGAGCGATGATAACAAACTTTTTTTTGCCCGAAATGGAAGTTCTTGACTTGCATGATATGTGGTTTCAACAAGACGGTGCCACATGCCACACAGCACGCGAAACAATGGCGCAATTGCGAGGCGAGTTTGGTGAACAGTTAATTTCACGTTTCGGGCCGGTCAATTGGCCGCCTAGATCGTGCGATTTGACACCATTAGATTATTTTTTGTGGGGGTATGTCAAGGCTAATGTGTATAGGGACAAGCCCGCTTCGATTGACGCACTGGAAGCTAACATCCATGCATTCATTCGTGAGATACCGGCCGATATGTGTGAAAGAGTATGCCAAAATTGGACTCAGCGGATGGGCTACCTGAGACGCAGCCGCGGTCAACATTTGCATGAAATTATCTTTAAATATTAAATTGCAAGGTTCAAACTATCGATTCAAATAAATATTTCATTCATTTTTTCGAATTTTTTGTGTTTTTTTTTTAAAAAAAGTTCTAAGCCTCTTAAAAAATCACCCGTTACAAGCGATGTAAAAAAAAAGTTTTTTTTTTGCCTGGCGAAGCCGGCTGGGTTTCAGCTAGTAAGTTATAAGAAATAAATAATTGTCCGTTCATCACTTCCTTGAGCCATTTTGTTTTATAGGAAAGCGGACTTTTGTAAGCCAACGTTATAAAAATATAAACAAGAAACCTTCCCATAAATCCTACCATGTAAACAAGATGGCGGACCAAAACATATGTCACGTTTTTTTTTGTTTTGCGTGTTAGGTAATGCTGTCCTTTTTAGTCAGACTGATATTTATTAATGGGCATCCAGTTAATCTTCTGTGATAGCTGATAGGAATGTGTGATCATGTAAATGCAGTTTCCATTCTATGAAAAATGGGTTTTACTTCCTTTGTAAAAACACTTACGAAATTAGTTTAGTCTTATTGTTCCCAAACTTTAAACTTAAGTTCGTACTTTTTCATTTTATGTTTTTATGCTCTTTACAAATATTCCCATATCCTTTGTAAATCACCTAAACTTATTGTTGGCACTATTTCCTAAACACTTTTACGAACAATACGAAAGCAAACTTTTTAAAATCAACAGTAAAACAACAAACTTTTTAACAACTAAATATGTGGGTCATTTCAATTCATTTGCTATATGATATGATACCTACATCAAGACGGCATTTAGTCAAAGAACTCGCTTTGGGAAACTATTTCAAGGACTGCAATGTGATAAAAAAAATTTTACAAACAAATTTTTTTTTATTGTGTAAAGCCTTTGACATAATTTTTTCCACATACATTATATGTAACCACAAACCACTTAGGTAATATTAAATGCTAACACACAAACCTGATGAACTTGCAAAAGCCCAAGAGAAAAAAAGAGGGATGTTTTGAGCGGAAAAAATATGCATAATAAAACCAAACCGACTTTGATTGTCTCAGAGGGAAGGAAGGACAATCCTCCAACCATAGTCTTTAGCATTCGACAACAGAGACTAGAGTCAGCAAATTCTGTTGTATTGTTTGTCAGATTTCATGTAAAAAAAAAACAATTGCTTCCGCTGTTATTTTCATCCGATTGCTCCTTAAAGGATTTAAACAGAAACAAATCTGTTGATAGTTGGGTAAAACAAAGCGTAGTAACTTAAACTGGATTTCACTTTTGATTTCAACGAAATCTATAGGAGAAACAAGTCCATGGAAGGATTGCCAGTGCGGTTGTAAATAAAGGCTTGTTGTAAGTTTTTGGAACTATTTCGTTCAACGAATTCCATTTCCATTCATCGGAATCTGTCAAGTTTTCTGACCAAAGCTTAGTACGCTGCTCGAGCTAAACTAAATTTTATCTGGTCTCCAACTTCTCTCTTCTAACATCATCAAATTTTGACATAGAGAGCGCTGTGGATAAATGTCACAAGGAAATAGCTGCTCTTTCTTTATTCAAAAATTCAACTTTCTCTAATATAACCACTTCCGATTCTGGGTACTCCTCGTCAAGGAATTTATTAAAAAAAACTCATCCTTGCTTACTTCTACCGCTCTCCGCAATACAAAAACGCAACAAAGCAACAGAATACAACGATCTGTCAAGATTTGGATTCAGTTTAGCTAAATTTTGACAGATACACGACGTACATTCTGAAACAAAAGTATGATTTTTTAGCTCGAGCAGCGTACCACTTAAGCTTAGTACGCTGCTCGAACTAAACTAAATTTTATCTGGTGTCCAACTTTTCTCTCCAAACATCAGCTAAAGTCCTAGCTAAATTTTGACATAAAGAGCGCTGTGGATAAGTGTCACAAAAACAGCTGCTCTTTGAAAATAACTTGCTTCAAAAATTCAACTCTCTCTAATTTAAACCATTTCCGATTCTAGGTTACTCCTCGTCAAAGGTATTTAAAAAAAAAATCAAAATTAAAAACGTAACTAAACAACAGAACACAACGATCTGTCAAGATTTAGCTTGAGAAAATGTGCCGCCCTATTAAATGGGCACGGTAAATTTTGACAGATACACGACGTACATTGTGAAACAAAAGTATGATTTTTTAGCTCGAGCAGCGTACCACTTAAGCTTAGTACGCTGCTCGAACTAAACTAAATTTTATCTGGTGTCCAACTTTTCTCTCCAAACATCAGCTAAAGTCCTAGCTAAATTTTGACATAAAGAGCGCTGTGGATAAGTGTCACAAAAACAGCTGCTCTTTGAAAATAACTTGCTTCAAAAATTCAACTCTCTCTAATTTAAACCATTTCCGATTCTAGGTTACTCCTCGTCAAAGGTATTTAAAAAAAAAATCAAAATTAAAAACGTAACTAAACAACAGAACACAACGATCTGTCAAGATTTAGCTTGAGAAAATGTGCCGCCCTATTAAATGGGCACGGTAAATTTTGACAGATACACGACGTACATTGTGAAACAAAAGTTTGATTTTTTAGCTCGAGCAGCGTACCACTTAAATGGGCTCGCTTAAATTTAGCTCAGCTAAATTTTGGAGAATTTAGTAAATAAATAAAAGAGAATTTAGTATGGGAGCGAAATTTAGGTCGAGCAGTGTACTAAGCTTAAAGCGCAAAATGCAAAACTACTGCGATTTAAATCAAGAATGCACTATTTCGATAGGGGCACGTGCGAGGTAATATGAAGTTTCAAGTTGATGGTCTTTCTTGATCAATTGAATTTGTCGGGGGTAATTGCGTCAAGAGTTCATTTTGCTATTCAGAAAAATTTAAATGAGCAATTATTGCTTACAGCAAATGCGAGTATGTTATTGCCTGCCTACTTGGGGTTGATCTACCTTTTGTAAGGTAATTTTTCAATCTCGACAGCTTCTATTAGGCACTGTTCACAAACAATTTTCTTATGCTAGATTCAATTTGTCATAGTTTGACAACTAAACTGTGATACGCGTGACATCAGTGCAATTTAATTCATTTAAATTAGTCTTTACGAGTTATTAGTGGAGTGTTTTCCTCCTACTTTGGGCGAATGATTGGGATGGTACAGTTTTTTCTCATTCAGTTTACAACTTAAAAGCTGTAGCACATAATGATCTAATTGTACATTTAATGCAAATTTGATTACTCATACTTTGTATAAACGTAGACATGCAACATACTTGTGACTGTGAGGAAGTCAAAGGCGTAAAGAAATGGCTTTGGTATGGTTTTGAATTCTGACGATTTTTCCACGTAAACACTTTTTCCAAACATTTGAATAGTTAAATCACTGTTTACGTTTGGATACTTAGTTCATGTAAAAGGTCAACTAGATTTATCTGGACTACGTATACGATCGCGTAGACAATTTCATTTGAATTGTTTTGTATTCTCGTGTTTTATTTTGAATTTCGAGACTTTGAAATGTCAACTATTCACGTGACCAATAGGATAGTTCGCAACAACGTCAGTGTCAAATATGAAGAAGAAAAAGCCGAGTGACAGCCAAAAAACTTGTAGGAAAACAAAACAGATTTTATATGGTTGTAGTGTAACCACATAAATGTTAAAAAGAAAATACTGAAAAGTATTTATAACAAAGTGCGAAAAAGCAAGATGATAGCATTGTATTATTGAAAAATAATATTTTCAACATATTTGAACACAAAAGTACTATTGCCATTATAAAACTGATTTAATATCCTACAAGTTTTTTGACGTTTAAACCGAAAAGATAGCCCGTCTGTGAAAGGATAGGCTCCGCTGTCAGGTGTCAGACTTGCTAAACTAGAAATCCGAACGTCCCCATTTAATCTAAAGGTTCCTTCACAAAATTGTTCTTAAGCGTAAAATACAATGCACGGTCGCACGAACCTTTCATGTTAAATTTTTGACTATATTTTATAATACAATGGTAGCAACTCGCGTGCGCCTAATTTGAAGTATTCGATGCCTATTGGAGATCCACGACGTTTTACTATATATTATCTATGGTAAAATGTGGGACTAATGTCCCATTTTCGACAAAACAATTTCGGAACTAATGTCCCGCTTCGATGAGAAATAAGTCCATAATGAAAAAGTGGACTTATGTCCCACCGAAGTGGGACGTTAGTACATTATGAACTTATGTCTCGTGGACTTATGTCCCTGCGCCTTATGGCTTGAGGCAGCCGAAATATAGAGCCGACTTAATTCGTAAGTAACTTTTTGAGGTTCGTGTTTGATAGAGAAACAAATTGGGTTACACAATTGGAATGATCTTGAATTTTCGTAAGTGCAGTCTTTGAGAACAATATCTATCGTACTTTAAGAAGGACATTTTCTTCATAATTCACATGAACTAAAATAATGAATGCAAAAATTCTCTTTAAATTAAGTATTCATGTACCTACACATCAAGAGCATTCAAAAAATAATTGGTCAGCATTACGGGGCCCAGTGTTCCCGGACTTTGAAGAAGTTTTCACATTTTTTTTATAAGGCCTAAATTTGAAAAAAAGTTACCCTGTTTTCCCTCATGTAAAATTTGTAATTATTATTAAGCGAGTAGTATTTATTAACAAGTTTGAAATAAATATAAACATAATATATACGTATTGTGATTTAATTTTCTATTAGACATAATACCTTTGTGTATCCGTGTACATATGAATGTATATACAAAGTTAATACCAAAACGAGTGTATAACATTCGGCTACACGAAAATTCTAACGTAGACGTTCGATGGGCTGCTTTCTTTTATTGTTAACATTTCATTCATAAATGCGTTTTATTTTTAATTTTCACTGCGATTTTCGATTTTTTCCCTTTTTTGTAAGCTTGTCTCTCGTTTTCCACTTTTTTAGTATAAAAACTGAAAATTTATCGCTATACACCCAATCAAATAGAAACCATAATAATCCGAGTATTTTCCGAAGAACGAAATAGCTCGTTTTTGGGCTGGCTTTTGGGTTAAATTCGATCAGCTTAGGTGCAAGCTTATATGGCCATAAACCTGAAAGTTTCCCTTTCAAATCCTTAATATTAAAAATGTACCACAATTTTCGATGTTCACATATTATATTAGGCTTGTTTTTTTGAGCTTCAATCTCAGCAAAGCAAAGTAAAGTAGGAAAATGTGCACTTAAACGACTCCCAGCAGCTTTCTGAACAGTAGGTTTTATCAAAAAAGGTGGCAGTGTGGGCCTGTTCAGTAGGTAGCCTGATACAACATGATTGGGCACATCACAAGAAGTAACTTTTTTCAGTCAAAGAAATACAATTTTTTTACATAAAATTTTCCAATGGATATTGATCCTTCCTCATATTTTGGGGTTTAAAAAATATAAAAATATATATCTCAAAGATTAATAAACTAATATCTTACGATTACAAGTTTAATAAGGTATATTTGTCTAAAACAATATTTGCAGCTTACATAAAAAATAATTTATTGCATATTTTAATAAAAGCCCTTATATTTATTTGTTATTTTGAAAATTTGTTCACTTATGCATTTCTTTATGAATTTCCACCAATCACAACCAACGAAAAGTATGTACTGTAAATAGAGAAACTTTGTGAACAGATTCATATTATACAAGGAGGGCAACAAAAATGTTCTCCCCCTGGTGTTCAGAAGTATACATTAATCCCAAGTGAATCTTGCTGGGAATGAATACCTAGTGTGAGTCGTAGAAGTGTCAAGTAGAGCGTAGTTGTTGTAATTGCGTGCTGAAAATCCTACTTTACTTTGCTTTGCTGAGAACGAAGCTCAAAAAAACAGGGCTATTGACACCTAGATATCGAAAAAATATACGCTCCATCGAAAATAGATTTGCTATATATTTGCTAATTTATGCCTTATGCTACTCGCGCTTAAATTAAGCCTCCATACAAAAATGTCGCCAAAGATAAAATTAAGCAAAGCAGTTAAGCCAAGCTGTACGCAGCTCAAGCAAATTTTAAGTAAGCCTATTATTGCCAAATACATTTTCCCACATCTGAATTTTGACAGAGAAAATATCGGTATTCGCAACAAAATGTCAAACGAAAGCAAATTAACAGTAGGTACCTATGGCGAAGTGGTGGAGAGAAACATTGGAGAGGTGCTTAATTTTAGCTTTCTTGGAACAGCATACTAGGCTTTAAGGTATAAATCCTGTCCAGACAATCTAGTCGACTTAAGATAACTTGGTTTTGAAATCTGCCCATAAGCTATGTATATATAGGTATAAAAATTTTGACAGGAAAAAATTTCGCTACAAATAAATTTCTTCGGTTTGGGAGAGACTTACATTCCTAAGTCTTAAAAGTTTGGAAAAGTCAAAAATAATTTTATTTAAAAATTAAACGAAAATAAATGACACAGTAATCTTAAAAATATCAATCTTAACTCAAGCATATATTTCGGTCAAACTCATTATGCTTCTTTTCAAGTACCTAAACTGGGTTAGAAAACCAGATTTAAAAGGCCAACTTTTTTCAGTTCCTATTTCATTGTACTGTAAGAATTGATTAACATCTGTAGTTCGAAATTCTATACGAATACAATGGGCCTAACTAATAATCATTATCAACCTTGACACTAAATATTTTGTAGGTCACAATGGGAAATTTTTTACGAAACATTTTGCCATTGTGAGTTCGAAAATCTTAGCATGGACACTATTAGTACCGCACAATATCTTTCTCTTACTGCGTAAATAAGGAAGTACAAAGATTATGTTAAGAACTATCCCCTCTATTAAAAAACAAAAAAATTTTCTGTTAATCTATTTCATCTGCTAGCATGCAAAAAATTGACGTAAATGCTTTGTAACCAGTTGATAACTTTTATGCATCCTTTATTAATAGGGAGGTATGTCAGCAAATTTACTAAATGATATCAAATGGACAACTGGGGAAACTGATCGCAAACATAAAAGGGATCCAGTTTATGGCACCATTTTTAAATAAATAAAAATAAATAAATAGTTGGCGCTACAGGTCGTAGGGACCCTAGGCCTAGCTTCTCACAACCATTCGTTTTGTGTGAGTTTTCATTTTTTGGAACGAATGGAAGGGATCTACAATTTTATGCCGATTCCAAACGGCTAATTGAGAAGCTCTTTCATGACAGTTATACTCTCGGATGTTTGTCAGACGTTCGCGAGAGGCGGCGCAGCGGAAAAAAACCCTAAGTTGGAATTTGGGTTTTTCGTGGGATTCGAACCTGAGCCCCTCGCTTAGTAGTCCAACACACTAACCACTAAGCTACTGCGCCTGCATTTTTAAATAACGGCTCATAATATTCTCATAAACACATGGTTGGAGAAAATCAAGTGTTAGAGATATTTGTTGGACCAATGGAGCAAAAGTTCGTTAATGAAATCTTGTGGTGTAGAAGACATTCATTGATGAATTAATGAGCTAAGAAGAGTTAATAAGCTTCTCCCGCCGACAGACGACATAAATCCCAAAGTTGTAATTTTTTATTGTTCCTTTTTATTATTATTACCGTACCCGTACGACAATTTGACTTTTTCCGCCAATAATATCTTCATTCACAAATCGCTAATCATCAGACGACAATTTTTTGTTAGCACACATTCAAAAATGTGGAAAGTGCTTCATAACTAATTGAACATACTCGCAACGGAATAGGTACTTTACAAAATCAACAGCGTATAGTTTTATCTGTCAAACACAACTGTTCCCTTTTTTTTACCCGGCTGGTTTATTCAGGGCTATCGGCGGTTCCGGGGAAAAATATTGATCAATGTCTGTTCCCTGAAAAAATATGCCTCGTTTCGTAAATCTCCATCGGAGCTTTTTCCCCCGGAGTTTTTTTTTTTTTAATTATTTTAGAATGCGTTGACAGTTGTCAATCTCAAATAATTCAATTATTATTTAACTTGGTATTTGAGGATATTTTATTAATATTTTTCGTTGTGTAATGTGTTAATTGTATTAATTGATTCTCATTTTTATACTCGTGTTCGATTTTGTGAAGTGATATATGTATAAAGTGTAGTAATATTTAATAAAAAAAACTTAGTAGACTGCTGAACTTTGTACGCTGCTCGAGCTAAATTTTCGCCCTCATACAAAATTCTCTTCAAAATTTAGCGGAGCAGCTTGAGCTAAAAAGTCAAACTTTTGTTTCAGAATCTACATCGTATATCTGTTAGAATTTAGCCGCACATTTTTTCGAGCTAAATTTTGACAGATCGTTATGTTCGAACGGAGAACGGTAGAAGTATGCAATGATGGGTCTTTTCTTAATAAATACCTCGGCGAGGAGTAGGTACCTACCTATAATCTGAAATTGTTTAAATTAGGCAGAGTTGAATTTTTGAAGTAAGTTTTTTTTCAAAGAGCTGCTGTTTTTTTGTAAACAATTTATCAACGGCACTCTTCATGTCAAAATTTAGTTTGGGTTTTAGCTGTTGTTTGGAGAGAAAAGTTGGAGACCAGATAAAATTTAGTTTAGCTTGAGCAGCGTATTGAGCTAATTGACCCTAATTTTTAGCTCCCATACAAAATTCTATCCAAAATTTAGCTGAGCTTTATTTAAGCCAATCCCTTTAGAAGAGCTGAAAAATCTAACTTTTGTTCCGTAGTGTAGGTATACTTCTTGGTTCTTGTATCTGTAAAAATTTAGCGCATTTAATGGGGCGGCACATTTACTCAAGCAAAATTTTGACAGATTTTTTGTGATTTGTTGTTGTGTTGCATTTTTGTATTACGGAGGAGTAACCAAGGATGATTTTTTTTTATAATAAAGGAATCGAGTACCTAGAATCGAAAAAGGTTAAAATTAGAGGGAGTTGAATTTTTGAAGTAAGCGATTTCATTTAAGGTCCGCCACTATTAAGCTTATTCTCTAGACGCTTCCAACTTCCTAGTTGCTCCTATGTGTCATGTCATGACTCATGACTCCATCCAATTAAGTATTCTTCATCTCCAATATGTTTACGATTATATCAGTTAGACCGTTAAGTTATTTTATCACAAATTTTAAGGTTAAACTGGGAAAACAATAAAATACATCCACTTTATCTTTCTAATGGAATACAACAAACCTATGCAACTTCTTATTTCACTTTTTAGATTCGTAGTTATAAAAATTGCAAGCAACAGAGTTCTACCATCATTATATTTACGAAGGAAGAATTCCGGACGGAGTCCCCCGAAATTCCGAGGCGAAGTTCTGTCCCTTTTTCGAAATTCATCGCCGATAACAATTTTTCTTAAAAATGCGGAGTATTTCGGCCGGAATTTTGTTCACTATAGCCTTGTTTGTATAATTAAATTCAATTCAACATTTTGCAACGAATTCAGAGAATTTCTGTCTGCATGAAATTTGGTTGTTAACTTGATTCGATCGAAACTTAGAACACAAGAAGAATTGAACAGAAGTGAGTCTGAATTAAAATCGAATCTTCGGAATTGCCGATTAAATAAAAAGGAGTAACTTTCGATCCGATTCGAATCTCAGAATTGGTCTAAGTACACGTTCTTCTAATAGTTGTAGGATTTGTAAGTGGTGAATTGTTTTTTAATGTTTCTTAGTTCGCTCCCGCAAAATATTTAGCCTTTTCAACGACAATCAAATGGAACACACTTTATCTTAGTTTAAATTTAAAATTTCAGCTAAAGTTCGGTTCGGTTGTTATTTACTCACCGAAGGCATTCAAAGAAATTTTGAGTTATCTAATTTTATTATCCAATTTTGGTCAGCTCATAAATCAGCAACTGTTTGCACAATCACAATATTTTGTATGCATCTTTTGATTTTAATTATTAATTTTTTTTTTATAATCTTGTTCACCCTTTAAAATTGTGCACTAAAATACACGAGTCTCCAACGTGGAAACACCACTCTTGCAATTGTTGTAATAATTAAAATGGTATTTATTTATTCTTTCGACCAAATCATTCACAATTCAAATTCAAAAAGAAAACTGTTGAGAATACAATTTAGTTGTGTTTCATCCCTATGGCAGAGATGGCGATGGTTCCCGTGTGAACGCGTTGACACATCCTAACGAACTAATCCGAATGAACGTACTTTTTAAACTGCAACGGATGTAAATTCGTTGTAATCTTAAATAGATACACTGTATGCAGTTGTTCTGCAGCGAATTATGCATGTGTGTGTTTATTCTGTTGATGAAAGCTTTTAATTTCGCTTTTTTAAATGTGAACACAGACACATATCGTGTCTGAGTGAGTTATGCTCTTTGACTAATAACGGCGCAACTACATACAATAGATACAGATTCGATGTACTACTGGTCGATGTGATCGGAATATGTGCATGATAAATCAAAGACCGTTTGTGGGGTGGTGCACCGTTGGAACAAAAACATTCAAATGTATGGGATACATGGCAAGGGAAAGGATATTTGTAAGAAATACAATACCTCTCACCCACATATCTATAAAACGCCAGACGAACTTAGAAGATGTGGACGATGAGGTTGGATGCTTTGGCGGAATCCAGAACTCTCGATATAGGACAACATTTTCTTGAGATGCAAGTAAACGGCTCGTGATGGTCGCATAGAAGAAGTACTGGCCAAAGGTTACTGGCGGAGTTGTTGCGTTTAGTGCGGACACATCAGATAACACCCAAGAAAGCTTAGTAAGACGAGTGTAAAATCAGCGGTTATTGGATAGCAAGGGGTTCCTCGTTCCAAGTTCAGCTAAAGTAGCCCCAATTAATATTCAAAGGTTAACATCAGATAACTGTAAGAGCAAAGATATCTATCTAACCTTTCTAAGGTAATGACTTTTAGGAGGTTTGCGCACGCGACCTATATCCCCGAGTGAAGACTTCATAAAGCAAGATAACTTCAACCTCGGTTGAAATTGTGCTAACACATAGAAACTTTAAAGTCTAGAAGCTTGTACATAAAACCCAGACCTGTTAAATTGACAAAAAAAAACTTAACAAGCTAAAATTTTTTCGGAACATCCGACAAACGTTTTGGTGTAGTTTGTCAATAAAATTTTAAATAAAATTAACTTATTGGCAAAGTCATATTTTCTTCAAAGAAAACAATTCCACTTTTATTTTAAAAGAAACGTTTAATTAACTAAATGTCATTTTTGTACTGCTGGCAATAGAGCTTTATAGCTGTCGTGTCTTCATTTTGGGGTTATGTGCTAGATGTCTATCGGTCAATGGAACGCGGCCATATTTTTTTAATTACTTTGCTGATTGACAGCTAAAATATATGCTATTTTAAATTTATTACGTCAATAGTCAATCAGCGTCAAAGTGACATCTGAAAATTTTGAAGGAAATCAAACGAAATTTTAGGTTCGTTCGTGCACCTTCAATCTCGATTTCAAGAGAAGTACATAACCGGTTTTCTTATAGAAAGTGTAAGAAATGTCATTTTGACATTTGACAAAGTTCTCTTTAAATGCAACATCTACAAAATAAGTTGGAATTTAATATTTTATAAGCTAAATACCTATTACACTTATCATTTTGAATGCGCTGAGAGTTTTACTTGTCAAACTTTTGAGCGGTAACTTTGTTGTCATTTTTAATTTTTCAGTAAAGCCTTGTATGCTGTTCCAGGAAAGCCAAAATGAAGCGTTTCTCCAACGTTTCTCTCCACCACTTCGCTTAACAGTGTAAGTTCCGTCTTTCCGCTTTTGACAGTGTAAGTTCCGTCAAAAAAAATGTCTTAGCACAGCTGATTGACTTTCTCTGTTTAGTCACTTGGTACTTTCTAAAGAAATTTCTAAAAGAAATTAAATTAACAAAAACGAATACCTTTGTGTTTGTGTTGAAATAACCATTCTCCATCGGTACTGTTATGTCGTTTTCCATTGGACAAAAAGAAGCGTCCGGGAGAGTCCGGAATCGAAAAAATCACTTCTGAAACCGTTCCATTGGCACAAAAAATACTCTTCTGGTGATTCTGAGGAGAGAATTTCGCTTCTGGATTTGAAGTCAGAATCCACTCAAGAAGCACTCACACAAGTGTAGTTTGTGTATTTTATACAATTCAACTGACGGCTGCCGTAGATTATTTTTTGGCATTTCACCAATACTCTTGTGGATTCAATCAGAAGCAGTTTTCTTGTTCCATTGGACTACAGAATGAGTGGATCCCCGAGTGAAACCAATGGAAAACGACATTAATTTGATTTCGTTTGAAATTTTGTTGTGAATAGCGATATTTTCTCTGATCTGTCAACATGAATACGCTTACACTTTATAAATAAGTACGACAATCGCAGGAGACCTCCAGAATCTTTGCCGACTTAAGGGGATTGTTTCTTGGTACACTTGATTTTGCTACACCGTACGATGTCTTGTACCCTGACAGAGAGGATTGGTATAATAACTTGGTCTCGAGGCTAAATGAGACCTCGATATAATATACTGACGGCTCAAAATTCATTGACGGCACAGGGTTTTATATTTTCCCCAATGAATTGGACCTGTATTTGGCCCAGAGAGAGAGACTTCCGGACACATGCAGTGTGTTCCAGGCAGAGATTCTGGTCGTACTCAAAGCTCCGGAGGTACTTACTTGAGATGAGATCGATATCCAATAAGAATATCGCCATCTACATTGATAGGCTGCACTTAAAGCTCTAGAGTCACATACCACTAAATGTGAACTAGTCAGGAATTGCCGTACAATGCTCGAGGCATTATGCTCGCAGAACCGTGTCAGATTATGTTGGGTACCTGATGGGCATTGTGATATTGAAGGAACTGAAAATGCCTACGCTCTGACCCAGGAAGGAGCGGAGCTCCCACTTAATACTATGATTGAGGGTATGACCACCTATGGCCGTGGCTAGAAGGTTTGTTTTCGAAAAAAAAATTCCCATCTAGCAGTCACAAGATGGTCACAACTAGAAGGTCACAGGTTCTCAAAGGTAATGTGACCGGAAAAAAACTGGAAAAAGTCTGAAGAACTAATCAATCGCAGTAGAACAAAGTTAAGATTGTCTTCTAAGGAAGCTCATGGCATGCTTCCTTAGAAGGCAATGTCCAGAGAGTATTCCTACCGTTAATCTTAACTTTGTTTTACTGCGATTGGTTCTTCAGACTTTTTCCGGGTTAAAAGGACATATGCAATGCAGGTATTGTGAGGACCTACAAAACACGGAAGACATCTTCCACATTCTATGTGAGTGTCAACTGTCAAGCAATCGCTGGGAGTAGAAGGAAGCACATTGGCAGGTACTTTTTTAATCACTTAGAGGAGGTTGGTCCCTCAAACAATATTGAGACTATTATTAAATTCTGTAGGGAAATTGATTGTTTGGGCGATTTGGTTATTGTTGGTTAAGTTCATACACCACCCCGGACAGATTAGTGTTGGTAGGATGTTTTAGTCTTCATCGTCACTACAAAACTTTAAGCTTCACAGTGCATTACGAGATTAGACGAACCGCCTCAAACTTAATGTGCTCTACGGTTCTGAAACCTATGGATAGGGTTGCGCACGAGATTTCATTGCAAAAAAAAGAAGGCTGATTAAGACAGCTAGGACATGTAAAGGAAATAGACACTGATACTAAAAATAACAGAGTCTCCGATACATTACAATTTAATTCCGTTCACAGTAGGAGAGGGCAATTCCATTCTATTTTAACCCGCACAGGTGGAACGACTCGTCATCATGGAGACTGGTGTTATAGGAATTTGTAAAGCGTGTCAGTAGGTCGGTTCGCGTAGTCAAACTGTCAAACTAAAAAAACTGAGCGAAATTCTCTCAGAGAGCTTAAAATATACAAAGCACGTAGATAGACTTTTGAGCCACTGACATCTTTGACATCTATTCCATATCGCAAATAAATATATAACTTACTCTTTTGCCACATATGAAACATTCTGGGAAAACATTACACCACCACCAACGTTTCTTTATTTTCACAGATTTTACTTTTGTGCGCAATTGATTTTTGATTTTGAATTTTGTTTCTTGTTAACTTGGTGTATTTGACATATTTATCAGTACTGGCCGGTTGAAATTCTCTGAGCGGAACTGCTCGTTGCTCGTTATTTTGCTAGTTCTCTGCGATTGCGATCGATTCATATCGTTCGATATAAACCGAGCTTAAGCCCGTGTGACACTACATTTTTTCTGCATTTTGCAGACTTTTAAAATGAGGCTAGAGCAGTACGAAAAACTACTATGAAAATTCCCGGTAGGAGTGAGTGCGTACACACCAACCTAATTAATGTGGGGATGTCAAAAAAAAATGCAGCTTTTTTTTTTAACATTTCACTTTATTGACATTTGCCTCCCGTCGCTTTGAAGTTTGTGGTTATAAATTCGTTTGAAAATTTGTGGTTGCATTGCAAAAAATTGTCATCCCTTTTCGTAATACACATAATGTCTCTTTCACACGAATCTGACATTTGAGAATGATTTAATGTGATAAAAATGTGGAAAAAATGAGAGAAAAATGCAGTGTTCTACGGGCTTTAGTAGTGAACCTAGCAGTTATATAAACTTCATATTGACACTAAGTATGGCGAGCATATTGCGTGATTTAAGGTGAAGACGGGTGACAGGTGCTACAAGATGGCGCTAGTTAACATCAACTAGTTTTATTCGAAGTTAATATCCCCGGTTCTAGTTCTTGTCGCCGTTTTCATTACCACCATGTGACACGCAACTAAAACCAAAGCTGAAACTAAATAAAACATCCCTTTTGCTGAATCGGCATAGTATGTCATTCCATCTCTCCGGGTTTCCTTGCCGCAACCATAATAACCCTTTAGATCTACATAGCGAAGCTTATAAGAATGAAAGCCTTCATCTTGCGCCGTCGCGCTACTCATAATTTAATCGATGGCGCTGATTAAAACCCGATAATATATTCATCCTTCAAGATGCAAAAAAAAGCTGATAGAAACTGTTCGTATTTAAAGGACATTAAGCTTTTGACGTTTCAACAAACAGCAGAAAAAAAAAGTGGAAGAAAACGAAAAAAAGATTGACGACGACGTTCTTGGATCAAGTTGTGTAGAATCTTTTCTCATGTCCCACACGAGGACCACTTCAAATTTCAATCAATAGCGCTGAGAATAGTTTAACAAGGTGCTGCCTATGTGTGAGATGGTGCTCCCCAGAGATAATATCACCCGTCATCACATCGTTAGCTATATTCGCCCCACAATTGCCATCCATCTACCTATGTATATACAATCGCGGGCGACTGTGTAACTTTTGTGTTCTAGCACAAGTTCTTTTTTCAAGCACCAATAATAAGGAGGTTAGTTTGAAAAGAAATGTCAGGGTATAGACTGCAATGTCATGTGTGGATTATGTGACGTAATTAGGGCATTATTACGAAGGGAATGCGCTAAAAATTTAAAAATAGCTTGCCAACGATTTTCGTCATACATATATACCTCTAGTCCTACTGCGGCAAAATGGTGCTTTGCATTGTTGCTTAAATTTTTAAACTTTCGTCTTTTATGTTTGATGATCTCGATAGAAGGACTGCAGTACAAGAGCCGAAGCTTGACATTTGAAGTGAGAATTTGCTCTTGTTGAAACAAACACACCTTTTGCAATATTCAGCAAATTCAGCAGAACGGCTGACCGAAGAAATGACAACTTAAAATC
This sequence comes from Cheilosia vernalis, assembly GCA_949126925.1. Classification (NCBI taxonomy): domain Eukaryota; kingdom Metazoa; phylum Arthropoda; class Insecta; order Diptera; family Syrphidae; genus Cheilosia; species Cheilosia vernalis. Next base: position 26,827,575 of record OX421358.1, read on the forward strand.
ATTTCCTATACTTATGGGCTTGTATTATTTTTTAAAGCTCTGAGTTAATTTTATTTGAAACCAAAACAGTTTATATAGACATAAGAGTAGTATGTCTCACAGCTGATTGAAACGTCAAACGAAATCCAGTTGGTGTTCGGTGTGAACGCATCGACACAGTTTTCGGTTTGGTGTGAATAGAGTATAAGGGGCCCGCTGGAATCAGCAACCAATTTTTGTTTTGTTCATTTAAAAAGGTGACTGCCCTTCCCCTTCTAGCCAGGTCTAACCTCTAAACAAAACGGAGTCACCACAGAGCTTTTGCTAAGATTCTAAACCTTAGATATGTAGCTACATTTATCTGTCTCATTCTCATTTTTCCGGTGATCATTCATATTGAACTGTTAAAAATTTCCTTTGTTACGCGATCTTGCTTTTAGTCGTTTTTTAGTAGGTACTTTAAAAGTAATCTTTCTGGATCTTGCAGGACTTCGGTGCTATACTTGGACTGCTCGTCTACAGAGAGGGCAGGCGATTGTTCAATCTTGGCATTGACAGACTTTTAAGTCTCCTTGTAGCTTACCAACCATATTGGATGTCACTATGCTTTCCATTTCGGTTGAGCATTTTTAAGGGCTGGCAGTTTCTTGCTGACTTCAATGAAACTATCTTGTTAAATAAAAACTTGTGCTGCTTCAATGAATCGTAAAGAACAAGAAGAATTTTATATTCGTCCATTTTGATTTTTACAAAGTGACACATAAAAAATATAGGAGTTGGCAGATAACAAAGTAAGAGTCATAAGCAATTGCTTTGAATCGGTTTGAAAACAACCTGTGCCCATGTTCTGTAACTCATGCGATAACTTTTCCCATCGAAAACTTAAGGATGGTACGCTGTTCGAGTGAAGTGAAATTTTCACTCCTCTCCAAAAAGTGCCGTGAAATAGAAAGTGAAATATTTTGTTGGAGATTTTAGTTGGAGAAATGTAAGCAGGGTGACTGAGCTCAAAAGTTTTTTTTTGTGGCAGTTCAAGAAGATCTTAGGCTACCTATAAAATAAAGAGTACTCCAATATTCAACACTCGGACTTTTATTTTAGACGAGAAGAAACAAATTGTTAACTTCACTTTTCAAAGTATTGTCTCATTGGAAGATATTCTCCGTGTTCAACCACAATAACAATAACCTATTGCTATAAAACCATAAAACCAAATTCTTCAACCAGTATGGACCCACGGGCACCAGTTGTGGGTATTACCGCGCCAAACGTATTTCTAAAAAATTAAGGTCTTTCAAAAATAGAACATAGTCTTAGTCAATGTACTTTGGTACACGCACAACGCTGACGCTGATCTACATACGGATCTAGATATTGAACCAGTGGAGAAAGAAATCAAACAAGTTGCTTAAATGCACAGAGATTCTTAAACCTCGTTAGCTTAGAAACAACCGAATTATTAAATACAGGCAGTACAATCAGGAGATTAAGGTGGAAAAATATGTTGATCTATAAAAGTTAGCTAAGTCTTTATGTTTTCTAACAAAAAAGTTCAGAAATTCTACAAACGAGGGATCTTTCGATTAGTCGAACGGCTAGGCGCAATCACATTCGGTTTGCAAAAGGTTTTTTAGATCGGCTGAAAGGCCTTCCCTATTGTCGAAGCATCTCTCGCTAGTAGGTACTAGCTCTCGAATGACTTTCGATGATTTTCCCTTCCAGCGAACCTCCAAACACACAAAAAAAATGTTTCGTATTTTGTTCATGACAATTTTAATAGTTTTTAATTTGGCAAATAACGTCTGATTTGTAAAATAAAAAGGATAGTCGTCAAATTTAAAAAATATCAGTGCATGGAAATTATACGTATTTTCAAAGATCATCTGCTGGTATTGCTTGAGCAAAACTGCGTAGAAAAATATTCTTGAGGCACCCTGCTTATGGAAAATGTCATCCATGCTACCAACTATTTGTACACCTAACATTATTCAATGAAAAAAACAATTTTATGAGTGCGAAAAACTTGTTATTCTCTTAAGGAAACATGGAATTTCAATAAATTTCTAAGCCGCAACCTACAACTAATTTTTCATTTTGTATGAAAAATTGGATTTCACGTGAACTGCGTACCAGCCTTTAGGAACAAAACATTCCGCTATTTATCGCATCTGAAAACATTAGAAACTTTTTATTTCATGGGAATGTTCTAAAAATTTCCCAAAGCTGTCAAAATACTATAAAAATTCATTGAAAATTATTTTGCAGGGATTAACGCCTAAATGTTGGCCTCTGGCAAATTCCAAATTAGCAGCCCTAAGATTCCTTTTGAATCTTGGATATTTTTGAACCCCTCTACAAAATAAAATTCTTGTTGTTTAAGTTTTTTTTTATATGTATTATTTCTTACTTTTTGATTTTCAGACATTTGAATTTTTGTTTCTAATTTATGTACTTTATTACCTACCGCAAGCTTTGTGTTTCGTGATAAAATTCGACACTTGAAGTGAATATTTTATTGAACTTGAATATATCACATATTTCCAGGGGTTTCATATCGAAATGTTTCGTGTGGTGTAGGTAGTTTTGGATTCACACAGTTACAGAACGCAGAATGTGATAATATGAAATTTTGTTTCGATTCACATCGTTTTTGTGATCAATATTTCGATGCGATAATTACAGAATATGGGCACTGCTTTGCTAAAATAAGTTCGAACATAGCATTTTCCTGTCAAACCAATTAAATTTGAGTATTTGAAATTTTCCTTGATATTCTTACGTAAATTCTTACGTCTATGTAAATTGAAATTGAAAAATAAAGTTCAGAAAAATGATTGCAATCTATAGCTTCAATTGCGCCGGGAAATGTGATTTTTGTCTGACAAATAGCTTGTTTATGTTTCATTTCTTCTTCAGGAGCCGGGAATCATAAAAGCCCGAATTTCCTTCAATTTTCGCTTTCGAAAATAAATAAATGTAAATAAAACACACAGCGATATATTTTTGATGGAAATTGTATTTCATTTTGCCATTAAGTGTGAAAAGCAATAGCTATCATTATCATTGTATTTTTAATGAAAGTGTGGTATTGAATTTTATGTAAAAAAATATGTGAACAAAGATCGGCTTTTGGGTAGTAATTTTTGATAAATAGTTTAAGAACTGGTTTATTCGAATTATTCGATAAAAAACAAGTATGGGATCATTAATAAGTACAATTTTATTATTCTTAATAGGTATTTGGATCAAAAAAGTTAGAGCGGTATTTTTGTTATATTATGCAGATAAAACAGTAACAAATATTGCCTGAAAATCATTTTTGTTTAACATTTACCTTAAAACTAAGCATAAGTTAGTTATTGTTCGGGATGTAAGCATTACTTGTTTCTTAAAGTTTTATTGATATCGAAATTGGGATATTCGAGATATGAGTATTTTTTTAACTGGTAATTCGTATTGAAAATTAAGGACACAATAATTTTGGAAACATAAATTGTGTTCTAAGTATGCATTTTGCTCAAACTCGTTAGTGCCGATTTCAGATAAACTAAGGAAAGCAGCATTTTTAAGAAACGAATTTTTTCAAAAATCCATTGTATGATAATATAGAGAACAATTGTTTTTGCTTTTAGGTTATCAATTATCATAATTAACTTAGGAATCAAGTTTTGTTACAATTATTTGAACCGTTTTCGAAATATGTCCACATTCCAAGAGTACCGATATTCGACTTTTTAGTGAAAAACTGAATATGCAGTCACGTTTACCTCACCGAAATTCCTAATCCGAAGTTTGAACGAAATCCCGGCCGCCGTTTACGCTGTAGGTCTTTGCACAGACTGATAAACGGACAGAAATTTGCGATCTACTTTCTTGAGTTTCTCTTATCGTAATGTGAGAATTTTTTTAGCATCACAAGTTCGACATTTTGTACGAAAACAATAAATTTCTCTTACTGCGTAATTGAGAAAGTTAAAAAGTAAAAAGATAACGTTCGGGGAGTCGTATTCACAACGAAATGAAATGAAATAAACGAAATGAAGCATTGTACATGCATAATGTAACATAAATTAAAACACAATATTTGAACACGTCATTATTGAGAGTAAAATTTAAATAATTTCATGTGTAAACGTCGATAAAGATGCATCCTAATTATAAGGAAAAACCTTTTTTTGCTCAATAATGTGAGGTCAAATTGACATTCCGATACTATTCCACTTCCATACAGGCACTATAAAACCTCCGAAACGCGTTTAGCTTATATATATGTACACACTCCATAGTCCATCAACGTTGAAATTTTTTTTTATAAATAAGCGTTTTGCGTTACGAGGCGTTTGAAAGACTACATATCTTTACAAAAAAAAATAAAGAATTGGCGCAACAGGTCCGTAGGGACCGTGCTTCTAGCTTAGTTTTGTGTGACTTTTTCATATCTTTATATAAATAAGGAAAGTTACGTAAAATTTACAATGTCAAACCGTCACAAGCGTTCGTGTGAATTTCTCTTCGCAAGTACGAATGCATTATCGCTAGGGCACAGACCTATTATTCGTTACCAATTATTATAAGCTGTCAATTGAAATGTCAAGTAATTGCTAAATGTCAAAGAAAGAAGATCAGGGCATTTTTGCAATCATATTCATTATTCCTGGTTGCTATTAAAACGATTCATCAATCTTTCATTATAGCGTTTCAAGAAAATATTAAGTCTTATTTCACCGCACATAATAGTGACTTTGAAACAAATTGTATTGAAACATTTTTCCGTTGACAACATTTTTTTCTTCTCATTTCACTACAGTGTTCCCGTGATACTTTTCCAGTTGGTATGTTCGATTAGTCATGCCGAAGCTTCTTTTCGTGCTCGATTGTTGTTAGCATTATCTAGGTTATGCTCATGGTAGCAACATATTATGCATTTTGTTGACGGTTGGTGCAATTTGAAGAACTTTGGAAAATGGTTGATACAAAAAAAAAGTATGTCATGTACCTATCACAACTGTTTCCCCTTTTTTGCGGCAAAATTTAAAAGGGAAGATATCATAAACGTTCAATCAGCACTAAGAATTTTGCACTGGGGTGGTAAAAATATGTTTCCTAGTATTGCAAACAGTCGCAGCTAAAATAAAAGAAGCAGTGCATATTTATTTTATTAATTGCGACGTAATAATATGAAAGTATCCCTTTTCGGGGGAACCATAACTTCTAATTTGTTAGCCGTTTAAATCATTAAGTGAACTGCGAAAATTGTTATAAACCTTTTATCCAGTTGTACATTTTAAATCATTTACTGCAAGAGAAGAAAGCGAAAACCTATACAGGGTGCGCCTCGGTATGTAAAGATTGCATAACTTTGACATTTATCAACTTGAGTAGAAATGCCAATTGAAATTTCAATTCAGCGCAATTTTAAGAACCATGAATCGCTTTACACCCAAAGAATGCGCGGACATTATGAATGACGCTGTACATTGAAAATATTCGTTCAGTTTTTTTAACTCAACGTGTGTTATCGTCGAAAATATTGTAGCCAAGAAGCACCGCCTGACAACACTATTCGTCGTTTGGTGTCAAATTTTGTTGAGCACGGAACAGTGACAGATCGTCATTGGGCTTTGAAGCTACACTGCAAATCAAACAACGAAAATTCCCCGGATGGGTGCTTTCAAAAAAAGGCGACATTGACTCTGACTGGCAACCCAGATCTCCAAATTTTAACCCTCCGGACTTCTTTTTGTGGGGTTATTTGAAAAGCAAAGCGTACGCCAGCAAGCCTCGACCATTAACGAGCTTAAGGTAAACATTCGAGCGGAAACATTGCTGTACCGCCCAAAGGCTCGGAAAAGTCATGAAAGCTCTGCAAAAAGAGCCACTTGAATAAAGATCTATTCCAAATAAATTGTAGAAAACAAAATTGAAAAAGTACCTCATTGCTGCAAATGTTTTTTTTTTTTTTTTTTAAGTAATTACTTGACGACATGAAAGTTGATTATAGGTGTTTAAATCAAAAATTTAAATTCGGTATCAGTAATAATGTAATAAATTATAGCAACTACTTTGGTATGATCTGACCCTTACCTTGTATTTAACACTATAGAGGGCGATCTCATAAATCGAAGTTGGTAGTTGTTTCTATCGCGCTTTCTTTTGGTGTTAAACCAACGTCGCCATTGTTCTGCGGCCTCTTCCTTTTTTCCGTCGGTATTGCTACCACCATTTGCGCTCAACGTGAACCAAAACAATATAATATATGTTACCTACTTTAATACTATTTTTTTAAGCATTATTTGCTTTCCTACTTCAGCGCTTCTTTTAAATGCCTGCAACGTAATTTCTCAACAACACTGTATTTAAGACGGCCGTATACTCGTAGTTACAACATTCTATCGCTTCAAATCTGAGTACACTATTCCATACGGAGCATATCCTTCTGTGTTCTTATACAGACACTTTACAAGAAGTACAGTATGCCGCAAGAGAGAAGAAGAATCAACGAACATCTTCCCTAACGACAAACGATTGAAAATTAAAGTCCTTGAGAAAAAAAAAAAAATGTTTCTCAAGAACAGCTGCTTGTGTTAGTTGCTGCAGTCAAGTAGTATAGCACAAGAGATTTAATTTATGCTGGGCGATGTGTAAGTGTATGTGTGACTGGATGCATCAAAGGCGTCATTTACACTTTATGCTATTACACTACCAAGGGCTTTATATTTTCTGTTATGAATTCCAACTATGCAACAATGTGGTGCATCCTGTTTTATATTTTTTAGAACTTGTTCCCCACCTGGTTTCCAAATCAAAAAATTTATTGCGTCAATCGCGCACTGAGATTGCTACTTCAAAGATTGCTAAAATAAAATTAATTTACAATAAAAGAAATATCCTTCGCTTTTATATTTTTTTTGTTTGGGTAAATTTATACAGGGGTGGATTTGGATAGGTTAGGTTAGGTAGGCGGGTTGGCGTGGAGTACTCCGTGCCACACTCAGGTCAATGTTGACCCATTGTGATGCCCATTGGGGGAAAAGGTTGTCCCTTACCCATGTTGACCCTATCTATAAATATTTGTGATCAATTACTCACTGTGCCGTTGGATACAAACCATCCTGTGGATTTGATGAAGCTCATTATCTTGTCTACTGGTGTGCTAGATAGCTCGTCTATGTCGTGAAAGAAGTGTCTCCCTAGGAATCTGTGCCTATTGTGTTGGAGGCTCGGGCAGTGGCATAGGAAGTGGGTTCTGTTCTCAAGAGCTTCCTCATCACCGCAGCCTCTACAAAGTTCTTCTTCCGTCAAGCGTAGTTTCTTCATGTGGTACCGCAGAGTGTTGTGCCCCGTTAGGATACCTACGATGATGGAGAGGGATTTCCTATCCTTTCGTATTAAACTCGCGGTTCTTGCTTCATTGAAGCTTGGCCATAGCATTCTTGTAGTATGACAAGTTTCTTGTGTAGTCCACCTAGCGTTCGCCTCCCTTGTGGCTTTTCTCCCTGCTTCAAGCTTTAGTAAGCAAGGCGGGATATTCACAGAGGGATCGGCTTGCTCTAATACAGCTGCTGAACCTTGTCTAGCTAATTCGTCCGCTTTCTCGTTGCCTGGAATACCTTCATGTCCCGGAACCCAGCAGAGCAATACCTTATGCTGAGTGCCAAGAGCCATGAGTTCTTCGCGACAGCATTTCACAAGCTTTGATTTTATTTCTGTTGCAGTTTATGCTTTTATAGCTGCCTGGCTGTCGATAAAGAAGGTAATACCTTCTGGTGGTATTGCCTTTATCGCAGACTCACGGGCTGCCGTTGTCACTGCCAGGACCTCTGCTTGGAAAACACTGCTGTGGTCGGGGAGGCGTATCGATTTAGAAATACCCAGCGATTCGGAGAAGACGCCTGACCCCACTCCGGATTCCATTTTTGAACCGTCTGTAAAAACGGCTATGGATTGTGCATTAGGCACAAGTCCGTCTTTCCATTCCTCTCTGCTGGGATAGGCGCACGAGAATGGTCTTGTGAACTCCAGATATGGTGTTATATAATCTGTGTTTGGTACATAGCCAAAATATTTCTGTAGGATCCACGAATGTCCCTTTTCATTCAGTTTCCAGTTTACTGATTGGCTTATTCTCATGGCACTAATGGCGGCTGAAAGTTGTATAAACATATCTAGCGGCAGCAGATTGAGGATAGCCTCAAGACCTGCGGTTGGAGTTGGCCTCATCGCACTGGTGGTGCCGATACACGCTAGTCTTTGTACTTTCGTGATAGCCTTGAGATAGGTGGCTTTGTTTGTAGCCGGCCACCATACGAGGCTGCCAAAAATTCTGCTGCAGGAGTAGAAGGCTTTTGTGGCTTTTTTGATTCTCTCATAAGTGTTCAGTTTCCAATTTAGTTTTTTGTCCAGTATAAGTCCCAAATATTTTGCACTATCAGATATTCTGAGTGGTGTACCGCCAACAGAAGGTGCGGCAAACTGTGGTATCTTCCTTTTATTTGAGAATAAAACCAGTTCAGTTTTCTGGGGATTTAAAGATAGGCCGGAGTTCCGGGCCCAGATGTCGAGGGTTTTGAGAGCGCCATCAATATTAGTTCGGTGAGTTATTTGGATGCCCAAATTAAAAAGGTACCTACTATGAATTGGTGCTTTCCTTCATAGGCAATTCGCCATAAAAAACAAAGGTTTGTTGATTTTTTTTCGGTTATCCTGAAAGCTGTCTGCTAACGTTTGGGAAAACTGTCCAATCGGAAAGAAATTAAAGGAGGATCCGGAATGTGTAGTATAGGTTGTGGTCATGCTTTGGGTGACTCAGCACATCCATACTTAGAACACATAACTTCTGCTTTCTTTCAGTGACTAACTCCTAACTCCTATGGAAAACACAGGAGTTTGGGATGTTCAAACAAAAATTCCGCATTCTGAAACACGTCGACATTAAAAACCTCAAACACCTAAATATATTCGGCCTTGCCAGTAATCAACTTTAGTCTGGTAGTTTACGAAATTCACACAACTAAACAAGTCCTCCTTTTATAGCCTTTTCACACCGAGCCGAAAACCGGGCTTTCGCGAAAACTCTCGAAAACTTCTACGAAAACAGAAGTTTTAACATACATATTTCTGTTTTCAAAACGAGTCGCTTAAAGTCGTTTTCCACAAAAACGACTTCCAATCGCTTGGTTGTTGAAACCAAAACCAATTTGCAATATTCTGCAAATTCAGCAGAATGGCTGACCCAACAAATGTCACAACTTAAAACCATTTTCGACAATTAATTGATGGGCTAATATTATTTTGAAATGCACTAAATTAATTTTGCTTGTTAATAAATGCGATCGAAATTTTGTAACCAAAAAAGTTTGCACCGAAGTTTAACGACTAGTGTCTCACAGCTGATTGAAACGTCAAACGAAAACTAGTTGGTGAAGAGTTTTCGACGAAAACACGATTTTTGTTGCTTCACGTAACTAATTCAAACGTTATACCCTCTTCGATACGATTTGATTGAACGATGGTTAGTTTGCATTCGTTTCATCGTTTTTGGTCCATTTTTTAATTAGAGAACTTCAGTTTTAAAGAGAAATATAAAAAAAAAATATTTAAAGGAAAACACACTTATGATCTCTTTGAAGGCGACTCGCTCTTATTCGAATTGTCAACGAAAGCATTCTTTGTAAAAAAAATGGTTGTTATAAAATGAATTTCATTTACTTTTTATAATGCAAATATTTTTAATGCAATCATGAATTTGCATTCTTTGATTTCGTTTTACAGCTCGGCCCTGCAATAAAAATTCTACTATATCTATTTTGACATTAAATGACCATTTTCGTTTCAATCAATGACAACAAAGAAAAATAAACAAATTGAAAAAAAAAAAAAAAAACAATTTCCACGTGTAAACGTTTGCTTACAGCCATGTTCAAATTATGTTCCAAATGAAAACGATGAACGATTCGATTGAACGATGCGACGATGATGTCATAGAAGAAAAACTAGAAACGATATCGTTTCATTCAATCGTTTCGACGATGATAAATACTTTCAAAAATTAACCGACGAGAGTTTAGCTTTCGTCAACAGTGTTGCCATATTGGGCGCTTTGTCGTATTTTGAGCTATCTTTTTACTTAAAAAGCGATAGAAATTTCTTTCATGAGTGCCCAGCACAATTTTGGGCTACATATCGTTTTAAAAATTGTGTGTTAATTTTGTTTGTTTTATTCTTTCACACAACTAAAAAAATAAATATTTTCGAACAAACCCGTACTTTTAAAACTTGGCAGCAGTCTTGCAGTCAAGTAACATTGAACAGGCCTTTTGATTTGACACAACGACACAAGCCACAAAATGTCAATTGCAGAAGATCGAAAAGACGCGCACATATTTCAACGATTTTTGGGCTTCTTCCTGGGCAACGATATTGGGCTACATTTTTTTAAGGTTTGGGCGCTTATAGCGAACTAAATTCTGGCAACCCTGTTCGTGAATACAAAAAACAGAAAATGAAATTAAATCGTTTTAAAAACAAGAAAAGTAGGTAGTTAGGTACATTACATTTTTTTTATAGACATACTAAACTAGAACTAGATACTTGAAGCCACGGCTGGCTTCGAAGTTTTTGAAAAAGTAGCAAACTAACGGGGAATCACATTCAAATAGGGGCAATACTAACCTGTATACAAATGGGACAGAAAAGAAATGTTGCTTAAACATGCAAGTTAGGGCTAAATAGGTAATGTGTAACGATTGTAAATGGAGGAGGGAGAGGGCAAATGCACCTACCGAGGGATTAACCTCGGATCGATGCACCTCCCCAGCCCCCCTCTGCCGCGGACGTAACGGAAGACGTAAAAAAAAAGAATTTCACGGCAAAGTCTTAAGCCTTCCCTCTCCACAGCCACCCCTATGACCCAAAGTCACAGGACTCCCTGAGTCAGTCCGGGCAGCCGAAAAGGAAGGGTGTCCACATCACCTAGGCGTAGGCATGCTAGTAAGCACTGGCCAGCTCGTCGGTCGGGGGGATTCTTGCCACGGTGTCGTAGACGTTTGTTACGTATTTCCATGCCTTTAGGTTGCTGGGATTCCTAGTAAAAAAAAAATTAAGAAAAAAAAAAGGGAGGCGCGAAATGTCTTCGTCATACGGTTATGGACAGCCAATCGGTAACGCTTCAAAAGATGGAGAAGCCACAGATGAAGTTGGCTCCCTTGGTGTACCCACCCCTGCATAGCTTCATACCACTGGTACGACTATGCCTCCATGGCTAACCTGCCACCTTTCTTTCACATTAGCCCCTAAGGTTCCCTCTATTGGTACTCACTCACGGGCCCTTCACTAGGGTCCCCAAATGTCGTCACATCCCAAGTAGAAATTTGTGACTATTATCTTGAATTATAGTCGCCAAACGGGATATTGGACTCAGTTTTGTGTCGATAAACTACATTCCAATAAGATGGTAACTATTTGACATTTGTGTTACCATTAATGGCCTTAAAGCTACAAATGTCCTTTAAAGTTACATTTCAACACACACAAAACCTGCGAGGTTTCTGTTTTATGTTTCCACTTAACAACTAGGCGAACTGACTGCGCAAAGTGTAATTTGTGTCCACCGAGAGTTACCATAGTATTTTGGCGCTTTTATTTGCAAACAATCTTCACACATACCACAAACTAATGTCTGCTGTAGGTGTATACAGACGAAGTAGGTAGAGCATTTATCAAAACATGCTCCTTTGAATGTAGGCGATCGGTGTGCACGGAGAATATTATATGACATTGAGCACCAATCGTAATAGGGAATATAGGGTGGCATAAAAAAAATATCGTGAATAGTCAAATGATGAACAATGATTTTTTTTAAAAGAATCGAAATATTGTAATATATGTAGATACTTCATTATTTAAGAAAACTAATATCTTTTAATGAGTTTTCCTCGTAAATAATTAATTTTCATTTTAAACAGTACTGAAAATTGTTTCCCATTGTCAAAAAACAATTTTAAATTTACTTTTCCTATGTGCACCGCGCTGCTTTTCGACGTTTCAGTATTTTAGTAGGACAAAAATGAGAATGTTTTTTGATTTTGCTACATAAAACTGCAGCAGATTAAATTGTAAAAAAATGGAAATACATATGTATGTACCTACATAAAAAAAATATTCCAACTTGTATCAAATGTTATCAATATATTTTAATAAATAGCATGCATAAAAAAAATGTCCCAAATAAACTACAAACGTTATAAAGGGTGATTTTTTAGCTGGTTTGGTTTTGGCAACACTGGTTTTGACAGCTGACGTGTGTTTAGTACCTTGTGTCACTGTCAAACAGCTTCAGTTTGGTTTGCAATTTAACCATGGATCGTCTTACAAATGAAAAACGCTTGCAAATTATTGAATTTTACTATCAAAATTCGTGCTCGGTTCGAAATGTTCATCGCGCGCTGCTTCCATTTTATGTTGTGTTCAGCGATGAGGCTCATTTTTGGTTGAATGGGTACGTAAATAAGCAAAATTGCCGCATTTGGAGTGAAGATCAGCCAGAAGCATTGCAACAGCTACCAATGCATCCCGAAAAAGCCACTGTTTGGTGCGGTTTATGGGCCGGCGGCATTATTGGGCCATATTTCTTCAAAGATGATGCGAATCGCAGCGTTACTGTCAATGGTGAAAGCTACCGAGCGATGATAACAAACTTTTTTTTGCCCGAAATGGAAGTTCTTGACTTGCATGATATGTGGTTTCAACAAGACGGTGCCACATGCCACACAGCACGCGAAACAATGGCGCAATTGCGAGGCGAGTTTGGTGAACAGTTAATTTCACGTTTCGGGCCGGTCAATTGGCCGCCTAGATCGTGCGATTTGACACCATTAGATTATTTTTTGTGGGGGTATGTCAAGGCTAATGTGTATAGGGACAAGCCCGCTTCGATTGACGCACTGGAAGCCAACATCCATGCATTCATTCGTGAGATACCGGCCGATATGTGTGAAAGAGTATGCCAAAATTGGACTCAGCGGATGGGCTACCTGAGACGCAGCCGCGGTCAACATTTGCATGAAATTATCTTTAAACATTAAATTGCAAGGTTCAAACCAGAGACAATACTATGGTTTGTTTATGGTTCAAACTATCGATTCAAATAAATATTTCATTCATTTTTTCGAATTTTTTGTGTTTTTTTTTTTAAAAAAGTTCTAAACCTCTTAAAAAATCACCCGTTATTTATTAAAGTTATATCTCAGTAACATACCTACAATAAAAAATTATATAGATTTTAGCAAACCAAAATCGCATTAACAAAAGTTAGAGGCGGAAACATCATAACATTTGCAAATCCCTTTCTAATTATTTTCACCAACCTTTTTTTTTACATGTTCTCATTCATTAAAAGATAGAATTTAAAAGAATGAATTATTTAAATATTACGACACAATAATAATAAACGCATATAAAACAACATTTCCTGAACGAATGTACATTGTGCATGCACCCTGTGATTCTTCCTAACGAAATCCATATGGCAGGCAAATGGCCGTCTTCTGATTCTAATTGGGATTGGGATCCATTATCAGAAAAAAGAAAAAAAAATAGTCCCTGGGAAAAGAAAAGAAGCTTGAAAATAAAATCGAATATTATAAATACTCAATATTTCTTGAGCGCGTGAGTTTTTGCCACTACAACTTATTGATATTTGTGGTAAAACTGATTTTCGTTTGAATATTTTGCATTCGGGTACGAAGATATGCAATTATTAAATTCGCATAATATTATACCTGCTTTACCATTTTCATGACATTTTGTTCGTTTAGGTACTTGCATCCCCATTAAAGAGGGAAGGTTATGTGTTCACGTTTTATATTGGTATCAGTATTTCTATTTCACATTTTCTGTTTCGTGCGAACCAACTTACAAACACATGAAAATAAAATTCGGACACATTTCGGTTACAAGTCATAGCCAAAATCCCATTATGTGTGTTTCCCGAAATAGTAATTTTATGAGGTAAAACCTATTCCCCACTTTGGTCAACGTTACATCCTGCAGTGCAAACAGTACGCACTTTGATCCATTATACACACTGTTACTGTTATGGACACATGTCTGAAATGTGGAAACAGCGTGCACACTACAACCAACAATAATTTCTACTTGGGATCCACCAAAAAAAAAACTTTGCGATACATCCTATTCAAACACTTGGAGTTTCAGAATCGTAAGGGAATTCTGACCCTATCGTCAACTCGCTTCATCTACCAAAACACGACGACAAAATTCATTCGATAAGTCTGACGACTGATCTTTATTAAGCATTCATAAATAAGTCAGTATAATCCTATAACAAAAAAAAAACTTATAAAATATATTGGATATGCAAAAATTAAGTGCAACATCAAGATGAAATAGAATAGGGATAGAGGAAAATAAAAAAAAGCTTCGGAGAGTCATCACCCGTCGTGAACAAAAAAACACATAAAACAACATTTGTTGTTACCTACGAGATTCGAGGGCGTATACGTAATTTCCTACGAATATGATTTTAAGTTTATGGGATACATGTTTATATGATACCAAAAAAAAAGTTGTTTCAATTTCTTTAATTTTAAATTACGTTAATTCTTTAGTTATTTCAAATTTTTTTTTTTTTTTTTGTAGAGACATAATAAACAAAGCTAAGTACAAAAAAAGAAAAACTAAAATCAGTTCACTTGCCGCATAAGAAATACGTAAATGACATACCGAACAAATAATGGTACTTGTACGCGTTGATAGACTCTGAGGGGGAACATGTGCACATCTTCGCCGCCGGCCCGATGATTTATTTATATATTTCCTTTTGATGGTTGAGCTAAATGAAAATAAAGAGAAGGAATTTCTTATACAGGTGTTGGCGAACTGTTACACTGTCTGTTATCAAGGCTAAATACTTAACTCCTATCTCTAGTTTGATTTTAATTTTCTGACGAGAATGGCGATGACTATAATGTTGCCAATTGATTTGTTGCAACAAATGTTGCCTGGCAATGTTATGCTGCGGGAGGCTTTCGCCGCTAGTGTTCGGCGTTCGATTGATGTTGCTGGAGCTGCTGCTGTTGGTTGGTAAAGATGTAGATGTTGCGTGAAGTTGTCCTAGATGTTGTGAAGCGTTCGTTGTATCATCAAATTGGTGGGTGTAATCGTGTAATGGTCACATCGAACGACCACTAGGCTGATGGATCTTGTTGGAGTTGCCGTGATCGTATCTTGTGGTGGTGGGGGTCGAGGGTGATTCGTTCGCCTAATACTTCGGTCGGCGGGTATTGACAAATGTACAAGTTGGCCTGCGATATCTGGTGGCAAAGAAAAGAACCCTATCAGACATACAGGAATCTGTCATCGGTAAGCGGTACGTGTATTTTTGCAAAAGTAATTTATTTATTTTATAAATGAAAAACTATTTCAATTGATATAAATGCCTTGTCAGTCTAAAATCCAATTATTGTTTATGGAAAATAAAATAACCCCGGGTCAATAAATTATGTTTGAATCGTTTAAAAGTGGAATCAAAAATTTGTGTTGGTTTCGTGTAAACAATTTGTTTATTTTTGGATTATTCTCTTTTTTACCTGTTTAAAGTTCTTTAAATTGTTGTTAATATTCTATTTACTGTGCAGCATTAGGTATCTATTATTGTGCAGCTAGCCGAGATTTATCTCAGACTTTCTCGATATGGTAATTTTGGAAGGTTTCTGCTAGGAAATGCTACTTCGAGTTCGAGCAAACGCAATGCAGTATGTTTTATTATCTCTTGCAATTGGCTTTAATATATCGCTTCTTTAAAACGTAAACTACATATTTTAAAGAACTTAGGAAATTATTTTCCCATGCGAAGAACAATTTACCACTTTTTTACAAGCAATCGAGTTTTAAACTTCTTTTGGAATTTTCTACATGGTTATACCTTTTTCTCTATATGAGTTGCACTGGGGTACACCACAATGAGACGCTCGATCCAACACTTTTTCTTTATTTTCCAACGCTGTAAACAATTTAGAAATTTAATTGTATGTTTTTAATTAACAAATGTATTTATTTGCCACAATATTTAAATATTTAATCTCGCTTAGCTTCTTTTACGTATATTTTTTCGCTGATCTGTCAAACTTGTATGTCTAGTAGGGTTCAAATTATAGCCGCTAGGGTACACCCTCCATTTCTCAATATTATATATATATAGTTTTTTTATGTTGCAAAGTCACCACTGGAGATGGAGTGCGTTTTAACGTTTTAACGTTTCGCCTTACAGAATGCCGACCCAGGCCTGTGACGTTGTGCACCGCGGGTGTAGACCTCACCAACGACTGTTTCTCGCACGGTCAATTATACGTGTCTCTTTCCCGAGTCAGCGAAAGTAAAAATGCATACGTATGTATGTATGCTCCTGGCAGCAGAACCTCAAACATTGTATTTCAAGAAGCTTTGTAAAAAAATTATCATAAAAAATATAATTATCTCACTAACTATTATTTTATTGGAAATTACACAGTCTCACGTCGCGTACGAAGTTGCGGGAACAGCTAGTTAAGAATAAAATCTTACTTACACTGAAAAAGGAGCCCTTTTGATCATTTTTTAAAAAAGTGGTGGCCCAAAGGCAACGCTGCTGCTTACTTAGAATTATGCAAAAGGTTTTTTGAAAATTCAAAGTGCAAAGTCCTGAAAGCCCTGCCTTTTAATAACAAACTTCGCACTTGCAGAAGTATATGAATTCTTTATTAACTCTCTGAAAAGTAGTTGCTAAAAAAAGCCCCACTTTCGAACATTTTAATTTATCTCTCCAACTATGCGAGGCCCTGAACAGTGAAACAAAAATTCACCATTTGACCTTTTTGATTTAGAATTTATTAAGACCTTCAATTTCTAAAAAAAACCTACCTACTTTTAAAGTCTCTCACCCAGGATACAACATTTTCCAATTCTTAATAATAATAAATAAAAAATAACTGATCAATCCAGGACTGGAAAGTCACACTCAACAAACAAAAATTATAAAAAAACAAATCAAGTAGTCTAGATTTCCGACTGCGAAATCACTTAAAACTTACCTTGCCATGAATAGTGGTGAAAAAATTGTAAAATTTCATTGAAACTTCTCACACCGTGCTCTGTGTGGCCTTACAATTTTCAATTGAAGAAAAAGGAACTTTCGACATTGCATTAAAATTATGCTCCCAGAGAGGAACACGGATTTGATTCACTATCAATAGAATCAAAGATGAGGTTAAGTGATACACTCCTACACGACGACGATGATGAAGATAAGTATCTTCTGCAAAGTGTACACTTTTCAATAGGCGTTCTGCAGTGGTTGTTTTTTATCTTAACCACCCAGCCTAACCTTACTACAAATTTCAAGGTCCTATAGTGCAAACAAATAATAAAAAAAAAGCTGTATTTGTAGGTGCATATGATTTTTATTTGCTTAAGTACGGCGCAAGGATAAGGGAGGCGGTTGCATTATATTACAAGTGGTTGTTTAAAACGTTGGAGATATTTTATTTTTAAATTTTACTTCTTCGTATTTATTCGACTGAAGGCGTGCACGTTGCGGTTGTGTGGTTGTGGCCAAATACCTGCTTCTCGAAAGGCAAGATATTAGGTACTTGATGTTGTTTGCTTCCACAATGAAATCGAGTTAAATGACATACACGTTACACGTGCAAGGACTACAGCCAGTGCAAGGTGAAGTAATATATCGCCATGCATTGAGTGCACACTTCGCACTTGTAAACCAGGATTAAGCTCATCGGAGGTTGTCTTTTCGAACCAAGTTATGTGGGGGTTTTGGTCGTGTTTTAATTTCCTACAGAGGGATATCTCAAAATAGGCAAACTAGTTGTGTAGGCTATCAAAAATTGTTATAAAAAGATGTTTGATGGATAAAATAAGGACAATATAGAGCTCTTAACTAAATGAGAGATGCACATTCACATGAGTGTTAAAAATCCTGGCGTTAAATTTAATATTTTTGGGGTTGTATATAAGTCCACGCCGGAAAAATATTAAAACTTAATATTTTGCATATTCAAATTAAACAACTAATACACGATTTATTAATTTTAAGTAATGTCTGTTATTACAAAATATGTCTGAAATATTAATCTCTACCTCTATAAAAGAGAACACATTTTTCTGTTTGTCCGCGAAGAGGGAGTAGGTTCGTAACGAAACCTCAACAATATATATATTAATCGATTTGTCGTGAGTAGCGGTATTACATAGGATGGTTTTTAGTATCCTAAAGTCCGTTATTGGTCCTTCAAACCCATTTTATATGAGTTTTGAACTAAAAAAATACCATTTTTTATGGTTTAAACATATATTACTACGAAACGGCCAAACAAATTTGAATATGAATTTATTCTTCGATTAGTACACTTCCCGGTGAAGAGATTGATGTATCAATCATTATTCTCTGAATTGTATAACAGAAGTTATAAGCAAAAATGTAATTATTTGAGACTTATATATTTCACAGATATGCGTAGGTCATTGCAATCAACAGCCTACCAGTGGAGTGCGGACAGCGTTGCCAACCAATTTTGACGAAAAAAAGCCTATCTTGAAAAAAAAAGATGCCTTTTTCAATAAAAGAGTGCATAAAATATTTTTTTTATATAAATTGGAACAATAAATCAAAAACTAAACACAAATATAAAAAAAATAACAAAAACTTTTTTTTCGTTTGGAAACACATTCTTTAAAGGACCATTCACATGAGAGCGAATTGCGAACCACGAACTGGCGAACATTCGTAGATTCTGACACTTCATTTACATGATGTACCCGCAAACCATTTGTATTGTTGAAGGTTAAGTTCGAGCGAATTTTTCATTCGCAGGTTTGTGGATCGCGACTGTTTTATGTGGATTGTGAATAAAGTGTGACAGTTCGCGGGAAGAATTTTCAATTCGCGGGAGAATTGCTGTAATTGTAAATTTATTTATTTTAATCAATCAAGTCTCGGTTTTTTTTTAGATTACGTGTTTCATTAATTGAATATAATGCTTTTGTGGTAAAACAAATAGCAATTTTCAATTCATAAATACCGATAAATTGATTTGTTCGCAGTTCGCCTATTCACAGTTCGCGCTCATGTGAATGGTCCTTAAGACCGAGCACCGAGGTCTTTTTTTTGCCAAGATTTTTTAAGAATTTTAAAAAATTAAAAAGTCAGTATAAGTTGAATCAAAAAAATATATACATATTTGAAATAAAAAAAAGATGCCTTTTTGGAAATAAAAAAGCCTTAGCCTTAGCTAATGAAATAATGCCTAAAAGGCATGAAAAAGCATAGGTTGGCATCGCTGTGCGGACACGTTTATCAATTTTTTTTTTTCTTCTCTCTTCTTTCTTTGTACTAGACTACTAGCTATTGTGTAGGTATAGTGTGAGTGTCTGGTTAATATTTTTTTAGTTTTTTGAAGTTATTACTTCTTTAGCGTTGGGCACTTTAAGATGGGAAGAAATTAATGAATTCGCGTTACCTTTAAAACGACACCGCGTCATCGTCACCGAGAAACCGACACCCGATAGGTGGCGCTGTTGTCGATTTTCTGAGAAACTCAACCGATCTCAATGAAACTTTGTATGTGTGCATGTTTGTATGCAGCTAGAAAGATAGGATAGTTTTGGACCCGATAGGTGGCGCTGTTGTCGATTTTCTGAGAAACTCAACCGATCTCAATGAAACTTTGTATGTGTGCATGTTTGTATGCAGCTAGAAAGATAGGATAGTTTTGGACCCGATAGGTGGCGCTGTTGTCGATTTTTTTGAGAAACTCAACCGATCTCAATGAAACTTTGTATGTGTGCATGTTTGTATGCAGCTAGAAAGATAGGATAGTTCCGGACCCGATAGGTGGCGCTGTTGTCGATTTTTTTGAGAAACTCAACCGATCTCAATGAAACTTTGCATGTGTGCATGTTTGTATGCAGCTAGATAGGTAGGATAGTTTTGGACCCGATAGGCGGCGCTGTTGTCCGTTTTCATAGAAACTCAACCGATCGCAATGAAACTTTGTTTATATGCATGGTTGGGCAGAGGTTTCCAATATGCGCACTGAGCCAATTCATTTTTTTTTATTTTTTTTATTTAAATTGAGTTATTCTTAGATGTACTGTAGAAGAATTTTTCTGCGGAAACTTTTTTTCCTATTTTTAAAGTTTTAAATTTTCACTGAAAAGTGCATGTAAACAAACTGCACAAATGGACACGTTCACTTTGCATAACGTTTGTGTTGCAGTTTTTTTAACTGAATATATTATACTTCTAAATATATATATATATAAACTTTAGCTCCAGGTGCCTGCCTGACAGTTGTTGGCATACCCTTAGCGGAGCGACGAAGTCGCGTGAGCGTCTAAACCCTGCGAAAAAAAAGGGTTAAAATCCTGTTAGCGAGCGAAGCGAGCCACGCACCCCATTCTTTAAATACACCAGACTTTCTTAAAGGCGCCTGCCTGATAGTTGTTGACATACCCTTAGCGGAGCAGTTGTGCATGTGTATTGAGATTTCGGAAAAAAAAGGTTTCAAATCTTTGTGCATAAATCACATAAACATGGTTTCATTAAAAAAAAAACAAAATTTTAATTTAATATAAAAAAAGTAAAAAATTAATAAAAAAATTAAAAAAAAAAATTCATTTCCTCAAAAAAAAAAAATATTATATTTATGTTTTTTAGCCCATTTTAAGCTATAAAAAAATAAAAAATAATGTTTGCTTAGTGCGCATATTGGAAACCCGCCCCCTCTCTTCTCTACCTCTATAAAAGAGAACACATTTTTCTGTTTGTCCGCGAGTAGGGAGTAGGTACGTAACGATACCTCAATAATATATAGCAATCGATTTGTCGTGAGTAGCGGTATTACATAGGATGGTTTTTAGTATCCTTACTTCATGTTCACATGTACTTATGCATTTATTAAAGGACCCAGCAAAGCGGGTACATCCAGCTAGTATTTTATATAGATGGAGACGGGTTTTAATGCAAAACTATTTAAATTAAACCCTTATTTATATTGATAAGAACTAATTTTAATACATTACTAAAATTTAATACTTTAACCTCAAATTCAATACTTCCATAACCCATAGAATATTAAATTATAATATAATCATATTACATTTAAAACTTATTTAGATTTGATTTAAATAACAATGGGATACATTTTAACCCCAAAAATATTTTATTTTAATATTAATTGTTATTGGCTTTAAATATTACAATACATTTATACAAAATTATCAAGCGTAGGCAAATTTCCGTGAATTTTTATTCCCTTTGAAAATAATCTTATAAAGTGCCGTTGTGCTTCTTTTAGTGGGTTTATATTTCTAGACCTTTAAATGAAGAAGAACTAATGAATGCTTGAGTTATCTGGTTAATTATTTAGTCAATTAGGTACTTACTTTTTGGAAAGCAATAGCTATATCTATTTCTGAGGCAATGACCTGGAACCCACTGGGAACATCTCTGGCGCTTCACAACTTAAAGACAAAAGGCAAATTTTATATCCTCTTACATGAATATTTTGAATTTCAATCTACTTACTTGTAAGAATAATATTCTCATTGGATATCCATGTACCTCCCTTTTTAGTTATTACTTTCACTCGTTTGTATTTGTCAAGCATTTTTCTTTTACTAAAACTTTATCCGAATGATTCACTTCATTGAGTAGCACGAGCAAACTAACTCTAAATTCTTAACCAAGCGAAAAAGTAGTACATTTGGGTTCAAAAATAATACCGATATACAAATGTATTGAAGTATTGCTTGCTGCACATTTTGCAGCCAGCTCAATGCTCCCAGATTGCGCTGTACTTGAGAGCGTCGAATACACCATGGGACAAATCCATTTTCGCACTCGTACAGTGGCAAGAGTACTTAATGATCTCAACATAAATAAATCCGCTGGTCCAGATTGTATTTCCCCAATTGTTCTGAAGAGGTGTTCTTCCACGCTGGCAAAACCACTGCGTAAGCTTTTCCGTCTGTCCTATTCTTCTGGACTCTTCCCGAGAAGGTGGAAAACAGCATTTGTCCAGCCCGTCCCAAAAAATGGCGAATCTTCTTCTCCCACCAACTACCGACCCATAGCACTTACATCCATTCTTTCTAAGGTCATGGAAACGCTGATAAATCGTCAGCTCATGAAATATCTTGAATCACGAAAACTCATTAATGACCGGCAGTATGGTTTTCGTGGCAACAGATCCACTGGTGATTTGATGGCTTATCTCACCGAAATGTGGAACCAATCTCTACATCACTCTGGTGAAACGAAGATTGTTGCGCTTGATATTTCAAAGGCATTTGACAGAGTTTGGCACCAAGCTCTTTTATCGAAAATGCGTGCATATGGGATCGATGCGTCTCTTCTTCAATGGATTAGAAACTACCTCTCTGGCCGTTCAATTCAAGTTGTATTGGATGGCTTCAAGTCTGAAATTCACCATATAAATGCTGGTGTTCCCCAAGGCTCCGTTTTGTCTCCGACTCTCTTTCTCATTTTCATAAATGATCTCCTGTCTGTAACTTCTAATCCAATCCACTCCTTCGCCGATGACAGCACCCTCAGCTTCTCATATTCATTCCAAGACTCACGTCCCTGCTCTTCGGCCGTAGAACTGGAACGGCAACGTATGTTAAGCTCATTAAATTCCGATCTCGACAGCATTATAAAATGGGGTTTAGCCAATAGAGTGGAATTTAATGCTTCCAAAACACAATGCTGTCTGCTGTCATTAAAGCGAAACCAGAATCCTCAGCCATTATCCATGAATGGCACTTGCATCGCCGAAACCGAAAGACTTTCCATTCTCGGTATGTGTGTCCATGACAAACTTCGTTGGAATGATAACATACACGAAGTCGCCAAGAACGCTGCGAAATGTCTAGGTTTCCTCAAACGGTGCAAGAAATATTTTACCCCTTCTGATCTGGCTGCCATATACAAGGTGTTCATTCGCCCCAAACTTGAGTATAACTCTCATATCTGGTCGGGTGCGCCCAAAACCTCACTGCACCTGCTGGAAAGGATACAGAATCGTGCTTTAAAACTCATTGGAGACACAAATATAGCGAATTCTATAAATTCGCTCGAACATCGCAGAAATGTAACATGTCCTTCATTGTTTTATCGCTATTTCTATAAACAGTGCTCAAGTGAAATCGCCAGCTGCATTCCACCCCTTCAACAATTCAACCGCAATACTCGCCAAGCCAGGAATGCCCATCAGTTTACCCTCCAGCCTACTTTCGGTCGTACTATGAAATATAGAGATTCTTTCATAAGCCGTACAACACGAATGTGGAATGCCTTGCCCAGCTCGGTCTTTCCCCCTCAGTGCAATTTGCAGACATTTAAAACCAATGTGCATCGGAATCTCCTATCTTCTCTATCCCAACTTCCTTAACGCCCGCGCTGTGTACTTCAAACTACATCATAAGAGTAGTCATAACCTCTTTAGCGCGTGTCAATTATAAAAAAAAAAAAAAAAAAAAGTTCAAAGATCTTATATTTCAGGTCTACTATAGCTTAATTGTAATAAATTCTTGATTGAAATATTATTTTAATATAGACCGGATTAGATTGCAGAGCAAAAATATTGGATTTCAATCTTTCGAGATTAAAATTCAGAAAATTCGTATTGAAATGAGCATTTTAATGAACAAATTATTAAATTTGAATATAAGAATATTAAAGAAAAGTTTAATAAATTTTAAATATTAAAAATACATTTTTCTTGTATTGCATAGACCTGGGCCGGCATTCTGTAAGGTGAAAACGTTTAAACGTTTTCGTGCACATGAACAGTTTGCATCATGTAACATCAAAAACGAAAGAAATTCTCATGGGCGCGAAAAAAAAACGAACGAACACATTTTCTTTGACGTTTTCGCTTTTCTTGCTTCACGTAACCTTAAAAACGAACATATTTTATCGTCTCCACGAAAGAAAACAAACTACAGCTATTTTGTTGACGTTTATCATTTTCCTATTTATTCTCTTTGAGTTTGGTGATTTTAAATTTTAAGATTGTGCTGAATATTTTACTAGAAATGCTAACAAACTATTTTTTGTTGACCAGCGAAAGCGACGAAAGTGAAATGGGAATGGATTGTTCAAATCCCAAAAGATTGATTTATTTAAATTTGGTTCTTAGTTAGAAATTTATTTTTTTCTTTTAGTTTTGTTCAACGTTTTAGGTTAAACATAGCTGCCTTTCATTTGCATACAGGTACATGAAATATGTACATACGTGCCTCATATTTTAAAGCTTTCCTCAACGTCAAAACAACTTAACGAAAATAAAGCTACGTACTGAGACTGCCAAACTATAATTTTGTTGTCACACAGTTTCTCAAACCTAAACGAATGTGAACAAAAAAACGTTAGGAGTTACATGAAGCAGATTTTCGCTTTCGCATGATTTATTTCGTTTTTTGAAACGTGAAAGTGGTTTTCGTTTCGTTATTTACAGAATCCCACCCCTGTAAAAATGTGGAGGTATTAAAAAACGCCCTCATATTTTCAACCGTGATATATATGCCATAACCCATACCGCTTATCCTTGTATTTGCAGGCTAAAAAAAGGATTTTTGTTATTGTCTGTACTTCCAGACTTCTAAGCTGATGATATGAGGACCTTAGGTCCAAGCATATTGATATTTTTATAGCGATGGCTTTAGAATATACTTTAAACCGTATTTAGTACGAAGAAAATTTGATAGCTCTCCGCAAAAGACTCCTGTATGAAGAACATATAAACTTAAAAATCTATCCTGCCTTTAAGTCAGGAATTTAAATTACAAATAGCTCATCGAAGAGCCAGGGAAATGTTGGAGAAAACAAGTTAGATCGAAAGCAATATTTAAGCTCCAGTATTTAAAAGCTATGTTGGTTACTGTGAGCCAAAGCAAGTTGGAACCAATCAAAATGGGACCTTATATAATTGTAGAAATAAAAGGTTCCAATTCATTAATATTAATTATATAATATAATTACATATAAATAAAACCAAATTAGTACCTACACAAAAATTTGCTGCCTCAATATTAAAAACGTAATATAGAATTGTTGCATAGAATTAAAGTCGGCAAAAAAATAAAGAAAAATCAAATTCTGTGAATTGCCTTATTTTGTTTTTTTAAAAGGGAGGTGTAGTAAAAACTACTATTATTAAGTACTACTAGAATCTACTCCTATTTATTAGCATATCAATAGTATGTACTCTATAAGTTGTAACGTTAACACGCAAAAGAGAAGCATGCAATGGAAAATAAGCTGACCGAACAGAAGAGACATTCTTGTTCTTGACGTGATCATGAAAACACAAAATTAAAATGTAATTGAGGTACACACCATAATTATCTAAAATACATAAAATTGTAAACCCTTGCTAAATATAATTGAGCTAGTTAATATTAATAAATACTTAATGTTAATTTGTTAAAAAAAACTTAACTTACGGATGAATGCTATCGTTTCGATTGAGTACTATAACATGGCCATCTAGGTACTCAATAGAAACAATAGCAGAAATTATAGATATGAAGGAAACCATCATAACAGTCGAACACTTTACAACTTAAATAGAAGTCACAGCTATAATAGCGATAGGAGTAACCAAGGCAATTACAGGAAAAGTATAACCAAGCCCGAAACCGGGGAAACTACAATCTCCCTCAACAGGGTCAACAAGTGGTTGCTCGGTTGGGGGATTGTCAGAATTAAAAGTATATGCAATAAATGAATTGGCTCGAATTTCTTTAAAGTAACATCGAATAGATACCCTAAATTAGACAAATTCGTATGTGCTTATTAGTAAAGGCATTTCGGAAAGTGTCGAGTCGCGCAATCTCCCATTAAAATTTACCATTATGGTAAATCTCTCTATGACACGCAACATGTCCGACAGGACTTTAAATACTGCAATACTGCGCTTGTTAAATAAGCTTGACAAAAACAAAATGTCTTCGAAGATATAGAGGTGCTTTCGACAATGCAATTTTTGGAAGCGTTTGCAGCAGAGAAGGCTCAAAACAATGCTGTTCATGAAACGCTAGTTGGATAAGGCTTTTGCTAAAAAAATACAGTGTACTGTATGTCGGGATGGGGTGCGTTAAATGCGCCGTGACAGGTGTCAAAAGAGACTGTCCGTAATGCAATATTTTCTCTGTCCACTTACGGTGCAGATGTCCGATCTTAGCTTTCCAGATGCGGATTCAAATGTGGACTTCATACGTACGAGTTGATTACCGTTTTCTGACATAAGCTTAAGTCCACTTAATGCAATTTTTAGTCGTTAAAACTTCGCCAAACTTTGAAATTACACCATCAGACAGACCGTGGGTTGACTATTGAAAATACTTAGGTACATACAAATTAATATTAATGTTTTCTTTTAAACCACAACCAGCCAAAACATTTAACCACTTAATTGGTAACGTTTGGCCTCATTACGTATGCATTTGCAATTGCACGTTAACAACTATTATTCCATCAAAGAGCATGCTGCCAAACCACAAAAAGTTTCTGTTTGAATAAACGGTAGCAACAGATGCATTCATAAACATATTTGTGAAGTTACACCCGCATGGTGGTGGTCGATTTTTTTTTAACAGCCGCCCTCACTCGAACCCACCCCCAGAAAAACATAAACAATGAAACGTAACAAGTTTACCCCAAAAGCCGAACTATAGAAAACATAAACAATGCACCACGTGCACCCCTAAATTGCTGCGCATGTCCTTGGACCACGCGTCAAATGTATTATGAATTAAATATTGATTTTTCGTTGCCGTCAGCATTCGACAAAAGGAAAAAAAAAGTGACATATTGCTTTCATCCGTTCGAGTGCATTTTAGGATAGTTATTTAGGTTTAGTGCGCAAAAAATCGACTTTTTGACAAACGAAAAATACTTTTAAATAATTGATAGCCCCCCCAGGTAGTAGTGCGCGATTTATAAGCTCAAAAAACTCTTCCAGTAACTTAGTAAACATGATAAAAATGCGGCCATATGTTCCGTCGGATAGAATTGCGATTCGGGACAGCATCGAAGAAGACATAAGCGACGAAATCGAAGATGATGTCTTCATCAAGGACGCTCGCTCGGCAAAAGTATGTGAATTGTTATCTAAGCTCGAGAACTAACGAATTGCTTTTCTGCTATGACTTCCAGATCAACGAAGAGAAAGGCCTAAAACGCCCCCTGATGGCACCGCGACGAAAAAATGGTGGAAAGTCCCAGAGTGTACTACCGCCGATTATGAAGAAACATCGAAGATGCTGGAAGTGCTGTGAACCTTTCTGCTATGGCCTGGCTGCTCTTACGATTTTAATTGGACTGATTATGTTGGCGGCCCTGATTCTAACAATGTTTCCGATTCCCTTGCAAAAAATCAAAATATGGCTGAAAAAGGAACCCGTCACGAGTCTACCCTCATCAGGTTCGTATGGCGACAGTGTGGGCACAGAGTTTGTGCCGTGCACTCAGATAAGTGTACAAAAGGTGTGGAGCCGAACTTTTCCGCGAATAAACAGCGAGAGTCCGATTAGGAAGGCCGACTTGAATGGCGACAATATAAAGGATATCATATTCGGCTATGGAGTGGGTGAGTAATTATTATTTTTTTTTTTGGTAAAGTATGGTGCTGCGTGGGTGTTAGGTGCATATATTCTTGGAACGCTGACCTTTTGAGTGCTATTAGATACTGCGAAGTTTTTGTTTGCAACGGAAGCTGCCTTTTGAGGCATTAAAATCGGAATTGCTCGAATGTTGCTTTGTTTTTTTTATTTTAATCGTTCATACTTTAATTATTGACGTTTAATTGTAAAAGACAACGGTTTTTCCGTGGACTTTGCAGCATATTGCGCGGGAAGAATTTGTTGGCCGGCATAAAATTGTGTTTATTTTTTTAATTCCGAGAAGAGCCTGAACTGTCAAAAGAGTGTTTTGCCCCTGGCACATCACAGCTCTGAATTTGTGTTTTTTTTTTTTTGTTGGTCTTGTGCATGATGAGAGCACACTTTATGAACTCAGAATAAACTAATGTCGTTTTTCATTGTAACAGAAGTTTCAGAGTCAGAGCAATATTGCGAATCTCGATTTCTTTGCGAGACTTACACCTACTTTTACCAACATTAAAACATTTGGCGTTTGTCAAACTTTGAAGTGTGCTATTATTTACGTTTTTAGACGAGGAATCTGTGAAAAATAGAGAGAAAATAATATTTGGCCGCTATAATGGATAAATCAACATAATTGAATGAATTTTTATAAGCAGTAGTAACTATTCAATAACAGCTGACTCTTAAATCCCACACCAAGACAAATACAAAAAAAATAATTGATCACGGAAAATCTAAAAATCCCAATGGAACATGACTGAAATAAAAATCTAAACACAGCACATTGTGACATTAATACGTTCAAAAATCTAGTTTAGAAGTCTAAAAGCTGCCTGACTTGATGTGTTTCAAGTTTTATTGGTCTAGGAAGGTCACGTGAACAGTTTTTTTTTCATTTGACGTTTATGGACGTGTAGACGACAAATCAAGACTTTCGTGACTAAGTTCACATTTCGCGTACCTAAGTGACTGACTTAAGAAAAGTGACGTTTCCAACCAATCTAATTTTGCGTTCAGTGAACATGTAGTCGACTTAGGATAATTATATTTTTAATTGCGCTAAATGCTGGGACAGCGAAAGAAATGGGATTTTAGAAATTGTAGACGAAATAGTTTGTGAACTTAAGTAAAATTTATAAAACAGCCAGTGTTCAAATGCGTTCCACAAATAAAACAGATCGCTCTAATATTAAGAATCTAATATTGAAAGCTACAAACACAAACATTGCTTTTTCTTTAAAGACGACAACATACAATACGATGAGATCGCCCTGCCCAAGTGCAAATCAGTTCAGCAAGGCACGAATGAGGATGTACCCTGTGAAGGAGGGGTCATTGCTCTCGATGGGGTGAACGGCAAACTCCTATGGCAAACTTGGAGCATCGGTAATGTGTTTTCCCTCTACTGTACAGTAGACATCGATAAAGACGGTTTTACCGATTGCATTGCATCCGGACGTTTGGGAGTAAGAAAACTCAATTTTCAGCGAATTCAAAGTGTATTTTAAGCGGTTTTTTGTTAGATGATTTTTGCAATAAACGGTCGCAATGGAAACAAGATCTGGGACTTTAAGGAGATCGAAATTGAAACCAATTCGCCGATTGTCATCGACCTGTATACAATCAATTCAGTTCGCGATTTAGATGGCGATGAAATACCAGAGATCCTTGCAGTTCATGTAGAAGAACGCGAAACTTCCAGATCGGGTCATATTAAGTTAATTTCCGGTAAAACCGGAAAAGTAATCCGAGTAATTCCGACGCCGTTCAGGGAGGAAGCGTTCGTTCCAATTCAAATTGTCAGCCAGCAGGACGGCACTGAAGTACTGATGATAATCACTGGCGGCCAGAATACACCAGGCGGGGTTTATTCGATACGTCTTCTGAACCTTATGCAATTTACCAGCGAAAAACAATTCATACCGTTGTATAGAAAAAACACGTCGGGTTTTATGGTTCCGGCTATTTTAACGGACGTAACAGGTGACTCTGTGGATGACATCGTAGTGTCATCATTCAATTCGACAATCTTTGCATTTGACGGGCGTAATTTTTCGATGCTCTGGAACTATACATTTCCGGCAAGTGAAAGTGTCAGTGCCATTGTACCGGGACACTTTAATCACGATAACGTCACAGATTTTATGGTGAAATACAATACTGGACCTGGCTTTCCAGTTTATTATTATTCGCAGACGAGTATTTTGGATGGAACAACGGGAAAACCGCTGTTGGATACAATGATGACTGATTCGGGAGGAGCTAGTAGTCTGCTGGGCGGAATGTCAATATCTCAAACTTTCGGGGGAGACTTTTTTCTACACTGGCAGACCCAGTGCAGGAATAAGTATGATGCCAAGGATGCCTATGAGTTTATTCCAGGTAAGTAGAAACAGAGAAGTAATGCTCTACTCGTATATACAGACGCCAACTAGAGTTTTATTTATAACCCAATATGCTCGAACCAACTTCTTCTGCCATAATAAAAAGTAACAAATTCGATGTTCTGAACGCATTCATAGACGTTCCGCGATAATGATAACTAGGTACCATGTCTGAATAAGGATAGATTTTACAAACTCACAGAAGCGAAATATTTCATATACCTATAAAATTACCCACTTTGACCTACAAAATATTTAGTGGGAAAATTAAAAATTATGGTCCGCTGTCTACATTGAACTCAGAGCACTGCTGCTGTTTCAGATGTTTTTGAAGAGACGAATGGCCATTGGAAGTTGTTTCAATAAATTCTGTTTCCATACGTTAATTGACATTTCTCTACCTTAACGAATTGTAATTTGTCATCTTATTATGTCGAAAAACAACCTTTCAGTTGTCTTATATAAGAGTGACACCTGTTCAAATGTCAAAATGAGGACAGGCATTTTCAATACACCCACAAATCTAGTCACGTGTAACATAATACCTAATCCCTTTCACTTTCGTCTGAAGACGTCAGAAAGATGATGGGCTCTGACCTGAGAAATGCCACTAACAGAACTGACATTTCAATGTTGCCAATCAGATATCAGTGTCAATCCGCGGTACTAATAATCATTTTTAGTGTCCAGGTTAAATTTTACGAACTCACAATGGTGAAATTTTCCATATAAAATTGCATATTGTGACGTGGAAAATATTTAGTGTGAAGGTTAAAAATGATTATTAGTAAGGCCCAATGTGAATAAGGAAAGAACAAAATGCCACGAACTGTCAAGAAAAATCACGTCTACACAAATTTTAAATGACTTCTATTACCGTCTTAAGTGTCATTTATATTAAGGCCGTGGAATCTTTTCTGCCCAGGGCTTACACAGCAGATTGGAAAAAATGTACATTTGACGTTTGTTGTTTCACCTTTTTGCCACTGTTCACAGAACTGCATCCACTTTTCTTTGCTTAAATAAAATTTCATTGACAGTTCGCTTCTTTTTTGCTTTTCCTGAGTAGGACTGTTCTTGTACATTATTTATCACAATTTGTTAAACGCCATAATTTAAAGTCATATAAATTTTCTCTGCCAGAGGCAATATTGAGTTTGATCGCGCTTTGAGCAGCAATTTTACGATCTGTTCTGTTTTTATGGTAGAGACAAATAATGACATAAGGCCATACCAATAAACATTTTTAGATGATTTTTAGTTTCAACTCTAATGGTAATGGTTTGGGCTTCTTCAGATTTGCCCTCAGATTTCAGATTTCATGTGCCTAATCGAACATAAAAACGTCACTTATGCTCTTTTTTGTGTGATTTGAATATGTGTGGTCTTCGACACTTTTCTAAGCCATTTCCATTCACTGGTTAAACTTTTTATTAAAACATTAGAAATATCTGTCCCGGTTGTTTTCTAAATATTTAATTTACAAAAATAGATTCAGCCAATGCAATGCCTTTCTTTGCTGGAGAAAAAATTCACTAATTTTTGTCAGAAAATCGTGAATCTTTGTGTACGGGAACAGGTCTGAACAACTCTGACACTGAGCATCTAGTTGTCATTATATAACTTTTTTATGGAGAAAATTTACACAGAATGACAAGTTATTAAATGTTTAAAGAAATGTTTTGTTATTGTAGGCAGTGATATCATTCTTCAAGCCCGAGCTGATACGTGTATTCTTCGTTACAACGAATCAACTGTCGTCAAATTGTACGCAATTGCTAGACACATTGAACCACCGGGAGCTGTCATTTTTAGCACAGGTAATACGAACGTCTCTGTCAGTTTTAATGTACCAATTGAGCCACATTACATTTCAGATGACTTGGAACTGCACCTCAATCGGACTCAAACTCCTCAACTAATAAAGGAGATATCAAAGTCGCCGCTCAGACATCCAAAAATGTTGAATAAATTAATGAACAATAGAGATCAACAGGTAGCTGAACAAATAACTAAGGAACCACCAGTGCCGAAAGTAGTAGAAGCTAAGATAATGACGCATAAACCGAAACAGTTTGTCAAAATGAAAAGTTCACTGGAGGATAAACCGGATGTTATGTCGTCATATAGTAACGGCAGAAGTTTCCAATATTTACCATACCCAAGCAATCAAGGCCACGATTTTGTAAGTACTGGATTAGTTTCGTGCTGAATGAAGGATAACTTACATTATATGGTTCAACCACAGATAAGTAATATACAGATGTCTCACGCCAATGTAAAAAAATGCTGTACTTTTTGCGTTCGTCCAACAAAGATCGTCCAACAAATCGATGGTGAAAACAAAAACCCACCACACCTCATTCGAAAAGTGGTTGATTTTTTGTTTCAATGAATGCTACTTTTAGTTGAATTATGACCGCACGCAGAAAGGTATGTGCGCAGCGTGATGCTTTATGGGCCAGGTATATTTAATTCCACACTGAACAGTGGGTTAAAGGGTAAGGAAAGAAAGGATACAAGGTAAAAGGAAAGCGGAAGGACAAATGTCGTCTTTCGTTCTTTCGTATTGTCAATGCCTTATGATTGTGCGCCGGCGGGGGGATGAGCAGTGAGGAAATATTCGGTGATGTAATGCATGATGGTTTTTGTTGGGAAGAGCAGCCGATTTGGTTTTGGATTCGTTTTGCTGAAAAGGTACCTCTTTGCGATATAAACATTTCAATTTGGGGATACAATTTTAATGTTCTTGTTGGGGTAGGTATGCAGTCACATTATTTTTAGGGTTTTCATTATATTCGATACATTTGTATGTCAAATTTTAGACTTAGGTACATATATAATTTTCTTTTGAATATAATTAATTAATTAATTAATAGGTACCCTATTAGGTAGGATCAATAACATTTAAACTGACAACTGTTGGGGTTTCTTCCCTGTTAATAAATAAAGTAGGATAACGAAAAAAGAATTCTGCGTTTTCAAGTTCCTCTTGTAGGAAATACGTAGATTGTCTGTATAGATGACATTATGTAACTAGGTACCTACAAAATTTCGAACTCGAGATATTAATCAATTCTAATATTACGATGATAGAGAAACTCAAAAAAGTGGGTCGCAAAATTCTGTTCGGTCTGTCCGTCCTTTCACAGGCCTATAGCCTATACGGCTTCCCGGATTACGTTTAAATCTCGGATTTGGAGTTTTTGGGCTTAAGTTCGGGAGGTTTTTTTTGCATGGTAACCTTAATATTAATGGTAGGTAGGTACTTCCCGTATAAAATGTTCGTACCAGTTTGATTTGATCGAAAACGCCTCCAACGATTTCAACCAAAATTGATATTTAGGTAAGCTTAGGTACATAGGTGAGGTTACCATGACTGCGTATCCAGTTTTTGGCTAAAAATTCGAACAACGGTACTTTTGAAATTTCAACATACCTACATATCTCGAAAATGGTCGATCCGATTGTAACACAAATTCATTCCTAATTAAAATGCGTTCATTTATAACTTAATACCAAGCTCAATTTCTCTATATCAATGAATTTTTGAAAATATGTAGTAGTAATTTTGTGAAAATTAAGTTTTTTTTAGTTTACCTGAAAACGGCAATATCGATTTTGACCAAAATGGAAATTTTTAATTCGAAGAACCGAAAACGCTAATTTTAAAAACTATACTCATATCTCGAAAACCCCATCTTCGATTTCGCGAAAACTCAAAAAACGAAGTAATGCTTACATCCCGAACAATAACTTATAATCAGCTTTCAGCTCAATAGTTAAGCAATGTTATTTATTAAACTATATATTTATGGTACTGTTTTATCTGAACAATCTTACAAAAACCGCTCTAACGATTTTGAACAAAATACATATTGAAGATAGCGTTAGTATTCTAAACAAGATCCCGTACTTAGTTTTCCTCAAAAAAGTCGAAGTCAGTTTTTTAATTATACAACAGAAATCACGATCTATGTATTTTAGCATATTTACGGTATATTTTTGTATAATAGGCTTAATGCCTCATAGCTACGCCAAACTTAGTTTTAGCAAATACAACCCACTTCTTCTTTTTCCAACAATATTGAATAGGTATATCTTAAAATAATGCCAACCATTTGGGGCTAACACAATAAGAAAATCGAACTTTGGGGTGCAACCACACACGAGCATCGGGATATTTAATTTATTTACTTTCGACAATTGCCTGTTACTGAGAGCTTTAACTTTTAAAAGTTTATATTGTTACCTATCTGATAAAACTGCCAAATGAGATGAATATCCAAAAGTGGATTTTGTTTTCTTTTATCTAGAATCGAGAAAGTTTAGTTCGACCCAGTCGTGCACTTTATTTCATTTGCATGCCTGTAATCACTATGAAAAAAATGAATAAAAAATAGTATTGTTCATCCCTGAAAATCAATCAAAACGCTCTGACTTTGTATCATGAATGCCTTTTAACATTATAATAATAAAACAATCACGTATTTTTAACTTTCGCTATTACGTAGTAAGAGAAAGATATTGTATTCGTTCAAAATTTCGAACTGGAGATGTTAAGCTAAATTAATAAGCAATAGTTGTGTTCAAACTAAGCATTGCAATATTTGGTAGTACAGTTTGGTCTGCAAAATTTTACAAAAACCGTTCTAACGATTTTGATCAAAATCCATATTAAAGTTTAAATGAGTAGGTATCCTAAATAAGATCTTCCAATTATTTTTTTCTCAAAAAAATTCGAATAAATCGGTTTTTTTAATTATTTCTCAAAATGATTACCCACATCCCGATCTGTCTGCGTACCTATACATATTTTTATAAAACTCAACACCGTATTGCCAATAAATATGTAATGACAACTGCAAAAAACGCATTTTTTAGCAAATATTTCCCACTTCTTCTTTCTTTCAATCATAATTGATTATGGACCTTAAGATAATTCCAACCACTTGGAGAGTTACACAATCAAAAACTCCCACTTCATTTGCAGCCCCACACACGTCCATCGGCATATTCGGTCTATAACTGCTAGTGGAAATTAAAAACCAAATCTCTAAAACCTTACATATAAATATCTATGTAAAGATATCGGACTAATACGAACTACATTTTGCTTTGAAGTCAAAATTCTTGTAAAGTGTAAGAGTTCTTAAAACTCTCTAGCCAGAACTTGCAACTGTTCAATTGCTTCAACTTATAAAAATTAAAAACTCGCATTGTTATTATTGATATGTAGATTGTAGGTATGCACTGCCCAAAAGCGAATTTTATTTAACAATATTCCTTTTTTATATTTTATAAACTGTTTCTTTTATCGAGCATTGCATAACGAAAACCCTAAAAATAATGTGACTGCATACCTACCCAAACAAGAAAATTAAAATTGTCTCCCCAGCCGAAATGGAAATAAATTGTTCATATCGCTTTAGATACTTTTTCAGCAAAACGAATCCAAAACCAAATCGGCTGCTCTTCCCAACAAAAACCATCATGCATTACATCACCGAATATTTCCTCACTGCACATCCCCCCGCCGGCGCACAATCATAAGGCATTGACAATACGAAAGAACGAAAGACGACATTTGTCCTTCCGCTTTCCTTTTACCTTGTATCCTTTCTTTCCTTACCCTTTAACCCACTGTTCAGTGTGGAATTAAATATACCTGGCCCATAAAGCATCACGCTGCGCACATACCTTTCTGCGTGCGGTCATAATTCAACTAAAAGTAGCATTCATTGAAACAAAAAATCAACCACTTTTCGAATGAGGTGTGGTGGGTTTTTGTTTTCACCATCGATTTGTTGGACGATCTTTGTTGGACGAACGCAAAAAGTACAGCATTTTTTTACATTGGCGTGAGACATCTGTATATTACTTATCTGTGGTTCAACCTTAACTCTAAACTTATTTGATTGGTAAAGGGGCTAACAAAAGATCATTTTATTATGGAAAGTTCGGCCATTGTGAGCGAGTATGTTAATTGTATTCTGCGATGCCAATAATCAGTTCTTGTGTCGAGGCTAATTTTTTCGGTCTCACCGTGGCGAAATTTTCGATACAAAATTTCATATTGGGACCTACAAAATATATAGGCTAATTCTGTATGTTAACATAAAATTTAGGAAATAACCAACTCACAATGGCAGAATCTGCAATACCAAACTATCTATTGTGACCCGTTCACATATTTAAGTGGAAGCATTAAAAACTGTTGTGAATAAGCGCCTTTACCAATCAATAAGACCAGCTTAACGTGTCTTAGCTCAAGGATGAAACATAATGGGCCTTACCAATAATCATTTTTAACCTTCACACTAAATATTTCCTAGGTCACAATATGCAATTTTGTATGGAAAATTTCGCCATTGTGAGTTCGAAAAACTTAGCCTGGACAGGGACACTAAAAATGGTTATTGGTATCGCGGAATGTAGATTGTGCATAAGAGTAGTCCAGCTTAAGCTAACTTGAGAATACATGTAAAATGTTTGAAGGTGCTGTCACCTTCGTGCAACCCAAATCAGTTTAAATGATTCAAAATATACCTCCATCAATTTCAGAAAGAGTACGAAGTGGAATCTCCCCACAGTCAAGAGGAGTACCAAGAGATATACAACGATAACGAAGGTACAACTAACGAGCGTCCGATCCGACTAAGAACCAAGTATCCAGGCAATAGAGACGTGCGTAGTGATCTCATAAGCCTAGAGGAAAATTCTAACTACACCGTACCAAGTGTTTCGCAAAACAGTCTGGAAAAAGAAGAACCACTGAGCCTCTGGGACTTGGAGGTCGAAAAAGAAGAACAGGACGTTCTTAAGGAGAGGCAAAAATATGACCACATTTCTGAGAACAACCGCCAACGACGACAACGAGACGATGGCAGCGAGGACAAAGATGATGCACTATATCTTGCCTCGATATCTTCGAGTGGAGCTCTTCTCAAATCCCTGAACAATACACGGAGCTCCCTAGACTACGCCTTTCTGCTGAACATTAGAGAATCAGAGACTTACCCACCGCTCTTTCTACCACAAGACTGGAACTGCATGGAAGAGAAAATCAGTGCATACCGAAGTTGGCTCTAGTTTACTTTTGATATATTTTTATTTAACATTGCGCTTATATTTAACAGGTTACACACCCGAGAATCTGAGCGTTTTAGAGAAGCAATTTTTGAAGCAATGTCTCAGTGGTAGGAGTATAAGCAGCCTAACACCAACTGTACCCAGATACGAATCACAAATTGTTATTACCCGAATAACATTGACATGCACATGCCGCTCATTGGAAAAGGGTGAAGTTTGCTCGGAACTAGACGATATCGAAAAGCAAAGATGGACTGAATTTATGGGCAATACCGCAGACGGAGCGTATAAGAAATAGCTTCACGAACACATAATGAATTAAGAACAAATTGCAAATGGACAAAAACATATGATGAAAATACAATGTGGTGAATTAACAAAACAAGAAAAATAAAAAAAGTTTATTTTCGTAACAATATTTAACATTATAATACGCTGATGTACAAAATGTGAGACGTAAATAAAATTTATTTTTATTATTCGCTTAATCGGAAAAACATTGGCAGCATTTTCCACACAAATATTACTTGTAACCTATAAAGTATTAATTAAATACTAGTAGCGCTTTTGTGGATACGTTCCTAAACATAGCGCCCTACTAAGTATTTGTTTTTAAGCCAACCTACTAATAGGAAGAGTAAGAATTGTTAGGTTTGTTCCTTCACTTTTGTAGTAAGTATGGAAAAGACTGTCAAAGTGGCAGAGGATATTATTCTCTCACGAAAAAGTTAGGGAACGCTTTTGTAGTAATTTATGAAGAATAGTAGATACACTATTCTAAAAAGTGGAAGAATGTGCTAATTTACTAGCAAAATTAGCTATGAAAGTGATTCGGAAATAATCGAACTTCTTTGTAATGAATCCGAGAATGTTAAGAGCAGTTAAGAGTTTGTACTGATTAAACTACAAGCATTCAAGATGAGGAAAAAGCGACACTTAAATCTGTGGTAACAAGGAAAAACAGCATAAGTCGACTTATGTCAAAATTGAGTTAATGTTATATGCTTTTCACACCGAACCCAAAACCGGGTTTTCCTCGAAAACTCGTCGATGCATTCACACCGACCACCAACTCGTTTTCGTTTGACATTTCAATCAGCTGTGAGACACTAGTCGTTAAACTTCGGTGCAAACTTTTGTGGTTACAAATTTCGATCGCATTAATTAATACACAAAATTAATTTAGTGCATTTAAAAACAATATTAGCCCATCAATTAATTGTGGAAATGATTTTAAGATGTGAGTTGTGACATTTGTTCGGTCAGCCATTTTTCTGAACATTGCAAAAGGTGTGTTTGTTCCTACAAACCAACGATTGGAAGTCGTTTTCGTGGTGTTTTCGCGGAAAACGAGTGCAAACGACTTTGTTTTGAAAACTGAAATATGTATGGGAAAACTTCTGTTTTCGATGAAGTTTTCGTGTGTTTTGGCGAAAACCCGGTTTTGGGCTTGGTGTGAAAAGCTTATTACTATCGGATGCACCGGACCCTGCTCTATGTGTCATATTTTTTTCATTTAAATATCTCTTACAGGTTAACCTTTATCCTGTGCTCCTGAAAAGTGGCTAAAAATGACTTTTGTGGCTGTTTTTCCTTTTTGCCACAGAAATATAACATCATATAACATGGAGCAGATAAGGATGATCGAAAATTACCTTGAAGAGAACATTCAATATTATTTTTCCGCCTGTTGATACCATTCTAATACGCAAAAATCAAAACAAATGCACGAATGGGATAACAAACCTCAAATCGGCTGTTAATTGTAACGTGAATGACAGCTTTACCACTTCTTACACCAAGAAATTTGTTGAGTAAAAATTCGTAAGATTCCCAGCGGAGGGGTTAATATCTTGCCCTCTCGATGACGCTCCCTTTTACGAATTTTTCGAGTTAGGGAACGGCAATGAGTAAAAATTCGTAAGAACTAGCAAAAATTCGTAATATTTAAAAGTAAAGAAACAGACCTGTTATGATTTGACAGAAAAGCAAGGGGAAATTCGAAAAAGTAAAAACGCTTGTGATTTGTATTATTTGGCAAATCCCACAGAAATGCCATAGAAAACAACAGCTGTCTGAATAAATTTGAATTACTTACGAAACTTTGGTTCGAATTCGAAAGCATGAAATATCAGAAACAAATAAATTGCAACAGTATTTTCCAGCATATTTCGAAAAATAACTTTCATTGTTGGTGCAGTGGAAGTTTTTAAATTTTTTAAGCAAACGTATTTGGTCTGGGTGTGTAGTGAAAATTGACATTGACAATAGGTTCATTCGCGTACGCAGTGTAAATCGAAAGCAATCGATATAAATCGATCGCAAATGCAATCGAAAGTCTATACACGTTCTTTTAACAAATTACAGCAAAAGAGAAAATTAGCAAAATAACGAGTAACGAGTAGTTCCTCTCTTGGCTCGAAACTGCTGAGATAATTTCAACGGGCAAGTACTGATAAATATGCAAAAGTTGACAAGAAACAAATTCAAAATCTGTCTTAAAATTCAATTGCACAGAAAAAAGAAATCTGTGAAACTAAAAAAACTAAAAATCGGTGGTGGTCGAATTTTCTCCTAAAACGTTTCATAGTTTGCAAAAAGTTATGTTATATATTTATTTGTGATATGGATTAGATGTTAACGATAAAAGTGGCTCAAAGTAGCTCGGAGTCTATCCACGTACTTTGGGGTATTTTTTCAGGTCTCTGAGAGACTTTTTTATGTTCGACAGATTGGCCGTTTTCCACTGCCCGCAAGTCTTCTAGCACAAAATATCCCAGATGAAGGAACGCTCGCGCAGCGGCAGCGGCAAAGTGGCCGCGTTCCTCTGCCCGCTAGTCTTCTAGCACAAAATATCCCAGATGAAGGAACGCTCGCGCAGCGGCAGCGGCAAAGTGACATTTGACTTGTTGGCATCCAAAACATATGACTTTCCTTCAAAAATAATTTCGTGTCGCATAATTATTTCCAAACTACATTTAAAAAGAAATGTTACTTGTTATAGAAACCATAATAATATCGGAATTGCTATTTTACTTACCTTATTACCAATTATATTTTTGTTTTCATTTTGTAGACGTTTGAACGATTTCATTTGACAGCTTTTTTTTTTTTTTGGTTTTTTTCTCTCAAAGCAGCGGGTAGTTTTGCGCTAGATTGAGAAATTTCCCTGAAAGGGATATTTCACAAAAAGTGCTAAACGACTAGCGCAAATGGTAAAATGTCAATTTTCTTTATATGGAGTTTGACATGCCGCTGCTCATCTAGCGGGCAGTGGAACGCGGCCATTGTTTGTGTTTGGCTCGGGAAATTATACGCGAATAGAGCTAATATTTGAACCAATTTGAACAACAAGAAAAGTATCGAGTTACATTGTGTACTAAATAGTGAAAATCATGAAAAGCACCCTGTAATTCCCTTTAACATCATAAATCTCTCTCTCTGAATTCATCCACTCACATTTTGACAAATGAAGTGTCAAAAAAGTGCCAATCTGTCAATTTCATTTGTGCTGTCAGCATACGGCGTTTTCTTCACCTCACAAGCTTTTCAACCGAACCATCTTTTTTGTATCAACTTTTATTAATGTATTTGCTTATTAAATAAATAAATACCCGTTACTATAGAACCTCTTCAAAATGGGCATTCTAGAGAAGATCTCAGAAATCGAGAAGGAAATCGCTCGTACCCAGAAAAACAAAGGCAAGTACATCTCCCAATTGAAAACCCCCTCTCATTTAGGTTAACTCTGAAATTAATGCTGTTTTTACTGTTCGTCTTACAGCGACTGAATACCATTTGGGTTTATTGAAAGCGAAACTAGCCAAATACCGATCGCAATTACTGGAACCATCCAAAAAGGGCGAAAAAGGTGATGGCTTCGATGTACTAAAGAGCGGCGATGCTCGTGTGGCTCTTATCGGCTTCCCATCGGTGGGTAAGTCGACATTGCTCTCTACGTTGACGAAAACAGAATCGGAGGCAGCAAATTACGAGTTCACAACACTCACCTGTATTCCCGGTGTTATTGAATATAAAGGAGCGAATATACAACTTCTCGATTTGCCGGGTATTATTGAAGGCGCTGCTCAGGTACGAAGTGTCTACATGATTTTTTGTTTGTATAATATGTTAAATTTCTTTTTTTAGGGCAAAGGACGTGGTAGACAAGTCATTGCTGTGGCGCGTACCGCAGATTTGGTTGTAATGATGTTGGACGCCACAAAACCAAATGTCCATCGAGATCTGTTGGAGCGTGAGTTGGAGTCTGTGGGGATTCGATTGAATAAACGCAAGCCCAACATCTACTACAAAGTAAAGAAAGGCGGTGGTTTGAGTTTCAATGCAACCTGCTCGTTGTCACGGTGCAATGAGAAGATGGTGCAAACGATTTTACATTCGTTTAAGATTTTCAACGCGGAAGTGCTCTTTCGTGAGGATTGTACCGAAGATGAATTCATCGATGTTGTCACCGCAAATCGCGTGTACTTGCCTTGTTTGTACGTCTACAATAAGATCGATCAAATTTCTATCGAAGAAGTCGATCGGCTGGCCCGTGAACCCAACTCGATTGTTGTCAGTTGTAATATGCATTTGAATTTGGACTACTTGCTGGAGGCACTGTGGGAGGCATTGCAGCTTATTCGGGTGTACACAAAGAAGCCCGGTGCACCGCCAGACTTCGACGATGGCCTTATTTTGAGAAAGGTGAGTATTGAAGTTTCATTAACGAACAGCAGCTTAGTAGTTTGAGTAGATTCCCCTGCGATGATGCGAAAAGTGTTGAAAAGTAATGTGGAGTTATAAGGAAAGTCCTCGCCCAAATCAAGACGAATTAGTGTCGCTTTCTCTGTGTGATACTGGATACTGCAGTTTAGCGTAACAATTGATGTCACTGGACACGCTCTTATAGGCAATCCTGCATCAGAGCTTGAAGTATATTCTACCGATTTTATTTTGGAAACCGTATGGAGTAGGAGGAGGAGACCATTTTTCACGTTTTTAGTTATGATTAGCAATTACTTACCCGGGGTTAAGCGACTGCAGGGAGGATGCAAACCGATCTGGGCTTCGCTGGTTGATTTTAAAATGTACATTCAGAGAGAAGTTCCCATCCCAATGTTGGATGGATCTTATTCGGACTTTTGTTCTCTTAATTTGCCAGTTCTACTCCAACCGAACCTTCCATCTCTTTGGACTGAGGAGAGCTGTGAAGGACCTCATAAGTTTTGTTGAGATCGTTGGTCAGACTCTCGTCAATGTACTCGAGATATATCATCTTGGAAATGGCAACGAGTTGCCACTAACT
This sequence comes from Cheilosia vernalis, assembly GCA_949126925.1. Classification (NCBI taxonomy): domain Eukaryota; kingdom Metazoa; phylum Arthropoda; class Insecta; order Diptera; family Syrphidae; genus Cheilosia; species Cheilosia vernalis. The sequence goes on from OX421358.1 coordinate 26,870,022, forward strand.
GTATCCACTGTCTCATATTTGCAGCACGAAATTAACGAAATATTCTCGGATTTCTCTTTGCAGGGAGTTAGCGTAGAGCACGTCTGTCATTCGATTCATCGAACACTCGCGGCCCAGTTCAAGTACGCCTTGGTGTGGGGCACTTCGACGAAGTACTCACCGCAACGAGTTGGCATCGGTCACATCATGCACGACGAGGATGTCATTCAAGTTGTTAAGAAGTAAACCGCTCCAGACACCCACGCCTCACATCAACCACTTCCCCATTTGTGTTTGAATTTTATTAATCTTAAAGAAAAATCGCTGCAGTGACTTCCCCTACACCCGCTTGGGACATAGCGCTAGCCATGAGCTGTTGTTTGTAAAGATTGTATGATGATTTTAGTTTACATGCGTCGGCGCCACAAAACGATAATAAAAGAACAGTTACTGGAAAAAGAACCATTGTTTCGTTTATTCTCAAAAAAATGAATTTTTACAATTGATTGGTGTTTAGCTTTTAGGAGGTGCCCTGTTGTCCAGGTGCGGATGTACCCATGCTGGACATTGACTTGCCGAGGGTGCCTATGCCGCCGATGTTTGAAAAGGGCGTCGGACCCGACGTGATCTTCGATGTGTTGAGGTTGGGTTCGACGCTGTCCAACTTGGCGAATACATTTGCCGAATCACGAAGGCGGTATTTCCTTAGATTGAGGAACTGTTCCTTGTGCACCTCGACTTTCTGATGGAGTTCGTTTAGGCGGCCAGCCAGCGAGACGAAACTCTCGTTGATTTGCTTGAATCCGCGCTTTAGGTCGTCGGGGGAGACGGCTTGTGGTGTGGTTAGCGAGCGCATGTGCTTTTCGGTGAGTGCGATCTGGTGGCGAAAGTTGATCAAGTCGGTTTCGTATTTTTGGACGAGATTTTGAAAGAACTGGAACGGAGCCGAGTTTTCGAACTGCAGACCAGCTGGGGTGTCTTGGGTCCGTTGTGCCATTTCGACGCTTTGCATGACTCGCGAGGTTTCTTTGCGTAGTAGTTTGATCTGATTGTAGTTCGCCTCGACGGTGTTGGAGATTTCCTGCAGAGACCATTGGAGGGACAAGATCTCACTGGAGACGTTGGACAGCTTGCTGGTGGATGCTCGACCGATGTCAGAACTCATGCTTTTCTGATTTTTGATGTGCGTCTTGAGAACTTCGACGGTTTTGGCGATTTCTTCTGGCACCTGTGTCTCCTTAACTTTGACATTGTCCTGCTTTGACTCACCGGGCTTTGGCTGTGATGAAGTAACATCCAAACCACCGAGTCCAACGAACGGTGCTGGAGCGGTCGCTGTTGATATGGCCGGCAGAGCGGTGTTCAGTGTGTTGAACGTTGGTTTCGCTCCAAACATACCCCCAGTGCCACCGCCGATGCCGACAATTCCTCCGCCACCAGTAGTCTGGTTGAATCCAGTGAAAGAAGTTGCCGCAGTTGTCGTTGTTCCAAAATTCAAACTGGCCGATGTTGTTGTCGCTGGTTTGGCAAACGAGAAAGTGTTGCCTCCCGTTAGCGAAGCAGTATTTGCAGCAGGAGCTGCACCGAAGGATAATGAAGGAGCCGCAGAGCTTGCTACAGCGGGAGCATTTGTATTTGGATTACCAAAGCTAAATGTTGGAGCTGCTGCTGCTGGAGTAGATGAAGTTGCCGCCAGGTTGCCAAAGCTGAAACTGGAACCCCCTGTAGGAGCTACTGCTGCTGTAGGAGCGGCGGTCGCAGTTCCAAATGCGAACGAAGTGCTTCCGGCAGCTGGTGCTGAAGATATCGCAGGAGTACCAAAACTAAAGCCTCCACCTCCTGCTGCAGCAACAGGTTGGGCCATTGTGCCAGCACCGAATGCAGGTGCTTCTGATGCTGCTGGTTTAACACCGCCAAAACCGAAACCAGTCTGTTGTGGATTTGCGGCTGCAGTTGCGGTTTGCTGTAGGGAGGGTGCACCAAAAGAAAAACCACCGGTAGAAGGCGTCGTTGACGGTAAACCGAAACCAGACATTTTATAGAGAATTTAAAATAAAAGTAAAACCGTAAAGAATTAAATTACAAAAGAGCAATGCCGCCTCAGCGACGTGAAATGTTTGACTTAAATCTGACGTTTGTTAAAGAGCCAGTGCTCGTAAAACAGTCCCTCTCAAAATGGTTTTGTGGTATTGCCATATCAGTGTTATTGGATCAATTTTTATAATAATATTGAGTGTCCGAATCACCAGGAAAAACTACGGTTTTTCTGGTGAATTTATTAAAATGACCTGCTGTATTTATTAGATTACCTTACGAGGTTCTACGATACTGTTTAGCTAAACATCGCCTAGGAATAACGCAGCCTCTACGTGGCTTTCCTGAAATGGCTATTTATAAACATTTTCCATGGTAACTTTACTAAACGAGGTTTGTGTCAATGTTTCAATTTATTTTGTAGGTGCGGCATTTAAAGAGAACCTTTGTACCTAAGAAAACCGGTCATGTACTTCTCTTGAAATTGATAGATTTCTCTCTCTCTAGTTTTGAGATTTAACCTTTTCTATGAGGAAAGTAACTAGGTACAAGGAAAGATCATAACATAACAGAACACACTGAAATCTATTACTTTTTGCTCTGAAAAATCATTTCAGAGAATGCGTAAAGTTAAGTAGAATCTACGATGGGTTCATAAATAAGGTAGTGTGTTTCCGGCTTGATCTTTGGTGTGGAGAAACGAAGTGGAGACTGGAGACTAGGGGCACTAAAAAACGAAGAGGATACTACTAGGCTTGAGTGTAAACTTTGACATTTGTTTGTAATGAAAATGCGTTTTTATTTTACTTGTGAACAGTTTTAATTTTACAGATATTTTTGATTATAAGCGTTTTCCCTGTTTTTACCCGACTGGACACATACCTATGTTTCGCGCGTATTTCATTATGAAAGTCGCTTTTTCCCTCAATCTAAGATCACTGGGTTAACCTTTCTTGATCTCTTGCAAGTAGAAGACGAGACTTTAATGTACCGCACATTTAATTCGTGAGCTAAGTGAGAGGAGACTTGTCATCGGTCCATAGATATGGAATTAAGACAAGCATCGTATCGTGGAATACGCGGAGGGGAACGTTTCACTCAAATTCAATACTTTGCATGGTAGAATAAATTCGAAGTGAAAGATTCACCAGTCGGTAAAGTGAATGCGTTTAACACCAACGTAGAAAACGATCGAAGTGAAACTCCCCACACAAACTTTGACATTTCAAATACCAAGGTACACTGCCGATCAACCAAATAGACTCAACATATTTTTTCTATGGCCACAGTTGTTGTTGTTTTTTTTTTTTAGAGCAAAGCAATAGACTAATTTTAGCGATAAGAGTGGAACGCAAACAATTTACAGTTATTACATATTTCTATTTTGCTTTGCCTATGCCTAAAATACCTAATAGACTCAGGAGCTGTAATTTTGCTTATTGATAAGCTGTGCAAGTGAAAAGTGTCAAATTGTCTTCTTAATCAAATTAATGTTGAATAATTTAATACATAAAATGGGGCGTGGACCAGCACTTAGCTTCGGAAGAAAGAGGCAAAATATTGGCGTATCGAGACAGCAATCTTTCAACCAGACAAATCACTGAAAAAATTTCTAGAAGTCAGTCTGTTGTTTGCTATTTTTTAAGGAACCCATCGGCTTACGGAAAAAATATGAAAAAGCCCTCCTGGAAAGCACTTACGCCTTGCGAGGAGCGAGGGATCAAAGTGTTCTGCAGCCAAAATTCGACAGAATTTGGGTGTAAATGCAAGTATAGCTACCGTACGACGAGTAATCCGCAAGGCAAAACATCTTAAGAGATTAAAACTAAACAAAAAACCACCGCTTACCAACGTTCTTAAGCAAATTCACTGTCACTTTGCTCTGAGTCACATGGCATGGAATAGCGAGTGGCATCAAATCGTTTTTTCCGATGAAAAACGCTTTAATCTGGATGGACCGGATGGATTCAACTACTACTTCCATGGTATGAGAAAGGAAGAACACTATTTGACCCGTCACCATTGTCGTGAGGGAGGGATATATATGTAATGGTGTGGGGTGCCATATCCTATTATGGAACATTTGATATTCAATTCGTTTCATCTACATAAGATGAACGCAATAAGATACAAAGAGCTGCTCCAAAATGCATTCCCCCATTTTTCCAACCTTTTTGAACCATTATCTTGGACGTTTCAACAGGATAATGCCCCAATCCATACTGCTCGAGTCGTAAAGAAGTCGATAAATGACCAAAATGTGAACTTAATGTGAGTGGCCTCCATACTCTCCTGACCTCAACATTATAAAGAATTTGTGGGGATGGCTTTCGCGTAAAGTCTATCAATCCGGTAGACAATTTGAGGATATAGAATTATTAAAATCTGCCATTAAGAACGCCTTGAGCGAAGTGTCCTTGGACTATCTGAAGGCTCTCTACGATTCAATCCCTGACCGAATTTATGAAGTGATTTTAAATAACACACTTTTAATTAACATTAACGCATTATAATAACTTATTTGATACTATTTTTTTTTTCAGTCTATTTGGTTGAGCTATAAAAAGTGATAACTTTTGATGTTCACTCACAAAAAGTTTTTTTTTTTTAATTAACCATTCAACTTAGAACGCAAATTTTTTTTTTTTTTTTTAATTAAGAATTGACCAGTGCGTAATAAAAAATAAGTTCTCTAAATTATATTCTTAAAATAAAATAACAAACTCCATTTCCTTAAAAATTAAGTCTGAGTCTATTTGGTTGAACGGCAGTGTAGTTCATTGCGTATCCTATTGTTTGTTGTGCGGTTTCGTTGTGATTTTCCAAAAAAATTGTAAGTTCGGAACATCACAAACATGAAAATTGTGGTTTAATTAAACGAAAACACTTAGTAATACTGAGAGATAAATAAACTTTATATAAACAATTTGAATAACAATATTGTATTTCAGAAAACTCACGTCGAATTTTTGTGTGTCTGGCGAATGTATTCACCAGAGACAATACTGAGGCCCCAACTTCGGCCGATTTTCCGTTACTCTTGCCTTCAAGCTAAATTTTTAAGGGGTGGTAAATACTAGGTGCGCTAGTATTGTTACATGTTACATAGAAATTTTGATTGGAAAATGTCACGTAACTTTGAAAATCAACATACTCGGAAAATATGAACCACTTCCGCTGTCGTCAAAGATGCTGCCAGCGTTTTCCGTAAAATTTGAAATTATTCGTTACGCGTGGATAGTAGGTACCTTACCTACCTACCTATTTATTTTAAGGAACAACTGTACATTTCCCTAGAACATCTATGAAAAATGCTTAGTAGATTGGTTGAGGGAATATAAAAACATTTTAAGCAAGCTTTCTTCAGCCATTTAAGAAAAATGCATACATGAAATCGAAGTCAATAATCCAAAGGCGGAGAACATCATACATAACCATATTTGTCGTAACATGTTTATATTACATAAAACATATCATATAGATATTTTTATTAACCAGACAAATTATATTATGTGCTTTTCAAAATATTAAAATGTTTTACTCCCAGCACTTTTTCAGTATTTTTTGTATGTTTTGCATGTCACACGGATTCTCATTGACATTCCACCATTAGGACAGTTGATAGTATATAGAGTCTCTATATAAATACAATAGGCGTTTTTCTTTTTTAGTTCAGAGCACGACCTGAACTGTTATACAAAAAGTTCGTCTTTCTTTTTTAGCTCAGACACTTCAGAGCTCGAATTTGTGTTTCTTTTTTCGCTCAGAGCATGATCAGAGCGCGCTCTATGAGCTCAGAATAAATTGACTGAGCATCCTGAGTAAAATGCTGAGTACACATGTACAATTGTACATGCACACTTCCAGTCACATTTGAAGGTAAAAAAAAAACAGGAAAAACAAAACATCCTCTGAACGCTCTGAGCACGCATGGTTCAGAGCGCGCTCATAATGCTCGAACTCTGTTCAGTGCTCAGCTCTGAACTAAAAAAGAAAAACGCCTATAGTCTCTATATACATCCATGTGGTGATGATGTTGCTAGCTTTCTGCCCGATCATGCCTACTGACGGTTTGTGCTAACTCTCGGATCGCCTTGATCAATCCATTGAAAACTGTTTTTGTTTTCTTCAGTAACCGAAGCACAGTAACCGGTCTGACTCAACCAGTGCTAAAAGGCGTCATGAAGGGAAATACCTGGGAGTGATCCTGGTTAAGAAATTCTTTGGGCAAAGCATGTTATGTTGAAGCCAAATTTCAAACATCGTGCTGTCTCAGCTGCACAGGAACATTGCCGAGTAAGAAGAAAAAATGTAGTAGAAAATCGTCGCAGTCAGCCTGTCTTGACTGCACCGAGGAGAAATCTTAACTTCTCCACCAGATGCCGGATCATCTTAAATATAACTGGGCCTTCTGAGTTTCTGGTTGAGTCCAGTCTTCGAAAAGCTTGGCAGTGGCAGCGGCAGCAACATACAAATTCGAAACAAGCCATCGAACAATGTTCAAACTTTTAACTAATTAATAAACAATTCAAACAAGGAAGACTCAATTTTATTTCTTAACACATAAATGTTAAAGCACATTTGATGTTATCAAACATTTGTTGATATTGTTACATTCAGGCTGGGATTCGAAAAGATAAACCACTATTCTGTTGAGATTTTCTAATAAAATCACATTTATTACACATTGATTATTCTAATAATTTACTAAGTACCATGCTTCCAAAGTTTTGTTTGCAAGTCCTTTTTATTTTCAAATCTCCTTTTTATATGCGCTCCGCCATCTATCAAGAACTTTCTGGTATTCCGAATTCTAGCAGGTTCTACAATTAGCTCAGTGGAGACTTACACTCATTTGACAGATTCAAGTCTCGAATTGGAACTGGAACTTGTTTGGTGACTAATGGGTTGTTTACACTTCACCATTTTAGGTTCCACGCTACACTCCACACCACAATTTCCTTATTGCTATTAAAATTTAGTGCTGCCAATCACACTGTTTCTTCTTCTTCTTTTTTTTTGTAAAAATAGCAGTTGTCATATCCTCCTGCATGTCAAATCCTCCGCACCTTACCGCAATTCAAAAGCAGAACCAACGTTTTTCATTTATAAACAAAAATTACAGCCAAAAAAGATCGGGTGACAATTTTTGCTTCATAACTTGTACTATGCCTCTCTCTTGCAACTTTGGTACCATTTTTTCCGAGTAGGTATGATTTTGGAGAAATGTATTACAAGTAGAATAAGCACGTTACTACAGCATTGTATAGCGGTACGCCCAGCCTGGTTTGCAAATACGGAAAAGTCCTGGAAACAACATTTTTTCCAATTACTTACACCTTTTTTTTTGTTAAAATTTTATGTGAATCCGGTCACAAAGAGGACATGATCAATCCGATACAATAAACGAAATAGATTTCAATGACTTGGAAAAATTCGACAAACGGTTCAGTTAAATATTCCATTGGTTTAGAAACATATTCCATGTATATACCTTGCAAATTATGATCCGCTTACACTAAGGGGTTCTTCAAATGCACAGCACATAAAAACAAATTGTCGTTTAATGACTTGAGAGAATAAATCAATTTGCGTACTAGACCTATACCTATATATGTGCTTGTGCACGTCTGACTAGTCCCTTCTCTCTGACTAGATTAACCTTATTCAAAACCATGTACACGATGAAATATGTACAAATATGCGGAGGCGTTTCCAGCAGAGCGAACAGCTCATCTTCACATCAGATCCATCGAATTGAAATCCTTGCCTTTCGCATTTCCATTCCCATTCCCAGCCCAAGTATCGAGTACTGTATAAATCTCTTTTCGCGGAACGCATTGAATCGTATACCCTCAACAAGACCGCACAATAAACCCTTCTTGCTGGCATTATTATAATATTTAATGGGCTGTTATTGCCATCCCCCATTGGAGGAACTCGATTTACGTACGCACTGGGACAAAAATATGATGCGATTACGGCTTTCGTTATAATTCGACTTTCAGTAAGCACACACACACACACACACACACTCATCCCTCGCATGGAGTTGGATCGTGGGGTGGAATATATTTACCCTAGTCGCAGGTCCGCTGGAGAATGCAAAAAGAAAACCAACGAACCGAAAACGAAAGATAAAAAAGAACGGCGCAAACGAAACCGAAAAAAAATAAATTAAGCAAGAAAAGAAAAAAAGTAACCAAATAGCGAATATCCTTGAAAGTATTGAAGCTGAATTCCTGTTCCTATACATCCTACACCCAAAAGCGCCACATTTTAGACCAAGAAGGTCGCCCCACCACCGCCATACCACCTCCTCAACTCAGTCCGACTTAAGCACAACTGTTTAGCACATGCCCTTCCAGCTTCCACCATGAGATGACTGCTCGGGCTGTTGTAATGTAACAGAACGAACCTTTGGACAATTTCTTTCCCTTTGTTTGGGTGAATACACAACAAAAAAAAAAAAAAAAATATACGACAAAGACCAAATATCCGTCTGCAGGATGAGGCCAGTCAACCAACACGGACCCGGCAATGCAGCATAGTCACTCCTTTTCCAGTATACCATATAAATTGTTTATTTGTTTACTAGACACGGACATGTGTGGCTCTCTCTAGCTATGAGTGTACTCGTATATGGATAGCATTCCTCCTAGCTGGCGAATTTCGGGATCAAATCCAAATTCGTGGGCATATTTCATATGGGTTTGCAGGTTCACAGTTCGTTCGTTAAAATTGGCAAATTGTTTTATTGTCCTTTGCATCGCTTCGCAGTTCGTTAGGGGTGGAGGAAGAATCGGCCCAAATATGTTGGTCCCGCATGGCAAACTCTCACAGGAAGTAGAGTAGGTATACGGTATAGTGTACGCACACTGTGTCTGTGTCCGTCTATGACTGAAAACTGAAATGGAGAAGCTTAAGCTTCTCTCCAGTTTGAAAACTATTTTTATTTGCTTAGTGAGAGATACTGCATGCATCTGGAACAGTTTATTTACGGTTGAAAGGATGGTAATCCCCATCCGAGACGAATAAAGCCGTAGGTAAAATAAATTGGGTTGGGATAGGTGAATACTAAATTGTGACTGTAACCGGGGGTTTTTTTTTTTTGATTTTTTGTTGAAACAACATTTCGAGTATCAATTTAATAAACTGGATCAATTCAATTCAATAAACTATTCGGCAATAAACTGCTTAATGGATGACATGAGTAAAAAGATTTACGCTTTTTCACTTCAAAAAATCCAGGTACTCGTCAGTGCTATCGGGTTTTCATTTGATTGGTTTTGTTGAAAGTATACGTACTCTGTCGTGTGTGGGCATTTAAGTCATCGTTGCAGCGGTTTAAAAAAAGAACCGCACATTTATATCGCCCATCAAGTAAAAACGGTATTTTATGGCGTATACTGTTAATGTTGACATAAATTATTTTACTTACTTGCCGCAAGAAGAGTGTCACATTGGTGTTGTGACGCGGAGAGATTTGTATATAGATGCCTTTGGCGGAAAGGCAGATATGACATCTTCAAAATGTCAAATCTGCAACTAATGCGTTGACTGCTTCATCGACTTTATCATCCTTATCGATCCGATGGTGATGATTTATGTGAGAACGTCGCAGTCGCTGGATTGTCTGATATAAAATTGATTACTTTGCATTGAAAAAAGTAGGGTAGCTACGGCTTTATTTAATTTTTTACACGTGTCACATGGAAAACAAGTTTCTATGGGGTCACAGCATATTTCCAGTGACGAGTCTTAAAAACCAGTATAAGGTGTTAATTTTTGATAAAGTCACATCCATTTTGAAGATCAGTAGATCACTTTAAAACCCCTTAATCCGTGTTTGTTGAAACTCGTATTAACCCTGTTTCGGGCATTTTGTGCCCCAAACCCCAAATTTCAACCAAAAATCGCAAACTGCGGTGGTTTTCGCGTCTCCTTTTGATCCCTTGCGATCAACTTTACATGGCATATATCTTTGGCGTATATTATTGACACGGAATTTGTCGAAGTACTGCAGTAGGAGTTTCAGTTTTGGAACCACCCAAGCTAATGGCAGTTTTTACAGATTTTCCCAAAGATCCTTTTTTTAATTTTCTTGTGAATATGTGCAGTTGCTAACTCAGTGGCCAAGGATTTCAAAAGGTGTTTTCTCTTATTAGGTGTTTTGTGGTTTGACAATCTATACACATCCGATAAGCAAATTAATTCTGGATGGAAAAACTCTCTCAACAGGCTCAAGTAATGGTCTCCAGTAACCGTAACGGTGTGACCGTTGTCTTCGAAGAAGTAGGGCCCGACAATGCAGCGTGATGAAATTGCACATCACACTGTGACACGAAGTGGATGCAATTCCGTCTCATGGAGTATCTTTGGGTTGGAAGCACTCCACATTCGACAATTTTGTTTGTTTATGTTGCCGTTTAAATCGAAATGGGCCTCGTCAGACACAAAAAGACCGTTCAACATGCTTCCGTCCTCTTCCACCATTTGAAGCATCTTCTGGCAAAATTCCAAGCGAATCGGCAAGTCTGCTGTGTTCAGGGAATAAGTCCAAATCATTGTGTCATAATAAATTAACTGCAACTGCAATGACTGTCTGCTTATACCCATTTGAGCAGATAAGCTTCTTGTCGAAACTCTTGGATTGTTTTGTATGACAGCAGCTACAGCAGCGATTGTTTCCTCCGTCCGAACTGGAAGGCTTTCGATGGTAATGTCTTCTTTCGACTGTCCCATGCTCGGCAAAATTGTTAACAAGTCTCATTATGGTCCATATGCGCCTATACTCTCTTTGAAACGAAACTACGGAACCCAGTTTGTGATAACGACGGACAATCCAAATCTTGTTTCAATGTCCCAGTTGTCCATGTTTGTTAAATCTAAAAATCAATCTGCAAAATAATAAAAAAATTAACAAGATTCATTAAATAGAAAAAAAAGTTATCACATTTTTTTTTTTTTGGTAGCGGTTTTCATCAGACACCCTGTAGTTGGTTTGCGCTAACACAATTCTTTTGCCAAGGAAATACTGGTAAAAAAAATTGTCCATTGTGATATTGCAGGTTACAGCCACTATCGAGGTACCTATCATTGAGATAATGGAGGGACCCAAGTCGTGCGCAATATTCTTGGCTAGCTGTTGTCCTGGCCGCGTACTACCTAAATATATTTCCCCAATTAAAGGATAATTTGTCGCTGAATACACAATCCGAAATATCTTTATCCCATTGTTTTTGATTGAAGAGCTGGTCGTTCAACAACGAAACCGAAACGAAGACGAGCGAATTAACAACCACAGAAAAAAAAAAAAAAAAAAAAACAATGATTTTCACAATGATATTCAATTTCTTACTGCTAAGACTGCGTGTTACCTCGTTGACTGACCTAAAAAAGAGAGAGCAAAAGAACCTTGCACTCGGTAAATATTATGTTTGTGAGTTGTGAGTTGTGACATCAAAGAACTAAGAAGGAATAATTAAAGAGAGAACGATAACAGCTAATACACTTGGTTTCCATAGGGTAAATATTGAGCAATTGGTAATAATTACATAGTTAAAATAACAAAACATCCAATAAAACGAATTATAACAATTATCTATATATATAAAAGAAAGTGTCCGAAGCGATGTTATCCCATAACTCGAGATTGGCCGAACCGATTTTGATGATTTGTACTTTGTTGGAAAGGTATTTTCTCAGCACGGGTTTTAAAAGAAAAAAATTTTTAAAATTTCAAAATGTCTTATTTTGACCAACCAGCGTGTTACGAAAGGTTTTTTTGCGATTTTGTTTCAATTTTTTTTTTTTTTTTTCATTTTGTATTTATTTATTTTGGCAACTACCAGAAAAAGAATCAAATTTGAATGTAACATATCGTATCACAATTGAACTGTCAGATAGACACGCAACGTAACGCCATCTATCAATCGAGAAGCAAGAATTTTGTTGTTGTGCGGTGGCGCTGTCCACGTTGACTGTGCCATTTGATTCAGTTGCACAGTTTCTTCATTCGTTTTTCGTTGCTGTTTCAGCGTCCATATTGCACTTTGCGAATTCGTGTTTTGTTCTTTCGAATAACGTTTGCCGGCCACGAGAATTTTGTTGTTGTGTGGTGGCGCTGTTCACGTTGACTGTGCCATTTGATTCAGTTGCGCAGTTTCTTCATTCGTTGCTGTTTCAGCGTCCATATTGCACTTTGCGAATTCGTGTTTTGTTCGTTCGAACAACGTTTGCCGGCCATTGCGCATTATAGATTCGGATTTCTTCATTGCGATTTTGTGAGTTTTTATAAATTAAAATTGATAATCTTAGAAAGAAATTGGTGTAGTTCTGTTCGACTTAGAATGCATTTGACTGCCTGTTTTTAAATGCAAAAATCTTAGAAACTTCTTAATATATTTTGGTGCATTTTTCACAGACCTATAGAGGATACCTATTTTTTTCGTTTCGTTTCGCTTTTTTCTTTGTCACGCTTTGCGTTCGAAAATAAATATAGTAATAGTTTCAACCATCGACGGCGATATGACGCGCTTGAATGCATCGGCTTTGTGCTCAAAAGTTCCTAAACAATAGGGGCTATGATCAGGGTTGCCAGAACTTAGTTCGCCCAGAAAGAAGCCCAAAATTCGTTGAATCCACTTCGCAGACCTTGCAATATGCATGCAAATCATCTTTTTTGCTTGCTGTAATTCAATCTAAGCAATAACGAACGAATGCATTATTTTCAGTGCCTGTAAAATATGTAATACTTGCTTTTGAATTGTGGCAGATTCTCCCAATTGCTTAAGTTTTTTTTTTGGTATTTTTCCAACTTTCCCATTTCAGTGCGCGTTTTCGCGATCTTCTGCAATTGACATTTTGTGTCGTTGTGTCAAATCTAAAGGCCAAGAGCGCTGCCAAGTTTTAAAAATGCGGGCTTGTTCGAAAATATTTCTTTTTTTTAGTTGTGTGAAAGATTAATATAAACTAAATTAACACACAATTTGTAAAACGATATATAGTGCCCAAAATTGTGTTGGGCGCCTATGGAAAAAAATTCTATCGTTTTTTAAGTAAAAAGATAGCCCAAAATACGACAAAGTCCTTTGCTTTTCTCTTTCGCTAGGCAGCGACTACCAGATTTGTGTACATTTTTTATTTCGTGGTACATACCTCATTCCTCAGTTTAGTTCGATTGGCCTGAAACTCCTCATCATTGTCGACTTGCTGTTCTTCTTCCAAATGTTCTATTCTTTCTTCTGCCAGCTTTTCTTCACCGATCTGTGCGAATCGAAGGTCAGTCAACGCGTCCGGTTCCTAATCAGGATCGTCAGCATCTGAATAGTCGGCTTCTTCATACTTATACGCAACACCCCCGTATTCGTCATTTGTGAAACGCCAACAACATTACCCTTTAGATACCTCGGCAGCTACAGGAAAGTCGGAACCTCCAATATTTCCATGATCCATTTCATCATCATCGCCACCAAAAAAGTCCCCGAAATCATTTTCAAGGCGCTCCCGTTCTTCAGAAGACACATCTCGGTGAAGGTGAGCTGATGTATTCAGCAATCTCAAAATATTTTCCATTTTTCTGCCGAACCAAACAATCTAAGTATTCCTAGATTTATATTTACTTTTTGATAAACATTGTATACCTACTGTTTCTCCCTGTATCCTGAAATGGCTACTTCAAGCTTCATCCCACAAAATTACTGTGAAATCGCCTACTTTGTACAACATTTCTGTAGTTTGAAAATTCAAAATTGATAATTTACAAAAGGACTCAGTGCTTAAACCCGCAAAAACACAAATTCCAACTCAGGGTTTTTTTCACTGCGCCACCTCTCGCGAACGTCTGACAAACATCCGAGAGTATAACTGTCTTGAAAGAGCTTCTCAATTAGCCGTTTGGAATCGGCATAAAATTGTAGATCCCTTCCATTCGTTCCAAAAATGAAAAAACTCACACAAAACGAATGGTTGTGAGAAGCTAGGCCCAGGGTCCCTACAGGCCCGTTGCGCCAACTATTTTGTATATTTTTTATTTTTTTTTTTCAGTGCTTAAACACGGATTAAGGGTAAATAAATTTATGCGACCTTTTTGCAGATAAATATTGAACGATTCTTATACGAAATTCGGTATTATAAACAAACCGAACAACAAAATGTTTGACCGGCAACAGAAACTCTCTTTACTTTATCGGTCAGAGATTAATGCGGATTATGCGCAGAAATTGATAATGTTCATAATTCCTATCAAACCGGATATTAAGGAGAAACATTTAGAAAGAGTAAGTCAGTTAAAAACCATGAGCATGACTTCAGTGATAGATATTCTAAAATTACTCCGCGATACCAATAATCTTTGTTAGTGTCCAGGCTAAGTTTTTCGAACTCACAATAGCGAAATTTTCCATACAAAATTGCATATTGTGACCTAGGAAATATTTAGTGTGAAGGTTAAAAATGATTATTGGTAAGGCCCACTAACTATTTTTTTATAGCAAGGCCTTGTTCGAGACGAGTATTAAGACTACAATAAAAAATACTTAGGATGTGCTGATAGCTCTATATTTCGTAGATCTTGAGAAAGAAGTACTGATCCCAAAAATGCCAGCGTTTAAAATTGCATCTACACCATCACGCATGAAACGGGACAGAGAGATCCGTTTATCCGCAGTCAATGATATTAAAGGCGTAAGAATGAGATCGCAAATCGGACGCCTAAAGTGTCATGGATGTTCTACCCATAATTATGGATATGTAAGACGGAAATAGACACAGGTTCCGCTCACCAACATTTCTGCAATTGCTTGAAAATATTTATATTTCTGATTTGAAACACGTGAAATGAGAGTGGTAATTAGTTTCAGTAAATTAAACCAACAATTCATCTATCAGTTACACGAAAAAAATAAATAATTGTCCGTTCATCATTTCCGCAAGCCATATTGTTTTATAGGAATGCAGAATTTCTTTAGTCGTCGCTATAAAAATATCAACATGCAGAGCTTTCCTATAATTCCTATCACGCAAACAAGATGGCCGACCTTAATACGTGGCACGATTTTTTTGCGTGTTAGGGAATGATGTCCCTTTCGGTCACACGGCTATTTAGTACTTAGCATCCCTTTAATCTTCCGTGATAGGAATGTGTGACCGTGTAAATCCAGCATAAGAGTTTTTTTTACGTCGCGGCTGAGTGTCTTTAACGAGACTTTTTCGTCAATGAAGAAGAATTATACGGATAAACACTCTTACGTTCTTTGGCATAAAGGAATTTCGGGAAGGAAACGTGAGGATAGCCAGCACATTTATCCGATTTTTTCTGAAGTCCAGAGATTATGAGCATATTATTTTATGGATGGATGGATAGTTGTAGTTAGCAGAACAAGAACTGTTTAGTTTAAAGTGGGATTATTTACTATTTAAGGTCCGATAGCTGTACCATAAATCCATATCTCCCAAATATCGATCAACTGGTCATACTCATTACAGCAAAATATGAGGAAAATTAAAGATGTTTATGATATGGTCGATTTTATCTCAGCCTGTGAAGCATCCTCAAAGCGAGCTAAAGTCCAAATGCTATCCAAGCACTTCCTCCCAATCGAAAACGTAACTCGGCCTAGATCACGGCAAGCTGGCGATACCATTCCCCTTTTAAAAGATATGGTTTTCGCAAAATTTGAAAAAGGCCACCTGGAGATGAAATTCAAAGTCACAAAAAACTTTCGCTATTCTGGAAAATGTGAAGGATATACATACAAAATGGATTTATGTCTTATCTGACAGTTAACCCCTATCTGGTTGCCTATCTGACTATTGAAAAATCGGCTCTATGAGGACTGCCGGGAAAAGACGCAGTGGCGTAGCTAGGGGGACAAGGGCCCTGGTGCATAAGGAGAGAATCGGGCCCTCCTCCCCATTTTCCGCGTAGTTTGAACTTATATTGGCTTTCAAAATGATTGATAGGGAATAAGAATAGGAAACAGTGAGTTGAATCATCCCTAATAGGCTAAATCCATACGTCGCCTCTATCAAAATCTTCATGTGTTCAATGGAAGAAAAAGGGAGTAAATAAACAACGACGCACATGACAATATAGAATACTAGCTGATCCCGCGAACTTCGTTCCGCCCAAATTCGTTCATGTAATGGAAATAATAATTTCGAGCATGCACAATTGCACAATGCACATGCTATTTTGTGTAGATCCTTAAATACCACGGCTCTGAATAAGCGGAATCCGCTAAAGTTGCAAAGTGCTTTATTTGGACAATGTTCATAATAATTTTGATTATGCAATTTTAGAAATAGCGCTTGATTTTATTTTTGAATGGAAGGTGCCACAAATCGTTTTCCTATACCGCTTATGTTTTGCAAAGTACCACCTATAGTGTGGTATCCTATCTTTCAACACAACCTACCGGGTCCAGAACCCAAGTAAAAGTTGATGGTTATAGTGTAAGAGCTGTTCCTACATTTCAGACATATTTCCGTAACAGTAAAAGTGTGTATAATGTATTTGGGAATGACTTGTAACAGAAATGGGATCGAATTTTAGTGAGCTGTTAAATTGGTTTTCATGTGTTTGTAAGTTGGGTCGCACGAATCAGAAAATGTGAAATAAAAATACTGATACCATTTTCAAACCTTCCCATGAATCATGTTTGTAATTATGACATCATGCAGGTCTGGATCGGTTTCGGGATCTGGAACCTCGGCACATATGATGTCATCAACTTAGACTGGTTGCACTCTTTTGACTAACCAAATGAGAATGTGCGCATGAGGCAAGCCTCATTTTTGCCATTCAATTGAATACATCAAACATCGAGTATAACCAAACACAATATGCTTAACAATATAGTCCTTCAGCGACTGACGAAATATTTGTAACTTTAACAGCCAAGAAGAAAACTAACCACAATTATCATCTTGGTTGGTAAGCCTTCTCTCTCCACACCGGTATCAAGGCGTTATGGTACCTTTGAGCTGCCCTCCCCATAACCCTACTCACGAATGAGCAGAGCACCATTATTGTTACTCACTCATTTTTCGTAATAACCCCTCCCTACGTGACACCTCAAGACGCTCAACAACTCCTGTTGCCTGTCATCATTGTCCACGTCATCTTAATCACCCCTACATTTCAACTTACTCACACATACTTATGCAAGGATCCTGAAAATACATGCCAAAAAAAAAATGATGGATTCAAAAACCATGAAATAAATCGAAGTATCTACTCCATTTCAAAAAGTTACTTAATGTAACATAGTAAGCATAAGCAAACTTATTAAAAATCCAAAATTTTTGACAACAACAATTTGCTTGGAAAATAATTCAAATAATTGACAACAACAATTGCTTTGAAAATTTAAAATATTTTTTTTTGTATTTGAAATGTAACTACTCGATTTCAATCCAGTTTATTTTTTTTTTCAAAGTGCTTTTCCCCATGAAAAACGAAATGTGTGCCTTCAACGCCACCTGTTGAGAATTTTCCAACTTTTCGTTTTTCATAAACCATCCCTGATTCAAGCCGAATAAAACACACCAAAAAATCATTGAAATCGGTTGAGCCGTTCGTGAGTTATAAAGTCACAACGCACTTGCAACAATTTTATATATACAGAGATTTATTAATTAAGAGAAAAAACGATTTTTAAGAGAATTCCCCGTCCGATTCACAATCTCTTGCGCGCTTTAATTTTTGCGAATTCGTCTATAATTTCACTCAAATCCAAGTTTGATGCCGCCTAATTTTCTATTGCAATTAACGATAAATGTCGGAGGCGATCTTGTCGAATGCTGTTTCTTAAATAATTTAAGATCTACTGTAGGTATCACGGAAGCGTCGAGGTAGTAATTTTCAGCAGGGGCATTGATGGTAGTATTGGTAGTTATTGTATCCTGATCTACTCGAGTCACTTTATTAATTAACACTGCTGCGTCGGCGCTTTCTTTTTTCTTTCCATAATTTTCAATTGTTAACTATAGAAATTTTAGAAATTCGGAGTACTTACTGAGATTTTCCTATATTGCTTGTCAATGTTTAGTATAAATTACTGGAAGCTCAACATATTCCCCTGAGGTCCGGGGCTTTGGTGCACTGCACCACCTGGCCCTATGATAGCTACGCCACTGGAAAAGAGGAAAACAATATCGTCGATAAACTTGTGCATTAAATGCCAATTAATAGAAGGTAATTTTCGATATCTTTACCCATAAATAATTCATCGAAGGATTTGCTGGAAGCAGAAGTCTGAATTGCCTTTTACTTTTTGTTAACAACTACCTTTTTCTTTCACTTTAAAAGTAACATAAATTGATACGAATATTTATCAAAGACTGTTATTTCATTTAGTGGATTTTGGCTATCTTTATTTTTCCAGACAACAGAGTTTCGAAAATAGGTTAAACCATCTTATGTTATATTATTTTTCCTACGATATTTTGTTCAAAGCAGAAAAGCGCAGTTTTGAGGCAAAACCATATGTAAAAGCATTTAAATGGTTCTGCCAATATTTGATTAGGGATTTTATTTTAGAATTACATAGGCAAAACAGAAAATTTAAGCTGCGTACCTTTTGTTGCAATATTTTGTGACAAAAGAGAAATGTGTTTGTCAATTAGTTTCGGAAATAATTTAAATTTAAGCAGCCTACTAGTTTTTAATTTGACAACAAAAACCAATCAGAGAGCGGCTTAAGTAGATTTAGGGTGAAGTCACCATAGGAATGTAATCCGTAATACAATCGTACCAATATTAACTATTTATATTCGGTAGGTAGTTTTAGTGGTTCAAACCTGAAATCATGAACCTTAAACCATTTTGGTTTGTGAAACTACTGATTCGCCTAAAATATATACTGTCCCAAAACTATAAGTCATGCATTTCAACTGTTTTAAATTTTAAAAACACCAAATCACAACTCGCCCTATGCATGCTTCGAAATCACTTTTGTGCAGACTCGCATATGCTGCCAAATCGGACAGTTCATTGAATATTTTTATCTTGTCACCGAACTCGTTCCTGGTTTAAAACCAATGTTAAATCAATTCTTTAACTGGTGAATCGGCTGTTATCCAATGTCCTGCCAGGACGAACACTTGATAAATGAACTTGCAATGATTAATAGAGATTACATGTTGTGTTTTGGTTCCCTCAACGGTCGTCACTCATTTTTTGTTATTTATTTCGACGAAATTTTCCATCGATACTGATGACAATTATATGCACTACAGTCCGGGTAGCACGGCTGTGTATGATTGGGGCGGGGTGTTGTTTTATTGTGTGGACTTATCCAGTTGATTAGGCGTTCCAAGGTTTGCTGTTGACATCTAATGTCATTAATAATTCGTATATACTCTGTCATATTTCCACTCATGTGTGAGGACTCTCTCTCGGTAGTTTGTGGGGGCATTTCTAAACGATAAGCTTTCGAGTGCGCCTTTTGTTATAGCTTTCGACACTAGAACCGACTATCTATGAATTTGAGGGGGTTGGGCGCTCTGGTAATTTGATGATTCAATTGTTGGTGATTTCGATTTGAAGTTTTCGACTGACGTTTTGCGAAAATGATTCTTGGTACTTGACTCCTTAATCGGGTTGTGTGACGTGCATTCATTCCAAGTGCTGGCGGTATTATAAATAATTTATTTAGTAATCGACATATAGCTGCGCTCTTCTAAAATGGTGTTGGCTGTAATTAGCTGTCATGGTGTTGGGAGGTGCACAGAGGGTTTTTTTTTTTTTTTGTTTGGGGAGGGGATGTCAAGTCGGTGATACTGTTTCGCTCATCTCTATGTCAGCAAAGGAACCTTCAAATCGATGAGAAGGTTGTGGATGTCGATTTGAAATTGCTGGATCTTGTTGAAGATCTGCCATTGTGTGACGTTTCGGTCAAGGGTGGACTTTTAGGGCGTTAAATCTCACTAATAACAACCTGCCGGTAGATGACAATCGCATAGATAAATTATTGCAGACAAATTCTTGCAGATGTTTATATAGGACTTTTATGCCTCTTTCGTTTTTGACAGATCAATGAATCTTCATTTTTTTGCTTTCATCGAACCAAATTTGACCAATAAGCAATAACTACGTGCGTGCTCTTCTTAACTCGCTCATACTGGCTGACAGAGGTATCTTCGTCTTCATTGTCATTGAAAGTCTGGATAACTAGCTCTTAAAAATGCGATTACCTACCCCCGACTGCTGCTAATCTACTACAATCGTCGCTTGATTTGCCCTTTGATTTGTTATAAGAGCAACTGCTGTGAATCATTGCAATTTTCGTAAGGCTTCCGTCGGTTTCATTATTTTCGGCGAATAAAGTTGCTGAATAAAGTTCCTTAACAAATCGTTCAATATTTCGGATGGGAAATTATCTAAAAACGTGTTAAAAATACGTCAAAAACACGTTAAAAACTGGTCGAAAAAAGTATTGAAACACTAGTCCAAAAACGCGTCAAAAACTCCTCAAAAGTAGTAGTAGTAGTCAAAAGCTTGCCAAAGAATGGGATCGGAAAACTAGTCCAAAAAACCGGCGCGGCTCTGAAAGGTTGTGTTAAATTTCTCTTACCCAAGGTAGGTAGGTAGAAGTGGCGGTCCAGCTTAGAACCCAAGTAGCACTGTGATGTGCCTTTTTGTTACCACGACTCGTGTTACCTAGTAGTTTGTGATGTTTGTTAAGGGTGTGAAGCATTCGGTGCCTATATCCAGCCTGTGGAGTTGAGGAAACGTGTTATGTCTGATATCCCTTGACCCGAAATGTCGCTAACGTTGTCGAAAAAAGGTTGGTTCAGTGTGCGCAGTCTGGCTCTTGCTAGTGCCGGATATTTGCAGAGAAAATGGAAGAGAGTTTCTTTCTCATGTGTTTTCCCGCAACTGCGGCAGTGAGTGTTGTGTGTGATCCCGAGACCCGAGTTTGGCCGCATGGTCTCCAACTGGCCAATGCCCCGTGATTATTGCCATAATTCTGGCGATGTCTGGGCGGGTTCTATTTAGCAGGTTCCTTGTTCTGTTTTGATCGTATATGGGTCATATCGTCCTTGATATGACGCAGTTGGTCAACCCCTCCCATTGGAGATTGGCTTTCTGCAGAAAATGTGAATGAATTTGTCCCTTTACCACTCCTAGTGGAACATGGACCCTTGCCGCGTTTGAGACGTGTAGAGCTGACCCCCGCCTGGCAAGCTCATTTGCGCGCTTGTTGCCTATTTTGTCACTATGCCCCGGTATCCAGAGAAGTGTGACACTGAAACGTTCGCCCAGGCGGGCAAGCTCGTTCCGGCACTCCTGCACCAGCTTGGAGGATATGGTAGCCGAATTTATGGCTTTGATGGCGGCTTGGCTATCTATAAGGATAGCGATGTTTTGTTTGTGAGTAGTGTTACGCCCTAGATGCACGCAGGCTTCTCGGATAGCCAGTAATTCCGCCTGGACAACGCTGGCAAAGTCCGGCAAACGGTACGATTTTGATATATTTGGTGATTCTGAGTAGACCCCGGCCCCCACACCACAGTTCATCTTAGATCCGTCAGTGTATATGACTGTGTCGATACCCTGCACTACTTCGTTTCCCTTCCACTGAGCTCTGGACGGGAAACTTACCTGGAAGCCTTTCTTAAAATTAAGTTGTGGGGTGATGTATATCCGGTTGGAAACGTGACCGTGCCGTTTGGTAACGAGTCCAGGATGTTGCTGTGGCCATACGGCCTTGCACTCCAGCACCCAGACTCCCTGAGTCTTATGGCGCTGCAAAGTGCAGTATTTTTGGTTCTTTCCAAAGGTTTTGCTGCAGGCGTAGAAGGCAACGCTCGCCTTCCTTACTCTGTGTTCAATGTTTCGTTTTAAGTTAAGTTTACTATCAAGCATTATGCCCAGATACTTGGCACTGGAGGATAGTGAGAGTGGATGACCATTTAGTCGGGGGAGGGTAAAATCGGGTATTCTGGTTTTTGTGGTGAACAGAATCAGTTCAGTTTTGCTCGGGTTGACGCCGAGGCCGCAGCTTCCAGCCCAGGTGCTTACCCCCATAATTTCACTAATCACGGAGGGAAACTTCCCTGCCACTAGTATCGCCACGTCATCCGCATACGCGACAACTTTGACCCGTTCCCTGTCAAGTTTTGCAAGAATTTTGTTTATAACCATTAGCCAAAGTAGGGGAGATATGACGCCGCCCTGCGGCGTTCCTAGTGTTGCCTAGTGTTGCCTGAATGGTTCTTGTTCTTAGCATAGAGACTATCCCTAAGTTTACAAATTGCGTAAGTGCTGACGATGGACAGACTTAAGTCCTTTGACAGACAGTCTTTTGTTTGCAAAGATTGTTTTCCTTTGTTTTGTTTTGTCTGCAATAATTTCATCAACAATTTATACACAAGTACCTACTCTTCAATTTCACGTACTTGACGTCACTTTTGCGTCATTCGCTTCATGCAAATAAACTAACCTCAATGGCATCAAGCACAATAATTTGCAACCTGACATCTTTTTACTCCAAGTAGATAACAATCACTACTTGGATTACATGCGACAGAAGATTATGCAACACCAAAAGTACTACATAAGAACAGAAGTGTCAGAATTCCATTGAATTAATGTTGCAATTCTGAGGTTTTTGACATGACAGTCTGATATTCCATGATATCGATATCGAGTGTAGGTATACCTAAACCGTGACAAGAAGCAAGTGTCAAGTATCAACTTTTATGTGTACTACACCATCGTACAAAAAAAACCAGCCATGCTGACATTTTCTCAATAAATAAAACTGAAAGTGAAATCGATACAAGTATAGTAACAAAACAATTGATTTCAAATTCGATACCTCGATTTGATTTCCTTCGCGTGCCTGGGGTGGGGGAACGTCAGCGTCACTACTTCCTTGGAATTGTGTTGCTGGTTGTTTGGATTTCCCCGTTATACCTATTCGTTTATTTACATTAAAAGGTTTTCCAGTTTCCACCCAAGAAAAAGAAACTATTATCGTTTTGCTTTGCCTTAACGACGTATAGTATTTAATTTATCACTGCAACCGGCAGTTTTGTATCGTTATATCCCATAAAATAGCATTTTACACTATCTCGCACATAATCACCAGCTCCACACATGCATATCGGGTGTATTTGCTGAAATTCCCACCGAGTCATCGCACACATGTATTGTTTTATCGAATCAGAATGCTCCCCACCACCGAGTTCGTAATAGTCCAACTCCATCCATCTTCTTGAAGGCGGGAAAAATGCCTTTTCAACTGTTTTACCCAAAATGACAGCACGGAACAACGCATGGTCGGGTCAATGCTTTGGTTTTGTAGCTTCTTTTAGTAACGTCAGTTCGCATCTTCGGCGTTTGGTAGTAGGTATAGGCGCTATCTTCGATGGCGATGTTGTTTTTGTCACATTTTATGTCCATATTCGGTCCCAGTATTGGCTGTTCGATATGTTACCATATTCCATTATCTTTTATCAAAGTTTCCATCATCAGCAGCCCCCACCCCCAGTGCCACCGAAACCAACACCAATACACCGGTAGTACCAGTCAGGAACGATTACATATCCAAAAGATAAAAGCAAACGATATCTCCTTTTGGCCCTCTGATGATTCTGATGTTGACGACGGCGACAATGACGATGATGACGATAAAGTGAACAACACAGAGCGTACCGTACACATAACATAAGGGCAGCATCCACGTAGGTACGTATCTTTGCGCTCTCTTGTCTGTTCACGTGTGCCTGCCTGAATGCCTCGTCTTTTATGCCAAACAACCACCATGTGGTGCTTCAGGCAACCAACGAAGTGAAAGAACTGAAGAGTAGCAGTGAATTAAAGTGACAGTCAGCGGCTGCTTCATAGGTTCAAGTAAATGTATTTATTTGAGGTTTGGAGATGAGAAAATGATGTTTGTGACATTGCGTCGAAATAAATAAATGTCGTTTTCCATTGGTTTCACTCGGGGATCCACTCATTCTGTTGTCCAATGGAACAAGAAAACTGCTTCTGATTGAATCCACAAGAGTATTGGTGAAATGCCAAAAAATAATCTACGGCAGCTGTCAGTTGACTTGTATAAAATACACAAACTACACTGGTGTGAGTGCTTCTTGAGTGGATTCTGACTTCAAATCCAGAAGCGAAATTCTCTCCTCAGAATCACCAGAAGAGTATTTTTTGTGCCAATGGAACGGTTTCAGAAGTGATTTTTTCGATTCCATACTCCCCCGGACGCTTCTTTTTGCCCAATGGAAAACGACATAAGTCATTGATATTTTATTCGAAAAAGAAAACAAGTTTTCAGGGAGAAGAAATAAATAATAGATACCTACAGAAAATCGAAAAGAAGATTAATTTCTTCCTTTATTATTATTATCCCACGCCTCTTTCCCCCCCAGATACCGCGCGAGCTGGGGTCCATTTACACCGAGTACGACGGCAATTACAATTTGCAAATCGTATCGGCACTTTTATTATGGTTGCTCCAGGAACTTTCGAACTATCCTGCAGGTGTTCAACATAACTGCTTTCGACATTTCGTGCAAAAGATGTTCGCACTTTAATTTTTTCAGCTCGTCAATAACAGCTTGTTCGATTACTCCTGTGCTGGATATTATGATAGGGACCACACGTATTTGATTAAGCCTTTCTCGTTGTTTGATCTCATGTGCCAGTTCAACATATTTTCCGATTTTTTCCCCATAGGTTCTGTTGATGTTAATAGAGAGTGGTACTGCTACATCCAAGATATATCCATTTTTCAAGGCCTTATCGATCCAGACTATGTCAGGTCTATTCGCTAAAATTGGATGATCAGTGGTCATCGCTCGATCCCAGTACAATTTAAAGTTGGAGTCGATTAGAACCTCAGCTGCTTCGTACTGGTAGTATGGTTTCTTACCCTCGACGAATTTGCATCTCATGGCAAGCTCCTGGTGTATGATTTTAGCTACATCATTATGTCTCTTGAGATAGTCGTGGTTTGCTAAAGTTATACACCCATTTATTACGTGCTCGATAGATTCTATCCCCTGTCGGCATCGACGACATAAATTATCTATGTCTTCGTGTAAGATTGCCCGTCGATATTGTTTTGTTGCGACAATACCATCTTGAATAGCGATAGCAAATCCTTCCGTTTCAGGAAACAGTTGACCTTTGCGCAGCCAGATTGTTGAAGCTTCCTTGCTTATCCCGTTCCCACCCAAGTGATGAGGGTATTTCCCATGGATTGGTTTGCACTTCCATTGCTCTATAATACTGGGGACCGTACGGATGTTGTTGCTCGGTTGAAACTCCATGTCACCCAATTTAAGTGGTGTAAAATTTTTATCCAGTTGCATTAAAAGATGGTATCTGTGATTGTTCTCATGGTTTTCGATGAAATATCGTCGCAGCTGAACAACTTGCATAAAGTGTTGGCTGTATATGTCTATTATTCCTTGACCTCCTTCATCTCTGGGTAGATACACACGTTGTATTGCAGCTCTTGGGTGATGATAATGGTAAGATGTCAGCGCTGATCTTAGATTGCGTTCTATATCTTCCAGATCAGTTTGGCTCCACTTTATGAGTCCGAAGGAATATATTAACACAGGGACAGCGTACGTGTTGATGGCTTTTATGAGGTTACCACTGTTTAGCTTGGTTTTACATAGCCGTTTGACTCTGTCATTAAAACGAGTCCTAATGTGGTGTTTTATCCTGCTATGTTGAATTCCACGCATTTCTTGAAGGCCGAGGTATTTGTAGCTCTCTTCTTCCCCCAGTATCGTTATTACTCCTTCATCAAAAGTGAAACCCTCTGTCCGGACAATCTTACCTCTAACCATTTCAACAGCTTTACATTTGTCGAATCCAAACTTCATGTGAATGTCGTTGCTGAAGTTTCTGACTATGTTAAGCAGGCTAGTAAGATGTTGTCTGGACCTTGCGAATAACTTCAAATCGTCCATGTATAGGAGATGAGTGATGTTGCTTTGCAGATCGCCGATCTTGATACGATATCCATCCGATGATTCGTTAAGGATTCTGCTTAGTGGAGCTAGACTAAGGCAGAACCATAAAGGACTGAATGAGTCACCCTGGAAAATTCCTGTTTTTATGCATATCTCCCTTGTTCTTAATCCTCCCATATTAACAGTAGTCTTCCAGTTGTTCATGGAATCTGTGAAAAATGATATCAGTTTGGGGTCTACACCGTGAATCTTAAGTGTTTCTAATAGATAGGAGTGCGGGACACTATCAAACGCCTTTTGATAGTCGATGTAAGCTACACTGAGGTTACGCTGGTTATGAGTTGAGTTGTTGGTAACGATAGCGTCAATGGTGATCAACTCTTTGCATCCTCTTGAATTTCTTGCGCATCCTTTCTGTTCGCTTGGGATGATATTATGTAATTCACAGTGCTGCCAGATTCGGTCACTAATAACGGATGTCAATACCTTGTATAAGGTTGACAAGCAAGTTATCGGTCTATAGTTAGCTGGATTTTCCGGTTCACCACCCTTAGGGATTAGAAAGGTTTTTCCTTTTGTGAGGAAATTAGGAATCTGGCACTGTTTGTCCAAAATTCGGTTGTAGTTCCTGACAATATGCCCATGTACATTAGTGAATTTTTTTAGCCAGAAATTTTGAAGTTCATCCGGACCCGGCGCTTTCCAATTCTTGCTTTTCCTCAGCGTTTTTCTCAATTCATCTATATTGATTGGAGTGGTGTTCATTTGTGGATACTCAGGCGCTGTGCTTAACCAGGTGGATTGAGGGTTATGAGTTTGGGGGTTCTCCCATATGCTTCCCCAGAATGTTTCGAGAGACTTCAAATCGGGTATTTGTTAGGCATTGTGTTGGTTATTACTGGTCAGTTCAGCGTAAAACTTTCGTTGGTTATTTTGGAAGTTTTTGTTGTCCGTCTTTCTTGTCTGACTGGCCAGATATCTTCTCAGGCGGGAGCTCATCACTTGTAGTCTCTGGGTGAGTCTGTCAATCAGCACGTCAAGCTCCTGGTGTGTCATATCCTGAAGTAAGCGGGGGCGCACGATACCATTGACCTTGCTGATCAACTGTCGTGATCTAACGCCATTTTTATATTGGGTTAGGCGACCTAGCTTAGCTCGTAGCAGCGATATTTTGGTTTCAAATCGGCGTTGCCATGACGGTTTGATGTTGCGCTGTTGACTGGCCGTTGGTGTTGTGTTGATCTTAAGACCAACTGATCTAGAGGCGGCTATAGCTGCACAGTAAATTATACCTAGAACATGTTCCAAGTCATGATGATCTTGTAAATGGTGCACAATGATGTTATTTAGATGTTCGATGATAGCATTCATCTTTTTGTCCATATAAACTTTAGGGATCCTTGGTCTACATAGTGGATCCATTCCCTGAAATTCGATTAGAGCTTCATCAAATTTATCAAAGACCAGCTGGAACAAGACATCTCCAGGTCCTAATGAAGTTCGGTAGCTGTTCAGCTCTTCTTCAGCTTGTAGGACATTTTCTGTTGTTTGCTGCTCATTTTCCGTCATTCTATTTGGAAGGCTCAGTCTATGTCTGGGTCTTAGCTCATCCAGTATTTCTTGTTCGATGGCTGTCATTACTATTTGTGGCAGTAGCAGTCTTTCTCGAATCGCTCTTACTCGATCTGCTACATTCTGTACGCTAAGTCTCTCGGCCAGCTGTGGGTACAAGGCTATAAACTGCTCGTGCTGTCTCTCTCTATATCCAGCGTTCTCGCTTCCACATTTCGTTGCTCTATGGTGACAACGCATAATATCTTTATTCATGTCTGCTGACCATGCTATACGTTGTCTGCGGAGTCCAGCTCGTGTGGTCTCGGGTAATGGTACCCTCGAAACAGTCGGGGCTGGTGCAGGTGCTGTAGGTGGTATTGCTCTGCTTCTTGGTCGCAGGTTTCTGTTTGTTCGGGTTATCCCGGTGTGCATATCCTGCGATTCTGCATCACCACTACCGGCTCGCAAACTGCTAGCTCCAGCGGTAGCTCCAGAGTTAGCCCGGGCGCCCCCGGATGGCGGCATTATAATTGTTCTGTTTCTTAGTTGTCTCTCCATTTTCGTTTGGGTTGCATTTTATACCTTCTGCCAGGTGCTATAAAGAGGCCGCTCCTAACGTGGAGAACAGTCGCCCACCTACATGCTTTCTGGATTCCAGTTTAGGATGTAGGGTTTTGTGTTCATGTTTGGTCCGCGGGTGGTATGTTTTCCACCTACCCGATATATCTATCGAGCGTTCCCCTATCCGCCACTTGGGGATATTATTATTATTAGGTATTTCATAACTACCACGTAAGTATAAAGTCCACGGACAGAAACTGGTTATCGAACAAGGGGTAGGTATTCGATTTTCGAATTCTGAGCTCAATCTCTCGCGTCATTATATAGGTTAGATAATTTAATAATCAGTTTCAAGTAATCCTACCAAAAAATATTTGCTCGAATACACATGATTATACTCTCTCAGAAGGTGCCTCCTAAAAAGAACTATTTTGAAGAAATCAAAGTCACGTAGTACGTATTAAATTATGTTATATTCTTCATCAGGATCATGATAAATTCCCCATGATCTTAACCGCTGGGGTAAGATTTTAGAAAGTAAAAGCAATTAAAGTATCAGTTATAGCCGTACTTAAATAGATTATGTTATAACAAATATTAAAAATATTCAGGCAATTGTGAAAAAGGAACGAATCCATAGAGATAATCTTTGGAACCAATACGTCTAATAAAGTGTTAAATAAAAAATCCATTGAATCATTAGTATTTAAAGAGGATGTTTTTCGTAGAGAGCTCATCAATAATTAAGGAAATTTAAATATAAACGAACTAAATTGCATAGCAAAATCATTAAGTGAATGTTTAAGAAATGCCATTGAGAAAATGATCATATCTACAACCATAAGTGGTACAAAATTTTCCACAAAAGACCGAGCTCGCACACGAAGTTATTAAAAATACATAAAATAACATTTTTTTTGGCCACAATACGTGAAATATGTTTTAGAACTGAAGGATACAAAATAATTAACGACATTTGTCACAAATTAAATTCGATGCCTTCCTCAGTTTTTTTATACAATAAAATGTATTTTTTTCCGAAATGGTTATAAATGTTGCATAAAATGCGGTGTTAAGGTCATAAAGTGTGTGGAAATATAAAACCCACCATCAAATGCAATAATGATTGCCATTTGTGAGCCGTTATGACTGGTTTTTAATTTTGTGACCTGCTCAATAGGAGATCACAAATTCGATTGTTTTTGTGAGCCTCACAAGTTGTGAGTGTACTGACAGAATACGAAAACCTCACAAAATCAATTTCACCTCACCTTGTGAGGTTTTCCAGAATCGGGCTGTAAGTCAGAAAATAATATTTTATTATTTAAAAAAAAAATTATACCTTATATTATTAAAACTAACTATAATTAAGTAATAAAATAGCTGAAGCTAAATAAAGATTCAAATTCAAATAAAATGCAACCGGAAAAGTTAAACTTTTAAACTTTAAATTGCATATAAGTATAAACAAAATATGCTATATGCAATCTAGAATATATTTCTATTTTTAAAATAAAAACAACTTATTCCCACCATATGAACATATTCGCGGTGTATTTTGCTTTACAAATAACAAACGCATCCGTAAAAATGTTCCAAATGTGGCGTTACTGATGTCGTTTTCGATTTGGCTTTTCAGATTTTGATCTGAGATTTCAGATTTCTGCTGGCAAATCGAACATAAAATCTGAAATATATTGGTATGTGTGTGTATTGAGTTGGCGGCAAAAAAAAACATATTTGCACTTGCACTCGAAATCCATTTCAATTGATTTTCACACATTTATAGTACTGCATTTCGAAATCATTTAATATAAAAACTCGATCCCATACGCGTTAAATAAATAATTCAGTTAAAAAAGCAATCGTTCCAACGATAAACAATTCGTAACCGACGCTGTGTGTCATAAACATTGGTGTTAGTGAAAGTATGTGTAAAATCTGAGGAAAAATTGAGATTTCTCAAAAGTGATCTGAGATCAAAAAAAAGATTGATTTTTGTGGCAAATAGAACATGAAAAGCAATCTCGATCAAAAAAAAAAATTGATTTTTTGTCAAATCGAAAACGACATGAGAATATGTGTGACAGTTTCTCAATTTGAAGTGTCAGCAGCTGTCAAACCTCAAAAAAATTGAATTAAAAAGCCAACTGCGAGTCAATTCAGCAAAATGAATATTATAAATAATAAGTACCTAAGCTTCGAAATAGAATGAAATCAAGCATTTCAATAGTATATTATATATTAGAGAAGGTTTGAAAATAGATGATACCTAAATGATGCATGTCTTACGAAATTGCGGAAGATGTCAGTGATAAGATAAAAGACTCGGCAATATATCAGGACAATGACCAAGACGGGGAAGATGATGAACTAAGTTCTATAATTGCCGAGATTTTCAATAATTAAATGTAATTTTCATTGCAAAGGACTGAATTAATTTTTGTTCATTGTAAAATTTCTGGCAACACTGGTCATAGCAAAACCTGTCACTTTGATGTCAGAACAAATTAGATTTGATCGTTCTTTTGTTGTGTTGCAAATAAATCGAAAAAAATAAATATAATAAATAAATAAATTTCATTTTAAGGACATTATAAATGAAGTAGGTACCTATTTGTTCTTTTGTGAGCGCGAAAACATTGCAAGACAAACAACAACAAAAAATATGTGATAAAAAACCGAAGAAAGAAAATTCCTGACAGATGGAACGGAGTAAAGAAATTAAATATGTCAGTGGAATGATTTTTTTTTTTTTTTTTAGGAATTGACTGAGAAATATACGTGACAAAAAATACGTCATACGTATTTTTGTCGGCCTCCTTGCTTAGGTAGGTATTATAGGCAAGCTTCGCGTGTTGATATTTTCATTGCGAAGGCTAATGAAATTCTGCGTTCCTAGAAAACGAAAAGGCTTCCGGAAGTGATGAATGGACAATTATTTATTTATAACTGATTAATGACTTTTTTGGTTTAATTTACTAGCACGGATTACCGCTCCATTTCACATGTTTTAAATTAGAAATAGAAAAGTTTTCAAGTGATTACACAAATGTTGGTCGCTGGAATTTGTGTTTATTTTCGTTCTATGCATCTATAGGTTTATAAAAACCATCCATGATACTTTAGTATTTTGATTTGTGATCTTTTTCTTACGCCTTTATTAGCATTGACTTTTGACAAAAGGATCTCTCTGTCCCGTGCATGATGGTGTAAATGCAGGCACATTTCACGACCAAAATTGAGTCGTTAACCATTAAGCGGTTAGAAAAAGCAAAGGAAAATGTTTACATTTTCATTTTACGTATGGCTTTAACTAGGACCTAGGCCAAAAAGACTATTTAAATATGTTATACCTTAAAAACGGTGTAGAGGGGTCTCTTTCAAGAATTTGTAATTCTCTTCTCTATCTAAAGGGTTTTCCAATGAGACGTGTAATTAGGGACGCCGACAAATATAGTCAAGAAAATACTTCCTGCGTACTCAGTTGATTTAAAATAAACAGAGTGACCGTTGCAGAATTCTGAAGAGTCGAAAAAAGGACAATGAGAGAAAAAGGTCTAATTTCTAAGGGCACTCAGGTAATTTTGAATTTTCAGACGATATTTAACAACCATTAGTTCGCATAAGACTATAATAGTGTTGTGATAGGCAGCCGTGTTTCATTTCAAATGTACTTATTTGAAAATAACAATTTTTAAAAGATTTATGAAGGGCCCTTTCCAAAAAAAGGCAAAATCAAACCGCGAGAATACAAAAACAATTCTGGTTGCCTAGTCAACGCGTTCGGATTCAAAGTCCCGACCAATCTAGTTGACGTCTTACATAAACTAGGTATCCGAACGTCCCCATTGTGAATGACCCGCTATTTCGGTAGCTGCCACTTTTGAAGCTTTTACTCGCCATTACTAAAAATGGAACAATACACGCTTCAACAACGCATTGAAATTATTAAAATTCACTACAAAAATGGTGAAACTCTTGCAGTCACAGTTCGCAAAACTAAAGCATTTTTCGGTCGTCGTGAAGCACCTTGTCGGACCGCAGTACAGAAATTGGGGGAAAAATTCGAGCTGTTGGGACAAGTTAGTGATGTGAAGAATATTTAAAACCCGTGCACGTCGCTCAAGAACAACTGAGAATATTGCTGCTGTAGCTGTTGAAGAAAATCCAGGGGCCTATTTCATAGATCATACATTACATACAATGTATGATTTAGACACTTCTGATGTATTATTTCTGTTTCATAGAAACGTTGTATGATCAACAGTCATACATCAATGTATGTGAGGAGAATCGACTGGAAGTATTGGAATAATGTATGATTCTGTTTCATAGAATTTTATCATACATTGTTTTGATACAACAAAATATGAATTTATCATACATTTCATACAGCAATCGGTTTTGCTGTAAATCACAAATATGAGTTGCTAAGCCAAGGAAGTGCCAACAATATTTGCTGCAATGGTTTTGAATCTTCATTGGAATTTGTTGGATGTGCAATAAATGCACCCAAACGTTCCAACAAGAATTCAACACACGTCGGGGTATAATAAATTTCTCCACGAAATAAGGATCATTGAAGTTAAAATGTTCTTGGACGGCTAACAACTCTTATATGATACTAGAGTGGTACATGTTCTACCATCGTAACCTGGCTTAAACGTAAAATCTTCCCAACAAAAAAAATAAAGCATATATTCGCCCTCGCCTATTTTTATACATATATGATTCAACACAACCAAAATGTAAATGTTCCCCACCAAAAGTTACATCCTTTTTCAGATATTATCTGTTAATGCTTTTTAAATGAAATAGTTTTATAAAAACATTATTATTTCAATTTCCGTTCAACACAAATGTCGGTAAAGGAAAAACAAACTCGCTTTGGGAATAAAAATTAATTAATATGAAGTGTCAAAATAATACATCACATACAACAAAATACTATTTCATACAATACTTCCAGTGAAATCTATGAAACAGAAAATTGTATGTGATGTATTAAAATAATTTCAATGTATGTTGTATGTGATGTATGTGATGTATGATCTATGAAACAGGCCCCAGGTTTGTCCATTCCTCGTCCATCGAAAAATCATCTTCATGAAATTTCATGCAAAGGATATGGTCCTGTATGCGTGCTCGTAGTGGCCATTTGACTGATGTTGTTTTTCATTATAAACGGCATACCTTCCTCTTTATTATGAAATAAACATCCGATCATTTATCTCAAAAAATGACATTTTTCTTTGAATACCAAAATAACACCTCTTATTGGAAAACCCTTTATACTTAAATATACCCTAAAATTTTCTTGGCCCTACGATTATTGGTTTGGTCTTTCTGTTTTCTGTCAGACAGTTACCGAACTTTTTTTGATGTTGGATGCAATTAACCACACACTTCGCTTCCTGTCAAAAAAGAAACTGTAGTGGCATCACTCCTCCCCAACGAAAACTGCTTAGCATTGGGTACTATCAAGAATATAGTCATCTTAAGTCGACTAGATTGGTTTGGATAAAATGTAACCTGAACGCAAACACTGGATTGGTCGGGAACGTCACTTTTCCACATATCCGATCTGTCAACTTAGTACTCAGTCACGAATTTCTTGACTAGATTCTCCGGCTACCCCTACACAAACGTCAACTGAAACAGCTGCTCACATGACCGATTTCAGCCAATCAAAACCGAGATAAATCTAGTCAGACAGCTGTCATACTTACTAAATACTTAAACGTCATCATCATAACACCTTGTACGTATTATGTTTGACACTTACCTATGTGGATAAATGGTTAATGTCGAATGGTCATCCTTAATAAAAAAAAAAAAAACAAATAATCAACTACACAAATAAGGAAAATACCCTTTACGCACGTGGGTGTTTATTCCTGATAGCAGTAAGCTGCAATCACAATTTATTACAAATCAAAATTTCAATTAGAAAACCGTTTCTTTGTTCTTACTGGAAATGCATGTGAATACGTCAAGCAGTCTGTTGCACTTCATTCATACATCACCATTCATGTATACGAAATCATGTTCTTTGCTGTAGAAATTCCGATTCTGAGCAGATGCACTTTGCGATAATTCGTTTGCTGAAAAATTTCCCTATGATGCAGTTTCCTGCTTAAGGTATACGTACGTATATCAGACGATAACGGATAACTTGTTCTTGGCAAATCTGGTATAATTGAAAATTTCCAGCCACCTAATGCCATGACCATGAATAGTTGGAAATTGTGTAGGTACTCGTTTATGAATCGGACTTTGAAATTCCTTGGCTAATCTGTTTTTGAATAATTATACTTGCTTGCTTATGCGTATGTAAGTATTAGGTACATTTATAGTTAAAATGACATCAATCTTAATGAACATTCTATTCATTTAGGACTGCGTTAAATATTTTACGCATCTCTATCTCTAAATTAAATTGACCGGCTTTGTAAAATTAAGTAATTTACTCATATGATGTAACATGACGTCAACTACATTGAAAAGTTACTGGCACCTTAAGTATTATTTGGAACGTATTCAGGTGTGTCACGGAATGGTTTAAATAAAATGCTTGCGACGTTCTAAGTCCTCATTCATAATTG
Organism: Cheilosia vernalis; assembly: GCA_949126925.1. Lineage (NCBI taxonomy): Eukaryota > Metazoa > Arthropoda > Insecta > Diptera > Syrphidae > Cheilosia > Cheilosia vernalis. The sequence continues at coordinate 26,904,716 of OX421358.1, forward strand.
TCGACTTAAATGGGTCGTAATCATTTAGGACTCATTTTTAAATCACGTTTCCATTCGCATATGAATAGCTCTTTTTGACAGTGACAAGCTAAGATGCTTACACTCTGTTTGCAGCGCGCGCCATTTATGACAATACTATTGGAATCAACTATCATAATAGAAGAGGGCGAACCTTCCTAGTGTATGAGAAAAAAGATGTTTTATTCATTCAGTTATTAAAAATCAATAACACACAGGCATATCGAAAAAGTGTTTCCATCCAAGTATTAAAATCGGTGGTTAAGCACTGGGGACTGTCTCTGTCTGCTGACGTGACGTGTTTCAGTTCTTATTGGCCTAGATTGCTCACGTGCATACCTTTTTCGGTTGACATTTTTTATTGGCTAATCTCACAAATCGTAGACATTTAGTTAAAACAATTTCGATTGTTTACTTGACGTACAGTAAAAGCGACGTTAACGCCTAATCTAGTTTTCGCGTTCAGGCGGTCTAGTTCATCAGAGAAGTCTAGTCGACTTAAGACGACTATAGCCGTGTTTTTTTGAGCTCCAATGATAATTTACAGTGTTGTCAAAATATATTTAGGAAATCAGTTGCCGGAATTCACAAACACAGATTTGGTTTCTATAGTTCAACACAAGAAATAAAATGCTTGGTATTCCGATAAACGATAACATACTCCTTATTATTGCGCTTACCTTCACCAAATAAAAGTATTAAAATATAAGGGTACGTTCTTTTGCACATTGCAATATATATAAAAAAAATGCGGGCTTCCATTTCCTTTGTAGACACAATGCCGCCAAAAATTAATTGACCTTCAATACTGATAACTGGGAGAATTATTGGTCATGAATGCAGTATGCACACTTCAAACAAAGTTAATAATGATTTTGTCGATTCTTTCATGATAATAACAACTGATTCAATGAATGATTCAACATACGTGAGATGTGTCTGTCAAAACATCTCTGTGCTTTGAATGTTTTATTGATCTTGATCTTAATCTTGATCTTGAAATTCGTAGGTTAACAATATAATGCATTGTAGATCTTGGGAAATATGTACATACATATTGATTGAGTGTAGAGGATATTACAACTGACAGATGACAGTTCGTGTTGCTTAAACCGAAACTCGCATCATGAGCATGAGCAATATATTTTCCAAAATATGATGTAAGAAATTTTCGCGGGCTGCTCAATTATAACTGACAGATTGCTTTTAAATTAATTTTTTTTTCTCATTCAGATAGATGTTTCACTCGTTCTGAGAGAATCATTGCAGTTATCCAATATTGGTCAAAACATCCTGTAAAAAGAAAGTTGCGTACAATAAAATCCAATACAAATAATGGTGTGCCAAATGTTCTTTGATATTCCAAATATTTTATGGAATTTATAAACTGAATCATTGAGGCCCAAGGACCTTTCATTTACACAATTGTAGCAAAATTGTTGACCGTTTTCTTACTTTTATGAGTATGAATATGAATTGATTGAAAAGACTGTCAAAAAGGCAGCGGTGGGATAAAAAAAAGAGATATTGAGTTTGACTTGCAAAAAAACTAATTTTGTAGTCAAAAGTAGTATAGCTTGCCAAAACTGACACACCATTTTTTCTCACTAATTGCAGTGATAAACGAAGTCTTAAAAAAGTGCTGCAAATTTAAAAATATATACGTTCGAAAGATACGGCAGTATGAAAACATTTTTTGTGTAGAAATCGAACTGGAACGATTCAAAAACTCAGTCGACTAGATATAACTTGAACGCAAAAACAAGATTCGTCTAAACAAAACATCTCTTTTCCTACGTCAGAAACATATCTGAACTGTCAACTTAGTACTCAGTCACGATGTTCTTGACTAGATTCGTAGTCTCCCCTCCATAAACGTCAACTGAAACAGCTGTTCATCTGACTGATCTCAGCCAATAAAAACTACAAACATCAAGCCAGACAGCTGTCACAATTACTAAACTAAATACTTGAACGTCCCCATTAAATGCAATGATTGCTTGTCAAACAGACCATTGCCGTAGCACATAACGTAGAATTTATTTTAAGTGGCTCCATAAAATCGCCACTGACTGTACGGGCATATCTTGTATCATTTCTCTGAAGCAAGTCGTAATTGTTGTTTTGTTATATCGTGTCTCTGCTCTTCTTTTAAAAAGAGCCCACCAGCAGCAGTGCAGCACTAGGCACTACCAATGAATATTCAGTTCGAATTTTAGCCGCTGTCATGCCGCTGTCACTGTTCCCTATTTCGTCTCATCTGACTCTTCTTTGACTTAGCATCGAGTCACAGAAGAGCAGGAGCCCAGTGTATTTAACAGGTCACATAATGTATATGTAAAAACAAAATAAGCATTCTCATTTGTCTTGTTATTTTATTTCTGTATTTTGTCATCGCGCCGCAGCAGCAGCACCGGCACGCGGCACCGCCACTCGCCACATACCTTTGCATTAGTGTCTTTCGATTTGGATATACTTTTCGCTTTTATTCTGCCTTTTCGTGTATTATTTATCTCTTTTGCGCTTTTATGAGCACCGCAACCAAGGCACCATCACACCACCCGACAGCGTCACATTCAACTCTTTCAATGGGATGCTTCATGCTTGTGGGCTTGTAGCAGGCGATTGCCAGTAAAGCTTCCCCATTGAATTTAGAAAGGTGTCGTGTGTAATATCGCCGATTCCCATAGTCGAACAACAGTCAAAAATTGTGATTGTGACATCTGTCAGTTTACGAGGCTCCTCTAGAGATTGTGTTAAATTTGGTGCACTTGCGTTTATCATTCTCTATTTACACCGCGTGCACGTTAACTACTCGATTTCAATATCGACGGCGACGAAATCGGGTGGAAGAAGGCACACCGACGAGACCGAGAGAATAAAGTGAAACAACAATACAAAAAAAAAAAAAAATATTCAGCAAAACGAAATAGATTTTGTCGCTTGTCCAACTCTCCCCTTCCCCAGTTCTTGGGTGTATAGTGTGTGCAAATATCAACTGCTGCGGTGTAGTCGTCGCCTCAAATACGAAACGAACGTGAAGGGAGTTGGACGTTTTTCTTATGCTCTGTGTGCGGGATTTATGACAGCAAGCGGCTACACTATTACTTTTCGGGATTTTCACTCACCGTCACCGTTCATAATATTGTACGTCTAACCGGTTGACCGTTAGAAGATTGTCATTATTACTTGTTGTTTTGTAGCAGCACGAGCCGGTATTTGAATGCGCTAATTGGCGTGTAAGGAATTTCGAAAAGAATTCAACGTTTTCGGTTTGCTTCTCAGTTTGATTTTCGAGTGGCGCGAGTTCAGTTCTACGTTACACAATATCATCGGTGTTCTTGTGATTGATTGTGATAATTTAGCGCTAAGCTAGATATTTAAGATCTATACGTAACATAGTGTGTTCGTAAGCATTTTTGTGGCTTAATTTTTTTCCTGCTTCGACGTGTGTGTATCTTTCAGAGGAATTTCGAAGAGAAAAGTGATCGCACCAGCTACAATTTCGAACGAAAGAGTAACGCGGTTTTTTTGTAAAGAGTGTTTTTCGTGTGTGCAAATTCTTGTTGTTGGTATATCTTTGAAGATACACCTTTCATCTAGAGGTGAATACATAGACATATTGTCGTCGCAAAGCTATAGAAAACAAGCACGTGTTCGTAATTTCATTGGTCGCAACGAATCGGATGTTGTATTGCGAATGTTAGCTCACCTCGTTCACCACCTGATTTGAACCGAAAGAGTAGCACATTTCATATACCTATCCAAGTGGGGAGAGTATTTTGAAATTTTCTCTATTGACATTCGCATAACTAGCTACATAAAATTTGCATCTAGTTGTGGGTAATAAAAATAAAAAACAAGTGACAGACAGTAATAATCAGAACCAGTAGCAATGGCAACCCTAACCGAGCCACCGAAAATTAGTAAATTCTTTAGCAGTAGTACAAATTACCAAAGTAAAGTTCAGCAGCTGATAAGCTTTAGTTTTACCTCATCCAACTTCCTATACATCACATTTATCCTGAGCATTAGTAAGCTATGCACGGCTGACAGCCAATCTGCAGCTGCCGCAGGCCCAGCCACCGCCGCCCCGCCACAGTCGCTAGTTAGTAATGTTAATTCGTTGTTAAGTTTTAATGGATCGGCTCTTTTGGAGAAAATCAACTCGTTTCGGACTCAAGCCACAGCGGATACATCGCCGCCGGCACAAAGAACGGTGTCCCCCTTAGCTAAATCGAGTGTAGTGCCATTTGGTGTTGGTAAAGGATTCATGGAGGTTAAATTCTTAAATATATCCGGAAAAGTGGGAACTCCGCTTGGAATTGGTAAGTCTCTAGTACTAGTTTGAAAAAGTATTTTCGTTACTTTTGTGTTACTATAGGTATCAAAGAAGTAGATGCCTACCTAGTTGAAAAGAATGTCAGTGTAAACAAGAAAAATAATGAGCAGCCCGTTTGATGAATAATTTCGTTCAAATTGGAATTGGAAGGAGTGTGCATTTCGAATTTTCGGTGACCTCAAATCGCATTTTTCATTCGCCTTTGTGTCATTTATCTAATTGTAGATATATTTCTTGGAATTGTCAGTTGTCACTTGCCACATACAGAAAAAGAAAATCGAAAAAGAATTCGCCGGAACTGTAATTGAGTTTGAGTGCACGAAATTTCGAAAATCAGCATGATCTCAAATTCGAACGAAGTATTGATAGAAAGGGGAGTTTTGTTCAAAATGTACCAAAAACAAATGATTCAATGCGCCATACTGATATAGTTAGTGTCTAGACTAGATTTTACGAACTCACAATGACGCAACTTTCCATAAAGAAATAGCATATTGGGGCCTGCAAAATATTTAGTGTGTGGTTTAAAAATGATTATAAGCAAAAGCCCAACTTGTTTTCATCTTTTATGCAGCAAAATCTCTTCCCTATCCTTGCTTTTAGATTCAGTTCCAGTTCCATACCATACCTACCACGAGAAATGTCAACGAAATACCTATCCCTATCCCCAAACCAGCAGAGTACCTACCCTCTTTTAAACTTGGTTTACAGTTTTTCCTGAAAACATTGGAATTAATACTTGACGATCTATCGGAGAAAGCTAACCTAGTATCTAGCATGTTTTTACACACGTGCTGCAATATGCGTATCAGAAAAGCAAATCAACAGAAGATGATTTGTCAAACAAATATAAACAGAGATAACCGGTGTCATCACTGAAAAGGAATGCGTGAATTGCGGTGTGTGTGTTTTTTTTTTGCTTAGAGGTTGCTTTTGACAATATTGGATATGAAACCATAAGAATTTGTTTGCTTCGCAGAAACTTAGAATAAACTAACAAAAAACTTACCAAAGCGATATCTGAAAGACCAAAAATCTCTTATGACGTTAACGACTTGATATAGATTTTCGATTTAGCAATTCGGGCTTGAACACAGTTGTCAGTTGCTTACACGGATGACTTAGTTATCATTGTAATCGCCAACGATGTGATCGACGCACCTCAAGTATTCAAGACGGCCTTAAGGCAGTCCCAGAATGGTGCACTAATGAAAATTTAGGCGTCAATCCTAGCAAGGCTTTCAGGGAGTTCCGAGATTTTGATGTTATCGTAACTTTTTGAGAAAAATGTGCCCTAAAAGCACAATCGTAGGTACCGAATCCGGATAATGTTACATTGCTTAATAGAACAATCCTTTTAATGTTACACTAAAGGATTATTCACATGAGTGGGAATTACGAACAAATCAATTTAATTGTATTTTTGAAGGGAAAATTGATATTTTTGTTCTAAAAAAAAAACATTACCTATATTTAACTAAGCGAACATCTAGTCTAAAAAAATTATAAACAATGACAGCAACTTTCCCGCAGAATTCGTGCCGCGAACTGTCACACTTTATTTACAATCCACATAATACAGTCGCAACCATTCGAAGTTAACCCTTCTTGCCACGATTCGTTCGAAGTTAACCCTTCAAAATGAAACTGATTCGCGACTAAAAAAAGTTTTGATGTGAATGAAGTTTCAGAAACTACGCTCTCATGTCAATATTCCTTCATACGAATCCAGTTTTCCTTTTTGTCTCTTTCGCAACCCGCTCAAAGTCACATTAAATCTATTTTCGTACTTTCCCGAGCCAAACACTAAGAATCTGTCAAACTCAAAAATTTGAGCGAAACTCTCTCGGACAGCTGAAAATATACTCCAAAGTCCAAGGTACTTGGTTGACTTCGAGCTACTTTGAGTCACTTTCATCTTTGATATACATAGCTATGTCACAAATAAGTATTTACTTATATTTCTGCAACATACGAACAGTTCTAGAAGATCATTCGACAACCACCGATTTTTTGTAATTGCATAGATTTTATTTTTCTATGCAATTGATTTTTAATACGGATTTCGAATTTCTTATTCCTGTCAACTTTGTGCATTTGACATATTTATCAGTAGCAGTACTTGCCGGTTTAAATACTCTTCACTGTTTCGAGGCAAGAGAAGAACTGCTCGTTACTCGTTATTTCCACAATTTTTTATTTTCCATTTCGAGAAACGTCAAAACGGAGACCATAATTGTGTTTGCAGTAAAGACATTATTGTGAGTGACGTGCACTTGATCAGCAAGTGGATTGGTGAAACACGCCAATCGATAAGTTGAGGTTTAATATGAGAAATCAATATAAAGATCTATAACACAATATACGACTTAAGTATTTTAGCTCGACTGTCGTTACTAGTGATCCAGCGGTCAATATTTATAGCTCTTTCCTATCTCATTCATAATTGCTAGTTTGGGGAGTCAAGGTAGCTAAAAAAATTATGTTCGAACGGATCGAAGTCAATAATAAGTGCAACAGCTTTGCCGCTGAAAAAATTCAACAAGGGCAATTAAAAGGGGCCCCAGCCGAAAAAATGGACCACCACATAAAATACTAATAAAACAAAAGAAAACAGAGCCACAATGACACTTACTTTTAACAAATAAATAAATTAATTCGTCACGAAACACATCATTTCATATGTCTGCATTCTTTTTCGTTCAATAAAGAATAAAATCTTACTTAAACTAAAAAGGGTCCATTTTGATCATTGTTCAAAAAGTGGCGGCCAAGGGCCCTGAGCTTCAAAAAGGGGAAATTTGGCCCCTAAAGGGGCCAAACGGCAACGCTGAGTACAACTACCTTGGTATGCTTTTCACACAAAACCTAAGAACACCTGAAATGCAAGTTTCAAAAGGCCGAAACCGTGATAAATACTACTTGGAGAAAATGTTTTGCTAACAATTATTATATATCTTATAGCAGCAAGTTTCGTGTTTTCGAGGCGGTCGCAGAGTCACCTATGATGTACGCATCGCAGGTGTGCGGCGAAAGCCGGTTTGAAGAAGTAGACAAAATACTGAGGTTTTATATCAAAAGGATATTCCGTTTGCAACCCAGCATAACAAATTACTCGTATGTCATATTGGTGGATACTGGTCTTTCTCCACTGGCTACAAAGACACTTAAACTTCAAGTCGACATCATTTTGAAAGTCTTCAATATGCCTTTGGAAAGATTACCAAAACAAGTGCCCTTCGAATGACTACGATGCAAAAATAGTTGGTATAGTAAATGGAATGACGTTGCGCACATGTGTGGAATAAGCCTGGACTTGAATGAAGCAAACCTGGGAGCATGGAAGCCAAAGATGTATCAGTTGATTGCAGCTGTAGATCTTAACTTCAGACAACATTTGGAAAGAGCAGCATCGGAATCACTGCATCGAGATATCTATAGTCAGCTGAATTATGAGTTGGGGGATCGGAATTACTTCGAAGATGATCACAGCGCCGAGGAATTTTCGCTAATAATAAAGGTGCGATCTGAACTACTTCCGCTAAATTATCGGCCTCATAGAGGAGATCTACGGCGCAGGGACATAAGGCACAGGGACATAAAGCCCAATTTTTCCTTTTGGGACTTATGTCCCACTTAAGGGGGGCATAACTCCCAAAATCGATTTGGGACTTATGTCCCATTTTTAACAAAAAATGTTTTGCGCTTCTAATTCAATTTCGGCCTTATGTCCCACTCAAGTGGGAGAGGGCGGATATATTTCATTTCATAAGTAGATGTCCTAGGCTCAGTCAAACAAGGCGGCACTTTTTTTGAGTGGATCAAATTCCCGATGAAGATGTCGTTAATAAGCTCAATGAACTAGATGTGACTCGTCTGTTCGCGTACTGCAAGACAGCCTTGGCTTATCGGCAGAGAATTATATCAGAAAGTTTTTAACTTTATTTTATATTTATTATTTTACTAAACAATAATAACAAAAAGTGGCTATTGTCAATCGGCAGGCGGCTTATTGCCAGCTTAATGTAAATATTTGTCTAAAAAATAAAATAAAAATCAACATAGTTTTGTATTGACATAAACTAAAATATTATGTCTTGTTTACGTTTGTTTTGCTTAGTTATATTTTTTCATACCAGAAAAAGACAAAAACAAAAATGGTCGTCGCTTGTAAGAGTGTAGAGAAACTCTTTAAATCAAACAAATTCAGCACATAGAACTTCGAACTACAATTAAACAAACTTAAATTCGAATTTGCTCTTATACTGTTTCATTCGGGTTTATATCAAAATATTCGCTTGAACTAAATATTAATGCAAATCTAAATGTGGTACTTTTCGATCTGTCAAATGCGCTAAATAAATGTCTTAAAATATAAAATAAAGCAACGCGGCTAAGCCGAGCAATACACAGTTCAAACTAAATTTGTACCCTACGGTACAAAATCTCCAAAACTGACAAAAACATTTTTTCAATAACTCAAATTTGAAAGATCAAATTGTTCATCAACCACTGCGCATTCAGAATAAAAATGGCGTTAGAATGTGTTCTGTTTTTTGTTTTACCGATTTTCCACCTTGTATTCCATTTGCATGTAGGTAAAGCAGTTCCGTATCGTATATAGTATATATAGTATAGTGCGACTGTTACTCAAATACGTCTCCAACAACTATTTATAAACAAGAATTTATTTAAAACAAAACAACTTATTATACAAGTATTGCTGTATATAATAGCAAGCGCAGTACATATTTGCATTGTAAAGTAGTAGTTGCCTCAGTTCTTCAAGAACATGTCTTTCGAAGGTTAAATTAAAAATACTAGTTGCAACTTTCAACGCAGTATAATCCACTTCTTGAGCGTAGCCATTTGTCAGAAACATAAACGAGACCTTATGCAAAACGGTCTTCCATTAAGAAAGCTCTGCAACTTGCTGGCAACAAGAAAGGTGAGCGAGTTCAAAAAAGCTCAATTACAAGATTTAGTTTAAATGAATCCAATGACGAACTTACAAAAGCACGGTCTGTAATTACCACTTGTCATAAATACTAAGAGTCAACTCTCCGACATAATCATAATTAAATCACTTTACTCTACACCAGTTATTATCTTGCAAACGCATCCAAGTGTGAAGTGATGGAAGGTTCCTCGGAATTTGGTTAGTAATCTGTTAATTTTCTGCTAATGCCAATGGGGAGGGTAAACACTAAACATTATTAAATTGAATGAAGTGACGTGTCCCGAACTGGTTTGGGTATATATATACGTACTTTTAGCGTTGGTGTATTCAATAGAAATCTTTTGAAGACGACTCTCCGTCTGGCGGCGACAATCGCCGTAAGGAATTTAATGAAATTAAGACGGTAGATGATTAGTTGATACGCATAAGTACTATATTCGTATAACCTTATGTATACATATATAACGGACGACACTATAAGTAACGAAGTACCTACATAATTTCGAAAGATATGACGGAGGGAAATTAAACTCAGAGGATGATCACATCGTAAATAATAATGAATAACCGAATAACCGGCTTCTGTCCGCCCATTGTCAGAAAAACATTCTTTTACATTGTCAGTGAGGTTGAAATCAATTAAGAAAAACTTCCAGCCACAGCTATAATAATTATCTGTTGGTATTTTCAATTGACATCAGTTTTGTTGAGAAAAACTTTCAAGAAGTTCTTGGCATTAATTTGTGCTTTCTTCTATTACGTTTTTTATATATATCAAGTACATTCACTGTCAATTTAGCAATCTTCTTTTAGAACGGATATGTTCTATTACACATTGGTACTACATACTTATAGTATTGATAGAAACATTAACTAACGTATAAATAAACAATTGTACATAAGATATCTAGTTAGCAGACATCAGTTAGCAAGTACAAATTTGACATATCTAATTGCTGCGTAACCATTTGATAGCTTTTACGCAGGTTGTAATAAGACGGGATTAACAACTGAGTTATCAAACGTCAGATAGGTAGAAAAAATACTACCCACCAAAACAATGTAAAGTAACACTTTTGGCATTGATTCTGTGGCCTTCGATCGGTGCAATTAAATATAAAATTGTACTAGAGCTAGATGTGTCCCGACTTTCGTTTGATTTGTAGGCAATCTATTGTGCTTTCTGGCACTGATGGCCACATCAGTATGAATAGAAATTTGTAGGAATATCTTATAAAAAGAGTCGCCTTGGTGTGTCGCAACGATGACAGGAATTTATACTGTGTCTCATGTCATATCATTTGAGAATCTTCATGTATAAATAAAGCTATCTTGTATTAATATTTATATAATTCAACTGTACGTGTGTATGTCACTGAACTCCTCCTAAACGGGGACCGATTTGAATGAATTTTTTTGTATGCGTTTGGGTGGCGCCCTGGATGGCTTAGATTCACAAATCAGCCCGGCAGATGGCGCCGCAGTGGGTTCGCTAAAAAATAACTTTTTATTTTAAAGGTTGGAAGCGATTGACAAATGTACAAGTTGGCCTGCGATATCTGGTGGCAAAGAAAAGAACCCTATCAGACATACAGAAATCTGTCATCGGTAAGCAGTACGTGTATTTTTGCAAAAGTAATTTATTTATTTTATGAATGAAAAACTATTTTAATTGATATAAATGCCTTGTCAGGCTAGTATTGTTTGTATTGTTTATAGAAAATAAAATAACCCCGGGTCAATAAATTATGTTTGAATCGTTTAAAATTGGAATGAAACATTTGTGTTGGTTTCATGTAAACAATTTTGTTTTTTTTGGATTCGACTTTTTTTTACATATTTAAAGTTCTTTAAATTGTTGTTGATATTCTATTTATTGTACAGCATTATCCCAAATACCAATGGCTGACCCAACTAGCCGAGATTTATCTCAGACTTTCTCGGTATGATAATTTGGCTTTAATATATCGCCTTCTTTAAAATGTAAACTACATATTTTAAAGAACTTAGGAACTGATTTTCATATGCGAAGAACAATTGACCACTTTTTTTTACAGGCAATCGAGTTTTAAACTTCTTTTGGAATTTTCTACATGGTTATACCTTTTTCTCTATATGAGTTGCACTGGGGTACACCGCAATGAGACGCTCGATCCAACACTTTTTCTTTATTTTCCAACGCTGTAAACAATTTAGAAATTTAATTGTATGTTTTTAATTAACAATAATGTATTTATTTTCCACAATATTTTAATATTTAATATCGCTTAGCTTCTTTTACGTATGTTTTTTCGCTGATCTGTCAAACTTGTATGTCTAGTAGGGTTCAAATTATAGCCGCTAGGGTACACCCTCCATTTCTCAATTGAAGAAAATAAAATAATCATAAATTAAAAAAAAAAAAAATTTATGAACTAGTTATTACAACAAAAGTAGGAATAGTTTAAAGAAAGCAGCTATATTGAACATAAAAAAGTAAGGAATTATTTCATAAAACTAAATGTAATCGCCTGGCCTTCTTTGCTGCAAATACATCAATTACATCGTCTGTATTTATTTCTATCTCCCGATGAATAGTAAAGTTTCTTAAAAAATTTCTTAAGCGTTTCATCCTCGAAAACGTTTTTTCTGGTGTACATGCCGACACTGGTAGGGTTGCCAACATTTTTAAAAGTCGGTGTATGTTGGGAAAAAAATCTTTGCTGCTGTCTCCTAAAGCTGTCTTGGCGTTCTATGAACGCAGTGCTTCGGGTTGTTCATGACATTTTGTCTTCCACAGTAGAACCTCAGCCTTCAAGCTATCCCAATCTTGTAAACGGTGTTTTATTTTTAGGGGTATAGAACTTTGAAATGGAATAAAACAAAGATAATTTTTTTAAATTTGCATGAAATTTATTCGAAAGACAATCTTATGGCATTATAATTCAAATAATGATTTCTGGCATATGACCGCCACGGCTGGCTCGGACGATTTCGATGACTTTTTCCAACATTTGCGGCCGTATATCCGCAATAATGTGGCGAATGTTGTCATCCAAGTGGTCAATCGTTTCGAGTTTATCGGCATAGAATAGCAACTTCGCATATCCGCACAGAAAATAGTCAAGCGGCGTTAAATCGGGCGATCTTCAATTCACAATTCACGGGCCCGCAACGTATATGACTATGTTGTTAGCTGACTATGTTGAACGTCACTTCTCAGACAAAATTATGATATAACATACAAAAATGGCGAATTTTGATAATAATTAACTGGCAAAAGGATTTCGAGTTGAAGTCTCGCGAAAAGGGTAAAAACTCTCGCGGTGCTAATAGCACATTTTGGGCAGTCCACCTAAGTCACTTATAACGGGTGATTTTTTAAGAGGTTTAGAACTTTTTTTAAAAAAAAACACAAAAAATTCTAAAAAATGAATGAAATATTTATTTGAATCGATAGTTTCAACCTTGCAATTTAATGTTTAAAGATAATTTCATGCAAATGTTGACCGCGGCTGCGTCTCAGGTAGCCCATCCGCTGAGTCCAATTTTGGTATACTCTTTCACACATATCGGCCGGTATCTCACGAATGAATGCATGGATGTTGGCTTCCAGTGTGTCAATCGAAGCAGGCTTGTCCCTATACACATTAGCCTTGACATACCCCCACAAAAAATAATCTAATGGTGTCAAATCGCACGATCTAGGCGGCCAATTGACCGGCCCGAAACGTGAAATTAACTGTTCACCAAACTCGCCTCGCAATTGCACCATTGTTTCGCGTGCTGTGTGGCATGTGGCACCGTCTTGTTGAAACCACATATCATGCAAGTCAAGAACTTCCATTTCGGGCAAAAAAAAGTTTGTTATCATCGCTCGGTAGCGTTCACCATTGACAGTAACGCTGCGATTCGCATCATCTTTGAAGAAATATGGCCCAATAATGCCGCCGGCCCATAAACCGCACCAAACAGTGGCTTTTTCGGGATGAATTGGTAGCTGTTGCAATGCTTCTGGCTGATCTTCACTCCAAATGCGGCAATTTTGCTTATTTACGTACCCATTCAACCAAAAATGAGCCTCATCGCTGAACACAATTTTTCGATAAAAAAGGGGATCCTCGGCCAGCTTTCCAAGAGCCCAATTTTGATAGTAAAATTCAATAATTTGCAAGCGTTGTTCATTTGTAAGACGATCCATGGTTAAATTGCAAACCAAACTGAAGCTGTTTGACAGTGGCACAAGGTACTAAACACACGTCAGCTGTCAAAACCAGTGTTGCCAAAACCAAACCAGCTAAAAAATCACCCGTTACATGTGATGCAAGTGTAGGTACGTTTGACAGTTGCAGTTTCGCAATTTATGCATAATTTGTTGGGGTCAAGTAATTCAAAAATATTTATATAAAGGGTTTTCCAATAAGAGGTGTTATTTTGGTATTCAAAGAAAAATGTAATTTTTTGAGATAAATGACCGGATGTTTTTTTCATAATAAAGAGGAAGGTATGCCGTTAATAATGAAAAACAACATCAGAAAAATGCCCACCACGATCACGCATACAGAACCATATCCTTTTCATGAAATTTTCCATTACCAAATCGGAAAGTGGCTACCCTATGTTCTCGATAGCCTCACGAATTTTATCTTTGAGGTCTTGAATCGACGCTAGTCTGTTGGCGTAGACCTTATCTTTCACGTGTCGCCAAAGGAAGAAGTCGCAAGGTGTTAAATCACAAGATTCCTGTGGCCAATTGTGATCACCTCTTAGAGAGATAACACGGTCCAGAAACTTTTCCCGTAAAAGATGAATGGTTTCGTTACTTGTGTATAGCGCCGTCTTGTTGAAAGTAAACGTTGTCCAGATTAATACCATCCAACTCTGACCATAAAAAATTATTAATCATCTCTCGATAGCGCAATCCATTCACCGTAACTGTTGGTCCAACCTCATTTTCGAGAAAGTAAGGTCCAATGACCCCGCCGCACCATAAACCGCACCAAACAGTCACACGTTGAGGATGGAGAGGCTTCTCAACAATAATTCTTGGGCCCCAGATGCGACAATTTAGCTTGTTGACGTAGCCACTGAGGTGAAAATGGGCCTCATCAGTCAAGATGATTTTTCGATGGAATTCCGGATAATTTTCATGCATTTCAAGGACCCTATCAGTAAAGACACGACGTTGTTGATGATCGGCCGGCTTCCATTTTTAGTATCTAATGGCGTAGTTTCTACTTGTCAAATGTCAAAGAATAAATGCTTATTTTTTCACCTCTTATTGGAAAACCCTTTAGTTTCGCAGCTGAAACGATAAAAAAACGTGTCAACTAGTACAACTTTAGTCAACTTTAGTAGAGTCTATGCATGGGATTTATTTTAAAGCAGTTCCTTTGGTTGTCTCTGCCAATAGTAAAAGTATGTTTCTGTGTCCACCCTTTTTAACATTAACTCTCGATTTGCTGGATTTTGTGTACTGTTTTGCTTTAGGTTTTTTAATAAAACAACGAGCCATCTATGGGCTATTTTGACGGCTCATTTTGTATCAATCCTAACCCTCTCTCAAAAACCATTATACTCGTACTACTCACGGCCTCTGCAGCACTCACTAGCCAGTAACGTTTCTGATCGCTCATGCATAATAACCACACTTATACATAATGTATTAACTACGTGCCCAATTAGCCCTACAGATTGCTGTATATTCGTCAAATGGTCACTCTGAACAAACGCAAACACCATACAAGCTTTTTTCTATACTCGCATGACCAACTCATTCTGTTATTCTATTCCTGATTCCTGGTGGCTAATATGCGTACTCCATCTCAATCGTGTCTGATGGCTAAACCACCCTTCATAATTTATTATCACTGTTTCGAATTACCGTCCACACTGTGGATGAGTGTGCTTCAGGGCACATCAAAGGCCTAAGTAACATCCCGCACCTTTTAAGAAAACACTTCCGTAAGCACTTTGAGTTAAGCCACTGTGCTACAGCTCCTCCAGCATTCAGGCCACAAAAGCGTCGACGAGCACTCAACACACCGGCACAGCATCTCGTCTACACTCGATGAATTTTCTAGTGCATTTGTGGGAATTTCCATGTCCCACGGGGGTTTGTTGTCCCGAAATTCTATTTGACATTCGGCTTCTTCCTTCTGCTTTGTTCGTGTCACTTCTGTTTGTGTTTTATTTTTTTTTGTTGTTGTTTGTATCCCCGTGTAAATCGCATCCATAATGAAGTGTATACGGATATTCAATGAAGGGTGTTTCATCCCCAGTTCGGGGAGGAATAATTTAACACCGTCGTCGACGCTGCCGCCCACCCATCAGCACGGCATATTATCCTCGTCGAGGGTTTGTGTATATGTGTAATAAATTGTTACAAACAACAAGACCTAGAATAACTATACGAAATACGACGTGTGCCACGATTATCAACACTCTGATACATTCCCAACAAATCGGATTGTTGTTTGCGCACACAAAAAGCAGACACAGAAGGATCAGATGTACATTTAGCAGAGCTTGTTTTGGGATTACACCTTTCTCTCTGGTTTTGTGAGTTTGCCTTTCGGTGGGACATAATTTAATTATGTTCCCACTGTCAAATGGATGGCAATACTATGTGTGTAGCTGGGCGTAAGACCGAGGTACATATTTCATTAAATCTCCATCAGGATAGGGCGTATAAGTGCCGCCATATGTCGGCAATCTGGAGAACTGCTTGATACCCAAAAGTTCTTCCAAACTGAATTAAGGTTGAACGCAGAAACGTAAAACTTTTGCGGATACTTAAGATTCTGTTTTAAAAAAAAGAAAAAGAAAAAAAAATAACCGAATCCCTTCGAGCGTTATACTGTAACTATTTTCGTCTCTATCTTCCTGCCGGTAACGACATTACGGTGTAATGCACTTGCACAAGATCCAGTGATTAAACTCCGAAACTGATTTCCAACACACGTCGTAGTGTGTGCGGCTAGGTGTGCAACTTCACCTACAACAGAATTTGCAAACGTTGCGTTGCTCACCCGAAAGTGCTTAAACACGTCAACTGCATTAGTGACGACAACACCCCCGATGAAGTAGATTTCGCGACTAATGATCCCGATAAGCTGCTGCAACTAGGTTGCAAAACTACTGAACCGTTGCGTTGGAGTGGTGGAGTTACTATATTTGTCCGTAGTACGGCTGCTGATATTTTGACAGAAAATATTCACTTATCTCATTGCACTGTGCATCGTACATTGTATGAATAACTCGCGTTGTCAAACTGAAATTTAAATGGAAATATGTATATATAAATTTGGTTTATATAGATGTTGACAATCATTTGACGTGCTGTCAGAAAGTAACTCAAATATGTCAATAATTCACAATAAGATGTTTGCAGAAATGACTTTTGTGAATTTGACATGAAAAGCAACAAACCAATCAAGGAACTGCAAGATTATTATGACATTTGCAACATTCCTTTTTGTTTTAAAACTCGACAGCCAATCGACGCTCTATTTTGACGTAAATTTCCTAGTTTGCGACGTATGCAATTGTGGCGGAAACTTTAACAGAAGTGGGCACTTTTTCTCTTTTGAATATGGCTCTTTTGACGTATGGGAGCTCAGCAGGTATCCACTAAAACCAAATTAGTGGGATTGTCAATAAGTTGACATTTGCCACTATTTTCATCATTGAATGGATTTGTTTAAAAGTCTAGTAAATTCAGTCTGACAGGTGAATGACAGTCTACATTAAAAACGGGGACAGAGATCTTGGTTTAATTTTTTCGAGGGCTAGCTGATATTTTTAGTCAAAAGTGTTCGACAAATATTCGATTGACATTTTTATTGTATGGGTGACATATTAAAAAGACATAGACGTACAATGCAATCTTTGAGTTCAGGGAAAAAATATACGACAGAACAATTATTGCTCGTCGTCGTCATATATACGCATCGAGTCTATATGACTAAACACATGAGCGCGAACTGCGAATAGGCGAATTGCGAACAAATCAATTTATATGAGGGGTATTCACGATTCGATGTAACAGGCCTAGTAAAATTGCGAAATTTTTATTTTATTTTATCAGATTGTGAACACAATTTTTATGGTGCCTAGCAAAACTGAAACAAATGACAGTTCCAGTTGGACAGTTGACATTTGTTTTGAAAAAAACTTTAAGAATTTTTTGAAAGGGGAAAATTTGTTTTTAATTGTTTACTATAGGTCCGTTCGTGTACTTTAAGCATAGAAAAATGAAAAATGTCAAATCTCTAAAATCGAGAGAGAATTCTCTCAATTTCAAGAGAAGTACCTGATCGGTTTTCTTACAAAAAGTTTAAGAAATGTCATGTTTGGCATAATTGTAAAATGCAGCATCTACAAAATAAATTGGAATTGCATTTTTTACAAGCTAAATACCTATTAAAGTTTCCATTTGAATGCGCTGATATGTTCTAGGAGAACATTCAGTTATAACTTGTTCCTCTGACGTCGTTGAAGACGAAAATAAATAGTTTTACTTGTCAAACTTTTGAGCTGTTACTTATTTGGCAGTTTTCATTTTTGAGTAAGTCGAAATTCGGCGAGTAGAAAATTACGAAAAAATGAAAAGAGGGGAAATGGATTTCTCTCTCATTTTTTTAAATTTTCTCAGTACGTGGTCGCATTTGCACAGTTTCTTAGCAAATTTTAAATAAATTTACGTTTGCAAAAAAGTACCCGAACGGACCTTATGTTTTCCATTCTCTTTATTTTTTCCTGATAGCTAAACACAGGAATCAAGAAATTAAATGAACTGTCAACTTCATAAGGCTACTCTGTTGTATTTTTCGGTTGATATAGGGTGAGGGTATAGATAAAGTGCAAAAGTGTTGCGAAATTTTATTCTGTATATTTTGTTGTCGTAGTGCTAAAAAAAAGTTGCAATTTCGCATTTTCGCAATGATACAAGACCAAATCCATCGAATCGTGAACCCCTATGGATTTATGAATTGAAAATTGACTTTTGTTTCACCACCAAAGCAGTATATTTAAATAATCGAACATCAAATCTAAAAAAAAACTGCCTCTAAATTCATTTAAATAGCTCAATTTAGAATTACACAAATTTACCCGCGACCTGTCACACTTTATTCACAAACCACAGAAAACAGTCGCGATCCACAAACGCACGAAAGACAAATTCGTTTGACGTTAACCTTCAACAATGAAACTGATTCGCGGGTACTTGCAACTAAAAAAAGTTTTCATGTGATTGAAATTTCAGAATCTATAATTATTCGCTTGTTCGCAGTCGCAGTTCGCACTTCGCTGTCATATGAAAAGTTCTTAACCGCAGTCTAAAACTACAAAACTTTTGAAACTTTTGCTCATGCAACTGACAGATAACTAACAAAGAATGAATGTACTTGAAAACATCAAAACAAGATAGGTTGAGCTGACTGTCAATTGAAATAAGTGACGTTTAAACCAATAAACGCAAAGATTCCATTTGTTTATATTGATTTGCGACCTATTTGAAACGGGGTTTTGAGGATGTTCTGTCAAAATTAAGCCATTAGGCCTAAGGTGACACAATTTTACGGATTTTCCAATCAATGACAGTAGGACCTGTTACTGAAACTCTTTACTGAGTACATAGCTGTGAAAGTGTTTTTTTTTTTTAAGATTTTTCATTATGTATGCTTTCGAAGGTGTTGCTATCTCATGTCATCAAATTTTAAATGTCAGACTTGGAAGAATGTCAGAAAAAGTTTTTCCATTGAGATGCAAACACTGACTTGACAATTATTAACTGAATTGTAACTTCTTTGAGGAGGTTCCAGAAATACAAACGTCAGTATAATAAGTCAATTTGACAGATGGCCAACATTTTTTGCTAAGAGGCGGCGTTTATATCGGAGTTATCCTCTTTTTGATGTCATGGAAAACATCAATGCAAAGGCCAGATTTGTTGATTTCTTAGAAGTTATTGGCTACTTTTTGACGTATGTCATTGTGTCACTTGTAAAAACTAAATTGACTGTCATGCTATGATATGAGTGCAAATATTTAAGGTAGGTACTAGATTATTCATTTCCGAAATCATGAAAAACGAAATGTTGCCATCTCCTTAACCGAGAGGGCGCTACTTTCTGCAATTATTTCAGGCATATGAAGGGAATTCAAATCATGTCAAAATGAGGCAGCGCGATAACTGACATTGCAGCTACAACCCCAGGTATAGAACGCATGACCATCAAAGGGATAATTGATCAACATTATCGTATCTTTCAACTAGACCCCGATTTCTGTCAGATGATACTCAATTGATGTTCCCCATAGAAATTTTAACGGTCATCGCCCGAAAAGAGTTCGATTTACCGCAATCCATTCGATCACAAGGTCAATGTAACTCAACTTACTTCCAGCACGTTACAGCAGTAATCAACCTTCTTCAAAGTCATTGCCATTGATAATATGATAACTCGGCTATAATTAAACGGATGGATAAGCGCCTGCCCAAATTTGTAATATAAACCTATACTTAAATACAACGTCAATGAAAATGCTAGCCAATGAATGGTATCGTTGGATTTCGCGAAATCCCTTTCACGTGCAAAAATATATAATTCCCTATCAGAACAGAAAAACCCAAGAAACCAACTGCAGGGAGAAGTTCCACAAAATTGCTATCATTAAGTTATAAGCTTGGGAAATCTCTTCCGCAAGTTAGTATAAATCTAATTATATCGAATCGGAGCGACTACGACGAATGGATTATCAAATCTTATTGCTTGTTATCGAATAAACTCGCAGGTTTATCATTATTGGGAAATTTATTGTTGTGATGAAGTGACAGTCGATTATATAGTTGTACCTTGCAAATGTGTTGGAATTTTAAGTGCGTAGTCGACGTGTGGCGTACTTCAAGTTGGAGCAGGTTCTAGGTGCATTTTTGATGTTCGAGTCAATGCGATTTATTACAATGAAAAGCGGCTGGTAGCGCCATCTGTTTTACAACTTATTCTTTTGTTGAAGTTGTTTTATTTGAGCAAATGCAGCTCTCGTGGCGAAATCAGAAGAAAACGGTGTGTGAATGTGACAAACTCTACCAATTTTGGCAGCTTCAAATTTAAATTTTAAAGTCTTATGCTGTACGCTATAAAATTAATCGTGCGTATAAAGATGTAAAATGTCAACGGCAGGGAGGAAGAGTTTCGTCGAAAAAAAATTTGAAATCAGGGAAGTAGGTGGCCAAAGCATTAGTTATTAAATACAACAGAGAGGTTGACAGGTGACAGCTGACCAGTGTAATGGTGGAATTCTTGAATCGGCTTTTAGCGAATCGAACTTAATTTAAGAGCTAGAATCATGTTAAGCTTATGCACACAAATTACTCTGATTGTCAACTAGAAACTTGAACAGACGTTGAACAAAACGTGACTCTTAATATGAAAAATGCCAAACCTTGCAAAAATTTCGCTAAAAGCTCTGTGTAAATATGTCCGATGTTGGAGAGAGGTGGCGCAGTGCAACAAACGTCTCTTTTCTTTGACATATCACTATGGTTTTCGCATCTACAATGTAGCTGTATTCGAAACTAGTTTTCGTTCAAATATGTGCCACGGCCTTGCCTCATTAATACGTCACCTGTCAGTGTCTGATTTCCTTGTCAATGGGGACGTTCGTATATACATAGTTTATCTAAAACGTCTACTAGTTTGGTCGGGACTTTGAATCCGAACGCGTTGACTAGGCAGCCTGAATTGTTTTTGTATTCTCGCGGTCAGCATTACCTTTGTTTGATATTGCCCTTTTTTTATTTGGAAAAGGCCCTTTATAAATTTTTTTAAATATTGTTATTTTCGAACAAGTACCTACAATTGTGTAGGCGCAGTGACTTAGTGGTTAGTGTGTTGGACTGCTAAGCGGGGGTCCCAGGTTCGAATCCCGCAAAAACCCAAATTCCAACTGTGGGTTTTTTTCACTGCGCCACCTCTCGCAAACGTCTGACAAACATCCGAGAGTATAATTGTCTTGAAAGAGCTTCTCAATCGGCCGTTTGGTGTTTGGAATCAGCATAAAATCAAAAACTCACACAAAACGAATGGTTGTGAGAAGCTAGGCCCAGGGTCCCTACAGACCTGTTGCGCCAACTATTTATTTATTTTATTTACCTACATTTAAAATGGTCGTTAAATATCGTTCTAAATTACCAGAGTAGCCTTAGAAATGACACCTTTTTCTCTCACCGGCCCTTCCTTCGACTCTTCAGAATTCTGCAACGACCACTCTGTTTATTTTAAATTTGACTCTTCAAAATGTCAACTGAGTATGCCGGCAGGATTTTCTTGACTAGATTTGTCGGCTTCCCCCCCATAAACGTCAACTGCGAAAACTATTCACGTGACCACTCTGGGGCAATATAAACGGAAACACATCTAGGCAGACAGCTTACTAAACTAGGAATCCGAACGTCCCCATTGTCTTATGCATAAATTCTACTTGTGAAATACTTTACACAGAGGAAGTTTCATAACTGCGGTGCACAATAAGTCCACTAATAATTAAAAAAAATAGAGATTAACTCTAAAATGACGCATTCCCAAAATACCTACTCAATTACTCTGCACTGACAGATTTAACACACTTGAACACTAAGTCAATTCATGATTTTCATTCGCTTATCTGGAGTGCATTGCAAATTCCTCCATTGTTTGTACTTTGACTACGCCGTTGACAGTTGTGACATTTCGAAGGAGGGGAAATTTACTAAATTAACAATGGATAAGACTGCGGTTGCTGGCAATGGCTGTCAACGCATTCATCCTTGGTTCTTTTAACAAATTGTTGCTGTTGAACCCACGAAAATGTCAAGTGAATTTTAAATCTGACATAAGTCACAGATTACAAGCAATATAACTAAATAAACATGAATCGTTGTAAAAATGGTAATATGCACTTATATTTAATCATGAAAAGCACTCCAACTGTCACCACGCAGTCCATTTGTCAATTTGACGTTCAATCTCATTGGCGGTTTTTTTAGTTTTACATAGAACTACAATCAATTCAAAGTTATAACTTTCAAAAATATGCAGAGAATCATAATACAAATTTTTCTTATACACTTTACAAAGTGCCTGTCAAGTTCCCCACTGTCAGCATATCTATTATTCGACATTCTCGCTCGTGGTCTTCCTCGCTCTTTCCCCCATACTGCGGGGCAGTTTTCACCTCCCTTTACCGTTTAAATTTCCATATTTTTCGCGTCAAATTTCTATTACACCAGCTCTAATGGATGAGGTGGCTAAAGCGCCATTTCACGATTGCACGTCAGCAGTTTTTTTTTTGTGTTTTTTTTACTGTTTACATAACCGGTAAACTCATACATGTTCGCACTGTAACCTAAATGCAAATTAAATAATTGAAAACGCATGTTCTTTTTTGTGGCCCCTTTCTTCTTCTTTCCAAATGCAATTTGAAACGAAAATAAATCACCTGTGTGCCTGGTGTACCCTCCACTCCACCTGTCGCAGCTCAATTAATTTTTATTACATTTTTAATCGTTTCCACACGTTCTCATGTGCGATAGTCGTCTACCAACTTGAGCCGTCAAAGAACCCAACGGAAAAAAAAGTTTCTGTATTCTTTATGAAACGAAAGACGGGGGCGAGGCATTTGACATTGAAAAAAGAAAACAATTCATAACTATACAGTTGTGGATTTAGTGTCCCTTGTTTAGAGCAGACCGAGTGTAATGCAAATTGATTTTATTTGTTTCTTTGGCTAATGTTTTAGCACTTGAAAGGGAATAAAAGTTAAATCGCTGTGACATATTAATGGCCATTATCATCATCACATCGGGTGCTTTGTCGTGTCGGTAACGATATAAGGGTTGATTCGCCTGTCAACACCACGTAGACCCGTACGCGTACACCCTTGTGAAATCCGAAATAAATGGATGATTGACGATATTGACTGGTTAGCTCTTGGCTTTCCAAGCCTATACACTCTGTTCGCACCCTAAACAAAAATAGTCCCAGCCCCAGTCCCAGCCCCAGTCGCAGTCACAATCCCATTCCAGTGGCGCTTGCCTTTCATTGTGCTGATTCTTTCGAGTATCATCTTCATTCCAAATGGGTTAGTTCTCGACTTGCTGTAGATGATTTTATGTCATTGTTTAGACAAGACGACACACACAGCCATAATGGGCGATAGAATGAATGTGTTGGCATATTTGTTTGACGTTTGTTGGGTTGTTGATTTAAATATGAAATCGATTAAAGCGTTAACTTTGCAAGGGATTGGGTGTAGATGTAGCTATAGTGCGAGAGAATTGTCAAAAGTGTGATACGCTATGATAAATCAAATAATGCGAAGAGATTGTTGTGCGTTTTCGAGCCTCTTAACGGAGACGAGACTGTTGTGCGTCAGATGATGTTCTAAATTTAGTCTTTTCTAATTTCGAAAGTTTCACCCTTGACGTTGGTGCTATATTGGGGATGGCGCTATAATATGGAAATTGGAGGTTGTTACTGTGCGTAGTGACTCGGAAGAGACAGTTTCGGTGCGTGATTTAATAACAATTGACGGTGAAGGTCTGTGGATTCAATGGAAACCGTTTTACTTTTGCAGGTCACTTTTCAAATACGTGCGTTGAAACGAGGAGAAATTTGACTCCTAAGGTTTAGTTCTGTCATTAATTGGGAGGATTGCAATCAATAGATCAGTCTTTGTCAGACAGATTGTGTTAAACAGAGCTTGGTGCATTCGATAATTACGCCCTTTGCACTTTCACCAGACTTAGACTTGTTAGAAAAGGCTCCGCGAAATAAAGCAAACAGGAAATAAGACCCCAAAGGTAAAAATTAAATAATGTCCCAAATTTAATTTCATAATTTTTCCAAATGGGCCCCAATTAATTAAGTCCCCAACAATATTTTTGGGCACAATTTAATTTTTTTTAAGAAAGCCACACATGGCTGACAAAAATTGCGTAATAGAATAGCTGACAGCGGATTTTTTTCACGGCTGATGGTTTTTAACGAGCGATTTTTTTAAATGTCAGTCCTGGCGTTGAAAACTATCAGCTGGTGACAGAATAGATGAACAAATCATGCGATTTTCAACGTGAGGCTTCCATGTTGCATTAATGTAGGCGAGTACTAGAATAACTGAAAAAATCGAGCGTTGAGAACCATTAAATAAAAATGCAAGCCTCATTTCATTGGGGACTAATATCTATTTTAAAAATTGGGTAAAACTTTATTATAAAAATTTATTCCAATTTTGGACCCTTATTAAATTTGTACTTTTGAGGCCTATTTTCCTGGGTCTCTTATTTCGCAAACAAACGAATGGTTATGAGGCGCCAACTATTTTTATTTTTTTTTAAGAGGGTACCTACCTCAACTGACATTGATACAAAATCGAACATTTAAACTTAAGGCAAGCTCAACAGGGCCCAAGTTACCTTTGGCAGAAGCTCCGTTGAGAAGCCTACGCATCGTTAAACTTTACAAAGAGGAGTGCAACCTCCACTTCATTAAAATCTAGTACAATTTTCAGACCTCACCCTACTCGATTTGGAAAAATCACGTCAAAATCTTTTCGATATTCCAAGGTCAGTTCTTTATTGCGGCCTTTATGTGAACCCGACAAACATTTCGCTAATCCTATTGACAAGAAGTTGCGTTGCTAGAGTTAGCTAACTTCAAAATATCCAGTGACTGAAATATTGAAATAAATAAATATTTGCCTAAAGCATTACTTTTTAGTTTAACTTCAATATAACCGAAAGCCTAAGTTAAAAGCCTTAAAAGCTTAAAAAGGACTGAGCATTTTGCATGCATGTTTATCGCTGGTGCACCGAAAACCTCTCCAACCGCATGGCTTTACAAATAAACGCTTAAAATTCTCCCTCTAGACATGATCAGTAAGCAATCAGGCTAAATGACGACTATAGTTAACATCTTTTGACGGGCACGTTCTTCTCGCAGAACCACCGATCCCTTGCGATGGAAAATCGCCTTTAATTTTTTTTTTAGTTATGAGCTAGCGGCTGGAAGAAGATGGCAATAGCCCGTAGAATATGCTTGAAAAACTTAGGAACCAAGGAAGTTCTATGCGAGCTACAAGGCGGTTGTTCCACATCCCACTTTATAATAATTTTACTCAAAACTCAAGGTTTAGCTTGCAACTTTATGCCGTGATCACTTTTAGGGTACAATATGCTAATGTAATTATATCTTGACAGAAAATGGATTTTAAGTATTTTTTTTTGACAGTTTTTGACATCAAAGCTTGAGTCGACATAAGCTATGTTCGATTTCATATTCCAAGATTCTACTAATAAATAATTTTACACAATATCCAAGGATTCATCTGCAACTTCCAATAATTTTAAGAAACCGAAGCCCACCCAAACATAAAACTGTGTAAAATGCCCCTATATGAGTTTATTTGTATCATTAAGTTAGCTTAAGCTAACGTCGAAAGTGTATAGAAATGCACTTCTGTTAAATGTGTAAATAGAGCTTTCTATAATTATGAGCGCGATATGCAATTTTAATGTAAATGCGCTTTGGCTTAAGCTGGATTACGTCCAAATATTGTTGACCCTTAATAGTTGTCACATTAGGTTATGATTTGTGTAATTTTACTGAACGACATACACAACTTATACAAACGTGTAGACAATACTTAAGGTCGAATTGCAATCATTAATCGTATGTCAAAAACAACTGCGTCAAAACTACCTCGTTGACATGATGAATTGACTGCCATTCAAAAAACAACTTTTCTAATTTGACAAGATTTATGTTTGCTTTTACTATCGCTCTGGAACTTAAAATCGGTTGTGTTGATAGTTAGTTTTTCGGCTGAATATGTTTTTGATATATTTTTTCGTTCCATGTTTTGATCCTTTGCCTATCCCGTACGCAATTCCTTGCTTTCACTTTGTATATATAATTCAAATTTTTACTAGAAAATTTGCGAATTTCAGTGAGCAATTTTCTGTCAACATCGACAATAGCAAAATTTATATTTTGAGCAGCACTATTTAGTTCTATCTCTGAACAAAATATGAGCTGTATAGCATTCTCTTAAATGGCATTTTGGCAATTATCTTAGTTATATGAAGGACACGCAACACAATATATAAAACCTTCACCCGTCGAAGGATAAGCCATCATTCATATTCCCAAAGGCGTTATGACAGATTGGAGGTAAACTTTATTTTGCCACCTCAAGTTTTGTGTGTGTTCAGTGTTCACATCAATTCCGATAGACGCTCAAGGCCAATACATTGACAAGCCAAATAACTCTGTTCTTGTCACTGAACTATGAGAGAAGACATTTGTCACTGTCAACTAATTCTGGCACCCGGGAACAGGGTTGGATATGAATGTGGGTTTACTCGATTCAGACTGAGACCCTTCTACTTTTTGTTCCTTTTGCCCCATCGGCTGTATTGAAATTAAGTGGAATAAACTTACCTCGATGAGTGTTTGTTTGGCATTTAAACTGTTCATTGGTAGTAATGTAAAGACGGTAATTTTTATTATTAGCGAAATGCTATAACTTTTATTATTCCATCACCTTGCAGCTTGTATGACTTTTATGATTCTATCAGCTTTCAACTGATAAAACTTTGTTTCTTACATTGAAGCAAACACTTTCGGCACAGTCATCATGACGGATGCCACTTAATGGAGAACTGTAATCCGACTTAAGCCAATTTGCAATTGCATTGGAAATACATGCTGTGATCACTTACAGTGCACATAATCCTATTACGATCGCAGAATGTATCATATAAGTAACTTTTGGGACAATCGTTGACAGGCTTAAGCTGACATAATTTAGTTTTTCCATGATTTATGTTTGATTTCACATTCCCAGATACTAGTGATGAATGGGCGTAATTAAGCGTCATCTAAAGTGCGATGACATTAAAATTATACAGCGTGGGATACTGTATTTTGGGCCAATTCCCGGGCTCTATTTGAAATGATGACGCAGTTTTGACACTAACCTAAGCCCACATAATCGCAACGGTGACAATTACCACGTTTTTATGGTCAATGCGGCCGGCGCTGACAATTATTTCTGGGTAATTTATTCCGTATATGTTAGTTAAATTGTGAATATTTTTCATGCATAATCTTATGAAATCAAATTCTAGGTGACAACTCCATTTTAATATTAGGACGACGTGTCACTTTGACACTTTTATTTTTTATATTGAATAAAAGCCGCCTGAAGACATTCTGCCCTTTGATTCTTGCGGAAGCAACTCCCAATAAGCTGAAATAATTATATGTAATTTTAATCCAAAAACTTTTGTGGGTTGGTATATGTCAGCAAAATTTTTTGAAGTAACAATTTCTTGCTAACTGCATTCTTTATGAGTCGAAAGGGAGCCAGACATTCTATGGGTATGTGTAGAGAGAATTTGTCACTCTTCTCAAGACGGACTCTGCATTTTGTGTAGGATCCGGTGAACGCCAATTCGAAAGGCTGATCCACAAGTGGATTGCCAAAGCCGTAATCCGGCTTAAGCTTGCGAGCGATTACCGATTACACTCATTTTAAGCAATTCCCATATTGATAATGAATAGTGACTTGGTAACTTTTCGAATATATTTGGCACTTGCTTTTCGAACATATTTGACACTTGCTTAAGCCCTCATAATTCTGCTCGAGTTAACTAATTTCATCTTTCAGCTGACAGTCAACTCGGCGAAATGATGTTTCCTTTAGCATGGATCAGAGTCCACTCGAGTTAAGTCAAATATACAATTAAGTTTGTCATAACTTGTATTGAGACCGACATAACAATTACTTCAATAAAATCGAACATTGGCTTAAGCTGGATTACTCCAACGCAAATTTATACAATTTCAATTACGATTTCTCTCTACGTATGGTCTATTCCAAGTATTTTTTGCTTTCACATCTGCTAGTTGATACCGTCTTTTGTGATACAAAATTTGCAACAAAGCAACACTTATTTTTGCTTCTGCGGTCTTACTTCGTACAGAAGGTATTCATATTTTCTTTCCCTTGCTATTGATTCTTAAGTCAATTTAGCAGCTTTTTATCTGTTTTGCAAAAAGACTACAAAAAATCATCCACATTCGAACCAGTTATTTCTGAAATAAAAATCCGAAAAGGCACAGGACATAAATAATATATACCTATACCTCCGTTAAGATGCACTGAAACGAGTTTTTGCTTCCGTCTTTTTCATACAGAGAACCTTGAAGGTCATGATAAAATCAAGGCTGCAGCACTTACAACTTAGTAAAACGAGATCGTCTTCATACCTTAAAAGCTATCATTCTTGTTATCTACAATCTTGTATGGCTTCACAAAAAACAAAAAAAAAAAAAAAATATCGTTCATTTCAATCCTCTCAAAAGTAATGGCTGCCGGGGGTTTTATGTACAACACACATATTACACAAAGATAAGAGATTTAAAATCGTACGTTGCTGAGGAGTTATATGGTTTTGGCAACGATTACAATTTCACTCTAAACAAAGAATATAGGAAATGGCATTTTTTTGTGATGACAGTATTGTTTATGTATGGCAACTCCAAGTTTAACAGAAACCGATACCGAATTCGTTGAGACTTCTTCTAAGAAACCTCGATAAAAATTCACTTGTTATTTTATAACTCGCTTGGATTCGCGGGAAAAATAAGAAAAACATGCTAAACTAGCGAGTAGCGACAAACAGCAAGAGGAGAATCCTATGCTCATGAATATGCTATATACATCTAAATTGTAAACATACCTACTTTGATAGAACGATGATTTATAGCGAGATGGGGAAAACAAAATGCGCAAAAATAATAAACACAACAAAAGGGTTAATGGTAAAATAACACGTAGAAAAACGAATATCTGCTTTGTTAGCGGAATCAGGCACAATGGACCGGTATTCGGCCTGAACGATCCGATATTTGAAATTACAATTTGATACAAATTTGACAGCAAATAACAATCTAATGATGGAGAACTAGAATGGTAAAAAAATGATGTGTTCAATGGAAGCACCCTTAGGCGAACGGTGACTTAAGTTACCAGCCCATAAAATTAGTGTAACCATACGTTCCTTTGAATTTTTTGGATACAATATTTGAAGACATTTCGCGGTCCTTTTATTTTTTTAAATCTGAAACCATAAACTGATTTTCCTCGAAGGTCTTGTCCCCAATTATCAAAACTGTCCCTCTCTAGAATAGTATAAGATCGATCTTTTTTCGTATTAAATCTGGTAACCCTACAACCCCTAACTGACAGATGGATAGAATACCACAAGAAACGCAAAAGGCGGATGCAAACGACTTATAAAGTGAATTTTTTTATGTTGTTCATCCGTTGACAGTTTACACAATTTATTTGTGGAATTGGGGGAATGACATTTTTATTGGTATAAATATGAAGAGAATGACAGAAACTGTCATGGTCGATGAGTGATTTGAAATAACGCGCACTCATTGATCGAAACTTTGAAATGGCATAAATAATTCAATCACCAAACGTGCTGCCGAAACATGACATCCATTGGTCAAAATGACTGTTCAA
Source organism: Cheilosia vernalis (assembly GCA_949126925.1). Taxonomy (NCBI): domain Eukaryota; kingdom Metazoa; phylum Arthropoda; class Insecta; order Diptera; family Syrphidae; genus Cheilosia; species Cheilosia vernalis. Next base: position 26,934,601 of record OX421358.1, read on the forward strand.
TCGAAAAACGTGCTGTCGACGGATCTGTGTATATTTGTGCAACGGATATGTAACGCATTTATTTGGACGAAGCGTCGATAAATACGCCTACATTAATGTTGACGTCCGTTGTCAACGCAATGGACATTATGCATTCTAATGGTTGGGCTTTTAAGTGAGTTATCTGTCTTAACAATTTTTCTTTCAACCTAATAATCGTTTATTAATAAATTATCACACGTCTTTCTTAATTATTCTTATTTGCGTTAAAATAATCAACGAAAAGTATTTTTTTTTAAAGCGTCAACAGTTCAGTTAGAATCCGGAAAAAAACCCAAATTCCATGTTAAGGTTTTTTTTCCACTGCGCCACCTCGCGCGAATGTCTGACACACATTCGAGACTATAACTGTCATGAAAGAGCTTCTCAATTAGCTCGGCATCAAATTGTATGTCCCTTTGATTCGTCGCAAAAGTGTTAAACTCACTAAAACGAATTGTTGCGAAAACGAAAATGTTGCGTCAACAATTTTTTTGAATTGAATTGAATGTTAGAATTTGTGACAGATATGACCGTCAGCTTTCGGTCAAGTTTAAGGAAATGTAAACAGATTCTAAATCCCTTACATCAACCATGCAGAAAATTTGTAAGTCTTAGGAATGTGTCCGCCTAAGAGAGCTGTCCATTATGGGAGCTTTCACTGTAAATCATATAGGCAAAAATCAAGATTCATGTACAGTCCTCGTATTTACTTGAGCTTTCTTCACTGGTCACGACATTTTCGAAAGAAGTTCGAAACCTCTAGCATAACTTTCTAGCACTTTAAGCAATAGAATTTATTCTATTCGATTGACAATCATCACGTGAGCAACTTGTGTCCAATGAGAGAAACTTTGTACTAGATTGGAGGTTATCAAAATAGTGAGCAGCGTTGTTCCGAAGATATTTTAGAGTTTTGAACCACATTAGTTGAATGAAAGCGAGAAAAGGAAGTTTTTTTGTAAATAAAAAAAAAATGCAAAATTTATGGGTGCGTTCACTTGGTGAATTTTTAACCAGGTATTTTCTTGGTCAGTCGAATAAATTCCCATTTCCTGATTTCTTATTATTTTTTTTTTTTTAAGAAAAGTATGTTTAAGTCTCGAGACATAAGGTTCATTCGCGTACGCAGTTTAAATCGAACGCAATCGATATAGATCAATCGCAATCGCACAAAGTCTTAACACGTTCTCATGAAAAATGACAGAAAAAGAGAAAATTAGCAAAATAACGAGTAACGAGTAGTTCCTCTCTCGCAACAGCTCAGATAATTTCAACGTGCAAGTACTGATAAATATGTCAAATGCAAAAAGTTGACAAGAAACAAGTTCCAAATCTGTCTTAAAATTCAATTGGAAAGAAAAAAAATCACTAGTGGTCGAAAGTTCTTCTAGAACGGGTATATTGTCGCTTGTTCATTTGATAGTTTAAGCAGTTACACTGATGGACTTTCAACGAAATTTCGAATTGCAAACTTTTTGCAGCGAACGAATACACGCTTGGAGCGAATTGTCAAAGTTTATTCACAGTCCACATCATTCAATTCGCGTTCCACAAACTATCGAATAAGACATTCGTTCGAACTTAACCTCAAATTTGAAATGTCATAGAGACAAATGACGGCGACTGTCATTGGATTCGCTGGTATCTTCGACCAAATTAAATGTATCATGTGAATAGACTGCTAAAACTTGCAAATATTCGTTCGTTCGTAGGAAATTGGTCGCTCTCATGTGAATGATCCTTTAAGTTAGTCCTTAGCTTCTAAAGGGTCTAACGTTAGCGTCTTGACAATTTCAAACTTTCAATGTAAACGCATCCTTGAACAGATCACCGAACTGTCAATGTCAAATTATTTAGTAAAATCAGCATTTTCATAATGGCGAAGCACAAAAAGGATTTTACAAATAATTAAAATTTACAATGAAATCTCATTTCGGTGAACGTGTTATCTCGATTGATACGGACCCGTCTATTGGCCGCCGAGATCGTGTGATTTAACGCCTTTAGAAATTTTTTTTATGGGGCTACATTCAATCATTGGTCTGTGCCAAAAAGCCGGTGACGTTAAAGGAGCTCAGCTCCAATATTTAACAAGAATAAGCGGCCGTATGCCAGTCGAAATGTGCGACCGAGTAATCGAAAATCGGGTTCAACGCATCGACAGCTGCATACGTTCTCGTGGTGGACATATGCAAGAAGTCGAATTGAACACCATACATTTTTTTTTTGAGATATCGCAAGCCGTTAGCATTTCATTTCAAAAAAAGCTGTCAAGTCCTTAATGGAACACCCTTTCTATATATCTGTTGCGCAGAATAACTATTTATTGACATATTTCAGTGAATTAAATAAGAGGGCATTACAGAAGCCTTAACACGTGACGGCACATTTTTCCGACACTTCCCATAGGAGGCTGTACAGCGTCAGGTGTTAATTATCCCCAAAACCACCCCTACCACACCTACTGACTGAAGTTCGGCCTGCCAGAGTGCTAGCCGACACATTGTTTCATGACTTCATATAAACAAACCCTAATTAGTGGTTAAAAGTCGAAGAGTCTTCGTTTTTACTTTCGTTCCTGATTAAACATCAATCCAGCGCCCTAATTTAATACCACCGTCAATTCGTGTAGATACTGTACAAATACATATGGGGTGGTAAGCACTCGTTCACTCATTCAGTCGTGGTACTTAACAGCAAAAAGAAAAAAAAAGAAACAGAAATACCCTTAAATGTATTTATCACAGGCATTGTTCAGTGTTCCATATCCATTACATGTGTTTATTATTTTTTCAAGAGTATGAACCATCTCTATCCATTCTTCGCCCATGGCCATACACAATACGAGTATAGTGGTCAATAGGACTTTCATTGAACACACTCTTATCACATCATCCGTCCAATAGCGTATACTCATCTCCTCAGCCAACAAGGACCTCCTCGAATTCTTTGATACTTAGGGGTTTGCTAGGATAAAAAAGAAAAAAAAAGAAAAAAAAAAAAAAAAAAAACTGCTTCACTAAACACAAAATACCACTACCGTACAACCCCCGTAAACAATAACCGACAGAGAACATGATTAAGTGATGTGCAGTAGCAGCAGCATTATAGAAGAGCCTGGATAGTTGGTTGGCCTCAGATTTCTGTTATGGTCAAGCAGCTTCTGGGGGTTTTCCATGGGAGCCGACGCTCAACTCTGCTATGCGGTTTCTTTTGTCTGTTTTTTTTTTCGGACTTTTTACGTTCGCATACTGAATTTACGAGTATTTAGGGCTAATAATTTTTGATTTATAAACTAAATGCATTTTAACGAAGTTTGAATTTTGTGCTCTCTTGGTAGAGTGCATAGAAGAGTCAGTCGCTTCATTATTCGTATAGCCAAACTTTGGTTAAGTTTAAGTAGGTTAAGGTTAAGTAGGTTTTAAATTGGATTTGGTTATAGATAACAAATTTGAACAATACCGCGCTGAACGATGCAATCTTTTGCTCTCACTAGAGCTCCTTGGTGAAAGTTTTAAAATAACTTGCAAATATTTGGCTGAAATTAAGTTTTTGCAGAAAAGAAAAAAAAATTGTAAACAAAGAGGGAAACAGTTGAAGAACATCACCCACAGGGGCGGTGACGTAAATTGGCGGAGGAGGGTACTTCTCTTTACTGCTTTGGAAGATGGACAGTTGCTTGCATATTGCCAAAGGCTGTTTAATAACAAATTTATTGGTCTTGATTTTATTCATGAGTACAAGAAAGAACTGCCATTCATAGAGGTTCGGAAAATCGGCGACTGCACTTTCCACTTAAACTTTTTTGATGATCAGTTGAGGTATTCCGACCATACCAAAACAATGGGGAAAAACTGCAGGTAAGAGACTACGCAAAATCATTTTACCAATCCCTTTCCTTCGAAAAGTACTGAAAAACGTATGCCCCTATTCGGAAGTCAGCTGCAGGTGACAGGATTTCTTGGACCACTATATATGGATACGGAACCAAATCTTAATCTTATGTAAATAACTTAAAACAATGTTAAAGAATGACGAAGAAACAACCTTGTAATATTATTTTTAGGGCTTCAACGGGACCGTTTAATAAATCGGACATGTAAAGTGAAGTATAAGATGAGGACATTCCAAATGTGTTCAGGGTACTAGGTACCACCTCTCGACAAAACCTAAAAACCGAATCCTAAACCTAAGGAAAGCTTATAATGACACATTTAATTGGTTTCAAGAATAATTTCTTGCTAATTACCTGGGTAATAATGGCGTGAGTAACAGTTTTCGAAATGACAAAAAGCCCTTTGTCGTCGAATATGTATCTCAGCTGATTACTGAATTGAACATGCAGGATATTGCTTTGATATATGGCATGAAGTTTTGGACCTTTTCAAATCACAATCGCAAGGGCAATTCTGTCAAATCAGCAAGTTTCCTCAACATACTATTACCAAACAGATTTCGGGATCTGGGCATTACGTTTTCTATATCGTTCCAGAAACCGTTCTGCTTTTCTTAAAACAGGTAAGACCCTAGGCCTAGTTTCTCTCAACCATTCGTTTTGTGTGAGTTTTTGATTTTTGGAACGAATGAAGGGGATCTATAATATTATAATTGAGAGGTTCTCCGAAGACAGTTATACTCTCGGATGTTTGTCAGGCGTTCGCGAAAGGTGATACAAAAAACCCTAAGTTGGAATTGTTCTAATTTGTAAATAAATAGAATTTTTTTTAAAGTTTTCGACGCGGTCTTACAACACTCAGACTCGAAACAATCTTTGTAATTTTGAACCTATTCAAGTGACTCATAAAAAAAGCCGACACTCTTTATTGCAACAGGTAATTTAAATTAAGGATGCAAAACTCGTATTGCAAGCGTCTTCTGTGATGAATTTTTAAAATGCTAAAAAGTTTTATCCATTTATTTAAAACATTGTATTTTGCTCTTCAGTATTCATGTTTATAAGCAGCCCCAGTTTTTTTCATAATTGCTGGCATATATATAGCCATAATGTAAATCGATTTCGTAAAAAAAAAAAAAACATTTTGCTCTTTCTGACCACTTAACTTAATGGTTGTACTCAATCTTGGATGCAAAATAGTTTAGTTTATGAAAAAAAAAACTTGAAGCAATTGATCTTTAAATTTTCTAAAAAAAACAGAAAGAATTTATTAATTTTTCCGTACGAAAAACTTTTTCCGATCAACTTCTCAGTCAATTCCACAAAAAAAAAAAAAATCGAGCTGTCGTGGGACGGCCGAAAGAAGCGAATCATTGGACGTAAAGTATTGGCCCGTGTTACGTGGCGGCCTATTTAAAATTCATTTTAATTTTTCATAGTGCCAGTTAGTTTAGATTACTCTCTCTGTTCCTCTTTCGCTCTCTACACACATATATTTAAGAATTTTTCGACTTTCCTTTTTTCCTAAACCATCCCTGAATCAAGACGAACAACACAAAACAAAAATCATCCAAGCCGTTCTAGAGTTTTCATCTTCCAAGTGCGCCATGGAGGGGGAAGTTAACGCTACGGTGACGATTTTTTTCGGTTTACTCCCCATCTTTTTGAATAATTTATATGCGTGACCCACCGACCGTCCGTAAAAAAGCTATATTCGCTTCAAAACAAATCATTCCCCTGAAATATTTAATTTCTTTACTGTTCCATTTGAAAGGATTTTTTTACTGTCGGCTTTTAAAAAAACATTTTTGTGGTTTGTTTTAAGTTTTCGCGCACAAAAAAAAAAAACAAAAAAAAAACGCTATATGTACTTGAAATCAAATTGAATTGCTCCTGGCTGAATACATTAGTGGAAAATGAGTCTACATGAGTCTGTCTGTCTATTGTGTTCCAGAAAATTATACAATTTGGAAGAAATCACATGAAACGATGCGTTTAATTTGTACTGACATCAAAGTGACAGTCAGTTTTTTTTCTGACAGATTTTTTACAATGACCGAACAAACGTAAAAAATCTCTTTTTCATACTGTTCCAATTTGTTCGGTTGCATCTAAGGCCTCAGTTATAGCCATACGTAAAATGCAACAGAAAAAGTGGGAACAGTATGAAAATGATTTTTTTTTCTCGTTTGTGCGGTTATAGCGAAAATTCTGTCAGAAAAATGTTTCCCTATGAAAACAAATACAACAAATCAACCACCACTGATTGGATTCCATCAGAAAAAAAAATCCTGATAGATGGAACAGTAAAGAAATGAAATACTTCAGTGGAATGATCTGGGTTTTTGTTGTGGAATTGACTGAGAAGTGGATCGGAAAAAGTTTTTCGTACGGAAAAATGTATAAATTATGTTTCTAGAAAATTTAAAGATCATTTCCTAATTTTTTTTTGATAGACTAACTTTATAACTCATAAGCAACATTTTAAGACCAAGATTGAGTTCAACCATTAGGATTAAGTGGTCTAAAAAAGCAAAAGAAAATTTTTACGGTTGCATTTTACGTATGGCTATAACTGGGGCCTAACGTAGGGCTATAACTGAGACCTAAAGCAAAAAAAAAACAAACATATAATGTTTATAAAGATATTTTCAAGTTGCAGAGTGACTTTTGTACCACAATGTAGAAGAAGCCGTAAATTGACCGACAAGCGTTCCAATTTTTTAAGCATGTGTTGGAGTAAATTTCGAGAGAATACACTTTCGTTGCCTCGACAGATCACAATTTTCGTAACACTTTCACCAGTTCAATCCACAGGTCCAGGGTGACTACAGAACTATTCACTTCACAAATAAAACAAAAAATCATCCTATCTTTTAAGCTGCATATTGGATTATTTCAATTAGGCACTAAAATCAATGTACGAAACGGAGCGTTTGACGCATTTTGTTTTGTGGTTTGTGGGGGTGACCGTTTTGAAGCGTTTCAAATTATTTTTAGCTTGTGGGGTGTTTATAAAAATATATATTCGGTTAATATAAGAATATAGGCAGAGGATATTAGAAAGAAAGAAAATTTTAATTTGGTGAAAAACCGGAAACTCAGACCTTGGGAGTTGGGACAGACAAGTTGTTTCGTTGTCAGCTTGGAGGGATTTGAACAAATCAATAGTCAATGTCAATCAATAACACATTTCACAAGTATGGGCTTCTCCACGCTTCTTTGTAGAGTCCAAAGTATTTAAGGAAATAAATAAATTGAATAAACCAACGTTATGAAAACTGATCTGAACTTCCTTCCGAAAATCTACATAAACCGACCACGAGTGCGGCTTAAAATCCAAGTTGCTTATCGCCCAGCAGGCTTAAGAAAATAAGATTAAAATGCTTAGTCCGAGTGAACGGACTTGGTATAGGTACTCGATTTTTGGTGAACTAATAAAAACGATTAAAAGATCAATTTTTGTGTTTTTGTTTTGGAAAAGGCAAAAAAGTAGCAGCAATTTTTAAATCTCATTCAAAAAATAAGACAATTGGAAACAAAAAGGAAATTTCCTCTAATTTTCTCCATCACTGTAGTTTTATGTAAAAAAATTGACCAGCTTTGGAAAATTGTGCGTCTTTCCGCAAATAAAAGTGGCATCTGTATATTCGGCTTTATTTAGTTAATTCCATCTGACACACAAACACATTTTAATTAGTAGGATACGCTATTTACTTCGGACGGTAATTGCAATCAATTCCCATCATTAAACCAGTTGACCCATTCGACTCTTCATTCAATTAATCCAAACGAATTCTCTGTGTGGAATTGCTTTCAGACTTATATACCAAGTCAACATAAAAATCTCTCAAAGTAGGTATGCCATTCATTATGTGAGACTAAAAACGTTCGAATGCACTCGCAATTAAATTCAAATTCATTCTAGCATTTAAAACATTTTTGAATATGCCAACACGGAACACGCCGCTGAAGCGGGGAAACGTTGCTATTCGGCTTCAATGCACTGTCAACAAGTTGTGGGGTGTATTTCTGTGAGCGGGAATGAGTAGGCTTGTTCTGTCTGTCAGAATGGGGTTTTTGTGTTTTCTTTTGGGAATTTTAATCAAAATTAGAAAAATGAGAAATCAGTTTTAGTTAATTAGAGTTAGCTATTTTCAAGGTTCCTGAGTTGTAGTCGGTTGTGTTGAAATTATTGCAGCGATTCTAAAGTGCGATGAACGCGGGCATTTTTCACAGGCCCGCTAAAAATACTCTTTCTCTGTCTTCCGTCAACACAATAAAGCGAATAGCGAAGAATAGTTTACAAGTGCAACAATATATTAAATTCATTTTTGCACTACATTTTTCTTTAATTTTTTCCTCATTTTTATCAAATTAAATTATTTTCAAATGTCACCTTCGTGTAAAAGAGACAAAATGTGTATTACAAAAGGGGTAGCAATTGTTAACAAAGCAACCATAAATTTTCAAACGAATTTATAACCACAAACTTCAAAGCGAAGGGAGGCAAATGCCAATATTGTTGAAATGTAGAAAAAATCTGCCAGCAGCTTAAAAATGTAAATTGAATACTACATTTTTTTGACATCTCTCCATTAATTATGAACGCACTCACTCCTACCGGGAATTTTTGTAGTAGATATGTAGTTTTTCGTACTGCTGTAGTCTCATTTTAAAAGTGTGAAAAATGCAGAAAAATATGTTGTGTCATCGGGCTTAATAAAGGTATTCACATTGAAAACAGAGCAACGAGTGCCAGTTTCAAGTTTGAGAAGAATAGTATCAATAAAGATATTCATAAATGTTAAACTTTACGCGAATAAGTTTCAATATATTTTTTATGTCTACAGGAAGTATTATCTGTCACAAGCAGTTGTTTCGTATCTATTTTAACAGTGTCACCAAAAGTCACATTTATTGTGCTTGTGTAAATCAAGCTGAATACACATTTTTACTCTATTGCTGTTCGTTTATGGAAAGTTAGTTGTGTAAAATTAATTGTAGTCGGAACATTTTCTCTGCTTAGATTTTGACAGTTCGTGCCGGCGCAGCTAAGTGTAAAATTAAGGTAGTCATAAATTGGCTTCAGCTGTATTCCGCTCTAAATATTGCTCTTGGCTACCTAAAGCCCTTAGTTTTTGTAAATTGTGACAGATTCTGTTTTTTTTTCTCTGGCAATATCGGCAATATTTGAGGCACATTTTGAGAAGGCTTGATTGACTCTTTTACTCAGTGGAGTGCTTTGACGAAGGGATTCGGAAGAGTTGTTTGTTAAATAATAAGGATGAGGAAAGAAAATAAAGCTTGACTGGTGGTTATTTGCAAAGAACAGCTGTTTTCTGGGCCACTTTAAAAGTATTCACTCCTAGACATGACAACACTTAGCTCGGATTTTAGCATCAAGGACAGGAATAAAAAATTGATTCGTCGTCAGAAAATATTTGATTCGGGCTATGAATATTTCAACAGCTACTACTCACATCCCTTTTTGAAGCGAATCGTGCTTTTGACCTGTCAAAAATTTATTTACGAAAGTTTATGAGTAAAAGAAAGTTTGGATTGCTTTCTGTTAGCAAATGTTACATGTGGGCCTAGCTCAGGTTGGCATCGCTGGCCTAGCTTCTCACAACATTTCGATTGAATTAGTTACGAGTATATTTTTGCAACAAGCACTTCAAGCAGTGGTGAGAAGAATTGCATTAGCAGAGGGCAGCCCAAAACAATATTTTTTCTCATGCAGTGGTTCTCAAACTTTAAGTCGGCGTTTGCACGGCATGTTCGCGTTCGTGAATTGGCTTTTTTATTTTTTTTATTGTTTAGTTATTGTTTAATTGTTTATTGTTTTTTTTTTTTTGTGGGGAATTTCCAAACACAGTGTAATTATATATACCAACTTAAATGAAATATATTTTTTACCTACCTATATACCAACTTAAATCGTTATTTCCGATTTCCTTCAAATATAAAATTCGATCTGGCAAGAGACTGTTAACATATCTCAGCATGTTATCCAATTTTATAAAAAAAAAACTATTCAAAGTATCCTCACAAGGTCAGTGGACTTCATTCACTAAACAAATAGTTCATTGGAAAGGCAGTTCTAAAAAATTACTTTCACACTTTCCCAGAAATTTGAAACGAGTCAAAGTATCTATACAGTTGTTGTTGCCAGCATATTTAGGTAAATAAATAACAAATAAAAAAAGGTTTTTCAAGTTGGCCCCACTGGCACCAATTGACTCGTATTTTGTGACCATTTTTTTATCTGTTTACTGTGGACTTGGCACTTTAAGGTTTTTATTATCATGTTTTGCAGTTTGACAATTAAATTACTTGTATCTGCATTGAGGTGTACATTTGGTAACATTATAAAAAAACAATGCAACGCAAATGACCAGCAACAGCTTATAAAGTGTCAAGTAGCCATTCTTGTTAATAAAAAAAAGCAACAAATTACCTTAACATTTATAAGTTACAAGGTGTTGTTACCATTGAGCTCATAATGCGAGTACCTTTCATACAGTTTTGGACAAATTCCACAATGAAATTGTGAGTGGTATGAATGTATATGAGAAGACCAGGCCTTTTTTAGAGTTTCTCCATCATCTGTCTTTCGTGTAAGGCAAATACCAATTGTTGTTTCAAACAGTACCAAGCAGAAGTGAGGATTGTTGTTGTTTGAACATGAGAAATAGTTAGGCCCATTATTACCGTAGGTAACGGTTGGAAAATCGTTTTGCTGAACCTTAACTGCTGGAGCTTAAACAGAGAAATGTAAATAAAGAGATCTGGCGGAAAATGAATCGTAACGGCCGGCGTTGGGCTTATGTTTACTCTGGCTCTTAAGGTTTGTTGCGAGCAAACAAAGAGTGCCTTGTTTTTTAAACAGACAAACATATGAAATTACCAATACTTTCCACTTAGAGTTTTTTTTTAATGACTCTTCTTATTGTATTCGGAAGGTAAAATGTCCGACAATTTGTTAAACCTAATTGAGACCGTTAAAGAATAAATTAAATGAAATTGAATCGAATATAGTCGGACAATTTTGGCCTCCAAATTGTTGCAGTTTTGTCGGCATAGTCAAGCGACCTAATACGTCACCGCAATAGATTAGCAAGTGGCGTAGAAACGCATGCTCTTGGACGTCAGTCGGCTGCTTAATGTAGCTAGATGATGCTGTTGCCGGCGTAGCCAATAACTCGGAAGCATGGTATGTGGACTTTTGAAACCTCTGCGGCATACGTACACATGGAGGAGAAAATTTAACTTGGGTTTCGTTACCTTGGAAGACGACTTGTTCTGTGTTTTCAAAAGGCTCACCCCACGAAAAAAGGCCACAAAAGAAAAAATTAAATGAGGGCCCAAAATTGGTATAAATTTTCATAGTAAAATTGTGACCCTTTTTGAAATGAAAATTGGGTCCAATTAATGGTTTTCAACGCTCGATTTTTTAAGTTTTATAGTAGGTAGAGGTAGGTACTCGCTGATATTAATGTAACATGGAAACCTCACGTTGAAAATCGCGCTATGTGTTCATCTATGAAACAAATTGGTTTTGAGCGCGAGGATTACAAATTAAATAATTCACTTGATTTGTTCAGCTATTGTGCTAGTCGCTTACAATAACGTGAAATGCAAGCCTCATTTAGAAAGTCGACAGCGCTGAATTAATTACGTAAAATTGGCCGCCCCAAAATAACGTTTGGCTTATTATAAAAGTAGGCCCCAATTGAAAAAAGTAAATAAGGCCCAAAAAGTGAAATTGGACTCCAAATTAAGACAAGTTTTGTTGTTGGTGTGTTGTAGGCGGACTTTTGGGGCCATCTTTCATTTTAACTTTTGGGTCTTGTTTCCTGGGACTTTATTTCGCGGAGCCCACAGAGTGATAAAGTCCAAAAATACAGAAGATTACTCCATTCACAAAGTAACTTGTTATCTGACATATCTTGAAAATATTCCAATTTGTCGATTCGATAAAGATAGTTCAAAATGCGTTCGCGATTTCGACATATTAAAAGGATTTTTTGCGTCCTCATTTACAAAAGCTTTGTGTCTCCTTTTTTTACAGGCTGCATTCTATAACGACCCGGGCTGTCTTAGATCTTGCTTTCTAAATCCGTCAATCACCGAGGTTCACTCTAAGCCGTCTGAAGCCATCAAAAGTGCTTCGAATTCTCTTAAAAAAGGCTTTCAGAAGACACGATCTTGAACTTTCGACACATAGGCCGGGTCGTGTTTGAATTGTGATTCTACGGGCTCTATTTCACGCACTATTAAGTTCGGAAACTCGAAGTCTTTCTATCGCTTACTCTCCTATACTTGTTACCTAATAATTTGTGTCCTCGTATGAGGCTTTTGACAAACGTATGTCCTATTTTTTGGCGAGGTTAAACGACCTAAATTATTTGTCTAAGGGGCTGCATTCTGCAATTGGCAGGTACCATTTTGCCAGCTTGATGCCAGACGTCATATCCTTTAGGAATTCTTATTTGTGGTTTCAAAAAAGGAGGCGTGGCATCCCACTTTCAACAATCGCATATTAAAGACTCTCTTGGTACATGAAAATCAACTTAAATTTTATCCGCGGTACTAATAATCATTTTTAGTGTCCAGGCTAAATTTTTCAAACTCACAATGGCGAAATTTTCCATACAAAATTGCTTATTGTGACCTAGAAAATATTTAGTGTAAAGTTAAAAATGATTATTAAGGCCCTATATCTTTTCACCTGTTGGATTCATGGTTGCGAAATTTGGCCCACGGATTCATATCATATGTACGAGGCACCTTGCAAGATATGGAGGAATTGGTAAATGGGGCGTGGCACTTCTCTTACAGAAAACACATTTGAAACGATATTTCTCATCACTAAGGGGATGTTAGGTTGAACAATTTGAAATATTGTTGTGTAATGTCTGTAAAAAGGATTTCGCGAAATGTGGGAGGTAATAGACAAATGGGCGTGGTACCTTGTTCACAACAAAAGTATGTAAAACGCTTTAGTTATTATATTGCCCCGTAATAATAACAAAGTGTCGTAGTAGTGTCGACTTTAAATTTACGGAAACTCACAATTGCAAAATTTGGGTGGAAAATATAGCCACTGTGAACGGAACTAAAAATGTTTATTGGTAGCCTAACTTGGGCCAACTTTAAGCATAAAGTTATATAAAGTAAAAGTCGCCGTACAAAATTTGGATGGAATTATGAAAAATGGCCGTTTTACTTTCAAACAGTTTTAACAGCAAACCATTTCTTAAAAAGTTGTTAATCTCACGAACTCGAAAACAGCAGGATATAGGTCTGGCCCAAGGTCTGGGAAGTTGCCATGCTTTAGGGAGCTTTGTCTTAGGACAGTTTGTATAAGTCATTTGACGGATTTTTTAGCAACTTATAAAATACAACCTCCGTCAGTCTTCTTAAAGAAATCGAATCCCAAATGAATAAGCAAAAGTCGTCCAATTTCGGATGACAGTTAGCTTTGATATTGAATAAGGAGCAACACTAAGCGCTTGAGCTACGTAAATTTAAATAAATAAATAGTTGGCCCAGCAGGTTTGCGTACCCTAGGAGTAGCTTCTCACAACAATTCGTTTTGTGTGAGTTTTTATATTTGGGTCGAATGGAAGGACCTACAATTTTATGCAAAGTCCGGCTGACTTGATTCGGAAGCTCTTTCAAGACAGGTATACTGTCGGATGTTTGTCAGGGCTTTCGCGAGATGTGGCTCCTTATAATGAAACTTATATTTTTCTTGGATCAAACTTCGCTCAGTTCAGCTAAAGCTTAAACTAGGTGTAGCCGAGTAATATTTCTACAAAAAGAACTGTTCGTTTATATACGGCCTCACTGTAGGTCATATAGACGGTTTTGCATGGAGAATTTCGCAAAGAGCAAACCACCAAACCCATAAGCTGAAGCAGGTGTCAACAATTGCCAACTCACCGATCTGTTTCTAATCGACGCTCAAATTTCGCTCGCAGCAAAGACAATTTAACTTCGACGTAGTATTCCGTAGGCGTCATGAACTTGTAGCCTATATTTACTCGATAATGGACACATTAATTGGATCAATTTTATCTTCAATAATACTTCGTTAAATGTAAGTTATTTGCCAAAGTAAAGTCGTGTTCTACAACTACTGCAGTGGGTAGTAAAAACGTAAATATAAATTGGAAACCGCGCCGCCGCCATGCCAGTTGAATGTGCCAATCAATTTGTCCATCAGAAATCATTAAAGCACACATTTTCTTGCCTCTTTTTGCTCAGTTGTTTGTTCAATTTCCAACTTCGATGAATGATTGTACATCGATACTCACTCATACTTGTCTCGTATACCTACAGCTACAACTCGTACTCCCCAATGTGGCTGCTGTGGCGTTGGAAGCTATCAATATCAATACGTGTAATTTTATTATTGCCAGAAGTGGTTGTTGCTTGCTAATATTTTTTTTTGTTCTGTCCTCTCTCTCTGGCTTTTTTTTTTATGCGATGATGTGTATAGACCGGCGATTGATCATCAATTACGTTGTTTTCATATCGAAACTCCAACAGATTTGAATAATTGTTTTCATTGTTATGTTATCAATGTACGAACTACGAATATGAACGAGTGTAGGTGTCGATGTAGATTCAGCAGTTTAAACAGTTCACTTTTATGGCAATCAGCGGCATAAGGAGGCCCGATTATGATAAGGCAGGTTTTTGCTATCAACAACACCTCTTTTTGATGTTACGTAAATTACGCGTCTAGTTCGATTTCTTAGCATTGACAACTGACAAGTGTGTACATGGTGGCGTGTGAGGTAAGTGTCTAAAAAAATTCACAAGAACTGCGCAAATATCTATCTATGTTCTTGTGGTTGTTGATTTATATCTTTACGCGAAAATAAATGTGTCATTGGGATTGGGAATGAGAAAAACAAAAACTGTATTCGCCGATCCACAGAGCGAATTGGATGTGGGGGCTTGGGCATGTAAGAGTTGCACGCAGGAGTGTTGCCATTGTGTGAAAATATGCATTTACATGCACATTATATGCAGATGCAGCATGAACTCATAAGTGCAATCGTGTTGTTCATGCTTGTTCGGGCTGCTGACTCGATTCTGACGAGTCTATTTTGGCTGAGCGGATATTGGTTATTCAATGTCGCTTCTGTCAGTTTGTATTTTTAATAAAGCAATTTTGTTCAATGGCGATTTGCTTCGATCGATATGAGCGGATCCACTTCCATAGCTTGAAATACGCGGAATCGCAGTTTATATGCAAACGCCAATGAAATGAACTCACCTATGTCGAATAAATTAGTTGGAGAATTATTGAATTCAGAATTATTAATGGTGTGCCTATCTGCTTGTAAAAATGCAGTCAAATTTCCTACTTGCCATGCTACAACAATGACATGATCATCGTTATTAATGTCCCGGATGGATACTACCAAACGCTCGATCATCACGAACAGGGGTCTAAATCTTGAAAAAAAAAAAACCCGGATTAAGGGGCCCAATTACCGCGTCCGTGAGCGACCCATACGTCACTGAATTTTGTGGATTTTACAAGCAAAACAATAACAAATTCAGCCACGTAGGTATTACTCGATCACGGAAGCGAAGATTCAACCCCAGGTCAAGTCTTGGAAATCGAGTAAAGGTATAGTATGGTAAACTGGGGCACATTGGCCACCAAAAGCTCAAAGCATCATAAATACGAAATTATCCAACTTTTTGAAACGACAAGATAGAGTCTGTAAGATTCCACGGTCTACGGATCCCATCAGAGCTTTGTCAATAAAACGTCGTTGAATATTTTCATCCACCTTGCGAATAAGCTTATATAATATCGGCTTCCAGTTTCCGATGTCCTGTTCGGTAAGTGCTACCCCACATCCTTCGGCTAGTTCCAGCCATTCTCCGTACCAGCTTGTTTTTGATTGAATTGTATGCAGAAAGTCCCTCTGCAGCCCATACAGCTGCTAATGTATTTTGATAAAGGCTTTCTATCAATCTTCCAAATTTAATCGACATTCCCATATTATACAGTGTATGCAATATTGAACCTCTGTTAACGGAGTCAAATGCCGCCTTAAAATCAATGAAAAATTGCATATAACTTCTTGCCTTTTGTGAGGAAAGCCTTTGCCATGGTGGTGAGGACAAATACGTGATCTATAGTGGAGTACCCAGGTCTTAATCCAGTTTGAAATTCTTTTAGTAGACTATTGGCTCTAATCTCTTTATTTAGCCGCTTAAGACATTCCTTGAAACGCTGACAGGATTTAAACTGAAATAAGAATCAACCTTAATTTATTTGTATTATTTTGTGTATTTATATCATTAAACAAAAACTAAAAACATAACTTAAAAATCCATAGCAACATATATAAATTACTATTTTATTAATATCAATTTAAAAAATACTTTTTTCATCGCAGAAAAATAAGGAACGTAATAATTCAAAAGATTTCGAGATATTGATGGGGGAAGGCAAAAAAAGAGACAAACAAAGTAATTCAAAAGATTAGTAGTGTCCCTGGCATGCTCGACGAATGTGCCCCGATGGAACATTTTCTTACCACACTTTTTACAAAAAATAAATAAATTAAAACTGAACAAATTCTTGTTGTTAAATTTAGAGACTGATCTTATATATAAATAGGCGAAGACAAATAGTCAAGAACCAGGTAGTGAAAGCCTTCATATTCGGTTGTTTTTTTTTTGTTTGTTGGTACGATATGTGTAGTTTGATTTACAATACCTATGTTTTTTTTTATGAACCAGGTAATAAACATGGTAGACTTTCTACCACTGAAAACTAAAATATAAGATTGCAGGAAAGAGCCAAAAAACACAAACCCACTCGTATCTTTTTTTCCGACTAACTAGACCTATCAAACTACACACAGTGTTGGTGTGGACATACTTATAAAAGGATGCGTTCGTCATTTAAATTATTGGACTTAACATGGTTTTCGGCTAAGCCACAAAGAGGAATGTGTCCCGGTGACGAATTAGCTCGAGTTTACCATGCAATTCTTATTTAAATGGGAATATGCGATTTCTGGAAAACAGCAACTTGTCATAGTTTATGATGATAACAAATTGAGAACTTTATCTAAAAGCATTCAGACACCAAAAAACTCACCCAAAACGAATGGTTGGGAGAAGATTGGCCTAGGGTCCCTACGGACCTGTAGCGCGAACTTTTTATTTATTTTATTCAGGCACATACTAGTATTTACTAGGATTTTCAATTTTTTAAATTCCGAATAATGTACAATAGAAAAAAAACGAATTTCGACACAATTTTCAGTTTTGTTTCATTCAAAATAATAAACTTAAAGTACACGACTGGGTCGAAAGAAACTTTCTCGTTGATCAAAAGTTTAGTTGGCTGTCTTTTAATTTTATTTGGTAGATTGGTAAAAATCTCAGATGCGATACTAGAAATATAAGAATAGTGTTAATAAAAGTCCACTTTTGGCTTATTCATCGAATATACCCAGTAAGAGGCAATTTCCGTAAGTTTTTTTTTAAGTAAAACTTCTTAGGTGGCAGTGAAATTTTAAGGCCATGTAACGTTTTGAAGAATTTCAGTCAACTAGCGAGAAGAAAATTTGTGACGTAGTGAGAAACTTGGGTATAGGTTCGGAGTTTTACTTTTGATGATGTGCGGTCACAAGCACAATCTCGTTTGCTGAATAAGAAAACGGAATTATTTGAATTTTAGGAGAAAAAATAAGTGCGGGTTATTTTTTTAGAATACTTATTGTTTAAATGAAAAATGTATTGTATTGTAGGAACTGGTTTGGTACGATCCGACCTTAGCTTCTATTTAACACTAGAGGGCGATCGCACCAAGCGAAGTTGAGTTCTTGGCCTCTTCCTTATTCTTAACGTCGACGATACCAGAAGCAGTACGCCATCTTGGGCACATTTTTCTTCGTATTAAAAAATAATTGAAATGGGTTTTCGAGATAATAGCAGTTTCTAAAATTAGCGTTTTCGATGATTCCAATTGAAAATTAAGGACACAATAATTTTTGAAACTTAAATTTTACTCTACTTAAACATTTTGGGCAAAATCGTTATATTCCAGGTAACTAAAATAAAACAAATTTTAAAAATCCATTGTGCGACAATATAGAGTTTAACCGAACTCACTATTGAGTTGGAAATTACCTTATTACTTTAGAAATGCGTTTTTGTTACAATCGTATGGACCGTTTTCGAGATATGTAAAACATTTCAAAGGTACCGCTATTTGATTTTTTAGCCAAAAACTGAGCGTGTAGTCACGTTAACCTAACCTAAGAAAGCTCAAATATCAATTTTGGTTGAAATCGTTAAATTCGGTTTCGAACAAATCAAACTGGTATGAAAATTGTATAGGTACCTATGCGAAGTAGGTAGGTACCATTAATATTGAGGTTACCTTGCAAAAAAAAAAAACCGCCCGAACTGTAGATGCACAAACTTCAAATCTGAAGTTTGAACGAAATCCGGGCCGCCGTTAAGTCTATAGGCCTCGGGACACACGGATAGATAGACAGACGGACAGAATTTTGCTACCCACTTTTTTGAGTTACATAGTCTACCATCGTATGTCAAAATTGATCAACATCTGGAGTTCGAAATTTTGTACGAATACAGTAAATTTCTCTTACAACTTATTAGATGAAGTTCAAAAAAGTAATACACCGATGGCAATTTTCTTCGACTATACATGACTACATCTGACACCTTATGTCAATTTCGTATGAAATTTGAAAATGAATCTCTTTTGGCTCAAATTAAACACCCAAATATATTTTTCTGTCAAATCTCGTGTAAAACTGATCCAACAGACAATCGACAAGTAGTTATTTCCACATCGACTGAAACTGTTTTCCTGAGGAGTACCTACCTTAAGATGAGATCACATCGCATAAAACGTTCTCAAACACCAACACACAAGAGTCAGATGAAATGTCTGATTTGTCTTCAGACGTTTTTTTTGTTTGAAAAATTACGACGGTGTGGTTAATGAGTCAGAATGAGTTTCTCCTTTTGCTTATAGGTACCTGTCGTGTTATTTATTTTTAGATCCATACCAATGGCGTTGATTATTGGACTGATTGTAGCTTTTTACCATCGACATAAAATAGTTTGAAAGAAAATTTAGCTCCCCGAAGAAAAAGTTTTGATTCCTCAAAAATTTAAATGATACAGAAACATAACTTGACCGCTTGTTTCGTGGCGACTAAGGCCCATTTTATTCACTCGAAGTTGAACACAACTTGGGGAGTTTTCCATATAAAAATGAGTGAATAAAATGGGCACAAACGACTTCGGCCATAACTTTGCTTTACAATTTAAGCCAAGGTAAGAATTAACGTTTAAAAACGAAATGATCAGCTTTTTGAACCATCTTCGAGAAAAAATTCAACTAACAAGAACAACCCTCTACGACTTTCAAGTCTGCCCCTGCATTTGACGTTGAAGTAACAAGCCAAGTGTAAACTTAGTCAACAAGAGTTTTAAACATCCCCAGTGACTTTCAGAAATGTCGGATTACTTAAGTTCAATTGGGGCTGCTGAAGTATCAAAACCAGGGCATAATTACTTCAAAATCGTGCTGCTGAGTCAAACCCCTTTTGAAGTGCGAAACTAACATCAATCTGTATCTCGGGGCGCTTTGCAGCGTTTTAAATTCGCCTTTTAAAAAACTTGCATCTAAACAGAAATCTCCTAGTTTCGAGATTCGGCAAAACGGATGTTCACACATAAATTTCCAGCACTTTGCTACATTTACAGCGGTTTTTACATGTTAATACAACATGCAAATATGTTCTGACTGTAAAAAAATATATTCGTTTTTGGAGTTATGCAAATATGTTTTTGAAACATTCTGGCAATGCGCAAGCTTCCCCTTGATTCAAGCAGTTCACCAAAAAAAGAAACATCTTGAACAGTTAAAAGTTAAGTGTTTCAAGTCCACTTGGCTTGGTTCAAAGGTACTTCGATCCGCAGGGGCATTATATCTATTTCACTTTACACTACTCTTCGAAATAGGTTCCTAGTTCTGTCAACAACAACAACACTTCGACCTAAGCAATCTTGGAACTTATTACAATTAAAAATCCAGTATTTTGATGACAGGAACAGGACTTCGAATATCAATTCAGAGAAACTTGCATAAATTATATTATTCTCCAGATGGTATGTAAATTCATTCATTAGAATACTAATTGCCGTCCCTTGCAGAGGATAGTTCAACACGAAAGGAGGTCGTCATAACATGGCAATAGGTTGTTAAATCACAAACATATTTCGACCTACTCCATCCTCAATTGGAACTGCAAACTTGCAATTGTGTTTATTACGCAATAAAATAAATAAAATACCATTAATTGGCTGTCCCATTTCTCACAACCTTGACCAAAAGATGTTTTTGTTCAGTCATCAATCATTTCGTTGTTTACCTACTTGTTTTTGTTTATTGCACATTTAGCCGCAAATATTCAATAAAAAAAACGAAAAATACTGCGACTGCAATATTTTTGGCGTTGTTGGAAAAGAGAAATTAAATTAAAAAATAAAATTGACAATGTCAACAGCAACACTGGCGGTGTAATTATTTTGTTTGCGCGAGCGAAATTTATCTCTAAGTGTTTTTTTTTCGTTATTTTTTTTCGATTTCTTAACGTACTGCTAAAAATAAATTCAAAGATTTTTCCTTGCTCATTGCGGAAATACCTAAGATAAAAACAGAACCGAAATAAATAAAAAAAATAGATTTATTTACGATACAGCTATTATGTAAACTTTAGGGTAATTTTTTTTGTTTGTTTTTTGTTGATCGATGATTATCATTGGGGACGTTCGGATACCTAGTTTATGTAAAACGTCAACTAGATTGGTCGTGACTATGAATCCGAACGCGTTGACTAAGCAAGTTGAATTGTTTTTGTATTCTCGCGGTCAGCGTTACCTTTGTTTGAATTTGCAAATTTTTATTTGAAAAAGCCCCTTCATTAATTTTTAATAAATTGTTATTTTCAAATAAGTACATTTAAAATGTAACACGGCTGACAATCACTACACTTTTATAGTGTTATGCAAACTAATGGTTGTTAAATATCATGTGAAAATTCTAAATTACCAGAGTGGCCTTAAACTACACCTTTTTCTCTCATCGCGCCTTTTTTCGACTCCTCAGAATTCTGCAACGGCCACTCTGTTTATTTTAAATTTGACTCTTCGAAATGTCAACTGAGTACGCAGGCAGGATTTTCTTGACTAGATTGGTCGGCTTCCCCTCCATAAACGTCAACTGCAAAAACTATCCACGTGAACACTCTGGGCCAATAAAAACTGAGACGAATCTAGTCAGACAGCTGTCAGACTTACTAAACTACGAATCCGAACGTCCCCATTGACTGTTTTCTAATTTAGTTTGTTGGGATGTACGTTTTGCTTTTTGCAATTTTTTTCATATTTTTTTCTTGTGTTCGCTATCAGAATGAATGATGCTATGACCAATGAGAGCCTCGACTCGTTGGAAGGAAGTTATCATGCCACTTTAAATTATGTAGGTAGAGAGGTACATTTTTATCGCATATGAGATAATGCGTTATTATGTACTAGGTATTTATATATATTTCATGGTCACAATTAAGTCACGTGGCGCTTAATGGTTTTTTTTTTATAGGTATGCAAACCTATGTAGCTTAGATAATATGTTCGTCTAGATGGTACGATTTGAAATTGTCATTCAAACAGTTCTTTTCACTCTCCGTTTTTATTTTCTTTAAGAACTTTTGTGTTCGTCTTTCCTACTCGGCGGGGTTTTTGTTTGACCTTGTTGTTGAACAAACTTTAGGCAATTGAGTGTAGCCCTAATTCGATTGCCAACAGTTTACTCTTTACCCTGTTGTCATCGAACTTTAGGACCTGTCTAGGAGGTAGTGTGCCGATACAAAGTAGGTACAACAGTGACGGTGATTTTAATGGCTTTTCGTCGCATGGCTCTCCGCTCTCCTGCAAATATTCTGACTGTCTTTTGTATATAATATAATGGCAATAGCAAGCGGTCCACATCGAACTCTCTACTCATAAACTAAGTATTAAATAGACCGTCAGCTCAGACGAGAGAAGTTGATTACAAGTTGTTTTCCGTGTTACTATATGAATGGAAGTCATGGTAAAGTAAATCAGTCTGTTTCTTTCTTTTATTACACCTCCCACCATTTAGGCCCATTTTATTCACTCGAAGTTGAACACAACTCGGGGAGTTTTCCATATTAAAATCCCGAAGTTGTGTTCAACTTCGAGTGAATAAAATGGGCCTTAGAATGATAGGAAATTTAAAACAGATTTTTTTTTTCGACATTTGAGATTTTCCCCTTTTTTTAAAAGCAAATAGTTTCACATAGTTTCCCCTTTTTTAAGCTTGGTCCTCGTTTTCCCCCTTTTTCATTAAAAAAGCGCAAAATTGGCGCTTTTCCCCTTTGCATTGACTAACTCAAACAGTTGACAAAAGGCTGGAATGATCGGTACGATTATTTTAAAATTAATCCAAGCTTATCAAATTTGTTTGACAGATCATCGAAAGCGTTAAGGCAATTTTGAGAAACTTCCGTATAACTAATTATTTAATAACAACGAATGATAACATAATAATTACATGTTTTATAATAACTACACTTATAACCTATTTTACACTTCCTGAAGTTCAAAAATAGGGTTTTATTTTTAAATGAATGTTAATTGTGACTTCAGTAAAGCCCTTATGACGCAAACATTTTTTTTGTCATTTCTCAGACTTTTAAAATGAAACTAGAGCAGTAAAAAAAATTACTACGAAAATTCCCGATAGGAGTGAATGCATACACACGAACCTAATTAATGTAGAGTCCAAAAAATGAAATGAAAATGTATTCAATTTACATTTTAAGCTTTCTTACTTTTTAACATTTATGGTATTTGCCTCCCGTCACTTTGAAGTTTGTGGTTATTTGACAATTTGTCGTCTAAGTTTTTGAAAATAGATTCGTTTGAAAATGTGTGGTTGCTTTGCAAACAATTTCTACCCCTTTCGTAGTACCTACACATTTTGTCTCTTTTACACGAAGCTGACATTTCAACGTGATTTAATGTGATAAAAATGGGGGAAAAATGAGCGAAAAATGTAGTGTCATACGGGCTTAAATAAGGTATAAAGTAAATTACTGATGTCTCTTACATAATATTTATATATACTATTTTTTATGAAGTATTATTTTTATTTAGTATTAAAGATAAAAATTTTTACAACGTTCCTACTTATATAGCGTTTTTAATAAACCTTTAACAACAAGGTTCTGTGATTTATATAAAGATGTATATTATTTCTACACATTTTACTGATCACTCCATTTTGCACAATTCAACGAATCTTGTTCATGGTGTCAATTCCAAAGCTTACGGATCAACTTTTTCGTGAACGTATGACAGCTGTCTAGAAAAATATTTATGTTTTATGTAAGAACTTTTCCGACCCAACTACTAAGAATCTGTCAAACGGAAAAATTTGTTTCTTGACTATCTAACAACTTTTTACGAATGACAGATTTAACGTGTCGGCAAAAATTCTCTGAAATCTTTGGTGCCAAGATAGGAAAAATACTTGTTACTCGTTCCTTTTTTATTTTCCCTATTTTCTTTCATTCTTGATGAGAACATGCATCGATTTTGTGCAATTGCTACTTTAGGGCACTTACGAGTTAAACCGAACGTCGCTACCTGATATGTCACTTTGGAACTCGTATACTGCTTTTGTATAGTCCTGCAAGCTGCAAGAAGTTATCGACATCAAGTGTCAAATCTAACGATCGTGGTTGTCAATTTGTGATGCATATTTGTCGGTAAATCGTTTCGTCAATAAGACAATGGGCACATTTAAAAATCTAGTTGACTAGATTGGTCTTAACTAGATGTTAACTGAACGCAAAAACTAGATTGGTCGGGAAAGTCACTTTTCCAACGTCAGCCAAATAGGTATTCGAACTGTCAACTTGGTACTCACTTACGAGTTTCTTGACTATCCCCGCATAACCTTCAACTGAAACAGCTGCTCATATGACCGACTTCAGCCAATCAAAACCGATATACATCTACTCAACTGTCTAGACAGCTGTCAGACTTCCTACGCTAGATACTTGAACGTGCCCAATGATGGATGTAACACTATCCAACTGGAGTCACATATTTTCCGGATCAATATCGTCCATACTCTCGAAAAAAAAAATGAATTCTTTAAAAAAGACTTTCCGTCTAATTTCGGAAAATATAAAACCAATGACGCCAGTGTCAATTAAGATCTGTCAATTGGTCCAAGATCAAATTCAAATTCATGTGAAAATTCAAATCCGTTTCATTTCCATGCAAAGCGCGAGCCTACTTTTGACAGATTGAGATTACAAAACTCAATCTTATTCCAGCTTCCAATGTTCGAAATAAATATACCTAAACAACTGTCAAAATGAATATATTTTAACGTCTCGACAGCGACCATCTACCGGAAGAAAAAAGAACCCAATAACACATTGCATTGCCGCAATTTGTCTGCGACCACATTCACAAACGGATTCGAGCTGAATAAATTTTGTTTAAAAATAAAATCCTATCGGCGGAGGCGGCTCGCCACTGCGAGCCCCCTTTTCAAAAGAAGGGGCGTGCTGCTCACTGTTCCAAATATAATTTTGAAGGTCATCAACTGGTTACATCGCAAACAAATCAATGAACTCCCATGGGTTTTCCTTTTTATTCTCAATTTTGTAATCATATTCACCTACATCTTTGTTACGTCAGTTTGACTGCAATGTCTTAACCCCGATACAGTTACCTACCTTCCTATCGTCGGATAAACCCGACACTTATCACCTCGACAACATAATTTACATAAGAACGAGCAGCGGCACGAGATTTTCCTTTTAGATTTAATGCTGTCAACATTTTTGGCTTGCTTCTTGTACATGGCTTCACTTTTCAGCCGGCATTTATATGCAGGTGGGTATACGTACTACATACAAACTTGTGTTGTATATCGTGTATGTATAAGTTTGTTTGAACTGGTTTTGGTTTTGGCCCTTTTAACGTGTTGTACTTGTACACAGGTTATTTGCGTTCGTCTTTATCAATTCTCTTCGTCTTACGTGGAGTTTAATTTTTAATTTTTTTTTTTTGTATTTTTACCGGTTGCTGGCAAAAGCTGTTTTTGCAATGACTTTCCAAAAACGCTGCGTTAGTTGGGTATGGGTAGGTACACAAGTTTATCTGCGATAAACGGAATTCAAGTGAATCATTATCAATTAAGTTGTTTGTTTTCTTTTGCGATATTCATTGGGCGACAGCACCAACACTAATATGTTGGTTTTGTAGATAAACGACGTTTCGCGCTGAATAAAAAAAAAAAAAAAACAATTCGAATTAGCCAATTTGGTGGGAGCTGACAAGTCATTGTTACAAAAGCTATTAGTAGGTCAATCGTATTATTCGAGTTCATGCAGAATGAAGCCAGGGACACTGCGAGCATGATCAATTTCAAATCTTGTAGCCTACGTCATAGAAGAGTCTTGCTTCTGTCAGTAGTTGACAGCAGTTTTGTAGGTAGATCGGTTAAGAGAAACTCATGCGAATTTGTCTCTTAATTAAGCTGTCGAAATCGAAATACGAGGAAGCTCTTCACTTAACTGAATGTGAATAGTGTTTGTGAATTGTGATTTGGTTGTGGTAGTGTGTGGCTTAAGAGAGCGATTAGCACACACACAGTCTACTTAGTGCAGTGTACCATACCAAATTTGATTGTGGGCTGGGTTTGGGTACGTGAATCATTCACCACAGTTTTTATGGTGCATTACGTGTTCGATTCATTTGATAGCAAGTGACGATGACGTGACATTTGTTTATTGTTTACCATTCCGAGACATTAATGAGTTATCCCCGCTTTTGGTTTTCTTCTTATTTTCTTTTCAATTTGTTTACACAGTGTTCGCGAGAGTGTGATGCGAAAAATGTGACTGCGAGACAGTGACGGTTTAAGGGTGGGAGGTGGGACACTGGGACAGTCGCCAGGGCGGATATTTTCTGTCAAACTGCAATCATTTGGATCCGGCTATCTTCGTATTCTGTGCTCATGTTCTGTAACTCATGCGATAAATGTTCGCATCGAAAACATAGTATCTAACATGTTTTTCAATTTATATCGTTTTAGTGATAAATATATCGATGTGATAATTACAGAACATGGGCCCTGGACAAAGCTTTTGTAGTTTTACAGACTGTCAATTTTTTAATACGTTTTTGAATCTTTCGCAATTCACAGCCTCCGCCAAATTAATGAGAGCTGGAGGTGGAGATTTCATATTTGTATAAATGAGAGTAAGATATCGTTTGCCTGATCAACTTGAAAAGGATACTCTTTCTTTTTGAGCTGTACGTTGATGTAATGCCTGCGGAACTGAGTGGGAACGCCTGGCACCATTCGTCAACGACTTGATTGATCCTAACCAGTGTGATTTTAAGCCCAGTTAGTCCATGGCAAATCATGGAGAAACCCAAGAAGTTCAAAACGATACACTTACCGCTTTTTCTATCGACTTTAAAGGGCTTGTATGGAGACGCGCTATACAGAAGCATGACTAGTGTCAACGCCTCTGCCAAGCTTGTCAAATTGTGTAACGCTGAAGATCGCACGCTAATTTATGAACCTCGGAAACAACCTCACTGAGGCCTCTTTCACTTAAAAAAAATTTAGACAAGCTGACACGATGTCAAGTGAAATTTTCGACATTATACTTGAGAAAATCGTACGAAACTCTAAAGCCAGCTACAGGGTCACAATTTTCTAAAAGTCTGTGAATCTATAGGAGACGACATGAACATCATTGGCAGAGCACAGCAGTACAGAGCAGCAAAAAATGGGCTTACAGGTGAATGCGGTCAAACGGAATATATGTGTTGTCAGTAACAAGGGACACACAGCTTCGAGGAATCGGACAGAGCGTCGCGTATATCTCTGCTCCGCACTCCGCTAGTAACTCTGAAAATGGCAAAGCACCAGAAATTGAGAGCTAAACCTGCCAACCGCTGTTTCTTTTGCATAAGAAGGCAATTGACTAGTAAGCCCTTTAACCACAGAAGCATGGACGTGAGCGAAGGCGGATCGCTTCGAGTGAAAAATTCTCCCGGATCCGTTCGGTTGTCTTTTGCATTGACACTGGCTCTGGAGGAGGAGATTTTACACTAAGAAATTGTTTTCTATAATATATTTAACGAGACACTTTCTTCAGACAGTGTTGGTGGCGCTTTTCCAAAGCCTAGAATGGGAGTTGGGTTTTCAGTGCCGATGATGCCTTTTCTAATGGGCTACATTTCTTACCAGCTCGAAATGTATGCTGCGCGGAAAGTCAGATGGCATGGGATTGTCTGTCACTTAAATTCTAGCAATACTTATTCCGTAACTATTTCCTGGTAGTCGTGTTGTGTTAACGACGAAATTCAGCAACAAATACAAGGTTTTCCGTCAACTGTCATTTTCCCTCAGCATAGCGTCAACTACGGGTCGTAATGGTTTCGATTGGTCTTCGGTTGTTCTTCGCCTTTAATAGGCATGGCTGACTATTTCAAAATGCACAAGATTTATAAAAAATCAATTCAGAGAATTAAATATTTATAAAATAGTAACTGCAGAATTGAACCAAACAATGTAAATATCTACGGCACTAAAAAGTGAAAAACCATCACCAAGAGGATAATTTGACGCCTCAGAACAGATAGATTGATAGGGCTGTCTATTTTTGTCAATAAGACTGCCCTTTCAATGATTGCAAAAAGCAACTAAACAACCAAAATAAAGAAACATTTACTAACTTCAAGGATACACAACATTTTTCTATACATTGGCAAAACGAAATTCCAACTAAAACTCCCCTCAGATCCGCCCCTGGCTATTATTCTTAGAAGATACGTTTTTGTGGTGCGCTACCATTGCCAATAAATCAAAACATGGACTCTAAACCAAAGTGTCAACTCACCCCAAATGTTACTTATATTCACACATTGCGGCAGCTATACGGGTTCTTCCTGCATAAAACTGTCATAATGTCCATAATGTTCCATTAAAACTCCTTATGACTCGGTTGTCAGTTTTTATCATTCCAAGTAAATGACACAAAGAGGTCAGTCGGGTTGTCAAGAAGTTGTAATAAATGCCAGGACAATATTTTGACATTTAATGATTACAGATAATAATTCAGTGATTGATTAGAGTGTCCTTCATTCAGTGACTATGGCAAACTCATTTATATAAAAGTGGCATTGGCAAAGCAATCCAGGTCAAGGAGGAAATTTCACACAAAAAATAATTCTA
Organism: Cheilosia vernalis; assembly: GCA_949126925.1. Classification (NCBI taxonomy): domain Eukaryota; kingdom Metazoa; phylum Arthropoda; class Insecta; order Diptera; family Syrphidae; genus Cheilosia; species Cheilosia vernalis. Next base: position 26,962,911 of record OX421358.1, read on the forward strand.
CTCAACATAATGCGGGCTTGGGTAGGTATCCTCACTTTTGTTGTCGCCTATAATTAACGTGAGAGGTTTGCTTTGATTTTGCAAGTCAGCAGAGATAGGAACACACATGTAAGCATTACATAGTTGATTCATGGCGAGTCTTATTTTTCCATCAGTGCATATGAATATGTCTTCCACCTATAGCGCTGATTGTAAGGTTCGTTTGGGTTTATTCGTCTGCAAACAGTGAGCTATTGAAATTTTGTTGACAAACAGTAGATAGGCGTGCCACACATTGCGCATGAACTCGTTGTGACTATACTGAGTAAATTGAAAGGAATTATTGAAAAGTTGATTCCGGATAGCAAAAAGTTGACTACTTTAAAGTGAGTGACAGCTTAAGTAGATATTTTCAAATGTCATTGTCCAGCTTATTACAAATTTTAAGTTCCTCTTCCAATAGTGCTCTACATATTGAGGGAGTGAGTAGAGGTACGAGTATTTTACACTATACATATATTTTTCAGAGTTTAAAAAAATCTTCCAATTTAGAAAAAAAAATTTTAATTTTCCTTAATTGAATGGGCCAAGTCGGCAGTAATCCTAAATGCTTCAGCTGTAATCAGCCATCATAGGTCCATCTTAATATCCAAAGGAATCGGAAGAAAGTTTTCTTCTTGCTCTTCAATTTATTCATCATTTCTAGGAATCGGTCTAATCTAAATTGATGAAGAGAAAATCTACCTTCCAGCATTAGAATCTTAATGTGTTTAGGTTGAAGGTAACCGGCCGACTTTTTAACATGACATTATCTACTACGCAGACGCAGATTTTTCAATAACTGTAATACAATTGGTAGATCATTTATTAATTTCTAGTCTACTTACAACATACAAAATTTCAGCTTTTGCCTTTTTCGGACTTAACTCTGGAAACATTCCTAAATAAAGTGAACGACTGGGTCAAACGAAACTTTCTCATTGAATAAAAGGTTTGGTTGGTTGTCTTTTTTATTTTAGTAGGTAGTTATGTTAAAATCTCTGAAGCGATATTAGAAATAAAGGGTTTTTCAATAAGAGCGCTACAAAAGTTTTTTTTTTTAAATAAAACAAAAACGGTTTTGGATATCAATGAAATACTTTGTTCCTGTGAAAGTACGTTCGATGCCATAATGTATGGAACTCTATTTCTTTTGCATGGCCACCACGGGCACGCTTGCAGAAGTCCAGACGCTGAACCCAATTTTCGACGGTGTTCAAGCATAAATCGGCCGGTACGGTACTGCTGCAATTTCACGTTCGATATTCGTACGAAGCTCATCAATCGTCGCTGGCTTGTTGGCATAGACCATAGACTTGACGTAGCCCCACAGGAAATAGTCTAACGGCGTCAAATCGCACGACCGAGGCGGCCAAGGGACTGGACCATTTCGTGAGATACCTAACACGTTCTCCAAACTTGGTTTCCAAATTGACTGTGACATTCGCTGTGTGGCTTGTGGCGCCGTCCTGTTGGAATCACATGTCCTCCAAGTCCATATCATCCAATTGGGGCCAAAAATATTCGGTTATTATTGAACGGTAGCGATTCCCATTCACAGTAACGTGCCGGTCTTGATCATCACCAAACCGTAATTTTTCGGGATGCAATGATGACTCATGGAGTACGTGTGGATTGCTGCCTGACCAACATCACATATTTTGTTTATTGACGAAGCGATTCAGCCAGAAATGAGCCGACGATTATGACGACCACAAATTTTACTTTTGTAGCGTCACTGTTGAAAAACCCTTTATAAGAATAGTGTTAATAGAATTCCACTTTTAGCTTATTCATCTAATCCAGCAACAGTTAATTTTAGCAAGTTCTTTTAGAGAGTTTGAAGAATAAGAAAACGGATTTATTCGAATTTTTGGAGAAAAACTAAGAATGGTTTTGGCAACACTGGTTTTGACAGCTGACGTGTGTTTAGTACCTTGTGTCACTGTCAAACAGCTTCAGTTTGGTTTGCAATTTAACCATGGATCGTCTTACAAATGAACAACGCTTGCAAATTATTGAATTTTACTATCAAAATTCGTGCTCGGTTCGAAATGTTCATCGCGCGCTTTTTTCGAAAAATTGTGTTCAGCGATGAGGCTCATTTTTGGTTGAATGGGTACGTAAATAAGCAAAATTGCCGCATTTGGAGTGAAGATCAGCCAGAAGCATTGCAACAGCTACCAATGCATCCCGAAAAAGCCACTGTTTGGTGCGGTTTATGGGCCGGCGGCATTATTGGGCCATATTTCTTCAAAGATGATGCGAATCGCAGCGTTACTGTCAATGGTGAACGCTACCGAGCGATGATAACAAATTTTTTTTTGCCCGAAATGGAAGTTCTTGACTTGCATGATATGTGGTTTCAACAAGACGGTGCCACATGCCACACAGCACGCGAAACAATGGCGCAATTGCGAGGCGAGTTTGGTGAACAGTTAATTTCACGTTTCGGGCCGGTCAATTAGCCGCCTAGATCGTGCGATTTGACACCATTAGATTATTTTTTGTGGGGGTATGTCAAGGCTAATGTGTATAGGGACAAGCCCGCTTCGATTGACGCACTGGAAGCCAACATCCATGCATTCATTCGTGAGATACCGGCCGATATGTGTGAAAGAGTATGCCAAAATTGGACTCAGCGGATGGGCTACCTGAGACGCAGCCGCGGTCAACATTTGCATGAAATTATCTTTAAACATTAAATTGCAAGGTTCAAACTATCGATTCAAATAAATATTTCATTCATTTTTTCGAATTTTTTGTGTTTTTTTTTTAAAAAAAGTTCTAAACCTCTTAAAAAATCACCCGTTAGAAGATTTAAATAAAACACTTTTGGTAGATATTATTTTCTCCCCTCTATGAGGAAAATAACTTTATTGTTTCCAGAGCGAATTTATAACATAACATGTTCCCACCATCGTGACTTAGTCTATGTGATTTATAAATCACGAAAGGCTTCTCCACCGAACTTTATGTGTTTTAGTTTGACATCTAGGAGAAAGAGTTCATCCCCTTCGAACCAGGTTGTTTTTTTTTTTGGCTGTTTTTGTTTTGTTCCCATACCTGTCAAAAATACAACAATTTATGATTGTTTATACTTAATGGGCCGTACCAATAATTATTTTTAACCTTCACACTAAATATTTCCTAGGTCACAATATGTAATTTTGTATGGAACTATTTAGTGAATTTTGAATTTGGGCTATTTTGCATATTGAATAATCGCCTAAATTGCTTAAAATGAAAAGTACAAAAGAGTAGGTAGTTTGAATAAATAAATTGAGTTCAGCCTCAGAACGTGTTCGTGGGGCTTGGACTTTTCTATGATAGTATATTCTTCTACTTACAAAATGTAAGAATTAAGTCCCATCTATAAAAAAAATATTTTGGACTTATAGACCACTTTGGAGGGACATAATTCCACAATCAAATTTTGAACTTATGTCCCACCGAAGTGGGAGTGTGTATTTTAGAAAGACAACCGGACCTCGTATAGAACCTTGTGGTACCCCTATGTTGAGAATAATTCGATTCAATAGAGATAGTTTTTTTTTTTTTTAAATCAATCGTTGCGCATCAAACTACTAGCGTTTATCTAGGGATAGCTTTTTCTTTTCATTCTTTATTTTAACCCGACTGGACACAAAAACAAGAATAAATAATATGTAACCAAGAATTCAAGTAAATCTAACTATTTGGCAGAGAGGCTACGCATATTTTTGCTAGTCTGTGTAGGAAGTCTCCGATTGTCTATTTAGGTCTGTTCCAATCTTTTTAGTTCTTCTTTATTTTTGTTTTAATTAACCTTTTTATTTTCTTATACATGCAAGCAAAAATTAGCACTTAACTTACTGATAAAATTGGGCCCTACGAAACCAATGAGGTACAACAGAAATTTCTTATCAATGAACGTTGCGCAGCATTTTAAAAAAAACTCTTGTACTCGTTTTAGTGTACACAATAAACATGCGCCCCAATTACAAAAACACATATTTTTTGGCGAAATTTTTCTTATCACAAGGTCTTTCTTTAAAGATATAGCTTAATCTAGTCGATAAACATACCTATATATTCTGCAAAGTCATTAAGAGTGTCTCAACTATGTTTCAGAATTTTTTATGTCGATAATGAGTACGTACAACGTACAAGTAGCGCTGGTCAAACGAAAAAAAAAAAAAAAATCATGACAAGCACTAATGTCACTCCACTCCTTTAATTAATCACACGCTGGTATATTTGTATCCCACAGAAAAGGAAACATAAGCAGTCCTTGATTTTAATTAAATATGCCAAAGCGATATTGAATTTCCCACCGCACTAATCGTGAGCATCAGCTACTCTCATTCTATAGAACGTATTTTCAATTTGCCATCCACGATAAGGATTCGCCGTCTCTGGTCTCTCGTGTGTGATTTAAATCAGTGATACGAAAGGATTTCGATTTAGTTTTCAGCATGAACCCTGTTTACAAAGGTAGGAGTAAGTACCCGATGACACTAAACTGTGTTAGTTGATATGAACGTACTCAAACATTTAATTAACAGCGTATCAAACAATATTATTCATATAGAGTCAGCGTTTTGCAACATCCATTGATCCTTTGTTTTGACGAGCAACTAGTTATGCATAACATTTTAAATTGCCCTACCTAATGGTCTGTATAATAAAACTGATTTGTTAGAACTATTCTGCTGACAATTAGCCATAATTGGTACCCCAACGAATACCTCGTTGCTTTTGTTTTACTGACGTTGTAATTGCCATCACAATCACATTGAATTTACATAAATGCTCATGCTGGAAAAAATTAATTCTTTTGAATTGAGCGGTCGAATCAGACTATTAGACAGTCAATAAAATATTTAGTCAGAAATAAATCAGTAAACAGAGAGGCAAACCACGTGATCTCCGGTAGCGTGATTATTGTGTTTTTCTGTTATACCCACTGTGCACTTGTTTGACAGATGACAGATCGTGCAGAGGAAAAATAATAATACAAAATGCTCATTTACTGGGAACGTATTCGATTTTATTTACATAAAGCTTTTAACGAGACAATTAGGTGTTCGAAAGTAATAAATAAATGGCCACCTAAGACCTAATCCGTTTGCGTCATATTTAATACATTTTAAGCCTATTTCGCTCCAAGTTATTTTTCATCTGACATATGATTGCTTAAATGCCTACAAACGACATAAATTAACTTAACAACATTTTGTTTAAATGTTTAAATATAAGAATAGTACGCTGCTCGAGCAAAATTTTCGCTCCCATTCAATTCTCTCCAAAATTTAGCTGAGCTGAATTTAAGCTAACTCTCCAAAAATTTGGTTTAGCTAAATTTAAGCTCACCAATTTAGCTCAATGGTACGCAGCTAAATAATCAAACTTCTGTTTCAGAATGTACTTCATGTATCTGTCAAAATTTAGCGCCTCCTTTTAATAGGTCGGGACATTTTCTCAAGCTAAATTTGGTCAGATTTGTGTGTTCTCTTGCTTGGTTGCATTTTTGTATTGTGAGAAATGGGAGAAATAAGCTACGATTTGATTAAACAGCTCGAAGCGGAGTACATAGAAGATAGAATTGCAAATGGTTGAAATCAGAGAGAGTTACAATTTTTAAATACCTAAGTTATTTTCCAAGAACAGCAGTTTTTTGTGGCACCTATCTACGGACCACGGCGTGCTCTATGTCAAAATTTAGCTATGGCTTTAGCTAATGTTTGGAGAGAGAAAAGTTGGAGAGCAGATAAAATTTAGTTTAGCTCGATCAGCGTACTTACCTTTAGGAAGTAACGCTTACTGATTTGACGGATAAAGCAAATTAAGCTGCCGTCGTTTAAATTCAGTTCCCAAAAAACATTCCTCTGAAGATTTTATTAAAAAAAAAATTCTCTCCAAAATTTGGCTCAGGTAATTTAGCTTATATAAATTTAAGCGAATCCCTATAGCTCGAGCTAAACAACCAAACTTGTTTCAGAATGTGATTCATATAGGTATCTGTCAAAATTTAGCGTGTCGATTTATATAATGGGACTGCTAAGTTTTGACAGATCGTTGTGTTCTGTTATTCCGATGCGTTTTTGTATTGCGGAGGAAAAATAAATAATGATTTTTTTTTTATTTAAGTAAATCGACAAAGGAATTGGTTAAAATCCTAAAAATGTTGAGTTATTTTTCAAAGTAGGTACAGCTGTCAAAATTTAGTACGGATTTCAAGTATCTTTAGGAGTGAAAAGTTGGAAAGCAGATAATATCTATAGTTTAGCACAAGCAGCCAGCGTATTAAGATTTCCATTTAGTAGTATGCATTTAAAATAACCAACTGTCTTCTCGCACTGTAGAAAAATCTCTCCTCAATTCTTAAATCCCCATTATTCGTCTAAATGTTAAAGCTTATAGGTACAACGCTCTTCGAGCTAAAATAAATGTTATCTGCACTCCACCTTGAAGTACAATCAGAGACAAAAGTTAGATTTTTTAGCTCGAGCTGCGTACCATACTCGCCTAAGGGCCAAGGGGATTCCCTTAATTTTAGCTAAGCTAAATTGGAGAAAATTTTGTTTGGGAGCTAGAATTCAGCTCAAGACAAAATTACTTCAGTTCAATGAGATTTACTTTTTCTACAAACGTGGATCTTGTTCGTAGCTTGATCTTATTTTAAGCGAATATAAATACACATTTTTTCTCCATAAAGTTGCCAATTGGACTCTAGTACTTTCCTTTTATTTATTTATTTATATCTAAATAATTTAGAATTTATTATATTTAAGGCTTCAGGGAATCGAGACCATTTGAAGCCGTTTTGACATTCCTTTTAATCTGATGTCAAGTGTAGAGATTTCTTTACAGTTCGAGAAGAATATTGTTTGAATTTAGGTAGGGATTAGTTCGATCAGTACGAAAGCTAAAACGCTTTACTATAAATTTTTTTCCTTTAATGGAAATATGCATGCCTTAAGCAATCCAACACAAATAAAGTAAGCAAGCTTCAATAGCTTCAAACTGAACTGAGCTTGAATGTTGGCTTGGTGGCTCATTATATTCTGTTGAAAAGCAGTGTAGGCAGATTTTTGTTAAATATAAGTATATGTAAAATTAAGTTCTAGCTACTCTCTCCAAATCTGCCATTTTTTTACTCACCTCAATTTCTTCAATCTCCAGGATTTCTTCGTTGAACTATTCCCTCTCAACTATTAACGGCATTCACACAAAATAAGGAAAAAAAAACATCTGTCAAAATTGTAATGACATTAAAGCTGATTAAGTTATAAGCGGCTGTTGCGAACTGTCAAAAAGTCATTAATTGGAGAAGTTCAATAATCTAGTTTAGTACGTCCGACAGCTGGCTTTATAGTGGAAACATTTTGACAGACACATTTCCTACAGTCTGAAACGAAAATTGGGACCTCTCTTTTTCTACTCTCAAAATTTAGATGGCTTGCCAGTTTATCCCGTACCTACATTCAAAACGAACGCCAAAAACAGTTCTGTTTGTGTTGGAAAGCGCAAACTGCTTACCGTCTTCTGTTGCGCTAAAAAACTTTGCATAGCTATGGTTTTATACTTGAAGATAATGGGCCTAACTCATAATAATTTTTAACCTGCCCACAAAATATTTTTTAGATCACAATATGAAATTTTGTATAGGAAATTTCGCCACTGTGAGTTCGAAAAATGTAGTCTGGACACTAAAAATGGTTATAAGTATCGCGGAATATGTATCACCTGCGCACTTATAAGCTGGCTTAAGTGAAGTTTTAAAAAAAGTGTGCAAGGATTTTCCTACTGTCATTGTCATTTCATTTTCATAATCAAGAAAGGTGCCATTCCTCATATTGCAGCCTCTTTTAAAACAACTTTAAAGCCAACAAACCTACCAATCTGTCATATTTGACATGTAATTTTGAAAGCTGCCAAATTCAAATTAACTTCTCAATAATACCAATTTAAGATGGTTCCATCGATTGTAATTTATTAAAATTTCCCCAACTATGTAACTGCCTTCTTCGTAAAATAAAGGCGAACGAAAAGAAAAGAAAAAAAAAATCCCCCTTAATAAATTACCGACATTTATCTATGAACACTCGTTTCTTTTCACATCCGCGCAATTATCTCGGAAGGAAACACATTCCATGTCCTCGGTTGACTTGTGCTTTTTTTTGTTCCCGATTCATACTTCTTGTAAAAGCAATAACCGAATCTGCACCAGATTCTACTACATTTTCATGAAATATATTTATTGGGTACCTACTGCCATCGGTTCGGTGGTGCTGCTGTAGCTAACCCCTTTCCGATGACGACGGTCTTTAGGTTTTACCACACATGATGTTCACTGAGTTTCGTATAATCTTATTATTTCATTAGTAGTCGACGAACGGTTCCTGGTATATTCAGTGATTCTTCCCAATTAATTTGTGCTAAATGGCGCGGGAAGAAATCGACATCATGTCTCGACACCAAATCAAATGAATATACATTGGGGTCAGTGCAGAATATATATTGACATGGGAATCAGAAACAGAATGACATCAAATAGGATGAGAATCAAAATCAATACAAAAAAGTTTATACGAGTATATGGTTACGGTTAGGCGATATTGTAGCAGTAACATATCAAGATTGTGCTGGGCATATTTTATGGTCCTGCTCTCCGGAGGATGTACGAAAACAATGGAAATCGGGATCGATTTTTGTCTTGCTCTGGAAATTGGAGGTTTGCTCTTTAATTCAGTGTGAACAAGTGAGTTGAGAATTGACCTTTCGATTGCATAACCGGTGGACTTCAAGTTGAATGGAAGAGATGGTAATTGAGTGGGAGTTTTGAAATCTGTAATGATTTCCTCTGTTTTTAAATCGTGTTATTTACGTTTGACCCAATGCAGTTTCAAAAACATCTTTCTGATATATCCTTGTGACAATACTACATTCAATCAGAAAATAAACGTTGTAATGCCAACAATTTTCAATGGTTAAATTAACCCAAATGTAGATTTTTTTAAGAATTAAATTGTTGCCAATGATGTAAGAAAATAGTTATGGAGAGTATTTTATTCTTACGCTGAGTACTTGATGAATGGGTACTTTAAACAAGTTTTTGTTATGAAAAATCTTAGTTGAAGCAATAACTTTTTGTTTTTTTGGTTTTCTTAAAATTTCAAAATTCTTCGCTTAAAAATCTTCTTTTTTTTTTTCTAAGTATTCGCACTCGATTTCCTGAAGAAGATTATTTTCACCGGTGAGTTCCTCTAATAAGAATTTTTTTTTTTTTTTTTTTTTTTTTTTTTTATCCGAGGGTAGGTGAAAATCTTCCAAAGACACTATGAGAATAGCAAGCGCGTTCTCATAGTAGTGTCAGATTTTTACTGACTAAAAACACCACCCTTCTAAAGATTGTTAGATACTGCAACTAAGATATAACTTATCAAGCAATTTTTCTATCATTAAATAAAAACTTTTGACAGGTTACTTTCCAATGAAAGATCCTGCGTGTTCCGCAAATTAGACGCGGTTAATCTTATCTTGCCAAGTCGAACGGTTTCGTTCTTTGTAGTCGGCGCAATAAATTGCTCTCGTCCAAGATTTGTCGGACTGTATTGTTGATATGTCCGATTAGTCGGTTTCTATGCTTTCTCGCGAAGCTTCTAGATTCAGCTTCGATTGTTGGAATTCCGAGATCCCTATGGATATCGTCGTTTCTAATATACCATGGTGCTTGTACAATTTCTCTAAGGACTTTATTTTGAAAAGTTTGTAGAATATTGACATTTGTTTTCTTGGTACAACCCCAAAGTTGTATACCGTAGGTCCATACCGGCTTTAGCACTTGCTTGTATAAAAGCAATTTGTTCTCAGTACTGAGCTGGGAATGTTTTCCGAGTAACCAGTACATTTCTCTATATTTGATATCGAGTTCTTTACGTTTCATTTTCACGTGCGAACTCCATTTCAGCTTTGCGTCGAGTGTCATTCCCAGGTATTTGGCCTCGTTTGCAAAGGGTATTCGGGCCAAGTTTAGAAAAATTGGCAAGTCATTAGTTTTCTTATAAGTGAAATTCACGTGAACAGATTTAGTTTCGTTGAGGGCGATCCGCCAGTTCCTTGTCCATTCATTTACCTTATTCACTGCGGCTTGCAGTTTTGTAGTCGCTTCTTCGATTGTATTACCTACAGCTAGGATAGCTGTGTCGTCGGCGAACGTAGCAAGGGTAGTGCCATCTTCCCTTGGTATATCGCGAGTATATAACAAATAGAGAAGCGGACCAAGGACGCTTCCTTGCGGTACCCCGGCCGAAATTTCTTTTAGCTCCGAGTATTCATTTCCATTTCTAACCCGGAAGAGTCTATTCCCGAGATATGATTCTAGAATATCATATAGGCTTGCGGGGAGAACTTGTCGTAATTTAAATTTCAAGCCGTCGTGCCACACAAGAATTGCGAGCGGTATATGTGTCGTTTGAAATGGTTGACATTTCAGCAAGTGTTGATAGGAGAATCGTCGGCGATTCCCCAAACCATCGCAGAGGAACAAAATGCGAACGTCTGAAGGTAGTTTAAGTATGTAAATTGGAGAAAATATGTAAATTTGTGGGGGTATCTATTCAAAATATGCTCATAATTCTGTTTTAGCTCCTAGTATAACAGTCTCGAATAAGTATAGGTACTTATAGTCATCTTCCTGCATCAAGAAAGTGTCTATTCGCCTGTCACCTACAAATTGAAAGCTCGTCCTCATGAATTCACATGCCACCTGAAATGTTGCCAAATGGAGGACCGAGCTTTTTAGAATGGGTCAAAGATCAACATGGATTATTCAGTGCCGTATGAAAAACCGAAAGTTAAACAGAGAGAATGATATTGAATGTACGATTCAAAATCGGGGATATTTTTGAAGGACAGGAACTCTTGAGAATTAAACAAACAGAGTTTTTTTTTTTTCTGAATCATCCGAAATTGTGCAACGGTACGCGGTTGTCCGTCAAGAAACTGATGAACAATGCTTTTGCGATGACAATCAATAAATCACAGGGCCAATCGTTGGAAGTCTGCGGGATTAGTCTGCGCGTGTTGGTAATACGCGCCGGAAAACAAATCGAAAAGCATTGTTTATCATACCGCTCTCTAATGATTTCGATTACATTCAAGGAAATCGCATAGAAATTTGAACTATCTGTTGAAGTTAAATTTTGGCGAGACGAAGCTCGCTGGGTCCGCTAGTAACATCTAAATAGCTCAGAGAATAAGCGAGTTTGGGGTTCAAGTTTTGTAACTAGAATTAGTTTTTCCTTTGTCACACTTGCCTCAAAACTATTTAAATTGCAAAGAAACTTTGACGCATTCAAATGTCATCTGGGTCAAGTTACCCTTCTTTAACGTCAATTAGGATTTTCGGGTTGACTCAGTTAATTTGGCACGTCAAGCTAGTTTTTTTCGGCAAGTTCTACGAAACCGCCAACTTGTGAATTGTCGATTTGAATTGCGAACTAGATGGCCCTGCAGCTAAATGCTTATACCAATAATTGTCTGTTTAGAAACTTACGGGCACCTGTCAATCTTTATAGACAAGTATACAATTTTTTCAACGTGGGTGCAATTTGACTGACATTTTATATAGCAGTCGTATTTGAGTGAGGTCCACGGTGGTATCTTTAAACAACAGTTTTGTTAATTTTATTCACTGCGAATAATTGGAACGGAACCCGAATGAAATTTAAATAGTCAACTGATTGCGATTGGTTAACGTCAATGAAAAATTGTTGATGTCATCAATCTCTAACAAATGTTGTCAGATTTACAAAACTAGAAATCCGAGCATTCCCACTCCAATCCGGCATAAATGCTGATGCAAGGCAAAATGTTGACAGATAAGCAATGTTAAACAAAGAGTAGCTAAAAGTAAAATGTATACCATTTAATCATACTGTTACTTTATTTCGCTTATGCTGCCGCTCTAACTTGGCGTTTCTTAATCTATTACATTGTTTACTAATACTAAACGTCTAGCTATTAATGGAACGCCGTCAAATCGTTTGCAGTGACAAGATACTCGTGGAATGGAAACCAAAATTAATTTCAACTCAGGAAATATATTTCCAGTCTACTTGTTGTTTTACATTCTTCAAAAATTTAAATCGATCAAAGGCGACATTGAAATAAATTTGCCAGGGAAAGAAATTTGAAATTTTCCGTTTCCATTCTATTTCTAAATCTAGGTAGCTAGCTAGTTTCTGTTTTTTTTTTTTTTTTTTCTTTATTGTTTTAACTGAAATGTCCAACTAAATTATTATAAATCAATTGAAAGCAACGCAATAATATAATAAATTCCATGTAAATGTACATAAAAACTAATTCAACTATGAATTCATTGTAATAACGGATTTTCTTCTTTTTTTTTAGCTCATAGTCTAACCAAATGCGAAGACAAGCAATTTGAATGTGCAAACGGAGCATGCATACCCATACGTTTCGTATGCGATGGGGAGTCCGATTGCACGGACCATAGTGATGAATTGATACCGGGATGCAGATTTAGAGGTAAGTCGTTGTTATGATTACGAGCTTAGCCCTTAAGAAATATCAAATTGTTGTTAGATAGGGCCATGCCTATGCGTTCAGAGAAGTCGGAGTCATATTTGTCTGATACGCTGTCGCACAACTTTATAGTTTATACCCTCTAGGTCTAGATGTAGAATCAGTCTTAAAATTCTTACGATTCGTCGAAAACGAGATTATCATTTAGGTTTCAGAATTCGAGTGAAATAAAATCGAAATCGAAATTGCAAATCAAGTGAATTAATTTTCAGCGTTCTGGATTTCGGCTGATTTGGTCAATACGATATTTTCTCGAAATCACTTTTCGTGCAATTAACAGCTCTCAACCGTCATTTGGAACGTTTCAAAAATATAATTTGGATAAAAAAAAATTGGTTTTTGTTTAATTTCTTTCGTTTTCGCGATTTATTAAATAACGAGTGCTGTGTTAATTGCAATGGTGTTACAAACCGAAAAAGAAAAGTATGCGCAGAAGAAAAAGTCAAAACGCTGAGACTCTGAGAGACCATTAAAATCCATTGGAAATTTAAATTTCTTATTTATTTCCTATTCCATTTAGATTCCTATCATACCACCGAATTAATAATTTTCATGTTGCTTTTTTAAATAAATATGCTTTCTTAATGGTGCTGAAAACTGTTAGGCCGCATCTTAAAAAAATTATAAAAGAAACAACAAAAAACTCAGTTCAGTGCAAATGTTGGATAAATAAAAAATATATTAAAAATAAATCACATAAGTTTTTAAAAATGCAAGTCTTTTGGAATTTACTTTTAGCTTCTATTAATATCGAGCTTCATTTGTTTTAATTATAATTTCCTTTTTTTATTAGAATTTCTTCATGATGAAATTTCTCCCTTTCTATATTGTGCCTCTGTGCTTCCTCATTTTTTGCTTCCAAAATACATTAAATATTGTCAACAGATTTTTGAAGCTTTCTTATACTCGTAGTATGCTTACGGTGACCATACGTACCGTATTTCCCGGGACAGTCCCGTATTTCAATAGCCTGTCCCTGGTTTTTATTTTAGAAATACGGGACATACAAATGCCCCGTATTTCTATTTTAGTCCCGTATTTGTCCCGTATATTCATAAATTTATTTTTTTTGTAATATTTTATTATCTATTTTACAAAATTAACCATTTCAAGATCACTAATAAAGTGCAAATAGCCCCTTAATAATCACAAGGGAATCTACTACAATAATAGTACATCTATTTCTACCATATTTGCATACCCGCTGAACTGAATTTGTAAAATAATTCTTGTTATTTTTGGTCATTTGTGTGCTGTTATGTATTTTTGTTTGTCCCGGGTTTCGCTCTTGGAAATATGGTCACCGTAAGTATGCTCGATGTCTTGTGCTGCACGAGCGCGTTTATTTGCAGTCGCCAAAAGACCATCCATTGTTTCACCGATTTTTTCGATAACGTCATTCTTTAAGCATGAAATCGTTTAGGTTTTCGTTGAACTTTTCCTTTTCTACCCGTTGCATTTGTTGGTTCGCTGACTTTTTGCAGTACTTCCTGGAACATGCTGGAGGAATATTCGCGGTCATCGGTTTCTATTTCGTCTACGGCGAGATCCCGCGTGTCCGAAACTCCCTGCGAACGACGTTATAAATTCCACATATTTGGCTGTGGTATAGATATAGATACTCCGTAGGGGCTCTAGGAAATAAGGCCCCTTGAAATAATGTCCCAACCTTAAAATGAAATAAAGCCCCAAAATGTATACGCGAAACAACAACTTTTTTTCGGAATTGGGGTCTTAGTTCAATTCCGTTTTTGGGGCCTTTTTTCGTTATGCAATTTATAAGGTTATTTTTGCTCATGCCGATGTAAGCTTGGAATCTTTTCCGGTTGTATTGTCCCAGAAGTTTCTTGGCCCGCCTCAAGCCCTGAGTGTTATACCAGGTTTTTGCCCCGTTTTCTTTCTATAGTTTAATAAATTCTTGTTTTAGGGTGTGATCCCCTATTCCGCAGAATGGTTCAGAACATATGAAAGTTTCTGATGCTCTTTTTCTTGCTAGGCAACCGGCCATTTCATTCGCCAGGCACCTAGCAGAGGGTTACTTTGTTTCTCCTACCAAGTTCATTAAGTTTTTGTAGGCATTATTCCCATACAAGTTTGGATTTAATGATGTAGGAATTCAGTGCCATAATAGCAGCTTGGCTGTCTGTCATTGTAGCTATATCACAGTCGATTTTGTTTCTGTCGAGGTTAATTTGGACACACCTGTCTATGGCATAGATTTCAGCCTGAAAGATGCTGGTCCTTTTGCCCATTGGTTCAAAATATTTGGTTCCCGGCCCAAATACTCCCGCCCCAGTTCCCTCATCAGTTCTCAACCCATCTGTGTACCACTTTGTTGTGTGATTGCTCAGTCTGTGAATTGTGGATTCATTGCTCCAGTTCTTCTTATTGCTGAGCTTAGTAACAAAGTTTTTTTTTGGAAATCAAATCTTTTGATGCCGTCGTGTCTAGGAAAGGCCAATAATGGCTGTTTTTTGAGTAGTAGGTACGTCAAACTGTCTCAGTGTGATGCACTTTCCTCTTCCTATTCCTTCCTTGGCCATTCTTTGGATTGTTTTATTTGAACATTCCTCTACGTTAAGGTGCAAACGTAGTTAGTTAGATGCATATTTACAAGTGTACCTAAATTCTGCAACATGAACGCATAAGTTCAATGCTTTGCTTCTTAACTTGTTGATAAATTCCACATATTTGCTTCAAAAATTCAAATTTACATCACTAATTAATATAATCCCGAACTACTTCCTAGCTTTTCTGTGTATTATGTATGAGCGCAAAAGCTTCGGTAGTTTGGCGCCATCTTTTTGCAATGGAAACCGCCCTACTACTGAAAAACATCAGAAGACTGTGGCTTATTAAAAATAGATTATTTATCAGCAAGAATGCGTAAGCCCAAAACAGAAGTATTCCACACACATTAAAGTAATCCCAAGGTTTTCGTATCGCAAAGGACCAAGTCCAACAATCTTTAAAGTGTCCTCTCTCTCCCTCTCGAAAATGCCATTCAACTAAAAGACAACTTCCTTTCTTTCGCCCTACATATTATATTCAATCTTCAAATGAGTGTATCCTTTTGCTGCTTCCCCAAGAATTGCTATAGTATCCTTAGCGACAGCGACGCAAGACTGCTTCGCATCACAATTACAACTGTGCAACTGCACGAGTACCTATATAAAATAATAAAGAGCAGATGCAGCTCTACAATCTCTGTATGTACACAGCCATACTTAGGTATATAACGCATTGGAAAATTACGATCCACAAGCAGACAAGAAGTCACCTTCAAGGACAAGTCACTTGTTAGAGAGTGAAAAAGTCGCAGGCCCATGGCTCACCCTCCTTAATGCAGAACACGTGTCAATGGATTGCATTTGCATAATTTTATTTCTTCTCCTTGAAAACTCTCTCCCGACAGTATTCGGGACGTGCGTTAATATTTTCTTTTTTTCTATTTTTATGGCAGTAGCTGTACCGCTTGCGCTGTACGATGTTTTAAAGCCAACCAGCATTGTTCCGTGGTTAACTCTTTAATTGTAGCAAATTCTGGTACATTTCTCTATCAGACCGCTTCTTTGTACATTTGCGAAGAGATGCAGATGATTGATGCAGCGAACAAAAAAAAATCTGTGATGACAAATGCACAAAGTGACATATCCTGCTCTAATCCCTTGCGATGTCAAATGCGGGACATAGCTGAAAGGAAAACGACCCTTTGTGTCTGCTTCTCCGGTTTTTGTATTTACATGTTGTTTGCGTTTTTCTTTGGCGGATCCTCTTGGCCGTCCTCTTGTGAGAGTAGGGAGTAATTTAAAAATTTCATAAAAAAGGACAAGCTCTCCTGTAAACATTTGCAATGGAACTCGATAGTGGAGTTCTACTTTAGCCGATATAGAGAGAGGTCATGAGCCAGTTTCATTGCATCGCATATTGGGGTGTGGGGCGTGTGGGTCGTTAGTGGGGCAGGTCAACACAACAGCAGTGCGCCCTTTCGGCGTTAATAGCCAGACGGAAAAGCGAAAGACGAAAACCCGAACGAGAGATACTTTTCCGTTCGCTATGCACTCGTGTATATGGGTGAACAACAAGGACTTTTCGATAAAATTGGTTCTTCTTGTTCTATTGGGGTCAATTGGAAAGTTTGTTTTCTTTGTTTCTCAAGTAATTGTATTGTAGATGGTGTGGAGGGCGTGGAGGGTGTGGAGGGTGTGGAGGGTGTGGAGGGAGGTCCCTCGACCATATTCGCAGTGTGTTCTGGATTTCTAATCTGCTTAACAAGTTTGCGGTTTGGTTTGTGAGTGTTTTTTTCTTCTTCTTCTTCTTCTATGTCTTATGGCCGGCAGTTGTACTTGTACCTATAGTGTCTTGAGACGGAATCAAATGAATGGAAAAAAATATATGCTATCGGGGCAAAAGCGTGTACATGAAACTAATGCGGTTTGTGTTTGGAATTTGATGCGGAATTCTGTTTTATATTCCCAATGGGAGTGCTGCTCCTGCTGCTGCTGCTGCTGGTGGTGGTGCTGGTGGTGATGGTGGTGCTTCAGTGGTATTCAGTTGTTTGGAAGATAAGTTGGCGCTGCTCTGCATGTGGAAAACACAATCGAACTCGAAATTGGATCCATCCATTACAGGAGTATAATTTTGGTTTTGTTTTGTTCAGTGGTGGACGTGAATGGATATCCATTTGTTAACAAATGAAATCCCTGCACTCATTCATCAACGTAATTATCGTTTGGCTTTTCTGCGTGTATGCATATGTGGCTGGTGTGTAGAGTCGCGCTGACTTGCATCCTATTTTGGGCTACGAACAGGAAAAAAGAAAAAAAAAAAAAAGAAACAGAAAGTCCTTTGCGGTCCTTAGTTGAACCTGAGTCGTGAAATTGTTCTAACCAGCAGTCGTTTCCGATACACAAAGTTTACATTTTTATGCAGCCGGGGAAGGTTGGATTTTGACAATTTACTGTTAATCCTCGGGATATACAATCGGGGACAAACGGTTCTATAGGTATATAACCTTGCACAGCCTTAGGGTCTCGTTTCGTCGTTTTCGAACTCAAAAATTTTGCATACTACTCGTACAAAATTGCATATTGCGACCTGAAAAAATCTATATGCTGACGGCTAAAAATGATTATTGGTAAGGTCCATTAAGACTGGATCTATGTTTTAATAGTCTTCTGAATTTTCTCTCGCTTAAGCCATATATTGAAAGTTTCCTAACCTTTGGTCTAAATTGTCGGGGCTAGACCGGTCCACGGTCCACCAGACTTTCCTTTGAAATCGACTGATTTGACATAAAATCTTCCCTTAGAGTATAACCAATTAATCTATGAAGCTTGCGTGTATAATCTTGTATTTTTTTGTATTTAAAAAAAAATTGTCACTAAACGTCTATCGTCAGTGATTCACAGATGAACTTGCGAATGAACGCCAAATTTTCTTCAGCGTAGTCGATGAGAACGAAATGCGAATTGCTCGCGTTGACTTTACAACTTTTAACTTTCAGTGTGAACGCACCCTTAAACCCATTACAGAACTGTGAATGTCAAAATATTCGGTAAAATCAGCATTTTCATCATTTTCAAATCGACCTATGTCGTTCGACGTCGAAAAGACGCAATCCAAAATGTAGGTAGGTAAGTAAAAAATCAATTTTACAGCCCGATTCTGCCGTTGTGAGCCCTCACAAGTCACAAGCTCTTGTGACGTTGTTTCGTTGTGAGGTTTGTTGTGATTCGATAACTTTTTCAGAATTCTACGATAACCCTCACAACAAAACTCACAAAAAATTCACCTCAGAATGGTCACTTCCAAATTGGCACAAAATGTTCCACAAAAGACCGAGCTCGCACACGAAGTTATTAAAAATACATAAGATAACATTTTTTTGGCCACAATACGTGAAATATGTTTTAGAACTGAAGGATACAAAATTATTAACGACATTTGTCACAAATTAAATTCGATGCCTTCCTCAGTTTTTTTATACAATAAAATGTATTTTTTTCCGAAATGGTTTTTAATGTTGCATAAAATGCGGTGTTAAGGTCATAAAGTGTGTGGAAATATAAAACCGACCATAAATTCAATAATTATTGCCATTTGTGAGCCGTTATGACTAATTTTGAATTTTGTGACCTGGGCCCTATTCCACAAAACAATTTATATACTTTGCACTTTACATTTTGCAAATTAAATTTTTTGGCAAAGTGACAAGTGTTTCTGTTCCACAATATTCTTTGCAAATCTCACTTTGCAATCGAAAATTTTTGCAAAGACTTTGCAGGAGCGATCTCCTGCAAAGTGAGTGTGCAAAGTGTTCCACAAAGCATTTAATCATCTTTGCATTTCTATCATATTACTTTTCACTTTGCATTGCTAAATATAAGTTTTTTTAGTTATCAATCTTTATTATGACGCTCTGACAGTCGTCAAGTGTAATATCGTTCATTTTTTTTTTTTTTGTAATTTCCGTAAAAAAAGACACGGGAATCTTTCTTTAAGAATGCCAAAACTATTTTCAATTATGCGCCGTGTTTTTTTGTGGCAACGATTGAAAGCCTCTTCAGCAGGGTTATCGCGATTTCGGCGTAATGGTGGTATCAACGAAAAGATATATTCAGATAAGAAAAGACATGCAATTCACAACGAGTTGTCTCCTGGTGATAAAGTTCTAGTGAAACGGTTGCGAAAAGCAAATAAATTAGATGCAAATTTCGGTGAAGAGCCTCATGATGTTCTTGAACGGAAAGGTGGAGATGTGTTAATCAGGAATTCTGGAACCGGTGAGATAACACGACGAAACATAGTACATCTAAAAAAAGTTAATGGAGAATGGGCTGCGCAGAAAAGAGGATCCAAATCATCATGTGAAATTGTTAATGAAACATCATAGTTGGGCCAATTATTTTGATCTTAAATTTTAATTTGTAAACTTGTTTTCTTACATTGAAAAATTTATTAAATGTATTCCGTTATAGTATTTAAAAAAAACGCTGCCCGACCAACTTGTCTTTACACTGTAAAATGTGTAGTCTGGCCCGCATATCATCATATCGTCATAATATTATATCATATCATATTATCATCATCAAAACTTTTCAGCAATACCACTGACGTCATCGGGCCACCGCACTATATTTTGAAACAAAGCGTCTATTATAACGTCGACAACTCTATGGATGGTTCTGCAAACTGTTGATTTTGCAACATCATGCATAAGAGCATAACTGCAACACCATGGTACTGGCAACCATTTCCGAGCCAATGCAAGCACAGTAGCAGTTGATTTTCATCCGATAGAGCATGATTGCGCTCTAATTTTTCTCCAAATTCATTCAAAAGGAAATCAACTTGAATTTGATTGAAACGAAAGCACTCTTTAAAATTAAAGTTTTGTAGTCCCGAAAAATTAATTCGGTCTCTATAATTTCTTGTTACAACCGCGTCTTCACTATCGTAGAACAAAAACTCACGTCTTAACATTTTGAAAGCTTCACTAGTTATAACCATATGAATTTGTAAGGCGATCGTTTACCTTGCAAACTTTTGACAAATTTATCAAAATTTGCTTTGCAAAAATAGAGTTTGAAGTTTTTGTGGAACAAAACAGCTTAATTATTTGCAAAATCTTTGCAAATTACACTTTTTAATATTTACTTTGCACTTTGCACAAGAGAACGTACGTGGAACAGAAACTGCAAAGAAAATATAAAAATTTCAAAAACTTTGCAAATTACACTTTCAATTTCAACTTGACAATTTTCAAATTCTATAGTTTTGAGGAACAGAAAGTTTTGCAAATAGACGAGAAATTTGCAAAATGCAAAGTGAAAAGTTGATAAATTGTTTTGTGGAATAGGGCCCTGCTCAATAGGAGATCACAAATTCGATTGTTTTTGTGAGCCTCACAAGTTGTGAGTGTACTGACAGAATACGAAAACCTCACAAAATCAATTTCACCTCACCTTGTGAGGGTTTTGTGACTTGTGAGGTTTTCCAGAATCGGGCTGTTAAATAGGCTTTGATAGTTCATTTCACTAGGAACAGTTGTAGAAGGTCCAACGACTGCGTTGGCTGGGTCATGTAGAGCGAATGGACGTGAATGCTCCGGCCCGGAAGATCTTCGAATCCACACCCGAGGGACGGCGCAGTAGAGGAAGACCGCGACTCAGGTGGCGCACGCAAGTGGAAAGGGACCTTAACCAACTTAGCGTGCGAAACTGGAGACAGCTGGCCAAAGATCGTGCTGGCTGGAGACGCTTGTTGGTTGAGGCCCAGGTCCACCCCGGACTGTAGCGCCACCTTAAGTAAGTAAGTAAGAATTAAAAATACTGTCCTGGAGGCAATTTGCAACACCATTTGGAGTGCACATTTATTAGGACGGTAGTATGCAATTAACTTATATTTCATGACTCACAAAATTGAACAGTCTAATTTCGCTTTTATAACGCATTATCTGTAACTTCCAAAAGATTTGATATAACTCTCAGCCTTCGTCCTTTTATTTTTTTCTGAGCATATTATTTTTACCTTTCTGTTTGAAATACCGCAGCAATTAACACAGCACTCATTATAACGATTCCTCAATCTGTTATAATAAAATCAATCGTTTAAAACCCGTGAACAACAAAATTGTTTACAGACACTTTTTACTTAAGCAATTTATCCCAAATGACAGTTGAGAGCTGTTTTCAATTTCACGAAAAGTGATTTATAAAAAACTTCGGAGTGACCAAATCTGTCGAAATGCAGAACGCTGAAAATAAATTCACTCTATTTACAATTTCGATTCCGACTTCATTTCACTCGAATTCTGGAACCTAGATGTAAGAGAAAGTATTAATTTAAATAAATTGCTACTGCGCATCGAGGGGAGTTTCAATTACTTTTGGACGGACTACTCGGCTCGCTACAAGGAATCCTCACCTCAAAAGACCGCGGTTCACTATTCTTTGGACGTTGCTTAAAAAAGGCCAAGTGACAATCATTCGGTTTTTTCCGACCATAATGTTGCAAAGCTATGTTCAATGAAAACTTGATAACTCTAATTGAGGTACTAATAATATTGGGAATGAGTAAAAATAGTTTCGAAAGAAATATTTAACAAATATCTGGAATGCCAACACTATGTAAACTGACTGACAGTAAACAATTTAAGGAACATATCTTAAATGGCTTCCCGAAAACTCTCTAAAACCTTTGCTTAATCGAATCTTAACACCCGAGTTACATTTATCTTCAACTACCTACTGTACAAGACCAAAATCAACAGAAAAATTATTTATCGTAACCAGTGCTAGTACAGAATCGAATTGGAAGACATTTCTCTCCGATGGGAGATGTCATTGTTTATCCTATAAAAATCATGCAGTACAAATTTTCAAAATTGTGTAGTTGGCTCTTCAGTAGAAATGGACTTATCCACAGTCTGAGTTTTTATTTTATATTTTGAGGTTAAGCTTTGACTTCCTAAATCACACCATTTATCGCTTTCAAATGAAGAATCACCATCAATTGACGACTTGTTGTAAAATAAATATACAAATGTGACAGACAAGAACAAATTTGTCCCTCGAAGATTGTGCATTAATAAATTACTAGTGTTTTTCATCTAGATGCTAGTCATAATACTTCAAGTGGAAGTCGTCACTCCCATAGTTTCAGGGGCATTTTTAGCATACATTTTCATTGCATACATTTGGGCAGAAATAAAAATGTATGTTCAGAATAAAGTGAAGCGGTTCATTCTGCAGAATTCACTACCTACCCCTTATTGAATTCGACTAAGTACAGTGACTAACCACTTGTAGTGGCTGATTTTCCTTTAACAAATTTTGGAAAATAGGAGTTTTTTTTTACTATGCCCACATGATCTATACTGAGCATTGATTTACATGGTTTACAGAAACAGTTGGATCTCGTATTATTGTTGGAAATCAATGATCTGTATAGATCATTGCAGAAAGACAAAAAATGATATTGATTTCAATTAGACGATCAAAATATTATTCCAAATGAACAGTTTTTATTTTTTCTTTTTAATTTTTTCTGAAAATTTGCAATAGCGTAAAAATCAATCGTGCTGCAGGGATGTCGATGGGAATGACACTCCTAGACATAGAGAAGGCATTCGACACCGTCTGGCACAATGTCCTTTTATTTAAAATGTTAGAATTTAATTTCCCAATAATTCATTGTAAAAATTCAAAGTTTCTTGTCAAGTCGTTGTTACAGCGTGTACGTTAATGGTAGTTCGTCCAACTTATTGCACAGGGCTCAGTCCTTTTGCCAACATTATACAACTTGGGATTTACCAATAATAATTTTTAACCTTTACACTAAATATTTCCAAGGTCACAATATGCAATTTTGTATGGAAAATTTCGCCATTGTGAGTTCGAAAAACTTAGCCTGTGTATAGCAGATATCCCGAATTTACCTGAATGCGAAATTGCTGCATACTATACTGCTGTATTTTCCTCGCATGTAGTTGGTCTCAACAATGAGACCAATCTTCAAAATACGACTGAAATTTTAGTTAAATTTTATAACAAAAGGAACATAAAAGTAAATACGGACAAGATTGAAGCTTTTTTTTGCAAGGAAAAGAAAGAATTGTTTCTTACCGTCTAATCAGTTGATGATAAATCGCCACCAGATAAATTGGGAACCATTTGTTAAATAGGAGTTTATTTTGATCAAAACATACTGTAAGGACACTACATAAGACCGGTATAGCTATTAAGATACTATAGCCTTTTATAAACAGGAATTCTTTACTGTCAAATGAGAATAAAATACTTATGCACAAAGTCATCTTTCAGGCAATTTTACTGTCTGACTGTCATATTAAAAAAATACAAATACTTACAGCAAAACAAACTTTTCAAAATGATGCTGAACCTTCCTTGGCACTACTCAACCCTAGATTTGCATAACCGAGCTAATGTTGAACTGATCGCCGATAGAATCAGGAAACTTAACAAAGTTTTTTTTGACTAGATGTAACTTCTCTGATAACCCGCTAATAAATGAGTTGAATTTTATTTACTAAAGATCATACTGATATTTTTTTTCTTTTTTTACTTATTTCTTTTGCTGTTACTTACGTTATTTGTTTATTGTTATTTATGTATTTTATTTTATTTATTTATTTATTTATCTAGATATATATTTATTTATTTATTTAATTATGTCTAATAAATGAGTTGAACATTATTTACCATAAATTATATTTATTTTTTTAATTTTTATTTTTTTTTCAATTGGAGTTTTTTTTTCGTTGTTTTCCTTCAAATAAAATAAAATTAAATTGAAAAATATGTACTAAATCTATATAAAATGTTTCAGCTGAAAGATATAAATGTACTCCTATATTATATCTATGTAACTGTAAATTGTGCGGTGGCTAGCCTTTGTAAAAATGTTAAAACGAAATAAATTGTATTGTATTGTGTTGTAGAACTATCATCATTTTTAACAAGTTATAATAATTCACAACATTCCTCCACGTCGCTCGTTTCCTTTTTAGCCGTCCCTTGGTTGCGACCTCAACTATATTTATACAATCTCGTTGGGACTCACTTTGTCACTGAATGTGAATGAGATTCCTCTAAACCAAACACCCAATTATTTCGCCTCGAGCGAAGATAAACTGCTTAGCTAAAGCACACTAACTACCAGGATTTACCAAATAGCTAATTTAAACCCCGTTTCGGATGCTCTTTGCCGCATTCCCAATCCGATGCAAGGACCAAGAGCGAGCTACCAACTCAACCATTGTGCCACTTGCAAGCAAGTCGAATTCCCTAATAACCCTCCCACCCCCCAAACACAAAAGCACTGCTATTTTTAACTTTTTTAATAAACTTAACGCAACGGAATAACTTGATTTCAACGTCCTGCTGTGCTTGTAGCCCACTCCTCCGCCGTTCCCTTGGAAACTAGTTTAATCCCAGCAATAAATAAACAAAACAACTTCAAGTACACGAATAGTATCTCTTTCGAATAAAATAAACCAAAGCAGAGCGGGTATGGCAAACTCTTGCACTGTGCTGCGACTGGCATAAAAGAAAAGGCAACCTCCCGAAGCAAGTCCTCGCCATGTGCTCCCACAAAGGAATCTCAAGGAGCCAAAGAAGAATCTAAGACATTTTTTCGATTTTTTTTTCCCCGTTGGTATGTGCTGCTCTTTTCAGCTAACGCGCAAAGCTCTCGCTCCACAAACGGCCACATACTCGAAGTTACATATGAGCCCTTTGTCAATGTCAAAATATCATCCCCCTTTACGTGTTCCTTTTATCAAATTATTTTAGCGAATGGTAAATCCATTGTGTGCTATAGTGTACTGCACTTGAGCGACGCTCTGTAGGACATGTGTAGCAGTAGTGTTTGGGGAGGGGGCGAGGGACTAAATCAAGTCATCACGCTCATAGTGAAGATTACTCCTCCAAAAACTATCTCCACGAGGTACACTGCACAAGGGTGTAAACTTAAGTTTTGTTTGGTCAATACCATCACCCACACAGAGAAGGTTGAATTTTATGGAGATGTCACGTTTGCTGCTATATCCCTGCTGCAAAGTTTATCTATAATGTGAAATATTTGCGAACCACGAGAATCTCAACGCCACCTTTGGATTTGAGATCTCCAACATTACGGTTACCCACATATCCAGATATTGGCATTCATAAAAAAGGTGGGGGTGGCGGCGACACTCTATGTTGGATAATGTCAACAGACACATGAACGCAGATCCAGGATTAAATTAGGAAAAAAACGATTTTTTAAAATTTTTAAAACTAACTCGAGTTGAAGCGATATGTGCATATCAAGAGAGGAGCTGCGGCAGGATGATTCCGGTTTTCGTTCAGTATGCCATCAGGGATTATGGATGTGAGCACGTGATTTAGGGACGAAGACATTGCAGTTAATTCTGAAAATGTATGTGGTGCTAAGTGAAGACTGCATTTGTGGGTTGGCAGGAATGGAGCTTAATTCTATACCGAAAAGGTATTCCAAGGACTCGGGGAGATTGGAGATTTGCCGATAGTAGGCAGCCAGTTGGCGCTAATGAATGGAGCTTTTAGTTTTTTTTTTTAGGATTACTTTTGTAGAAATCGAGAAGTTTCTTTCTTATTTTTTGCATTGTAGGCCAGTTTTTTTTCAAAATGATTGCTTTTAAAGGGTAGTGACTAACGACATCGGCGATTCGGTGCATCTCAAATAGATTGGGATTTTTTCTCCACTGCCCTACTTCCAACGAACGTCTGACAATGGCAAACATCCGAGAGTATAAATGTCATGAAAAAGCTTCTCAATTAGCCGTTTCAACTCTGCATCCCTTCCATTCGTCCCTTAAATGGAAAACTGACAAAAACCGAATGGTTGTCGAAGCTATTTATTTCTTTTATTTATTGAAACGGAATTTTGTTTGTAAGGTTTGGTTACCCTTAAACATGCGGAATTTCTGGCAGAGAATTCTGCAAGACGACAACGTTCGTTTTATTTTTATACGAACGTTTCGCTTAATACAGCTGAATAAAGAAAAAAAAAAAAAACAAAAAAAAAAAAAAAGCTGCTCATTTAGGGTTTCGTTTTCTTATGTAAATCTGAAAACGAAAGAAATTTTCGTTTCGTTTAAAAGGAAAACCACGATTTATAGAACGAAAGAAGACAGACAATTGTACCTTATTCGCGTACTGCGCTCAAAAAACGTCAAAGTTTGCGTTCTATTTGCTAAAAGGAAATCTCCGTTTCCGTCTTTTTAATTTCGATTTGCAACCCATCTACTGGCAACTAGTGAGTATCTTTAATAATTTAAAGCCCCATTCACACCAAAAGAAAAAACAACGTAATGTTATCATTTTGCGGCACAGAAATTGACAATAACGCTCGATTCCCACAAGTGAGAATTGCACTTTAATCCTTACGCTTTTTCAACACATTGCTTTCGGGTTCAAGGTCTTTGCAAACCCAACCCCCCGGAACGATAGCTGGCAAATAAATTTGCATACATATCGCTGCATGCTGTAGCTGTTATCTCCGAGGCCTAAGTAAATAATGAGTATAATGTAGTTCATCCCTGCAGGGACATAAGGAGCTTTTAAATCTAAATCAATTGTTGATATAGCCCTACGGTTTACGCCATAAGCTTTTCAGATAGCAAAGCACATGCATTATGTTTTGTTGCATCACCAGATGGCAGATGGAATATTTGTGACACTCTTGGTCTATTGCACATATGCAAAAGCACTCAACTAAATTATAATAATAACGTATCTTTCCCTTGGATCCACATTCCACATGGATGTGTTTATTTAGTTCTTTTAAAAATGAATAGATAAACGACGCATCACCTTGAAATCCACTTCGAGTGTTGTCCCACTAATGGAGGGAATAGAATTAGTTTTTCCTGTTTCTGTTTATATTTTGTTAGACGTCCATTTATGTGAGGCGATATAACGTTATGAAAATTATATAGTCCTCTGAGTGTAGAGAGGTGTTTTATTAATTTTTCCACTTTGACATGACTGAAAAAGAAATTCATAAATTCTGCTGAAAGTCGCGTAAAATCTAGCAACATATTTACAGAAAAAAAAAAAAAAAACACAAAACACGACAAAGATTATCTGCGTACCTAACCCCGAAGTGATGTTCAGTACCTATTTTTTGATAAGGAAATATTTAATTGCTTTTTGGACGAAGAAAACCGTAATACATTTGTATATCAAACAATGTTTGTTTCCTATAGTTTTAGATCGTAATCCAATGAAGGCATCAAATAGGAAAAAACATTTGAAATTAATAAGAAATAAGATGAAAATTACTTCTGCTTATAACAATCCCTTTAACTGAAGGTAATAAAAGCAAAAGCATTTTTCATCTTATTTCTTATTAATTTCAAATGTTTTTTCCTATTGGATGCCTTCATTGGATTGCGCTCTAAAATCATAGTAAACAAACATTTTTTGATTAAATATACGAATTTCGAAGTCGAACACTAGATTTACATTTCATAAAAAAATATGTACAGTGTTTGCAGAGTGAGATAATAAAATTCCCACCAGAAATTACCCGTACATTTTAAATGGATTGGGAAACGAATATGGTATTCAAAATACCATTCAAAACCATTGCAATCTAGTACATTGCACTCATCGACGAAAGCATTTTGCCACAACAAAAATTTAAGTTTTATGAATGAAGTGACAAAAAAAAAAAAAATAGACAGCTTGCTTAATTAATTTACGGGTGTACACTTTTGTTTCTTAATACATTACTAATTTAAATTCATTATAATGAATAAAATAAACATTTTACTTCGGCATAATTCTTTTTACTAAAAACCCTTATAGGGGTTTATTTTTAAACTATTTAGCGAATTCAAGTCGATTTATTTTGTTTTCTTAGTTATACAGTATAACCTAGTTTTTATACAGAATGTTTTTCCAAATCGATTTGAGAAATTCGACTCTCAATGATCCCTTAGGTACAGTAGGCCCTCGGCAAAAGCAACCTCGGTTAAAGCAACACCTAAAATTTTACCATTATTACCTCAGTAATTGCAACTTTTCAAAAAACTGTGACTCGGTAAACGCAACTTTTCATCCATGCACTTTTATTTTATTTAATTTTTGTTTGGTTTTTTTGTGATTGTTTTTACTGTAACTAGGCAGTTACACATGCTATCCAAGCATTTAGCATTTGCCTTCAATGGGCTGAAGAAAACTCGGTTCCACTAGAAGATACCTTGACTCTTCAAAAACTGAAAGTGCTGGCCGTTGAAATTATTAATGTCTAAGAAAAAGCAAACGAACATTTCCCAATATTTTAAAGCAATTTAACCAAAAACTGTATTAACCGTTCTACATAATGTATAAATATTTTTTCAAATGAATTAATTTTTTTTCTTAATTTTATTTTCTTTTACGACGAACAATATTCTTTTATTTTTTATACTATGGTTTAAATTTTAATAATTTTATAACTTAAAGCAGCAACCTGAATTAACGCAACTGCTCGAATTTCCATCGGTTGCTTTTACCGATTGCGTACTGTATTAGCATTTCCTCGGTTATTTTTCACAATTTTTGCTTGGTTTCAATACAGAGGTTGTTGAAGTGGATATTTTCTCTCCACTGGGAAAAATAAATCAACCATTGAATGTATTATAATTTATTAAGTGATTGGTATTTTTTTTTTCTTAATTTATGTTTGTTACAGTCAAGTCTATGGAAATCGTACACTTTTAAGAAAGATTTGAATATCAACTTCAGCCTTCACTTAGTTCATGCGGTACCCAATAAGTTAGTTTTAGGGACACAAGGCTCTTTGTTCTATCCAAAGAAAGTTGTTTATTTGATCTAAAAAATCGTGCTTATAGTAAACTTGTCAAATTTATAGGCATCCGTCAGATTATTCGGCTCTGCCGATGGTTTTGATTTTTTGTCGGTAGTTGTCCTTTTTCTAATTCAAATCTTGATATCCAGATCCCTTTTATTATTTTATTATTTTAATGGTCCAGTTACGCATTAGTGGAATGGACTACTGAGCGAGGCGTGCCAGGTCGTTCCCTGGAAAAACTAAAATTAAATCTTAAGGCTTGTTAAAAGTTGACCTCTTTCGAACATCTCCTAACCATCCGCGAGTATAATTGAGAGTATACAATTGTTGGTACTTTCCATTCGTCGAAAAAAAATATCGATTGGTCTTGAGAAGCTCCACTTAGAGTCTTCTACGGAGCTGTTCCGCAAATTATTTTTTTTTAATTTATTTTTTTGAGATAGGTACGTATTTGTACAGCCATGAGTACTGCTGCCCATTATTGAAAGCGGTTTGTAAACTAACATCCTATTATGTGCATCAATGCAGATCATCGTCGTCAAATTTCGGCAGCTTTGCATACAAGCCCAAAAAGACTTAACAAAGACTGAACATGCAAATTTAGGAAGTAACAAACTGTTTAAAGCTCTCTTCTTTAGAACACAACTTTCTGAAAGGTAGATCTCTGCCTGTTTGTCACTCTGAAATAGATTCGTAAATTCTGTAAACGATTTATTCAAAGCCACTTTGAAGTCAAAACATTAAGCAGTTCACAGTGGCTATTTTCTCCATACAAATTTTTGTAATTGTGAGCTTCCGTAAATTTAAAATCGAGGCTAAAATTTGTTTTAAGTACGGCGCAATGGGCCTTACTAAAAATCATTTTTAAGCTACACACTAAACACTTTTTAGGTCAAAATGTGTTATTTTATATGGACAATTTCGCCATTGTGAGTTCGTAAAATTAAGCCTGATCATACAATATGATTGTAAAATCGCGCGATAAGTGCTGGGTGACGATTTGGAACTCGAAGGGGTTTTCCAAAAGCTCGAACTCTACGTAGTTTGAATTCACAATAACAAACGTTTTATGGAAAGGTGTGAGCTCGTAAGGCTTAATGTAGACATAACAATAATATCCATTTGAATCGCCACTTAAAATTTCGTCAACTCAACTTAAGCACCGCGCTATTTTTCTATTTTTCATTATTTATTAAGAATTCTCCGCTTATCTTCGGAAGCCTTGAAGCAAATTTTTGTCAACATACCGTTTGGGGTGTCTGTACATAGTGTTAAGCTGATATTGGCGATCTTGACTTTCATGTGGATTTCCACTAGACATATTGGCTTACTTAGTTCCTGATCATCTAATCAGCATTTCATTGGACTCTTCTTAAATAAAATTAAATCCATTGGACTTTACTAATAATCATACCTTCTCTATATAAATATTTTGTACGTAGATGATTTTATTTGGAACAATTTCTGGGCACTACGCGAAATTAACAAACAAAAATAATTTCCCAAAGCCTTTCCAAGCACGCGCAGTAGCTTTGAAATGCCTCTCAAGCTTCCATCAAGTCACGATTAAGTAGGAGACGCAATTGATAGTGCTGTGCGTACTTTTCTTTTTTAGACTGCAAATGTTGTGTCACAAAGAAGTCGATATCAGTCGGAAAGCAACTGAATCTAAACAAAAACAATGAGGTTACCAGGCGTCGTAATCATTTGCGAAATTGAAAAAAAAAAAGTAGAAAACTGAATGCTTAAATGCGCTTCAACATTCACACAACAAAAAAAAAAGAGGAGAAAACTTAATGGAAAACCAAACCTAACCCTTGATAAGCGGGGTTAAGTTGTTTTTAGGTCTTGCTTCTAATCAAGGACAGACAATCAGGTCTTGCTTTGATGTTTCCGTTCCAGTTGCATTATGATGCGGTGTTTGGAAAAAAAATTCACCAAGACTTATTGATGTTATTCATCTAATCGCAATTGTGAACTTGTGTAGTTGAACTTTCTGACAAATTAACTCAAATTTTCGTTTTAGGCAAAAATCGACGGTAGAACTTTGTTTGTTGGTCAGATCTTATCTTTTAAACCGACATTCAGTAGGCCTACATTTTATTGTAGGTCACAATAGTTATTTTTTTATGGTACACTTGTGAGTTTCTTCGTGGTGGATATTAGTACCGGACCTTACGGATAAACGTTTTTAGTTTCGACTCAAAACATTAGTAGTTCACTGCGGGTTTATTTTCCATACTAATTTCACAATTGTGACATTCCGTAAATTTAAAGCCGGAACTGAAATTTTGTTATACCTAAGTACAGCGCAATGGTTGTACTAAACAGATATTGAATCTAATGTTCACAGAGGGCGGTACTAATTATTTTTATTGTTCAGGTCACATTGAAAAAACTCACAACGGGAATATTTTCCACGTAAAATTATCCATTGTGATTTAAAACAATGTAAGTGAAATGTATGACACGAAGATGAAGACCAATTATTAGAAGAAAATTGTTTACTTATAGGGCCTTACCAATAATCATTTTTAGCCTTAACACTAAATATTTCCTAGGTCACAATATGCAATTTTGTATGGAAATTTTCGCCATTGTGAGCTCGAAAAATTTAGCCTGGACACTAAAAATGATTATTAGTACCGCGGATAATGATTTTTGTTCTGCCCGGCAAAGTTTTTCGAACTCACAATGACGAAATTTTCCATACAAAATTGCATTATTCTGACCTGCAAAATATTTATTGTGAAGGTTAAAAATGATTATTGTCATTATTAGTCCCACTCAATTAGTTAGATTCGTCTTTTATGTTTCTTCAAAGCTATTTTGGTTTAATAAGTAATTTTAATACTACACGAACCATGGATTTGAAACAGGAAAATCTACAAATTAATATATGCAATTGTTTTTAAACATTTGACTCGCTAAAAGTATGACAGGTACGCGATCTAAAAATCTATACTGTCATGAATGCATTAAGATATATAGTACCTATAGAGCTAAAAGTTAGGTATGCTTGAGACTCAGTTTACTTTTGTAATCCTAAATGAAGACAAAGGAGGGTTGTCATTGTCCTAAAAAAATTTACCGAGTATTTTCGTAAAGTCTTTGACAACCTTGGAAGGTTGTTACAAAAAAGGAATAAAGAAGAAAGACTGACTTTCTCCGTAAACGCTTAATTTATATTTTGGTGTAAATACGTCTACACAGTGCAGACTTACTCTTGAACGGGAAGCTTGCGTCGCACAAAATCCGATGAAATCTTTCGTTAAGGTCGAAAATTAAAAGGTCTCCTGCGATTGTCAAAGAATCAATGAATATATATTTCGCTTAGTGGCAATTGCGATGTCCTGCGCGAGACAAAGTTCGCCGCTGCATTTGGTGAATTTCACGTACCTTCATAATTTCAATTTTAAATCAAGATAGACTCGATGCTCGCTACTCTCTTAATCGAAAGTAGGGGAAGACGGGGTCTAAAAGTAACAGGGCTAACTTTTAAAATTTAAGGGTTCCCCTTATAATTAAGAGTCACGTGAAAAAGAACAATTTTGGTCTTCTTCAAAGCAAACAACGTGAAAAGTTTTTCATTCATCGTCAGTTGGAGCGGTACTGTGTGAGTTCCGGTAAATTGGATTTGTAACTTTTTTTAGTATATTTATTTTTCAATAAATACAATGTCGGTTGTTCTTTGTATCTTTTGCGTTTATCTTTTACTCCGTAGTAGGGGTAAGTTGAAACGACGAATTGGTTATATTTTGACATCTTCTAAGCAGACTTAATTGAACTTTTTTTGCTTAATTTTGTAGCTTAAATATTGCTGTTTGTTTCAAAAAGGTTTTGGCTCAATAATTTGCAAAATTGTAGGAGTAGAATCAAAATACATAAGTCCCCACTCTCCCCTACAAATCTATATTCAATAATATTTTCAACAATTACTTTTCAAATCAAATCTCTTTGCTGTGCCGCTTCCGTCCTAGTTGTCTTATTTTTATTTTATATTTTATTTTGGCTTTGTGGATCTCCGGACAGGTCTGATTAGCGTAAACTCTCCCACTTTAACTATTAATGGACGCCAAAAGGCAACCCATTCGCTTTTCATCATTGTCATGCTCATGACTGTAGTTTGCTGGACTAAAGTACCTCTTGAAACTTCCAAAAGGAGCACTGGAACCCGTTTAGGTGCCAAATGGCTCCTTTTTGACCCGTGACACCCACTTATTTTAATATTTTTAAATTGGCCCCTTTTCCAGTTGAAGTAAGATTTTATTATTTATTGAACGTATTATTTTAATACATGAAATATGACAAAAACATTTTTTTGTAATAAATACATTTATGTATTTGTTTTTTTTATAAATAAATATTTTTCTGTTTTTGCGTTTATTTTGTTGTTTTTGCTTTATTAGTATTTTATGTGGAGGCCGTATTTTGCCTCGCCCTCTTTTTATTACCCTTTTTGAAAATTTTCAGCGGCAACGCTGTTGAAGGAACCCTTCGATCCCATAAAGTAAATCTTTAATTTTTCAATACTACAGGAAGTGGGATCAGTGGTTTCATCCAAGCTGCCGTTTCTCGGCATGGGTCGACCCGTCGTTTTCACAAGCGGAATAAGCTATACCACCTTAAAGAACTTTAGATCTATAATAAGATAGACTTGAGAAAATATCTTTAAGGTGGGAGAAAATTTTAGGGTGTGGGTATTTATAAAAGTTAATTCGAAGGGCTAGCGTGAATTCTTAGCTTAAATAAAAATAGTTTAGTCTAATACACCTTTTTGTAGCAAGAGTTTTTTTTATGTAGTGTTATCTGTAAAGGTGAGACTATGCAAATTGGAGCTACGAAAGGTATATGTGAATTCGGCTTGAGAGAGTTCTTTTTTTTTGACAGCTTTCTGCATTTTTAAGAATATTCCCATTGGTAAAGGTTTCACCATAGAATTGGCTTTCGTTCGACAAGTACAAGTCAGCTGTGAACTTCTAGGCTAGATCATGAACCACGACCTATTTCCCGTCTAGTTCGCAGTTTTGTAGGCACTTTGGCAGATTTAACAATCTCTGCCCCGATCAATCTTAGCCGTTCTTTTCTTTTGCATATGCGAACCTGTTTTACCTAACTGTATTCTCAAAATTAATTGAGATAACTTTCCAAAAACAAATAAATTACTTAAATGTAGGCGAATGAGCTATTGGTTTTGACAGCCATTCGTCTGGGCTAAGCTTTATTCTTGTGTCGAATGGAAGGAGTCTTAAATTAGAAATAGACGTCCCCATTGAGAGATTGTCTTTTCCGATGTTTGCCAGTCGTTCGTTAAAGGTAACACTGTTAAAAATAGGTATCGCAAAAGCATAATTTGTGTTTTACTGGGGGCTCAACCGGACACGCGCCATTTAGTAGTCCAGCGCACTGATTTCTGAGCCACTTCTGATATGGTAAAAAATACAGACTTCTTCTAAACCTTGTTAATGGTTAGATAGGAGGACAGCTTAAATTCTGTTAAGTGAAGTAGTAAGAAGTATTCATTACATTATGACTACGACGGGTTTTTAGATTACTTTCTGGTCCGTCACAACCCCAGGTGGTAATGGAGTCATAGAGTTGCATGGGAGCTACACCAAATATCTACAAAAGCTCAAAATTTGTGATTCTTTTCGTAATTTATGTCGATCTTAATGAAGTCTCTAACTTCAGCAACACTTCACACTCATTGTTCGCAGTGTTGCCAGATTGGGTGACTTGTAGTATTTTATGCGATATTTTTTTTCTTAAAAAACGATAAAAATGTCTTCAAAGAGTGCTCAACACAATTTTATAGTACATATCGTTTTGCAAATATTCTGTTAATTTTGTTTGTTGTATTCCTTTACAAAAATAAAAGAAGGAATATATTTGAACAAACCCAAACTTTTACAACTTGGCAGAACTCTTGCATTCAAGTGACATTGAACAGTCGTTCAACTTGCACACACATAAATTTATTTTGCAGGCCTTTTTGATTTGACATAAGCCACAAAAGCCAATTGCAGAAGATATAAGTAAAATAAAATTCTCTGCGTGCATAAGTGAGATGGGTAAGTGGGAAAAATACAAAAATGATCAACAATCTTGGGGCTTCATTCTTGGCTACGATTTTTGGCAACATTTTTTAAAGTGTGGTGCTCTTAAAGCAAACCAAATCCTGGCAACCCTGACACGAAACTATAAACAAATTCCGTCACGAATTCTATAGAATGATACGATTTAACTCCCTGTCTTATGCAGATATCCTTCCAGGGTCCTTCCTTTATGAGTGCCGCCGAGTAGTGAAACATGTTCATATTGAAAATGTTGCACGCAGTTCTGTTCCTTTGACTATGCCTGTAGTATTTAGTTTGACTTAGTATTTGAGTTTTGAAATAAATAACTGGGCTCTCGACCGACTGATACCGAGAAGTCTGGACGCGTTTTACTGGCTGTTACAATGCCACCTCACGCACTCTACCTCAGTGGACTCCAAATAGGATCGTCTCCCATTTATCATCTTTAATGGTTGCCATGCAGCCAACATCCCGCGGCAACCACACGAAATGTCAATACCCTCAAGCGTTAGCCAGCACTTGGCAATAAGTTCAGCACAGTTCCGCTCTAGTCTGCGGTCAGCTTAAAAGATATCCTAAATTAATTTCCAACTGACTGCGACTGTATGGAACTCCGACTGAAGTAATCACTATAAGACCACAGCCATTCGGCTGGCGACCATAAACTACAAGCTTCCCCAGATATCTGCCGGTTGTTGTTATTCCCAAAAGTAGCAAATAAAATAACCCATCAATTTCAATTTCAATTTCAATTTCAATTTCAATTTATTTACTTATATGTGTGTACATTAAGATTATATCTTTTATAGTACTTAGAGCTTTGAAGTAGTTTTATATAAATTCAAATTTAAATGACTTAAAACTATTAATTAAATGATACAAAAATCTAAAAAGCAGATAGGTTGAGGAGAGAATGGTTAGGATGGAATAGAGGAAGGTGGAGAGGAAAAGTGGAAATAGAACATTGTGATGTGTTTTAGGTATAAGAGATAGTCGAGGAGAAATAGAGAAAAATGGCACTTTTGAAACTTGTTAGGTTTGAGATTGTTTTAATCCGCGTGGGCAAAGAGTTCCATAGTCTAACAGCGTGGACGAAGAATAGACGTGAGGAATTAAGGTGAACGTAACGAAAAGGTATAAGATGCATAGTTCTATTGGAGCGAGAAAAATTAAGCCTTGTAAACAGATAGGTTGGGCGTTGGTTGTATATGACTTTATGAAGAAATATGCAGTTCCTGGCGTTGATGTAATCTTGCAAAGGACATCCAAGTAGTTCCCGAGAGTAAACGGAAATGTGGTCACTTCTACGAAGGCCATACACATATCGCGCCGCGTCGTTGAAAGCAACTTGCAGTTTACGTCGCGATAAAGAGTCGAGTGCGCTGTAGACAACCTCAGCATATGTTATGAGAGGTAGTACTAAGGCTATTATCAGCTTTCGTCGAGTTTCAATGGGTGTAAAATTAGCAGACAGCCACAATTTGCGAAGACACCCATAGATTCGTCCAACAATAATATTTATGTGATTATAGCCAGATAGGCTACGGTTAATAACAAAGCCTAGACTAGTGACAGTGTCCACTACACTAATTTTATTGTTATTGAGCCAAACATTCGGTAAAAGATGAGAGTTGTATTTTTTGTAACATATAGGGATCACTTGCGACTTTTTTGGGTTTAGTTGCAATCCATTCTCAAGAGACCATCTGTGAATTTGCTCCAAATCTTCATTGACACGTGCCGTGAGTTCATCGATATTATGAAGTGAACTTGCGGCATGAATTTGCACATCATCTGCATATAAATGAATTGATGTATGTTTGCAAACATGTGGCAGGTCATTTATAAAGATGCAAAATAAGATCGGTCCTAATATTGATCCCTGTGGTACGCCCTGTGTGACCGTATTTAATTGGGAATGATTTTCACATGTAATGACCCTTTGCAACCTACCAGAGAGAAAACTTTTTATCAGTTGAACTGCTCTGTCACTGAGCCCAAATAAATTTTTGAGTTTCCATAGCAGAATTTTATGGTTCACCTTATCAAAAGCTTTCGAAAAATCTAATAAACACAGGAGCGTTATGTTGTTTTTGTCATAGTCTTGCCGTATTTCTTCAAGTAGGTTGACTATAGCTGACTTGGGCTTATCCCTCTGCAATTTTTCAAATTGAAATTTCGGTTAAAAAGCTTCCCTAATCACCATCCCCATAGTTCATATCCTTAATTTCTTTTCGCTGCATATATACACCGTATATATGGACTATGAAGTTCCAATAAAAAAGTGCCATTCCACTAAATATAGGGATTAACCCGACATGTCAATTTGCTACTGCTCTTCGTTCGCTTCCAACATCAGAAAGGATTTTTTCCCTTTATAGCATTGGAACGTGCTCATCGGGTGGAAGTGCGCAGTTGCCTCGAACCGAACTTTCAAAAGTTCACCACTTTTCCCCCCTGAAAAGTTTTTTAATGCCAAACCGAACACTCTGCGCAGATTGTGTACTTGCTCCCAAAACGAGATAAGACCAAAACTGGTCCAGCCGCGAGAACAAGAGCGCCGCGCAAGAGAGCAAGTCAACTACCACACAGCGTGTACTTTACGACGAAACTGAGATGCCACAGCTTCAGTTATCTGCCAACTTTATATTAATTCGGACGTAAACACTTCTCAGCTACAGTTGACACACAGAACTCACCACAGATAGTGGATCTCATACCCAGACACACTTTGTCGCATAGAAATTGTTGTGTGTTTTCTCCAAATAGTTCACGTGACATCCTTCCGGTGTGGAAATTATGTGCAATTCCTTGTGATTTTGTGAACATATTGTCGAAAAAAAAGGATTCGCTATTCGCACTTGTTTTTCATAGTTGTATCGAGAATTTTTTCTAATCGGTCCTGTCAATTTCGTCCTTTTCTCTCATTCCTAATCGCGGTGAAAGCTCCTTCTCTGTGCGTTATATTTTTTCGTTCGTCTGTGTTTTTTTTTTCCTTTCTGTTTGTTACATCCATCCGCGGAGCTTTGTATTTATGGTACGTTCGTGGGAAGTGTAAAAGAGAAGAAGAAGACAAAAAAAAAATTGCTCTTCCTATTTGTTGTCCCAAAAAGTGGGAAATGTTTGGGAAAATCCTCTTCGATTGATGCGCTCTGCTGGCCTAGTGGAATGATTTTTGTTTTCCTTTCCGAATTTGGTGTTTCGTTTGTGATACGGTTTTTGTGAATTTTTTCGATTGAAAACCTCGTGGCAGTGGTGTCCTTTTCGTTCTCCTTTTTTTTTCCCATCTAAATGATTTCAATGTCAAGTGGATGATTTCGAGAGGAGATTTTAACAAATAGCAGACACAGTTGATAGAAATTCCTTTTACTAATACAAACTTGTTCGGGATTTGATT
The DNA here is from genome assembly GCA_949126925.1 of Cheilosia vernalis. Classification (NCBI taxonomy): domain Eukaryota; kingdom Metazoa; phylum Arthropoda; class Insecta; order Diptera; family Syrphidae; genus Cheilosia; species Cheilosia vernalis. The sequence continues at coordinate 27,001,344 of OX421358.1, forward strand.
GTTGTGTGTTATATTTGCAAGATGGAAGGATTCCAGTGTTTTGTATGGTGGATGCTGTTTTTAAATGGAATACTAATCGCGAGAAGCACAAGTAAAATAAGAACCATGTTCCCGTCAGCAGCAGGTATATTAACTCTCTGTGTTGTTGTTTGTCCTTTTCTTTTTAGCCTTGAGTGTTGTTTTGGTTTTTAATTAGATCACATTTGAGTATTTTGTGGAACGTCTGACTGGGGGAGCATTTTAAGACTCGTTTGGTGCAATTGAATGGAAATTCAATTCCATATGGTCGAGTGGAGGCGAAAATATCTTCCTGAGAAGGAGATTTTGTCCAGTGGCACTTTTGGCACGCACTTTAGCAGCTACTGTGCTGAACACCTCTTAAGAGAATGATCCGAAAGGTATAGTTCCTCAAAAAAGCTGGACAAGTTTATCGGCAGACATTTAAAATGG